>OW121693.1:7479283-8869113 GCA_933228735.2 Amblyteles armatorius
CGGAGAGATACAGAACGGTCGCAGCGCGAACTTTTGCACTCTTAAAAAAAAAAAAATAATTTATGATATAATTCCAAAGGTAAAAATATATTGCAGAGCTGGGCAAATACACTGAGTACGTGGATAGTACTTGAGTACTGACCGAACTTAACTGCTGAAGTTCTGAGTGCTGAATGCATCATTTCCCTTCGGAAAATGAGATTTTCAAAGGGGAAGTGACGTATTTAGAAGTCTCGTAACCCTGAGGATCTTCGGAATAGTTCGTTGAGCCCGTGACGAGTTACGATTCGTAACCGTTATAGCTTACTCTGTTAGCCGTGCGATAACGGAATATCGAATTTACTTTGAAGCAGCCTGCGACGATGACGGGAAGGATGGAAACTCGATTTGGCTCGTGCATACACACGGTCCGCGTAGCGTGTATACCGCGCCAACGTATACCTATGTGCACATACGAAGTTGCATAATTAAAGAGGCGTATCGGGTGAACGACAATGCTGGAACTTCCGTAGTTTCCAATCGAATCCGCGCTCGCTATGAGCCACGACGGAAGCCTCGGACAGCGGGAGCTTTGTTACCGGTATTATATAGTATAATGCAATATAGCCGGAGCTCTTCAGCCCTAAATTATTCCTACGTTGTGTGTCTCTAGAATGGCTCTTGCGATCTGTCCCCCGCGTTCGCACTTTGTTTGTCTCCGCATCCCGCGTAGTATTCGCGGTATTATCGATCATCGTTTATCCGCTCCGGTACGTACGGTAACTACGGCTTTCCACATGTGTAATTTTAAAAAAACATGCCCATAACACGAGTTACTCGTCGAACTTGTATCCCCCTCCCCAGGTACAAAGCACCGTGCTTATACCTCGCGGATAAAAAAAAAAACTTCAATCGCGTGCAGACGCATTGTAGAGTTTCATCAGCGACATCACTTGCGAAAAATCAGCCGCTAAAAGGGTTCAAAGCAATTCCCTTCGGATTTTCGTCAAACGAGCTTGAAATTACTTCCTCCCTGCGAGCATGTAATCGAGGAGTTGATAACCGTTATTATTTTCTGAGATAAGCGGCGAGATATTTTCTATACTGCGGAAAGATAATAAGTCGAATTAGAACTGCATGATCAAATATGCTTCGGCCGATCAATCGGGCGTGTCGTACAATCAATTCATTTGAGTTGATGCAATACATGAACTTGCCGGGCCAAAGAATCGAAGAATGCTCCGTGTCTTTGTAATTACCTTGACTAACCTTGGGCAGTAAGAAATGTCAACACACGTGCAACCTACCGCGCAAGTGAACAGAGGTTATCGGATGTAAAAATCGTGGTTGGTAGAGCTTTTCTCGTTCGGCTCTATCGTACAGTAGCTATAAGGCGAAAGAGTTTCATTCTCGTGCTGGCCCGAAAGGAGGCTGCGCCCTCGTACATTGTCCGAGGAGTTCTTTTAGCTCCGGCGATAGGAACGAGAGATAAGAAAGGGCCGGGCGACGAGATAGTTAACCAGAGGTTATAGTACCTTTTGGTGACCGTTCTCACAATCCGGAGATTGGATTGTACCGGGGGCACAGGTCGAAAGTGAAAAAAAGGGATGAGGCAGAGATAGATATAGTTTGTAGTCCGTACGTGATGGAAGGGGGAAAAAAAGAGAAAAGCGGAGAAACAAGAGGTTCGCAGCTTATAGCGGAAGAGCCGAAGGAACAAACGGAGGTGCGCCCGCGGTAAAAATAACTCGACGAGCGAAATGGAATTCTCCTTTACCGAACGGCGAGGAAGGGATTCGAAACCGGGGTTCATGAGTACGCTCTCGCGCTCTCCGGCTTTGGAAAGAGGTTATCGGGGGCGACTCGGACGCTATCTTAATGGCCACTTATTGTCTTGACGTATAGCGAAGTCGCGCCAGAGGCAACCCCGTCGCCTCACAACCCCCCCCCCCCCCCCCCCCCCCCCCCTACCGCCCTCGTGCTCTACTTCTGTGGAAACGGGGATGTCAGCTATATAAGTGAAATTCCGGGAATTTCACTTATATAGCTGGGATGTACCATTGGCGATGTGCTGTTATCGTAAATGGTCGATGATACTAGGAGCCCTTTATTTGTTACTTCGCAGCGAGAAAAATACCAATTCATTGCTTTATTTTTATATTGGCATATTTTTTTTTTTTTTGCACAAAATGACGTAAGACATGACAGATATATGAATTCTCGGTCGAGCATTATTCGCGAAGACGGTAACGAGAGAGGCCCGCCGGTTGACGATGTCAGGTCGTTATCGGCTGACGCCGAAGGGGAAACGTAACACGGCTATACATAAGTCGCGTAATAAGGAAAGAGTGGCCGAAGGCGGCGCATGCGTGCAACCTATCTCGACAGGGGTTGCGGTTCCGTGCGGAAGGTAGAACCGTGAATAGGTAAGGGCTGCATGAAACGTGCGCCGCTCGGCCGGTCACGTGAAACTCGAATAACTCATACAATCCTACGGGAAAAAACTACCGGGGATTACACGTGCGAACGCATGTGCGCCCGATCCGTATCGTTCGAACGACAGTCCGGGTTACCCGGTTAATCCGCTTGCGAGGCTCTTATCCGGATCGGCAATTAGTCCCTCGATTTGCTTCAAATCAGCCGGCTGATTTGTATTCACGGCTCTATCGACAGTTTCCGATCGAAATATCGAGGATTCGTCACGTCGGCTCGTGTTGCTTTTATAACCTATGTTCGACTAAAACCTGTTGTTGCAAAGTGTAATTATCGAGCGGAGAGTTTACAAAGTGAAAATAAATTTGTCCTTTCTACAACTTGATGTAAACATTTTTTTCGTTAATTTTCCAATCGCACGATCCGACTCCAGTTTTAGAAACGAAAGTGCGAGAGAGAATTGTTAATGACACGGGAAATAAATGGACAGGTTTGTATATTCAAACCCGAACGAACGAGTTCATCATTATTTAACAAAATTGTTTTTACGGAACCTCGTATTCCGATTTTATGAAATTATTTTTGACTGTGTAGGAACCTGTTGATATTGGTGTTTATTTATCTATTTAGTTAGTAAATAGACGGGCAATGTCTATTTACAGACCGAGCGGGGAAACCCGACGGTCAAACAACCGTTTGCGTATGTGGAGAGTTTACAAATGAGACTTGAATGTAAAATGAACGCTTTTAAAAATGGAAAATAATACATGTTAGGAATTTGGGAGGAGCTCACAGTAAAAAAAAGAAAAAAAAAGAATAATAGTAAGCTGCAGGTACTGCAGATGGACGGACGAAGTATAGAAGAGAGAAAACACATGGTAATTACCGGAAGTCGAACCCAGATTTTCCCGGCACTGAGTAAGAGCGTTAATGTCACTTATTCATTTCTCTCATTCGAAACGTTCTTTTATGTGCAACGCAGGACCGTTACAGAACCGCAGTGTAAAAAATGGTGGTAAACACCAAAAAAATGTGTATTCATTTTACAAAGGAATACGTAACTTTACAAAAAAAAAATTAATAAAAACAATATTCCCAATTTAAAGGTCCAACGAAATGATTTTTTGCCCCGCGCGCCATAAAAATTATGCGGTCGGTCATGTCGTCTCTTCACCAACTTTCCATCCAAATTCATTAAAAAAATATATCCCCCAAAATACTGCATCGTATTAAACGAAACGGCGAAACGAGCCAGGCCATTCGTTACCGAAAAAAAAAAGAAATTCTCACCGTGAAACGATTTGCCGCTTAATAACGTGAAAATGGGAACTAAAAAGAGGAGCGTAAAAAAAAAAAAAAAAAGAATAATCACTGCGGTGCGCTTGCGGGCGTATAGGGAAAGCGAGAAACGACGCATTGCGAAAAAGAGCGGGGAGAGAGCACAAACGCGTTAATTATACCGCGGTGCATTTCGCGGTCTGGCGTCATCACGTGCTATTTCCGCCGTTGAATTATTCCAGTGGGGTGGTCGTGAGCTCGGTGGAAGAGCCCTCGTCTTCCTCTATCAGCCTCCTCTCGCCGGCTCTCGACCGGGCTTAAACCGTGAGTGAGCGGAGCAAGAGTTTTGAATGCGGCGCGAAAGCTAGGTAACCGGAACCCGCGGTCGAAATACCGCGGGTGTCGGTCCGGCGAGAGGAGCGCGCGAATCGCGGAACGATGAGGCTGAGCGGCCGCGGATTAAAGTGGGTATCGAGAATGCAATATGCAAGTTGCGCGCCCCCACCCCGTTTTCATCTCGGAGTCTCGGCTCGTCGGGGCTACCGGATGGGTATCCAATCGTCGCCTCTCGCGGCGATCGCGGCATCTCTCTCGGTGCGTCTCGCGAGAGCGATGCAGCCGCACGGCGCGTGAGCGGTTCACCGACAGAAGAAACAATATCGGGAGTGAGAGAGGGAGGGCGATCGCGGGCGCGTCGGCCGAGCGATAAGGAAGATCGCGGGACTCGAGGCTGGTTTATACATGTGTTGCACAGGGAGCGGGAGATGCGGAGGGCAAAAGCGCCGCTAGAGATACGCTCTTGTCAGCGGACTGAAATACGCCCGATCGACTTAATGCATATACACGTTGGCGAGTCCCGATGGGCCGCGATATTGAGAGGTACAATCTCGCTCAACGGTCCGCCGAGTGGCGGTTCAACGGAATAGGCTCCAATGTATATGTGTGTATACGTGGGTACACCGGCTTTCCAGCATAATGAGACCGTTTCTCCGTGGTAAAAAAATTGATCGTTTCGAAGCAACTGGATATCGATGAAGCAGTGACATTTTTATGATGCAGAGACTCGTGTGCAGTCGATGGTACACGCGGCGGAGCGAAATATGTTTGGAATATTGATAATATATATTTTTTTTCTACCACGAATTACGTTCCTCGCGCGAATAGCAGCTTTCGGAGGCGGTCGATGATACTTCGGTCCGTGAAATCGAATCGATGAGCGAGCTGTGCAGTTTCACGCGCGTTTCCCGTTTTCATTCGTACTGTATTGGAAATAACGATTCGTCGATCGTACGGTGCTCGCGCGATGCGGAACGTAGATCGGCTCGGTAATATCGATAATACATCTGTATAATGGGCGATGAAACGCAACGGTGCGCAGATCAACGATCGTGATTCGCAGTTCAGCGGTCGAGAAGTGGGTAGCGTTCGAAAATTGCAATGGCGCACGAATCAAATTTCTCGGTGATGGAGAGTGAGACGAGGTCGATGGCGGTATACACATATATAACAGGTATCTGCTACAGAGGAGGAAGTGGATCGGTTAGCGAGATTCTAGGAGCAGTCGAAGGTTCGCGATAGCCGACGAAAGGTCGTGATCAGATAATGCGAATCTCGGAACGAGTCGGATCTCTTCTTCTACTCCTATCCATCCTTCCTTTACTTTTTACTCTCAAACTTTATCTTTTTTTTCTCTTCTTTCTGCGTTCTTCTCTCACTATCACCGCTGCTATATGTTCTTTCTCTCTGTAAGCCCATATCCGCGAGCCGTTCGAATCTTCCACGGCGGAGGCTGCGACGCGCGGATCTCTTTCACGCTTCCGGCGGCGATGCGGGCTTTTTCACCTCCGGGAGCTGCGCGGCACCGATAATACATTATTCGAGGGCGAGAGCGTCAGAAGCGAGATAGCGGCTGGCCCGAGAATATAAAAGCGACGGAGGAAAGCCCGCGGTGGCTGGTAAAGGATCGCCTCTGAGGCCGTAAGTTAGTTAAACCATCCGCCGATTCCGACGATATTTGCTCGGGGATTGCAAAAGGACTTCGAGTTGTATGCGTCGCTCCTCGGGCTCTCCGTCCCGACGAGTTTACGGAACTTTTTGCTCCTTATATATCCGAAGTGGACATCCTATATGTATGTCTGTCCTCGGATACATCTTCAGGGATGAATCCGAAAAATATATATAAGATACTGAAGTTTTTGCACTGATATGCATTTTACATATCTGACACATATTTTATATCCATGGGGGAGGGGGGGAGGGGGCAGCTTTTACTTATCTGCCTTGTTCTCATTACGACGCCGTGCGATCTCCGGGTGTACTTCGCGATTCACAGTAGCGACGTTAACATCCGTTCGCCCTTGTACCTCGAGTCTTCGTCGACTCCACTCCGACTGCCCTGAATAACCTATGCGTACTCCATTGTACTATAATATTACACGCTCGCCTGTACCGTCGGAAGAGTGCCGGGAAGCGAGCGAAAGATTTATTAAGCAGCATCCCAAAGTACCCTTAATAGCGCCCGTCGAACTTTCCGCGAGAATTATCCGGCCCGACGTTGTTTGACCTCAGCCACGATTTATATCATCGCTCAAAAGAACTTTATCACGCCGACATGAAAATTTTCACGAAATGACAGATTCATTAACATTCGGAAATATTTTCATCCACGATTTTTCCTTTTATTATTATTATTGTATATAATTTTTTTTTTTTGCTATAGTTACAATGTCGAAGGAACGGAAGCCAGTCGTCGATCCTACGAGGCATTCGCCTAGATATGCGATACGCCGTTCCGCCAGTGCGATAGTCGGTGGTTTCCGCATAGGAACGAGGTCGCGCTAAAGTTGCATTCGGGATTATACGCAGACGGGCGATATCGCGTGGGTTTAGTGCGCCAGGAACGATTTGAAGGATAACCGCGGACATAATAGTTGCATTATCGCCGACCGACGGGGCATTCGCCCCCGGCGTGCTGAAATTAATCGGTTTGGCATAACACGTATTACCCAGACGTGCCGAATCGCGAAGGGTTTATAACGCGGTTGTTTCGCGCGGCGCGTGCCAACGAATCGACCTGCCGATGAACCGCGGCGCTTCGCGAAACTTCGCTTCCGTCATGCAACAAACACCGATGCATTAAAAGTCTTTCGTCGGATCTTCGACCATTTGTTTCTCTCCCCCCTTCGGACCCTATCGATCTGCTCATGCTGCCATAAAAAAAAAAAAAAGAAAAAATAAAACAGACGCGTGGCGTGTACGATGATAATTTTTGCTCATTATATTTCCTTGTCGTTCGGGTCTCGCGTAAGTCGAGCAAACACGTTCGCGGATTACGTGTATACGAATGAGATCGAGTATGCATGTGTGCATGCAGTGGCACGCGAGAGCAGCGTGCTCGTACTGCTTTAGCGGCGAAAGTTTCAGCCGTGAGAATGCGCTGCATAAGATCGCATGACCAACCGGCGCCACCCTTTCGCTTCACCCTCGCTCCGCTCGTCTTTCCCTCTTCCGCTTTTGGCTCCCTCGTTCTTGTGCCTATGTAAGTGTATGTGTTTCTCTATGTGTGTGGGTGTGTGTGTGTGTGTAGATGTATCGCTCTTTCCCTCTTCGTTAAACCCTTTAGCCCGAACTTACGGTGCCCACCAGGCTTACCGGCCCGAACGCGATCGCTTCCGCTTTCCATTAACTTGTTTCGTATGCAGCTAATTTGCATGTCTAACGGCAACGCGATAAAATTGGTCAACGTTGTAACTGTGCACGGACGGTAATGCCGAGGTATATAATGTACGCTGTGGCTGAAGCCTCACTCGATTTAACGGAGCGGCCCTTAGGCATCGATGTCGAAGCTGCTCGGGAATTATTGGCAAGGATTTCGACCGGCTGGCCAACAAAATTAGAGGCTCATAAAAAATTTAAAACAAATTTGATCGAACTAATGGAAAAAATTGTTTTTTTATTACCTCAAAGGAAAAAGTAAATAAAAAAAATCTCTGTACTCTTTTTATTCGATCAACCATAACTTTCTTATTTTTTTTTCTTTATTTTTTTTTTATATCGAAACAGCAATATCGTAGAGGCACAAGAGGTTTCCCGTACAAGAAGCGCGCGAGCGACGGAGATCCTGTGCGGACGCTCTCTCCGCGCGCACGCGGGTGGTTCGACGAATCCCTCGGAAGAATTCCCGGTCTCGCCAGAGTCCGGCAATTCCGGTGGGAAATTTCCGAGTCGAATCTTGCACGGTACGATAGACACACGAAAAGCCCACTTTTCCGTCCCTTCCGTACCTATCGTATTCTCACAAACGTTACCCTCCCCCCTCCCCGTATCTTCCACACTCCCGACGGATAATCCCGACCGTCTTGCCGGCTTCTTTCGCTGCCTTTGATCCGTTTCCATAAATATTTATTCGATTCGTTCCGTATTCCCGCGCACGCGGTGCACCCCCCCCCCCCCCCCCCCCTTCTCTATCTCTGTACGTCCCCGAAATACACATCCGAGAAACTTTTTTCGATAGAGCTCGGTAAAACTTGTTTGACGGAAACATTGGAATAAGGAAAAACAAGAAAAGGAGCAAACCCTATGAGCGAAAAATATGCGACAGTCTGTAGGAACCATCTTCGGTATCGTATACATAAACCTCTCGTATTAGGAGAAAAAGGAGGGAAAAAAAAATGGGATACGATGATATCGTCGAAGGTGAAAACGGCACGAAGAAAACGAGACGGTGAACGAGAGGAGGAAGAGAAATAAAGCGTATTGCGGATTCTACGCGACCGCGACCGTCTGCAGAAAACTCGGTGGGTTTCTCACGAGGGAGCAATGCGAGCAGATCGAGTCCCGCGACAATCCCGACGAAACACTTTCCCGCAGACTCGAACTCGAGGCAGGAGCAACAACCCGCTCGCTGGTCCTTTACCGCCGGGCTTTTCGAGACGCCTCGTTTGAAATCGGTGAAACAGCTTTCGCTGTTTCGATATTGCTGGAGAACGATGTCAATAGCCGGTGGAGAACCGGTACGGGATGTATTTCGCTCGAGAGGCGGAAGCGAACTTTGGCTTTGCCACTCAACTTTGTCCCTTCGTCGGCGAGCTTTGCCCGCGCTCTTGTTCCATACGTATAAGAGACGAGTACACGCGTGTACGGCGACGACTCGGTCTCTTTGCACTGTTCGTCGTCGTTGTGACAAAGCCGGCAAAGGGTTCGGGAGATCGGGACCTCTTCGTTCCTCAATCTCGCTTCGCTGGCACTCTCGGCGTCTTCTCTCTCGTAAATTGGCGAAATTTAATTAAACTTTGCCTCCGGGAGTCGTTAAGCCGCGCGGGAGGGCGATGCCAGTGGCAACGATATCAGGATCCGGCAGTAAGGTGTACACCGCTAACGTCGGTTTATACGTGCCGGGGGAATTTACAGATCGTACCGGACAGACGATAGAAAATTCGCATCTTTCCCAATCAGCCGAGCGCCCGATATGTTTGCTAAAAAAAAAAAAAGGGAAACGAGAAAAATGGAAGAAGTTTAATTTTTGGAAAAATTTAGTGTGTCAGTTTGTGTCCTTATTTTTCCTACGATGTCTTCAATAAAAAAAAAAAAAAAAAAACACCGACGAAAAATTATGTTTTTGGTATAAAAACACCGTACGAAAGGAACGTTACCCGAATGGTATTTGAATGCGTTCGTGTAGAGAGGACAGCAATCCTCGCGCAGCCACTCCACAGCCGAGTACTCCGCGGAGTCTCGAACCCGACACTGTCGAAGCGGGGGAGAGTTCGATTTTGCCGTCAATGTTATCAAGTCTCACATCTACCGCAGTTCTCCGAGTGGGTATTATACGCTGCGGCGTTACTCGAATCGCCCGCGTAGGGTATATCGAGGATCGTATGGCGCGGAATATTTTCCGTATGATTAAACTTCCGAGTAATCAACGTTCTCGATGGCACTCTCCTCTCGATAGACGATCGCTTCGAATAGCCCAGAGAGATAGTGAAAAAAGGGATTAAGAGAGAAAGAGGGAGAGAGTGATCGAGATCGAAAACCATGTGACCCAGTTTTTAGAAAAATTGCGAGAGCCGCGTTGGCTGAAAACTCGAGAGGATCCTCTTTCGTCCCGCCCCCCCCCCCCCCCCCCCCGAGTCTCCGTCGCTCGCTCTCTCGAGGACCGAGATGGAGGATCGGTGTATCGAGAAACATCATACGCGTCACGGAAGCCGGTACACGTCTGTCATCGCCGTGAAAAACGCTCCGCGATATCCCGGCGAAGCGCTGTGTACGGAGAGCATCCGAGGGAGCCTCGCGAAACTGCAGGCCGCGTATTGCATCGGAACAGCCTTAATCTTTGACTAATCCCCCCGAAGCCCTGGCACCGGAATCGCCGGGCGAAATCTCGGCTGAGCCGGAACGCGAGGTTTAATACCAGCCAGTACGTCGAATCCGGCGGCAACGCTCGGCCGTGTATCACGTAATCGTAAGTCCCCCGATGCAGCTGCATCACTCGAAATTCTCCGCTCGCTGCAAGCCCGGAAGACTCGCCGACAGCGAATCGTCTCCCTCTGTTAAATCATAAATCGATCAGCATTATCGAATTCTACGTAATCCTTCTCGGTCATTCGCGCATTACAAAAAAAAAAAAAAACGATCGGCGATTTATGCTCGTCGCGATTCGATCGCCGCTTCTGCGCGCCCTTCGGCTGGGACGAATAATGATCAGCTGACCGGTATGACAAAGCGAAAAAAAAAAAAATGTACGATCGCCGCGGTTTAATTCTTAAGTTGAGATTGGAGGGCGGGACTGTCTGCTCGAGGATTTGTCTCGGTTCAAACTCGAAGTAACATTCACGGAGTAAACGAAGCCAGAGCCGCAGTTCCTCAAGTTCTTCCCGACCGATCGGAAGTCTCCCGAAGAGTTGCAAGCAGAGCCGAGGCAGCTTCGTTGAACTGTTATTACTTCTCGTGAAGATAGTTTGCGAGCCGGTAAAGCGGCGAGCAAGGGAGGCGACCGGTCCGAGAGTTTCTACGGCGTGTTCTTTGATAAGATCGTTCACAAAGCCCTCTTGCTTCGACCCCTTTCACACTTTTCTCCAAGCTACTCCTCTCTCCCGAGCCAAGTTCGCCGGAGAAGCCGGCCAAAGGGTACCAAACTCTCCCGCATCGTCGTCGTCGTCGTCGTCGTCTGCGTTCCTCCGTTTCTCGTCCTCGTTACAGAGCAGCAGATAACTCTCTGCTTGTCGTTCGATAGTAAAAAAAAATATCCTCTCTCAAATGTATATAACACTCTTTTCCCGCGCTGGGACCGCGGGCTGTACGTACGTCGAAGCAATTTAACCGAGAAAGAAAAGCTCGACGAGAAAGCGCGGAGAAGAAAAAAAAAAAACAAAAAAAAACGTCGCATCCCTCGACTATCCAAGACTTCCGGCAGTGTTATTTCTAGACCGATGCGTTTCCGACCATTATTGAATTTCCTTTTCCCCCACCTCCATCCGAAGATTTCTCTCTCGCAGAAATTCACTGGTCGCGCCAGTCCCGATTCCTCCGCACGATCCGCCTTTTCCACCTCTTCCGCTCTCCGTCGACCCTTTATATTTTTCCGCGAGCGGTAACAGATATTTGCGGGTTTTATTTTCTTTATATTTTTTTTAATCGTCCTTTTCTTCGCCACCTGCCCGCAGCTGTTACCCGTAACCCTGCCGGCTCTTATCTCTACACAATTGTCTTATTACCCGCTCTTTCGCTCCGCACTTCATCATTCTTCCTGTAACGACGGCGAATGGCGGAGACTCCCGTAACTTATTTTGCTCGCAGCAACATATCTTCGTCGCGTCGATGTCTGTCCGAGTCGAGGGTTTTTCGTCCAGCGCCGATACCTTTTTGCACCCGACTGCCTCGCCGCTCGCCGACGAATTCAATTATCCTTTTTACAATCCACCGAGAAGGTATATAATGGTGAAGAAAGGAAAGGAAAAAAAAAAACCAGTTATCCCAAAACGCTATACGACACCGTGGTTGATATGTTTCTCTCGGAACTATTTTCTCCCGCCGTCTAGCAACCCCTTTTTCCTTCCTCACTCTCGTTTCCTTCGCTATATCCCGTCAGATTTCCGCTTTCTACCTTGGTAACGACTATCGGAAAGCGGAGACGCTAAACTAGATACCGTCAGTGTGATAGGGAATGGGGAATGGAAGTAGAACCAGGTCAGCCCAGCCAATCCCGATTGCGAGGCACACCAATCTCCCTACCGGCTCACCTGCTGCTACTGCTGCACCCACTCTCGGCTTTCTTCCTCTCTACCTCTATCTACCTATAGCCACACTTACGTACGTACATACATACATATATATATATCAGGACGTAACAGTATATATATATATGTATATATATAAAATTCTTTCCTTCACCTTTTCGAGTTTTTTTTTCTTCGCTCACTTTTTTTTCCTTCTCCTTCGTACTCCTTTACCCGGGCGATCCTTCGAGCGGCAGAGTATCCTGCAGCTTCTCTCACGTGAGGATCCCGAGGGAAAAGAAAGAAACGGTCGTACTCTCGCGCGTACCGACAAACAAGACTGCGGGATGAAATCTCGCGAAATGCAATTGCGCACACCGAGCAGGTTATGCACTGCAAGAGCTCTCAGCCCGCTCGTGCGGACGTGCACCCTTGCGGATCGAGGTTACAGCGCGCAGGAAGAGATAGCCGATTTCGCAAAATTATTCTAATTCCCCGCTGAGTACAGTGCGATTCTCGTACAGCGAGAGAGATCTTGCTTAAGAGTGTGTAACGCTAAGGGCGTATCGAAATTGGGAAAAAAAACTACGGTAGCAGAGATTTTCTAGATCATTCGTCGAAGCGATCGTTACGGATCGAGAAACACTTTATCGATCGGATTCGAAGCACAGCGGCTCGTCAAAGCGCTGTATCCGTCGCGCGTTTCATCGAAACCTCGCACAATATCGCACAAAATCCTCGGGAGGTTTGTACCTTCGGTTAACAATTTTTTCAATTATTTTTTCTCAACCTCTTTTACCAGGCAATGTAATATCGTTTCGGGAGAAGTGTTCGATACGCACACTGTACAGTATATATATATTTGGCTCAAGGGATGAAAATTTATGGCTGCAACGCCTCGCGTCTCTAATGTACAAGATTTTCATTTTTTCATTGAATAAAAACCTATGAATATTCATAGCGGGCTTTAAGGACAGTTAAAATTTTTTGTTTAACCGAAATGATCGAGGCAACTCCCTGTCGGCGGTCGCTGCAGATAGATTATCATCAATTTACGAGAGAGAATCGAGTGTTCCGCGGATTGACGATGAAATCGCGTGCACGGGCCAGCAGGAAAACACGAACTAGCTGCTGGCGGAAATACAGACGACGATCGAGGTCGCCCCCGTTAGCACTGGCGGGGCCAACCGAGGGCACCAAACCGCCACCAGCGCATACGTACAAAACGGCAATCCTCCTCCGCAATACATAGATTTACATGTACATATGTATACACTAAATACATATATATCCCAAAATTAATTTTACGCCGGTACGACGATGAGGCTGTGCTAAAGCCATTCAATGCGCAACGAGGAAACGCGACCGGCGGTTGACGCGGTATTAATACCAGATTCCTAGTTTAGGGTTCCTACCCGAATTCATACAGCGAATGCAGTGCACAGACACGAAAGGTAGCCGTGTACAAAGCGACTCGTTGTAAACGGGTTACAACAGACTAGTCGGTTAATTTCATCGCCTATTCGATTATGATTCAGTACGCAAGCGTCATTCGCAATGATAGAAGCCAAAGGCATTCGACGGGGAGGTTATCATATTTATTCTCCGAACGCTTGTTTATCAAATTATTAACTCCAAATTACATCCGCGATTGTCAACAATACGCTAATAATAAGGTGAATATTACTGTTACTAGTGTTGTAAAAAAAAAAAAAATCTCCGTCAGGCACGCGATAAACCGTGGGAAGATTAACGCAAGAGAATAGGGAGAACTTGACGAAAAAGTTGCGAAGAGATGTTGAAGAACGAACCGAAAGGAAAGAGTGGACGAGGTACGAGCGAGGTGACGCGAGGGTGAGACGGTGAGAGGGGGAGCCCTGCAGCCGGTGAACCGACGAAAGCTAAGGCGTCGACGGATCGATGGGTGTAATTAAAAGTTTAAGAATTCACCGTGAGTTAGCGACGTCGATAACGCGCAATCCGGCGAGGCAAGGCTCGCGTGACCGTCAGACGCTGATAGGAGGAACCTGCGGGGGTTTTCTGCACACGGACGAAACCATACACTTGTACACACACACACACACACACACAGACGGAGCTCGAGCCATTCGACAAGAGAAGCATCGTTTTGCCCGGTGAGCTCGAGACCCTCCCGAGAACCCAGCAAGCAGCCGAGTTACTTCAATTCCCTTTTATCTCCCGATAGACGCGACTCTCCTTCCCCCGCTTTCCTCCCTTGTTCTCTGTGCCCAACCTGCCAATCTGATAACGCTTATAGTCGCTTCAACTGTTAAAGTAACTCTCACCCCGCTTTCTCATCTCCCCCCTCCCCTCCTCCCGCGAGCCCCCTATACAATCTACGACTAATTAACAGTTACTTAACTGTACTTAATCACTCGGCTCTGGGGGGGGGGGGGGGGGTTCCGTATGTTAAATAAACTCAGCGCCTTACGTTTATCAACGTGGGTGGCCGTGTCACTGAACAACTATGCAACCTTGCGATGCATGAGATACATACCAGCGAAAAATTAAAAATATTCTCTGTTAAGTCACTTCCGGTTTGTGACCGGATGTAACGTCATACCGAAAACACGTCATTTTCTGTTTTAAAGTCTGATTTTTCGACCGGAAGTGACGTCATACCGAAAACACGTCACTTCTGGTAGAAAAGTGAGATTTGTAAACCGGAAGTGACGTTGCAGAATTGTCTTCTTTTTTCTTTTTCTCAAGAATGCATCTCAAATGCAGCCGGCGACAGAAATATGTGAATTAAGAAACGAAGCAAAGCGGGTAAAAAAACCGTGTCTGCTAAATCTCAAATGTATTTAGAATTCAACCCGAACGTAGCCAGCGACACAAACGGATGAATTAACGATGAGATTCCCCATCGATCCGCGTTTTCGACATGTCGTCGTTGACACGCTGGTAAGGGCGTGCGCGTATCTAGCGACATATCGCACATCGGGGAAGGCCGGACACCCGCGTCGAAGAAATTGCGAGGGTGAAACTAAGCCATACGGGAACTCAGATCCGTCCGATTTGATAGAGTCGCAAAGCCCGTAAAAATACAATATGTTTAGAACGCAAAGTTCACCGGATGCGTCACGCGATCGGATAGGCTATTCTCAAAAAAGGCATTTATATAGAGTTTTATGTCTGACCCGTCTATATATAACTTACGCTACGCTCAGGAGGGCCCGTCGTTTGTTGCCCACGATAAAATCGCGGTGTCCTGGCGCTTATTTTATATACTTTTCCCCATTCTCTGTCACATTGATGACTCAACTGCGGCGAAGCGTTTTTCGAAGTGTCCGCGGGCGGGCCAAGGAACGTGCGGGTAAAGGTGTACCCTATATCGAACGATCTTCTCTCAACCTACGTGCGCACGATCGCGAGTGTGTGTATTTTCAGGCCCCTTTTGCTCGAGTCCTCGAGATTCCCGAGATCGAGATCAGCTGTATGGATTCTCTCTCGAGTCTCGGGTTACGTGTGCACCACCGTCCGATGTTCACAGTGACCGCGAGAGGCCCGCGGTCTGAGAGCGAATCGACTGTGAATCGCTCCGAATGAATAAGAGCCGCGGACTCTCATACTCCGGATAAGACATGAGAATAACGAAAGAGAAATAATAAAAATAAAAAAATTTAAAAAATTTGCGAGAGGTGGGAACGAGGAAAATAATAAATAAAGAAGCGCAGTCGTTCGACCGCAGGACGCGATACCCCTTCGATGGTTTACACTGCGCAGGTATATACGTTTATACGTAGTACCGATCAAAGGCCTCCTCTGCCTTCGATTTTTATCGCCATCGATTTTTATCGATACTCAACATCGATATCTCATCCTCAACGAGTCACGCAATATGTATATCAGGCAAGAACGGCGCGATTCGACGCACCGGACCTCGCGCGAGACACGGAAATTTTTTTCACATACGCACAAAAATCTCTTCTCTGTATGTGTCAGAGGAACATTTTTTTTTCCGCACGATAATAGGAATACAAATTCGAGGGTAAAATTTCAAAATGCATCGAGTAAGCTCGGTCTTCTCCGAACAACTTGCTTATCGTACGGAAATAACCGAGAGGAACTCTAGGTTCTTCTTTGCATCTGGCAGATGTCGATAGAGCTAACATTTTTTTCCTCATTATTCGCGCACGTAAAACAAGGATACACTTCTAGTAGCCAGAGGCATTGATTGACTACTGATAATTCGGCTATTAGAAATCGGATCGGGGCGAGTCGGTAGATCATCGCGACCGAAAGCTACGAGGCGTACGGACGGAACGTCGGGATTATCGGTGATTGCCCGGAGAGAATGACGCATCATCGGATTACCAGAGTGATTAAGTTCGCTCGCATGTCGAATGAACGACGTGGATGTGGTAGGCTATATATGGACACCAGGTGCATATATGGACACACACACACACACACATATTTATATAGATATAGAATATAGATACATAACCATGCATGTATAGATTTCGATGGAAAGGCCAGCCAGTCTGCGTCAAACATCGAGATCGACGTGCGGCACGCTGCAACCGCGAAAAGCGCGCGAGTCAATTTTGCCTCTATCGCGATGCAATTCGTTGGAGAAAAAATTAATTGTTGATGAAAAAATAAATATGAAAGAAATTACAAAATGCGTTCGAAACTGTAATAAAGTGGACGAAGGATATTTAGCTTGGGGGTGTCTTTTAATTTTTGCAAAGCGTCTTCGCGCGAGCTGGAAGCCACTGTTGGCTGATAGGAGTCTGAGCTACTCGTCATTTCGATAAACGAGTGTGATAAGGTACGCGGTGAGGCGAAAGGACAGGGCGAGATTCTCCTCGGGCGAGAGAGATCCGATCGTTCGCCGTGTCTCTTGCAAGGGTTGGCGCGCGTTATCTCGACATTCCTCGGCCGTAAATTATTACTTACCCTTATTTTGTGCTGCGTATCGAATTCCGGTGATTCGATCCGATATTAAAAGCTGTCGGTCGAGACAAAAAAAAAAAGCTCCATCTCAGCCTCGTTGTTCGCGATATTGGGGACGACGTTAATAAGAGAAAGCCTTGAAAGACTCGCTACGAACATAAGATGCTTATACAGCTTTGTCCGGATAGAATCGTGTCTCGATCGGAACTTTGAAGGTAAAAAAAAAAAAAAAAAAAAAAAGCAAAGTCGATCAACGTAACTCGCCCGCCTGCGAACGTTCTTCGTTCCCAAAGTTTGGCGCGTCCTTCACCCCCAAATCCAATTTGTTAATCCAAGAGGCCGGAGCGATGGGGCGTATTGGAGGATGGAAAGAGTAAGTGACTTACCGTGATCTTCAGATCGTGGTGATCGCAGGTGTCGTACTGTCTGCTGAAACGAAGCACCGTGTGGGTCTTGTTCTCGTAGCCGAGCTGCAGGTAGTAGTCCTGACTCGAATCCATCTGGGGATCTCTGTTTGCATCCTTCACGTGCCGATCCTGCAACGTTTATAAATATTTCATCGTTAATATAATATATCATTAGAGAAAGAGTTTTATTTTTTTGCCTCGTCAAAAAAATCCGTGGCCAAAATAACTCGCATTTTTTATATGTATTGTTGTCGCTTAAAAAACGCTCCCTGATTGGCTGCCGTACGAGCCTGAAGTTGGAGACTTTCAACGAGCAATTTCAGTCGAATAAACCAGACCATGTGTTTGACAGTTGTTGTGTTGAAAGCTCTTGTATTGACACTGCGTGTATACTTTTTTCAGAAAATAACATTTGACCCATAAAATTTAAAAAATAATTAACCTAATACTGAGATTTAAGAATAAGTGCGCGACCGCAGCCAGTTTATTGTAAAAAAAATTAACCTTATCAAGCCAATACCGAAGTGGAGTAAAGTCTCAAGATGAAACTCGAGTTCGTACTTGGGTTCGAATTTGATCCTGGAGCAACAGTTTCAGCACCCGACTTGCGTGCGGTCCGACTTGCAGCGGTCGACGTTGCATCGACGGGACGAATGAATATTGATCGCGAAGGAAGTATTTTTCATCGGTCTTATCCAGCTCGGATTGTCCGACGGATCGGGGAAAGAGCAGAGAAATATGAGAGCCCTCTTCGGGATCTATTCGCTTGCACTTGGCCGGTTTCCTCGGGGCCGCAAAGTACACAGAGGAGCCGGACGGGTCGCAACGAGCGGCGATGCTCGCTGAAAGGAGCAGCTTCCCAGCCCGTTTCTATCTCTCGGTACACACGAATATCGGCGTGCGTTCGACCGCAAAGCCATGATGTGAAATTGATAGTCCGACGTACGCGACCGGCGAACTATATCGGCGAGGGCGGAGAGAAAGACGCAGGTAAAGAAATGAAGAAAAAAAAAAGCAGAAAGAGGGGAGAGAGAGGAAGGCGGAGAGAAAAGATCTCGGGACCGGTCAGCTCCGAGAAGTCGTTATGTCGACGCAGGAATACCGTCACGTACTATTCACCCTTTCTCGGCTTCGAGAGGCAGAACGAGTGGACACCTCGACGGAAGCCGAGAATCTTCGGATCTTCGGCCTTCCAGCTTCGACCCACGCGCTTGCGATGTTTGTACCGTGCACAATAAGCCGTGCAATCATTTCCCCACCGCGATGAATCACCGGCCACTCGTTTGACTTTTCGCTACAATGCAAAGCGCAGAGTAAAAAAATCATTTCGTGAAATCGAAATGCGAAATTCCGTGAAAATAATTTTGTTGAATAAGTTACAGTTAAAGATACAGCTCTTACCTTGTCAAGTGACAATCTCTTTTGTTTAGGTTTGAATATACAAATCTCTAATTTTTATTTTCCTGTTATTAACAATTGTAGTTGTGGTTGTTAATTGTAGTAACAATATAAGGACAGGTTCGTATATTCCAATAAGTGAGAAACGAGTTTGTTACTTGTTTGACAAAATTATTTTACGAAATTTCGCATTCCGATTTTACGAAATTATTTTTTACCTCGCGAGTGGACGCCTCGACGGAAGCCGAGAATGGATCTTCGGCATTCCCGCTTCGACCCACGCGCTTGCGATGTTTCTACCGTGCACAATAAGCCGTGCAATCATTTGCCCACTGCAATGAATCACCGGCCACTCGTTTGACTTTCCGCTCGCATGCAAAGCAGAACGTCGGGTCCGTTGAGTCGATACCGATTCGTAAAAAAAAAATCGAAATATCCGACCGAATCTGCAAGATCACACTCATCAACATAAAATTCCGAACACCAAAGTTTTCCGACCCTTTGACCGGCATTGCGAAGCCGTATGCATAAGCTATATTTTTTTCAATCGGAATTCGACCTTACGCGCCCTATCTAGGGTCGCAGGTACGAAAAACTTTCCGTCAAAGCCGGCCGACTCTCCGATCGAACCCTCGGCCAAAAATGTTCATTGCCCTTTCGTCAAAGACTAATGAAAAACCTTTCCATTCATTTCCAATGGAAAACCATTAATTACCATCATCAGCCTCTCATTGGGCAGTGAAAAATGTTGCCGACGATATAACAGCTTCAATCGCCACCGGGCTGCGAAGAGCCTGCGCCGTTCGGCCAGCTTATCCGTGATAGATTTTCCGCGGCGATCGTGCCGAGAACTCGAGCGCGGTGTCGGCAACGTGAAACGAGGAAGGAAGGAAGGGGTGGGTGAGGGGGGGGGGGGGGAGGAAAGGTAGAGAACTGTGAGGATGAGAAGCGACGGAACAGACGGATAAGGAGCTTCCGCGGCAGGCCGCCGGGAACGGCTCAATCAGGATCTCGAATCGTGCTGCTTCTGCCTTACCGCCTATGGTTTTCTTCGTGCCTCTGCGACTCGCCGTTCTGCCTCGAGAGAGATCTGCCGTAGAAGAGCTCGTGTCTTGGCCCCGATCTCGTTCGAGGCCTATTCTTCCACTTTCTGTCTGTCTTTTGCTCCGGGAGACAGATAGAGAGAGCTACGAGGTCTTCCGAGATTGGCCAAGAAAAGCGGAACGAAACAAGTCCTCGGATGCCGCACGCGAGCGGGTCTCCCTTTGTCGCCGAGGGGTCTTCGAGGCGTGTAAACCAGTAGTCGATCGGTGTCGGTACACTCTCTGTGCACATCTACGGTGAGGAATGGCAATGGATGGTGTAGGGAATGATCGATCAGAGATAGGGAAGAAACGGGTCGAACACACCGAGCCACGGTGAGACCGTACAGAGATTACTCCCTGTTTGCTCTCGAGCTCTTCGCGCGTTCAATACATTTTCCACTCCTCTGAATTTCATTCCCCTAACGCACGATCCATAAACCCAGAAAAAAAATTTATATGACGGGCGCCCCGCAAATGAATAATTATTTAGTTTAAATAAAGATGTATTTATTTAAAATAAATATATAAAAAAAATTCTGGGTGTAAAAAAGAGCTTCGATGCTTCTGAGGCATTTAGTCATTTGATATTATAATTTTTTATTAACTGTGCAGTACGACGTATCAGTTTGCCCTTTGGTTGTACACCGAGAGATGATTTGTAAGTCCTTGTAAAAAAAAAAACTTCGGAAACTGACCAATTTTATCGGCGGGTGCCTGCAACGCAACGAGTACGGGTTGATCGGGCAGTCCCAAGCTGGCCTGCATAACGAGTCCGCGTCGCTTCGATCCACAGCCTGTGGACCAATTTGCCCGAGGCTCTTGCTCCGCGCAAACAAGCGCAGCGCCGATGATTAAACTATCGCAAGAAAGCTAATGAATGCAGATATATCGTCGAATCGCGAAGTCATAAGAAGCAGCATCAACGAAGATGAGGATCAGAAGAAGAGATCGTCGACGAACGAGGCAAAGATAATTGACTCCCGGCCTCGGTTCTGAACGGGATCATCGGCGTCATCGTCAAGAATGCCCGTGCGGGCGTCGATAGGAAGAGCCGCGAGACTTCGATTCCTCGCGGACCCTCGATCGCGAAGGTTGATCGGCGCTGCGGACGAATTAAGAATGTAAGTCATTCGATACGTGAGAGGGGGAGGGAGCGGTGGGGAAGAAAAAGTCAACGGATCAGGCGTTGCGCCAGTCACGGCGGCTGCGCGCGAAGTGTTCCCGAAGACTAGTTTTTGTCGCGAAAGATTCCAGTCCGCCGCCTCGATATAATTATCGAGGTGAAACGCGACGGAAGCGCGAGGGCGACCGCGCTCCAGCGGCCGGACCTCGTCCATATAAGCATTGTTCGCTCCTAAGGAATCTCTTGTTCTATTTTTCCGCAGGACACACGCTATCGCGGACCCGCCGGTCGGACGGCCTCGCCGCGAGAGTCTCTTTATTAAAATTTAATTTGAGCCGTGTCGGCGATGGAACCGACGCCTCGCGCGTTAGTTGCCTTTGCGTGAGTCCGCGCAGGAGTCGCCGGGTCTTTTACCTTCGGCAAAAGCGTCGACGAGACGGCGAGTCACCGGTTTTGTGCCCGAGCCGGCGACCGAGTCGGCCTTCTCGGACTCTCGCCAGTCCACGCTTCGAGGACCCGTACGGCTCCTCTAGCCTCAACCTCTCAAACTTCTTTATTTATTTTCTCTTTCTGTATTTCTCTCCGACTGTACTTTCACGGTCTTTTGCGCCAGCCTTTTCTTCTTCATTATATCCTACCTTTGACTTTGTTGTATCTTTTTTTTTTCCCGTAAGAACCTTTGAGCTCTCGCGCCAGCGCGGTGTCGAGGGAAAAAAGGCAGAGCCTGACCACGAGTTGCACCTTTTGTGCCGTTATCCACCCTCTCGACACGCCCCTCTCGGGCTTCCACGAGATTTTAACACTTCCCATCCATCGTCCGGGCTACCGGTCAACCCTTCGCTTAGTTTCCGCGGCAGATCGACGGCTCAAGCTCCCAACAATCGGCGGCTAATCCGGAGTCGAAATTTTCGAGCGTTACATCGGGGCCTGGGAAGGTCCCGCCAAACCCTGGTCAGCCCTCCTGTAAACGTGTCTTCAGAATGCAAATGTCGTGAGGTTAGTTCGAGTGAAGATTCGTATATTCCCGCGAAAGTGAACGAAAATTCTGTCTCAATGAGCGAGAACACGTCGATAGAAACTTGGGAAAAGCAGGCGATGACACTTCACCGAAATAATGAATGGGCGGAGGAATTTTTTGTTAATAACGCTGAAAGCTTTCCAATTCAGAACCAATTACAGACCGAAGAACGAGATGCCGTTTAATCGTTTACCTTCGTAGTTAATGAAAGTGTACCAGATTAGCTCGAGCTCCCGGCCGGGAGCTCGAGCTAATCTGGTATCCTCGCACGGGACCGACCAGTCGATCCCGCGCTATGCAGCCCGATAACCACGCGGGACTTTCTCGCGGCCCCTTCGAAGTGCCAATAAACCTCGATTCGCGACGCCGCGACGAAAATACACAATATCCGCTACACGTTAACTACAACCGGTCTGTACGTTTACGATAGGTAAAAAAAAAAAAAACTCGAATGGGTTTGCCTCGTCGTCGGGTCGCGTTCGATGTCATCGTCGTTGCGGTGTTACGCGCGCGCCTGCCGGCTCATAAATAACTCCAAGCATAATTGTTTTGCATTACGCTCTTCTGGCGGTTTCTCCCGCTCGAGAAACTGCACCCCATGTCGTCCCGAGTAATCGCCCTGTCCCGTTGGGACACCGTTCGAGAGCTACCTATTCGCCCGACGCTGCAGTCACTGCGCATCGGCATACCGCGTGCGCATGCGCACGAGATCCCTGAACATTCATGAAAATACACAGTGCGCGATTCGCCGCGCCATTATAGAAAACATCTCGAGAATCATTTATAGTCGTATTATAGCTATGAATCTTACTGCCGGACACGTTCCCCTCGCGTTCGCTCGGGCACCGGCCGAAGCCGAGCACTTTTCAGACATTCTATGCTAATTCCGCGCGCTGATTTATGAGAAACTCTCTCCCCGCACGGGATTCTCGATCGGGAATCTTTGAGAGATGCACACTCCCTCTTTTCTCTCACGTGTTAATATTCCAGTGAGTATGAAATATCATGCATCGAAGGTGGAAAATCGTTTGCGGAATAGCAGTTACGTTACGAGTTGGCGAAGCACAAAGGCTCGGCGTCGCATGAGATTCGTGATGGTGATTAATTTTTTTTTTTTTTTTTCGCATAAACTCCTTGTCGACTGCGGACGATGTTCGGAGGAGCGAACTCGCTCGAAAGGGCGGATAGGCCGAGTTTCCGCGGAGGAAAGGATCGCACACGGGGGCCCGGGCATGATTCTTCATCCTCCGTAACGCCGGCTATGCTTCGTGCTCGTCGGGCCTATTACACCAATTACCGCGGTGGAAGTGCTTCCGATTCGATAGATTCGAGGAGAGGCAAAAACCGAGGCGTATCAGCGTTGCTCGGCCTTCCATAATCCGTCTATCCGGCTTGCTTATTGCCGATATAACAACACTCCGGTACGAGGGATCGAGACTGATTTTGCAGTTCTAGCGCGATTCGATATTACCGACGCTGCAAATCACGTGCTCTCTCTCTCTCTCTCCGCTCGGCTCTCTTTCTGTATGCGGCCGGGTAATATCGTACACCGGATTCACGGCTCTAACTCACGTAATAGCGGGGGTTTATGCGCGTAGAAAGGGAAAGCCGCGCTGGATGGTAAATTATTCTATACACATCTGGGCTGCGGATTGCACTGGACCGAGTCGGTCTCTATTGCGGCTGCTAAACGGCCCCCTTACTCTATACTCAACTGCTCAACGATCGAGCGCGATCCATTTCGACGGTGATCTCGCGACTCACTCTCGCATGGCCGAGGATCATTTCGGAAGCGAAGGAAACTCGATGTTTCGTCGAACGAACGCATTTAGTTTGTATTCATTTAGTTTATTTCATTTTTTATTTATTTATTTAATTACATTTTATTTATTAATAATATTTCATCTTTATTTATTTATTTTATTTCATTTTTATTGATTTAGTAGTAGTAGTAAGTGTGTGTTTATTAACAATACAAACGATGTTTCAACGACCGTTGCAGTTATTAAACGTTTATACATTTACACATTTATACCTCCAACCACATTGTGTCAACGCGGTATCGACCGGAGTCCTTCAGCTCTTATTTATTTATTTTATTGCGTTTTTTTTTTTTTAAATTATTTCATGGAAATTTCATTTTTGCACTTATGTTCATTACTTTTGCATAAACCGGTGGGAGAGCAAGGATATTTAGGATCGAGTTGGTTTCGACCTCGTTTCATACGAAAGCAGGTAAAAAGCGCCGGTGCATAAATAAAATGGAAAATATAATATACATCCAGTATGAAGAGGAAGGCTTGTCTATCGTGCTGCAACACTGTGCACGTCGTTATGTAAATTATAAATCCGTACTCGTTCGAGAGAGCGAAAGCGCGCGCATTTCTATGCGAAATCGCATAAAATTTATACACGCCGTGCTTTTCGTGTCGCGACGAATACACTCCGGCGCGGCAAGGGTAGGCGCAGTTGGGCGCCGAGGAATAAATGAACTAGATAGACAAGCGTTCGAGGCGCGGTTTAATCGACACGCGATGAAGAAATAAAAAATTATACGCGAACAGTCCTCCGAAAGACCTGCTGCGGAACTTCGCACATACGTATGAGCGGAGCGAAACTGAAACGCCGGGAACAAATTTTCACGGGATATAAAAAATAAAGCTCGGTAAGCGGAAGCGGTTGGGCGCAGAGATATAAATTGAGTAGACAGACAAGCGTTCGAGGCGCGGTTTAATCGGCACGCGATGGAGAAATAAAATAAAAAATTATACGCTAACAGTACACCGAGAGACCCGCTGCGGAACTTCTCACACACGTACGAGCGCTGCAAAACTGAAAACCCGGGAAAAATGAACCATTTTTGCAAATTTTTCACGGGATATAAAAAAATAAGTCTCGGTAAGCGGAAGCGATTGGGCGCAGAAAATTTGAAATGTACTGGATAGACAAGCATTCGCGGTGAGGTTTAATCGACACGCGATCGAACAAAAAAAGAAGTAAAAAAAATACGATAACAGTTCTCCGAAAAACCTGCTGCGGAACTTTGCACACACGTATGAGCGGAGCAAAACTGAACCGCCGGAAAGAATGGACTATTTTCGACAATTTCTCACGGGAAATGAATAATAAGTCCGTTTTGCCCCGCATGGTCCGTATTGGCCCGCACTGTCCTCCACGTTCGCGATACCGCGAAATCATCGGGTACAGATAATCGGAGGGAAAGGACGCCTCGAGAGTCACGCGCGTACTTGTAGTTTCCGTCACCTAGATTCCGCAAATTTGATATCGTTGTCCGCACCATCCATAAGTATAAGCGTACGAGACTCTCGTAGGCGTAGTTTTTTTCGCGTCTATCTCGTGAAACGAGACGAAAAGGTTGGTCGACGCCAACGAGACGCGCGTCGTCGATTGTCATCGGTTCTATCACTACAAATAATACACCGGGGTAACTCGCGACTCCGCGTATTCCCGCGTGGCCAGGAAAGTGACCCGACCGAACACATCGTCAATAATTTATTTTATTTTCCACGAAGCGAACCTCGCGGCAGGCCTTCGTGCCGGAGCGATGCCGGTCGAACTCCCCACGGATTATATCCCTCTATGTGTACGTCCGTGTGCGTGTGTCCGTGTATTTTTTTTCTTCATTCTTTACCTCTTTGCACCTGTCACACATCGCTCTCGCGTCCGGCTGGTCGACGATCCGGCCACAACAACCGAGCCGACCCGCACGTACGGTTGATCAATCTCGATTCATCGAATCGTACGACCGCGAATACCCAAACGCCATTTTTACGAACCGGCTTTCCTCTTTGATTAATAATGAAATAAACAAATAATAATAAATGCCGAAAGGAATATTCTATCGAGGTATACAGATAATTACCGATAGTATTTCCGTCGTTCGATAATTCCACTCTCCATCTGTACGAGTCTTCATCTAGGTGCATTTTCGACTAATTAATTTTATAGTATTTTTTTTTTTATTTTTTTTTTTTGAGTCAGCAAAAATCGAAGAGGATTCGCCGTTGCTGCATGGTGGATATCCGTTTAGCTTTACTTTCCAGCGCGGCAGCTTTTCCGATCGACCGAGCAAGGGGTCGCCTTTACGAGCGAAGCCAAGTATCAATTAATCCACTGTGCGACGCGCTGCGTACGCATCATATACCGTTCACATATACCGAAGACGGGTACATATATCGAGATATATATATACATTCGCTCGAATGTATATAAACTCGAGACCGCGTTTTGCGGTGAAGCCTTCCGAGACACAGGGGAATTCCCGAACGTAACAGGTGATGCGTCGTCGTCGCGCCTCCCGCCTTCAACCCGTCGCTGGATATGCCCGGCATCACGCATCAGGAAGCTCGAATCTCTACTGGTTTCACGCGTTTACGAGCCAGCCAGGGGAGTTCTCTCTTCACGGGGACTGTATTAGTGCAACACGGCACTTATTTTTTATACTATAAAAAAATCTCCGCTACCTTAACTCTCCGGCCTCCGCACGCATCGTTCTTCTTTTATGCGAGCAGCCCCACAATTTCCGGTAACATTCCGTTCCACCTATCTCACCACCGGCCCCTTCTTCCATGTGAATCATAATTTTATAGATATTTTGGGAAATTGATGGTTCATTTGACCCAATTTTTCGAATACCGGCGATCCTGGATTCAACCGGAAGTGACGTAGTTCCGATAAAACATTCAAACCGAAGGTGACGAATTTTCGATAGATCTTTGAAAATCGAAATTTCAGGTTTCTAAATTTCATAATCTATAGCGAGGGCGCGAAGCGCCCGAACCGAAACAGCCTGCTAGTAATATATGTTTGTATATATATATATTTTTTAAAAATCCCGATAGCTCTAGAGGCTGCATTAAGCAATGCCGCGATAGACACACGGCTATAAAACGTGTAGCCACTTTCTAAATATGTACAATGAAATCCAACCGGACGAACGACCATCGTGTAAATGGGGTTCATAAATCAGACGACCTGCGACTTTTATCGTTTATTTTACGCCCTTGCCGACACGCTTTCGCACTTCTTAGTGAATCGAGTCGACTTTACCGGATGAGCATAAACCTCCAGCCGGATCGCCGTGAAACATTTCGTTGAATCAAATGAAGAAAAAACTTTGTACAACTTGTGAAACCTTTACGAAGAGGTCTGCTGAAACTGTTGACGCGCATTCCATCGAGGATAATCGATCGATTCGAACCAGTTCAATAAGCAATGAGGAAAAAAATGAAATGTGTTCTTTAGTAAACGATGTGTAATCGCGTTCGTTGGAAGATAATCGGTGGGATGAACGATTACTTTTACAATGACAATATTAAATAAAAAAAAAAGAATTCCAAAAAAGTTGACGATATATGTTCCTCCCAAAGAATACAACATGTCCCTTATCAGCTAACCTCATTTTTTATTTTTCGACCCAGAGAACTCGCTTGCGCGAGATGCAGGTACGGGAAGGAGTCGAGAGCGATGTGTAACACGTGTATCAGCGGGGAGTCGACGTGCCACCGAACGATGTCCCGGCATACGAATTATCGTCGTTCCTGTTTCGCCGTCGCTTCCTCGCCTCATACCGATTCGGTCGCGAGAAAAGAGATACGAGATAGCGGTGGGTGATGCTGCAGTTCGAGGGGGCGGGGGGTTGTTTCGTCGTGAGTTTCACCGCGACACGGCAACGAGATAGAGAGGAGATCCTGCCCAGCATCCCTGCAGGACCTCGTCGTCGTGCATCTGCCGTAGCATGTAAGACACACGGCGGAGCCCGACCGAGGTCGCTATCCGGCATGCAGGAGCGGAGTCGGAGCTCTCATACGTACAGGCGAAACTGTGTCGAGAGATGCATGAGGAGGATCGACGATGCGTCTCGCCCTCCTCGTGGCCCGGGCCATCGCCCGGATGGTGCAGAAGCACGAGAAACGGGGCCAAAAGGATCAAGAAGCAGAAGCACGGCATTTCTCCACGTCCGCGCGCCGGTCCGGCCTCCTCGGTGTGCTCGCCGGGCTCCTTATCGTTCGCACATGCCGCCACGGATCTTCCTCGGAAGCTGGAGTCTTCTTCGCGGGAATAGCGAAGGCTACTGGTAGCGGGTTTAGCTCCTTTGGTATGTCGGCGGGCGGAGAGTCTATGGGCACACGTACACCCGCGACTCACTGTCGGGTAACGCGCTCGGATGCTTCCACCTTCCTTTTCGGATGCTTTTTACCTTCCTTTTCTCTTCCTTTCCGTACCCTCGACGGCAAGGTAGTGGCTGTCGCTTTTGCTCATGAGCGTACGGGCACTCCTGCAACAGAGCCGGTGGCAGTGTGCGAGGATTTCTGTACGAAGCCTCGCAGCGCCCGGGGAACGTCCGCCTTATTTGGGTCACAGAGGGGTTGCGGCCGGGAACGCGAATGGAGGTCCTTTGGGCTACCCGGGGAGGGATGTATCGGGATGCATATCAAAATAATTTGATGCTCGAGACAGCGATGAAATTCTACTCCTGAGGTTGCTTTGACGCAATTAGAAACAATGTTTACAACTGCGTCAACAGCAATAAAGGTGGTAGAAGAAAGTCGAAAAAAATAATTGAGCGACCTATGGAGGGTAGTTTCCTTATTGGCAGGTGACAAAAAAAAGTATTACTTCGGAGCGTTGGTATTCCTGTTACACACGAAGGAAGGCAAAGCGGTTCGCTCCCGGCGAAAGCCACACTTGGGGATGAAGGGATTGGAGAAGGTAAATATAGAGATATTCGTCTCGTGTATAACATCGGGCGGAATGGGAACTGTAGTCGCGGCACTTTGTCTCGACGAGGAAGCAGTCCGTACAACACCGGTTTTATCGGTCGTCGGGGCTCGTTGTAATGTCCACGGGGGAATCGTTTCGCGATGTAAGCGACGCAGGCCTTGCGACGTGCTCGCAAGGGGGTGTTACCCCCGGCGTTTCCCCAGCTCGCGAGAATATAAATGGCACACGGTGGGGCGGTAAATCCGAGTTACCGGAAGGTACGGAGAGAACCGAGGTGGTATTATTATATACGAATGCACGAGAATGGCAAAGCGGTGGAAAAATGACCGAGGAGAACAAGAGAGAGGAAAGAGAGAGAGAGTCAGAAGGAAGAGTTATTGGTATCGATTCTCTATATCGAAGAGTTATTTCTATTTCTTGATCAACATTCAGCAATACCGCTGCGTATAAATTTAATCGGCTTCCGAATGCTCACAGGGAAGGACTTCCGACCCTCGAGCTGCGTCTACATACATACCGGTCGAGTGAAAACGGACAAACAGACGGAGTATAAAACGGGAAACCGTTAAACTTGGTTTCCCGACATCCGGCGGAAGCTCGCCCAAGACTTCGATTAGTACGAACTGCGAAACACTACTTGTAATTACGGAGATCGAAGTCGCGGCTGTTGCAAGCGTCCTTTCTCCTTCTCTCTCGCCAGCCCGGCTCTCGTTATTCTCGATTCAATTGGACGGCGACTATACGGATTAAAGTCAAAGAGAAACTTCGCTTGCTTTCTAAGATAACGCTCTCAACTGTTTCCCATCGTCTATACGGAGGCGATCTCGTACAGGGTTGTACATCGCACACCAATAAACCAGCGACGAATCGCAGACACTCGGGCCAAACGTCCGGTTGATACCCGAGGGAAGCTCACTTGGATCGACTTCCCTTCCATCCTTCTCATCCCTACCCCTCCAGCAGATAGCAATTACTTAAGTTCAAAGTTTGTGAGACTCCGCCGGTTCTCGGATCCCCCGGGGTTCTTCTCCTCCGAGGCGATCCTTCGGTAACAAGTGCGATTGTACTATATCCCGAAAACCAGCTCCAGCGATGCCAGAAACAGGCGGGCCGAGCTGTAGGTTCGGTACACTGAGTACTAAAGCGAATCTTCCAGCGAATGACGCCAGATCGTGCGAGATTTTGTCGTCTCGACTCCTCGTTAAATTATTTTGGCGAACGATATTAAATCGTCCGAATTGTTGGGCCGATGGAATTCTGGCTCGAAACGGTTCGGGAAAGGTTGAGTGTGACGACAGCGATGTAAAATGCACTCGCTGACTCCTCGCAGCTCGAAGTCGACTTCGCCAAGAATAAATGTAGATCCTGAGGCAACTAGAAGTCGTCTCGCGCGATATTGGTCGAGGCTTTGACATGAAATATTTATGGCTCTCCGCGTTGGGGAGGGAAAAGAGAGGCAGTGTTGCCCGAGAGTCTTTCGCTCTCTCACCGAACGGGCATGTGTACGGCGAGAAGACGCCGTTGCTACTGTGCATACATTATGCGAGCGTACGTAACGGTGTGGGTACCAATCCTACCCAGCGCATTACGAGTAGACGAGAGTACTCTATGAATATATACATTCATTTGCCTCGTGTATACATAAGCGTCGGTTGGCGTTTTCTGTTACCCGGCGAAGTTGAAGCTAAGAAAAGAACCGAGGCAAAGAAATATAGCGGGGACGGAGGTTTGCGTTGAACGGCCGCGAAGGGTTGCTTGCTGATGCATGCTGGATACAGCCCCGCGGACAACGCCGGAGCGATGAAAGTCGCCAAAGTTTGAACTCCGCACTTCGCTCGTTTTCCGCTCTCGCTGCCCCGATTCATTCGTGACTTCGAACGGAACGAAGTAAGAAGTGGGCATAAGGGTGTGCGACCTCTGGCCGCATGACCCGGTTGTTGACGGCGATTCGGCAAAATTTATGTAGCAAACGCCGTTCGACAGTAAAATCGGATCCGGCCGCGGTTGGAACGTTCCTGTAAGTTCAAAAAAATTAAACAACGCTGCAGTAACTTTACAGCGTTCAATCGGGACTCGATAAGGTCCTCGAGACGTCTTGTCAGGACCTTATCAGGCCGATCGGAAAGAAGGCTTCGTTAGTTGCAGCCAATTTCTGCATCAGACAAGAACTCTGGAACGTCAACTCACCTCATCGGACGGTCCAACCGGTCAACCAGTTTCCAACTAATTAATTCGTCGACCCGGCCAATAATTTTTTTTATCTCAACCATTTCGTCGTCCGGCTCGACGAACCTTTCCCCATACAATATCACTCTGAATTGCCTTATAGAAACGTTTGCTTCCATCCATAACGACGCTCGTTCGCCACGACTTTCTCGCCGCGCCTCGCCATCGGGCGCACAGTAGGCAGTGAAAAATCAGAATCATTTCTCATTCCGAAGACTACCGGTGCGGTTAGTCGAGAGGGAAGAGGAGCAACACTAGGATACGCTATGTAAACGATATACCGTCTGTTATATCTACACTCGAGAAGAGAGCATCGAATCCCACACGCATCAGATAATATTTAAATTAATGATAAACATTTATAAAAGCGTTTTGTTATACAGAAAACATATTTGGATCATTGTGAGCGGGGCCGCGGCGGGAGGCTGCGGTGGGGACGTCGCAGCGGCGGACGCCGCTGTGCACCAGTCAAGGAGCTGGCTATGTAGGAACACATATGAATTCAGAGGGCCCGGAGCCGAAAGGCATTGTACGCGGTGGCCCTCTCATCTCCATAACGGGTCCCCTATCTTCAGCTTTATTTTTTTTTCTCACTCTCTATATCTCCTCCTCTCTTTCCCTCCTTGCCGCGGTGATCCGACGCTACCGCGCGTAACTCTCTCGTGTCTCTCCTTCGCGGCGTACCCTGCCGTGGAATCCACGGCAGCAACACGCGGGTCCACGCTCGGGCGATCGTTCCTCTGATTCTTTTTTTTCATTCCTTCCGTCTCTCTCGGGATATTCTTTTTATTCTTATTTTTCTTGATTTTTTTGGGATGTTTTTTTTTTCTCTCGAGCCGACTACCGAGGGTCGCACACTCCCGTCGCTCCGTCTCCGTTTCCACATAGTTTCATCCCGTTTCCTTTGTATGCCGGGCTGCGACCGGGCACGATTCCCGATGCGATTCTCGATTGTTTTCTTCCCGCCCTAAATTGTCCAAATAAAAGGGAGCCGAGCGAGACGGGGGAGAACCAAAATGCGAGATCTTCCCGGGCGAAACAACGCGCGACGGGAATGACGGGCATTAATCGTGGTCCTGCCGGAATAGGGAGATAGTATCGGCGAAAGTGAAGGAAGATAGAGGCGGCCGATGGGATTCACGCGAGTCTCGTTCAGCCGCTGCGGAGGATACCATTTGGCTGCGATGATTCGCGGTCGGGGAGTGAAACACCCTCGGCCGCACGTCCGAATGTAAAATTGGATTCGCGGCGGGTCCTTTCGTTCGCGAAACGATGGAAACCGGACTGGACGATCGTCTCGGTCGCTAAATTGTTTCGTCGCTGAGAAGGGCCCGGCGGGCGAGAGCGCGACAGGTCGGAGGAGAAAAAAAATAAAATAAAAATGAACGATCGTCCCGCTCCGACGTGGACGTGTAACTTCGGAACAGATTATTTCTGGCAAGTTTAGTCGAGAGGAGTCAGATTCGGGCTCATCGAGCGGGCCCGACCGCCTCGATGGAACGGGGTAGGTATCCTGGCTTGACAACCAGTCGGCGCTCGACGGGCCATGGTGTCAAAATGAACTCGAGCCTATCCGCGAGCCGACGATATAAAGGAAAAGAAACGGAAGAAAAAGAATGAAGCGAGGGCCGAGAGAGAGTGGAACAAAAATAAAGGATAAATGAAAGGTAACAAGACGTATGGAAAAGACAGAGGAATCAAGGAAATCCGAGAAGCTTGGAGGTGAGATCGCCGGCCGGCGAGATCGAGGCGGAGAGTCGGGGGCGCGAGAGATCGAGATCGTGAGACCGAGATAAGTGGGACGACGGGTCTCCCGAAAAGATAGAGCCCGCGTCCGGCAAATAAAATAGAGGCGTTTCGTCACGGTCTGCCGCCTCCTCTACATCTGAGAATCGGCCGGGTGAGGAACATCGTGTGTGTCTTCTTGGTCGAACTGCGAGCCGGCTGTCGAGGCGTTGAACGACCGGCAAACCTTTCTATTGAATTTTAGATAACGATTTTTCGGTAGGTTTTTCGCAGCTTCGTCCGGTAAGGCGTCACGCGTGCGAACGCTGAGCCATCGAGGGTTGAGGGTGATTAAGAAAAGAAAAAAAAGCGTTTCGCATCGCTCGTCTCACCCGTGAGACGCGATGTAGCCTCCCCTTAAACGACCATCAACGCTGTGAAATTTCCTGGAATTCCGAGGCAATTTTTTTTACCTGCGATATCTTTTCCCTCCGCTACCGGGGATTTTATTTATCGATGTCGAAGAGGAACGACCGCGCTGGGAAGTGTACGGTTAGTAGAGAAAACTGTGGAACGATCGAAAAGAGTTGATTTATCGAGAGAAGTGGCTATTATATTCGGTACGTTATATCGAAATGGTATAAAGCCCCGAGTGGAAGCTGCGGTACGAGTGGAGGATCGAAATGGGAGTACGTATAAGGCGTACGGCTGGCCGGATCGGGGCGTGTGCGATGCGTTCGCCGATGTGACCGCTTCGGTGAGAAACGCGAAGCGACGTGAAGAAATAAAACGTCGTCCCACTCGATGGCTCCGGGTCCCACACGGTACTCGATTCCAGCTCTCTGACGCTGCCGCCGCTTCTGGTCTCTCGCGTGTCGTTTTCAGTGTAAACATTATTTGTGCCTGCGAACCGTCGTGGTTAGACCGCGGAATCTCTAGGGTTCGCTCGAGCGTGAAAACGCGTAGAGAAGGTAACCCCCAGGAGTCGAGATACACGTCGGACACCTCGCAGGACACTTCGAGACCGGACTGGACTCCGTAAAGGAATCCTGATACCGGTCGATTCTGCTCAACAGGCGGCGCATTGTTCGAAAAAGTGTAAAACGCCCATTATAAATCATTTCACACGGAAACACTTTAACCGTTGGGATATCCAATGTGCACTGTTCTTTTGCCTGGTAGGCATCGCCCAAAGCTCCCCGAGATTTCAGTAAATTTCCTTAATCGATATAGTTGATTATCGAAAAAGAACGATGCACCAGCGAAATGTGAATATCGTTCCCACATTACGTTTATAAAGAAGCTTTCTCGCCCCGATTAATTAATATCCCTTTTGGTTAATGTTCCGTGGCGCGGTACTTAGATGCCTCTCCAGTTCCGCATCCGGAAGCGGCGTTCTCGGTTATACCGCAGCGACGATAATGGGTTCGACGTCGACGTCGTCGTGCGATCCGGCGATGCGGCTAACGCCACTATCGTGGAGCCCTTACCATTCAGGACGAGCCACCTACAGCACGGCTCTCTATGCATATATTTTCCCCCATCGGTATACTAAGTGCGTGTACTAAGTAAACCCGGCAGCGCGTTATTAATAAATTACGATACACCCGAGACGTTAATTACGAGGTGCGTGGTCCGGGTGCCCTGGAAGCCCTGGAAGCGCAAGAAGCATAGTGGCGAGGAAGGTGGAAGGATGAGGGCGCATAAGCACTAAAGCAGCGGCAGAAGTAGCGTAGCAGAAACGAGCCGCGCACCGGCCTTCTTGCTGACGACGCACGCTCGTAACACTACGGCGAAAAGGGAATATGTTTTCTAATTACTGGGGGCACGAGGGAGGAACCGCCCGGATACGGCAGCCGCGGGAGATTCCTGAGGAGAGATAACAAAAAAAAAAAAAAAACAAAAATTAAAATTCGAGAGAAAGAGCGCAAAGAGGCCAGGGCGAAAGAACAACGCTCATGGAAAAGCGAATTGAGCAGGGATAGCCAAAAAGTTCGCCAATACGACCACTTCGGGTTGATCCTGATGATATCTGCACGAGACTAAATTTCATCAAGTTTCATATGGAAAATCAAATTCTACAAGTGTACGATTTTGTTTTCTTTCTTAAGGCGGTGCATTGACAGCGACTTTCCAACGATGAAGTTTGAGCTCGTGCAGATATCTTCAGGGTCATACTTTGGGAACGCTCTACTCGTTAATGATACTACTTCGCTCCACTGACGGATGAGCTTTTCCATCCGGTCGTGCGGTTATCCGGCGATCGTTCGCGATCTGCTCTCCGGGCTTTGTGCAGTGGGGACGAGGTTTGGAATAGTTCGGAGGTGGCCTCGGCTGCCGGAGAGCCAAAATTCATGGGTGCATTCATTTCGAATTCAGCAAAGCAGCCTGAAAGGAACGAGAGGATTTGAGACGGAGCTCGAGGTTGAGTTCGTGGGTAGTGCGCGAATACGACAAATTTATTGCCGCTAACCGTGACGACGGATAACGTCTCGGACCATCCGACGTAGTTGAGCCACCGAGACGCGAGTTTCTCTCGGGAAAGGAATGCCCTTGCATCTATGTCTATATTTACATGCGAGCTTCTGGAAGTGTCGACGAGAGGTGTGCAAGTTTGCCGCCGCTCGTCACGATGCCTCCCGAGGCGACGATGGGAAGGCGGGTAGCATCACGGAAATTGTCAACGAGCCGTGCGTCGCAGCAGCACCAACGCCGCTGCGCCGGTGCAGTTGCAATAAAGAAAAGAGGACTCAAACGAGAGGAAACGAGAGCCGGTAGCTGTGCGAATTCTTGGAACACGCGCTTTGGTATTTCAAACGCTGCGGAAGAGAATATCCGCATGGATCTACTTGTTTGAAGTGTCCCCGCTCGCCGGTAAAGATTGCGTCGATTGACGAAAGCACAAAAAAAAAACAGCACAGTCGATGGTCTCTCGAAAGACGTCGCGTTGCTGACCACCGCGTAAGATTCTCGCGATAAAATTTTTTTGCTCATTCATCTTGGAAGTTAAGGAAAATATCACTGAGATTGACAAAATTGACTGCAAGTTGCCTTGACTCGATACAGTAGAAAAAAAAAATATCAAGACCCGTGGGCGAAATTCTCCCGTGCGCCGATACAGTATATTTCCGGAGTTTGAGCCCAAGTTGAGCCGGAAATCCCGAGAAAAATTCTTAAAGGCCTCCAGAACGGCCACGTTCTATCCGCGGCTTGGTATCTTTTTCAACCGTTCGTTTTTTTTTTATCCCGGCAATCCCGACACTTGCCACTGCGGTAGCGCACAATTATTGAAAAACGATTTGCCTCGCGCCTCGGCGGAATATTTTCTACGTTTCTCGGGTAGACACTATAACGTATATCTGTCTCTCTACGGTTCTGGCGAATATTCTCGCCGGCAATATATCCTTCGAATGCCCGCCGCTCGCTTTCACTCTCCATCATGTATATCTGTTTTCTTTTTAAACCGTACCTCTCGGTCTTTCTCGCTGAAACAGCGAGGAATCGACCGGTCGAAAGAGCCCACAAGGCACCGCGCTGGCACCGAGACGGTACACGTTACCGGTGCTACTAACACCGTGGCGCGGAGCACAGCCGAAAGTTTGGCGGACCCCGACGGTTTCTCTCGTAAAACGATTTAACGACCGTGCAGCACACCCCGGATCCAGTTCTGGAATCGACAAATTTTTTTTTCCTCCTTTTTTTTCATAGACCTAATATATTTCGACCGGCTCTAAGAGTCCATCGGCAAAGGTGTGTTCCCGCTGGGTTTCAGAGCCGAAGCGCTTTACCGCAGACACACATCGACAAAATGCCGCACCGCGCCGTGCACGTTCGCTCGCGGAAATCGAACAAAGAACTTCGGAAGAACGAAAATATATGGCGAGAAAAAAAAGAAGAAGAATCGGGCAAAACGAATTTTTAAAAATATATATGTATGGAGGAAAGGAGTCAGCGTGCCAGTTTCGCTGAAATTCCAGGAATCTACCGTTCGCTCCGGTATAACTTAATACAGTCCGGTGGGGATCGGCTCTCGCGTGGAGCAGCGGTGCACGAAGGAACGTCGAGGTCGCGAGCCTCGGAGGAATCGAATCCGCGCCCTTCGTCGGAGGCGGAGAGGAGTCGGGTCGGGCGCGTGGAATCCTCGCGGGGTCGTAGGGTCGGAATGGATGGGGCCATTATGACTCCGATGGCTACAAAAGGTGATCCCAATGGTGACCGCGCCAGGGCATTACGGTCCCTCGGATGTTGGCTGCTGTCGAAAGATCCGCGGAGGAAAAACAATGGAGTTCAATCAACCAAAGATTCGGGAAGGTACGCTCGGATAAATATTTAGTTGGTCGAAGAAAATATTTTAACGAAACAAAAATATTTTTGTAAAATCGTTAAAATAATTATTGAACCAACGGATGTTTTAGCTGTACCAAAATTTTTTTATTTGTAAGTCTTTGCCCGAATCTCTGATTGATTCAAACATATTTTTTTTATCAGTCTGCAGCAGAACACTCTACGTCGTGCAATAACTATCGCACGTATATTCGCACACAGTAAACTTTTTATAATAACTTATAATTTTTTTATTTGTCCCTGTCCGATCGCACCGACTGGCATTTGTAAAATCAAAAGTAACAAAATTAATTTTACGAAACTTCGTGTTCCGATTTTACGAAATAATTTTGCAGTGTGCAAGTATGAGTTACAGTTCGATGGGCTCTGAGCAGTGACGACGCGAAGGGATTGTCGAATGGAATATTTTAGGAATTTACGATACCCCGGGGACACGCAGCGAGAAGAGTGGAAGCTGCGTTGCGGCAACGTGGGCGGACACGTCGGTAGCCTCGGAGGCCAGCTTTGCCGAACTTCTGAGCGGTGCACACAGGATAGTGGATGCAGAATCTCGGTATAATCGAGATATCCAACGTGAAAAGCAGTACTGGCGAACGCCTTTTATATCCCCGCGATCTGGTCGGTTCGCTCGGTCCGAGCTCGCTCGTGGTCGCCCGATGTACAAGCGTCCGTGCTAACAACCTGACGTTACGCCGGGCGCGATTCAACCACTCTCGCTTTATCGCCTCCTGTTCCGCGCTAAGTAGTCCACCGCCTATACACTTCGCCGCAAACGGTCGGATAAAATTAGCCGGGCGCGAGCGAACACTTTGTGATCTCGAGGCTCGCCGGATCGCATAAAGTCCGCGCCTGGTCTTCCTCCCGCCGTTGCACGATGTACTTTTCTACATCTCACTATGCGATACGCGATTCGGCGCCGGCGCTCATTTCGCCGGCTCTTACGGTTCATCGCGTTACTCGCATTCCTCGGATTCTGACTGACCTCTTCCCCGCTGCTTCAAAGCTTCGCTCTTTTAACCCTTTTAGAGTCCGCCCGCTGATGAACTCATCCTCGCGATACCCAAAGACCATCCGTGGTACTTTGTTTCTCACTTTTATCGAAGCTCGCGGATCATTCGGCGAGACTCATGATGGTGAGTCACGCGTAAATCAAGATAAATTGGATCGGGAAATGAGAATTCAAATCCAGCGGACTGCGGCAAAGCCCTGTAATGAAATCGTGAATCATCGTTGCGCGCGATCTTCGGAGGCTTCGCAATCACGCATCCGGCGAACGGTTCCATTCGATTTCACAGTAGGACGGACAAGCCTGATTAGCCTTGCACGGAGGAGCCCGTTTTACAAGAAACTGGACTAACACTGAACTAGTCGTACGGCCAAACGTCACTTCCAATTTCAGTATCTCGGTTTCAACCGGAAGAGACGTCACAGCGGAAAAACGTCACTTGTCACTTGAAAATTAATTTTCAGATCGGAATGACGGCGTACCGGAAATACGTCACTTCCGGTTTAACGATCTAATTTCCCGAAAAATGAGATTTTCAAGGTATAAGTTGGTTGGCAAGTCAGCCGCGAATCAGGGCTGTGAGGTACCGTATCGGAATTATTCGTGTACGTGTCAATGATCTCGGTGCGACATACCGACGAGAGTGCGCCCATTAGCTGGCTCCCAGCCTTCCCTGCTGCACGTTTACTGACCCGACCTCGTTTTCCTCCCCGGTCTGCTCATCATTGGGTCTCATTGACGCACCCGGAAATTCGATGAGCGACGCGGGCTAAACGACCCGACCTACTAGCCCAGCCCTCGTCTACAATAAAGCAGCGATCGTCCATACATTCCTCAAAGGTTTATCATCGACGCTCCATCGATTTGGAAAACATCAATACCAAATACAAAAAAAAACAAGTTAATATAACATAGATTGTCTAAGTCTGTAATGTCACATAGTGTGATAAGTATATTGAAATAATTATAATCACAGCTAAATATATCGAGCACGAACTGCCAAACGTCAGTTCTCTTTGAAAGTCCAATCAAGATTTCAGTCATCTCGTCGATCGATAATCCGTACGTTCGTCATTCGTCATACCGAGCTATTCCAGTCATCAATGAAATATTCCGAGTCTCATTGAATCCTCATCTCTGTCTTTGTTAAAATATATAAATACACAAACGGATATATATAAAATATCGTCATTGCGCTGCAAGGCACCGGTAACGTACCAGGCGCACGTATAATATATTCCGAAACGGGTGCAGAATAGTAAAATGGTTGAGAGCGGGTGCAGCCAATTTCGCGATACTCGAAAAACGATAGAACCGACAAAACGTTCGAGCCCGGTCCAATCGCATCGTCGCACCTGCGGCTCTTCCGCGGCCGCTCTCAATCGCCGCAGTACATGCCCGTTATAGCATCAGCACATAATGTCTATAACATATACGCGAGCTGTCGTCCTCGCGATCGCCGGAACGTTTAGTATTCGCTGCCCCGCGGAAATTCCATCTTCCGTGATCGGAAAGTTTGTCGCATTTGATTCCATTCGACGCCTCGAACAGCTCGTCCGAAGAGGCGCGTCATGATGCATCTGCGTTTGTCACTTCGCCACCGAAGCAACTCGAGATGCAGCTGGTACAATTCCGATGTCTTTGAACCAACGAGCGGCCTAAGTTATCGACGTACGCGCCGCGTCTGCAGTGTTTCATTGCTCCGAAGATTGAACCAGAGCTGGTTGTCCTGATAATCGTTGCTGATTGACGCCTTCCATGGGCCTCGTCGGCCTCGCGAAACTGAGTCACGCCAGTAGAATGCTGTAGTTTATCGGGTTGTTCAGCGACTCCGGCTCGGGCAGCTATTAGACATAATTCGAGTCAAGTAGCCGAATCAAGTCCGGAATCCTTCCCGACGACCATCGTCGAAAATTGGAGAGAAACGCACCGCTTGCGAACCAACAGCGGATCTCTCCTCCTTCGTGCAAAAGCCAGTTTTTCTTCGCTCTGATAATCTTAACGAGGTGTAAGTGCGTCCGGTGCACCGGTGCTGCGAACGGTTTCATTGCATGATCCAGGGCGCGAGTGTATGCCAGTGGAAAAAAAAGTCATGCGGGTCGTATGTTTGACGATCCCCGAGTGTCAATGCGTTTCGCCACTGTCGAAGAGACAATGGTCGAGAAGGGAAGCGGGCGGTCGCATTGTCCCCTGTCTTCTGATTCTATATTCTCACCTAAGCGTGAGAGATTGTCGCGGGTCCCGCAGCGACACGATCGTTCGCCGCGTGGCTACAGGGAACGACGAATTGCACTGTTTGCAGCCACGGTAGTCGCAGAGGGAATCAAATCGAGGGCAATCGTGCATGAAAAGTAGAAAAGCAAAACCGGCGAGCGAGATAACCGCGTATGAGGCTCATGCATATGTAATGCCCGCGATCATCGAGGCCCAAGGTGATCGGTCGGGTAACGAAGTACGACAATCCGGAGGCAAACGGGTGACGTGTATCGCCGGAGAGGCAGGTCGCTCAAAGCACTCCTTTAGCGTTCGGGAGCGCGCGGGCAGCAGAGGACGGATACGAATGTGAAGCGAGCAAACTAATAAAGACGGCGTAAAACACTCGATCGCGCCTATATAAGTCCACCGTATTATTAACAGACGTCCGCTCGAACGTTCGTTCCGTTTCACCGCGCGCTGTCCGGCCTCGGAGAACTCGAACGGACGCGATGAATCCGAGAGATCGGTATATAAGCGTGTGAGGAACGGAGCAGAGGGAAGGAGAGGAATGACAAAAAAAGACCACGGAGACACCATCGGCTAACGAAAAAAAAAAAAAAACGACGAGGCGCACAGTGACCGAAGGAACTTGACATTTTTTTTTTTTAAACCTCATTTCGTCTCCCCTCTTAATCCTCCCGCTGGATGCACCCGAGTGCGAGGAAGGCGAGCGGCTTGAGGAATGGAAGCGAGTGAGTTGGCCGGTTGAAGGATGATTCGGCGGCGAGGGGAATCCCCCACGCTCCCGATCGAACCGGGGACCCGAGCACGGTATGGACACGGGAGAGCGCATGCCGACGGGGTCCACGCCGAAATTGGCGAACGCGTGGACGCGCGTACGCGTTAACTCGGGAATGAAGAGGGAGGCCGCTCTCCGGCTCCCGCTCCAGATAATGCGACGCCACTGGGAGTTATTTACCCTGTTTAAAGTGAGCAGCCGTCCCATTATACGACGCGCCGTAAGTTGTCCTCGGGAAGGCATGCGTGCGAACTAATACCAGCGCGGATCTATGGTGCACAAGTATCACACGTGTATCACTGTATACTGTACAAACAGGCGTATGCGTGAATGCCACGCATGCGCCCCCACGCATGCTCAGCAAGGGCCCTGCGGATTGCGCTCGCTCACACGGATAATGGCTGTCTTACACAACGAGAGGAAATAAAGTTAAAAGAAGAAACACACATATATATAAATATAAGTGTATGTAGAGCGGTATAAAAGAGGTAGCCGATGGTGCGCGAGAGAGCCAGGGTCCGCGCGATCGTTCAGCGGAGCGAAGATCATTGCCGAGCGAAGCCCGGGGCACCAGCAGCACTTTGCAAACGGAGAATCGGAGAATGCGCGAGGGAGCGAGGCAGATTGCGGCGTGCGAGGGAGCCCCCCGGTGAGCGAGAAAAAGTGAGAGAAAGATAAAAATAGTTGAGGGAAGCGGAGCAGTGCGGAGCAGAGGAAAGCGAAGCTGGAGCAGGCGAGGAGCTATCATTGCATCTTCTCATTACCATAACTAGTTCTACACCCCCCTCGTTCCCGCACGACGGTCGTCTCGCCGCTCGCGCCGCGCTTCTTCGTCTTGTATCATTGTCCTTTGCTCGACTCTCTTCCTTTCCCGCCGTATATTTCGCTCCCTTTCCGCCGGTGCGAGCTTGTGTAGGTGCACGATGCACACGCGACCAACAAAAATCCTTCGGATCTTTCGGTATGTCTGTCTCACTTTGGGCCAAAGTCGCGGTCGCGCGCGCGCGCCCCTTCGGGCATGCATCATTCCTGAAACGCAACCGAGACCCAATTTCTTTTGTGCACGAGTGTGCGGGTCCCTTATTCTTCGGCAGCGATGCACGGGGCATTTATGGTTTACGGGAGGAGAAAGAGAGTGGAAGGGAGCAACGCTCGCGGGAGGGAATCCCATTCGCTACCGAGATTCGGCGACCGAGGCGAAGCCTGACCCGAGGACGCCGCGAGTACTCGCGACGCGTACCGCGCTCGCGCGAGCCGGCCGAGATAGGGCGACGTTTTGCGAGATGAGATGGCGAATCGGCGATGATGGAAGGCGCAGGAAATACGAGGAAAGTCGTGCCGAGCCGGGAAGATCGAGACCGATTATCCCGAGGCTCGATGGAATCGGACGGCTGGACCGGCTCGAGGGTCGTCTCGGCACTTCGCGGAGGAAGCTTTCGTCCCGTGACCTCCGAGCTGCGATCGGCCAGCGCCGGAGTGCACGCCGTCTCGCTCGCCACGAGCGCTTTTGGAATAAGGAGAATGGGACAAGTTGTGACAACGCTGCGGCGGCGAAGTTAGCGATCGTGAATCTCGCGAAATGAGGCGCGTCCGACGGTCTTCGCTCTGCGGCGGCGACGACGAGGGACCGGCGGTCCGCAAGACCGGCTGCGTTTCTCTTTCTCCGTGTCCGAACAGACTGTGTCCTCGTCGTCTGGCGGACGCGCCGCGCGCAAAGACGCGCCGTCCGAGCGGTTTATGCAAGCGGGGCCCGGGCGATTCGCCTCTGTGCGTCGTCGTCCGGCGAATGGCAGCGTCACGAGAGTTCCTTGAGGAACAGAAGCGCGGCGGCCGGTTCCTCAAATCTTGATGCGAGCCGCCAGAGCCGAAGGGACTGGCGAGATGGGGATGCGCGGCCGTCCGACGCTACTGCATAATACCGAAGCGGTTGGATTCGGTGCGCGTATGTGACTCGACGAAATTTATCGTCGCTGCACGAGCACGGTGGTCCCGGGATGGTAGCGACTCGGTAAGCGAATAATCAGGCTGCATTGGCCGGAAGGGCGGAGAGGAGAGGGGCAAGATGAGGGAACGGTAGAGCAGGATGAGGAGAGGGGGGGGGGGGGGGACGAGTAGATCCATGGGAAGATTGAGAGATTGAAAGAAAACAATTAAATAATCGGTCGGGGAACGATGAGACTATAGGGGCCTAATGATTGGGATAACTGATGAAACAGTTGAGAAAAAAGAAGAGGAAGGTGAATTGGAGGATGATGATGACGAAGATGAAAGCGTTTATTATAGCCTGCGGATAAAAAAGAGAATCCCATCGGGGCGGTTGAACCACCGATAAGACGAAACGAAATACGGTTGCTTAGAAATAAAGTTCACGCAGTGGAACTTCTGTGTCGAACACGAATCAAGTATCTTATGATGGGTTAACAAAGTGCACTTATGAACCACGATAGTTGGAACTTAAATCCGAACATTCGGCTGGTCAAAGTCGCGAGTGGCGAAGGCGCGGACGAAGTCTCCGATAAAATCGTGTTTAGTCATAACTTACACACAAAAAAAAGCTTGCAAGACAGTGTCGAGGTGGAGGAGTAGGAAGCAAGTTGAACGCGCACCGAGTGAGAGTAGGACGTTCGGCAGTGGGAGAGAAGAAAAGGTATGCGCGGTATAAACCGATGAAATACCGGGAACGTCGAGGAAGCGATCGTGCGCGACTCTCGGCTCGCATCTATTTGTCCGTCGATCGAATCGTTTTTGGCTCTATCGGCATGCCGTATCGGTTTCGCGAGGACAGTGGCCATCGTCGGTGCGCGGCTGTAGGTTCGCGAAGATCCGTGGCCTCGATAACGCCCCGTGAGTCGCAAACCGCGAAGGCACTTACATTTTTATCACCGTCTCTCCGCAGCCTCCTCCGCTGCTGCTGCTGCCGCTGCCGTCGTTCTTCTCTTTTCTCTCCGTCTCTATCTTCGTCCCATCTCGTCGCCTCGGTGTTTCGTTCGTTCTCTCACTCCCGCGCAAATACACTTGCCCCGAGTCTCAAACGGTCGGCAGTTGACTCTCGCTTCCGTCTCTTCACCCTTCCACTTGCCTTCCGGCTGGCAGTTCCTCGAAGGTGGGCATTCATGCCCGACCGTTTTTGTCTTTTCGCCAATGGCCTTGCGGCCGAGAGGACTCGCGCCGGTATGGAATTTCGATAGGATGACGAGAGAGAGAGAGAGAGAGAGAGAGAGAGAGACCAAGATAATTTTGCTGGAGGTAGAGAATACGCTTCGACGAGAGATCAGAATGGAAAGGTCGTGACGGAGCCGGCGAAAGTACACGGGTAAATGCCTATATATGGAACGATAAATCCAGATAAATTGCTGAAGATGATCCTCGGAGAGGGAGGATCATGAAGAGGATAAAGGTGGACCGATGGGTATCAGCTTATTCTCCGGTACACGGCCGGCCAGTGCGAGAGAGCCCTGCAGGAAGGGTGGCTCCGCGGAGCTCCGGGTGGGTGGTAACCAGTGAGGTCGGTGGAGTGGACGAAAACGTATATAAAGAAAGGTAAAACTGGCCGAGGAGGAAAGCACTCGGAGGGTCGCTGACTCAGCAAAGTCGACTTTACACCGCGACTCTTGTTACGGAGGACGATATTGTGCAATGCTGCTGGTGCCACTGCGACCGCTTCCCAGCAAGGGTTGGTTGGCTTGCCGCTTGCTCGCCGTACCTCTCATTCCCTTCACCACCCTGCGGTACGTCCATGAACTATATAGCAAATTCTCTGTCCACCTCATCCGCAATCCTTTCCTTTATCTGCCCCGTGCTGCAGCTAAGTCTCCGGCCGTCTGTCCGCAGACGGCTACTACACCCCGCAGACTACGGTACTGTTACTGTATATAGGTGGCTGCTGCTTCAAGCCATCTTCATCCAGTTGCGGCAGCACTAACCAGCAACCTCCGTCGTTTTACCACTTTCGCATTTCTCTATCCATTTATATATATACGTGGACAGCCAAGAACCGAAAGGGCGCAAAGATCCGTCTTAAAGCACATGGATAAGGTCCTTCCGATCCTCAGTCATCGATACATAAATATGTGTCTCTTCGCTCCCCCACCCAGCGTAAGCTTGTTTCGCTCCGAGGATTGTGTCTTAAGCCGGGTCGTTAAAAGCTGGCAGATTTGATCCTTTGCGTCTCCTCGCATGAGAACAACTTTGGCTCGCCTCGGTCTGTCTCTCACGCTCACTTTCTTCGAAAGCTTCGCTGTGTCTTTCCCGCTCTGCGGCTCTCACGTCTTTCTCTCATCCAGTTACGTTCTTTCGACTCGCGTTGATCTCAGTCATCTGTACGCCGTAATCTCTCGTTCACCCAGTCCCGAGGGACTTCGGCAAACGAGACTCGGGTGTGTGCGGCCGACGAGAACCTGTCCTGAATTTAATGCCTGTCGTTTTTCACGTGGCAATGTGCGCGCCTCGGCATCGCTGTAGGTTCGCGTTCACGTCGAGCGGCCTGCGGACCGCGAATCGTACGTGCGTTCGCGAAAAATAGGAATGGATTTCGTCAAAGGATCCGATTTTTCGGCCATCCGGTGGGCTAAACGCTTCATCCGCCTAGGAGGATGCTGCGGCCAGACGCGGCATTCGAATGGAGCAAGGGATGAATGTAGATGGGGTGGGAGTTGGGAGGAACTGTGGAAAGAGTATGGACCCGAACTGGTGGACGAGAGAAATAGGCTTTAGCGGATTTCCCAGGGCAGATTGGAGATAAAGCTCGTGAAAGGCTTCGCGCCTCAGAGAACGAGGGACGCTTCGACGACGGTTGGTCGCGACGCTGTGATACACTTTTTTCGCTTTTTTTCTCCGTTCTTCTGACCGAGAAAGTTCCTTGATTTTTTTTTTTTCGGCACCGTGAACTCGTCTACATTCGTTATGCCGGCACGCGTCGGGCAATAAAAGTCCGTGCGGGAAGCCGGTAATAAGAATTACTAAAGAAAAAGCTTTCTCATCTCGGAGGAAAAGTGACGAAGACAAAAGGAGGGAATAAAAGAAAAAATGACGATAAACCGCGTCGCCCGGCCACTGCAATAATAAATACAATCTCGCGATGGTTTTTCTTCTGGGCTTTATTTGTGAATGAGGAAAAGTTGCCGTTGCGTTGACGATTAAAAAAGAAAAACGAAAAAATAATAAATCCGCGTCGAGTCGGTTCGCGAGAGATTTGCTCCGCGGATCCAGGTTTATTTTTATAGAGACACTTCGACGTGCAAGTGCTCAAAGAAGACCTCCAACCTTCCAAGAAACGCTCGGAAAACGCGAGACACTTGGGGGATAAAAAAAATCGAGAAAACGCGAGTATTTCTCTTTGTCTCTCCTGTCGTCGCCGTACGAACGTCGAGCTGCCGTTTCTTTTCTGTCACGAGCAGAAGACGCCAGAAGAGCCACTCTCTTTTCGCCGAGTCGCTCGGTTTCGTCTCGAAACACAGTAGACACAATCGACGTGAAAAATGCTTGTCGATGAAGGCAGAACAAGACCGTAGTCGACAACTCCGGATGTCGGGGTCGGGGACGTCGAGCAAACTCGTTTCTATCCCGGACGTTAAGTAACGCCGGAATATATCACAAAGTTTACGCTTGGAGCGAGTCAATTTTACCGATAAAATTAATTTCACCGTTAAAACTGAACGTGAATATACACATATATACATATACGTATCTCTATTGTACAACGACCCGAGGGTAAAAAAGTTCGGGGGCACAAGTTGATTCGACCCGTTTCTCGTACAATTCTCGAACGGCGCCGAAGCGCAGGACAATTGGCTCAACCCCGTCAATCAGGACATAATGGTAATGCAAACGTGTTAACCGAGTGATCGTAGGATCATCATTGGACCGAGGGTTAATTTTATCGAATAAAGAATACGGAGAAATCGATTCGAACAGGTCGATCCGACCTGTTCGAATCGCTCCCAATCAGTCCGGGTGGCATTGCGAGGCAAGTTCCATGCCGTTGATAAATCAAATTTCTCGACTCGGCGAATCGTGCGGCAGCTATTTTGTGTGTGTTACGAGGTGGCCACGTCTGCATATCAAATAACTGCTGGTTGTCGCGATGGTTTCAGCGGCAGGAGTTAGCGAGAAGGGCGGAGGGGTCGGGTTCGGGGGTTCGTGCAGTTGATGGCGGTCTCGCGGTAGTACGCTATCGTTTGTCGATAACACAACGAAATATCAGAATGTTACTCTCCGTGACAGTGGTCCATCGAGGGGGGCTTTCGAAGATATGCGAGTGACGTATGTCCGTTCGGTAGCGCGTGGACGAGATACAGAGTCGTGCGCTCTCGCGATTCCGCGACTGTACTCACGGTTTCCGCGGGCTCTGTATCGTCCAGAGAGATGGGTTATATACCGCGTGTGCCGCGCATAAATACGATTTTACGGTCCTCGATTTACGATCGAATCAGCGTTATCCGCCGCGATAAATCTATTCTCCCTGCGAGTGAGTGGAGAGTGGCGGAAGGGTTGAGAGAGCCGGCTCGACGGGTCGGGACAGACGAGCAGGGTGAGAACGGTAGTCGGCTTCACAGAGATGTGCGAAAGAGGGAGGGAGAAAGAGAGATGGGAAATTACGGCGGGAAACATGCCGAGCACGAGCCCCCCAATGCGATACAAGGTGTTTCGGGCGAGGCCCTCATCGGGCAATCATCGAGCGACACGGTCAAACATCAATTTTCATTAAAATTAAACGAGAGAGACGGCGGAAACGGATGGATATATCTGTCCGATTGCCGAACTGCCATGGCGGGAAGGGTGGGTGGGGGTCGACGGATTCAACGTGACCACGAGAACGTACGTTCCAATATCTGCAGTGCGAGCAATTCTGTCCCGGTGAAGTGACTCTGTCGACTAACGAACGAATAATATAATCAAACGAACGTGGCGAGACTGACCGACTGATTCTCTCTCCGTTTATCCGTCTCGCCCGGCCTCTCTCAAATTCGAATTAAATTCAGCTATTCCGTCGCGAGGATATGCAAACTTTGCCGAAGTACGTCGCAGGTATCGGGTTTGTTGCTCATTAAGCTGAAAATCATCCGTAACAATCGTTCCGACCGTACGCCCTCGTTCACCTCGGCTCGCTTCTCCCGTTCTGTTCGAGCCCTCTCCCGGAACTAAAAGGACTCGCTTCGTCGCCCGTTCGGCTAACGAGCTAAATCACTTGGTTACAAAATCGGTGCCTCTTTAATTATCTTGCGGCTTTAAAGTTCCGGAGGGGTTTTGGGCGAGTGGGTCGGGACAGTTGAGGGGCGAAAGGCGATTCGAATCGGCCGGGGCGACTGTATTGACGTCGTTCCGATGGGAGGAGGGAAACCCTCCGGTCGACTTCGCCCGCTGCGGCTTCCGTGCTCAAACTTTTCCACTTTGTACCATGGCCGACCTTCTTCCTCTCGTCCGTCGCACCTCTCACTTTTTTCACGATTCTCTCTGGGTTCGTCTGTTCTGTACCGTATCCACTTACAGCCGAGCCCAGTCTCCGATGAAACCGAGACGCGACGTATTCGCGTCCCAACGGAGCACATCGTCCAGATCGGATTCTGCCATTACCGGAAAACGGGCTGTTTCGCTGGCTACGCGCTGGCTGCTGTACCCCAAATCGCCATATTGGTCCGTCAACGGCCGACGTGGTTAGCCTGAGCGAAGCCGATGGTCTTTCCAGCACTGATTTGTACTGAGCAATGCTACTTACTACTACTGCGTTATTACTTAGCAGAGACATTTTTTTAAATTCACTTTTGTGTGACGTGACAGAAAAAATTTGTTATAGTTCTTTGGAATGTATCTTGAACTGAAGTGGGCCGGAGACAGATTCATATTTCGAATAAAAGGTTGGCGGATGAGCGATGGAAGATACCGTGAATCATCGCCGGCAACTGAACGAACGAACCAACTAACCATGCAACTCGGGCAGCTACGAATTACTGGATGAACGCACGACTGCGGAGCCTGAAGTTTGTACCAACTGCGCTAAAGCCCGATCTATATTCACGGAAGACGGAACGATCCATCATCCCATCATGGTCCTCGGCTGCTATACAAGATACCCGAGTCCCTTGTATCCGGTATCCGCCTTCACGAGCTCGCGATTCGCTCGATACTTCTCCTTTTCCTCAGTCCGGGAGGTTCTTCTTCGTCTTCCTCTTTCGTTGCTTTTTTTTTTTTTTTTTTTTTAATTATTCTCTGGGAGATCGGTTCCCTAGGCGGGAGTCGGTGTAGGGTAATACAATCCCTCAACGAAGGTATTTCTAACGCTCCGTAGCAGCAACAGGACGTAAAAATGTGCTTCGCTTGATGCGATGTACGAACGCTTCGCGGAGTAAGGTTTATGATCGCGCAAAAGTGATTTCGCAAGAGAGGTAAAGAAAGAAGACTCCGGCCCTCGCGATGTAGACGGAGGGTAGAATAAATAAAGAAACGGAGCAGAGAGGACGGCGAAACGCAATACTTTCGACTGCGGCGAGAATGAGAAACAAGTTAAGAGAGTGAAAAAACCGATGAGGGAGTTAAGTAAGGAAGGAAATAAGGCGGCGAAAAGTGAAGTTTAGAAACGTGGAGAGAGGAGTCTTTCGAGGAGTCTTGAGAGAAGTCTTGCTCGACTGGGCGAGATGATTCGTGCGAATTCTCCTTGATATAAAGCGATGGCCCTTAGCTTATCCTCAACGTTTCCCATCGCGCCACGTTTCCACGGCGAATTCTCCGCAGGCCGGGCGGCGTGCAGTTCATAAATTTACATCATTTTCTCAGAGCAACGATACTTCACGAGGCCCTCAAAGCACGGTTCCTCAAAGCCCAACGACACCGTCGGTGCAATGTCGGGATCGTAATACACGTGCCGCAACGCTGGGGCCCTCACTCTCTCTTTCTCGCGCGATTACAGAAGTTTCTTCGGTATCCGTAACCGGTGTACCAGGTATATACAGTCGTGAGGAACTCGCCGCTCAGGAATCTCGGGTACCTCGTCGTTCCCGTCGTTGTCGCACGAGTGCAGCTCTTAAGAGGACGATAATCTCTATGGTCGAGCGTCTTCGGCTGAGCGAGACGAACGAGTTCCGAGACAGAGGCTCTCTCGGACGTCACTCGTGAAATCGACCGTGACTTCGTTCCTGGGGGTCGTTCACGTGAGCACACTTCTCCCACCACTACCGGCGGCATGTCGCTTGGCTATGCGATGTAGGTAAGTCTTTCCCGGTTGTCGATCTTTCATAGGAGAGTCTTTTTTCATCTACGACCTTCAAGATATAAAACTAGGCTTGAACGGTGGAGCCAGTGATCGAGTTGAAAAATTGAAAAGAACTCAAACGGAGGTATCGCTCCTCCGAAGAGTTCGGGCAAATTTGATAATGGTTCCCGCTGATTAATTCTAAGATTCATGTGTAGGGTGGAAAACCTATTTTTGTCAATTGTCCTTACCTTTTGGGCTTTAAGTCCGATTTTTTACCCCCTAAACTTTAGTAAAATTAAGTTTGCCACATGCCATTCCCGCATTGTCTTCCTTATTAAAAAAACGAAGAGACTAATAGCGTAAAACTCCATTTACTGCGTCATGAAGTACCAAGTGTTTGAAGAACTGAGCGCTGGCTAATTCTTGAGTACTGACGTATTGAGCACTGGCAGAGCTGAATAGCTGAAGTTCGGAGTACTGGGCGCTGACTCAGTAGTTGATACTTCAATACCTACTTCAAGTAATTGTCATATTTGCGCAGTCACAAACCAGTTGGATACTTCGACAGAAATGAATCCACTTCACGATTTTCCAGTCATGAAGTGCCTACGTGGCGAGATTTTCCTGAACGAGCGACCGAAGCACCGGAGCCAAACGAAAGTCAGAAGCAAGCGTACCGGGAACAGAAAACCGGGCTGTGCGAACGCGCTGTAGGTCCATCGGTGTTACACAGCTATAGTTTACGACCGGCGTTGGTACTACATACCATACTATAGATGAGTGGCTAGATGCTTCGGTGGTACGTGCCCGGGAGTACTTGTTCCCGTGTTGTACGTACGTACTGTTCGTCCTATCATGAGGTAAAGTAGAGAGGGACAACCGAGCACTTATATTACAGTATGTATCGCGAGCTCAGATTCGCATTAACATATAACCGGGCCTAACGAGAAGCCTCCAGCGCACGCCTGGTGGTACACGGTCTCCGTGGGTGGACGCCAACGGCCTCAGGACGAGACGCACGCTTCACCGTCCCGTCTTCCTCTTCCTCCTCGTCCTCTTCTTCATCCTCCTCGCCGTGCGCCTCCTTCTTTCTCTAGGCCGTCTCGGCTCCTCGCCGATCCTTCATCCTCCGACTCATTTCCCCCGTCTCATCTTCCACTCGGGTATGCGAGAAGCCGAGGATAAGATTAAGAGAATGAGATGCTGAGGGATGAGAGCGCACGGCGAAAGCGAGGCGAGCCAGGCTGTTACGTCCACGAGATTCGCGAATACGTGCGTTATAACCGAATTGTAACTCCCCGTCTCAGCGGCGAGGGAAGCGTAATGGAGAAAATGTATTCTCTACTGTGCAAAATATATACCCCGGACTCTCCGGCAGATCCTGCCGTTGCCCGCCGCAATGTCGATGCGGAAGTTTAAAATTCGTTGAGAAACGAAAGGGATGCGCGCGTTTATATCGTGTGGGAAAGTTTGTTTCGCTTCTGTTATTATACGCGCCGCGCGGGTGGAGTATATGGGGAGAAAATGTGGTTTAGAGTAGCGAAGTTGATTCGTAATCTCTTGGCTATGAGCGGGCGCGGAGCGAGACGCGAGATGAGCGAGAGTGAGCGAGCCCGGCAGTGAGGATGAAATAAAGTTAGTTGAATTCTCTATGCGGAAGCTCATCGCACCCACGCCGAGCCGGCAATGGCGCGGAGGGACGTCCCTTCGCCCGGAACCGAGCGATCCCGATGCACGTACGCTGGATGGAAGCCACGTTCCATCCAGGGAGTGACGACCGAGCTCGTTCGACCGCAAATTTCCATCGGGCGAAACGAGTTCAAACAGTGCGAATACGCGCGACATGCCACTACTGTTTGTCGAGGTAAAGGGACAGAGGGGGAAAAAATGAAAAAAACAAAAAGAACAAATGGGGACGAGTTAACGTTCCAGACTCGAGAATTGGTATAAAAAAAAAATGTATGTGTGTGTGTGTGTGTATTTTTTTGTTTATTTTGTACGCGCGTGAAGCACATAACAGCATTTACTCTCTCCAAAATTCTATTGACGCTATACGGATAAAAATTCGATGGTATTCGGGCTGGTCCTTTTCTACCTCTGATTGTGCACGCTAACGGGAGGTATACGCGAGTCAACTGTCGGGTGCTCGGACACGTCACCGAGCATATATGGGTAGATGGAGTTCCCACACCAAACCAGGCTTTTTTCAGTTATTTTCAATAACAAGCGACAACCGGGAGTAGCGGACAGAACCGAACGGGGTTGAGCGAACCAAAGCCGATTCTAACTGGTGAAATGGACAAGGAAGGTCAACGAATCACTGGAATTTAACGATTTTTTTTTCGTTGCCTTATTTTTTTTTAGTTTGAACGTGAAAAACGTTAGTTTCATTTTGAAATTTTTTGCACCGAGTTTTGATTGGTTCTCAACGAAAAACGGCACGAAGTTGAAACAATCAAATTTTTTTCGTCCAAGAGCTCCGGCGAAAAATCGTGAAAAAATATAAAGACCCAGGTGTCTGGCAGTTAAGCTCGGAAAATTTAATTCACGAGGCGCGGCGATCGTACCAGGCGCGGTAACGTGATTTAATATAAAATAAATAATGGGATTTGGGCAACGACGCGCGAGAACGAAGCTCGCGAGAGGTTTCTTTTTTTTTTATGTATGTTCAAGTCTCATTTAATTTCGCTATGCGGAGGTTCTGGATTGCACGGTGCCGGCATAATACCGCTGTGGGTATATAAACCGAGCCATGCACGCTCGAGAGGCCGCCTCTTGTTTTTCCTCTCCACACTCTCGAGCTCTCCGCCTCGATTTTCCTCCCGTTCTCTCTACCTCTTCAAGTATTAATTTATTTATTCTGCCACATGTACGGCCCGTCGCTGCCACTTCTGTAGCATTCGGGATTACGTGGGAGTTGGAGGGCCTGCAGAGAGAACACCCATGACCAAAATACCAGAACAAACCCGAGTGATTGTTTTTTATATATTTTTTTCCCCCTTACGTACCTCGGATATTTCAATATTTAATTTTACCATTTAATTCGTAATAGTCGAGAATCCATTCGACCAGTTAATCTCGTTGGTGTATAAAATATTTTCGTTCTCGTTCGCAGAGGAAGCCAGACTTCGCGACGAGGAAAGGGGGGAGGGGGGGGAGGCACGCGGTAGAAACGCGAATTAACTCGGTCAAGTTCCGCGTCGAGGCTCGAGGCGAAAAGTTTCTGGAGGACTCTCTCGGTATTCCCCTCTTCGCCGTAATACTCGCAACACTAAATTCGTTCGACGTCGTTCCCACGATTATTCGCCACTCGGATTTAACAACGAGGGTGCGATTCTCCGGGGCCTCTCAATATAGAAAGCGGTTGAGAGGGACGAAGCGGCCGAGAGAAGGAGAAAAATAAATGGTCGAGTCGGTTAGAGCTGGTCGGGGTGGTGGGGGAGAGCGTAAGATAGCAATAAAAGGCGATGTAATAATGTGGGTGAAAATACTACAAGGTAAGAACCGAGAGAAAAAAAAAAAGTGTACGACCAAGCTAGAATGAAACAGGGTCGCAATCGAGTGTAGTTACACCGAAAGGAAATGAAACTCTCGCTCCGGAGCGCTCTCGAGCAGACGGTGGAAATTTAAAGGGGTTTGTTCGTTCCGCGTTCGAATTCAAGCGTAGACGAAAGCCGGAGGCCGACTCACGAAACTTGCCTCCCATCGACGCGGCGAGTGTCGAGAGCGAGTCGATATCGCCGAAGCCTGAAGACGTAGCCGCTGCTACTCGATACGGTGTGTGGCGATACGGTAGATCTCCCAGTTACGGACAGGGTCGACAGAGCCCTTAAACACCGAACTGTGATATACAGTTTGGTCCCTCGAAAATTGATTCCCCCTTCTTCCCTCACGATAGGCAAACAAGGATGTCCGCGGCACTTCAAAGCGACTCCGGACCCGAAGATTTCGAGGAGTTATACCGTGTATGTATAGCACGAAGGTGAAACTGTAGTTGACCCCCAAACCAACCAGGAAGAGGCACTGCGAACTCGAGTGGGAAACGCTACGGGTAGCGCCATCTCCATTGATGTTGTCTGGCCAGTGCCCAGCACGGCCCATGCCTAACGTAACTGCGAGCGAATCCGACGTCACGCGGTCCGCGAACGCGTTTTCCTGACCAGCTACCGTCCAGCGCCTGCCCAGCTCTCCCACACGGAATACACTGGCCACAGGCTGGACTGAATCTGGACGCGCTCCGACAAAATTTTCACACGGAAAACGAAACTCGAGGGACAAGAAACAAGCGATATTCCCTCCGGTCGCTGCGCGGCAGCGTATGCGAGAGTGCTCTCCAGTCCGGTCGGGATGCCCTGAGGCTCCGGCTCTCCGCTGGTCTGGTTCTAAGATAACGATCATAACGAAAAAGCTTCTCACTCGCTATTGGCCATCGATCGTTCTCCTCGGCCGGTGGCTGCGGAACGACAGGGTGGTATGAGAACGTCCGGCGCGACGGCTGGACCGCGTAGCGAGTCGATCGTGGAAGGGAGACGTACGGACGAACGACGAGACGAGACGAGATCAAGGATGGACAAAGAGACGGTGTACACGACGCAAGAAAGATGTTGCGATGGGGAGAGCGGGTGCGAGAGAAAGAGGTTCAGAGGAAGGACGGAAGGGTCGAGCGAAGAGGACGCGACAACGAGCGAACGAGCGATAGCGGGAGCCAGAGAAGCTGAGGATCAAGAAAAGACGGAGTTGCATGGTGAACACCGAGAGGAGCGCGGGTCGCGAAGGTTCTCCGGTGTCGCCGTCGCGTCGGCGTAGGTATACACACCCAGTCGTCCAACCGGTATGCATTATGGAACGACGGGAGTCTGGTCGGTCAACCGATTTCACCGGAAAAATTGCGGACACGCGACGAAGAGAGGAAAAGACGAACGGGGCTTGTGAGAAGGAAGCTCGGCGCGCCAGCCCGGACTACGCAGACGCGGAGCAGAGACACTGCGTATAAACCTGGTGGTCTTGCTTTCCATCATATCCGCGAGACAGTCTGTCTCTTGCGCCGATCATATCGAGAGTACCGCGTCGATACACAAACTGGAGCTGGGATGGCTTCGTCGAAGGACCGCGAGGACGGCGGGGACGGATGCGACGCGGAAGGGGGACGCGAGAACTGGCTGAGCCACGTAGAAACCGGAGGACAAGGTTGAAGAAAATGAGGGAAAAAGAGGAAGAAGAAGAAAATTGCTGCACGGTATTATATCCACCGGTTCTCCAAGCTTCTTGCGCCGTTTCCATTTTATTATAAGAGAATCCAGATATCTCGGCGATACGTAAGTCTCTACCAACCGCAACTATCCTCCTCCACAGCTGCCCGGGACTGCGAAGCATGTGCACCGATCGATCAGTCGGCTTCGTGTGTACCCGGCGATTTGCCTGGTACCAATGTGTCAATCAACTTTATTCGCCCGTGTTTGCGATCCGCTTGATAGACGGATACTTTTGAGATGAGGTGAATTACCTCACAAATAGCAGCTTCTGGAAATGGTTGAACCGACTCGACTAATCCGACCGAACTTTTGTGCCAGACGCAAAATAACCAATACCTTTCACTATATGGCAACGGGATGAAAAATGAACCGTATACCACGATCGCAGATAGATACAATTTTTTAAAAGGGGGCAATCGGATGACGACTTTTGATGAAAGTTGCCCTTTCATCGTCGCATTTTAATTTAAGACACTTCTTTACCTCGATCGGATATTCACATATTTGACCGATTCTTGGGTACCGTTTGCTTTTTTTTATTGGATGCCGAGTTCGATACTAGCTTCATGTCAAGATTTTATGGACCTGGAATGTGAAGTAGAATTGCACCTACCGATATTCGGAATGCCTCGAGATGGCGACCAGCCAATGATGAGGAATTCGAGATGGGAGCGTTGACGTGTTTCGCTCAGTGTCGTCGAGGAACAACACGCTCGATTGTCCGTCACAGAGAACGAGAGAGCGAGTTGGGGAAAGTATAATAAGAGCGTGAGGGAGACGGATGGCGTAATGACAGGGCGCGCGCGAGTGAGGCCACTTCGGTTGTTCGAGGATTGATAACTATCGGATCGGAGCGATCGAAATGGGAGACCCGTTACTTAACCATCGAACTACTATCATTATGTAGCCTCGAACCCGGTGGATTAGTGCTCTCGAACGATCATTACGATATTCCACGGAAGACCGGCGGCAACGCGGTAGCTGCCGGTCAGCGGCACTTGCTCTTCGGCATAAGCGCACTACTCTACTTCGAGTGTAAAACGAGACGTGTAAGTGTATTATAAATATACATATATACTATCGATGGGATGTAAGAATATGTATTATCGTAACACGAGAGCTATACTCTGAGTCGGCGGCGAATTTGCGAGATTCTTCCGTATATTCGTTCCTGTAAAGCCGCGAAAACCGCTAAAATTGATCGCAAGGCTAATTTATCAAATGTGTCATGAAATGTTGCCAATGAGAAAGGACATGAAAGTCACGTAGGACCGGTTGTCAACGACTCACCTGAAGATGAACCTGACTGTTGTTATCGACCCAACCGATTACAATGTCCGCACCGGTTCGCTGATCCCCCCTCGTGAATCCAAGACCCACGTATCCTTGGGTCTTCACTTGAACCTCGAACGTGATCTCCGTTTCGCCGGGGGTCCACAAAACCAGGAAGTTGTTGTCCAGCACAGCGCTGTTCTTCCACTCGACACACGCCGCATGGTCCAAGATTAGGACGAGCAACGATACTGACGCCACGAGAGCCTTCATTTTGTATCACTTCCACGCTCGCACGCTTTCCTCCCTTCTGCACTCAGAGCATCTGTAAATTGACGGAGAAAAGAAACAAGACATTATTGGATGAAAGGCACATGTGCTCCGCATACGATTGAACACTTTTTATTCTGAGAGAAGGATCTCGGGAAAAATACCGAGTCATATGGTCAATTTCGACCAGGCAACGTGGTACATCAACGCCACCACTGGTGATATGCGAAATTTTCACAGGGGCCATAACAATTTTTACCCAACCCATATGGTAATTTTTTTCCACAAGGCGGGTTGGCCAAATTTTGCATATCTGGTTAAGAATTTCTTGGATAGAGATATCTGGGTAAGAATTTCGTGGATAAATCTGAGAATTTCGTAGATGAAACTACGAATTTCGCGGATGACACTGAGAATTCGGCGATCAAATTTTTTTAAACGTATGTATACATAAAGGAAATTTAATGGACATAACGTGCCGATATAAATTAGAAGCATAAATCAAATTGTTCACAAATCACGCCGTCACGGATTACTATGTTTTCTAGTAAAAACTTATATCCCGGCCAAAATTATGGGATATTCGGGTAATATCTGCGATAGCGAAAATTAGCATATTTTCAAAGAGAATGGCTTAAGTTTAAATACGAATGTTTGCCAGGATGACGGCTGGAGTTCCCATGTACTTGAAAGTTCTGTCGGTATTTACCAGTTTTATGGTAATTTCTAACAGAACATTCTCAAGGTGTACTTTCATCGTGGCGCCGTGATCCGACGCATTGATTTTTCAGTCGAAACTGCAAATTACCTGCAAATCCATACCGATACAAATAGCTAGACCCGATTGAATACGCGGGGCGAATGCACACAAGACAATAAACAATTGCTCGTGTCTCGACGAGAGACACGTGACCGAGGTACAAATTTCTTTCTTCGCCATTCTACCCACGCGGATAGGTAAAAGGATTTTCCCCGACGGGTAGCTCCGGAGCAAAAGTGGATTTGTTGTTGAGGATTCCGCTCGATTTTCCAAGAGGGCTTCGCCTATCGCAGAGGTTTGCGAGAGGCGTTGACAAAGTGAATCGTGCGATTGCTCGATCCTGCACTGACACCGACGACCCAGTATCTTCGCACGCTAAAGCCGTGTCCGCCGGACGGCAGAAATCAGCAACGGCACAACCGTCCGCACAGAGAGCGAAACTCCTGTATGGTATCGATCTATTGACGATAGCTCCGGGAGCTAATCTGAACCGGCGAGCAAGAGGTACTTCGACGGTAAGCCGTACAGATGTTGGCAACCAGCCAATAATAGGCCACATTACAGTCATTGGACTATCGAACGCGTTGGATAGAAAGCGAGGAAACTATGCCGAAATGTCTCCTCTCTTCTGGCTTGGTACATCCCGTACGTGTGCCGCCGTGATTCCGGGGCTTTACGGGCTACCGGAGCATTCGCCAATCTGGAAGCAATCGATTCAATTAACAGTAACGGCGGTGTAATGCGTAAGCGAGGTGACGCGCATCGATTGGAGCAGCTGTCGAACCGGCGGACAATACCAACAGACCGATGGTGTTGGAGAAACGTCAACCGGAATTGAGAGGACAAGAGGGAGAGTTTGACCGGGGACCTCACTCTCTCCAGGTCCGAGTGTGAGTGAGCCAACACGGAGGCTTCGATGGAGCCAGTGACCGAACGAGTCGGTTGCGATGGTAGTGGAGAACGAGGCAGTAGAAACGAGGAGTGAAAGGGAACTCGTTGGGGGGGTTGAACAGGGGGTTGGGAAGCTTGGAACTTGGCGCACTGCAACACCATGAACGGGTTTGATTTGCGGCGTGTCGTTCAGTCGATTGCTCTCAAATTCCGTCCCGCACCGGTGGCATCAAGCTCTCCCCCGCCTCTCCTCTCCCCCCGCCCCCACAATCCCGTTCTCGAATGCTTGCCGGCGCTGCACCCCCGGAACCCTTTGCAACTCACCTCTCTCGCCGTGATGCCGGTTCGGGCTGTACCCATACAGAAGCCGGTGATTCGCTCACCCTCTTTCAACTACCCTGTCCCACCTCCGCTGCGCCTTCGCTCCACTCGTGGCCAATACATGCACGAGTTTCATTCCCCGGGAACGGTGCGCCAACTCGTAAAGCTCGCGCAGTCACCTGCATACCCACGATCGAACTTCATATACATACGTACGTATGAACACCGGCATGGCCGGGTTGTTTGAGCTCGAACGTAACTATGAGTCAAATAAATCCCGGCTACGGACGGTGGCGAGAATCTCTTGTACGCACAGTGGTCGGTCGAAAATGAGACTTTTTTTTTGGCAATCGACCCTGGGATGCGTTTTGCAAACTTTGCGGAAACGGTGAATTTGCACTTGAAACACGATCGCGCGACTGCGTTGTGTCGGTGAAAATACGCGGGGCACGATGTGTACTGTCGAGAGCCTATCGTTGATTGATAGCTCTGTCGATGAAGCGAGGCGAAACGTTTACGACAACGGTACACGTTGCGATACCGTGAGCGTTGAAATTACACCGATGATTCGATGGCCGATTGATTCGGGTATTTCACGGAATGGCAAACTTGTTTTCGAGCTTACCCGTCCAGTAATTAATACCCACAACGCACTGGAACATGCAACGACGAGAACAAATTTAAGCTTTTTTTTAAATCGATCGCATTGCACGTCGAACGTCGGGAAAGTTCGAAGTGTCTTTCGAGCAGAAAACTCTTCTCGGCTCTTAGTTATAGTCGCTATTCTCCGCGCGGGGATGTTTGCGGGCTACACTTCGTTTTCCCCTCGAAGATTTAGAAAGGTCGTTAGGAGATGACTCGACAAGGTGGACGACGGCTAGCTCTTCGTCTCCTCGTCTCGTTGTTCGGAGTCGTCGAGACTCGAGGCGGAGACGAGAGAAAGAGTTGAGAAGAGTTGAGAAGAGTCGAGAGAAACTCTCGCCGAGGAAGGAGAGGAGCACAGGATGGCCACGTCAATTAGGGGGAGAAGAGCTCACCGAGCTCGCGGAAACGAGACCTCCGCTCTTCCCGTGTTGGTCGACGGTTGCCGGCCACCGGTGGCCTTCGCTCGCTTGGCTGTAACTGTACGCTATTCGCTCGCTGATGGTTACTTCCAGGGCGAGTCCTCCCAACCACCGCCGGCGACGAACGAACCTCCGAGTTAACGAACAAATATCGCCGGGCCAGACGATTGACGCTAATCGCCGTGGCTATCCGTCATTGTGGAAACAAAAAGTACGGAGAATCTCGCCGCGGAGGCGCTTATCTAGCCCATAGATTGAATGAGAGTACGTATGAGAGTGGAACCAAGACGATGGGACGGAATGAGAGTTCCGAGGGAGTTGGCGCAGTCTCGATTGAGAGCCAGAACAGGTATACATCACTTAGTGACCGGCGGGAGGGCAATTATCGAAACTATCGAGTCAGCCGGGTGAGTGATGTTTATGGATTGATTCCAAGCAGGCGACTGTGACAGGAGGAACGGTAAACTAGCGCGGAGTAAGCGATAAAGTGAACAATACCAACGGTAATTGGCCCGCTCTACCGTTGAACAGTTTATGAACGATTCTTGGACAGCGTGCAACGCAAGAGGCATTTTGTGTCAACTGAGCCATAAACAATGGATCACGCCAATTTTTCTCCAGTTCGTGCATGTCGTCCACCCCTAAAGAGTTGGCTTCTCAACGTTTCTGGCCCTAGTTACATTCGACATAAATTCCTAATTCATTTGAGACGAATCACCATCATTCACCCACCCAAAAATGAGCTTTTCAAATCGTGACATAATTCCGGTATGACGACACTTCCGGTCGAAAAAATTAGATTATCAAACCGGAAGTGACGTATTCCCGGTATGACGTCACTTCCGGTTTAAAAATTAGATTATCAAACTGAAAGTGACGTTTCCCCGTGTGATGTCACTTGCGGTTGAAGACCTAAAGCAAGGTTCTCCAGTATTTTTCCCGTCCGAAGGGACGCTGTTCGAACGACGTGTGTAGTGCCATCATCGAGTCGATTCGCGACGAACCTGCCAGGGGTCACGTCCCTCCGACGAATGAGAACCGCGTCGGAATTGCAGTTTCCTCCACGTAGCGTGTTCGTCGTCCTTTCGTAGGGATGCTTTTGCTTTTCAGACCCGACTCCCTTCCGCCGCCTCCAGCCGAAGCTTAGACCATTCGGAGTGAACGTGAAAGCTGGTGGGCGACCGGGAGGGAAGTCAGCGAACCGCACCCCCGCGCCCATTCACCACGACTCCGACACGTTATAAGTACGGTATCTACCATACTCCCGGTACCGTGAACAAGCCCTCTCGCTGTAGCCGTCGGTGCACCAGCCTCGCTCCGCCACCCTCCGCTGGCACACTGCAGTCTGCACTCCGCCTCCCTCACTCGAGTGACCCAGTTCGTCGGCTCTAAAATGACCGAGGGCGCACAAACTTTCGTACCGGTCTCGCAGCCGAGGGAGAGAGAGAGAGAGCGAGCAGCGCACCCTCACCTCGTTCGCAATCACGGTATTCATAAGCCGCCGAGTATAAAGTTGACTCTGGGGGCGAGAGAGGGTTGGGTCGACGACTCGGTCGACGGTGAAGCACCGGTGAGCTAGGAGGGCGAGCCGGGGGTAGGAAACGCCGGATAGCGGTGCGCCGTAGAGTGGAGGAGAGACCCGGAGGATGGGAGCGGGGGCGGGGGGGGGGGGGGGGGGGGGGGGGGGGGGGGTGACGGGAGTTCAGGGCAAAAAGTCGAAACTCGCGGGGCAACTCGATGTCGGACGGTGAAAAGGCTATGTACGGGGAAGTAATGTAGCCGGAGCTCTCTCGGGCAGTGTCGGGTTCGGAGAGCAAGATAAAAAGAGAACGGGAGAAAAGACTACCCAACCCTTCTGGACGAACGAATCTTGCATCCCTCGGATCGCCCGGACAGTAGTGCGGCGCGGTGGAGTTTTCTGACTCGATGGGGAGAGGGGAGAGACTTCGAGACGAAAAGGGAGGCGGAGAGGGGGGGGGGAGGAGAGGAGAGGCAGTTCGTGAGAAAGATAAACTCCAAAAGTTAAAAGTAACTTGCTGCAAGCAAGGTATAGGTAGGTTGATACATACTGCAAAGTATAGCGCGACTATAAAGGGCAGGAAGGGGGGTGGGACAAAAAGGGAGGAAGAAAGGAAAGCGAAGAAATCGAGAAGGGTAGATGGATTCACACCGTGGTTGTATAATACATAGAAAAGTCTAGATTGTTCCGTCGAGAAATTGCCACGAGCGAAAGCTTGCATAAAAGTGGCGGGAAGTATTTCACGGCGTTCGTACGATCTGAAATGCCGAGGATAAAAGAGACTCCGGAATCGCCCGACAATAATACACTGTAGAAAAAATAAAAAATATAAAAATAAATACAGCGAAGAGAGAATAAATAATTGTTCGCGGATTGCCAAGAAAATTTATTATTCTCCGCAATTTATATAGTATCCGCGATGGGTTGTTTATCATTCCAATTTCCATTTCATTTGCAAGTTAATCGAAACGTTGGGCGTACACTATCAGCCGGTACAATACCGTACGCACCTATATACGTATATATCTTACAATGCAAGGAAGCGCCGGGGCCATTGAGGATTTCCTGGCGTTTCCGTCGTGCACCGCTGCAATACCGTGCGCCTCGTGTTGCGCATATTATTCGTAAATTTAACGCAGACACCCACACACACATATATATATATATATTCTCACGTGAATCTCGCAGATCAACGCACGGTCTCCAGGCTAATTATTTTCTCCAAATCGAGATAACAAATTCGCGGTGAAGAAATCGCAGCCTCGCGTCACTCGTCGGAAGGGGAGAAGGTCTGCAAGAGGTCAGACGCTCGAAGCTTCGTTAATTGCTCGCTGCAAATTTTCTTAAACATTCTTTCATATCTAAACACGGAGACTTCTTCTTTCCCACGGCGAAGGTTGCCGTATGTGCTCGCGGCAGCGGTCAGCAGTTCCGCGACTGCCGGAGGCGCAACCGGAGTAACATGAGCGTACATCGGGGCATGAGAGAGGCGAGCGCGTAGCCGTTGTCCCGTAACAGCATCCGCGGCAGTCCGCTTAGATTTAATTACATTTCTATGAGCCCCGGGTAAATGGGGGAGTAATGGGCGAGGGCGGGTTCGCCAAAGCCGGAGAAAACGGAGCGAGCCGGTCTGAGGAGGCCGCCTCGAAAGCTCGCGGTCCGCGCGGAGAGTCCCTCCTGCGCACTGCGCCGCAAGCAGGAGCGGCGGTGAGCACGGGAGAGAGGAGAAGCGGAACGACGGGAAGAAACGAAAGAGAAACGTACGTGGCTCTCGAGGGGGTACGAGCCGCACAGAGAGAGGCGCGCCCGCTCTCTCGCTCGGGCTCCTCGAACCCCCGGGAATGCATAATAGGTTATTTAGCCACGGTAGCCGCAAGGTAATGCGACTCGGACGCGCCGCGGACGAAGCACCGGGAGAAAGAAGGAAAGAGAAACTAACGCGAGCGAGCACATGCGACTACGCTGCTGTTGCCGCTGATGCCAGTATTAACTGTGTAGCAGGCGAGCGCACCCGCTACGAAGCATCTACGTGCTTACTCCCGGTGGTAATGGTGCTCCTGCGAAATGCAGTCGGTCTTCCAGCGGGCAGGAACCCGCTGTTGGAAGATACTTTATACACGCGGCCCGGGCTTTCTTCGCGTCGCGCGCACACACACGAGCGACACGCACTCGGATAGGCGCACGTGTGTGCATAGGTACGAAAAAAAAAAATCCTTGGGGCACACGGGAGCCGCAAACACAGCCGGGTCACGACGACACCGGGAAATTTTCACGCGGGAATGGAAAAATAAATTCGCCTCGTTGTGGAGGATCTCGTTTTTTTTTAATTTTTTTTTTACTCCGTGGAAGAGTCGAGAGAAAGGATGCGAAAGAAAATTGCGGTTTCGCTACCGACGGTACGCGTCGGATGCACCATCCTCTGCGATCCGATGGAAGCGCGATTATACGAGACTATGATATTTATGGGAATGAAACAATGTGATTATTTCAACGAGCATTTTTTTTTTTTTTTTTTTTTTACCGAATTAACGCTCGACTTATACCATTGGAATATTATTTTCCTGTTTGCAATTCATTTTGTTTCGTAGTTTACCGGTGAAAAACAAACAATGTGGATAACGATGTGTGCTCTTTAAAAACCAAAACAAAAAAAAAAAAACAAAAAACAAACGTATAAACGCACGAAAATGTATAGTCCCGGATTTTCTTTTTTCGTGCACTTGTTTACTTATTCGTTATTTTACGAAGGAATTAATGTGCACTCGCTTGTTTTTCCGCTCGGTACAAATATTTTTTCAATCCCGAGAGAAATTCCTGTATCCAAGTTGAAATCAAATTGCTGTTACAATAAAATGTATAATCATTCGATTGAAAAAAAAGAGAGAAAAAAGAAGTACAGAGCCTCGTTATAAAATTTTAATGTATGTTCTAATTACACGAATTCCTCGTTAAATGACCCGCATCGCCCGCATCACGTTCACCGATACGTCCCGGCACAATTTCTTACCTTCCCATTCCCGCTTCTCGTTTTCCTCCCCGGTCGTTTCGCGAGGAGGTTCGCGCATATATAATTAAGCAGGTACACGCCGGTAGCAAGAGCATCGGCAGCCAGTGGCAGGACACGCCTCTTACTCGGTGACCCAGTATAACGCACTCCCAAACGCACTTACGCGTATTTCCTCTGGCAAAATGGCGGGCCCGAGGGAAGCCCGGGATTGGCCCGGTGAAGTAATTCGCAACGGTGCGTGACCCGTCCTTCCTTGTACCATTTTTTTTTTTTTTTTTTTTTCAAGCACATACGCGCCCGCGCGAGAGTCGTACGAGCACACACATGCAGAGTCGAATGAGTCCCAGGACGCATTTTTGTTGCGTTCGCAAGTTGGGGTATCGCGACTGCTCTCGCGCGGCACCTGCGGGAACGGAAGCCCCACGGCGACGCGCAGCGCCGGGGGAGTCACACGCATGCAAGCACGCAGCTCTCCTTTCCGTGCCAGCCATTCTCTCTCCGTCTATCTCTCTCTCTGCCGCAGCGGGAAGAATACAAGAAGGCCATCTGCATCGTTCCGAGCGTTTCGCGGAGACAATCGCCCGGGCCCATCGGGCGCACACACGCGCGTCTTCTCGCGGTTGTTTTTTTTTTTTTTTTTTTTCTTCACTCGCAGCGTTTTCTTTCTTCCACTTGTTCCTCGCTCAATCTCTCTGGGTTCGTCGCACTATCGGTCGTGTCGAAAACGGAAATCATTACGAGATTCTATGAGAACTAACCGGGTAATACGTCCGAGGGAGCTCGGCGAGATCCGCAGACAACGGACGCGCGGTTCTTCCTTCGTGCACCGCGCCCGATAAGATATTTCGCGGTTCTGCGAATATGACAATTATAAATGTCCGGTCTCATACTAATGTCGATCCATTATGCGCCTCCGTGCTGTGTGCAAATCCATGCATGCGCATGGCACGCGGTCGTCGAGAGATGTGGGCAACGATTAATAAAGCCCGATATATACATAATGTGCATATATATATGCGTGTGTATAAATCTACCGACGTCGTAACGCGCGAACTGGACTGACCCCGGATGATAATTCATTAGGAATATCTTCCCTGACGTTTCCATTATCCAGATGCCTTGCGCGAGGGTGCAGAGTATCGATCGTAGAACTTGACGCACAACGTTATGTGGCGAATCCACTGTGGTCTCCTAATGTTGGAACGACTGGTTATTTTTTTAACAACCGCGGACATTTGAACACATCCGATGGTTGGATTAATTGTAGCGATAATTTAAAAAAATACTTGATCTTGGCGATGTCAACCGACGAGCCATATCACCTCGAATCACCCCGTCTGATCTTCGAGAACGAAGAAGACAAATCATTGGGGAATCCGCTGATCGATGACTTTGCCGGTGCGCATAGGTGTTCCATATCACTTTGCCGTCGCGCCAATGTCTCTCGTTGCACCGGGTCACCTGCTCGTTACATTATCTAAGCCTCTCGAGCCCGAGCTCTTTGGAAATCGATAAACACAGGTTCGATGCTTGCTCCAACCATCGAACTACCGGTTTTTCTTGAGTGCCCACCATTAGATACCTCGGGAAAGCCCGGGGGAGCCGTGGAGAAGACGAATGGAGGCGAGAGGCACGGAGAGATATCGCATAAGCAAACTTCGTACGCCGCAAACAAATCACGCGTAATGAGCAATGAGGAATAAACCACAGACCGGATGCGCAAGTGCCGGGCGCTACTGCTAACTGACGTTGCGGTAACGGAGAAAACTTTCGCGGCGTGTACCCGAGATTGTGGGTTTGCGAAGATGCGCATTAACCACGAATCGTACTACCTTGCATAGGCATTTTATAGACGCAAGTGGAACGAAACGATGGAACCTCGAGCCCACTCAACTTTAACTGCAGCATCATAAAAATGTATTAGCCGCTGTCCAAACATGGTCCCTACGCCTGACTCCGCGTCACGCGCGTCGCTCCAGGCCCGTTTTTTTTTTTGTCACGGCGTGATAACATCAAGTGTCGACGGTAGAGGCTTGTGATGAGAAAACTTCAGCAATTTTTGCACGTTCGCCAAACAGAACATAAATGTATGCAAATTTAACGTGTCTTCCCGTCGGATCGAAGCCGAAAAGATTGCAGCGTGTGTTACTTTTTTTTAAATTATTTTTACTGCAAAGTTCGCGAGCCTCGTGTGTAATTAGCACGTATGGAGATCAGCGAATTTTGCAATAACGTCGTTCCCCGCCAAAGTATGCGGAGCGCTACCTGCCGACCGGGTTTCATAATTACAACGTGTGTTCTCGACGCGATCGCACGACGTGCATCCGGCGGATCGATGAACCGAACCGAGCAGCTAGCTTCGACAATTTGCGATTCGAGCCGGCATTGCTGGATCGGAAATTAATTGCGGAGGGTTAGATGGATTGTGCCGGACGGGACGAAACATCGATTCGAGGGAAGGAAAGGGGACACCGTAGAAGTTTGGTTTTGGCGAATCGCCGGTGCATGGAGAGCATCGAGCTGTGATCCGCGAGCGTCGGTCGAAAAGTTTTGTAATTATCAATTAACGGCTTTCGACAACGATCGTTGGGCCAGTATCGCGGCTGCCATCGCCGTTTGCGGCTTCGCCGGGCGCTCGCACGAACCGAATCAACTTCAAAGTGATACGGAGACGAAGTGATGCCGGTCGTGGCGGGGAAGCGATATCAGTTTAACTCCTACAGTAATATCGGATGTTCGATGTTGGTGCACATGCGTGTGTGTGCGTGTGATGCTAGTTGGCTTCTGAAACTACCGGCCACAGAGGTGACCTGGCCGACGGCGACATCAGCTTAATTGGAACGCGGCGATCGGTGCGCCAACGGACACTCCAAATAACAGTGTTATCGGTGAGCTCCGCGTCTCCATCGCCGGGAGGTGCCAGTGGATGTTCCACTTTCGTTGGATATTATAGTCGTTGACAAACAGTTAGCGAATCCTTTCGATACGATTTATCTGATGGTTCTTATTTATTTGTATCGAGTAAAAAAATTGTTCGATGGTTTCTCGACAAATTTAATAGGGACAATCGCGCGGTCATGCTGGGTCTGTCTACAACTGTTTGTCCCGACAGCCACAAAATTGTAAGAGCCAGAACGTGCAGAGACATTCTTGAAGAAATAAAAAATCGCGTACGAAAGCAGCTGAACATTTTTTTAGTGAAATTTTGAGGGAACGTTGACTATTAAATACACCTGCTGTGTGTGCAACTTCAGCTTGATCAGTCGAGGTATTCTCGAATACCTCGGTGAAAATTCAAACCTCTATAAAGCGGTTTGAATTTTTCGCTTGAGTCACACACACATACATCCGGACATTTTTTCTAAATTAAATTTTTCGATGATTTCTAACATTCTGAGCACGTTTTCATAAAAATCCGGAGACATTTTTTTTACCAAAACGAACCCTCCTTTGTGAGGGAGCAAAAAATGATTTTTTTTACGAATCGCGAATATGGTACATCGATTGATCGGTAGCGATTTGGCTTGCCAGTCAGTATGTGGAAAAGGAAGCGTCTGCGAAAAGGAAGACGGAGAGCCGAGGTCGTCGCGGGATTCCGCAGCGCGGAGCGCCGTAGAAACGGCGGTGATGGCGCCAGAGAAGTGGATCGAGCGACACTCACGCAGGCATCGCACGTTCGGCAAACGCACCGACCTTTCAACCGTAGGGGACTCTAATTGTCCGAGCTCATGTGGATTCTCGAGATGTTTCCGGTACGTGTGCCAGAGACTTCGCATCTCATATACACACCCTTTAAACTTTTAACCCTCGGGTCGATCAATTATCGTATCGGTACGTTTATTTTTCAATTCCCGGCGATGACACCGCAGTTATCGCAATTAAGGTAAATTTTAACGACACCCCCAGATGTTCTCCGCTCGAGCGTCAACACCGCAAGAAAAATAAAGAAGCATCAAGTCGATAGAAGCCGAATGTTGTCAAATATTGTGAGCAGATATAGCGTTCTCCTGGGCTATGTATATTGTATGTATATATCGAAAACGTCGCTTTCAGCGCTTTATCGGTCCAATGAGAGTAGCGATAAAAATGTGTCAATCACGATTAATATACCGTCGCACAGTAAGCGTTGCCCGAGGTTGACGCGCGTCCGATAATCGATTGGAGCAAACTTTTCAAGTGAGTTTCAAGCCGGCTATAAAACTGGCGGTATATACGAAATCGTGTTATATAGCAGTGAGCTCGGTAGCCCTGTCATACACAGCGGTAAACGCTGTTGCAGCTTTGTATGGAGCAACACCGGTCACCGCACTCGGTAAACGATCGATCGATCTCGCTCCACGCGTCTCCCTCATTCATTGGCAGCATCACCGAATCGCTCGCAGCGGAAGCCGTATTATACTGTGCGGCACACGTATATATTATACATATATGTATCGTACGTTGAACCCTTGTTCATTCGATGCCTCTAAGCTCGTTAACAGTGGCGCTCTCCTCCCGACTTCGTATCAATGTCGAGATCGGTTCGATGAAATCGCTTCGAACGATCGGTTCTTCCATTCGCTGCAGGGGACACAATATTTTATTTTAAAAAAATTGAGATTGATAAAAATATCCATGAAGAGTATTCCGTAGTCCGGTTGATCCTCCGCGCGTATCCGTAGGGGAGGATCGGTTGCAACAGCGACGCAATAAATTTGGCGGTACCAGCCGAGGACCAGCCGAGGACCAGCCGAGCACTTCCGGTTTTTCCGTTGAGCCATCAGTGACGCATTCACCGCCCCAACGCCAATCGTCGGAGTTCGCAGTGGATGGAGAGAGCTTTCTTTTTTTTTCTGCAGCTCATCCGTGTCTGTCTGCATGCTTGTGTGTGTGCGTGCCGTTCGCAGTGTGCGTTTCATGCAGCAGTGCGTTCACTCTCAATCTATCAGAGACGAGTCGCGGAGAGTCGCCTCGTCTCTCGTTCGGGGGCTTTCCTAGCCGTGAATTTCGGCGTCCCCGTCGGACCTGGCTTGCTTGCCCGGTGATCCTGTCGGCGGTAACGAGAAAGCAAAATAAATGACGGCGATGCACACAGGCCAACGGAATATATCGCACCTCCGCGAGCGTTATCCGGTCCAGTTCCAATGGCCAACCCACCCCGCTCGCTACTCTTCATTCCACCCTTTTCACCCGTAACGTTGCGTTTCGTTCCATCTCGTTCCGCCCGGTCCGCTCCAATCGGGCACTCTCCCGATGCTCCCGCGCTAACAAGACTACGTCGATGCTCGGGTAATGGTTCGCACGCGGTTTCAATGGTACCCGGGCTTTCGCATCCGGCGTTACCAGTGGTTACGCTTTTTGGTCGCTGATCCCGCACGGAAAACAACCACTGCGTGGCTCGGGAGATCGAAAAAATAAAAATAAAATAATAAAAGCAAATAATTTATTTCCCTTTTTTTCGCCCATTTTCGACGGCAAAACGCGAGAAGAAATTTCACACCACCGCGCAGAGGGAAACAAAAAATGTGACTAGATTTTTCCCTCGGAGCTTATAAATCGACCTTTCTTCCGTCTGGTTCTTCCATTATGTCCACTATGCAGTTCGTCATTCCGCCTTCCTCTGTCGAAGTTGTATTTCCATCCGGTCGGCCTGATCAAGACGGTCGTTTCGAATGACTCGGATGTCTTGAATGGCTGCAGTGGCTCGAGGAGTTTGAACAGCTTGACGGCGCTGTGTCGCTCGATGTTAAGCTCAAGTCAGTGCGGAGTCGACAGGGTATGGCTCGGACATGCTCGAAAACGCTTCGTGCACATCCCTTCGCATTACCCAATGCTCATTGCACCCGGAAAAATAATTTATTTGAAAGGCACCCGCAAATAAATATTTATTTGGTTTAAGTAAATATTTATTTGAGTGAAACAAATATTTATTTAAATCAATTAAATTATTTATTTCAATCAATTAAATTATTTACTTAAATCAATTAAATTATTTATTTAAATCAATCAAATATCTATTTGCAGGCTGCCCTTCAAATAATGATTTTTCCGGGTGAAGTGCTCGGAAGAGGGTCGGTTTCGGTCTGACTACCTACGTCGGCCGGAGGAGGACCGATATGGAGTTTTGGCGCACGGCAGCCAGCGTGGAGCCAGCAATGTGCAATTTTTCCAGTTACGGCGGAATCCCACCTGGAAACTCGTAGCCTCTCTTATGGTCGGTGAGCTTTCTCGCTTCTCCTGGCCCTCGGTAACGACGTCCTGCTCGGCAACCGATGGAACTCCCGCTGGTGCAGCATCAAGTGCCGCTACTGCTGCTTCTTCTATTGCTACCGCTGCGGTATGAACAGCGATTCTTCGCCTTGAAGTGGAACGAGCGAGTGGTTCGTTACCACAGACACGCGAAAATGAGCTTCCGCGCAGTCTTCGTTATATCCGAAGTACGAGAAACGAAGGCTCGGAGGGGGAAGACGAGCGAAAAGTCAACGATGCACTTTTTGCACGGAAGGAGGGTCAGTCGGGAAAAGTATAAAAAATAAAGAAAAAAAAATACCATCGAGCGTTCGAGCAATCAGAAATTTATGGCCCAACTTCGGGTAGAAATTCCGCGATACGTCCGTAAGCTCGAAACACCGGTAATTGAGACAAGCTCTAAACCGAACCGTAACGTAATTACAGAAATTTACGTCCTTTCAACACCTCGAAGCGCGGTAGCGAGCAACGCCGCTGCTCGGTTAACTCCGAAACTAGGTCTCCCTGGATCGCAACTTTTAGACGCTAGAAAACTAACAGAATGTGGCATAAAAAATATGTGAAAAATTTACGGAGAGAATATTAAAGTGTAGGATTGTCTCTTTGTGAAAGATTTCCGGAGGGTAGACGAAGGTTTGACGACTGTATAAGGGTTAAAGGCGATATCTTTTAAACGACTTCGTCAAACAATCCTAAATTTATAGAAGACCTTCGCAAGGTTACAATACCGATATTGAAGATTACTTTTCTTCAGATTGTTTCCAATCTTCCTTTTCAAGTAAATTATGTTTCGTTTTGCGAATAAATTTCGACACCAAGATTCAAAAAAGAAATTCATGCAATGTTGCACGAGGCAATTCGTATGCAAAAAAAAAAAGATCGAATACCGGTCAATGCTGACGAACGAAGCAGTCGATGTCAATCCAGAATTTAGTTTCGATCTCATCTAAGCGGGCTTTCATTATCCGCGGGCTCGATTTCACGATGAATCGTGAGATCTGCTTCGGTCGAAACGATTTCGAGCTCGGACGTACGGTACACTCGCGGTTTATGCATTATGGTGTAAGCGCATCGAGGAATTCTCGAAACTGTTGAGCGGCTCCCGGAAACAAGCAGACGCCCCGGGGGCGCAGCGACGCGAGATTTACATCGGTAATTCGTGCCGGCGAGGAACGCGCACGATCGAGCAAAACCGGTGTCGATACAACACCAGTGTGCGGTGCACAGCATGCATGTGTGGATGAACGCGTGAGAGTCAGAGGGCTCAGAGGCTTCGCGAGTCCCGTCGGAACGGGGACGCTGGTTTGGAGTTTGACGCTGCATATCCGATGCCCCGGGCTCGTCCAGTCGCGTCACAGCCGAGGCGTTAAAAATTTTTTACCGCCGCCCCCTCATCAGCGTCGATTATGCGATACTGCAACGTGTCTCGAGCCGGGGTGGAGCTATTAAAAGGGAGCAAAGAGTATTTCGTACAGGAGCCAAAAACCGAATTTGCACACGACGAGAAACATTAAGGCGTAATCGGTGCCTCCGAGTTAGAAAATGTAACTAACAATTCCGTTCGCACGATCGAGAGATGACGTCGCGCAGTGACGCGGCGTTAATTATGTCCTCCGCACTCCCAAAATAAAATAAAAATTTATCTAAAAAATCACCTCGATATTTGATCTCGACACGCCCGAGATTCGAAGGCTCACTCCGATTCCTCAACTCCGCTCGGCGAGCGGAAGCTCCATTAAAAATTGCAGACGCACGATAACACGCGACGACGGTTTCCGAGGGATGTTTAACAACCCTCGACGCAACGCCCTCGGTGTTTATAACTTCGCGGCGGTTCCACCGGCACGAGTATATTGCTACTGTATCAAACTCACGGGCAAATAGAGCATATTTCCTGTATACTCTCTCAGGCTTTCCCGCTCGCCCGCGTTATGTGTACTACATGTATGTATATATGTATAGTATACTATATGTATCTACGCGTGCGTGCGGTAATTACCGGCACTGCGGCGTGCCCGAAATTGGGACAAAGCGTTGAGCATAGCCAGCGAGACTGGCGTATATAGTATTATAGCGCGATGGAGGCAGGTCGGCCTAATTTGTTCTGCCACGCCCCGATTCACTCTCGATTCCGGTAACAAGCCACGCGTCACGTCGGGCTCAGTTTCGCACAGCGTACTTTGCGGCAATGCACAATGCGCGACGGGGCTTTTGAAATTTTCGGCGAATCCGGCTATTAGCCGCGCAGGTGCCAATAATCCGCAAATTCGTTACATTCTTTCGGTTTTGACATCAATTATTTTGAGATTTTTTGGAATTATTTTATTAACATTTTTTAATTCTTTTTTTTATACAAAAGTCGATTTATTCAATTATTTTTAGAAAGGCGCTTGTAGTAAATTTTTTACCATAATTTTTAATTTCCTAAATTCATTTCTTCTCAAAAATATAATTAACCTGATTATTTGAGAATATCAGGGGTGTCGTGGAAATGTATACATATACATTTATGTAAATAAATCCATCTCTCTTCATATATATATGTATACATTCTTGGAAGGATTATTCCGAGGAATAACAGCGGCTTTTTAATGCCGTGAGGTCTTCGAGACTATGACCGCGTCGGGACACCAGCTAATCCCGTAAAAGTGCACAAAATAAGAAGAGGAGGAATGAAATAAGAGGCTGGAGAGACAACTGGAGAGCGCGGCAAAGTCGCGGGTACCAGGAAAGTCACTCCGAGCGAGGCATTCGGTAAACGACAGTGCCGGAAATAGTGGAACATACTTGTCAAGTTTCTCTCGCTTCCACCTCCTCGTCTCATTTTCTCTCCCGCTCTTCCTCGCTGCCGTGCACTCCTCTTCCCTATTTTGTCGGTCTGTGTCTCGCCTTTTTCACGATATTCCACGACCCGAGTTCGGGACACATTTTCCGACGTACCGAGGCGCGCACGTATCACACCCACCGGAGAAGGGCGCACGGCACGGAGCAGCCGCTCGGAGATGAAGATAATTCCGCGGGAAAGACGGGAATCTTCTCCTTTCCCCGAGAGATTTCGCGTCGGTGGTGACGAGACGTGAGAGAGACGCGCGAAAAACCCGAGTTCGATAATCGATATCGCCGGATAAGTGTCCGGGGCGACTCGAGACAGAAAGGCGCGCGGGAAATATCTTCATTCTCATTCCGAGATTCTCATCTCGTCGACGTAAAAATTTCGGACGAGACAATATTAATTTCTCGAAATATCCGGCCGATTTTTCTTCCGCGAATAAACGAATAACCGCTGTTGAGGAAAATTTCATCCTTGTGGATAAATTTCCAACACCGCTCAATTTTGATATTTTTTTTTTTTTGGTCTTGTCTGCGGCGATTCCGAGCAATTTGCCGAATTCGGGTATAAGCGTGGCAAACTCGTTGGCCGAGGACGCTCCGGGACGAACGAGCTCGTTGAACACTTGAAACCTGAAATTGAAGAGGCGGCGACACACGCTCGGAGTATAATAAGCTAATCGATTAACATAGAAATTGCCTTATCGAGTGGCGGATACACGGCGGGACGACAATTTTATTCCGTGCGGTTATGTTGTTTTATATATACGTTATTTATAATACGGCCCGGGAATACATGTAGCGAGAAGGTCTGTTGGATATGAGGCGAAAATGAAATTCCAACAGGGTGGACAAATTGGTCGTTTTGGCGCGGTCGTAACGTAAGTTACGAAATCCACGAACACACCGTAAAGTAGAGGAAGTAACAGGGCTATCGAGACACCCGAATAGTCGCGGTTTATTTTTTTTTTTTTTACGTTCGAGTGATTCGTTTGTTGATGTGCTATGATCGCCCAGCCACCTGCCCAGTACCTAGCTGGTAACAAAAACTGTACTCAATGCCATTTCGAGACCGCAGACCGCCGAGAAAAAAGAAAATTGTCTTTCCCTGCGTGTGCCGATTCTCCAGGGAAAGACAATTTGCTTTTTCGTCGGCGGATTGCGGTCTCAAAACGGCATTCAGTACAGTTTTTGTTACCGACGGCGGTATTTCACATCACCTTAACGGACAATGTCAGCCGCGCAATAAAATACAGTCAGTTTCTGCTCACCAAAAGAGACTACCGATCATTGGTGTGTGTGAGATGTTTACCAGTAAACAGATCCAAGATGCTTACCTGCAACAGAATAAAAAAGAACTTTATTAAAAACGAGGTCGTTGAACTGATTGAAAAAAAAGAATGTCAGTGCGCTGAGAAATAATTTTTTTTCGATTAACCAAAAGGCGGACTGACATACGCTTAAAGCTGTTGTTTGTTTTTGGTACAAATAAAACATTGCATTGTTGAACAATTATTTGCTTCGAACGATCCAAACAAACATTTTTGTTGTACCAACCAAATGACATCTTTGAACGTATTTCACCGCACTTTGGTTGGTCCAACCATTGACTTTCCTCAGTGCAACAGAATAACGGCGAGGTAAGACTCTAGGTAAGATTTAAACTGAGAACTTCGTGGATTAAAACTAAGAACTTCGTGGATAAAGTTTTTTTATGCAGTAACCATAATACTGTAATGTTCGCTAGGATATAGCTGTAGGTCCTCAAAGTTCCGTCGGTTTTTACCAGATTTATGCTAATTTTTATCAGATCCTTCGCTCGGTGTACAGTAAAATCTTCCGACAATATTTGCAATCACCGTTATTGGGTCGCCTCGATGTTGCAAAGGCCCTCGAGAGGTTTTTGTTTCCTCGAGTTCCCTTCGACGTTCATCGCGCGATATAAAATTGCTTCAACGATTCCGGTGTCGTTACAGCGACGCGTGTGCGTCTGACTTACTCGAACACCGTCGTGAACGGCCGTACGGCATAAAAGTCTCGTCGTATAACGAGCGGCGAATCCACTCGGAAATCCCGGTGCGAGCTGTGTGTCTCGTAAAAATCTCGCGACATACACAACCCGCCACGTCCTCGTCCTTTACACTCTTTGCTTTCGTAAGAATTTACGACCTTACGATGCTAATCGGGAAGCGAGAACTCGGCTCGAGCAATCCAACGGATTGTCCAGCGAAACGGAGGGAAGGGAGAAAGATTTTTCGGAGACCGAACATAGCGCGAGTGTGCGAGAGGCGCGAGACCGCCTCCAGCCTCGGGGCGGATTCACAGATTTCGTGGTCTTTTTTTCTCTTTTTTTAATATGAAAATAAGAGAGTAAATTACAGAACGTGAGAAAATCGTCACATATTGGAAATTATCTCGCGCCTGATGACGATCGTCGACACCCACGCGAATGAAATTCTATACAAGATACACCAACGATACCGGTAGATTGAAGTAATGAAAACGATGATAAAACTTAATCTTTTGATGTATTTTTTTTTTTAATTCCGTAGCGTTCGATACAATGACCCTGGCGCGCGAGGTTTCTCCTGATCTGTTCGTGAAACCGTGCTTCCTGCGCAACGGCGAATAATCGGTGCGACGAATCGGAGAATCCGTGTTCACGCGTGTTAAACCTCGGTTGTATATCCCGGTGCTGCGTTGTACCGTGGAGGAGCATGGGATAGCTAGAGAAGAGCCGCCGGTTGCTGAATAAGGGCGAGTTTCGATAGGAGCGAGCGTAGGTGCGACGATGGAATGCGACGAGGGTGAGGACTCTGGCCCCGGAGGACGCGGAGAGGTGGACAGGACAGTGTGGTCTACCTTAAAAAAAAAAAAAAAGGTACACTCTGAGACGCGTGAGACGGAGACGGAGGAGGTGAGAAGGAGCGAGTGCGCGGTCTGTGATCGCCGGGCGTGATCGAGGATCGAATGCCCGAAGAACTGGTTCGACCGGAGAGTTTCCAGACGACACTGTCGGGGACCCCATCGGTCCTCGGACCCCTTTCACATGCCCTCGTGGAAGCTATGACAGCGACGAGAACGAAACAACCGAGAAATTTTCGTCGAGGCTTCTCTCCAATTAAATCTGCGAATAAAAATTCCAAGTTCGGTGAAGTTCCGTACCTGGCCGTCATAATTGAGGCACGCTAGAACCTCGATTATCCGGACCCGACGCGAACGGGTCTAGTTCGGATAATAAAAAATGCGGATGATGGAAACACTCTTCTTTTTTTACGGCGTTGTAACACATACATAAATAATATATATGTAAATGAAGTGAGTGTATATTTATCTTGGGAAGAAATTTTTAACGTATTTTCAAGATCATTCCAAGGCTTCTGTAAAACAAAGTCGTGCATTTTTAGTTACCGAACCCTAGCTACGCGCTTTTGAGCAGCGAAATCCGCAAAGCCGATTCATTGTAAACTACGTATGTAAGGCGATTCAAACGGTATTGGATTGATCCATCCAATTTCGTATTGGAGCTAGTCTCTGATGCGCGCTGTCCGACTCTGCTGGGGTGGGTGAAACTGCTCGGGAAAGCGAGTGCGCGAGCGGAGTGACGCTGAAAGAGCAGAAGCACGCTTCAATAAGCTTGAGAACGGGCGCGGTTCTTGCTGAGCCGAGTAACAATGTATAATGTTTGGCGCTAACGTTGGGACAAATGGAATGGTTCAGATAATCGAGGTTCCACTGTACGTCAGTATCAATTTGGTTTTTCTATCTCGAAAGTTCGTTATCGAACAAATTCGATCGTACCATCTTCTTCGACATTTGGAGGAAAAAAAAAAAAAAAAAAAAAAAAACCCGGACGAAAGATGCTGTGTTTGCGGTCAGGAAGAGACAACGTTCCGACAGCCGGAGAAATAATAAAAGCGATTCGAGGAACACGCCGTGGAGTCAAACACACGTACGACACCGTGCACGGCGTCGGGTGGATTTATACCTAGATGGCAAACTCTCCACCTACGTTGCCCAAAGCCTACACGTATGCGGGGTCACGCAACGGAACCTCTCGGCGAGCCCGTCGAGGATCACCGCGCGTTTTCTCGCAGTGCAAACAGCGTCCGGGCGGTCCGGAGCTCGGTCTCGCTCTCGCCCGGGCCGCAGCCTCCGAGCGTTCGTCTCTTCCACTTCGGCGGTCCTCGCCCGCTCCACGGTAACCATTTACCGATCTCCGCTCTGTCGGCGTTACAGCTCGTCTCTCGCGATCTCTCGCACGGTATTTGGTGTGCGCGCACGCTGCTCTCTCGAGCGCACTCTCACACTCTCTCTCCCTCGGGCCGTTCAGCTTCGGAACCGCCGACTAAACGTGGCATGCGCTCTGGTGAGAGAGCCGGCGAGGAGGAGCGAGGAAATACCGTGGATGCTGAGATCCAGGGCCTCGGTGACAAATCATTGTCGTATTCCACGTAGCAAAATCAATATTTGCCGCCGCGGCAGGATGTGCGGTCGTCCATCGCTGGTTGTAATTCCACCGGGGTGTCGGGTATTCTCGGGGCGAACGTTGCCGTTACGCTTTCGCGAGCGTCAGCTGGTCCCCGGTCGCTTATGGCGTCGATGCTGCATATGCGACTGTACGACTATAGTCGAAGATACGTGTCGCGACCGCCGGTGTGTACTTGAACTCTTGACCGGCAAGGATTGAACAACAGGTATTGGACATTAAGATCAGTCTACCGGCAGCGTTTGCTGTCGAAGATTTATCGTTAAATCTATGAGAGACGAATCACGAACGTTCTCTTACCAACATTCTGCGTTCGAGATACATTACGGAGAAATTTTTCTTTTAATTCCGTATACACTGTAAAAAAAAAAAAAAAAATCGAATGAAATTTAATGTACCATCATGTCCATTAAATTTAATGAAATGGACAGGATGTTTTTATGCAAAAATTGGTATATTAAATCTCATGTACAATTTCGATGAATAATTAATGTTCGCATACGTGACAGAAACGGATGAATTACGGAATGGCAGAAGAGCGATGAGCACTCCAGCGTCAAGTTATGAAACTTAAATATTCCGTTGTCGTTGATCCAAAGCCTCGGTGGATCTGAAGCTTCGCGGAGATGAATTTCCGAAAGTCTTGTGGAGACGGCACGAAATCCTCTGGGATCGGAAATTAAGGAAAGATTTTCCTCGATCCGACACATATTTCCACCTCGCGCGAGATGGCGGGATGGAACGAAACGGTAACCGACGTCTCTTTCTCTCTTCTCGGTATCGTGTTCGCCGTGCACGTCCATTCGTCGCTCCGTCGCGCTATTAGGCGAACGTGAAGCTCCGCAGAAGGGATTCGGGAGCCTCTTAAGCTGGGATAACAGCCACCAGCCCTCGCGGCCTCAGCCTCTCAAAGTCGTCGTCGTCGTTGTCTGATAGGATATCTCGTCGTTCCTGCTGAAAGCCCGGAGGACGAGTTCCCTCGCGGTGGCTTCCCGGGCTGCTATCCGAGACACGTTTCGTCGTATTTGGAGTAACGCGTGACTTGCAGCGTCGAGACAATGACTAGGAACGCGCGAGGGGAAGCATCACCCATCTTAAATTACTCCCTCCAGCTCGTACGACGCTTCAAAAGTGCTTAGCGTTATTGAGAAAGACGACTCAGAGAAAAAAATTACACTCCCTTAACCAATTTGAAGAATAAAAGTATTCAGAATTCAGAAGCAAATGAATACAGGAATATATATAAAGTAAATATGAAAAGAGCTTTCCTTCATGAAGAAGATAGTAGCTGCAAGTGAGCTGAAAAATCATTAAATTAAATCAGGATTTTAGAAGATCGGAATTATAACAGCGAATTACATAACTTTTCGTTTTACAGAAAAGAAAAAAAAATTTTAAAAAAGTGTCACTAAATGGATTATTTTCAAATCGTCAACTGATTAATTTTTTCATTTCGGAGTCTCTCGAAGTAGAAAGCGGGACGCGGAATGTCGAACTCAACATAAACACTGCCTTCCTATAATGCGATTTCGTCGAGCATTCTAGTCGGTTTATCCCGAACCGCAGGAGTCGTGGGGAGCTTCGCGGAAAGACGTAAGGAGATAGGAGCTGATAGACAGGGCCGGGAATAGGAACGGAGCGTTGGGGATTACAGAGTTTAGATCGAGTTTCTCACGAGATTTTAGTATGATCGCGAGAGACTCGCCCGGTGCTGTTTCAGTTGTCATTGACGTTGAGTCTTACGTCAATTGAGTCTCCGAGGCGGACGGCGGAGGCTTTCCACTCGAGAGACCGCAATGCACGCGCACTTGTACGTTAGACTCACCGGGAGCACTCGACTCCTGGCGTTCCGAATGCCCGGGATGCTTGGCCAAATTAGATCGAGCATTTGGCAGTCCCACTCGCCGACAGCCCGGACGGTCTGCTCGGTGGTGGCCCTCTGAGATTCGCGATGGGTATCGCGTTCCTGAGTCGAGAAACTGGCAACGGACGGCGAAACCCAACCGCCCCCGAGAAATCTGACCCAACGAGATGCAGTTCCATTTGCATTTCCTCTCGAAATAGCACTATACGGCGCTCGCGACGGCGGAGCCGTAGATACCCTAGAATAATTTTACTTCCCAAAATTCAACAACCCTAAATCGACAATTTCAACCAACAGAACACATTAATCCCAATTATAAATTTCATCGAATGCATTTTTGGTGAAATTATTTTTTTTAACTTTCCGCTCTCCATGATATATTCGAGGGAGCAAAGTCGAGAAAGAATACGCCATTTATCAAGCTCCACCGTCGTTGCGGAGTTTTTTTTTCGTTCTTTTCTTTTTGTGTATTTTTACGACAAGCGAGGGAGTCGCGAAAAGCACTCGACGATCAGCAGCCACCCCTGTCGCGGGCGCTGCGCACCGGCGAATCCGCCCCGTTAAATACGCAACCCGTAAGCTCTCTCGCGAACGCTGAGGGATAAAGAGAAATACTGACTGCCGAGCTGTTTCTGTCACCAGCGAGGCTGCATTCGTGCCCGCTCACGCCGGGTGCGGTAGGTGTGCGGAGCTCCCGGCGCGCTTTCTTCACCGCGAAGAATAATGCCGGTGCATAATTTCGCGAGAGCGCGAGAGCCCTCGAGAGCTCGCGGCTGGAACCACCATCGGAACATAAACATCGGTTGGGTGGCCCGACGAACCCCCTCAGTCTCGTAACCATGGATACAGGTATCGCGAACGGTTGGCAATCGCATCGTGCGTGCAATTACTTTTTCCCTCAATCGCGTTTCTCTCCACTTGCTCTCATATCCGCGTTTCTCGATCCTTCGCGTTTCCATGGGTGCCGTTTTTTTTTTTTTTCTATATAATCCCTAACGAGAAATCGTACTCGTCTGTGAGCTGCAACGGGAGTTATGCAGCGATCCCCCGCTAATGGGGTAGAGCGGAGCGCGTTCCGTTGCGAAGGGGAGGAACTGCACAGCGGTGGGTTGGCTCGACGAGGGGGGACCGCGACGGAGTCGAGAAATTCTCGCGGAAAATCCGAAGCGATGACGTCAACGGTGAGACGGGTGGGTAATTTGCGCGAGGGAGCGAACGAGTGACTTCGTCCCCGATGATAATAAGAGGAAAACAATAGAGGCGCGAATCTGCAGCGGAGGGGCGACGACTGATCGAAGACCGATGAGCGCGAGGAAGGGTGTCACGGGGAAGGCGCGACAGGGGCTGCGAAGGAATGAGCGAAAGCCCGGTCTCTCCGGTTTGCATAATACCGTTGGCCGTTCAAGTGCGAAGCGTAAGCTGTTCTACCATTTCCATTCGACGATAATCCCGGTAAAATATTATTTTAGAGGCGCGGCGGGAAGAGCCGCGCGGATGAAAAGCAACGCCGGACTATTTCATGGGTTATCCGGTTCCTCGCTCCACGGCCATCCGCCTCGCACAGCCCAGCGATAGGCGGTCGCCTCCTTCTCCCCGGCTCTTTCCCACCACCCCGTCCTGTATCGCTCTCTTTTTTTCTACCCCCGGGTTCCTGCCTCGCACCGCGAGTAGTCTTCCTCTTCCTCTCACTGACGCATTTACACACGCGCGTATGCGCGGGGACGGAGAGGGGAGTTTTCCTGTCTCGCTCACTCGCGTTTTGTGTGCCGACGACAAACACCCGGAGAACACGCTCCGGCACACAGGGCGAGCAGGTGTGCCAACATCACTTGCGTTAATCCTCGCGTCCCATAACTCTCCTCCTCCTCCTCCTCATTCCACCCCTCTCTCGCTCTCACCTTTGCTATTGTCGCTCGTTCGTTGTGTGCTCTGCCACTCGGCTATCTCGCTCCTGCACTCCGCGCGGCACTGGGCACTGTGTTAACTCGACGACCGACAGAGACTCCGGCCGCAGAAGTAGGAGCGTTCCCGCTGCCAGACTCCGGAATATCATCCGTCGATCGGTAATTGAACCGTGACGTCGGTTACAGCTAAATCGATCGGGTCTGGCGACGGGGAGGTTGATAACAATGTGTTAAGGGTAACCTTTTTTTTTGGTGGGCAAAATCGACGTTGATGGACTTAACGGTAATGGAGAGAGAGAGTTGAAAAAAAACAATACTGCAGGCCGGACTCTTTGCGGATGAAATTGACGTCGGTAACTCGGCCGATAGAAAAGCGAGAAATTGAAACGTTGCAAATTATCATCTTGTCAAGTGTGATCGATCATTCGACGGGGTATGAGCGATACGGAGGTCGAAAATTGTTTGTCCATTAATTGAAGGAAAGAGCATCGTCGATTAAAACCAAATAAAAATTTCGCCAAGGCAAGCGAACCGGAAGGGATAAAGGAAAGCAATTAATTTGTCACGGTAAGGCTCCCGCTGCCGCTCCAATTTGCTGGTTCCCCGATGGATAATTCAATAAAAACCGGACGACGATTGGTTGGATTTCATTCAATTAAAAAGACAATCGATATAACTCTCGCGCCGATATTGCGATCCACTGTATCCACGGTATGCGAACCAGCGGCGCGAATTTTTACCGAGTATTACGAAACGGTAATTACTTTTTCATTGAACAAAAATTGATAGTCGTGCGATGGTCTTTTTTTGTACTCGGTACTACGAGATCGTTACGAGCTTTGGGAAGTTGCGTTTTATAAAGTTAGTTGCCGATGCACCCGGCCCGAGGATTCTCCGCGAAGACCATCGCGAAGAACGCGAACCCTACGTACATACACAGTAAAAAAATAATTCCGTAAAATTGGAATACGAAGTTTCGTAAAAATAATTTTAAGTAAGTAACAACTCGTTTTTTCAGGATTGAATATTACAAATCCGCCCTTTTACTTCCCGTATAATTAACAATTTCACCTTCTACGTTTGTTTACATAATGCGAACCGGACGGTGCACTGAGAATAAGGTTAGTATTTCCTTCTATAACGAATAGTTTCCAAGGGGAACGTCTGTATAAATAGTTTATTATAGTATACACCCAGAAAAAAATGTTACTTTTACTATGTAATTTTTTCTCAGTGTGCGATCGGAAAATTGACAAATAAAAAATTATGGACGTTTGTGGACAATAAGTTGTTGTAAAAGATACAACCTTTTTTTACTGTGCAAGATCCGTCTCACTCTGTGTACATGTATGAGCCGCGCGAGAGTGCCGGGCGAATGTGAAATTTCAAAGAGACGAATTCCCGACAACTTTTTCATACTTCAGCCGGCGACGACTTTTCCGCGGCGTGTCACAAGCTCTGTGCGAAAGAAATCGCAGAAGAGTCCAAAAGATGGTGCGAGTGAAAAGAAACGACTCGGCGAGGCATCCGAAAAAGAGTCGTCCCCGATGCGGATGGGGGAGAGAGAGCTAGGTCGCCACGAAATAGAGAAGCCGAAGAAAATATCGTTTACCGTCAAAGAGCGCCCAGGCTTCGGATGCATACGGCCCGCTGAAATCGGCCGCATCTAGCGCATACAAATGCCCGGAGCGTGAATTCTTCAACAGAAGCGGTGAGAGGCAGAAGTCGCGTCGGTGCAAGCGAGTGTCGGTGCCCGTACGTGCCGCCGCTGCACCCCGAAGCATCGTGTTGCAAATAATATATAGTCCACTGCCGCAGCTCGTCGGCCGGAGGAGAATCGGAAAAGATATAGGGGACGAAGTGTAGGAGACAAAAGTAGCGGAGGCTATGCTAGCCGGCGCGCGATCTCACTGGCACACACTCAGGAAGTACATTAAACGAGGGCGCTACGTTACGTCGAATGAAATAGGTGAAACTGCTACTCTCTCCAGTCAGGACGGCGTTTATTATGCCTGACACGTTGTCGCTGCCGCTTCTTTCTTTTTATTATGGCTATCGTGTCCTTTCCGCTATCTATCCCTGTTTCCATCGATTACTCCTCGTTTTCTCCTGCGTCGATTCGCACATTTATCGTGACGAACTACTCATCGGCTGTACGCGGGATGCACTGCTGTTCACAAATGCCAGGTTATTCTGGTTTTTCTATCTTGCACTATGTTTCATCGGGATTGAAGACATCAAGCAAGACATCCGTCAAGACCGGATGTCTTGCTGGATGTCCTGATATCTTCGATATCGATGTCTTTGATGCCGTTATGAAGGAAACCCAAGCATTTGTGAACAGCAGTTCACCACCGATATGAAAGGATTCGACCTGTTTTTACATTTCGGTTCCGCACACATGAATTTGGTTCCACGGGCCATACTGCCTGTTATGCCTGACCGATGTGAGTTCTGCGAAGTTTGCCTTGAGGACGGTGTGTAGCGCTGAAACAATCGTAACGAGCCGTCGAACATCGCCGATACGGGACGACGAGACAGGTGACGGATGAATGGGGCTCCGTTCCACTCCGGAGATCTCTGTACCTCACAAATCGCAATTTATCGTCGGCACACGAATCCGTCACCGTGTACACTGGCTGCTCGCTGGTTTCATCACGGGCTTATCGGCGATACGCATCGTGTACATTTCCTCGCATCGATGAAACGAAGGCCTGGAACGCTCTCCCGTGATCAGCTCTCCCGCCGGTAATTATGCTCACGTACTCTCAGCCCCGCGTCCGGATCGTTCTCTATCCCTCGTTTTGTAATTCGCAGCCGTCGCATCGAGAGCTTCGTGCGTGTGCGGCAGGGTTCGATCAGTGTGGGAATGCACGTGTCGTTCGTAGAATTCGAATAGCTGCGAAGCACCTGCTGAATATCGGATCTCTCTCTGTGTCACTGCAGCCACCCAGCCGAGCAGTTTCAGCCATGCCGATACCCCCGGGTTTCTATACATATTCCTAGATGCACATCGTAGGTCGGCATACGTTCCCGACACACGCCGGTACACTATAAATATACATAGATCGCCCGACGCCGAAAAGCTACTCGGGTGCGCTAAATCATGTATACGCGCCCCTACCAAATGAGGTAGGATCGTTTTGCAAATGCTGGACTCGATACCGATAACGATGTTTGCGCGAATGTATGGTTAGAGCCGAGTTGTTCGACCATCGGGAGTGAAACCACGGCGAGCGGACCGGTCCGACTCCCTGCTTTCCCCAACCTCATTTTCCGGAGCGGCGAACAACCCCTTACGGTACGTGAGAGTCCATCCGCCGGTGGTACGTGGTCATTTCTGATTATACTCACTGCACGATCCCATATTCGTTATGGCTGATATAATACGCACGAAACTGAGGATATACCATCGTTGTATCCGGTGCCAGGTACTGTGGCTAACGGCATTTCGTGGTCGATCCTACCTTCGGGTTCTCACTAGCTCTGGCATGTTCCGTCGCCATCGCGATCACGAATAACTCCGCAAGCGCGCACGAGCACCTCGAGTGTCGCCGCACGAAGACGCACGAGGACTCTGGATGGTCCTCGCGGTCCCAGGTCCTTCCCCATTCATAGAACGGGGTTTCAGCGTCGATGGTACAATGAAACGGAGAACGAAGAATCGGGGGCCAAATCACGCTTGAATGGTGTGTAGCCGAAGGATCGCTTTAAAAGGCTCCGGAGCGATGCTCAATGGAAATATTTATATTTTCGTTTCCTCGTGGTTGAATTTAAGTGGGGAAAGAGAAGCGCGCGCCGCGCAGGATACCGGCGATGTACGGGGCACATCATTGTGTGGCACTACACCGTACCGGTTTCAAATATGTAGGTTTGCCCTCGCGGATGGGTTCGGCCGTAAGCCGAGGCATGCGGGTACCGCGACTGAACTCAGCGAAGTGATGAGGAGAGACAGAGAGGCATTCGACGCTCCATGCCACGTCCCCGGGGGGCACATTATTATTTATTCATGCGGTTTGACGAGCGAACAATCGCCAGTATTTACCGGGCCTTTTCACGCTCAACGTCGGGAAAATTGTCTCCCGGGCCACCCCTCGCTCGGTCCAACCTGTGTGCGATCTGCCTCTCCCTTGGTTTCTCGGCTTGTTCGCCTTCCGCGTACCTCGAGCCTGTACACTCCCTCGTCCGGCATCCACGGCTCACGTGAGCTCAACCGACCCGCCTTTGTACAACGGGCTCCGACTATTCTCTATTTGCCCGGCTACCGAGAGAAAAACGAACGAACGCGGGAACGAAAGAGACTCGGCCGTTGTGGATTTCTTTTTATCTTTACTCTGCCGCGCGCGCTCGCGCTTTTCACAGAAAAAAAATACACTCGTCAGTGCGCACATCCCCGACATCTGGACTGACCTACTCTCCTGCCCTCGTGCGGCTCTCTCGCGCTCTCTGTTCGCCGATCTGCCACTGCCGAAGCTCTTTACTTTACTTTACTTTTTTTTTTTAACTTTTTTTGTCTTTTACTTTCCGACCTGCACTCCCTTTATCATCGCCGCCCTCGCCTTCCATTGTTCTCCCGATAATGTTCGGTCTTCATTGACACGGGGCCGAGCGAAACATTCTTCGGGGACTTCGGCCTACAAGAAACTCATTTCACGTTTTGTTCCGGCTACTGGTTAAGTCAAGATAACGTTTCTGTTGCATCGTCGAGGGCGCAAGGAACACGTTCGTTCGACCATGGAGTTCCTCGGTCCCGTTGGGATTCTTGTCAAGATCTAACTGATCAACCGATCGGTCAAACCGATCAACCGTTCGCCACGTCAGCTTCGACCGCCTTTCGGTCCCCAATTTGGTATTCCAAGGGCAACACCTGCCTACAACTTTCTTCACGCCTTCGGAGACCACCCCGTTCACACCTTCCGGTGCGATCTCACCTACGATTGCTTGACTTTTCTTTTCTTTCGCCGTGATTCTTGGTTCTTCGGGAGTCGTTGTTACCGGGTAAAAATTACGATGGCATTCGGAGTGCCACGACCGGAAGAATAATCTGCCTCAAAGCTCTTTTGCATTCCACGGACGCGCGGGGATGCGCGACGGAACGACGAAAATCGTACGTGCGGCGCAGTTCGGCTACCGATTATCGGCGACGAGATCGGCTGCAGCGCCGTCCCGCCAAATGCGTCGTTATTCATTCCTCCAGGAAGGCTTTACTGGCCGGTTAACCGGTTATAAATCTCCGACGTTACCGTGCGCTCGGTGTGTTGTTATATCAACGCCCATTTCGTGCATCCAACTAAAACATCTCACCGCGGCGCTGTATCGCACGCGAATCGTCCCGACTCTCGTTGCCATCGTTCTGTTTATGAAGAAAAAAAAACACCTCAATTTATTTTTTATTTTTCATTTTTTTTTTTTAATAGGACATGCACGAAATTTGAGAGAATGCAACGACATCGTTAACGGCAGATTAGCGGTGAATGGCGGCATCGACGAGAGGATTCTCGCGGTCCGTTGATTGAAGGGCTCATCCGGAGGTATTTCAATCATTATTTTCAAAAAAAAGTGTTTTGTTCATCGCGGCATTGAAATCGAGTGCGAAAATGATAATCCTCTCGTTTGCGATGCGAGAACGTGGGTGAATCGCGATGGTGAAAAAAAATATATCGAAAAAGAGGTGGAAAATTTTTTGTAAATAAATTCGAAAAAAATAGATACCGGCGCGGTTGACGTGTGAAGCGTCAGCGAAACGAGACGAGTTGAGGTAGGTGGAAGGACGAGTCAGCGCTGTCGGAACCCGAAGTTTTTTTTATGCAGATACACTCTGCCGCGTAAAAAAAAGATGTATGTACGCGCATACACGTACGTAGATATTTTATACCTTGCATGTATGTGTACGCACGCACACGATTTCGTGGCAAACGATACGACGGCTTTTATCCGGCATCTTAATAAAATTCATGAACACGAGCTGGCGTCGACGAAAACTTCTTCGCCGATCGTAGACTCCCGATAAGAAGCAAATTACCTGCCACGAGCGGGGTCTTGCGCGCGCCCGCCGAGATCGCGGACGAAAAAGCGACGATGCAGGAGAGAGGAAGAGAGAAGAGGACTCCGCGGTCAGGAAAAACGTTCACCGGCAAGTTACTCCGAGAAGAGGTCTGAAGCGGGCGACGTGTCCTATGGGCAGGAGAGAGCTCAAAGTTTATACTATAAATACTGTAGCTACACAGTGCAAGCGAGTCGCAGAATAAAAAGTTTGCTGTTTCGTCCAAGTTATCATCCCAGAGTGGCTCATCGTATCAAGCATCTTATTTTGCCTCGTAAACGCAATTTAAAAACTAATATATACCAGCCATACGGAGGCAGTAAAAAATATTGCAGGAAATCGCAAACTGAAATTTTCAGATTTCGTCGTTTTGGGGCATTTTTTTATCTGTTCTTCACCGCTGAGTAGAAAACTATAACTGATTTTACTCTTTCCTGTTAGATATCAATTTTCTGCCTCCGTGTTTACACCAGCTAGACGGTTTCATAGTAATCTTTCAAAAATATCAAAATTCCATAACAACTCACCGCTTGGATAGATTTCGGTACAAATTCAATACCAAATGTCAACAGTGTCATACTTGTATGCAGTTTCAGGACGATAGCTCAACATTTACGCAAGTTGGAGCTACCACACCTTTTTTCAACATAATTTCCTCAATGTGGAAGCAAAAAAGTGTGTATATATATATATCATATATTCAATATATATTCATATATTCATATATATATATGAATATATATTCATATATTCTTCATATATATGCATATATGAAGAGGATAAAAAAATTGATAAATAAATATTTTCATATGATATAAACATATATACATTTATTTATTTATTATTAAACCCTCTTTATTGAATGCCTGGATGACATAAATCGCGTCGAGTAAATGCCACATTGTAGGGACGTGACGATTTTCCTTGAAAATAAACTGAAGCTCGGGCCGGTGTGACGTTCATGCACAGTGGCGGGTTAGGCGTTGTGTGATGTAACACGAGAGCCGAGAGGGGGCAATGTAAACGATACGACTTTCTGTACAAAGGCACAAAGGCGTAAATGGCGAACGAATGGGGCTGGGTGCGCGTAAAGCGTCAACCCTCGCACACCGACTTGCTGTACACAAGTGTTCGATCGCTATATACGGTATACACGGACAAAAGGTTCGACGGGCTGCGTGCGCTCTGCAGCGGTCCTCGATTCGCTACGAGTCGACAACCGCGAATGACACAAAAAAAAAGTAAATAAAAAAAGAAAGAAATGAAAAAAGGGCTTAAAAAAATGCTGCAGCCCGAAAGTTTGAGAACCCCGTGAAAGCCGGCGCTTTCAAGAGCGCGCGGCTCGCGGGACCTAATCCAGGGATTTATTTCAACGTCTGCACATCGTCAACGGGATCACCGCGGGAATACGTGCGAGCGAAACTATATTCCTTTTCGTTCCAGCTATGTGTACAGGAATTAAGCACACATAAACCGGGAATGGACGCGAATGGATCACTTCGTCTCGCGCTTCATCATCCCTCATTACCGCACAGAGAAGTACATGTAGGGTTGCCAAGCGTGAGGCATTTTCGTCATTTTATTTTCCAATTTTATTTTTAATTCCATTTAACGTCACATCAACTGCCATGGTAATTAGCGAAGGGACTTACTATTTTTCCTTTAGTGAGAACCGTACCGCGTTGGGCGTTGTTCAGTATGAGTGAACGTTAACTGTAGTTTTGGGCGTTAGTGATGGTTGGTGTTCCAGGTTCGCTTCGCGGCGCCGGAGCTACGTTACGTCGATTGCTGGCTGTAACTAGGCGTCTACTGACTTTTGTCAAATATCGTACAATAGATGTCAGGAGCTACGTCGCGTCGCAATATTTTTCCGTCAACAAGACACCGGTATTTGAACCCAAGACCACCAGATACTTTGTTTTCGAGGCTAGTACTATTTTGTGGATGATGCTGAATAGTGAAGAAGACAAAAACGAGGCTCTGGCCATGAGAACGACGTACAAATCGTTATCTCTAATTTTGCCTTCACTTACTGGTCGACGAATCGATTCGCCATTTGGCACACATCGAGAGATGATTTTTATTCGGCGATATAAAAATTACGACACCTCCGGGCAACTCCAGTCACATCCGGTAAAAATCTCGGTGTTTGACCGGAAGTGACGCCACAAGCAAAAACTTCACTTTCCCTGAAAAAATTAGATTTTCACACCGGAATTGACGTATTTCCGATACGACGTCGCCGTTTTTTCAGCCACTGCAGAATCCCAACGCGGCGTTCGTAAAACCGCGAAAGTATCGGTAACCGTTCGCAGCTGTGAAGTTTCGCCTACATGCCAGGATCCTTCCCCGTTCGTACACGACGCTCGGAAACGCCGCAGCCATCGCTTATATTTCTCTTCCGATAACGCTTTCCTCCCGTACCTCTTTCATTTTCATGTCTCTTATATCTTCAAATCCGCGGTGTCTCCTTCCCATGCAAATTTCGCGAGAGTCCACTGCATACTGCATCAAAGCTATCTCCTACGCTACCTCCCTCTGAATCGCAACTCCATCTGGTCTCGGGTGCGGTCTACCGTTTATGATTTATTCGAATTTCCCGTCCTCGTTGCATCGCTGCCAAGAAAGGAGCTTCGAATGTGGTCAACTGTTTTATAGCTATTTCTTACGATCTATATATATACACACATACACCCATACACGGACACAATGCATGTGTATATTCGATTTATCTTCCCTCCGCCAGAATCGTTGCAGGAGACTCGAGACGAAGCGGAGAGTAAAATCACGAAGATCGGAAGCGACCCGTGTAGAGAAAGGAAAAGAGACGATTGCGCTCGGCGATAAAAATAATAAGGACGACGCTGCGATTTAATCTTCATCACTCTCCCTCACTTCGTTTATTTATCAGTTTCTACTTTTTAATTCGAAGCTAATGCCGCGTCTCGAGCGGTCTCGTCCAAGTGCGAGTGTGCACGGTATTGTGAAATCGGATGTACCTAAGCGAGGAGCTTCCCGACGACGAGCAAAGATTGATTACCATGGGGAATCGTGGTCCGAGGAGTTCGCGTATGCTCTCGAAAAATTTCGTATCGGCTTCGAGGACCTTCGCTCGGTTCTCTCTATGCGCGGAGCCCGGGCCGATTGCGCCTCGCGGTGATCGAATTCTTCTCTTCGATCGCCCGGATCGATATGATACTCTCTCGGCCGCCCGCCGTTCTTTCTCTCCCCCCCCCCCCCCCTCTCCGTCGCTCTTCCGCTGACACAGCCACCCGGATTTTAATTGAATCAGATACCGTCGGCGCGCCAGACTAGAAAGAGATCGACACTGTGTCTAAAGAGTTTGAGGCCCTCTCGACGACCGGTCTTCCTCGGGTTCGCGCCACCTCGAAAAACCCGTCGCTCCGTCGGTGTCGAGAGCTCTTCCGACGATTGGCACTGTCGGGAACACTTGTTGAGGAACATTATGAGGATCTTCGATTCATCGGAAGCTCTCGCTAGTCGTCGAGAGTTTTTGAACTCGACGAACTTTCGATGTCATCCGATAAAAGAAAATTCTCATGAATCGGGACTAACCCTTTGTCAGTGACTCCCTCGAATCCTTCGAGAAATCCGTGGATAAGAACTGAGAATTTCGACGATAAATTTTTTTTTTTTTAATGTATGAACAGAATGTAATTTGACATATGCAGTTATAAACTGCAACCGGTTCGTGATCGCAGCGCCACCGATAATATCCATCGACATGCAGTTTTTTTTCAAACGGATACTTTTTTTTATTCACAAAGGATGCAAGAATATCTCGAAATTAAAATTTAGTATGATTTTAGTGATAAGGTAAACCCAATGTTCAACCAGTAAAATAAACGGCAATCCGCGCAGAGAGGCTGCGAAAACGTGCGACACGCATGCGCAATGAGGTATCTCAGCTTGCACTTTATAAAATGCCCATTGCAAGTATGCAATTTATACGTAAAAGGCGAGAATGTGAACGTTCGCGTCAACAAAGCAAGTCGAGCGATGCGCCACGCACGGGACGCGACGTGCGAGATCTCGAAAATTGACGCTAAGCGCTAATGTCGTTTTCCCGGAAACTGCGATGCCCGAGGTGTCCCCTCGGGAGGGAAACAAGGTCTCCATTGAGGAGGGAGGGAGCCGTGGGGCCGATGGCGTTCGGTGTCACGCGTGCGTCGACCGAAATCGGATAGTCGTCTGAGTTTCCGCACCCACCGGCTGGCTGCTTTAATATTCACGAGTACAATCGCACGATACAACGACCGACCTTCCTGCGGACGACATTACGTATTCATGAGTCATTAATGCAGCATGATCAATTAGGTGGTCATGTCTTAAATGATTCATACGCCCAGATCATCCGACAGTCGATTCACCAAGCGCGGTCGCTCGGTGTTGGTTGAATCAAAGGCAAATGTCGTCTATCATTCATTTAACTCGTCGATTATTAACGGAGGTCTCCGTTTTCCAGCGACACTCTGCGATCGACGTCGAAACCGACTCGAAGTCTCGTGCAGCGCATGCAGGACGAAACAGCTCGTTGAATACTGCACGATGTCGACGGACAGCGATGTCCGCCGTTAGAGGCACGGAAAACGGATTGGAAAACATCGGGGCAGGAATAAGCTCGGAGACGGAAACCCTGGCAGACTCTTCGGAGAAGAGATTCGGAAACTTTTTTCTTTTTTTCCGCTACTGTGCGGAGAGTACAGCCCGATGCTTTGGGAGTTTGCTTCGCCGAGGCTTCGAATGAAACGGAGAATAAGACGGTGAGCGAGGGGTAAGAATTTGGCGGCGACTGTGGGCTTCTCCGCGATATTTCAAGCGTGCGAGGCAATCCTGTATCATAGCTCGGGATGGGAGCTTAGCTTCGACACCCTGGACTGGCCCGGAGCTAATCCCCATAGCTGCGAGAAGAAGCCGCGCTTCGCTGCTCCTTTTTCACTCACCGAGACGGTCGACCGTCACGAAAGCCCGAAAAATGTCGCTGTCGCGGGGAAAAAGCGGCCGGACTTTCGTCAAAGATTTCGTACGGGCTTAGAAGCCGAGACTAACGCGGTTACTCCGATCGATCTCGCGTTATCACAACGAAACAACAATGAGAACGTTCGTGTCTGTGAGAAGACGGAGTCATCGATGCTTGGGCAACGAACGAGTAAAACGAGATCAAGGAACTTATGACGGAAGACCGCAGATGGTTCGGTGATTTCTTTGGGGCCTTGAGTCATTGAGGGAAAATCAATATGTGGCCCAAAAACTACCGAATTGATGTCGTCCATTCAGGTGTCAGATATGAAAAATAATTTACTCGAAGGGTGACCCGCAAATAAATATTTATTTAATTTGAGTAAATAATAGTTTGCGGGGCGCCGGTAAAATAAATTATTTTTCTGGGTGCGGCTATTCTTCGTTACAAAGCCAGTGCTTGCCAATGAGTTATCTCACGTGCCTTGCCCAAGGCGCCAAGGTTGACCGTTCGAACTACCGTACAGAGGATGTTGTCTATCGTCAAAAGAATTCGCCGTGGCCATGATATCCCTGAAATTAATTACAGCGCGGGTCCTCTTGTCCACGACGATTCAACAGCAGGGAAGCTGGATCCGCCGAACTTTCCTATTTGTAGTTACTCAACTCCGGGCAGAAGCAACCGCGTGTATTCGCCCCGGGACAGTTCGAACTTCCGTTATCATCGGACTTCACTTCCGTTTCTATAAATTTCCCCCATTCCTGTACCTTATCCCGCTCCCGAGACACACTACGGAAGTGCGGAGAGTTCTCTTCACACATTTGTCGGACATAAATCACGAAAAAGCGCAGCGGGAAAGAGAAATGGAAGAAAGAATATATGAAGAAAAAGAGGAAAAAAAGAAGAAACAACGCGAAGCAGAAAACCGACATTTCCGGTGAAAAAAATCAATGCGGCCGGTATAGACAGCGAATAAAAATGATAGTGATTAGGGAGGCAGGTTTGAGCCTTTTCCTCGAGTGTGCCACGGTTAACGACTCGTCGGAGTTCCAGATTGTACGTGGACGATCCCGGGTATTCGAGGAACTGAGAGGGAAGGCGGACAAATGAGATTCTAATTAAAATTGAGGTTGTTCGCCGAACCGGAACCGTCAAAGTTCACGTAAAGTGAGAAAAATGAAGGGATGATGAAACCAAACAAAAGAGGAGAAGCTGAATTCACAGGGATATACGAAACCTGCTTCGCTTCGGGAAAATGGGACAAAGGAAGACCTGGATCTTCCGATGGAAAGAGACCTACCGAGGAGATCGAGGGGGTTCGGGACGGAGCGAGGAAAAGAATCACCCGGCAAAGAGAGAGTGAAGAAAAGAGAAGAGCAGACAGATAGGCAGAGAGAAGACGTCGGCGAAGCAGGGCTTTGGGTCGTTCGCCCGTGGCGGAGGATCGAAGACGTAGTACAGTCGTGGAGATCTATAAGGGAACTCTTGAATGAATAAACCAATCGGTCGGTAGGAAAAAAGGTCAGCGGCAGAACGAGCCAAGAAAGAGCCGGTCGGGCGAACAGAGAAAAAGTAAGGAAATTTGTCGAGAGAAAAAAGAAGAGAGAAAGATTTAGTCCGATGCGGCGAATGAAAAAGAGAAAAGAAAAAATAAAGACACCCTCGACTGAGCAAAGGCGGAGATAGCCGGTGGTAGGAAAGTCATTTCATCAAAGCAATTACAAAATAACATAAAGTTCTCGTGGAGAAAGAGCCATGTAAAGATAGCGGTGCGTGAAACATTTGCAACCCCTTTACTCGCAACCCCGTTCCAGGTTCTGCGTTGTCCAACCCTGAAGTTGATCGTACACGTTCCGCGACGATAAAACGAGAATTACGCCGTTAGGCATTGTGCCTAGAGATGAAGGAATCCTCGGGAGGAAAAGCGCCAGCTGTATCGGTCCCGTGCATCTCTCGTTCGCGGGTGGGGATTCGTCCGTGCAAACTACCGGAGGCTCTCGATCGCGGTGCACTCCGGGCCATCTCTTTACACGGGAGAGGAGCTCGTTAACGCTCTCGATTGCTCTTGGCGTCTATCTTGAACGATAGGGAGACTCCGAGGGTTTATGCGGAAAGGCGCTGTTGCGCTGCTGCAGTATTTATACGCATCCAACTTGACGATGTATATAACGTGTACGTACGTCACTCGATGATTATCTCGGCGAAGACGCAATTCCGGTTTTATGCCGGTGCCGTAATACAGCGACAATTGCCGACCGAGCAAGGAGCGTCGTTAACTCCGCCACACGGCTTCGCTCGTTTCCCTCGGGCGAAAACGCTATCGGGATTCATTGAAGGATCATTTTACAACGTCTCGCGACGACTCCGCGGATACACGACTATCGCGATGAGTTTCACCGGTACGTCACCGACGAGTTTATCCGCTCCGTTTGCTTTATCGCATCGTCCGGTCCGCGTACCGTGTGCAAAAGATCCGTACCGATTGATTCGATCGCGTCCGGACTGTACGTTCGTTACGTATCTCAAGTTTACTCGATAACGCTACTTTGGTTCGGGTTGACGGATGGAATTATTGGATTCCCGAAACACGATATCCGATAAGAATTCGGTCGATCGACTTTTACGCTTTCATTGAAAAGTCCCGTTCGTCGCGGTGAAAATGGTACAACGCGGTGCACACTATCGATCCATGAGCGGTTTGTCCACAACGCTGATACACGAATGCAAACCGACCGGAGAACCAGCGGCTCAACTTTGTCGCTCTACTTTTACGCGCATCGAAAACGAGTCGGCTCGATGAGTTTCAACCTCGCTGACTAATCTAATCGGGGAACATTAATTTTTTGAAAGGTAGCTTTCGTCGATCGTCCGTGGTTTCGAGTTACCCGGGTCGTGTGACCGAGAGGGTATCGAGAATTGATGAACGTATCTGCGATCCAGTTTTCCGAACGGGAAAAAATTACAAACGCGGACGAATATTAATTTCCGCGTTAGGTATTCGCTGAATTGGGGTTCCTTCTTTTAACGATACTGCAATAAATTTGTACTCACGGATCAATGAACATCCAGCAGCGACCGCACGATCAATACGTAACACAAGGAAATGAAGCTGTTCAAAGTGCTTACCTGAAACACAGAAAAAATGAACAATTGTTAATGAGCGCCATTCGATCCTAACCGACGAGATATTCGTAGACAATGCAAGAAGAGTACGGAGAGAACTGCGCGGTAGAATCAAGATGTATGCGTCGTGATCTGTGTACGGTATTGAGAACAAGGAAAAGAAAAATATAGAGCATGAAAGTATATCGGGAGATCGGAGAGAGAGTCGCAATTATAACGATCGAACCGCGGCGAGTCATCGTACGGCCATCACGACGAGAACCCGAGCAGAGCGGGTGCACGCCGCTGGATAACGACGATACCCTCCATGACGAGATCGAACGAGATCGAGTGGCGAACTCGTCCACGCGGCTTGCTCATCAACGATGGAATGACGAGATTAAGATCTTAATAACTCACTCGGGGGGGCCTCCGGAGCGACGGGATATATCGTGGTAATTTTTTTTTTTTTTTTATACACGGTCAGCGACTACACATCGCAGTGCGGCAGGTGGCGACCGAGCGGTACGAGCTCGCGAGGCTTCTGCGCGCCCACCGAGACCAGGCAAAGAACTAATATTGACGATACTTTCATACCAATTTCATTGCTCCATTAAGAGGAGATCGATCGTCTCGTTGCACGCATAAACAGCAAAAAAAAAAAAAAAGAAACTCACTTATTTCCACGTGCATTTTTTACATGTGACGTCACTTCCGGTTTAAAAATCTAATTTTCCGACCAGAAGTGGCGTCGTTACTTCCAGTCGAAAAATTAGAATTTGAAATCGGAAGTGAGGTTTTCCTGTATGACGTCACTTCCGGTTGAAAACAGATTTTTTTAAACAAGAAGTCACGATTTCCTTTATGACGTCCCGTCGAAAACCGAGATTATTAAACCGGAATTAACGTTTTCTCCTAATACCGTGTCCGGTACAGGCGCAGCGACAGCGATTTCTCTCCGAGCCGATGTGACGTTCCGACTCAGTACCGATGTCGGCCGCATACCGGTTTGAGCGCCGAGCGGATGTAGAACCATCGGTAACTGGTGCGCTCTCGCAGTCATGCCAATGCTCGAAATCCCACCTGGGACCCAACGCGCACGCGCTACCGTAAAAGGAAATCCCCGCGGGGACCTTCGCAGTTTGTTATCCGAGCATCGAGCGATTCGTCATTTCGCGATTGGTGGATTATATTCGGCGACTGCCAATTACACGTGGCGGAAATTCGCAGTCTCGTTCCTCGCCGCTGTTGTTGCGCATCGAGCTGCGGCAACGAATCACCCCGAGCCCCGAGAGAGGCCGACTCAGAAAGCCATATACGAGACCGTTCCATTACTCGACTCTCCCTTAAGGGTCACTCTCTTATTTCAAGCCCGTGCAAAATTGCCGCTCGAGCACCGTCTCTCTCCCTCGTCCGACGAGAGAGAGAGAGAGGAGGGGAGAGACACACCGGTGGTCCCGTTCTCCAGGAGAACGGTGCTCAAGGGCCGCAAGAAATGCGAGCACAATTCAGCTTTAACGAGGCTTCGGGCATTCACGTATACATGACAATGCAATCGTGTGCAGAGGATTCGAGGACTTCGTAAGACTTCGCACATACGATATCTGGCACGATTGCCCTGACTGTAGGCAACGGTGGCGTGGTCGTTGTCTGCTCGGCATTGATTGGGTCGCGTAGCTTGGTGAATTTGCTTTGAATACATTGGGCGAAGAAAAACATATGCCGATTGCTGCAGAGTTGTCTTAAGGTTCGGTCTGCATGCGCTCAGTGTGCCATCGCCGGCGTCGACGTAACACTCCTCCCAAAAGTGGATATGTGCAGGTACGTGAATGGCGTTTCGTACGACAGAAGCATCAGCCATCCGTGCATTCGCCTGTCGGTCGCAACTCTCGCCGACCGGGCTCTCGGAAAATTATCCTCGGTTTGCCCGAACATCTGGTTCGCCTCCGGCTCGTCCCTCCGCCGGATAATAGGGTAATACACTTTCAGGATCTGGAGAACAGGCCGGGGGATGGCGAAGAGCGGAATCGTCGAATCGCGCTCGCCCACACCGACGGCGGTGACAATGCCGGGGCCATAATTGGCCGCGACTACCGGAGTCTGTGCACCTCGCGTCCTTCAACTTCCGCCCTATCGATTTCCTCCCGCTCGACGGAATCGCGACATTCCCGTGGACAGCGAAGAGGATACTTTGCCCAGTCGCTCGCATCTGAATTTTGTATTTTATTTTATTTGCGGATACTATGAATAATTGCTCCGGAAAGAACGATAATAAATTATCGAGCCGTAAATGAATTTCTTTCGCCCGTCTGCCCAATTATCGAAACCCAGAAATTGTACTATATTTTATTATGCAATGAACTATTTTCGATGCGCGATAGTGAGCCGAATAGAAATCCGACGCCTGGTTGTTCGTTCACGAGAACAACGATATTTCGTTAAATCGATTACAATTAGCGGAATACTCGCTTTGACCCACATTTAACCATACCATGAAACGAGAACCCCAATGTATATATATAAATGCGACATATCCAGTTGGGATTCAATTTCCCAGCATCCAATGAAGCCTTAATGTGTCTAGTTCTATTCCGAGGCTCCTGAATAAAAACATATGTCGCACGACCACTGGAGACCCTTATAAATGAGTCAGAAACCCGCCATTAATTTTACATACATATAGTTCGATTATCGGCCCGGAGTTCATCTTCACTTGGTTAAAGTGAAGTGAAACACGTTCCAAGTCGCTCTCTCACGCTCCACTGAGACCAATGTCGCTATCTCTGTCCATCCCTTGAATAAAAAAAAAAAAGAAAACTTTAATGCTATGCGGCGAACTGTTTAAAATACGTTTTTTTTCCATTTTAATTCACCCTATCGTCTGCTTCCTCTCGTTCGCACTTTAACCCGATCTCATTGCCCGCTTTTCCCGCCGGCCGCCGATCTAAATAAAGGTTCCGGTGCGTGTTTATAAAAACTTCCTGACTCGCCGGACTAACCACTGTTATTACGGTGCGGCAAGTGCTTCGGCGCGATAGAGTGAGAGAGCGAGCCGAAGCAGAAAGAGGACGAGAGGGAAAGAGTGCGGGCGGCGTTGGAGCGGTCGAGCAGCGGGTCAGGAGTGTTACATCGATTACCGAGTCGCCGAGCGATAGCACCGAAGCGCATAGCTCGCTCGCAACACGGAGTCGCGTCGATCGCCGCTGTGGAAAAACCGCGGGAAACGCTTTCGTGCGGCTCCGTTGCTTCGCTGAAATTAAATCGCCTCTCGTTCATATCGGCAACAAAAAGTTGCGAATCCGGGGGGAAACGATGGAGCGGACCGAAGCTCGGCATTGCAGCGCGGGACAATGAAAACTTTTGCGAAAAAATCCTCGAGGTTCGTAGTCGCGAAGCGGGTAAAAACTTTGCCGATCTCTCACACGACCCCACCTCGCTGACCAGACGTATTTAATCTATGTCCATACAGTCTCGCCGTTCGTTGCATCCCCCGAGCGTAATTAGCGAGGGAGAGCTCCGTACGGGGCGAACCAATGAATGGGAAGATTCAGTCCGGCCCCGACAATCGCAACTGGTTTTTTCGCCAAATTTATTCTCGTTTTCTTTCGCGCAACCGGCCCACCCTCCGCCCGTCGCAGCGCTCGTTTGGGAAAAGGGACGACTCTGCGGGACGCGGAGGAGCGGAGGCGAATGGGACGGTAAAGGGGAAGGAAAGGAAACGGAGGCGCAGAGAGAAAGAGGGAGAGAAAAGAGGTATAAAGAAGGGGGAGGGTCGCGGCTCTCGCCGGATTCCGGTTAGCGAACGATAAAGGCTTGAAAAATTGCGGGTCGTGCCACGAGAACGTCCCGCGGGATTCCCGCGGACCGCTTCTCGCGAGGGTGGTCGACGCTGAGACGGCCGAGTTCGCGTTGGGTGAAAGGGGTTGCTAAGCGAGATGTATATATGTATATATATATATATATATATATATATATATATATACAGAATATAGAAAGAGAGGCACGTTCCCGGAGCGTCCGTAAAATAGGTCGTTTGACATGCGGGCCCATTGTCGGATGGAAACCATCGGATCCGTGACAATGGCACCCGACCGACAAAATCGAGGCTGCAGTATCGGTTCGCGAATGTCCCGCGTCGTTACGCTATCTACTTCCAACTCCGCAGCTCTTGTCCAGACGCTACCATGGCGGCTGGGTCGTCCGGAGGAATATCGGACGATTGAGTCCGGCAGCGCGAGCTCCGTTCTCTCTCCGATAGGCGCGGATGCAAAATGGTCACGGTGTCACATCGATAGCCTCTTTAACCTTCGTGACTGAAGAAGAAGAAAATATCGACTTTTCGTATTTAAGATTCAGAATAATTTGTTCGACTTTCCGCATTTAAGGTCCAAAATCATTAATTCGACTTTTCGTATTCAAGGTCCAAAATGCATTGATTCGTCTTTTCGTATTGAAGGTCCAGAATCATCTCAAATTCACCGTATTCCGTGGTGGATAGTCGTTTTTTCCCACGACACATTGTATCTCAAGGCCTCAGAGTCCTCAACTTTGAATTTCATCTTGACCCCGCTCGCCTCTCGTTCGGAGCGATTTCGAGTAACGTCGATGAAAACGGATTATCGAATCTCGGCAATCTCGCGCCGCGACCGCGAGCCAGCTCCTTGTCACGCGGCACAGCGAGATCACATCCGAGCCTGCACTCTCGGGAACGGCGAAGTGTCGGTCGTCTATCCCGAGCGTCTCCGCTCGTCGTGCCCATCTCGCACCGGTAAAGACCCGGTCACCCGAGGTGCGCACGCGTTGCAATTCTGCTTGCTCGCCGCGCGCTTCGTTCCCCGATGAGGCGGAAAATAATACCGTTACTGCATTACAATCCTCGTAAAGCCCGGAGGGCCATCTCACCGGGTGACCGAGACAGGATGATAATTCACGAGCGTGGGAGTGAAAGGGTGCGAGGAGAAAGAGAAGTTTCGCTCGCAAGTCGTGAGAGGGTAATCGTAATTCTTGCCGGAGAAGGGGGGGGGGGGGCACATATGAATGCATGAATCCATGCATGCATGCGTCCCGTGTATACGTAAAGAGCGACGAGCCGCGCATTTGGTCTCTCGCATAGCCGGGGAGTCTCTCGGGGGGAATGCGAGAGAAAACGTACGATGGAAAGGTCGGGAGAACGTGGAGAAAGAAGAAGAAGGATAAGAAGAGAAAATTCTCCCTTGAAAACCGAGGATGAGGAAGCGAGTCTCGGGTAGTGCGACGCTGCCACGATAAATTTATTCCTCGCCTATGGACAAACAGCTTGAGTGCGTGATAAAGTCTTTCTGTGCATGCCGAGGCTTGCCGGTAATCGTACATAAATTCTTCCTCGCCCGCCCGTCACTCCGCTATAACTGTCTGCGGTTCGTACATCTGCCCTGGCAGCGAGAGGATTTGTTAGGGAATAAAAAAAATGTTCGCTTTTTTTTTGGTATAGAATAACTGTTTGGTTTTTGTGAAACACTTCTGCCGGGCGTTACAATTTTTACAAACTGTGCACGGCGCGATGTGTTTTGCACCTTTTGTATTTTCAAATCCGGGCTCGTATCGTTGTTTTCATAATAGCACGGTGTTATTAAAATATCAAAACACGCGAGCTGTAATTGAGTTAAACGCTCACGATCGCCGGTCGTGCGTTGACCCTCGCCCACACGCCGACTACCGTCCGTACGTGAGCTCGTTAAATTAGAGGCCCGCGATCTCGTCTACTGATTACCCGCTAAAGCTGATTCCGCAGCTTTTCGACAAGCTGTTACCCGCGGTAGTTCTGCTCGTTCTCCCTCTACCTCGCTAACGCGGGAGCTGTAGCGTCGGCTCTTTCCGTTTCGCGAAACGATGCTTGCGCAAACAGTTCCGCTGAAAGTGCCGAGCTAGCTCAGCGGCGAAAGGAGAAGAAGCGGGGAAACTGGAGAAGGCCCGCGTCTCGGCACCTGCGTAGGCGGGTATCCGGTATCGAGATAAACGCGAACAATCTCGTCGCGATACGACCCTGTGTGTGCGAACGCACGTATAACAGGTTTGCACATAATATTAACCGTGTGAATTTCGCAAGGATTTCGTAAGCGGAAACACCTCGGCGCGCTCGACTCGCAACTTGCCGCGTGAAAGCTCAAATTAGCGAGGGGTTTCGGATTTATTTTATTTTTTAGTAGGTAAACAAAGACTCCATGTGTGTGAATGGATGAATTATTTGCAACTTGCAACTCTGAACTTGAACATTGGAATCGATCATGGGGTTTGGAGTTTTTTTCAATTTTTCAAATACGTAAACTAAGACTCCACTGGTAATTAATTGGCTAAATTAATTAATTGAAAAAAAATGTTCAAGAAATTACTTTTTGTCGCACTGTGTGTCGAGCGTTCGGAGTCGATAATAAAAATGATCCGAGCACTCCGCAACGATTTATGCGAAAGTCGATCGCCCGTCGCCGTTGTAATTATCCATAAATCCGCGCATAATAATAACCGCACGAAAGGGGGTTGACGGTCGTGTGCGATGACTCGTAGATAAGAGAGCAAGAGACACGAGGAATTTTCGTGACCGAGAGTTAAGGCACTACACGGCACCCGAGTCATTTTCATGGTGCGCCCGTGGCTGTGGACCGGCGTGGATGCTGCGGAGGGTCGGATCTCCCGCGAGAGGGAAGACAAAGGTCAAGCGCGGGACCGCGGCGCGATACCCCGCGAAAGAGTCCTGCTTGCCTGACTGGCTGACTGCCTGCCTGCCGCGAAAGATTCCAAAGTACCGTACGCCATTCTCGTTGACTCCGCGAGCAGCGAACAGCAGCAGCCGTCGCGGGGAGAGAACGAGAGGAAGAACCACCGAGATCAGCATGAGGAGAGCGCGAGAGGAGCGTGCGAATCATATAGCCGGGGACCCCAACTAACCCAAGAAACGACCTCGCGACCTCACCGGTGTCCATTCATCGATATTCATCGCTCGTTAAAATACATGCACGTTATATACTATATAACCATCGTACATGTTATATATATATATATATATATATATATTTGTAATGTGTATGCTCGCACACGTAGGTACGTCTCGTTTCGTACCCTCTTGTCCTTTATCGCCAAGTTCAAATGCTGCATAACGGTACGGGCGAGGATATCTCTTCGGCTTGCCCGACGAAGACGTTACCGAACTCGTCATTATTTCTGTATTCATATATACGGTTGTGTCATCCGTGCGCGCAACACTTGATTATCTCTCTACCCCACCGACAATTTGCAAACGTCAAATAACTTTCGACCCTTTTATGCTCCGCGAGCCCCGTTGACTGGTATACGGTAGATAATATTTTCATGTTTCCCGACGTTCGTCCCGTGTATTTATTTTTCATATATATTTTTTTTTAACGCCATACAAATTACACCGCGCTCACGGAGATACTCGGCTCGACGGACTTGCTTTACGGAAAATTTATTCAGTAGGTTGTTGTGTGTGTGTGTGTGTATATATTTTTTCTCTTTTTTTCTCCACAACTGTTCCATTCTCTCTTTCACCACCTGGTAATTAAAATCCCGATTTTTCAACGCCCGCCGACGAGCGACGGCGGAGCGGGTTGTACACATGTACGGAGCCGGAAGCGGCCGTTGGAGAAAGGGAAAACAATGTCCCGTAGAAGCGGCGCGTAGAGTAGAGCAGTAGCGCGGGTGTCACGAGCGGGGAGCAGAAAACGTTTCCACGGAAATTCCATAGCGGAGAGAACCCGAGAGCGAAACCGTATGTGTGCGTTATGCGCCGGGCGCGTTATCTGACTTATGCATGCTCTGCCCCGCCGAGCCGCGCCGGACACGCGAGAAACGCGCTGCGAGCGTCAACGAAAACAACGACGAAACGAGTCGAGAGCCGGAGAAAACCGTCGAGAGAATATAAACGTATAAACAAAGAAGCTCTGTACGTGACCGGCGGTAGCGCGGGAGGCGCGGGGTGCACCCACGCGAAAATGTGTTCGGTCCGATGCGCGAGCAAACACACGGCTGCGCCCCGACTCGTGCGTGCGAGCTATGGGAATGCCCGGCATTCCCATGTCGGCAAACGCGGAGACTCCCATGGCGCATGCATGCGAGAGTCGCGCACGTGTACGCGAGATAGTGGAGCGTCGTGGACGTACGATCGGTCCTGGGGCGATCGGCGAAAAGTGTACTCTCGATGGCGTGCAGGAGGGAATCGACTGGCCACGGGACAGTTCGATGCATGCAGAAGCGACCCGGCGAACGCACACAGAGTCGGGCGACGAGGACGGGCGGAGAACCCGATGTGTGTGTGTTGCGCCTGGATGCTGCGGATGGTAACGGTACCGCGGGGACCGAGGCTCGGGATGACCCCGCCTGTGTAAATGGGCGACCTCGACGAAGACCCCCATCGCCGAGGAGTCCCTGTTACTGGTACACTGGTACCCGCAGGGGCTCGCCGTTCCGCGTGATACCCCTTTTTTACAACCATCCTCCTCCGACGAACGCCGGTCCGCCCGCCGATGTTTATACCTGTTCGGCTTCTCTCGCTCCCGCCGTTCTTCGTCTCCTCTCGCTCGGGCTCCGGGTCCGGTCCGATGAGGCTCTCCCGTTTCCTCCGACGCCGGACGGGGGCTCTCTATCCGCGGTTCTCTCGCGCTGTAAACCGGCGCGTAGCCGTGTCTCACTCCGGCGGGGCCTCGTACGTACGACGTACGGTACGGCGGGTTGTACACGCAACCGTGACTGCCGATCGGTACCCGATCACCCATATATTCCTAACGGGCGGGTGTACTACGGATTCGCGAGGCGAACGAGCGGATGGAACGAACGCGGAGGCACGGGGCATAGATGAAGAGGTGGAGAAACTATGCGGCGGGGCGCGCGGAGCTCGAGGCGATCGAGCAAAACACACGTGAGCCTGGGAGAGTACCGGTGAGAATGCCCTTTTGCTCACCGTGAACTCCGGACCGGCCTCGAACCGCGGACGAGCGCCGGTCGTATGTTCAGCGGGAGCATTTTTAACGTGTAGCCACGTCCGTCCTCTCCCGTGGGCTCGAGTCACTCGGGTGTTGTAACGTTGTCGCGGGCCGCATGAACACGAGCTCTCCGCATTACGAGCGGCCTCGTGTACGACCGGACGACGAGCGTCGGCCGAATTTGTTACAACGGTTGTAAGCCCGCGAAGAGCATTGCGGCAATCGCGCGTCGCGTCGCTACAAATTCTACCGCATGTTCGGGCTTCTTAGGCTGAGCGACGTTGAGAACATTAATTCGGCGAGGTACCCACGGGGGAATCTGTCGTAACTGTAAAAAACGGCACATCTCTGGCTACACACTGCCGGCCAAACGCCGTAACGAACGATGAGTCTTCCGAGCACTAATAAACACTGGATACTACGTCACTGCTTGGCAGGGATAAATTAAACATTTTCTATGTGACATCACTTCCGGTTTGAAAATATTAATTTTTGGCTGGAAGTGACGTCATGCCGCAAATACGTCTCTGCCGGTAAAGAGACGAGATCTTCATACCAGAAGTGACGTATTTCCGCTGTGACGTCACTTCCGATAGAAAACGGGGATGTTCAAACCGAAAGTCACCTTACCGATAAAATTTATTATTTTTCTCTGCGACCTGTCGCGAATGCAGCCAGTGACAGAAACGTGTCAATTACGGAATACAGGAAAGTCAATAAACGAACGTGTGTGATACGAATATGCAATATTCGCAGAACGTGAATCTGAGGAATAGAGCACAGTCTCCAATACTGTGCCCGATACATGCGCAGCGATAACATTTTTCGTCGAGCCGATATGTTGGGTTTGACTGAGTACCGGGGTCGGGCGGATAACGGCTTGAGCGCCGGGCGAGTACAAGGCCTTCGGCAACCGGTGCGGTCCGTAGTCGTGCCGATGGTTAAATCCCACCCGGGTAAACGAGACAACGCTTGGGTTTCAATGTTCCTCGATGATGAAAGGTTTATTTTTACTCAGACGATATTACGTTTTTTTTTTTTCGTCGGCCGTTACGTCATGATGGAGGAGAGTTCCAGGGTTTTTCTCAGCTTAAAGAATCGCGTCTACCACTATTAAGGTAGAGAGGGTGGGGTAGGGGGAGAGACAGAGTGGAGCTTGGCTTGCTAATCTCCCGACGATGGCTCCGGCGATAAACGAGGGCGTAATTAAGGGCAATGAATTTCTCCGGAAGGGTCGCCCCGTTCTCTCTTGAGGGTCGCCTCGGAAAGGCGCCGCTGAGGACGACGAGGTCAGGTCGTCTCGATTCCTCATCCTCGCTGACTCTCGACTCGCGCTGCACTCACGTACCGAGCTCTACAGGCTCATTGAATCTCGGGGACGGCTCGCCAGGAAAATGAGAGAGGGCCGTCTGCGCGAACGGGCGCTAGACGTTATCCACGGAGAGGCTTCGGCCGAGCTGCCACTTCCGTGCAGACTCTCGCGAGGGCCTGCGAGTTATGAAGCGATGAGCCCGTACCCAAACTCCGACTACCCACCTCCCTTACTTTCGGACGGCGTGAATTACCGTTCAAACTACTCCGTGCACCGGGTAGTGAACGACCCGGACGTCCCAGACTTACGACCGTCAGCTCCGGGGCTTCGAGTGCCAAGGGCTGGATGACGAGCACTGCGTAATATCGTCAGTAAGCTCTTTTTTCCACCCTACCAAGCACTGCATCTTGCGAATCAAGCCGCAATGACAGAATCGTCTTGAATTCCAGGCAAATTTTCACAGAAGCAGGACTCCCTTGACGTGACCGGCAGCACGGAAGGCCACGTCATGGTCGGGTAAAGGGTCGAAGGGAACGGCAGACAGAGGTATAAGACACAAGGCGGAGAGCATCGCGTCATTAAGCCGGGAATGCGAGATCCCTGTGTTTGCCTACACCGACCTACGAAGTACGGACTGGATACCGGAAGACACATCCTCGTGCGCTTCCGTACACGGTCGCTTCAGTCTGTCCCTCGACGCTTAGGTTTCCCTTTCCTCGTTGTAACCCGCCGTGGTCTAAAGTCCTAGCAAGGAGCTTGGCGGTGCGGGTTACGGTATATAGCTAGACGTTACGTGGACGAGAAGCTTGCCCCGTTGGCACCTCCTACGGAGTTCCAGGGTAACGATCGTAGCGAGAGTAGAGCCAGAGAACTTCTCACCGAGCGGAGAACCGCCATGTAACCAGTAGCGGTGAGCAGTCGGGATAGCTCAGGGAATGAGCGAACCGAGCACGGGGGTGACGACGCTGCCCTCGGGGACTCGTCGCCCGGGAATTCTGCACGACTCGGCCGATGCACATACGCGAGTTCATCACGTCTCCGACGCTGCAGCCTTAAACTCACGGGCACGAATACGGCGAGATCGTACAAGAGATTCGCGACGTGTGGCACAGGAAATAACATTGGGCAACGCTAGCGTACGATATTCTTGGGAGAAACGACATTTTCCCCGGACCAGAATTCGTACCATGCCCATCCGGTAGACGACTGAGGGAACGAGCTCGGCGTCCTTGTTGGCGATGGACTATAATTAATCTGCCGGGACGCCTTTCAGGCATCGCTGATACCAGCGAGCTCATCATCTCCATACCAGTAAGTCTCTTTGCAGCGCACTCGAGGAAGATTAAAAAACTGAATGAAGGAGGATAAAATCTCGTGGAAAGAAAATTATTATTAATACTCTTATTTCCATTATTGGTGCGCTCGGGGACTGAAGATGATTATCCTCTTCATGGTTATGGAAGTAAAAGTGGCGATGGGCGTAGTTGAGTTTCCATCACCGGTAACGGAGAAAATTTTACTAGATTTCTTATCGGGAATAGATTTTTATGACGTTGAATGTCCATTGTCAGTGTTTCATTACGTCTTGCTGAATTATCACCGAGAATCCGTTTTAGTGGGACAATCTAGGGGATGCTCGGTGGTTCTTGATGCATAACCGTTGCACAGTGAAAATAGCTCTGGCTCGATGAAAAAAATCTGAGGAACCGATGTGAAGATGATGAAGATGTCGGGAGTGAGAGAAAAAGACGCCGGCGCCGTCATTTCCGGTCGAGCAGGACCGTAAAATGAGAAGCGAACTCTCCCGAGAAGGATCGCGCGGTAGCTTCGGAGACGCGAATAGAACGACCTAGATGGGCGACCCGGTCGCGAGGAAATCGATAGACTTTCAATCTCCCAATGGTGTGAGCTCGGTTTTCCCAAAGGGAGAATCGTCGAGGTGAGAGACCGAGAAGGAGCAAGGCTCTTCGGTGCACACCGAGGGATTCTGGAGACTGCCGCTGTGCAACGAAACTTTGTACCGTCGGAGAGTATTGCACATACACTATGCCGTACCGAACTCCGCCACACTTGTCTGGTATTAGGTATATCTGTAGCGCCCATCAGACACAGTAAAACCTCTCCACGCCCGTCGAATCGTCACTCGTGAGTCGGACCAGGCCCGAACTTATCTGGAACCGATATCAGGATGCAACAGAGTTATCAAAACATTGCGCGTTGAGAGCAGTGTGAAAGCCCAGCCGAAAGATATGCCAGGACACCCGACAGACTCTACCGTACGAGGTCGAAGATAATCGCCGGCAAGATTCCCCCTCGTCTGTCCAGCGGGTCCTGAGAATCCGAGTCGTGTCCGCGACAAGAAAGCATTTCGACGGATTAATCCCTGTCGGTGGCAGGCGATAGTGGACACCCGCGTTTCGACGATAAACCGGGACGGGAAGAGGCGGATCTGAGAGCCAAGAAAATCGGAGGATGGTCGCGTGGGTCGGAAAATCCTGTGAAAGCGTAAAAACGTCGTTGTCTTCGTCTTCGTCATCGAGATGGTTCTCGGTGGTGGAGTGGCAGATAAAACGCTCCGATTGAAGGTTCGGGTGGCGAGGTCAGAGTCCTCGTCTCGCGCCTTCTTACAACTCGCCTATCGAGCCACCGAGAGATCCTTAATCGGCGGATAATCGCTGACGAACCTTCGATGGGCCACGGAGTGGAACCAGCTATATGTGTCTGCCAGTCGGTTATCTATACCTCCGAAGTTACCTATAGAAACGCACGCCAGTCGAAGAGATTTTTTTAGCCCGCGTAGCCGGGTGACTGATTGATGAGCCCTGCCACAAGGTGCTTCTTCTTCTTCTTCTTCGTGTTCTTCCACTTCTGCTACTATGGCTATCTCTAGCCTCTGTCTTTCGCCCGATCGCTCGAAATAATATATGGCCGGTCGTAAATCGAAGTGGCTGCTGCTCCCGCTGGCCTGTCTGGCGAGTGTTGCGGTTTCGTTCAGCGGAACGGCGATACGAATCAGCGGGAGAACGGAAAGTAAAACCGATAGTACTCCGAACGATATTAAAACTTATCGAGAAATATCCTGTACGCGGTGGAGCAGACTTGTCCGCATAAATATATAAAATTAAGGAAGATACATAGACCAGCGAAAGATTGGATACAAGGCGCCTCTTCCGGTGTGTGTTTTATGGACTTCAAAAGGTTTTGAAACAGAAGAAACTGGTATCCGCTTGAAATATGAGATAGTGCTCTGGAGCAGTGACAGAATTAGTGCACGGCTAGAGTCGGGTAGTAATAATAGCTAGCTCAGTAACAAAAGTTATTTAGGGCGAACCGTGTAAGAACTGGCTGCGCCGACTTATGGCAGAAGTAATTAATCAGGTTGATGATGAGAGGCGCTGGTTCAAAGAGCACGAGAGTTGAGGAGGGGTGAGGTGCACCGGCGCGGAAGGAATCCGCTCGTACCTACAACTACTATTACTCTAGCTGTTGCCGTTGCTGTTGCCGCTGCTGTTGCTGCTGAACGTCGGCAAGAGCTGCCAGAGCAAGACCCTGACGACACGTTCGAGGACACGACTACGTGTCCCTTGTCCGAGTGAAAGCCGTGCGGGGCACAGCTCGTTAATACTTGGCCACGTTGTCCGTCACGTTCCAGTTCCTCGGTCACTCGCATTGCAGCCGCGGGCCACTGACTGTGGCTCTATCCTCGCTATACAGTCCGTACTAATATATATATATATATATAATAAACCAGATGGTCAGAGACCTAATACCGAGTACGTATACGGAGTAACAGCGCACGGAGGTCCCGTGAGGTCGAGGATAAAGATCCAACGGGGCGCGAGCTCGTGTGCCAGTCTACCGAAACCGTCAAAAAGACGCGTCTCTTGCCTGGGAATTGAAATATCACAAAACCGGCTGGTCGCTTCTCTCTCTGGCTCGCGGTGACGTGTCGGGAAAATACTTCAGACTTTCCGCGCTATCTTTCATCGGTATTGCCATACCATGTGTCGCTTTTCTGGCCCCTCCGAACCTAGTGCGAGAGATCTGGATTCAAGAATTCACAGTGAAACGTGTCGAAAATCCGCACATGAAAGCCTCGTATTGACTGTTGAAAATACCGTTCGCTTTTCCTTGGAGCATTTTAATCAAGTCCATAGATTCTGAGCTGGAGGGGGGGGATTATGGTCTTGCGATATAACTCACTGAGCTGAACTTTGAACTGCTCGCAACTCGGAATCTATGAACTGCAAAGGGTATTTTGTTCGGGGCTAAGTTTGTTCAGCTTAGGATCCTGAATACGATTGCACCTTTCTGTGCCTCATTTAAATCCCGCTGACTACTGGGCATTTAAACTTGTACTTTCGTCTTACCGATTGTCCCTAATGAGCAAGCTGATGGCGCCTCCCGCTCTTCAAACTCAACTGACGGATAAAACATCCGGGGATCGCACGCGTGGGCCTCTCGTAGGGAGTTCGGGCGCAACTTTTCGCGGAAGATAGTCCGAGAGAAGGGAGATCATAAAGATCGTAAAAGTTGGTGGTAGTTAGCGAGGAGGAGCAGTGCAAAAGCCCGAGACGTCAAAGAGACGCCGCACGGGATGGAAATATCAACCGCGGCGCTCCGGGTGAAAAGACCTTTGCCTCCGGCGGAGTTTCTGGCTCTGACCGGGAGCGGTACCGGCGGTTTGACTCGGTTGCGCCGGCGGCATGCGTGTCTAATTATGCCCCGGTTCGTTTGTTCGTTTGTCCTCCACCTCGTTGGCTTGCTCCGGGTTCCGCGCCCCGGTGTTTCCCGGCTCCTCCGCCGTCCCCGACACCGGAACTCCGCGCTTCGCGATGCGCCGGAGGCATCTGGTAAGCTCCGCGTACCTTCGTCGGCTTGCCTTGTACCGTCCTGCGCCGTGGTAGGGAGATTGCTCGGTGTACACCGAGGCTATCGCGCATATTGTTCATGCATTACGGTAGCTACGTACAGGGGAACGGAGAGGAAAGAGCGCAAAATTGTTGTGCGACGCTGAGCTTTCCATCCTCAAAGGGTACTCGCTTGTTTGATGTGGCCGGCCGAGCGTGTTACGTCGACTCGATCGTCGGCACAGTCTGTATCTCGTCGGCGTGCACGTTATAGAGGGCTCCATGCCGATATGCAGGCGTCCATCGCGCGTACATAGTGTTATGGACGCATGCATCGGTTCAACACAAGCCACGCAAGCCCCGGCGGCTCTTTCGGCCCCTTTCCGCCACTTTTCAACGAAACGTGTCAACTACTCGGAAAAATGGTTCAATGTCAGAAGGCAGTGCACCAATGATTCGCGTACTGCTGGATCCGAAAGGCGAATTTGCAATCAATTGTACCTTTGGGCGACTCGTTTCAATCGTGCCATTAGTGATTTCTGCACTGAGAGAAGGATCCAGTGAACATAACTGTATCGCTTGAGAAATATTATTAACGGAACTGAGGCGCCACTTATGACAGGAAGTACCGGATTTAATAAGAATTTTTAGTAGATGTAATGGCAAAAATTCTTGGAAAATCTGGGACTTTCTGCCATAGGTGGAGCACCTTAGTGGCGTATCGCCATTAGCTATCGTAATTTTTCTTAGATAACCGGTAGTTTTTATTATATACTTCTCTCAGTGTAGCTCATCAATCTTATACTTATTGATACCTCGATTGAATGGCAATTCATTTGTTCGAGATGGATTGTTGAAGGGATAAACCTGGTAGAAATTTTAGAGCGTTACATCGACCCTGTCAAGGTTCCTGGTCGGGGCCTCATCAGGAACTCATGTACCGCTGTAGAATTCTTCCTAGGGCGAGGTTCCTTCGTCAGGACGAGACGAGATCCGGTGTTCCGAAGCGCAGGATAGACCGGGAGGTCGTCGTACCGCGGATAGAGGTATGTAATGGTGTAACGAAGACGGTTGTGTAGTCTCTTCCCCCACCAAGCCAGCGGGTCGCCGCAGGCGGTCGAATTCCGTTGAAATGACATAATTGTCGTTATTAGACATTGGCTATAATCGCAGGAACAAAACCATCGTGTAATGGGACCCCCGGCAAATTACTTATGAGACCCGCGAGTCCGCCGCGCTGCTGGATGATGCAGCGAGGAGATGCGAGCTCCCCACCGTGTGCATCGGCCAGGTCGCCTGCGACCCATCGCGCACGGATTAAATTTCTACCGTATATATAGCACGCGGCTGGGGAATGTCTTGTCTCTGTTCATCCTTCGACGGACGGAGGAGAAGAGGGAGAGAAGTCAAAACTAAGAGGTGAAACTTGGAGTCGGGCAAGTCGAAGGGACACGAAGTCATGCACGAGGGGGGTGAATGCCGCAAAAGTGGAGGTGCAGCGCGCACACACACGCCGCGATCCTCTCGTCGCACGGTTGACGACAGCGTCGTCGGGACGCTGCCCTGGCGTGACGATCCGGAGAAGGCACGTGATGCCGCGCATCTCGCGACGATACGACGCAGTGAGGTTAGCGAGGTCGGCGCTGCGAGGTAGTCGACACAGTCCTCGGCCGGTGATCAGAGATTGGCCTACGAAGCAAGACAGAAAGGGACGGAAATGGACCAATGTACCTCGATCCAAATGCCCAGGGTTCGCCCTTGATTCGAGAATCTTCGGCCTCACGCAGTTACGTGCGGAAGTAAAAAATTTCGAGCAAGAATTTATCACCGCCATTCGGTTGAGTCGAGCTGTGTAAATGGCAAATCGAGACGTATTGATTTTCGATCGATCGAGCTCGATTAATTTATTATTGATTCGTACGAAATATACTTGGTATGAAAACATTTGGAACATGTCTCCAGCGCGACGTGGCCAGTGACTGCGCGGTTCGGGTTCCATCGCCCCAGTTCGATGATGAGATGTCCTACGACCGTTCACCGCTCGCTTCTCATTCCTGCAGCGGGAAACTCTCCGGGTCTCTTCATCCCCAATTCCCGAGACTCTCCACCGCCGTGTGCGCGCTCTCTTGCATTTTCCAACAGCCCATGTATGCCCGAGTGTATATATATGTGTATACGTATATATATGTATATATCGGTGAAAGCGGAAGCTCGTTCGCCCGGTCCCATAATAATTCACGAGGCTTCCATCGAGGCGAGCGAGCGACGTCCGACGGGTGTTTCGTGTATACGCCATAACTCCTTCGAATTATTCACGAGAGTCCTTCACCGACTAACCCGCACCGTACTACATAAGTGGCGTCAAATACAGGTACATCAACGTAATGTCGTTCATTGCTAAACTTCACGGAAAAGCCGCGTAAAAAAAATGTTTTCCAGTTATTCGCCAGATAATTTATTAAAAAAGAAAAAAAAAAAAAGAATAACGTCGGAATAGCTTTCTCGTGCAAGCTCGCGTTCCGCTTACGATATCTCGTATCCGGTATACATCGAAACCCGGAGGAACGTCGGAGGAACTCGGCTTGCCGGTAAACGGAGCAGTCGCACAAAGTAAAGGCCTCCCGCTCTACGGCTGTCCTACATTTCGAATAGCTTTTGCGAACGTCAAGACGGAAGTTCGTCTCTGGCGGTTGTTACGAAGAGCGCCTGACGACGAGTACGCTGGAAATACACTGGCTGTGCTGTTATAAGATCTCTCTCCCGTTTTCCCTCATCGTGTGTATTCGGGCTCTTCTATGCGTGCGTAAATATTTTAACAACCCCCGGCAGCTTCTGCCCGAAGTCCCGGAAGCCTCGCAAGACGCGATGATGGACTGAGGATCGTGAATGCCGTCACGATTCTCTCACCTTCGAATTTAATGGACACGACTCTTTCTCGGGAAGAACAGAAAAAATTATTTTCGTCGCGATCGGCAGAAGATCGTCACCCGGATAGTCCATCGGGCGTTCGAGATTCGTGCGTTCTTTGCTTTTATTATTCCCTGGTGCGCTTTCCTACCGCCCGTACGCGACGTCCGGACATGCTTGATGCACCGGTGCGTCGTTGCTGGAATCGGAAGGGCGGATGTTTCGTCATCGTCGCGCGGAAGATGCGACCTTCGGATCTTAGGGCGCGCCACGCACGGCTACTATTTGTGGCCATTGTGTGGTTTATCATATGCGTATTACGCCCGCACCTGACTCCCGTACGGGGAACGCGTGCCCGGCGAGTGAATATCCATTCGGGGCCTCGTCGCCTTATTAAAATCCTGCGCCACGAGTCCCGGCTGGGTTACGAATGCGACGTCACGTATATCCTCGCTGGTCTGCCGCGGCGATGCTTCTCTCACTGCGGCCGTCGGAAAATCACGTTCGCTAACGCGAGGCGCGAAAACCGCGCGTGGCCCCAACACAACTCGCAGCACACATCCACCGGCGACGACTCGCGCGTCTCGACACAACGTTCCCGCGGGATATTTTGCCCATATCGCGACCCGATGCGCCTGCCATCCACCCAACCCACCCAACCGTCAGCCTCGTCCGCATCGTCGTCCCGACCGTCGATACTCCGAGCGCCGTGCCCGCGAGAAACGTCGCTCACAATATTGTTTTTAAATTTATTTTATTTTGCTCATCCTTTGACACTCGAAATCTGAGCTTATTCATTTCGTTTATTTCGATTGTTCTTTATGATTTTAATGATCTACGACTATTTTGATATATTTTTAGTAATTAAAATACAAATTTTGTTATCGTTCTCTACATTTATATTTTTATATAAATATATACGTTAGGAATATTCTTATGGAATTAAACGCAAAGTATACATTATTAAAGTTGTTAAGTCAACGATGTGTAAGAGGTTTTAACCTGGTATCAAATGAAATCACTACTGCTACTAATATTCTTGTGGAATATATAACAGAAATCTAAATATTCGAATGTGTTATGTAATATTTGACGTGTCGAGGTAAGACTTCGCAAGTTCATATTTTGATCGATCACGTCGAAGTTCCCCCCGAGTCACATCAGCTCGCTTTTGTATATTTGGTAGTTCCGAGAAGAGACCGTTAAGGGGAGGCTAAACACGCATGTGTGCGAGACAGAGTTAATATGCTGAATAAATTTTTCTCCGAAACGATTCTATTAAATGAAAAACTGTTTTGGAGAAAAACGTGTTCGGAATATTTTGAGGCTATGCCGATCTTCACGTCGCTTTCACGTATATTTTATTTCATTTTATTAGTACTCATATTTTCAGTGTATTACGGATAACGAGTTTATTTTTTACTGGAGCAAATCGACGGCGGAGGTGATTGATAGAGGTAGAGATATTGTCCCGTCGAAGTTTGCTCTCCGGATGAATTATTTCGACTTTCTTCACAATAAGATTCTTCGATAATCGTTAACGGGAAATGAGGCGCGGCGACTTCCTTTTACATGGAAAGACATGACCCGGTTTCGACTTCATTCGCGTTGTAAGTCGTAAAATCCTTCTGTTCCCGAATACTGTTCTTGAATTCCTTCGTCCTCTTGTTCCTGAAATATCTTTCGAGGAAGCATTCTCGCAGGAGCTCCGACCGCCGATCTCAAATCTTTTTATCGGCGAGGTGCACTCCGAAAACCCCTCTAGGAGTCATCGCTGAATTTTCCTCCCTGCCTCGCTCGCCTCTCCTCTCAGCTCTCGTGACTACTCGCGCGTAAATAACGACCATCCATTCCACCGTGAAACTCGCTCGAATTTTTGCCGAGTGGTAGTAGATGAGAAATAAAGGGGGAGTCCCGGGAAGGAGGACGAAGGAGAGGCCGAGCGCGAATGCGCAAGGGCCAGAGCACGACGGACGAGAAATAATAAGGGCGCCAGGTCGGGAGAGTAAAAATTCAAATTGGCGGGAGTTTGAACTTGGGCGCATCTCGAGGAGCAGCTACGAGAACTCTCAGAAGCTGCTGGAAGAGAAGTAACGGGCGAGTGACTGCCGGAGAGTCTCGTCGGTGATGTTTTTCTTTTTCTTTCAAATTTTTTTACTCCTCTTTTTTTCCATCCTGTTTTGTCATTTAGTTTATTCTTTGCTTCCATTACTTCTTTGCAAAATTAAATAAAAGTTATGCAAAATAGGAAAATTATTCCATGAATTCTGATGGGCCTGCACGGTAGAATTTTCAAGTTTTCTCTGATAAGCGTCGCTTTTTTTCCGTTTGTCTTTCGATGTTGCCAGCGATTGGTACGGATTCACGAGCCCTTGGTCGCGACTAAAACTTTCACTAGATCGGATAAATTCTTCGCTCAGTCGACGAAAAAAAATTCGTCGGATGATTTTTTTTTTTTGCATTCGGCGCATTAACTGCAACTCCTCGCTTGTCTCCTCGGTGTCGGAGATTGCGAGCGGCGCGAGCCTCCCCTGCTTTGCGCGTCACTCCGTGTTTCTGCCTCTTTCTCTCGCCCTCGTCCCGGTCCCGTGGATTCTAATGAGAACAATCTCGCCCCGGTGCGTAATTACGAAGTTAATTGGATGGCGAACGGGGGATGCCCGAGCTCCCTCCTCCCCCTCCCTCTTTCCCACTCTATCGCGTAAAACGCCGGTCTTAACGGACTCGGCAAAAATAATTGGATAAGAATTCGCGCGTGAGGTAAAGCGTCATGGTGGAAGGCAGGACGCTGCTGCTGCAGGAATTTCATGAACCGCGCGCAAACGTAAAAGAGTCTGTGAGAAGTGGAGAGAAAAAAAAAGAAAAATCCAGCTATGAGACCCGAGATGGAAAAGAATTAAATGAAAGTAGAAGGTCCTTCGCCCTTTGAAAGCGCCAAGTTTTCTTTCTCCCTTCTCTTTCTCCGCTTCCGTCACAGACTTCCTCGTAATCGCGGCAAATTTTTCCTAAAGAGCTTCGAATTACTCTCCAAATAGGAAAATGTAATGATTGTAACATCCCGTCAGAAATTATGAGTCTATATTTATGCATACATAAATATATATATATATATATATATATTGAATCTGTAATGACGATATTGTGAAATTTCGACAATCGTCTCAACATCGAAAGATCCTTATCCGTACGAGTTTCCTTACCCACAAAGAAATCGTTGGATCTGCGAGATCCTCATCTACGAGATCGCTCGTGCCGCGATAAGTTCTGTGCCTCTTTCTGCGCAGCGCACCCTCCTCTCCGGTTGCATCGAACGGGCGCATTGCCATGCATCCTTTGTACACAAACAGAAACGAACACACACGCAAGCGAGTCAGACGAGAACTCGTGGCGTTCTCACACGGTAATTGTATACCGTGCGGGATAGCGAGAGAGGACCGAACGATAGAGTCCTCGGTATAGACCGCGCGAGTAATTACATGAGACGCACCTAAACACCACCCACGGGCGCCCACGCTCACGAATTCCCATTCGTGTGCAACACGGCGCGTCGGAGGGAGCACAGATTCTCTTCATATCCTATATAACGTCATGATTCGCGGTAGTCGAAGTTACACCGCGAACGCTTAAAGCACGTTGTTCCCGAGTTTAGCGAGGCGTACTGAGAGTTGCAAACGCGAAGGGGCGGGCGCAGTCACAGCCTGAGCTTGCATGCGCGCTTGCATAGATAGGGGGGACCTCAGGCTGATGCGGATGAGGCTCATTTTAGAGAACCAGACTACATTGCGCGTGCTTCGCGCTCGGCGGAGATTCGTTGACGCTGGGGCTCGTCACTGCGTGTACCTTAATTCATCCGTTTCTGTCGCCGGCTACATTCGTGATGAATTCCAAATACACTTGCGACGCATCGCACACGTTCGTTTACCCACTTTCCTGCGTTCCTCGATTCACACTTCTCCGTCACTGGCTGCATTCGAGATAAATTCCAGAGGAAAATGAAAAATATTCTCCGTAACGTCACTTCCGGCTTGAAAATCTCGTTTCTCGATCGAAAGTGACGTCATACCCGAAATACGTCACTTCCGCTCGAGAATGAGATTTTCAAACCGGAAGTAACGTATTTCTGTTAAAGCTCCGGGAATATAAATTGCCGGTTCCCAAATCACACAGTTCATGGCGAGGACGCGAATCTCCCGAGCCGAAACAACCTGCTAGTTTATGTTATAATATATATGTGGCTTTAATATTATTACGCGTGGCAACGTTAGACACGAAGCTCGGAAGAACAACGAGCCTTTGTTCCGAAGCGCCGTTGACTTCCTACGCACGTGGGCTCGACTTTTCATGGTTGCATAAAATACGGGTGTTGCACCCAGAGTACAAGAGGCATGTACCTCCGATGCCTCTCGTATTCCCGAGATACTACTTGGTATTTTTTTTTTTTTTTTTTTATGTTACGCGACGAAGAAAAAGCTGCGAATGCATTGTCTATGTTACAGACGTTGTTCGTCAGTTTCTTAACAACATGCATGTACACACGTACATCATATATACACATATACATCGTAGATGTCTTCGACGCGGTGGTCGCGAGAAAAAGTGAAAAAAATACATTAAAAAAAGACCCGAGTACGCCTTTGCAATACCGTACCGAGACTATAATAATTGCGATGTGTTTCGCGCATACAAGGGTAATGCATTACGCTGCGATACACATACTCATAATTTATATACGGCATTACGGTGAAGAGGAGAGAAATCCGGGCGTAGGAGGACACTCGAGAACTTTAACGCCGTTGCAGCGATGCTGCGTCCCGATGCATCGCGCACGGACCGATATAAATCCTCCCGGACCACTTTCGCCCGCTCGTCAATGCGAAGCGCTGTACTTCGATCAACGAAATTCGAAAAAAAAATGAATAAAATTAAAAAAAAAAAACCGTCTCCGCAATGTGCCATTGGTCGTTGTGCAGCGCGATACACAGCAACGAGAAAGAAAAATCGCTCTCTCGTCATCGCGTCGTTGAATAGAAATCGAAAAAGAAAGATCTTCTAATTCTTTCGTCGTTCGAGGTATTCGCGTTGTGGAACCGAATCGGGTCGTTGCGATAAAGGAAAGGTAATTTCCTTTTTTTTCCGATGAAACAAATTTCCGTCGATGCGGAAAGTGTAAATGCGCTGTAACTCGATAGACGTTGCAAACGCGTAGCAATACGGCCCCGGCCATTCGCGTGACGGGGTTATGAACGGCGCGGTGACGTTGCTGCGGCTGTGGCTCGTCCCATCTACGATCTTTACGCTCGATTCTTATGATCACACCGGCGACCCGAGCGAGAAAAATGTATCCTCTCTTTACGATCGATTCGTCTAACGGTAAACGATTCCGCTCGTAAAGTGCGACGGCTTCATCGCCGAGCGGCTCGGGAGCAACACTTTTATCCCGATATGTATATTTCCCTCGCATAAACGAGGATAACGGAAGAGCGAAGTCGCATCGCCTCGAGGATGAAAAGGGGGTCAGAACCGAAGTTTCTCCATCCCTTGAACGGATGTATCGGTTCCGTCCACCATAAAAAAAAAATTCCCAATTATCTCCGAACGAACAGTCGAAAATAAAATATCTTCTCCCAAAACAAATCAGGCTCCGGCCTTATACCCTTCACCGCAATGCAATTTATTAACCGTCATAATATTTTTTAAAAAATTTTAACATTTTTCATTCTTCCCGGTCAAATAATTGTGCGAAACTTAATCGTAAAAAAAATATCTTGTCTCAAAATAAATCAGGCTCCGGCTTGTACACCACCCTTCACCGCAATGCAATTTATTAACCGTCATGCTATTTTTATTTTAAAACATTTTTTTTCCTCCCTGTCAAATCATTGTTCGAGCACTGCCACTGCCGACATTATCGTCGGGGCGCTTTACGATCCTCGGCACTCTCGGTCCCTGTCGATGGTCCCTGAGGTGTCCGGTGATCAACAACGTCGGCAAGCACACGCGCGTAAAACCATAACGGCAAGATCCCCGAGTTAACTTATCCGTGAGTTAAAACATTATTTATGACGCAGCCCCGGTAATGGGATGTCGGATACTAATGAGCCTTCGACGTAACGCCGCGAAACCCTCTGGCCGGTCTCCGCACATGTACGCACATAGTACATACAACGGACCCAAAGGGTACGCGAAGGGTAAATAATGTTACGAAGGTATATAAGGGAATATGCAAGATATAGATGTGCTCTAATGCAAGTGTGCGTTTACGGGTATGTATATGTATGTATGTATACATATACATATACATATCGGAGAAACCCAGTGGCCGAGGGGAAGTCGTCGCTCGAGTAGACCGCGCAGCCCACGAGAGACTTTCGACTATCCGCCGGAGCGTTCGGCTATAGGTCGATCAACTAATTAACCCAGATTCGTTCGTGATTCACGAGAAAGCACGTTGATCCAGTGTTTATCGACCGAGGCATGTATTATATAAGTGTGTATATTAAACGATCGCTAGGACCTTTACATAGCGGCGACAATGCAGCGATACACCGATTACCACATCGATGCATATTTTTATTTAACCGCATGCTTCGATGAATCGACGGTATTCATTGCATAACGCTCATTGATGCGAGTGGGCGGTATAAATTACAAAAGATACCTCCAGCGATTTAATTTTTTTTTTTTATTGCTTCCAATTCGAGTACGCACCTACACACTTTCACACGCTAGGCTCCGCAGTTTTTATGCACATATGTGCAGCGGGTGAGTTATACCCGGTGCGCCGAAGGACTGCGGATAATTATTCTCGTCTCTTGTCTCGGCGAAAGGGAAGAGGAGTGTGAGAGGGTAAAAGGAGGATGGAGAAAAAAAATGATGATGAAGAAAGGGAGGCGTTAGAGCGTTGAGTTACGCTCGACGTGGGCCTTAACTCTTTAACGAGGCAGTCGGCGAGTGGCTGACTTAAGTGCAATAAATAGGTGTTGCACGGGAGATTTTCTTTTTTTTTACTGCAGGTACAATACCGTGGCTGTGCATTTGGTATCGCCGTACAGCAGTTGTAACGTCGAACGTACAGGAGTGTGCGAGCACCGGTGGTAATTACTTCGACGTGGTCACACGAGTGTGGGCGCGGGTGATGCAGAACTGCGTCGGAGGGGTGCAGCGGTAAGTGCACGCAGGTACGGACAGTTATTGGCAAACTTCGATGGTTTTCCGTTTAACACACGACGGAGAATTTCTCGACGTCACAAAATTGTATTTTTCTCATTGAAGTCAAAACCAAAACAATGAAAAAATTAATAAACAAGAGTATCGGCAAACACTGTTTTTAGTATCGAAAAATGCTATTTTTTTTTTCTTAAAATTTAATTTTGACATAAAAACAATTTGACGTTTAATTAAAACAAATATTTATTTGCAGCTCATCCTTCACATATAAATTGTTTTTCTGAGCGCGATATATTGCGTTCGGTATTTCTCGCTTTTTTGTAACTAAAAAGCGAAAATTCCGGCAGACTCGAGACTCGTAACTATTTTCGTGCAACCGCGCTTTGTCGTTAAACGGTGCGATGGCAATGACTGCCTGTCGCCGGCTGTTCGAGCCACTGACAACGATTCCGTTCGAACAATTCCATTGTGACCGAATGCCATAGTCACAAAGTGCGTGCTCCGAAACTCGCGAATTCCCTCGATCGTCCGCGCTCCCGTGCGCTCCGGCGGGTGCGTGGGCGGCTGAAAATGAATCGCACGCGGGTGCGCGCCTTCTCCGCATCTGCCCCGAGGCAGCGAGCGCTCCGAGGCACTCGGCATGACCATACGTGCCATTTGCGCAAAGTCCTCGGTGTCTTGTCCCGTATGAGGGAGGAAGCGCGCGCGCATCGCTCTCTCCCGCCCGTGCGCAACGTGCCTCGACGTATGTGCGAAAGTAACTCTCTCGCGCCCGATGCGATTCGCCTCGGTGACCGAAAGTTCTCCCCCGTCGAGGGTGCGACACTGCATCGCTGCCACGCACGTTTCGCCGTACATAAAACGTCGACGCGCAGGCATAAAGCGACGAGCGGGAGGCTCGCGCACGCGCGCCCGGAGCACCGGCACGTGATTTCAGCCCGGAGGGTCAAAAATATCTCATAAATCACATTACGATGAGAAATGCTCTGCACCGTTCGCGAAGCACCCTCCCCCATCTGTATCCTCCCACCGGGCCGCGGCGTCGCTGCCTAACCGGCGCAACCCCTCGATCTACTCGCGCGTGAACACACATACGTTATCCGTGTGTTTTACCGTACGTGCACAAAATACAACGTACGTGTATCATGTGCCTGCGCGTGTGTACGACGGAAACGCGACCGAGCGAAACGATCACGGTGGAGAACGGGCAATCTCTCTCTCTCCCTTCGAACCCACCCCCGAAATTTACGAGGCGTCGCTCACCGTGGCATAAATCTTTTTCTTCACACCTGTCGATTCCTTCACGACTCTACTTTTAATCCGACATTCCCTCGGACAGGCGGGCGAAATAACGTTCTGACTCTCGGCGACGAAAATATTGTGACGCATCGTAGAATTTTTCTGGGCGAGGTAGTTTTTTTCGAAAATTTATTTCCGGTTAGTTTGAGGGTGTTCGCGACAGTGCGGCGACGGGGAGTTTGCACGTTCGCTGTGTGCAGTGAGGGGGTCGTTTTAGATGCGCGAGACCGGGGAGAGGCAAGGGGGAGACGAGTGGAAGTCGCAATAGAAGGCGCGCCCGAAGACCGGACTGAGAGAAGATTGAAGCACTCGTCTCTCTTGTTATAATAGTTGCGCGGCGTTTCTGCCGCTATGTGTGTGTGTGTGTGTGTGTGTGTAATGCGTATTATCGAGGAATAAACCCGCGAGAGTTATAATGTGTCTCGAATGATCGGGGGATTTAATGCGAAGAGAGAATAAACTGTCCGTGCCTCCGCCCGGCCTATGAATAATAGAAGTAACCAATCTTCGGCGATATCTCCCTATGGATCTACGCGCGGTCCCCGATAATAAGAGGTAGACGGTGGGCAGAGAGAGCGCGTTTGCGGTATGAGCTATCGGCGAGGAACGACGATGCATCGCGGAGCCTTTGTGAATTAAACACGAGATATCGGCGAGTCGAGCGAGAGGAGCGAACGAAACTGTAGAAAATTTTTGAATAATAAAAGGATTTCGAGAATTAAAAAAATAAATCATTGTTTCTCCATCTGGTTCTCGACTTTTTTTGTACATGTATTTTATCGCCGTGAACGTATGAAATTGTGCAAAATGCTATCGAAAGCCCAATCGTTGGAATTCGATGGAATTTGAGAAATAAAAAAAAAAACCTCTATCTCGTTCTCGACTTTTTTTGTCACCGTCACTATTTCATCACCGTGAGTTATATTTTTCTTTTGTTCCCCCCCTCCCCCCGAAGGTAGCCGAAAAACGGGTCCAGTAGTTAACAGTGAAAAACGCAGAGGTCCGCAAGGTTTCGAAGGGTTTGCTTGTTTTTATCTCAATACCCACCCGGTGCCTTTTCTCGCGTCCGGCATCTCGCCAAGGGCTCGACCGGTCCTCGCCATTACGGGAACGTAATGTTTGCGCGGGGTTGATTTTCAGCTTTTTGTTTTGACTATACTAACGGAGAGCCCGGGCAGCACGAGTCGGGGATTACCCTTCTCAAACCCTCAGGACAAGCCGGCGGCTTTTCCCTTCTCTCCTTCTCGTGCTTGTCGTTCGTTATTATTGTAGTCCTGTCGACACAGAAAACAGGGCTGCGCGACACCAGCGCGTCTCCACTTCCGGTCCGGAGCCTCATGCCCGCACCCCTTTATCACCGCTCCTCCCCGGTTTGCACGATTCGGAGGCGTAAAATATTTACAGCAAACACAAGCGTCGGGAAAAAAAAAACAAAAAATACACTAGTCGAATATTCGAATTGCCAGATAATTATGTTAAAATTCTTATAACATTTTTATTTCAGCCAGCACGGATGTCATCGGAAAAAATTATTAATCATTTTATTTTTTTTTCTAGGTTAATTTCATTCAAACTCTCATTCAATTTTTACTTCAGACTGCACGGATAAATAATTAAAGATCTCTGTTTTTTTTTCTCGCCACGATCCAAAAAATTTTCGACGAAGGAAGTCTTTAAAAAAAATCTGGTCGTTTCAGGGCCCCTCGAACGACCCCGGTGAAAATTTAAAAATTTAGGTACAAATCTCGCTGGAACTGCAGAGCGAGTTTCGCGCGAGGGAATTTTCGAGGGGGAGGCTCTATGCAGTATATTATAACAGCGTAATACTCGACGGTATCCCGGCCCAACCACCTCGCTCCCTTAATTGCGTCTTTTCTTTTTCGCAACCGGGCGCGCCATTACCCCGCCGGACCATTAACTCCGTCAGGTTAAGTAGGAACGTGATACCGCCAGCCCGGCACATTCTGCTCCTCCGCTATTCGCGCAGGGACAAACGTAATGCACATCTTCCGTGTCGTTTAACGTCCGCGCAAGTGTGTGCTCTCCCTCGTACGTTCCCGGCTTGCGACCCTTAACGGCAGGACGCTTTTCCCTACGTGCGCATGTGCGCGCGCATACGAAAAATAACATCCTTTCCTGGCACAGGTACGCTCGCTCGCTTCCCGGTAAACGCCTCGCAGACCAGACACCAACATATTTTTCTGCATAATTTTAATGCGTGCGCCTATGGTATTCACTTCCAAGAACGACGCGCCAGTGTATTTACGTGGGGTTGAAGCAGACAATTCTGTCCGTTCGTATGCGCGCACCTAACGCTGAAGAGGGTTGCTCGCTCGCTGCTATCTCATTTCCTCATTCTTTTATTATTTTTTTTTTTTTTTTTTTTTTTATGCCCGCTGCATTGTTCTCGCGCTCCTCTCCGCGGCTTCTCCGCTTCGTTCCGTCTCCCTTCGCCCGGCTCTATATTCGCGCGGCGTAGCGCCACTTCTCATTTCTCGCCCGGAGGGCCGCGCGCGAGGGAGACTCCTCCACCCCCGTTGCTTACACTCCGTGTCTCTTCCCCCCCCCCCCCTCCTCCCCCGCCAACCCCCGGCCCGCGGCTACCAGCGAAGGCGCCCCCTCTCGACTCGAGCTTAATTATATTTTATCGCAGCTTTGTCGCGCTTATTTAAATTTAAATCGTCTACTTTGCGTATAACCGGATGGACGCTTTAACGAACAGCGGCTCGGACGCTCATCGAGCTAGTTTCTCATCCTCACTCGTTCCGCAGTCCGAGGAGAGGGAAAAATAAAATGTCTCTCTCGATCCGTGTTTCTCGTCTCTCTCTCTCTCACACGCGCCTCCACGGCGTCCTCCGCGGAGAGGCGCGACGGAGGAAGATAGCCGGGGACGAGTAACGGAGAACGGCGAGAAAAGAAACAGACAAGTGCGGGAAGACGGGAAGTAAGAAAAAGGAAAAAAAAGAGCAACAGCAGGCGCAGCAGCAGCAAACCGTTTCGACACTGGAGAGGTTTCGATGGCCGCTGCCAACTTTCCGATAGAAATGATTTTAAGTTGAAAACTCGATGGAGAAACGAGGGTGAACCCGTGGATGGGAGAAGGTCGTTGAGCGGAAGGGGGGAGAGGGCGGGGGGGGTTAAGCGAGAAACAAAAGGAAGGTTAAAAAAGGAGAGAAGGAAGTGAGGTAGAGGAACAGAACTGTATTTCGCCCGTCACGGCTCTCGCGTCCACCGGCGGAGCTAACCACTCGCTTCTACTTGGCTTCCTAATTTTTATTTTATTTTATTCTTTTTTTTTTTTGATTTTTCAATTCCCTTTTTTGTCATTTATTTTTTCTCTTACTTTCTTTCTCTTCCGTCCCCGGAGGTTGTCGAGCGGGTCAAAGAGGGTAACGCGACGACGGTGCGGCACGGCGAACGAAGCCGCGCCAGCGCCGAACTCGCTCGAGGAGGGATGAGGAAATAATGCTCGAACATCGGAGGCTGCCCACGCGTTCTGCGCTCTTTCCTCCGGACCATCGGTCCCCCGTGTACGCTCCTTCTCGCCCCCCCCCCCCCCCCCCCTCCCGCCGAAGCCTCTTCCCTCCTCGTCTTTTTGCACACACTGGCCATTTACTTTAACGCGGATTATGTTTATTATTATCCGTACATGTGCAATATGGCGGGCACGTGGGCTTTGAACGTCAATTGCAATCGATGCCGCGGACGCGCCGCCGCGCATATGCGTCGGCCGTGACGTAGTCTCTGTCGTCGCGACTCTCCTCTATCGGGTCGCCGCAATTTTCTTGCCCCATCCGCCCCACGAGTTATCTCGCTCTTTCTCCCCTCTATTTATCCGTCCTCATATTTTTCCTCGGCTCTCCTTCCTCTCCGTCTCACCATCCTTCACACTGTCGCTTTGTAAACCGGTATAATTATTAGTCTCGCACGCGAGCGAGCTTCCCGAGCGTACGGTACGGTCAGGGATCTCTCTCTCTCTCTCTGTCTCTCTGCGGAATATGCAACAGCTCTGGTGTTATTAGCGGACAATGCCGCGCCTACTCGACTATCCCTATGGATATTAGCATAAAATTGCGCATCTTCCAGCAATCTCGATTGAGGCTGCTATTTTTTTCTGATTACTCTTTTTATTTTTTGTTTGATACTCCGAGCGTGGAGACACATTATAACTAATGTTCGACTGTTGAGCACTTCAGGAATAAATTAGAAAGCGGATTCGATAAATCTGTTCGGGTCGAGCTAGAGGTGGAAGAGATTTGTTAAGTCCGAAGCAATAGGTACGGTTTTGGTCACGCTCATCGTGAAAATAAATGTTCAATTTAATGTACTGGGACTTGAAATGTTCGTACATAAGTTACATTGATCGATAATTGATGTACTCATTTTGTAAAGTTGAAATATGAGATATTGAAATTAGAAATCTTTTGTCTGTAATGTACAAAAAGTGTCGTTAAGAAAAAAAATGTGCCTATAAAATTGCAACACCCATGCAAAAAACCCATGCATGAAAGTGCAGAAATAGTTTATTTTAAAAAAAAGCTTTCCATACCGTTCATTAAGTTGCAAACAACATTTTTTTACAGTGCACTATTATCTACCTAAAGGCTATCCGTATCGATCAAGTGCTATTAAAAGTAGACTTTATGGTCTATAAACATACATTTATAATTATCTAAAATTAGTTTCAGATTTACTGAGCCTAATGTCAACGATCCAACGAATAGCAATCAGCTGCTTCGGTTCACTCGTTGCGATGATGAAACTATGACACGGACCTCCGATGGGATAAAGATTTTAAAAAAAGTGATGTCAACAGGCACTTTTTCCGTCCAAGGAGTGAGTGCCTAAAAATGATAATGTAAAACTGTTGAAAATTACAAAAAAAAATTCCTCGAGCGACCTTTGTCCGCCGTGTCGTACGTGTCGCACGGTCGAGGTCTGACGACTGCGCCGTAGATCCAACGCCGGTGATGGCTCTGCGCAGCGAAGCGGCATTCTCACGCGGCCGGAAGTCGACGACGAGTCGGGAGTGCATCGGAGTCGTCTGACACCGTAGAATACACACCCTTTCCCTCGCCCTTTGCCTCTCACCTACGACGGTACGAGCATTCTTGTCGTACCTCGGGTACGCGTTTATCCTAGGCGTTTAACACCCTCGTGATGTGGCGATCCCGTCGACGACGGGTAAGGACTGGGCGGAGAGGTTCTCGTCTAGCGAGTTTCCTCTTTCCGTACCTTCCATCCCAGGCTGCGTATAGCCTCGCGCAATGCAGTCCCCGTTAGATCTCCAATTTCCGCGCACACGCCACCTCCTGCTCCTGGCTCGGTCGGATCCAGCTTCCCGCTGTAAGGACTCCCTTAGGGTCGCGTCACACACGTGTCCTAGCACCTCGGGGACGAAACCAGCGGACAGCTGTATCCTCCAGGCTCGCGCTCGAAATTTCATCTACATTCAACCGCACGCGAGCGAACGCTAAATATTAATAAATATATCCGAAATGTAAAAAAAAAATCGCTGAAAACATATTCAATCTTACGTCACACACATATGTTTTGAAACGTGTCATGTAGATATTTTTCGATACATGTCCCTTATATATATTATTACACTCGGTGCGAAAACGCCTGTTTTACGCACGCTTCGCGTGTACTAAGTGATCATCTTCAGGCCGTGTGAGGTAATATTTAGTACGATACTCGTGCGATAAAACTTTTTCTAAACTCGTGTGATTGCAGCAGTTGCCTTCGGCACGTGCCGATTTCTGACAAGCTCACGCTCGTCAGAAAAAGTTTTATCGCACTGGTATCGTCAATTACTATTTCGATGTATGTTACGTATATGTTATTCGACACATATATGTTAGTCACACATATGTTTTTCGACACATGTCAGACATATATTTTCCGATACATGGGTTTTATAATAGAAAATCCGTGACCGTGTCTTGTCCCGTGCATTTGATCCGGACTGCGTATGTTTACACAACCGCAGAGGCACACCGTCCCGCATGTATGCAGAGGATACACCGAACTGGAGAAGTTTACACGTGCATGATGGTTTCGATCGGTGCTTGCCGAGATGTACGTGGGTCTGGTCCCTGAAACGTTGACGCCGATACACGACGAGGATGACGGTGCACCCAAAGAGATTACGGACCGAGACCGGGGGAGCCGACGAACCCCCAAAGACTCCATCGAGATGTTCGCCTCCACCGGAGCAAGCGCATTATGTGTGCATGTATTTATGCATGTACATATATGAAGCCGCGATTGCTCATAGCTCGATCGTCGACCTGGGCTCGCGCGATGCACACGGCGACATTCACCATCCGAGTATGTCGCACATTCATGTATATAGACATGTGTGTATGCACATATGTATACACACATGTATACACGCATATATAGTGTTTCAGTATCCGACGATACTTCGCCTCTTTCGTCTTCCTCTCTCCCTCGCCGGTTGAGCACTGTCGAACCGAGCCGGTATCTGCCCACACGCGATTCTCAGGCCACGTGGGTGGAGAGAGAGGACCGCGTTCTCCACCGCGGGCTACGAGTTCGATTTATTGCACGAGAAAATGCGACTCACGGGATGCGACGGTAAACTATGCACCGGGGTACACGTAAGATCCGTGGCTGCGTGCGCGGTTAAACGCAATAGAGAAATCGCCGGAAGAGACGATCGCTCGATCGATACTATTGAATAAATGAAATTGGCTGCGAGAGAGTGGAAATTAATATCGCACGCGGAGGATCGATCCGACCTGCGGCGTTCGGCTCCTCTTCGACCTTTGAGATCTTTTTTTTTTTTTTTTGCAATGCAACCATAGCATTAAGCAGCCATAGCAAATGAGTTTTTGTTTTTCAGGGGTAAACGGTCGGGCAACGAGACAGCGTAAAGACATTCGGAGAATGCGCTAACGATCCTCGAGATAAATGTGGACGGAGAGGCGTGCGGCACATAACGAACGACACGTGTTAAATTTTTGAGGAAAAGAATGTCGATAGGTCGAGAAAATTTGAAGGTTTTTATTCAAAGACCGTAAGGGCGGATGGGAAACGAGTGGAGGAAAATGTTTGAGGAAAAACTGTATCGATAGTTCGAGAAAATCCAAGTTTTTTAGTTGCCGAAGGCTTTCAGTTAAAGACGATAGAAGCGGATGAGGTACGGGTAGAGAAAAACGAGGGTAGTCTAGTTTTACGTAAGGTCAGTGGCACAATTAGGGGCAGATGTGTGCCGCAGCCTCGTACACGACTCGAGTTGAAGCTGGACGCGTGATACAAGTGCGCAGTGAGCTCTCGCGAGCGTGAAACGTGGAAGCCACTAATTGAGAAAGAGGCCGACTGCTGCGAGACTAGCGCATGGAGCGTCCCGGGGAAATAGAGTCATCGCGAGCTGGCGAATTCATTTTATTCGCCGGGCTCCAAAGTCCGGGAAATTGCTCGGAGGCAAACGGCTTTTAACTAATTAGATCTTTCAACCTATATACGGGAGCAGGATGCCGGAGCACTCGGCCGCGACCGACCGAACCAAGTGAGGAGGGACTAAGAAAGAGGGAGATCTCGATTATTGGATCTTAAAAGTGGCACCGAGGCTACGACGGTCGGTAACGAAAACTGCAATTAATGCCCCGTGGAGAGCGCACCAATCCGAGGAAAATGAAAAATCCGTTCGCCTCGAAAATTTATAGAAGCGTAAGGAAAAATTTATATAAAAAAAATCACTGCCCATAAGACAGGTAAAAATCGGACGCTCTTTGACTCAAAGACGATTTCTCGTATTTCGTCATTATTTTTTTTTTTTTTCTAATTATTTTTTTCCCGACGCGACGACGAATTGCCGAAAGTGATGGCCCGAAGACAGATGTTACTCATCAAGTCCTCGATTATCCCCGAGGGTCGAAGCGTCGACGCGCAGACGTTGAAATTATAAGAAGCGAACGGGACAGCTCAGTCCGAGTGGTGAAGGTGCGATGTCGTCGGCGTGTCCATCTGGCACCTCGTTAGAAATTAACGCAAGCCCGGCTCCGAGTCATCACGGCAATATTCGTCACTCATCGGAGACCGGAGAAACTACTACCGAAGTTTCTCGTTAAAAATAAACGCACGATGTCGGTGATGACTGGATGGACTAAACATCGCGTGCGGCTTCGAAGGGCGTGACTACAATATAATGAAAGTATATAAATAAAATGAAAAAAAAGAAAAAAGAAAGGAGGGCAAAGACGTTTAAATCCACGCTGTTAGACGAGAGAGGCGTGAACTAGGATCGCGTGTCATCGATGTTTTGTCATCGCTGTTTGACGAGAAGAGAATCGACCGCATCCGAGCATCCTTCGGCGTCGCGTCGACATCTGCTCGAAAGAAATCGGGAGAAGAAAAAAATAATACATTGCGTGTTTGAGCTCTCGTATTCATCGAACATGCGGAAAAAAAATGAAGTTGAAGCTGAAGAGCCGGAGGACTCTGAAAAATGTACAGTGCGAATGATATCCCTTCAACCGAAAAAACGGAGCGTCGTGTTATCGCGTGAGGCCGCTCGTTTGTGCGAATAATAAAGCACAGAAGTGAGAAGCGAAAGAGAACGGACACACACGAGCGTCCGACACTACGCGAAATGCTGCAAAACGTGGAGGGGAAAGAGAGAAAGAAACGGGAGGAAACCAAATGGTCGCTCGTCGTGTTCGCGTGTCGTCACCTCATCATCGACACATGTTGCGCATTAAAACTCGAGAGCCCGATCTTGCGCGAGCAAACAACACGATTGCTTCGGCTGATTTGCCGTCCATCTCCGCGCGAGTTATGTTTCGCTATTTTTTGCACTTATCGGCATGTCGCGAAAACGCACGCGTGACTTTTCAAGCTGCGAAAAAAATGATTTTCATTTGCACTAATTTTTATTTTTATAAAAAAAGCAAAGTACGATTTATCAAAAATATTTTTTTTTTGTGCCAACAATTGTCGGTTTGCGAAAATGAAGAAATTAACTAAGAATATTAAAGAGTAAACTCTCGTTTATTAATTCTTGTAAAAAATCTTCATACCGCGAAGTTTGGCTCCAAGCGCAAATATGGTTAGCTTATCAGAGACCGATATAGTTCCACAACATGGCGTGTCATTTTGCATCATACCGACCCGACACCCGAGAACAAAAATAAATAGAATTCGTTCGAAAATACGCCACTCGGTTTAGAGATTCAATTTAATTGTATCGTCGCTCGCGCGATAGAACCGGTACAGCGATATCGGGAGCAATACCGTACGAGCCCTGAAAAAAAAAAACCCCCCCACGTAACAACGAGCCTCGTCATTCCTACGAATTACAAATCCAAATCGAATTTACGAGGAGCGATCTATTATCGAGGTTTCTTCTGTAAATTACAATGCCGCTAATATACAGCTAATACCCGTGTTCGTGAAAGCGTGGAATGAATAGGCGAGTTGCGGCTCTTCAAAGGTCGAGATATCATCGAGGGGGCCCCCTCAGTATGACTCGAAGACTTCTCTATGGCAGTGACGCAAAGGAGAAAACTCGACGTCCCATTGGAGTTTGTGTGTACGTACGAGATGTTAAAGTTCTTGACGTCCTCGTGAGTGCACTCCTGTTTTTGCGGTAGCGACGATCTGTAAATTAACGTACGTAGTCCTCGGCATGCACGAATAAAGAGGGACGAAGAGCGAATGAAAGAAGTGGAGAGAAAAAGAAAAAAAAAAGTTCGCGGAGACTCGGAAGGACAGAGTGCTCTGAAACGGTACGACGTAAATGCAAACTCTTGGAGTACGTGTGCGAGTCCCCCCGAAGAACGAGCGAGAGCGAGCCAGCAGCGGAAAGCCCTCTAGAGCAGTGCACCCGTACGCAACGGATTCAGGCGTGGAGAGAATTCTCTCGTTCTCCATCTCCTCTTCGTCCTCTCGGCTGTCGGGGCCTGCCTCGCGCTCTCGGACCCTCCAGAGCCCCCTCCGGTACAATGGAACTCGCAAATCGTTCTGTCGTGATTACGGGTAATTTAATACACGTACGTACAGCCCTCTTCGCCAATCCATGGATCGCACGACGGCGAAGAGGGACGGAATAAAATTGCGCTTCCGGAGTTGTAAATAACGCTGTGCCGCGCGCGCGCCGAGAGAAGTAGACACTTAGGGTGAAAGTAGTGAATACGAACCATTGACGATGAACACGCGAAGCTTGTATGTTTTTTTGGAAAGTTGCTTGTTTGTTTATTTATTTGGCTGTTTGTCCCAATGCGTTCCTCTGCCCTTATGACTATTCCTCTGTGCGCAATCATTGTGTACAAAAAAAAAAAAAAACGATTTTTTTTTACCGGTCACTACCGGACAGGAGAGACAGACTGGTGCCATTCGCTCGTCGAGCTGTGACAATGACACGAATATCGAATCCGAACTGAGCTTAGGACTCTATTGTTTTATCGAAAATTACACGGATCGTTGTAATTACACGTATAAAATTTCTGTTTGCACCGAACAATGGTTTAATAAATTGCAAAACATATTTTACCCGTTACGCTTGTTACGCGGCGGTCGTAATTCACGCACGGGACCTTCGCCGAGTCAAAAACAATGGACGATCGTTGTTTCACCATAATTGAATAATGGGAAATTAATGCAGATGCGGAGCATTGTGTTACTCGCACACGAAATTAATATTTCGATAAAAAAAAATCGAACTCTTGGCTCGCTATCAACTCGGGGTCGAAGAGTAATTTCTACCGGTGATGGGCAAAATTTGTCGCTCAATCAATTTGAAAATTTCTCATCGGTTTTTACCCTAGCTGCGATCTAACTACGATTGAACGATAAAAATTTCAATCTACGAGCTCGTTTGAATATGAATTCCATTTACCGAAACTCGATGCGCTAAGAGATTCTATTACCGGCATTGGAGATAAGTTTAATTTATTCTGGCCTCCCGACGTTCAAAAAATTAATCCAAATACAATCCAACTACCAGAGATCAACGAACTGCCGGATCGATCCACTCCTACGATACGTCCGAGTCGAACCCGGTAATCGAAACGGAGACGATATCAATCGAGTCTCATTCCCCGAGCGTTAACCTCGCCTTCCTCGTCGTCGACATTGGCCCTTTCTCACTACACGTGTCCTATCGAAGCAATAGCTCAACTATAAACCAGACGCCTCTCCCTTCGCGTTCTACGCGTTCGGCGTGTTCCTCGGCTATCGGGGCTTTTTACAAAATTTTATTGCCCCACTTCAGTGCGCCCGGGTTTCTGGTTATGCGATATCACGGGCTATGTAGGCGTGTCGATTCTATTTACGGTCGAATGCTTTAAATGGGAAAAATAAAAGAGGCCGAAAGGAAGCAAGATGTACGAATAGAGGGAAAGCACTGTGCAGCGGGGGAACGAACAATCCAATGGCTGCAGGGGGAAAAGGGAGAGAGAATGGAGAAGCTCCGATGCCTGCCTGCGCATATAGAGTGACATGACACACCAGTAGTCATATCGCTCCAAACGAAAAAAAAAAAGAAAAAATCTCGGTACAGAACATTCGAATCTGGGTCTGTTTTGACTGTGGGTGGATATTTTTTTTACTACTCGACTGAACAAACCGAAGCGGTATGAACGAATCCGGAAGCTTAGATGACTCAGCGAAAAATTGTTCGAATTTCGTACATACCGTGTCATCAAATTCTATTTACGGTTGAATGTTCGAGACAGGAAATATAAAAGAGACCGATGGAGAATAAAATGTACGGATAGCGAGACGGAACTGTGCAGAATGGGAACGAACAATCCCATAGCTGCAGGGCGAAGAGGGCGGAAAAATAGAAAAGCTCCAATGCCTGCTTGGGATATTAAAAAAAAAAAAAAAAAAAATTTAAAATAACTTCGTACAGAAAATTCGTATCTGGGTCTGTTTTGACTCCGTTTGGATATTTTTTTATTGCGCGACTGAACAAACCGGAGCGGTACGAGCGAGTCCTCAAGCTGAGATAGCTCAGCGAAAAATTGTCCGAATCTCGTACACAGCGTGTCAGACTCTTTCTGCCAGGTTTGACGCGACGGGAGCAACAGACATCGATCCGATGACTTCGCGTCAAAGTCGAACGCGCAAGGCTCATCCTTTTCGGTCGGTTGATAAAAAGCACCCCTGCCTGAGGTCGCGCCGGCAACTGCGGCGGATCCCGTGCATCCAACACAGTATCAAACAGCAAAACGTACGTCGGAGCCCCGGCCTCGTCGACGACGACAACGGTGCTCTGTGAGTCCCGATCTATAAATACGACTCTCTCTCTTCCTCTCCGGCCCCGTTCACCGACGTCGGGAACTGGAATAATATAATTATCCCTATGATATATCGCGGCACTCGGGCGTTTTCTCGCCGCGACATTTGTCATGCGAGCTCTGATGCTTTCGCTCTGTCGGACTGACGCGAAGACGCGGCCCATTCGTTGGCTCTCAACTCATTCCATATTTCTCGTTCTCTCCTTCCTTTCCACCCCACGACTTCTGTGTCTCTATCTCGTCTTCCTTTTTTTTTTCTTTTTTTTTGTCTCTTCCTTTCGCTCGCGCTTCGAAGGCGTGCTTCGTCCTCGCTCCCCGTTCGCGATCTCCATCGCTCCTCCCGGTCCTCCCTCTGCTCTCGACGTCGTTACGGCGCGCGAGAGTTCCACTCGTTTGTAAAAGCTACCGCGCAAGCCGCGCCGCTCTTTGATCGAGATTTTATTCCGAGAATAAAATCCGGCGCATCGAGAGCGTCGGAGCCGCTGATACGTGCACGGGGACGGCGCGGCGATCGATCGGCTAACGTCGATCGCCAAGGTGTGCCGATACGGGTGATTCAATTAATCGGTCAAATTACCTTCGCCGAACCGTGCAACCCGAATCGGTCGATCGACGATTTCATTCTGAGGGGGGAAAAAAATATTTTTGGAAAATGATTCGAAGCCTCGCGCGACCGGATGCTCGTCGGTCGATAAATTCGGCGACCGACGGCCTGTCGAATCGACGAACGAAGACGAGCCGAGACTCGATTTGATAATCACCGTTCGCAAAAATAAATTTGTTTTAAAATAATCATACATCACCGTCACACTGTTGCACAGCGGCGGAGGAACCAGACGTCGTGAATCAACGACGCAGACGCGACACTTCCGTTCGCCGGCGTGACGGAGCGGCGCCTGGAGGATACTTCGTGAAAGATAGCGATACACCGAAGTATACTTATACCCGCCCTCGAGCCGGGACTGGTGAGATATAACGTTGAAAAAAAAGAGTAATAAAATACGAGAAAAAAAACACGTCGAAGAAAAAGCAGAGAGGCGAGAAAGGGGGGAAAAAAATCAAAGGGCCCGAGCTTCGCGGCTGTCGAAGTTTTATTTTCGTATATTGCGTATAGCTTGTCTCTCCGCCGCCGCGCGACGGCTCGGGACGGGGCTCTGTTCCAGTACTGTGTAACACATAGGCCCGAGCGTATAGCGGTAATTAATCGATCGTAAAGTTGGCTGACAAATTCGGTGGACGGAAGAGAGACGGCGAAGAGGGAGACGAAGGGATCTCGTGAACGCGCGTTGCCGCATCTCGGCTCGATGAGAAATATGTTCAGGCACGCGGGGACCACGCGTCTCCCGACGCGCGACTCGATATACCTCCATACGCCCGCCGGCGAACCAGAAGCCACCGAAGGGGGGAAAAACGAAAGAGCAATAACGCTTCGCCGAAGCTTCCGCGCGCCTTCGCGCCGCTCTCTTAGACCCACGAATTTGTAAAGGGTGTGTCCGTTAACTCGGCGGATTTCGGCTCCGAGACATTCCGGACGAAACGTTGATAAAAAAAGGGGAAAAAGATAATAATTTTAAAAAAGGCTGATACGTTGGTGGCCGAGCGCGGGGCTTCTCAGGCGGATGCCTGAGAGCCATATGCGGGGGATGAGGCTTCCACTCGCTGTGTGGCCGCGAGAACCACAAACGAGTTTAATAGACGTAATGCCCGAGCCGAGATAGGGGTAATGGAAGCACGAATTGTAGCATCGGAGTTACTGCGCGCGGTACACATGTACGCAGTGATTTACTGCCGAGTACGTTTATCTCCACGAAACACTCTGAAGTAATGCGGATTTTTTTATTTTTATTTTTCTCACATCAGTTTTCTTTTTTTATTTAATCCGATGGAGTAATTCTTTGTAGTTTTGTTATCTTCGAAAATCGACTACATTTTTTAATAGAATCTATGTGTGTACGATTTTTATTGAGCTTTTAAATGTTATTTATTTTTTACCTCGAGTAGGATTTGAGTGAAAAACTGTGACAATTTATTATGAAAAGGTAAGCGATGGCCCGCAAGTCCGGTGAACTTGGGCGCGAGGGAGCAAGGAGTCACGTCTCAGGCTCGTCTCGGCCCGCGGAACGATTCCGTGCCGCACTAATTCCCTCCGTTTCTCTTCCTTCGACTGTACGTAGGATCTATACGGACACAGCGGCGTACACGCCGCTATGAGAAGCCATAAATACCAATCTCTCTTTCTCGACGGAAGCCTCGTCGGACGGGGGTCCGAGCGTTACGACCACCCAGCTTACATCGGGAGTAACGAGTATAAATTAATTAGCAAACCCCCGTCCGACCGGCGACTCTCGGATTGATACTAATTTTTTTTTTTTTTTCTCTCTCATCACCGCATTCCGAATGGTGCACGCGAACGAGATCCTCGCGGCGGCGGTTTGTTTGTGAGATATTTCGAGATCGTTCAATTAGAGCTTCGACGAGACGCAGAGTGCCGATGAGCACTCGCTTCGAGCTAGATGAGAACAAGTCGGCACACTGAGGACAAATTTCATAGAGCAAACACGGTCACTTTTTGCTATAAAATATAATTCCCTGGGGGGGAAGGTTTATATTGCATAGTTAGGACAGTGGTCGCGAACGATAGTAGCACATATAATTATAGTTGAACCAATTTGATGCATTTCAACAGAAAGTATATGTATAGACGTTCCTTCAGGGAATTATTCCGTATAGTAGAAATAACAATTTTTTTTCTCGATTCGTGCAACGCTAATTCGTGCGATTGTGAGAGAACATCGCCGTCGCGGCTGGTCCCGAATAAAACAGGATTCGCGTATCGCGAACGAAACGAATTTCAACCTACGGATGTAACTCTTGATACTAAATTAGAGATTCAAGAGCGCGAGACTTTTATTCAGTCTCGCGAGGCTCGTCTGCCCTTTAATGCCTGCATCTAATTGTCCCATCCCGCATTCGCAGGGACACGAGACGCGGAGTCCGGAGTGTACGGTGTTGGGATGCAAAAGCGGACCCTCGTGTGACGCGCCCGAAAATTCAAAGATAATTCGCGCTCTCGCGGACCCTTTCGCGCAGGGGGCCGAGATGGATACAGAGAGAGAGTTGAAATGACGGTATTTGGGCGGACTTAATCCCGTCGCCCTTTCCCAAATTGCCGGGCTGCGCTGTCCGCCGTGCCGTCCGTCTGTGCGGAGGCTGCGTGCGCCCGACTGATTTCTATTCGCCGTAATTCGTAAGTGCAACCCTGCAGGGTCCCTTCTGCCGCGCCGAACGGGGAATCTCCCCCTGTCTTTCCCTCGCTATCGCGTCTCCCGTTCGCCCCACATTCGAAAGGTCTCCCGCGTCCCGGCAACGATACACCCAGTTCCCGCCGGCCAAATTATAGATCGCGGTCCACGAGCTCTCTACCTCTTTGGCTCTCGACGTGCGCACGTCCCTCTTTACTCCGATAGCGCGGCGTCGTTTCGTCTCTGTTCGACGTACGTTCGCTCCTTCGCCTTTGGGCTTGCGCCCCCCTTCGCCCCTCCCCCCCCCCCCTCTCCACTGCCCCCTGGCCAACAGTCTAATAGCATACGCGAACGAACTATACCACGACGACACAAGGATGAAACTGACGCACAAGAGGCAAAGCGCTGACCCTCGTGGTGAGAGCGAGACGGATTTTTCAGGTCGGTGTCGAGTAGCCCGGCAACGTTGCACGTACGTAATTCACCTGCAATTAACACGTGCGACGGTAGATCCTCGCGCTATTACGCACAATTTGCCTTCCTTTATATTACCTTGCCAATAACGTCCCCTGCATTACTCGCCCGAGGGGTCGAGTCTCTTCGTTAATCTTCCTCGGGCCATTAACCGGATTAGCGCCGGACATATCCGTTCCTTTCGCTGCGGAATTTATTCTTCTTGGTTTGAAATTCGACTTCATTTTTGCATATGATAATATTAATTTTTCAAAAAAACAAGGACACATTTTTTTTTTTTTTTTTATATATTCTTTCGTAACATGTTGAAATTGTAAAAATGGAGCGAAATGATTAAAACGAAGAAAAATGCACGCGGACCTCCGCTCCAGGCAGTCGAACTTCCTGCGTGAATTTATTTCAAACTGAATTCCACTCGGCGTGCGAAAATTTATCGGACGATTCCTCGGATCGAGTCCAGTTTCCTCTTACCTATACAGCGAAACTGGACATTCACTGAACAATCCCCGGTCAGGTAAACTCATTCGCGTCTCCGTCGCTGCGTCCAGCATCGCTCGCAGGATTTACGCCGCGCATGTCCACGCGAGGCACTGGCCAGGATATCCGGACGGAGATGGCACACCGCCAGCGGCATCGCTCACTTGAGTCCGAGTCGGGACTGCCGCGATACATTGTACGCGCGCACATCTTTTGCGGCTTGCAAAAAAGAAAATACATTTATGTATATAAACTTGCGGTGCAATTTTTCTTTTTTTTGCATTTTTTTTTTCCCCGAACAAATGAAGCTTCTCGTATGCGCGCATACGCCGTGGTTTAGAGAGAAGGTACGCCGATAATAAGGAAGTCTCCAAAGAGAGAGAGAGAGAGCTGTACCGGCTCACATCAAAGCATCAAAAGTGGCGAAGCGTAATAACGCAAAGTCACGAATCCCGCCAGCGTGTACAAACTCTTCGGTGTGTAATGCCCTTTCGCTTGTTTGTTCGCCAGCTTGTTCCTCAGGGAAGGGGGGGGGGGGGGGGGGGGGGGGGGAGGGGTTGGGGCATAAGCACGTACGTGACTAAACTTATACGTACTAAACGCGTAAGCGCGTATGTTGCGACCGAGGAATTCCCAACGCAGGGCATTCTTCTTCGTGTGTCGCGCTGAACTGTGGAGCTGCTCGAGTCGATCCAAGTCGAGTACACTAAACTTTTCGAGTGCATTAGAGTGTGTAGCCGGTGCGGCGGCGTTGCCCGACACGTAATTCAGCGACAATTAACACGTGTGACCGGCGGGGCTCTACACTGGTAGCCGATACGTGTTCTACGACGTCTTCCTTACATATGTACGATACATGTTACGGCGTGTACGGAGCCTCGCCGCGAGCCCGGAGCTTCGTCGCCGCCCTGGCTCTCGATCCCTCGGTACCCGCGACCTCTCGACTTGTAACTCGTCGCACGTCCTCGACCCGCGTACTCGCAAAACGAGAGGGAGTCACCGAGGGAAAGAGAGCTGCGGGGAACGACTCCGGAGAGGACCGGCCACACTCCGTCAAATCCGGCGAGAAGGCCACCGATCGTGGAATTTTTATTTCGTTTTTCTAGCTCGAGAACCTCGCGAAGGTTCGTCGAGTGCACGCGGGATACTTCGCAGGAGGAATAAAAATATCGATGAGACGGATAATAAGCTGGCGGATAGATGGATTCGAAACAGTGCCAACATTTTTAGAACTTGTCGGCTTTCTGTGTCATTTTATACTTTTTTGCACCAAATTTTGTGTACCTGCAATCAGCCGGCTTGTAACCTACGAAATGTACGTTTTTTAAGTGAAATAACAAAAACAAAAGATATATCTCGTTGAAAACGTAAAAAAAATGCATGGATGGAGCTGAAAGTGGTCAAGTGAGTGTTCCTATTAATTGCAGATTCATAACGTTATGGGTAATAGCAGTTCTTCACGACGCTCCAGCAACAGTTCTCAATACGCAAAATGATCCTCATGATTTATTTTGTTAGATTGCTATTCAAGTTACATTATTAGTATCTCAATAAAAAGGCGGTATGATTTTTTACAGTCTATACAGATAGTTTCTGATTGTATATATTCAATTCGTCAAACTATAATTTTGGTTGCAGACATGATTTTTTGTCATTGTCGTAACTATAAAATGCAGACTTTCCCCTCAAGAACAATTTTTTATGATAAAAATTCGGTATTGCTGCTTTTACCATGTAATTTTTTTTCTCAGTGTTCTTTAATGATATTTCGTATTAACAATAGAAATTGGACATATTGAGGATTTTTGATTAGCCAATGAATTACTCTTGTCCACGAAATCCATTTTAATGAGTAGGAACATTCATGTTATGTAAATATCCATGACTAATGGGTACATCGAGTGTCCACTAATGGGTGCTGCACTGTATCGAGCATGCCACTAATAGGAACAATGACATTTATCCACAATTTTATTCATGTCGTTTGAAGAATAATAAATAATTGGTCACGTTTGGGAGGTTTTGGTTAGCTAATGATCTGCGGACTTCCCAATGAAATCGATATCAGTCACCGGATGCACATGGTTGTATAAATATCGCCATTTTTTTTCGAACACAATTCTTAAACGGCCACTCATAGAAACTGTCACCTCACTATGTCAACAGCACGGAAAAAGATTAATCGCATACGTTCGTATTTTCGTTTAAAAAAAAACGCGTTGCATTTTTTTTTAAATGCAAGGATGGAGTTTAAAGTGGTACTTCGTTGATGACACGGAAAAAATTGATCCCATGTAGTCGTATTAAAAAAAAAAAAAATAACACTACGTCGCTGAAATTTTTTTTAAATGCACGGAAGTCAAAGTGGTACTTTGTTGATGGCACGGAAAAAATTAACCCCATGCGTGGGTATTTTTGTAAAAAAAGGAGAGAGAAAGCAGCACGATCCGCGCGGCACTGTACCAATTAAAGTCATTCGAACTCTACGACAGTCATCCGAGTATATCGCGACAGTCGAAAATGCTAATGCGCGCATTGCTGCGAGCTCAAGAAACGAACTCGTCCGCAAAGCCACACGAGCGAAATGTAGTAGAAATTACAACCACCAGATTCGGGGTAATTGCCCTTTGGGCCTCGCCGGTTACTCCGGCACTGTGTGTTGCATATCCCCTCACGTCTCCCCCTCGCGCCTCTCTCTTTCCCTCACTCCCTCTCTCTCTCTCTTCTCGCCTGCAAACGCTCTGACCACCCTTGCGTCACATGCCCGATCGTTACTGCCCCTGTAATTCAGATTTCGCTAATTGGAATTATCGGACCGCGCTCGAGCCTGGCGCGCGGCAGAGGACATCGCCGGGCATCGAGGATAGGGCAACTGTTATATCGTTGCCGAGATATTATTAATTTAGAGATTGATTGACGTCATTGCCACGCGTAACGAGGTTTTCCTCTACAACGTTTGCCGATCGTTGCTGCCCCCGTATACGCAACGAGGTAGACCCCAATAATGTATCCACCTACACTGCACGGAAAATGTTGCCGGAGAAAGAGTTTCTGCCGTTGCGATCTCGTAGCTGCGGATTCAGCTGAGACGGCTGTAACAGCATCCAAAAGTTGCCGAGCTTGCGATTCATCAGTCCGGTTATGTGACTAGCGTCGATCGTATTGTTCAATAAGAACGGGACGAACTCCCTGGAAAATCCTGGGCTACAGCCAGCGCGTCGTTCATGCCATACCTCATTTTGTGAGCGCGATTTTTCGTATTTTTTTTCTTCTTTTTTTAGTTTCCTCTAGTTCGATCGTCTCTCTGCTCGCCGGCCGCCGCTGGTGTACAGCGCAACACCGGTCGAGTCGAATCCGTTCGTAACCACTGACGAGTAAGTTCTCGAGAACCCTCGGCGGATAGAACAGCCGAGGGAAAAGAAAATTGTAGATGTAAAAGTGAGGAAAAAAAAAAGCTGAATAAAAGAAGAGATCAGCGAATCGTTGCCGCGAGAGAGAATGGTCGAATGAATGGAGCGTGCGATGCGCCAGCGAAAATGAGGGGCTTCCAAAGTATTTCGGTAGTACGCGCAGCAGGATATCTATAGCCGGTAGATCTACCTCTGACCTGGAAGAGGGACGACGAAAAAAGAGAGGAATAAAAATATAATAAAAATGGGTGAAATGGCCGATCGGTCAGACGACCTGTGCGCGAGCCAAGACGGTTCTCGCCGAGCGGAGTGTTCTTTCTCCGCCGCTTAAAGGGGATGTTGGAAGAAACGACACTCCTCTCTTTCAATTTCTCGATCTTCCGATGCTTTTTCACGAGTAAATTCGGGAGTACTTTCTCGAAGGAAACGTAAAAGCCCAAAGCGTTCGTATTTTTATACCTTCCACCAAAAGACGACTGTCATTTACTGGGGAGAACGAATGCCAAAGGCAAACTCATTCGTCCACTATTTTCTCGCTTCTATACGTAAAAAACTGCATCTTTCGACTTATGGAAATAGGAAATTCACGCCGGCTGCGCACGGATGTGCGACACAGTTCGAAACCCAGTGCACGGTGTCCTGTAAAAGTGTCTTCGGTCGTCGGAGCATCGCGCTCCAAATACATTCATGAGTTCGTGCCGTATCGACAAGGCTCGGTTAGTCGTTCCGCCGGTGCGGAAAACTCGTCGACAAGCGGGTAAAAAAAGGGGTAGGAACATAATTTACGATCCCAAATTCGAACCCAAGATCGAAATTAGATCGGGACTTACTTTTTCTCGAAGCTCGAGTCTGAAGAAAGCGAGGCTGCTCGCCGAGCGAAGTAAAATATTGTAATGTCGTTTTTCAGCGATCATCAGCGTTCGCCATTATTTCTCGGTTACATTTTTTTCCGTCCCGCCGACGCTCGGTCGTTTCGACGTGGAATCTCGTCGCTCGTCACCGCGCCGGATAAGAACCCCTCGCCGAGGCTCGTTTTCTTCCGGAGCGTACGCCAAGATTTACCGAATTTCCTCGTCGCCGCCTACCACGAGGGGGATGAGACTGCAGCCTCCTCGCGACCACCGGGGTGGCTGAGCGAGACTCCCGGTACACCCCGAGATATCTTCTCGCGACTCGGCACGAGGAAACCACCGACGGGGGTTTCTCGTCCATCTCTCTTTCTCGCGTTCCGGGCAACGAACTTTTCTTGTTTCCTCGGGGCTGACGCGCCACCGATCCCCTTAATTTCATTTCAGCGCGAAAGCAGGAAGGAAGAGATGGGTTTCGAGACTAAGCCGCCGGAGAGCGAGGCCGCCGAAGGGAAAGACAGATGGAACTGGCATGAGGGAAAGTAAACCGCGCGGATTCCGCCGGTAATATTATTCAAGGAATTTCTCGGGACGCGAAAATGCCACGGGAATATTCGGTAAGTGTGAGAATTATGGGAGATGTGTTTCTCGCCCCGCGGGAGAATCGCAGTTCGCGGGAGGATGCACGGGCGAGGATACCCGCGAATAATAAACTCGATCTGCGCACTTTCCTCGAAGCATCGAACCGATCGATAAAGTATCGACCCGAGAAATTTTAAATAAAATTGATACTGGGGTAATTTTTTAATTTCTTTCGAGTTCGAAGAGTCCGGATTTATCCAGTTGACGAATGCGATCTTCTTTTAGCCGGCGGTTGATAAAATGAAATTAATTTAACATTTCAAAATTGATAAAAAATTAATTAAAAAGAATTTATATTGAATTCATTTATAATTATGATGGAATTTTTTTTTAATCTTTCAGTGGATTTTTATATCGTTGCTCGGTCTACGATAATTGCCAGGTCACGAGCGCTGTATAAATATCCATGCGTACATTCGATCGTAAAGGAGAAGTGTCACACAATTATCCTTCCATTCTTCTCGGAACTTCTTTTATCCGGCGATTGATATAATTAAATTAATTTATTGATTCAAAATTAACTTAAAAAAATTAATTTAAAAGAATTTATACACAAATCAATTTGTAAATACGATAAAATATTTTTTTAAATCTTTCTGTCGACTTTCACATCGTTGCTCCTACCACGATAATTTCCGGGTATCTCGAGCGCCACACAAATATCCAAGCCTACGTTTCGACAGTACAGAAAAAAAAAAGTTTCACACAAGTATCTCCTTCAATCCGCCTCGGACCGTGACTTTGATCGACGAGACTCAAAAAAAATACCATCACCGTTAAGAATACGATTGAACACATATCCGAGGTCCTCCGCAGCGGCAACAGATGGTTTTGCATCGCGACCAAGATCGCCCGCTCTTCGATCATATAATTCTCAATCCCAACGCGAAATAACGTAATTACATCGGTAAAAAGGCTGCACAACCCGACGCTACCGATCTCGAGGTTCCCCGCAGATCGCATCGGCGCACTTAATGAACATATAGCGAGTGATTAATATCAAGAAATGCCTCTTCTTTTTTCATTCACTTCGACTCTCCTCGCTATCCCCGTTTTTTTATATTTTTTTCTTCGACTCTAACGACTGTCGACGAGTATTTACGAGGGACGCACGCGAGCTTGGGGAGCGCGCAACAAAGTGGCTCTGCAGAAGAGGGGGGGGAGGCGGTCGGCGGCACGGTGGCAATCGATTCCGACGATATCGGAGCAACCAGCCTTACCGGTTTCCCGGGCACGTTCTTCTCCCGTCTCATCGCGGACTCCGTCCGGAGTATTACACCGGGAGAGCGTAATGATACCGGTGCGTCGTTCGGCGAATGAGGCGAAAGACATGCCGAACGCCGAGCGTGAAAAGAGGAAAGAACGAACGGCTTCCGATCGCGCCATTTACGTGAGCGAGAGGGATTCCTCCTCTCGTCTCTCGCGCACTCCAGCATCCCCGGCTCCGGTACCGGCTTTGACGCCGCGGCTTGCATGTACGTGCGTACAGTCGGATGTATCTGGTAGCCCCGGTGGTTTGCCGAAGAGTCTTCGGATCCTCGGCACGGTGCGTCTCGCACGTGAAGCGAATATAATCGAGGGTACATTGCAGCGGTACGAGCCAACCCCCGCTCAGCGGCTCGCATACCATTGATGAATTTCTTTCATCGAACGTGTCCGATTCCTCTCGCCGGGTCCCCCGGTTGTCTCGCGGCTTTTTACATTGTTCGCGGCATCCGGAGATGCCCCATTGAGGAACGAACTTCGAGAACGCACGTTCCGACGAGCGGTAATTTACTTCCCTCCGGCATAATCGTGAATATCGAGGCGAGGCTCGACGGGTGTCGGCGACTACGAAATTAAAACTTGTCGATCGTTGGAAATATATCTGCGGGATCTTGGATCGCTGAGAGGACAACCGTTCGACGAGGGAGAACCAATAAATTTACTGCGGTCGCTCGATGTGCGAGATACACTTTTGTACTTTATATTCAGATTTTTTTTCTTTTCACTTTACTTTGTTTTTTATCTCGTTGACTGGCGAGTCGAATTTAACCAAATGGGTGTGAAACTCGTAGCGGATGGTCGGTGATTTTATCATCGGTAAATTGGTAATTGTAATTGTGAGGAATTTAAGCGATCTTGTGGAATTTAATGGATTATCGGATAACGTTAATTTAATAAATGTCAAACGTGTCGTTTCCTTACTGTCGGTGCGATTTCACATTGCTTCTTCTCACGGACGACAAGGAGTTTACTGAATCGCTTTTGAACGTTCGTACCCAATAATTCGTCGAATATTGATCGTAGAACATGATGAAAAAAAAACGTTTTTAACGAAAAATTTTGGGATTAGGATTATATGAATGTTCCCCGAAATTTCGCGACGTACCGATGAATCGACCTTATCAATCCGAGAAAATCAGCGTAATCTATACTTCCGGTGGAGCACGAGCACACCGGTGAGTCATCTCGAAGGAGAGTCGAGCCGGCCTTCGCGTTATCTCTTCGATCGAGGTTTTTTTTTTTTTCACCGAGGATAATCGACGGAAAGAGGATTTTTTCGAAGGTGCACTTCTGAGGACATTGGAGAGTCTCGAAGCCGGCTGAGTTGAGAAACGAGGGGAACGCACATACGGGACCGACCAAGGACCGAGGGAACGAAGTTTGACGTGTCTCTTCCCCACTTTCACTCCGCGAGAGTGTCGCTCGAGCGAGATTACGATAATCTCATTGAATCACACGTTCGTATGTACACACGCGAAAACACACGCACACGAGGAGAGCGCATAATACGCGCGAAGGATGGAGGTGAAAGCCGCGTCATCCCGTTCCCTCGAGCAATCATTGTCCCCGTTTTCATCGCGACTAAGGGCCCGAAATACACGACGAAAATAGCCAACCAAGCCGGCGACGGGCAACAACGGCCTACGAAGAGATCAGCGCGTCGATTGATATCTTCAAAGAGATTCCGGGCTGAAGGACCTCTCGAGCCCCGACAGACGTCGTGCCACGAGGTCTTACCGTCGGTAGACACGACAAAAATTTTTTTTTAAAAGGAAGAAATTCTCATCGGATTAGAAGCGGACGATTTCAAAGCTTCCCGTGGAACTCGGGAGTCAAAGTCAACGAAGACGACACTAGCTAGGTTGTCGTCGTTTGCGTTTTTTTTTTTGCTTTTTTTTAAAGATTATCGGTTATATTAAATTTAATAAAATAATTTTTTTTTAAATAGAACAAAGTAAAAAGAAAAAAAAGATAAAAGAAGAAATTCTGATCGAATCGAAAGCTCCCGTACGTTAAATAGCCGACGATTTCGCATCTTTTCGCATAGCTCGGAACTCAAGGTCATCGAAGAAAACCCCAGCTAGTTTGTTGTCGTTCGATTTATTTTTCTTTTATTTTTTTCTTTAGTTCTTCCTACCACGCGAACCTTTCTCGAAGACATTCGATTTTCTCCAGACAACAAATATCTCTGAATCGCAAAATTTCTTTCTCCGTCTCCGCACGCTACAGCACCATTTCCGTATCCGAACGCCGCCCGGCTGTTTTTAACCCGATCGACGTGAAAAAAAAAAAAAATAACACTTACCACTCTCGTCCGTCGAATGGCTTTCAAGTTGCCGCCGGTGTTAACAATCTTCTCGTCGCTCAACTCTTCCGCCCCGCTGTTTCTCTCACCAACACACAGACACAAAACACACAGATCCGACGAGTACGCGGATCGCTTATCCTTCGAGATAACAGAGATCCTTTCACGCCCCAAAGATCTAATCGAATTTCCAGTTTAAAAAAAACTCGATTATCTCATTGCACTTTCGTCGGTACAGATATATTTTATCTATATTTATGTATAAATATAGAATGCAGATATATCTATATTATATTCGTACAGTGAGTCACAAAATACCAACAGCACAGTTCACTTGTTACCTCGCACGTTCGACCGGCAACGTTTTCTTATCGAGCTCCGAATATTCCCAAGGATCAGCGAAAAAAAAAAAAAAATTCTCTTTATCCAATATCGTCGCGAGTTCACTCGGGACTCGCGGTGCAACTTCCGTAACCGAAGTGCGCCAGTGCGAGTCGAGAAACCAGCTCGCAGCAGCGAATTTTCCGTCCGAAAAATCCTCGAGTTTAATCCGTTCGCAGGATTTCTGTCTGTTACGATAAAGTAAACAAATAAAAATAAAACCGTCGAAATTTTATTTTCTCACGTCAACACTTCGAAGAAGAATAAACTATTCGACCGGCTTCCTCGGTGCTCGTCGAAGTTCACTAGTCCGAGGTTTCGCTGTAACGCTTCGCTCCTGCACCGGAAGCTGCGCACCGGTTATTTTTTATCCGTTGCCTTTCGAACGAAAAACCAAACGAAAAAAACTATCGACCGACTTTCTCAATCCGGATGTCCGACCCTCGACTCTACACTCGATTATTAGATTTTATTTTATTTTTATGAATTATTTATTCCTGATAAGGAAATACCGCGCGAAGTTCGTGCGCGATAAGGCAAGGATCGTGCCGACTCGGAGCTCGGATGCGAAGGGCCAACCGAACGCAGCGGCACTCGCCTGTAAACTGAGCGGCCCGACGCTGAGAGAGGACGGGACTCCGACTGGTTTCCACCGCCGGGATTCCCCCACTGCGCGGATAACCGGCGCGGCGCTACCACCGGCCGACGGACGGACCGACGTACGAGAGAGCATCGCCGTAGTTCGCCCTACGCCGTGTTCGCCAACCCCCTAGTCGCCCTTTTCCGCTCGTGCTCCAGAGCCCACACGCTCCAGCTGTCTAGCGCTGCTCAGCCACCCTGCACACGTTCCCCCCTTTCTGCCCCCCCCCCCCCCCCCCCCTCGCAGTCGCGGTGTTCTCCGGCTCGGCCGAGCGCGAGAGAGAAAGGGGCTCGGCGAAGTAGAAGAGCGAGAGAAAATTCTCTCCCTGCATCACTTCGACGCACGCTTATACACGGCACCGATGCTGCGGTGCATCCTTTTCACTGTCCTCTCTCGGCTTCCAACGGTGATCTCTGTGCCCGATTTTTTTTTTTTTTTTTTTTTTTTTTTGCCCTCCCGACGAGAAATCATCCCCTCTGGCTCGCTCTCTTCTCTCGACTATACGGATCGCCCGTGTTCGATGTTTTCCATCAGGGTGAGTGTCTGAGGATCCTATTTGGCTGGGCGCGGGAGGCAACGGTGCCGAAGTAATTTTCATTAGTTTAACAGGAAACGATTTGTCGGGGAGACCTCGGTGGCGCTCGTCACTCTTTTTCGGATGCGGTTTCGAGCGGTTTTTGTTTTGTTGAAAATTAATGTAATGCGAATTCGATTCGCGGAGGAAAAGAATGAAGCTTCCGCGACCTCGTTAGAGACGGTTCGATGTGCGCGGTATTTGTGGAGCGACAGAGGAGCGCACGTTCCATTTGGTAATTATTGTTTTTTTTTTAAATCATAATCTACGAACAGATTCGCGTTTTTCCTCGTGAAAAAAGGCTTTTTTTCAAATTCTGTCGGTAAATTTTTTCATCGAGTATTTTCGTATACAGAATTTCGCGAATGCGCGGAGTCATGCGATTCGATATCGACAATCCCTTAAGCACCGGATAATACCCGATCGTCCGTGAAGTACATTTATGTATCGACAGATTTTATTTGTGTGAAATCGCTTTATTTTTCATTTTTATTTTTGTTTTCATTTAATTTAGCGATTTTATTGAAATGGCTGTATCTCCTGTCAGGGCGAACCCTCCTTGCTGTCGATACCATCCGGGTCGCGATGAAAACGTGACGCGGTACGGATACGAATGTAGAAATCAAATTTGGTTTCTTCTCTTACATAATAGCATATAGCTATGTATCGATATACATATATGGAGCCATCGTGGTATAGAGATCAATCGAATCGTTTACCATAAGAACCCCGGCACACACCCCAGGCGTTCTCCTCCCTAACGGAGAGTATACTCGAGAAATCGCTCGTTCCCGCCCCAAGAATTCACCCCTCCGTGAGTGACGAGACCACCGACGTTTTCACTCACAAACTCTCCGTCTCCATCTACGGGGCATTCCCGCCCCGAAATATCCGTCCCAGAGAGCGCCGCATACACGCATTATACCGGCGAGCTTGGCGTTTAAATGTTGGAGGCGCGGAGATTTTTTTTTCTTTTTATCCTAGGCTTTTTTTCGGGGGTCGCACGACAGCACTCTGAGTGCTCTCGCGATCAATCCCACAAGCCACGTGTTCACCACGTGATTGGTTAATTGAGTTTCAATGTAACCGCGGAAGCGTGCGGTGGAAGTGCGAGCTCGCGCTCTGTACTTATCTCGTAAAAGCCAAGATCCACGGTCGATTATGACGCAGCGCTACGATCGAAAAAAATTCCCGAAGAGGAATTCATTCGATCTGTGTACATATGAGTAGATTGTAACGTCGCTTCTGGTTTGAAAATCTCAGTTCTCAACCGGATGTGACGTTATGATGGAAAACGTCACTTCCGGTTTAAAAATCTCGATTTTTCACCGGAAGTGACGTCATAGAAGAAAGCGTTAATAATGAGAATGCAATTAAACTAAATGGTTGACGGTTTTAAGGCCCCAAAATTTAATAAGAATTCATTCGCACGAGATTAATGGATAATCCTCTCGATTCGACCATTGCCACTGAGAACTAGATTTCTTCTTTGCCACTAGACTTCTCGAGAGTAAATCGATCGTCTTTCGCGGTCGTGCAATCTCATCGATTGCCAGTGGGAGAAGACGGAACGGAGTTCCCGAACGGCAAGCAGGCGCCCGGCGTCGCTCTCCGTTCTCTCGCTACACTTCAACCACCCCCAATCCCTGTAAACCCATCCTCGAGACCCTTCATCTCAATCCATCAGTCGAAGCGTTGCGCAATAAACGATGCTTCCTACCGTGAATCTAATCGAGGTGTGCCACGAAAACGTGAGTCCCTCTATATGAACGGGCACGTCAACATAAGTTAGCGAATGCGCTTCCGTGGCGCGGGGAACCCGAACGTCCTTCGCACGTTCACGAGGTTTATACAAACACGAGTTTATCGAGAAAATAAAACGTTACGACGATTCGGAGCAAATATCGAAGCCGTTTTTGGAGTACGAGTGAAACTACCCAGCCGCTTTATTTAAATTCATTAATCGCATTCATTAATTAGTCGGGTAATTGACCATCCATTGATCTTGCAGCACTCCTGATTGAGACCTCATTGCGTTTAGCTTGTAACAAACCGGTAGGAAAAACTATTTTTTTAAAACATAAATTATTTAAATCGAACAGCATTTTTATTAAACGGGTTTACTTAAAACGGATATTTTTTTGTTTGTAATTGTCTGTTTTTAATTTTTTTTTTTAAATGCTATCCCCATATATAAAGAAGCTGTCCCCATATACTTTCCAAATCACCCTACGTGCCTTTCACTCCTCGGAATACCGACTTTGCTTTTCACGCCCTGTGAAATATATATTTCATAAATCGATTCAAATAAATTGTGCACAGGCGTCGCAGCCATTCTTACTATTAGGCGAAATTGGTTTATTTTTTTCATTTCAAAGATTGAATTATTACGTCGATTGTAAAAGCCATTGTGTATCTAAAATTATCATATCGAGAGGGTCTCGTCTACGAAACTTGTATGAAAAAACAACTGTAAAAAAAAGAAAGGAAATGTATAGAAGATAGATATAGATGTATGGTCGTAAAGTTATGGGTACGTTACGAGGGGGCAGGTCGTAATAAACAGCGAGTAAAGCGAAGGGTTGTACGTAGTGGTACGGTTCGGTGTTCACCGACAGAGCCGAGCGGAGAGGGTTGGAGTTGGGTGTGTACTGCCTCGTCTCTTCGACGGCATAAAGTATCCGCAAACGCCATATGGCGTTTTGGTGCCATAGCTAAATAGCTCGAGCTAGTGCTGAGTGTACGGGCATCGGCGCAGACCGCCCCAAAGTGCATTATGGCACATTATAACTATATAAACTTCGTGATGCACCTCCGGCCCATTTTGGGTGCGTCTACTCGGACAGTCCGGAAGTCGTAATGCCCGAAAAGCCTCGTTGATAATTATTGCAGGTCCTGGCCCAGACCTGCGTGGCCCGTCGTAAAATTGAATTTCGGTCGATCCTCCGGCCGCGTACTGAAGAGTGAGAGGCACATGAGTGGTTGCACAAATTTATATGACCGCCGCCCCCAATAAATAGAGGCAAAAATTGTCGAGAAGCGTATTTAACAGATTATTTCTAGGTTGTTTTTCGGAAGCCTTTTTCTCAGACTCTTGTAGCTCGCGGCCTTGAAGACTGCGGCCCCTTTTATTATCCACAAAAATGCTGGATGACTGATCGACCATAAAAGACCCTCTTTTTGGTTCATTTTGTCGGACTCACCGGTAGACTCCCGCTACCGCTTTATCGCTGTTGTAATTCTCGAACTTTCGGCTCTACACCGTGATTGCCCGGATTAGGGAGTGAGGGACAAAAATTTAACGCACGCTAAATTATAGCGATAATCGTTGCGGGAGGGGATCGGAGACCGGTTAATTTATGTATCCACGGCTGGGGGGGAGGGGAGGGGGGACGGCATTGAAAATTCCATTCAACGCGCTGTAATCGGTGGATTATCAAGTAGCAACGATCGAGGTGTAAAACTGTCGAAAAAACAAAGGGGGTTTCAGTTCACCGAGGGTTCTCTGCTACAGGCTCGACGATCGATTAGCGCTCGTAATCTCATCGGTGTAATCGTGTGCCTCGCGTAGGCGAAACTTTGTCGAAGTGCCACATTAAAAAATACCTGAATTTTACATCAACACCGACACGCGATACGGGCGCAATTAATTTAATACCAAAATATAATTTCCTTTGAAACAAAGTTTCAACTCCGTGTATCGTCTAGAATCAAGTATTCACGAAAATGAATAAAACTTTTCGTCAAGAAAATTAGTTTGCGTCGTTAATTCGGTTAAACCGAGAATTATAATTTTCTTCGGAATTTTTATCGTGTTACTCGTCGCCGAAAATTTAATTTTTAAAGCATGATTTTTTTGCTTCTCGAAAACCCCGCCGAAAACTGACGGTCGCGTTAGATCGTCGAGCCCAGTAGCTTTTATGTGACGTAATTCTCTTTCGCGCGGTAGTATAAAAAAAAGTGTATAATACATTTCTCGCGCCCTTCTCGTTCAAGAATTCAGTCGTACGAAAGCTGAACACCGGAGTGTATATCCTCGTATACGCTGTACAACCGGCGTGGCTGGAAGAAACGCAGAGAAGAACTCGCATCATTCCGGCGTTCATGCCGCCGGAACGCTTTATAAATGTTTTCTAAACCCCTTCGCCTCGGCCGTGCTCTCGCAGCTCCTCACAGCATCTTTTCCGCTGCCGCTCCGTCGCACCTCGCACTTTTCTCGCTGCTCGCATGTGCTCCCTCCACCTCGCTCTTAATTCGTCCCTCTTACTCCCGGTCTCGTGCCATCGCCCCGGCCTCTACCTTTCCGGCTACCCGGGCAGGATTTCATTTTCTTGCGGAGCTCGTTCGCGTAAATTCACCGAGGAGGAGAGGAGCGCTGCTCGCGCGCGTAAGTAATGCAAATGTGCAGGTGCAGCGACAGCTCGGCTCGACGAGAGCCGGCCGGGTTGTTCTCCGCTCTCTCTGCGTCCGTCCTTTTCTCCTTTCGGCCCTCTTGTGCGCGGAGGAAGGCGAGCTTCTCGCGTCTCTCTAGTCCGCTCGCCGACGCAAAGCCGGCCCGGACTACCTGCCTCGGCTAGGAGCCAGAAGCAAAGAGCTGTACCGAGCAACAGCAACGGCAAGCCGGAGAGTAAGAATGATTACGTGGATGTTGCTGAAACGAGAGAGGCCAAACGACAACGAGAAAGAGAGAGAGAGAGAGAGCGACGGAGCGAGTAGTATTAAGCGCTGGAAGCCCTCGGTCATACGACGAGAGAGCGTAATTACTAAGGCCCAGGCGTCATAACTCGGAGCAGATGAACACGTTCGTCGTCGTCGTCTCGCGTACGGCTCTCCTCCGACTCGTCCGATATGCCCGCTGCTCGCCACTGTTTTACCGTTACCGTTTCTACGCTTCTTTTCTTCCTCTTTCCTCCTCTCTCCACCAGCTCCGAGCCGGAGCGGCTCTCTCCTGTTCAAAGGCCGTCTCTCTCTCCATCTCGCCGCCCTGGTTTCACTCACGGAAAAATACCATACGCTCCATATATCCTTGGCTCGTTTCTGCCAGCGGTACGTCCGAGTGTTACAAGTACCGGCTTTAACGTATCACCCGGGCTCGAGAGAACGCTCCTGCAGGAGTAGGTACGCCGAGGCGACAAAAATAATAGGGGCGCTCGCGCACCCCCGGTCCTTCGCAGCCATTTATATTTTTTTTCGCTCTCCCCTACGTGCGGCTCTCTTCGGCGCACTGCCTGATGCATCGACTCGCTGCGATCTTACCCTTCGCTCGATTCCGCAATCTCTCTTTTTACTCCCCTCTAACCGGACCATTAGAAGCGTATATTTTTTATTTTTTTTTCAACCTTCCACTATCGGCGACAACAGCTACGCTGTAAAAATTGGGGGATACACGCGCGGCAGCGTCGTACACGCGAATGGGGTGTCAGGGCTATGGTGTACTGCATTACAGTTTGTTACGGCTCCGACTACACGAACACCACCCCGACGCAAGGATCACCCCGACGAGAAAAGCTTTTCGTTCGGGACTCTCGGAGAGATTTCGAACGGCGGCTCACGTGTAGAAGAGATCGTTACGCACACACATACGCGTGCACTGTGAGCTTCGTTCGCTCGTTGGAACGATGTATTATAACTTTTCCTCCGCAATGGCTTTCGGTTACGCCGCTACGCTTACGCCACTCGGGTAAGAGCTGTTGGCCGACGAAAACCATGTATGCTATTGCTATTGCTTCTGGGGGGGCTCTTTGGGACGCTCACCTACCGCCCCGTATATAACCGTATAATTCCATTAGAGCTCCCGGTAGGCGTATTCTATCCGACCTATACAGACATATACACCCGCTGATACCGCTGCGGCAATGTGTCCGACACCCCGGACGTGTGTATTCCGACACACGTGCGCCGCCCGATCTCTCGTTTCGATATAACGATCCTGCACGAGTACGGGAATTCATCGAGTCTGCGGCGGTTGACTGTGTTCTCGTGTTCATAAATTTTTCCGACGATGCTACTGAATAAAATTTTTAGATTTTTTTTTTTTTTTTTGCTTATAAGTCCATGCTCTTGCGTTGGTTCTCGCTAAGGTTGTAAGATTCTTTGTAGAGGTTAAAAAAATTGACTCACCTTTTCAGCTCCAGCTTTCTCCTCACTCTCGGGCACATGACCGTCGTTTTGCGGCACTCGGATTGATCAGGACGCGACTCGGAGAACGAGAAACTGTTCTGCAATTGCAAATATTTGGCATCTGTTAGATTGTGGAAATACCGGTGGACTCGAGGGTGCTAATGCAGCGGGGGTTTGTTTGTCGTTTGTACATTCCGGCTGTTCTCAGCGCGTGGCTCGATGCTTCATGGATATAAGTTCTTACTAGAAAATGTGGTAATCGGTGCCGTCGCTATCGCAAACCGGCATATTATGGCGATACAATTTTATTTTTATATGTGCATGCATAAAAAAATTTGATCTTCGAAATTTCCAGTTTTTATTCGCAAAATTCTTAGTTTTATCCGTAAAATTCTTAGTTTTATTCACGAAATTTTACCAACCCGCCTTGTGGAAAACAATTACCATTTGGGTTGAGTTAAAATTGCTATGGCCCCTGTAAAAATTTTACACACCGCGCTGGTGCCCCATTTTGCCTGGCCGAAACTTACGACATGACCCGGTAGTTTTTTCCAAGATCCTTCTCTCAGCGTACGCGTCTGGACGTCATCCGAGAACAATTAGGAACGAATCCCAGATTTCAAGCTCGACCCAAGAGCACCGTACGAGTATCGTGACAATTTTCATATTTTTCTCTGGATGTGCGAGAGTGCGAAGAAAGACACATGTTTGCGTGTTGCGTCACACTGTAGAGCATCAATAACTCGCAAATGGGTGCAATGGAGCGAAAGGGGAACATCCCTCGACCCCGTCGGGCGAAAATGTTTATGCGCGAAGCGGTAAGATTTGGAATTCTGCCACTCGCTCTACATACGTAAAGTGCCGTGGGAAACAGCAAACGTAGTTATAAATCGCTGTATTTGCATAGTTGCGTTCGAACTTTGCGAGACAGCCGAACGATTTACACGATCGGTATGCATCGCGCATGAGAGTACATGCGGAAGTTGCGAAAATGCATTTATCTGGAGCATAGTTTGACGAGAAACTCTCAACGACGTCGACAAAAATGTTGATGAATTTTATTAACGTCAGGAATCATCCACCGTCTTCACTGCAAAATAAAAGAATCTCGTCACTCCGCATCGTGAACTCGTCACGAATACAATGATAAAAATGATAAAAGATTTTCCCAAATACCCAGCTCAGATCGATGCGGCTTTGAGCAGGTTTTACAGTCGAACTTCGTTACTTAAAAAAATATAAATATATAAATTTGATAGACAGTCTATTTTTTTAAATTGGCTCTCTCCTGAAGAAGACAGGGCCGAAGCTTCACGCCAGCGAATCAGATTGGCACAGACCTTCGTTATTTTTTTTTATATCTGTCGCATCTCGGTTCGTCTAGAATTCGACCGCTCCAGCCAACCGATAACGCCTTCGTTTGCCGAATAGTTGAAAACGTTTATAAAAACTCATTAACTCGTCTGTTATCATTATCATTATTGTCGTTGAAGATGGAGTATCAGATGTCGAGACGTCAGAGACGTCAGAGACGTGAGCCGGCGGAGAGCGAAAAGTTTATTTTAATGAATTTCCGATGAAGACTGGATCCCGGTATTCACGACGTTCGAGTCGCAGACGTCGTCGTTCCCTCATTATAATAAAAATAGCTACCGGAGGCGTGGTTGTATAGGTATACTGACGCGGCATTACGATTATTTATCGGTGTATAATTCGTCGTATTATAATTAAGAAGGACTGTGCACGCGCTGATGAATACCGGAGACTCGCTTTATTAGCCCGCCACCACTTCGACACCAGCGCCGTCAACCGGATCAAAAGCGGTCATAAACAGTATAAAGTGTAACGGAAAACCGATCGTAAAAACGAATTACATTCGAAATGGTTTGAACGCATGAACTCGTGGGCCACGTTCCAAAGAGGAGCGCCTTCCACCGGGGAAACGAGTTTAAAGCGGATCAGCTTTTTCCCGTACGTTGCGTACAACATTCGATGTAAGCGATCGAGTCCGACTTCGGAATCTGGTCAGTAGAATTCTTATCGACGATCTTCGAGTCTCACGATTACGCGCGTACTACGGCTACGGCGTAATTATTTTCAAGGTTTTTTTTACTGTTATGCTCTGAACGTTGCAATAAAATATAAACGGAGCAAAAATCCATCGCGATAATCTCTGCAAACTGAGTGTTAAAAAACACCTGCACGTTGACTCTTTAAAGAGGACTGAAAAGACGGCGATTACCTTTGCCTCTTATCATCGAACTTTTATCACAAATGCCGAAACAAAAATTGCAGTTTAGGGGGAAACTATTTTCGCACTGACCGTTAAAAGGTCTGAATGTTTCCTTCTCCGCACTTATTTCCGCGTGATAGGGTGTTTTCATCAATGCGTTGGATTCCTCGGCGAGGTAGCGAAGCAAAGAAAAGTCATATTCGACTTTCGTTTTATTTTCACAACGCTCGAGAGACTTTCGACAATGGTCATCGGCAACGATGTACTCAAACTTTACACCGTAAAGAATAGGAAAAAAAATTCCAATTACTCGCTCGACGTGGCAATACATGGCGGACCATAAATATCCGATTGACAGTGGAGGGTAAGCAGTAAATAGGGATTCGTTGTAAAAACACGTAATACGAAGGGAGGCTTTCGTCTTTCGTCCCGAAGTTTACGTAGGCTCGAGGAACACGCGCGTCTCCGGCACGGGGCAGGCGGGACGCGTCGGGCGCTTTTCATTCCATTTCGTTCCGTCAGACGAATATGGGGTGCGGAAAACGTTTGGGCGAGAGGAGTCATCCCTTCGAGCTATGGTAGAGTATATAGAGGCGCATTCGGCCGTACCCTCGGATCCGTCGAAATTTGCGGCGAAAGACCGCCAGCATCGACGGAATCCTTTGGCCAGGATAGAAAGGGTCTTCGGAGTCTTTCTGTCTTGTTAGCAGGAAATGCTATGTGAACGCTCAGAACCACAGAGAAACGCAATCGGCTACGTCATTTCTGAGTGAAACTCGCTTTCCGCTGGTTCCGGCTCTTCTGCCGGTGCAGCTACTCATCTCGAGACTCGTGTTAAAACTACCGGAATGACGTCGGAAGCGTTTGTCTCGAGTGGTCGTGAGGATGTGCTCTCGGCCTCCTCGCAGCTTCCGTCTATTGCGTGACGAGCGAAACCTACCGTTGTGGGCTCTCATGATTCTCGGAGGACTTTCGCATCGCGGATGCACTCGTAGGATGCACTCTTCTCAACGGGCGCTTGGGGATCCCATTTGATGCTTGACTTTTTTTTCCGTCGCAACTTAATTTGACGAGCTGCGCGGAGCTCAACAATCGCTAGACTCAATTCGGCTCGCAGTGGGGTTATTTAAAAAAAAGTGTCGTTCCGCGAGTCTGTGTATGTTCTATGTATTTTATGTAGGGTAGGATGTGACCTATCGCAAATATTTATTTATAAAGCTGCAATTAAATCACGCATCGGAAATGTGAAAAGTTCTTAGCGAATTACTTCAGTTCGATGTTGCTATAGTTGGTCACGATCAAAATTGCAAGGTTTTTTCCTAATGATAAACCTCAAATCTTCATTGTTTAAAAAATCATGGCCATATCACCCCGACTTACCCTATTGGATGTAAGGTGTATCGACGCATATAGTTTTACGCAATTGAATTGCGTGAATCTTTACGGGAGAAGAATCACCGTTAGTGACCGATCACTGCGCCGCATTTTCCTCATGTGCTGTAACGAGAAGTTGGTCCGGCAGAGTGCTCGTTCGCGGGGCTTCGAGGGTCACGGAAAAGGGTTATTCGGTGGATGGCGGAATCGGTGATGCTGGCAGTGCAGGTCTTGTATGAAGGATAAAACCGGGGATTTCCTTCGGTGCGGCGTAAAATGGATTCGCTGTGAGCGGCAGAAGCGGCAGTAGCGCCATCGATGCCCGTCGAACACCGAGCTCCTGCAGCCTCCGCTTCTGGTGCTCCGTTCGAAGCTCGCCGATGCCTCTCGTGTACCTTTTATTGGCTGATCCACTCATCCTCGTGATAGAATCCGGTGCACGAGTCCGATTTCCCCTGTAACCCCCGGTTTATTGGCGGACCCGATCATCCCTTTGTGAGACCCTATTGTGAGCATTGATCCACGTAAACGAAATTGCCGATCGTCTACGCGGAAAAGGAAGGGAATCTATGGATATAGACTGACGGGGAGCGCTAGAGGGTGTCGGTGATGGGCTGAAGCGGAGGCCGCGGGGGATCGAGATACCCCGAAGTATCAAGAGGGAAACCCGTCCCTCCGCATAGCTGTATCCTCTGTCACACAGGGAACTGAATACAAAAGCGACAGTATTTTGGCGTGACTGCATCGAAGATCCGACAATCCGCCACGGTCTTGCTCCACGCAGTTTTCACGCTACGTCAAACGAAAAACTGACCCCCGTCACCCTCCGCTTTGCCGTTTTATATGGCGCATATGATACAACAGACCGAGACGGCCAGCGGCGAACGCATCAACCGCTCACTACGACCGATTCCGCATCGCTATCACTGGCGTTGTTTCATCGTTTCGACTCTCTGCATCGTTGTATTCTCACAGTCCGCAATGCAATCCCCATGCGTTCATTCTCTCGCCTATCAATCGTCGAAATCCTGGTGACGAATTTATGAGAAGAGGCAAGAATAAAATAGAATACAATAAATATTTTTAAAAAAATTGTTGATCCGTGTGTTACTTTATTCAAAGCTCTCTGGGGTTCGCGTATCAATCTCACTGAAAATGCACTGACTCCATTTTTGAGCGCGCCCGTCCGGACGAATACGAGTCTTGAAGCTTTGACGAAACTTCGCTTGGGAATATGAATATGCAATGACCCCGAAGATATCTGCATGACACAAGATTTCATCTTTGGCAAGTCTCGGTCAATGTCACTGCGTCGAAGAGAAAAAAAAATTGTTTCCTCGTGGAATTTTATTCTCCGAGTGAACTTCCCCGAGCGAAGTTTGTGCGATGCAAAGCGCAGATGTTATGACTCGAAGAAATTTCAGAATATGTAAAATATTCGGGTTCTAAATTTTCATGGGCCAAATTTTCGAGAACTGGCGAGTGTGCCTCAAATTTACGTTACTTTCGATATTCTTCCGTTTGATTGTCGGCTGGTTACATTTTTATTGTGTGAATGAGAAAATTAAATTATTATTATTGTCATCATCGTTGTTTGGATCCTGGGAGTGTCGATTCCCGTAAGGACCGAAAGCATGCAACAGGCAAAGAAATGCAAAAAATAGACGGAAAAAGGAAAAAAAAAAAAGAATTACTGCTTCATAAAAAAAAAAAACTTCTTCGCCCGTAAAGTTTTATTTTCGAGTGAAGTTTGTGTGATGCAAAACACAGCTGTTATAACTTGAAGAAATTTAGTCTCGTGCCGATATCTTCGGGGTCATAGTACATAAAATGTTCCGATTCTAATTCTTCAAAGGCCAATTTTTGAGAATTGGCGTACCTAAAATTTGCCTCTCTTTCGATATTCTTCCGTTTCATTGTCCGAGTGTTACACTTATGTTGTGTCAATGAGAAAAGTAAATTACGGTACAGTAATTATAATACCTCTTTGTGCGGAGAGGGAGGGGGTTTCGTACAAAGCCTCATTTTCGATAGCACTGCGAGAGAACACAAGTGACATTAATGACGCGACGAAAGGGTCCTCTCGTCGTTTCCTCTCTCGTCGTTACGCAGGTGAAATGAAAGGGGATCGATTCCGCTGGTAGTACCGAGGGAGTGGGCGTGCAGGGACAAAAGAAGTGTCGAGGAGTGCACTGCGACGAGGCGGGGGTTGGCACGCTGGGAACGGGTAGAGTCGGTGCCCGCCGACTGGGATCCTCGGTCGTCTCGGATTACCGTCGAAAATTAACGCGAATGCTAGACGTAATTGGCGTAAAAAATGCAGACGTTTCGAGCTCGCGTGGACGAACGAACGGACCTTAATGAGGTTGCCGTCGCAACGGCATTCCGCCCACCAACGCCAGCGAGCGTACGGAAGGGGTGAGTGAAGAGGCCGATGCTGATACCCGAGAGGTTTTTTTTTTTTTTTTTTTTTTGAGGCAAATAGTTGGAGACTTGGGTTCTCTTTCCACAGTTAGGTGGGCGATGTAACTGCCTCATGGATCACTTCCAAGTGCCCTCACACTTACAGACGAGTGTTACAGCAAAGAAGCGTGAATTAATTAAATTAATATTTTTTGGTTTGTTTGTAAAAAGGGTGACTTTATCAAGTTCACGGCAGAATTCTCTCCCAGCACCCCCTGTGCAACGCATCGTCGGTTAACGAAATTTAGTTTCGTCGCAATTTCAACCAGTCCGTCGTTTTAGCCCGAAATATATTTTCCACCGTCGATATCTAACCTTCCCGTAACTTTATGATTCGTTCCTGGGGGGGTTGTGGGTCACGGAACACACCCCCGGAAAACTCCGATCCTTCGACTCGAAACTACGTGGCTGATACGGTTATGTGGGATATAGACGGTAAGAAGTCAGTGACGCGAAAACGTGAGGGTAGTGAGGTCGTGCCTTCGAGGGATACCTCCCCAGCGTATAGAAACCGCCTATCCGCGTGTGCGGTTCGCACCGTGGCGTACAGTGTAGCTTTCTTATTCTTTTTTTTGTACTTCGATTTACTTCATTTTTCGTACGGCAACGAGCATCGCCGCCTCGGTTGCCCCGCCGGTTGCGGATAACTTTTCACTTCTGCACGATGGAAGGCTGCGCGCACCCGGCCGCCGATGCTCCCGCTCTCGCGGCGTCTGTGCGATGAGTTTCGGGCTGCCAGGAGTCACGGATCGGATGCGCGAGAGTACCGAGCATTCGCCCGCGGGGATACGTCCGTCCGCGAAACTTATTGTTGTGCCGTTGCGGCCGCCCGCGGCGGAATGTGCCAACAAAGTTATACCTGTACCGCGGTCAAATTAACTCTGCAGTGCGCCCCCCCCCCCCCCTCCCCCCGGCGTCGTTCGAACACTTCGAGCAACTGTGCGTTCTCTTTTCTCTTAACGTCGGCGAACGCGGAGGTGTTGAACCCGACTCGGAATGTACTTCTCACGTTCCGCAATTTACCTCTTATCGACTCCCAACACTGGATTCGAATCAACATGGGTCTCGGTCGCGTCGAACGCAATTACCGCGATCGGCAAATATGTCGATGCGACGTTCAAAATTCTCTTGATTACCGATCAAACAATAATTTCGCGTCGATTGTCGAACGAACCGGAACGAAAGATAAACGAATCGGTCGTTAGCCATACGACGGGCGTGTTTGGCAAAAAAAAAATCGCGTCGACAGCGCCGCGGTCATTACCGAACGCGAAAAATGCTGGAGCGTGAACAAACACTCATTAAAAAGGTTGAAACTGACGTTTTTCCGACGTGTCATTATGCGTGTGTACCTACCGTTCCGATGTACGCTATTTATTTTATTTATCATGCCATATGTGTATGTTTATCGATACATAACAGGTCTCCATCCGCTTCGTTCTGGCAGCGAAATGCGCTGAATATGCAAAAAAAATTATGAGATTGATGAATGGAACACGCTTTCGACAGCGTTTCGATCGTTCAATTCGACGTAAAATCACGATTTCTCTGCGTTGCAGACTCGTGACAAGCGAAAATTATTATTGTTGGTCCAACGGATCGAACGATTTTCAAAATAATTATTTTTGTAATTTATGACCAGGCGGCACATCGCTGACGGTAAAATGCCATATCAGTGCTTCTCAGGCCGACATAGGTAGACATGCGAAGCCGAGCACTAATAAGCACTGGCTTATTACGCCACTGCTCAGCAGTGAAGAAAACAATTGTCTGTGAAAGCGCTCACGGTTCGAATATCTCAGTTATGAACCGGAAGTGACGTCGTACGGGAAATATGTCAATCCCGGTATGACGTATTTCCGGTATGACCAGTGCGGTCCAGTAGCCGCGCCGATCGTGTAATCCCACCTGGGTTATCTTGCGTAATCGGGGTTTTTAAATTACCGCGATCACCGGATCGTCGACATTTTTTGCACCGGTGGCGAGACACGTGACACGCACGTATGTGCGATGCACCCGACCTGGCATTGCATCGCTTCGTGGTGTTAGTGGAACACACATCGGGTGACTAATAGGAGTAGACTTTGTCCATGAATCAGAATCAAGGGGGAGCCAACGGGTATGAATGACACGTCATTTATCCAACGCACTCTTCCCTCTTTCTTGCGTCCGTATCCGTGAAATGTACGCACGCAGGGAGTGAGGCGTGCGGCGCGCGTCCCGCGGTCCTCTCGTCTCTCGCCTCATCCCGTACGGCGCTCCCCCGGCTCCCTCGTGGACAGGTAAAATATAACGCGTAACAACGTAAAAGAGACGACGAGTCTCTCCAGCGAAGATCGAGCGCACGCTCGCTTCAGCATCCCGCCGGAGTACGCCCGCGCGGAAAAAAAAATTCCCGAGGAACGCGTGGGATAAGAAGCCGGAAATCTCGTTGCGGTAACTCACGCGCCTCCGGACATTATACGTGCGTTATACCTCCGGTCGGCCATTGTTACCAGCCGTTACTTTTGCACACGCAAACTCCATCGTTTGTTTCTGTTCCGACGTTCTTCTTGCACGATTTCTTTCTTTCATTCTTTTTCTTCGCATTTCTTTACCACCCGTTTCGTATTTTCGACTTCGAAAGGGCGTTTTTTTTTTGTTTCTTAAATTTATTTCATCTCGTCCATTTATCCCAGCATCGCCGCCGTGGGGCGTGGAGGGTTCGCGATAGAAATGAAAAGGGTCACTCGATCTCTTTCGTATTTTCGAGGCAAATATATCCGGTGTTACATCGACTGCGCTCGGCTCTTTCAATTTCATTCCATCGATCGCGCGCGCGCGCGCGCGTGTGTGTGTGTGTGTGTGTGTGTATATATATATATGTGCACTCTTTCTTTCGCCGCTGTCCGGGCGTGCCGAGGGATTCGACGTTTGGTCTGAGCAAATACATTCGGCTATTGAAAATACGAATAACGAGTAGCCGGCCTAAAGCTCATCTCATCGCCGACGTGGCTGTTCGGCGCGCAGCGGCGCAAACAAACCGCTCACCGTCAATATTCGTGTCTTCCATGTGTTTCGCTTTACTGCGACAACGAGAGAAAGTGCCAAAGAAAAATTAACCATGTCCCGAAATAGAGCTCTTCCAGCTGCGTTCATTCACAAACTTTCGTTTTTATTCATTACCAACATTTTTTTCCTCCGAATTGTAATTTTTACTTCACGAGGATTTTACGGATTCAGCGCGATCCTTTCGCTCGTTAACCGATTCTCCCTTACCGACCAACGTGCGGCCTTAACGCGCATTATCTTACTTTATTTTTCCGTACGAAGTAAAGCTTTCACGAACGATTCGATTCATTTTGCCACGGCTACTCGGGGTGAATTACGAATACGGAGATATTTTTAATTAGAGAGAGAATTCGTTTTTTTTTTTTTTTTTTCATGACGGTGCTGTATAATGAGGGTTGAAATCGAGGGGGCGAATACGTGACTGGGCAGCCTCAAGATGCCGGCGCGAAAGGGGTGAGACGTTTCCGGAAAAAGAAAGTCCGACTCTATCTCCGGCTTCCATTGCAGTTGCCCGCTGGCTGCGGTTTGAGAAGATTCCCCCGAGGCCAGAGGGTTGAAACGCAGCTTCTTTCTTTTTCGTCGGTCCCGAGCGATTCAGTCCCTTTAGCGGGCCGCGCGGATGCGGGGAACGAGTTGCGCGACACATTGTTTCCCGAGCTCCCCGAAGACACTCCCCCGGTCGCGGAACCGGGGAGCCGAGTTTTGCTGAACAGCGTCCCGGCGTCTCCGGCGAATCGTCCGGAAATTCCAATACGTTATGTACATAACGAATGTAACGGGGAGTAACCGGCGAGAGTAACTTTCGTCGAGAGATGCTTCTCGCGTTAAGTGCGTCGTACTCTCCTCCCTCCCGTCCCGCCCCCTTTTTTAATCTCTGCGCCATCTCCTCCTCCTTCGAAACGAAATCACAAAAAAAAAAAAGACGCCTTCGAAACGTTCATTCACGGGAATTGAGATGTGATATTTTACGAATGGAAAAGTACTCGTGAAATTATTCATTTCAGTTAAATACTGAATAAAAACGCGACTGAGCGAAGAGCAGTTGAAGGTGGTATGCACTCGAAAAAGTCGTGCACTCCGTATGCATCCCTGAAAGAGAGCTGTGCAGTCGCGGCTCGCGGACAAAAAGTATGCTCCGATAGCTTCCATTTGATGTTATTCGATATCAGAGTTTTTTATTATTATTTTTTTTTTCTTTTTTGAGCTTTCAGATTTACGACCTTTTTCTTTAGACACTCACGTTGGATAGAGTGAACGTGGAGAAGCGCATAAGATAAGCGGCGATTAATATTTGCTTAATAAATAAAAATAAAACCCTGAAAATTTAGCTTCGAATCCCGAAAGCCGAATGCGTTCGTTTCGTTGAACCTTTGAGGGAAGGATTTTATTGCGAATTCGATCGGCGGCCTTTGTGTCGGCACCACGTGCTGCTCGCCGAGGCTCGAACATCTCCCGACCCTTCCGATCCGTGGATCGTGGCAGTTTGCCGCGTTTTTTTCCCTCGCTCCACATTTAAATAATTACAATCCGGGTGTCGTTTAGCCAGCGCGATAATTTATGGGCACGATTCGCGCCGGGCCAACGAGCCCGAAGGCTCGCGAGCACCGGTAACCGTGTTGTTACGTTCCGTAGCGAATTCCGGTAGCTGTTTCGGGTTTACACGCCTGCGTGCCGATCGCGATTCGTTCTCTGCCCTGGCAGTCCCCATAGGCCCGGCGTACGCGCGCCCTTTTCGATCTTCCACGCCGTTCGTTCGCCACGATCCGGTTCAGGCCTCGATGAACACTCGCTCTCTCCGATCTGCCAACATGTAATGGTGGCAGATATATGCGTGCTCCGATGCTGAATCAGCCCCGGTTCGTTAAACTGACGAGGAAATTCCAAACGCGCGACGGAATGATCGGCGCTCGCTGCGGCTAGTTTTGTCATGAGCGGGCCACTTTCTTTCCGACACGCGCAAGACGACTGAAAGCGGGCAAAAAAAAAAAAAAAAAAGTCCTGATAAATTTCGGACTTCGGCTTATGAAGAAACTGAATTTTCTATCGGAAAATGATCGCGAAAGAACCGCACACGTTTTCGCACTCCACTCTTCACCGAGGCGTCACTTCCTCTGAAATCAATATTTTTTGGCTTGTTGTCGGGAGAGGGGTAGAATCATGAGAGGGTTAATGTAACTGATGGGACGTTCCCTCAGGAGCGCGCGAACAGCGCTGGTTATGTGACTGCCCGCACACCCTAGTAGTTTATGCCCCTCTCCCTAGCCCTGCCTCCCTTATTTCTTCACCCCTCTCATAATTCAGTCGTCGCTCTCACTTACCACTCCGATAATTTCACATTTCATTTTTTTTTCTCCTCTTTCTTTTCGCTCTCGGGCACGGATATATGTCTTATTTGCCCCGCGTCACTCGGTGGTTCCGCCCAGCCCCAATTTTTCAAAGCCCGATTGAGAGGGAGCCTCCGCTTCCACGGTTCGCTGTTCATCCCCGGATACGCGGTCATATCTCCCAGAATCTTGCGGGTGACGTAAGCGCCATTAAAAGAGACATAACGAATGAGCCTCGCTCTAAACACAAGCGTGTTGTCAAGTGTATCGAAGCAACTCACAACCCACATGTCACATGTGTCGCGCCAACCAAATCCATTAATGAAATACGTGTTGGTGGGCTTGCGTGTTGAGACAACACGCCTGCACTCCGTCTTTCCTGTATTCTCTGCCCAACATACTTTTTAGTGTTTCGTAACAGAACACGCCTATTGGAATACCTGTTATGTCTGTTGATTCAACGCGTTTGAGGCTGAAGAACTCACGTGATGTTTAGGTAGGGTAAAAGTGGTGAATATGGCCCACCTCAATTAACACGTAAATCAATGATATATGGACCGGGCCATATTCCCCACTTTTACCATACACCTCTTGCGAATCCACCTTAGGTGAAACACCTCGCCGTTGCCTCTGTCAATGTACACGTGTACACGGGGGATTGTCCCGCTTCCTCGCGACCCTACCGGTCGCAATTCCGGATTAGCGGAGCGGGAGCCCACTGACCAAAAGCCCTCTTCGGTCGCCGAACGGCAGAAGTAAATATTCCGGCGTTTGTTCCGTTTGCGGTCGCGAGCAACGTTGTGCACATTCGAAACACATAGTTGCTCACGGTTTACACACAAAATACCGTACCGGACGCTTGGATGCATACACGTGTATCAGAGTGTGCCGCAGCCCGAATGCATCGTGCGTGAGTCGTTATTGCATCCGCAAGAGTATACATCGATAGTGTGCTCAAGCACGTTTGGCAAAGCCCGTGCAATTTCTCTCTCCCCCTCTCTATAGTTTTTTTAAACTTTTTTTTTTTATATAACGTACGACCGTCGCTAAAAGCCATGCTAAGGTTTTTCTGTGAATCGGAAATAAAACAACGGGATGTAGTGTTCGGGCTGCAGTTCGTATAGCGCCGTGGAGGTGGGGGGTGGAACTGTGTGCACTGTTGAAACGATACAAAAGCACCCTTTCGTGCGCAACCAGTCAAGCCACCAACCAACAGAATGCGTTTGCACACCGGCGTGTTATTTCCACGCATCGTGCCCACGCATCACATGCATCAGCGGCATTTCGGTTTCAAACTTTCTCGCGAATTAGTCACAATACGACGGTGATCATCGATTATGTTGGCCGGGGCAAGCGTACCGTGACAAACATCGATTTATAGTCGGACGGCGGATGTTAATTAGCAATTACGCGTCGCGTTAATTGGAATTGTAATTTCCTTCGAGAAATAAAGAAACTCGTATCGCACCACGTCAAAGTAATGCGCGAATCGATCGGATTCGTGGTAACAGATACCCACTTTATCGTCGTACCGACATATTGCGACCGACATAAATATCCACAGAATTTTATCGTCGCTCGGGGAATATCGTGTGGTTGCTATATCGTAAACACTTTTTTTTTTTGAGCGTCCCAAGACCCTTGTGTGCCCGAGAGGGTGTTATTTCTGTAGCGAAAAAGAGACAACGCCGTCGCCGCTTTGTTCCCGAGGCAGAGTTCCAAACCTGGACCTGCTCATCCCCCGGGAATTGAGTAGGCGCAGTGCGGGGCTCAGATGGGACGGTCGTGGCAGAATTTTTTCGGCACATTGCTACCCTCGAGGACTCTTCGGCGAGTCCGCGTCGACACCAGTGAAGACGCCCTGCCGGCGGACGCCCATAGGAATACTTGATTTGTCAACGCAACACAAACAACATAACTTCAAAATATATTGAATTCATTTGTTTCCGAAACGGTTTTATAATAACAATTCACGATTCTAGTGGGAAGAAACTTTTTCTGACGAGTGCTGCAATCACACTTGTTCAAAAAAAGTATTTCGCACGAGTATCGTACCAAGTTGTATTTCGCAAGGTGTGACAAGGTGTGAAAATAAGGGTTTTGGGTGCATGGGTTCTCAATGAAGAAAAATATTGATAACGACCTTTGTTTGTAAATACATAAACTGATAACAGAAAATTTCCATGACGATTCTTTCGCTGGCACGTCGTCAGTGACTGGGGATTCTTCATCAGCTCCCCAGCAGACATTTTACAGGGTTAGATGGGCGTCTTGTCGGACCTTTTCCGGAGCTCACGAGCGCGTGGCGTGACGCTCCGAAATGTCGAGCACGGTTATTGCGAAGAGGTCCAAAGATGCATGCCAACAATTTTTGTCGGATAGCGTGTAACGCGCCGCACGTAATTCACCAAAAGCATACAACAAGCCGAGCGAGCGAGGCACCCACAAGAAAATCCGACAATCGAGCCGTCCAGCCACCGACCCTTCGGCTGCACGGAGCTAAAACGACCGGCAGCCGCCGCGGTACGAGACGCGGAGGTGGAGAGACACGACCCTCGCCGAGTCGGGGTTCCCGCAGTGCGAGAGTCCCAACGGGCCGACGTAAAATAATTCTCCAAAACACTTTTACATATTGGACCGAGGGCCATTTGCATATCGCCTCGCGGCACGTTTCGGACACCGCGCCGTGTTCCACGGACCCACCACCGACGCAGTTACAGCACGAACGCAACTCTCCCTTCCCGTCTCGCTCGTTCGCTCCTCATTCTCGTCTCGGGAGGCCCCAAATGCATTTTGTACTCGCCACCACCAATCCCCCTCCCCCTTCCCTCGCTCTTCGCGGGACGGTTCCCTCTCCCAGTCTGACCGAGGCTCCTTTTTTTCTTGTCTTTTCCGTGGACCATCTCTGTTTCTCTCGCCCTCTTTGGAGCTATGGTAATCAAAAGGGAATGCAATTTGCGCCGAGACAACCGAGTCCCAAATGAAGTAATTAAGGACGAACAAACGAGGCGGATCCCTTCTCTCACTCTCGCGCGTTTCCTGCATTTTTCGTTCGTCTTTATCTACGCGCGTATGCGTATCTCACTCTCGGTGCCTCTTACCTGCACTCGCATCGCCGAAGCTCGCCGATGAGGAACCGACCGCTCATGCCGCGCTAATAGGACAGATCATTAGTTATTTTTGCCTGCGAAACCCCATATATAGTTTAATGAGAAACGAATCCCGCTTGACGAGATATGACGGTGGAGGGAGAGAAAAAAATGCGAATAAAAATAATAAACCGACGCTGCGGCAGAGTGCGTAGGGCTCGAGAGAGAGAGGTGACGACGGGCTCGTCCCGATCGGTGCAATTAGTTCGAATGAACTTGTTGAAGGGCGAGGGCGCGAGATTCAAGGAATTGATACATTCTTGTTTTGGAACCGGTTCGAGGGATTGTCATTAATTTGATTATCTTAAGATGGTCTGTGAAACGAGAACCATTTTTATTTATTTTTCACAATTATTATTGCTGATATTAATTATTATTATTTGCAAGAAAAAAAGTAATTGTGTCGAAACCAAAAGCATCGGCATGAAACTAATTTTTTTTTTTTTCATCAGACTGAAATAAACTTATTTATTTTAGTTTAGTTATACAGTGTCCCTGCAGTCCCGCAATAACTCATATTAGGGGCTGCACAACGTTTCGTGGATTGCCCATCCATAAATATTATGCGATCGATAATATGGTTGTAACGAGTCCGGTAAGCTGCGCGTAACGTGAAAAATTTTACGGGAAAATATTCTCGGTCGTGTGCAGGTTTCGTCGTCGGAGGCGTTTTACAGCCGCGTTTTACCGGGTTATTTCCTGCCCCGTAGGTAGGTATCGTATAGGATCACCTTTGGCATACCTGCGAGTCCCACGGGGGTCCTGCCAAGAAATTCCAGAAAAGCCCGCGACCCCGGGGACCTGCGAACTGTCTCGCACAGTTCAAAATATTGACTAGACCTGCCTTCCCGGTCGGACCTATTCCCGCTTGCATGCTGGCCTGCCCCAACTTTTTCCAACGAGCACACGGTCAGCGCACGTTTCCAATTTCCTCGCCACTTCTCACGAGAATAGTCCTTCTTTCTTGTCTATTCACATCTCTTCGCTTTCTTCCTCCGACTCTCCATTTCATCCCCTGCCCACACGCACTCTCACTCGGAGGTTTCGGGCAAACCAAAACGTCACGCTCTTTTACGAGCGGGCAGAGGGTTAAACCGTCAAAGAAACAAACAGCTCTCATCGGGGACGTCCTAGACCGGGAATAATTTTTTCGAATGACCTTCCAAAAACCCCCATCAACGCGTCCAATTATTTAGTTGTTCATTTATTATTATTATTATTATTATTTACACATGTCTTATTTTGGAAATAAAATAATTCTGAAGAGGGCCGACACCTATGGCCGAATCGTAAAATAACGCAGTTTGGAGTTTCGCCCTGTCCTTCCACCTGACAGTGCCGATGAGTCGATCGCGGCACATATCACAAACAATAAAAAGCAGCGAAAAATGCTGACCGTTTGAATGTCATACACAGTATGTGTAAGAGGTGGGATGAGGTTGGTTAATGTTAGTGACCGCCAGTGTTACGGGAAAAGTTGCGCACCCTCTGGAGAACACTGCGCAATGCTCTTTTAACAGCCACCCTTCGTTCGTAGCCCCTTCAGCGTTGCCGTACAGTGTATACTGCCTATTAGAGGAATACAACGGCGTCGGGACGGTTGATAATCGAACGCGGTACCGGCGCTGACCGTACGCCGACCCGATAGCGTGCACCAAAGGTCACTGGTCGGTGTATGAATTATGGATTCTATGTTTTTGCCGGTTTCACCGGGAAATAAATGTGAGCGGCGTGGACGGGAACATCGGGATAGGATTATTTAGAGATCCGCGATAGGGACGGTGAATAAGATACCTTTTTTTTTCAACGTTGCTTATGTTGCGGAAGCACGATGCTCTCCCGGTTTCTACGCAATATCGCTCGTATAAATTTGCAACACGCAATATTTTTCCTTCACTTAGAGGAAAAATATATGGCTTTGCACAGACTGCGAGCTCGTCACGTCGGTCAGCTTATCTCGGAGGCAAAGTTTTCGCGTAAATCCCGCTAAAAGCAAATGTCCGTCAGGATTTTACGTTGCTCGTAAATCGACTGTACGTATCTCGCGGTGAGAATTCTTTCTTTATTTTTATTTTTTCTTTGCCGTGAATTTATCCGAACGATTTCGCGGAATACGCTTTTTTTCCCGACTCCCGGCTCGGCTCGGTCGGGTGAAGGAGCCCGGGATAAGGAAACAAAAACCGTAGGGTGGCCGGTTCGACCGAACGAACGTGAATCGTACGTGAATTTGAGAGTACGCTTTCTCGATTCGACGATATATTTTTTTTGTCTCTCCCTCTCTCTCTCTCTTTCCGGCTCCGCGAGACCCCGAAACAGATTGACCACTCTCGTTTTCTTGCTTCCCTTCCAGAACGATTCTCGATACGCACTGCGAGAACTATTATTTATAACGGAAAATGGCTGACCAAAACGATCTCTATGTTCAGTGGGGCAAGCAGCCTCGCACGCGGGAGGGAGATGCTGTATTTTTTTTCCACATCCCTCAAGGGACTCCGAGGGGTGTCTTGGTCCAGCGACCATGCCAGATCCAGGTCCTTTAGCACTCTTTCTCGGCTCTTCCCCCGTCTCCCCTACGCCCCTGTCTCTCGCATAAAGCGTCGCACCGGCCCACCCAGGACCGCAGAACCAATACGAAATTCCTATAAACTACACCGTCGTATTCCGAGCGACCGTTCCAACTTTGCGGCTTCGCCGAGTTTCCTGTTCCGACGAGAGCTTCTTCTATCGCGTGGAAAATCATTTCCGCAAAGCCCCTGTCGAGGCCTCCCGGCAGACCGACGTGACGGACCAACCGAGAAACCGAAATATTGTCATTCCTTGTGGCGGAGGGTTGAACGTTATTGTTAATTTTTTTTTTTTTGTTTACCCCACAAAGAGAGCCTTTGAGTCCGAGCCCGAGTTCCTTCTATTTTATTTTTTACCGAGCCTGTACAGTACGCCCTCATGCCACATATCGCGGGTACAGGAAGCGAATGCCCGTCTGATGAGCTATCGCATTTGCGATACAAGCATTACTCATCGATACAAGTATACGAGTTGCCCCCAGGAATCCGAGTGGCTCTGCCACCCGCTTGCTAATACGAGCCGGGCAGTAGCCACTTTATAAATAATTACTATTCATCTTCTCGCGAAACATGTGTGTGTAACTGCATTGCACATGCATCGATTTTTTATTCATTCGACTACCACGTACCGGCACGCTGCCGATTGCGATTTATAAATCACGTTAACGAGCTTTTGATTACCCTTGGCGTTCTTTTTTTTTTTTTCATGCGTGCAGCATAAAATTGTCACTACTTATTGAGGCACAACGACGAGCGCGAGGCTCGCTCGCGAGTCGCGAAATTGCTCGAGCAGCCGGGGGTGGATGCCGCACACTGGGCGGTAGCTGCCTGAAACGCCCGCGGGCTTTATATTATATGGTGTACACCTTGGGCACGAAACTTCATCAGAATATGAGCAACAGCGCGAGCACGAATGAACCGCGCGCGACAGCGTAGAAATTGCACGCGAGTAACGATCGAGTAATCGAAGCGATTTGCGAGAGGGGCTTCGAAGGAATACGAGAATGAGAAACTAAATATACCGCGGTCATACGTCTCTCACGAATATCCTCCTACCGCGATATCTTGTTTGCTTTTACCTTGTTTTTCTCGAGTTAATACCTCGGTTCTAGATTTTGTTTTTTCTTTTCTTTTTCCGTCGCAAATCCTGATTGCTTTTGCTCATTTTTATTATTTATTAATCCGTTCTTCTTTATTCCACCGGTGGTCGGCAGGTGGTCCCCTTTATTCCGCGACGCAGCATTGCCTTCGGGAGCTTGAGGCTTCGGTTGTATACTCGAGTTTCTATTAACGTTATTTTTACGAGCCACGCGAGCGTACCGGCGCGATGCTCGAGCTTTCTCCCTCGGCTTTGCATCCTCTTAAGGATTACTCTGAAAAGGAAGGTACGAGGGAACCCTCGCTAATGGCGTTGTCGCAACCAGTGAAACTGGATTCTATGCTCTCGTGCTCTGTGAAGAACCTCGTTACGTGTACGGCTTGCGTGTAAACGGGTAATGCGCACGGGTTACACATGCATGGGGATTCTTATAACACACAGACGCACCAATGTTACACCTTGGATGTACCGTGGAGTTCACGCTCTATTAGATCCTTCTCTTATTTTCACCTCGACGTCGCGCGCCCTCGTTCTCGCTCTTACAAATTGTATATAAAGAACCTGAAAGCTCTCTCTGGCCCGTCGTTGGAGAAGCCTCTCCACCTTGTCGCTGTAACCAAAGACGCGCGATGACTGATGCGAGAGCGTACCGAAACTTCGAGTATAATTGACACCGAATGGACTACACTAATACACGCCTTAAGTGGTTCAGTAATTTAGTCAAGGATCGTACACAGAGTATCAGCTCGGTCCCCCGACTCCTGCATGGACTCTCGAGACCGGTGAGCCGCTGAATAGCTCGACTGTTATAAATGCGCGTACTTGCTGCTCACAATTAGGATCTTTATGAAAGCACGCGGAATGAAAAGAATGAAAAAGTTAATAATTAGACTACACTGTGAAAAAAAAAATGTGAATTTAAGGGACCGGGATGGAAGTTTTTATGCAAAAACTGGTACATTCAATTTAATGTACAATTGTGATGAAAAATTTATGGGCCTTTACACCGCGAAATTAAAATAAATTATTGGATTTGAGGTACTTTACTAGTAAAATTAAAGTACACATTATTAAAAGTAAAGTATTTCTAAATTTTTAAATATATTGTATATTCATTTTTTTGAATCAAAATTGTACATAAAATTTAATACCACCAGTTTATGCATAAAAACTTCGAGCATCGGTACATCAAATTTCATGCGCATTTTTTTTTTTTTTTTACAATTCGCTCGAGTCGAGTGGCTTGTTCTACCTCGAAGTTGATCTCTTGATTCCGCGACAGGATGATGTCTGACTCAGCGAATGGATCCAATGTTCGGCATTTAATGACATTAAACGGCTCGGGCCAACACTGCCGGATGAACGGAAATCGAACGAACCGACCTGGGATCGAGTGGTCAAAGGAATAGAGGATGAAAATATGCATGAAGGATTAAGATGGGTTTGCTCGTCTGTGCCAACAATTTTCAGTATTCCGAGGTCTTCGTGCGTCTTTCCCGAAATATCTTTCTCTTCCATTGGATATTCGATTGCCTTCGTCAGTTTTCTCGGCTCCTCTGTAAATCGTCCAGAGACGAGTCGAAAGTCGTCGGGTAGTCGCGTCGCACTTTATCTCCAAGAGATTCTCGTCTGTGAGGTTGTGCAGCGAACCCGGCGAAAATGGAGTTGACTAGTGTGGATTCGATCGGACGCGTCCCGCATGGAAGACGGGGAACTGGAGCCGCGAGTACTATAAGTGTCCCGAGCGTGAAGAGAGTGCCTTGGCGCGTTAAGTTCGGTGTTTACGTTCGCCATGGAAGCATGTATAAAGCGTCGCGTCCATCGGCCGGACCCGGTAATACAGATAACCAGCGGAGTTCAAAAGAATATTATGTTATCGCGTGGAACCCGCGAGCGAGCACACTGTACGCATATAAGGGCAGACGGGTACCGAAATTCCGATCTCGTCATAAATATCTTTGAAACCTGTCCGGTCGGTTTGCCTCCGGTCGGCTCACAGAACTTATTAGGTAGATGTACCGTGACACCGTATGGGAACCGAATATGCGCGGAACACGCAGTCCACGCGACTCCGAATCAGTTAAGTTGAGAGCGAGGAATCCCGGCACGTTGTCCGGTGTATGTCTCTGTTAGACTGTGGCACGACGAATTTACTGTGACGATTGCGGGGACGACGGTGAGTCAGCCGGATCCTTTTCACGTAAGAAAATATGTTACCGTTCATCCAAACGGCCTCTCGAACCAAAGAACGACTTGAACTATTTTTCTCGAAGGTGTTATTGTCGTAACCCTTCATCGACTCTTCTAAGCTCCGATGTCCGAGCCTCTACAATGTACTCCAGCAAAGAATCCTCGCCGATGTTCCCTTATTCACCGCGCACAAGCCACGACCAAATCATGAGACAACCGCTAGACGCTGGACGACCCCGCAGCTCCCACATAATGCCCGACTGACCTGACCGTCCCGCGTCCCTCTCGCTGCTCTCTCGCTCCTCGGGCCGAGCGGACCCGTCGTTATTAAACCTAAATCATTTGCGTCGAGGCTCGACTGCCATAACTCACGGGAGGCCGTGAAATATGGCCGTGGTTCGAATTGTGGCCCACAGCACCCGCGGGAGACGACGGGGCCATCGAGCATTTCACCGAGGGGAAAAGAGACCCTGGTTAGGTCCACGGAGAAGAGACTCGCGGTAGACGCCTCTTCCTTTTGTCTGTACACTCGCTGAATATTCTCTGTACCCCGAGCCACCATTCTCCTCCGGCGCGTCATTCCTCCACTTCGTCTTTCGCACGTCCGACCGGACCTCCTCAACGTCCCGCCGGATTCTCTCCTGTCCAATCCTTTTCTCTCCTCCCAACCGTCCCTCCCGTTTCCATTCGACGAACAACCCGAGCTACCACTTTGGACCGAGACACACACACGAGATTTTCGTAAACGGGCCATTGATTTACGGCTCGCACGAGAGGAATTCGAGTCCGAGTGCCAAACGTCCGGTGAGACCGAGCCGCACGGTCATCGGCGACTCGAGAAACGGCTAATGACTACGTAGCAAACGCCTCGTCGGCGCGTCGCGCCAGCCTCGATGACCGCACAGTGGCCAACTATTGTATCTTTCATCAGAGAAGTTCGTAACCACCACAGTCCATCACGGCCGAAGGATTATAAGAGGTCGCAACAGCCCACCGAACATGATCCTTACCATGCGCAATCCTTTCGAGGAAGCTGCACCTCCGTCGGTACTGGAAGTTGTCCGGTGAGCCTGCGACGCCGAAGGATATTCATTTCAAAGACGCCGTTGAAAGAGGCAGAGAAGAAAAACAACACGACACATATTCCAGACGGACTTTCAACCGCGGCGAAAAGGGAGGGGCAGCCTTAAGACTCGGAGAGATAAGACTTAAATCGGATAATCCGTTTGATGGACTCTCGCGTGGCTACTCAAAATCATTTTCAAGCCGGATGCCATTCCCCCTGCGTGTCCTCTATCCATAGAGCGCGCGTGTGTCCTCGTGTCGACGAACCGAAAATATAAAAATCCATAACGCGCGCGTCATCCTCGAATCACCGGGAATAGTGCACAATGGCTCTTCGCCTCTCCGCAACTTGTTCGTGGTCCTAAGACTTCACCGCTCCCTCCGTCTCTCCCGTGTCTCGTTCTCATCGAATGTGATTTGGTATAAATATTCGATGAGCTGCCCGCGTTGCTGCAGAGCGTCCGGGGGGGAGTGCGGACGAAGTCTTCTCGGAGGCAGGGTTTTATGGTGTAAATGTATGAAAGAATGATAGAGGTGGGTCGAGTATCGGTGCAACTGGTGTAAGAAGGTGGTGGGCACGGCTCCAGCGCACTACCACCGAAAACTCCTGGAGGGCTTCGTCGGTAAATCTTTCGCGAAAGCAGCGTTCGTGGTCGTAAACCGCCGCTGGCAGAGGGAGAGAATGAGAGGGCCGAGCTCGGGAGGGGAAGTAAGAGAAAAGAGGTGGAGTTCGGGACTGGCGAGCTGCAGTGCAAAATGTAAATTCGCTGCTGTGCCTAAACAGCTAATCGAAAAAGTCGGAGGGTGCTGCTGCTGCGAGAAAGGCGGAGGGTTCGTACCGGAGTTCATACGAGGCACTGGCAATACACTGAAGCCAATACGTTATGCGAGAACAATTGGCGAGGCTGGTCCACACCAAAAGGTGACCGGCGACTCGCAGCTCCGGCGCGCACTAGACGTAAAGAATACGGCGTGCGCGGAGGTACTTCGTACGAGGCGAAGCCTCCGAGACGGAGTTTTCTTTTTTTCTTCATTTTTTAGAGGCGAGGGCGAACGAGAGAGTGAGTGAGATTGAACGTCGGGTGTAAAAAGCCAACGGCGTGCAGCTTACGGACGAGAAAGCGAGAAAGAATTATCGGTCGAGGCTTTGATAAATCGCGCCTGCTTACGGATTCACTTAAGGCCCAATAATGGCTTTATAAAACACGAAACGAATGTTCAACAAGTCGTTAGCATTCGTCATTTACGAATAGAAATCTTCGAGGTGTATTATAGTTTAGACATAACCAACTGTAGGTTCCCATGAATTTATGTATTTGTATTAAATAAAGTTGCCAGTAACGCGCGTTATTGGCAATGTAATTTCGTGGTATGTTCGGTTTCGGACTGAGACTATAAACTCGAAAAAAAAAAAAAAAAGTCTTGGCTCCAATCCTTCGACGAGGACTTTCCGCCTTCGGGCGTTTACGGTTCGAAGGAGAGCTCTTGCATATTATTACGATAAATCAATTAAGATCATCGTTTCTTTTGGGTAATATATTTCACTTTGGTTTGGTTAATGCGGAATAATGCGGTTCTCCGGAGTGGGCAGAGTCACTGAGCGTGACGAGTTTGTAGGGAGGGGATGAAGAAGGGATTAGTCGAGAAGGGCCCTTGATAAATCACTGGCGGCAGACACCGTTTCGTACGGGGCTCTATATCGTATGCTGTTACGTTACAGTGTACCCTGCTACGGAATTCACCGACGACTAATCGCCGTTGGAAGACCCGAACGCATTCCGTCTCCGGGTCCGAGTTTCGTGAAGCGATGTAAGTTTGAAGCTCCGACGACCGAGAGATGAGAAACACATTGAACGCAACACGCCCGAGAGATCCAGATAGAAAATAGTTTCTCCGTATCTCTCGTCATGTCTGAGCCGTGGTTATAACTTGCTCGTATACCGAAGTTAACAGATGTGACACTCGAGAGAAACAGGAGATACATCGAATCCATACATCAACGTGATAAATCATAAATAATAAATGAAAAATAAGTTAAACAAGAAAGCGATCGAAGAAGAAAAAAAAAAAAGAAAACTAGGAGAAAGTACTCGACAAGACAAATATCGTTGTCTCTGCGATAGTTGGAAAAATTCGACCGAGAAAGTTTCAACCGGAGAGTGCACGGCGAGTGCGACCGAGATTTTCTTCCCTACTCGTCGGGCCATCGTGTTACTGGGGTAAACGCAGTTTAATGAGGGTGAGGTTTTTTTTTCTACCCCAAGCTACCTACTCCGGAAGCTGTATGGCGGAGCTAAGAGGATGGCTCTTTCCACGGGGGAACCAACAATGGCCTTGCTGACCGCCCGGGCGGTCCCTGTGGGTGGACATCTCGGTCACAACTCATCGTCTTGACGCAAAGGACCTTTTCGTTGACCCAAGACTCTCTCTCACTCCGGGGAGGTCCTTATACTCTTATGCACCCATGCAGCCTCGGTGACCCAACGTTCTTCCGAACTGCCTCGTCTAGCCGTTTCCTCTGCTGCACTCTCCACCGTATTCACTCTTCGTGTTGCACCACCGATGGCCGCCTGGACTCCTCGTTCTCATACTCTGTGTTTGCAGAGCGGCACACCGATTCATCATTCTTTTCACAATTTGTTCTCTCTCCGTTTCTCGAAAAACCCGTGAAAGCTGTGGCTTTTCTTCCCGACGAACCGGATATACACTTTTATTGCGGTCCTATACCGCACGGTTCACTATATCTTCGACCGGAGGTTTAAGGTAGGCAGGCAAGTTTAGCTTCTGGCTCGGAGTTTAGCTCCTGGCGTAGAATTCTCAACGCGGAAGCCAGAAGCTACTTATACCTCCGGATTTCAGTGTAGGTCCACGGTATAAATTTCCTTTGACTAACGCTCCTCCGGAACGCGGAGAAAATAGCAAGACCGAGTTCGGCTCACCCACCGACGCAACGTTTCGCTTCTAAATTAGCGTCACTAGCGTGCTACCCGAAGCTTAAAGTCCCGTGGGAAGCAAATAGCGAAGGAGATCGATAACCGCGATTCCTTTTCCCTCTACCATCGGCGTCACATGCTTTCCTCCCTAGCGTTCCGCCTCAACTCCCTCACGGAAGCGCTCCCACTTTCGTTAGTGTTCCGAGTTACAGTGTTTTACCTCCGATATCTTTGAGAGCGAGACACCGCAAGGACGAACCCTCTGCAGATTATACGTTCTTACAGAAAACGCAGGTAAAATGTTCATCGTCGATAACTCTTCTTCCACTTGATTTGTGTGTGGAAGAAAAAAACTATTGTAGATAGAAATAACAAATTACTTCGAAAATCGATTCTCAATTTTTAACTTGAAAAAGAAATAAAAACTGTATCGATTGAATCTACGCTGAGAGAAGGATCAGCGAAGACGGCGAGAAAGAAGACATACAGTGAATTTAAAGCAGGCACCATCGTACGCAAGCGCCACCAGTAGCGACATGTGGAATTTTCACAGGGACCATAGCAATTTTTATATACCTAAAAGTTCTGTCGGCTTTTCCCAGATTTATGATAATTTCTATCGAATCAAACGGATTCATAGTAATTTCTAGCGGATTTCTATGAACGTCAAAAATTAATAAAGCTTTAATGTTCGTCGGATTAAACTTGGAAATAAAAAGATAAGCCTCCAAGTCCCCCTCAAGACTGATAATTAACTCCCTCCTCGCAAAATTGAATTCGAAAATAGGATTCACCCGTCAAACATTCCAAATCAAGATCGAGCGATCCGCAATTGGTTAGTCAGCGACAATTCTCGTTATTGCGGTACCGAGGTGAGGGAGAATTGAGGCCAGAGGAAGGAAGGGACAATAACCCTGAGGGACCGAATTATGATGAGAATAATAAAGGAACAATCGTGAAAGCTCGATGGGGAGGAAAGCTCGCGGTTCGTTCCTCGCGGGCCCCCTGCTAACCAAACGAACCGGGACAGCTTGGGGGATTGATTTACAATTCGGAATTACGGTGCCGTCCAAACGCCTGCCACTGGGTTTCTTCGGGACGAGGGGATGGAAATAGCATTGAGCGTGAGATTGCTGCCATGATGCCGGTGCCCTTGTCTGGCGAGCGTTCTCCGTGCCTCTTGATAATGCCTCGTACGTATACAGCGACCTACGGTACGTACCGGGTTGGTACACTGCATCTGAATAAGGGGGGCGCTCACGATGGCACCGAAGGGTGAGTGGATCTCGTGGATCATAGAGCAACGGATTCTATAGCTCGTACGGAGAGTGTACATCGCATAGCACGTGGAACGGGTCGAGTCTCAGGCATTGTCTTGCCGTCAGAAGCGTGCAAATATTGCCACCGTGTCATCCCCTCGAACGTAAATGGGTGTACCACGATAAAGACCGGTTGTCACATGCACGAGAATAGGTACGTACACGCGAAGTACGATTGTGTCGGGACAGAGGACAAGCATGAGCAAATGCCCGGAGGAAAATTCACCGTCGAATACCCCAAACATACGGAATGGGAAATGCTTGGGATCTATACAATAGGAAGGCATCATGAAGCTGGTGCGGTATGTTCTCCAGTTACACCGGTAGATTCGCACAATACCGGAGTGCACTATATCCGAGACATTTATTCTCGACTGTATTACGTACCAAACGACCAGCGTCAAAGGCAAAAGCGGTCTAATACTGTACGTAATGTTGGGGAGTTGTATTCGAGTTACAGATAGGGCCGGTCGGGTGCATAGTTGTGTGGGACCAAAGGTACGCTTCGTACAAGCACAAGTTGAATGAGGATCGCGGAAGGGGGGGGCACGCGTTCGTGACAGTAGGTCGTACGTATGCGGGCAAGTCGAGGACTGCGGTATATATCTGATAAAGTTCTCCATGCTTGTCACTCCCTTGACATCGCTAGTGTGTCTCCGTTGTGTGTGCAACAGCACTGATCTGGGTCGCTTATTTCGCTGAAGCCCCTGACCACTCCCATGTCTTGATCTTACTTTGGCCCGTCGTGCAATCGCGAATCCTACTCAAAGGACTTTGAGCACTATAGTCGACTGAAATATCTCGTTAGCTTCGTTCGTTCCCTATTCGATTTTGCTCCGCAACTTCAGAATTTCGGAGTTCGTGGAATTCGATGTCGGTAGACTTCCTCCATTCGGATCGACGGATTCTCAAACGCAGCTTCAGAAGCCGGAATCCAAGAAACGCGGAGAATCCTGGGTAGGAACGTACCATTTTTTTGCGCACCGAGTATGGAGGGATAGACGAAACATCGAAGTACGAGCAACCGAGAATGAGATACCCGTTTTTGAGATGGAAATGGTTGAACGGATTCATACCGAAGCATCGGAGAATGTTAACGATTAATTTTTTATAACCGCTATGCTGCGGAGCTTTTATCGCGGTACTCTCACGGCTCGAACTTCCGCCGGCGAATAATTCACTGGTGCAATCTGCGAACTCGCTGATCTACGAAATAATTCAGCAATGAGAATAACCTGGACGGAAAGAGCCGCCGCTACCCAGCACTAGGAGAAATCTCAATTTCACATCTTTCCTCGAAGAGATAAAGATTAACGCGTCTCTATTAAACCGTCGGGAAGATATCCAAGGAGACGATTCAGCGTCTCTGTCCGGCGACAGGCGACGATTCCGTGTACTCCTGTTCGAGCATCGTCCAACAATTTGGGCGGTGATGCATGTGTGCACGTGTGGCAATAGAAACAGAGAAGAGGCAGCTGAAACCGAATGAAGCGAGGGGTATCTTCGTCGAATAGTCGGAAACTTACAGACGCCGGTCTTATCCGCGACGAGATCTGACTTATACGAGCGTCTCCGGCATGAATTAACCTGGAATCCCGAATTCTCTCGCCTCGGCAATGCCCGTTCCTAATTTTCTCCTCCTATCGCGAGCTACGATCTCCCCGGTACGTTCATGGGGGCTCCTCCGATCCGGCAGGTATAGAACGCGCGCCAGTGTGTATCCACCTCGTTGTACGAGCGGTCCGCGTTTTCTTCGAGAGTAAAGAGAATGAGGTAAAACGAAGCAGCGGGAATGTCCGGCGGAGCATAAAGATAGGTATTTATCTCGGTGGTATGAAACAAAAAAAAATCCGGATTCCAGTGTGCGAAATTGAAAGATCAAAGGATTATGCGCTGTGTCTATCTCGGCTTTGCCATTCTCGGGCTTTGCGGCTAACAATGCTCCGGCATCAGCGCGCCACGGTGCTGTTGGGCTCCGCGTTGTTCGCATTACTTATCTGTATGTATTTTATGTGTATAATGTACAGTGGGCGGGCGAGGCTTTCGGGAGACGCGCCGATATCCGGGCGTATATCTGTTTCGGAATGCCCGAGCACGTACACCGGGTTGTACATGCCCGCTGGATATGTGCCGTTGTATCTTGTATCGCCACGTCCAATATTCAAGATCTCCCCGACGACGACGAAGACGAGGCGTCGCAGAACGAAATCCGATAAGCTTCCGAGGGGGCGTTTCTCTCCCGGCAATCGTGAACACTAAATCTAAACGAGAACTTTGTACGCCCAGATAGAGCTTACTACGTACCAAACTGCTCGGTGTATCGTTCGCATCCTCTTTCGGATGAATCGAATCATTGTACTATCTCGGTCGAAGCATCGAGCTCGTAGAGGCCTTCTGTTACGAATTATGAAATTTGAAATTAGAGAGTTTCCTTTGAGGAGTGTCGTGAAGCGACGGTGAGACTTTCCGTTCTCTTTATTTCTCGCTCTACCGTGGATGAATGAAAGTTTAACGAGTGACAAACGAGGGCAAAAAGGGAGACCTTTCTCAAGTCAGAAATTGATACATCAACGTAATGAGGATTTTATTTTTTTAAACTGGACATTTTTTTTATCGAGTCGTTCGAAAGAAACAGCACTTTGAGGAGTTACCGAAGTAACACCAGTGTTGTTCAAAAGTTTAAGATTACAAATCTGCCTGCGTGACGAAGCAATGCACGAATTCATTGTAAGCGTTTTTCATTTTTCGACCCGCCCGATGACTGCACGATTATTCGAATCAATTAAATTTTCATGTGTATTTTCCAGTACATCGCGTGCGCCGGCTGATGTTTTACCGGGTAGAGGCCATTAAAAGTTCAGTGCTAACGATGAAATTGCGTGACAAATGCTCGGCACGACTACTTTCACGACGTTCGGCCAATTTTCTAGGTTTCTCCTTGTGTATATAGACATTCTGTTATTTCCTTTTTTAAAATCTTTTTTCTGTTCTCTCTTGTATTCCATTCTTTCAAGCGTATCCGTTTCCTAGCGCGAAGGAAAATTGCCCGGGGCAGTCGCGACGTGCGAACTTGGACGGAAGTTTGTCTCGGATTAATGGTCTCGTAGCATTGTCCGCGGAGTTTCTCGAAACAGGTAGAGTAGACGAAGTTGGGAGGCGAGCTTCGAGTCTGGGAGCTAAACCCCAAGTACGAGGATGAGAAGAAAGACGATATATCGTTGTGTAAAGGACACGCTGCAAGCTTCTCGTTCTCGCACTCGCCCGTACACCGTTGAAGATACGCTAAGTGTACGCTGGAGATCTTGTTGCACATTCACCACCGAAACGGGTGCAAGGTCAGGACACTAGACGTCGCTTGATGGCCGTAATGGGCACTCGTCGCGAACCCAAATGAACCACTTTTTGATTGATCACATTATTTTTTAAATAATACTACATTGTTTATAACTACGTTAGATAACTTTGTATTATCTTTTAAATGATCGGCACTCTCAATAATTCATCAACATTGTCTTCAGCTAAGTGAGATGATGACTTTACATCAATTGATATAAAAAATTATTTTTGTAATGATTTTTTTATATTACCTAATGAACATCAAAATAAATACACTAAAAAAAAATCGATCGCGGGTTGCCAAAGAAGAAAAAAATGTGTTTCAATGCTAGTTCCAATTCTCACAATTTCATATGCTATTGAAACAACGAGGGCAAGTTTGTCAAGGTGACATGTTATCGTTTCAATCCCGCATGGAATTGTTAGAATTCGAAGTAGAATTGAAACAACAATTTTCTTCGTTGGCAGATCGCAAGACAACAAACAATATGTTGATTTCACAGTAACGTACGTTCTACGTTCCGCAGTCCGTTCGGGGCTCTTTCAACACGAGTTCGTTTCACAGTTTCCTGCAGACTGACACAGTCCCAAAACGTTTAGTAAACCCTTTTATTACAGGATAGTTCGATGGAACGAAATTATATTCTCAACGGCGAGTAGTTATTCGACGTATCGCAGTGGACGTACAGTTATGCGTGTAGCATTAGCGAGAATATGACGATGCTAACTCGGGAGGATTATTATTTATAGTCCATAATTGACCACTCTTCGAAGCTGGTGATTTATATCGTAACGCACTCGGCCGGCGTAGGGACGGATCCTAAGCTACACATTTCGATGGTTTAACGCCGCGAAGGCATATCGCTCGCGTAAAACCATAGACAGATACGCCCTTCCGACCTCGGACCAACTACACGTAGTTACATAGTATTCAAGCCCGTAAAACGGCAAGCTCAATTATTCGAGGAGCCCCGGCAACAAAGTACCGCTGCCAAACTGCGATATGATTTATAACGGGAGACCGACCGGTACGCAATTCACCCCGATCATTGCTACAGTACCTGTAAACATATGACTTCAAGGTACTTATCGTCGAGTTCCCAAGTTTCACCTCAAGAACAATTATTATAGTTCGATAAATCAAATTCCAACTAGTTTGGGCAGTTTTATAATGATATTGTCATATCTCAATCCAAAATTACTACCATATCGATCTGTATCTCCGGCTGCTCTATCCTGGAAGTGCCGCGCGGTCCTCTAAGGCTTTCGCCTTGGAGTCCCTCCTAACGCCCTCGGTTCGTCACACGTGCAGCTGCCGAGTCGCCCAATCTTCCACAGTTTTTGTGCACAGGAAAACGGACCTCTTTCAATCACTCGGCACCATGTAATTATTCGTCGCCTCTCGAATTTCCGGAAAACTGGGGTGAAAGTCGTAACAACAAAAAAAAAATTGGGAAGGAAAGAAAAATACCAAATACGAACGCGTGCTGTAGCGGGCCGGCTGCGACAAGATGACTGTTGGTTCACACATTTCGGTGCTGCGGGCAAAGCTATCGGTGTTACACCGCGTCAACAGTCCACAGCGGGGATGTAGTAATCCGAACGAGAGGATGGAGAAAGAATGACTTGGACATGTCGCGTATATCTTGGTAAGAGCTTTTGTCGAAGGCTACCGAGATCTCGAGCGAGAGAAGAGGAGTCTCATCTGGTCGTGTCTCTTCTCTAGTAATAAAAGATCCACGAGCCGCGGAGGTGAAGATCCGTGGAGGCTTAAGGCCCTGTCAGCGTTCGGGGACCACTCGTCATCTTCTCCTCAGGCCATTGATGCACGGTCGGCCGTACGGGCCCGTATTCTCTGGTATGCGCGAAAGGTGAAAGGGTAAAAGCAGGACAGTCGCAACGTCACGATCGACAAAACGCTCGAGGGAAACCACGACGATACGTTATCATCGACGAAGCTCCACCGAGCTCCGAGAGCTGACCTGACTTGTTATCTCCGTCGATGCGATGTTACCCGAATTGCCCGTTTCTTGACCCTTTTATGAAAAAATTCTGCCAGCTTACATCGACAGTAAGTTGGGGTCTGAAAATTCGGAGATAGAAAGCCGATGTCATTCGTACAGAAATGTCACGAAACGTCGACACTTCATGCTTCCGAGTCGATTTGAACAACTTTTTCGGGTATGAAAAAAAAACCGGCCACCTTACCTCGTCAGTCAGTAGTTTGGGTCTGAAAATTTTTAATCGACGACCTATGTCATTCGACTAGAAATGTCACGGAACGTGGACAATCCCTTCTCTCCCCAATCCGCGCCGAACTCCACTTTCCCGTTTTTTAGTCTCCTAGCGCGAGACATCGATGACTCGAAGCCATATCAAGCATCAAGGCGTGAAGAATCTTCGTGGCGTAATCTGTGTCGCGCCCCTTTAGACATCCCGTTCGTCACCGACACGTCAGCGCGGGCATAGTTCAAACGTTGACATTTCAGCAGAGACGTCGAGGAAGAAGGTTGGACGGACGGCCCCGAAACTCCTGGGCGCCGAACATCGAACTCGTAGGATAGCGAATCGCGGGGAGGAGCCCGGTCCTGGGCAACGCTCCGACGCTTTTCGACAATTATTATTCCACCTCTTCGGCATAGTTCACCGTTGAAATGTCGATAGACACGCGGATACGCGCTGACTACGGAGTACGAACAATCGTACGGTACGCTTCGCTCTACAGAAGGTCAATATTAATAATAACGTCCTTCATCGTAAACTTCGAACCGCGGTCTCGTGGGACCTACGGCTCGTTCCAGATCCGCTTTTACAGATTGCCAAGTCCGTTTCGTTCCATTTGGTTGGAACTGATAATAACTATCATTCGATTTTTACGATGCTCAAATTACTCTCGGTTCTCGCTCCTTTTACTTCGAGTATAATTTTATGCTCAACGATGGTTCGTTTTTTTTTTTTTTTTTTTAATTCTCTCTTGTTGAATCCCCCGCGGACAATTCGTCAGTTGAATCTTATTTTCACTCTTACTTTTTCATCATCGCGCCCGCGCATCGCGAGTTATCCGGGTCGCGAAGCCGAAACCTTTTCGCTTCACGATTCTAAAGAGTTCCCCCGAGAATGATGAAAGAGATATTTCGGCTCATCCTCTCGGAGGATCGAGGCGGCTCAGGTGGCGGTGCCGATGTTGCCGGTGAGGGAAGAAAGTCTCTCGTCGCAATCTTATCCCATCGGCAAGCCCGAGGACTCGCGGAAGTCTCTTCGTCACTCTCTCGTCGCCCTCATTTTTTCGGCGGCGAGAGCGCGAAAAATACTCGGGACGAGACGATCGACGCTCGGTGTGAATTTGCCGCTCCCAGGAGGATCCCCGTTCCCTCTTCTCGCTCTCGAACCGTCCTGCTTGGATGGTATTGTTTTTTTTTTTTTTTGGCCGAACAGAAAGAAGGCCTCGGCGATCCGGTAACGCATTTCTATCCTTCACGGGACTTTCGGGACCGGCTAAATGCCAAGGAATGTAGAAACTCGCGCGCCTCGCCGTGTCCACGCCCAGGGGATTTATTCGGCGTCCGATCGAAAACGGAGCGTCGCGCGTCCCGCGGACTCTCGCGATTGTCCCGAAGGATTTCTAACGAAGCGTCGCGAAAGTAGGCTCGCGAATACCTCGAATATCTCTCGGACCCTCGTTTGGCCGACCATTTTTTTGGTCCTTATTTATCGCACGAAAGTCGCGGGAAGAGCGCGGGACGCGCATTTTGGCTGGTCGAGAAGAAACTAGGAACGGATCGGGAATACTTCGGAGTGTCCGAAAATTTTTAATGTCGCGCCAAGGTTTTTTTTGTTACCAAGCGACGGTAAAAAAAGCTCCCTTCTATCGGGAAAGAGGGTTATTGATTAACAGTCGCCAGATTCGTTGAGTCTTCAATAATCTATTTTTTTTTTCTCCCACGTCCCAGGGAAACATTTCTATTCATGAGAAGCCGAAGCGGCAGGTGATAGGCTAGCCGGCTGGAAGCGTGCGAGAGGGAATCTCGAAAAAATATCGGAGCCGAGTTGCATACAGGACGCTGCGGAACGGATGAAAAAAAAAGAGAGCGATCGGCGGAGAGGACGACCTCCTAGAGCGAGCCGAAGCCACGGGGGCGACCTCCGAAAAGGCAATTTCTTCGGCATTGTGCGAGCATAAATACTGAATCATCGGGGCAACAGAGAGCCACGGGCTCACGGGATATTTAACGGCTTTTAAGTCGAACTCTCGCTGGAGGGGTTCCGATCGACCGGTAGTCCAGCCGATTTCACCATCATTTTTCATAGTTTTTTTTGTCGTTTGCAAAAAAAAAAAAAAAAAAACAGGAAAAAATATTTTTCTCTGGAACCTTCAGCATTGTTCCAGTTTAATTTTCATCGAACAATGAACGCGCCGCTGAGCGAGAAAAATCTCTCGACTCTCGAGCAACGCAGGGCATTCGGTTCGCTGATGGTCTCTGGGCTCACCGGGAGAGGACGAGAGGCACGGATAAAGAATGAAAAAATATATATAGTTAAAGATACGGTTACGTAGAGTGCATGCTGCAGTTGTCAATTTCGTAAAATTGTTAAACTTCCCGAGCGTTCATTGTTCCTCGCCCGGGAGACGGAATTTCCCGACACTTGAAACTATCCGACGCGCGTGCCGAGCCGGGAGATCGTTGATTAGCCGCGGGAGTCGGACGGACACGCGAGAGATCGAGAAAGGCCCTTCCGGTATCGATCCCTCGATCGCTCAGCGATGCTCGCGCTCGCGTGATTCCGCGCGTGCATTGCCCCGAGTCCTTCATTCTGAGCTGTCTCTGCCACTGGCATCCGCGACGCGATGCAGTCACTCGCCGCTCCAGGGATTCCCGGTATTTCGGATGTGCATCCACAATGGGGAGGCATCGCCGAGGGTCGCGTAGAATTCGTACTCAACTTCCCGAAGGCTTCGTCATTGCTCCCGTATGTACATTCGGACACGATCGATCGTGTAAACTGCATGGATTCTAGACTCCATCTGACGTTCCACAAATTCATTGTGAAATCAAGGATTTGTAAAGAAAACAAAGGCCTCTGATGAGTCTTTATATTCATATCTTAAGGTAGCTATGTAAAATCTTTATTCGATTTAAGTAACTATTTACTTAATTTACATAAATATTTATTTAAATCGAATGAATATTTTACGTAAACCAAATAAACGGAGGCCGTCAAAGAATTTTTTTTTTTCTGAGTGCACTGGAACAAATTTTCCGAACATAACTGCATAAAAGTGTGAACTTTTAGGCATCAGCTTATTCCCAGCACGCCGCAAAGTCTCGCTAGGAAAGATCGACCGATCCCGAAGAAATCTGACGACCGATCTTACATTTCACACCTTACGTATTCGGTGACAGGCCGGATAAGCGCAGTATAATCCTTTGTGTATACCTCGCGCACCTTGTATCCCGTAGTGCGTCTACGATGAATGAGGGAGAAAAATGCGCAACAACCTACGAATTGAGGATCACCGAGAGGTAAATATTTTTCACGAAATATGAGCAACGATCGACGCTCGGCGAGTGTACGTAACCTCCACTCATCTTTCCATTCAGAACCGAAGAATCGGATTTCGGAAGGTGGAACAGTCGCAATGGAAACTCCAGCTCGGCACGGAGAATCGCGACCCGCCAGCGTTGCAGCGACCGCGAGGTGAAGCTGCCTGCTGCATCCCAGCGCCCCGGAAGACTCCCGAAGACCCTGCGATGAGCCATCGGCCAGCTTCACCTCGAGCGGCTCACGAGATCATGCCAAAAACTATTTCCAGCGCACCACGACCGTTTCGGATCGAATCTGTTCTACGCCTCGCTCTTCGCGAAACGACGAGTTTCAAATATTTTCGTAATAATGTCCGAGGTCCGTGGACCGTACATGGCCCTCGTCGCATTGACGCGAGTCCGCAGAGGTTCCGACGGGGTGGGCCTTCTGCCTGTTCCTCGGTGACAGGGACAACAAGGGATATGTCTCAATGTTTTGGCCGCTCCTTCAGCTGGCCCATTGTGAACGACCAGGAAGTACAATGGGACCGGTCGCGGAGACCCGGCTTCGAATAACGCCTTCCCGTTCCTGCATTAGAAATACAAGAACGGCGAACACGAGAGGGAAATAAGGATCCGAGGGAGAGAGAGGTGGGACCAGAGGGAGGAGAGCGGATCGAGACGGAGAGAGGCTCGGGGATCCAACTCGGATCGCCGGTGCAAACCAGCTCGTACCCGGCGACTCCGTGGAAAGGCGCATCGAGAAGCAGCCGCAGCCTCTGGAGGTCTCGTTCATTTCCAAGCAATTCCGGACTCTTTGGGGACACTTAGGGTATATATAGCGCCACAATGTGGAACTTGCTCTTTTGTGGGAACCTCGGGCTCCGTTCTACTACCCTTCGAATTCACGGATCCCACAGATCCCGGGGTGACACAAACGCATGGATACACGCACCGTTGGATACGCGCGCCGGGCTCGATGAATCCCGTGGATCCAGGTAGGCCATAGTAACGAGAAGATGGATTCTTATTTTTATTATTTTTCGTACCTGTGTACGCGAATGGATGCACACAATCATCGACGCCGCTGATGGCCATGAATGGAGAGACTTTATTTCCAGGTGGCGGAGTTCTGATTGCGGGGGAGGAATCCAAAGACCCGGTGACGACGGGGCGAGAGGGACGGCGATTGCTTTTAACAAGGGGACGAGGGGGTCGCAGAGAAGAAACGGCAGGCAAACATTGCGGAGACCTTCGACAATCTCGATCCGTCTAGCCACCCTCTACCTTCTTTGTGCCAAATCGAGGCAGTTGATATTCATAGAAAAAAAAATTGCTTCACCTTTCTGTGCGCTTGGGTGTATACTGCGTGTCTGTATCACAATAACCGTTCAATCAAGTGCGAGCGACGCTGGAGGTCGTATACGGAATACATTCGACCTCCGAGAGCAAAGTCAGATATTTGGTAGGATAATAAAGCCTGAAAATTGCGAATTCGTATATTCCTCTCTCATCTCTTTTTGTCTGTCGGTAAAGGTTCTTCGAAGAGAACGGGCCGTTGGTTATTTTTTAGAGTTTCTCCTGAGGTAAATGTGCCAATGACTGGAGGCGTTCAAAAATAATTTATTTGACGGCCACAGTTTATTTCGTTTAAGTAAAATATTTATTTGATCCAAATGAATATTTATTTCATTTAAGTAGCTATTTACTTAATTTTAATAAATAATGGTACCGTAAAAAAGTATCGTATGAAAGTAAATTTACTGGTACCGGTAAAATACGTGGTATTTAAATTTCGCGTACAATTGCGATTAAAAATTAACATACAATATATAGAAACTTTACTTTAATTTGTCTATAAAAGTAATTTTATTCCAATAATGTACTTTAATTTCTGATAAAATTCTATTCATTTTTCATCACAGTTGTAAAACTTCCAGTCTGATGCAATTACCATTTTTTTTTAACAGTGGAGATACAACCTTAAATGCCCGATCATTGGTAGCTACGTTTGCCTTAGAGGTGGTCGGTTAACGATCCCGGTGACACTGCAGTAGGCTGGTCCGACGAAACCCGACGAGTGTTAGGGAACGATTGAATGATTGTGGGTTTTCCGCGGAATGATATTCTTATTGCCGGATACACGGTGCGAGAACTCCCAATCTATTATCCAATCAAGACGCCGACGACGACTACCAAGTCTGGGATAGAGCATCCACGTATAGCGCATAGTGCAACGAAAGTGGGTGTTCACGCTCTCTTAAATACGTCAATCTTCCGAATTGCTATCAGTTTAAAAGGCCCAGTGGGGTTGAGCTCAAATTACACAGCGGCGACTTGGCCAGCGAGAGCCAGCGAGGAGCGCACGAGGGCCTACAACGTCTAAACGGTGAAACGCTAAACGCCGGGACCGCCTGTCTCTCACAACGTTGCGGCTCACTGGCGGAACCCGGTGATTACTCTCCAACGATTTTGTGGGTCTCAAACATCATAGGCAAAGCCTTTTCAACTACGCGCCGCAGCGACGAGGATTTTTCGTTAAGTGGCCGGACAGCACACGTCGTAGGTGCGGAAACGCTCGATCAAAGTCAAGTCGAACTAGCAGGAAGACACGGATGACTGTTGCACCTGTCGATCAATTTTTTTACATATAATTACTAGCCAAACGATGTAACGTTTGTGATCTTGTCAATCAAAAACTCCAGCAGTGGCGTATGTAAAAAAAAAAGGAAATATCTAATCAAAGACTTACAGTTTTTTTTTATCGGTCTCTTTACAATTGAAAGAAAGTGGATGGCCATATTCGACGATTGATACTTGACGGTCATTAATTATAGTAAATTAGGCCGACGAAGAAAAATTATCTACTGTGTAAATGAAAAAATTCAACGTCATCGTAGTATCAACAAATTAACGTGAAGAAAAAAAATAACAGATGTGTTCGATGCATATGCGAGGGAAGGAAAATTTAGCCAACTGACACGTAAATCTCTCTCACGACACTCTCCCCGGCGACTTACTCTTTCCTCCGTCCGGGTAAGCGGGGTTGCGCGTCGGATGCATCAACCGCTGCCGTGCACTCGGGAAAAGAAAATTTAACTGCTCGAGAACACGTTCCGACCCTGACCCGGAAGAGCCAAAAATACCAAACTCCGCCAGAGCGGACGTGTGTTTAAGGACTCGTGCACGGTACAGATCGAATCCATGTACGCACGTCTCACATCGCGTGTCATAAGTCTTTCGACGTCTCTGGGTCAAGAAGACCCTGGAGGGTCTTTCATTTTCCTCGCTCCCGACTGGGAGCTTCGGATTTCGTGTCTTGTGTCAACCGTTCTTAATCATTGGCTCTCAAAGAGCGTCACGACTTCGCTCCCGCGGCTGCTGCTTTTCCAGGCGACGCGCTTTTCTCGCACCCTATCTTTCCGTCGACCACTTCGACGTTACCCTCCCCGCTGCCCGTTCGTTGTCGGTTAGCACCCAGAGACTACAAAGAAAAAACGTCGGATGATTAGAAGAAGTAACGCTACGGATAGTCCGGTACAGATAAGAGAAGGCTGAACTGCATTTTTGGCCGTAAGTCAAATTTTTCGGAAACCTCGCCAGAGGCGAATGGCCAGCGAAAGCGGAGGCGCTCCCGAGGACACCGGTCGGTCGAGCACGTGGTACGAAAACCAATGTACATAGCAGGAGGTATACGCGGCACCTACGAAACTCGAGTCGCCGCAGGTTCGTGCCAATGAACCGTGCCATTTTTTCTCTTGGCCACAAGCTCGCTCGGCTACTTCGTCGGTTACGCGGTTTGCAAAGGTAAACGGACGAGAATTGTCGGGGGGTCAGAGAACGGCAAGAACCGAAAAAAAAAAGAAATAAGAGACCCACGACTGGCCTGTGCAAACTTTGACCGCTATTTACTGTCCTATAAACGTCAGACCCGTGGAAACAACATTTTAACTTGATGGATAGTTACTCCTCGGTGAACCGGAAAATAGGGTTCGCTCGATTTCTACCTCGATGCACCCCACCATTACTTGCAGATCTAACGTTGCAATATCGATCCAGAAAAATGTGTCCCTGTCAAGATGTAACTGGACTGCGGAAACACCGTGTAGATTAATCATTTATAAATGGCGCTCTTGTATTACTTGTAACTAAAAAATCTCACTTGTTCACTGGAAGTGACGTTTTCCCCTTTCACTTCCGGTGAAGAACTGAGATTTTCCGACAAAATGTGACTGAACTGCCCCCGGTCACCGGTATTGACCGGGGAATTTGTCACTTCCGGTAAAAAAAAAACCGAGGTTTTTAATGCGGAAAATAAAGTTTTCCTTTTGACGTCACGGCGATGAAGACGTAGATGCAAAAATACGTCTGCGGTACTGGAGGGTTAAGTTAAGTTCGAAATTGAGTTCAATAAGCTGGGCGTTCTTCGACGTGAACATACCGCACAGATTCGTTTACGTAGGTAGGGCTTCCCGAGTGCCGCGAAGCCGACCCGAGTCGAATAGTCGCGCTCGAATCGGTCTCCCTTCTCGAAGAAGCGTACGACCAGGACGAATATTAATCGATGAAACGTGCTCGTGACATTACGGAGAATGACTCGGGCAGATGGCGGCGTCACCTCTTCGTCCCTCACTCTCTCACTCCCCGGCTCACGGACAGACACAGGCATACACGGCAAAGCGGGATAAGAGCGAAGGATAAGCCAGTCGGAGTCTCCGGTCTGGCGAACGGAGGAATAGTCGTCCGGGGTCTCGATTAATCTCTTCAAAGTAATAGATCCAACACGTGTCGAGAAAATCCCACGGTATTCAGGGTCATAAATTAAATTTCCATTACCCCGTCATTACCTCTGAGTCTCGAGGATATAGACAACGAATTGATTCTGAGCGACAGCGCCGAAAAAAAATAATAATAACATGGACGAGTGATCTCGTATTTCTCAGCAGGTGGCAAGAATACTCGAGATAAACCGGTGTATTATGCGCGAACCCCAATTACGACAAAACACCTGGTCCTAAGAAATTCAACGGGACGACATTAAACTTCACCCGGAATTCGGCTTATCGCCCGAGTTCGAACCGATAAGGACTTCTTACCTGTGAATGAACACATTAGTATTCCCGGGTAGCTCGTTGGAAGCGTTATTTTGGATCTTATCGTGGAGAACGATCGGCCAGCGGGGTTGAACTGGATGTACCATTACCGATCCGCTCGTTCTTGTTTCCATAATCGTGCATCTGGATAATACTGCATATCCGTCCGCTGGCTCCGATGTGGAAACACCGAGGACGCAGCAGCGGTTGTTGAAGAAACGAAATTGATATTCCAGGTAGGGCAGAAGCAATTGCATTAAATTCGTTAGCTCGGGCCCTTTGAGTTCTTAATTTCATCACGTAGGGATTTAAAAAAAAAAAATGGAAAAGTTTTACGGTGTATGAACATAAACGTACGGGAGGACGAAGGACCCTGTAAAAAGTGCTCGCTCGGTCGCGACTTTGACGCAAGCTCGTGTAATTCCCCGAACCGCTTTCCCATGAGGTCTCCAGCGGTACGGGATCGACTCCCCGCCAGGGCTGGCAGCGTAGACCGGGCCAAAATAAATCCGACGATGCGGTGGATGTGCCAGTCGGGTATATCCGATCTTTTTGAGGCTTTAGTCAGCAATGCAATCGGCCTGCGCGTCGCTCGTCCGCGAGCTTTCCTCTCGTACCCCTGTCCATAATCCGGTTGCGTTCGCCCGATCGAGTTTTTTCCGACGTTGCGCGACTCGGTAGTGAGCAAAAACCGGGCTGCAACGGCAGCAATCCGTATCGTTCTCTCATTTTTTTTTTCTGTTCTCTTTCGAGGATGAACCTGACGGTGGAAGTACGATGATTAAACCCTATTCATAGGGAAGTGAGACTTGGCGGAAAAAAACTCGACAGGGCGGTATCTTTCGGGACAGTCGTGGAACGAACGGGAAGACCCTAAGATCCCTTTGATGTGCAGCAATTCGTCGCCAACTGGACTATCTTCCTCCCTAACTCTTCTCCATCGCCGCCGAACACTCAGCACTCCGCGGGAAAGCAGCAAATCTCTCCGACTATAGTAACTATGTAACTCAAACCCCCCCCCATTTACTTTGAGGATTATCGCTGAGGGTCTTCCTTTCGTCAATTTCAAACGATTTTTCAAGTGATTGTTTTTCTATTTTTTTTTTCTTCCTTTATACGTCTGTACACCGTTAGTAGATGAATCCTACGAGCGGACTCGTAATCCGAACGAGGATTAGAAAAATAATTGAGAGAACTTAATTGGCAATTAAATTTTTGCGTCGAAACCGCCGACTAAATATCTGATGGTTCGTAACGAGTTTTTAAAAATATCAACCCCGGTTTCCTCGACTACGGCGCGTTTTCACAATTATTTTATTGCTTCTCAAATGACCATTCGTCAGTAGAGGATTTTTTTTTCTATAAAGATAATAATGACGTTTTCCGTTATTCCCCAATTTAAAACAGCTGGTGCGAGGCACCTTAACGCGATATGGGTATTCCGGGCACGCGGCATTCGTGTGTGTGTGTTAAAGTTGACGAGAGGTGGGACGACGAACGAGGGCTCAATTAAGGGGATAACGTATCGCGAAGTCTGACGCCCGAAAACGCCCAGACCGACTTCCGCGTCGGCGAGAGTAGGATCACGTATATATTGCGTAAGGTACTATATAATGCAGGACTCAAGTCGGAGGGACGCGATGCAAGGGCGTTTCCGTCCAGGACCCCTATCGGACCGCGATATATCCCCGCGTTGGAACCGCCTTAGCTGCTGCCTTGCATACACGAAAGAAACGAAAAGAAAAGAAAGGAACGGCAAAAAAAATCCTCGGGATCGAGCGAGAAAGTCGAACATCAGGTTGCCTCGTTTAAAAACCCTCTCTCCACATTCTACACTAAATCATCCTTCGATTTTTATTTACTTACTTTGTAGTTACAACGCGCATTAAGGGAATACGTCATAGATCGTCGAAAAATTATTGAAAAAATTGACCGTTTCCGCCCAAGTCCTACTTCTCTACTACTACGTGCTATGGTAATTTTTCTTATAATTTTTTAAATAGTATTTACGAGATCCTTCTCTCAGTGTATTGTTGCTTTCACTACGTCATTTTTTCTCAATGTACCAGCGCAAAACCACCGGAGGGGAACCAGATGCAGGAGTGAAAAGATGAAGTTGCGTCCGAACAAGACCATTGGCGAGCGTCTGTCTCTTTACCTGCAATACATTTACCCGGCCAATCGCTATTGAATAGCCGATGATTAGCGAACCGGCCAACGATCCGACCGTTCTTTATCAATATCGCGAGTACGGCCGGACGAGCCGGTGGGTACCGTACGAATACCCGAGGCGGAAACGTCCTCGGCAGATCTCAAGTTATGAGTCGTCTCTTCCGGGCTCACGTACTCGGCTAGTCGTTGCAGCTCGTTAGGACTTTCGGTCGTTTGCTCGAGCGCTCGAATCCTCCCGGAATCTCGAGGACTGCACCCGCCACAGTCATCCGCTAAAGCCCGGCCGCGTGTAGTTTCGCGGAATGTCCTACTAGCAGAGTATACGGTCGCTCGGAGGTAGACCGAGAGAGAGAGCGAGAGAAAGAGGAACGATGGGACGGAATAACTGGCAAAAAGAAGAGGGAAAGATAAAGGGGTGAGTGTAAGAGGTTGAATGTAACGGGCGAGAAAGCCCGCCGGAGAGGAAGAAAAAGAGACGGAGGAACTGCTGTCAAATTGGCGGGTAAAGACCTCGCCTTAAAGGCCGAGGCGTGACTGGCATAACGTTGGAAACCGGCGAGAGAGACTACCGGCTTCCCCCCCCCCCCCCCCCCCCCCGTCAGTTCTTAGTTTGCTGCCCGAGTACCTAAGCAAATATTCCACGAGTCCTCGTGTCCTCCCTCTTGCTCTTTTCCATTTCGCTCCCAACCACCTACCTACGCTCTTCTTCATTCCGGGGACCGGAACGTGTACTTACGTAAAGACAAACCTTACGTCCATGAGGATGTGTGCACACGCCCGAGCAACGATGAGTCGCGAATTAATTTAAGCAATTTGATGCGACTTTATGGTAGGTGGTACATACTACCCGGAACGTGTGTGCACAGCTATCTGCACAGTTGTTTCTTTGCTTTTGGATTTTTTTTTTTTTTTTTTTTTCAATGAGCTCGAGTCACTCTTAATTATAGGCTTGGGAGAGATTCTTCGCTGTACGGTATACTTATCTTATTCGTACAATATCGAAGGTACGACAGTGTGAGTTCGCATAATCGGGACTCCAGCTCGCGCGCATCGACGCTGTTGCTTGATTGGCTGGACAGAGTATTCGTGTGTGACGCAGTCGAAGGTTACGTCTAGGTCAATAATTTTCAGCTATTTACAATCAGATCCGCTCACAGAGGAATTTTGCCAGAATGGAAATGGAGGTTGGATTAGAAAAATCCTTCAGAAAAATGCGTAATTCAACGAAATTTTAATTCGAACCCTCGCCCTCGTTTCGCCGGCAAAGTGGCGAAAGCTTTGCTCCGAAGGGTTGTTTGATCGCGCGGTGAAAGCGGTGTGCGCGAAATCTCACAAGTTTCGTTGCAAAGCCAGGGACCGGAGTTTTCGCAACGTGTGGGTAACGTTCAGAAGCCAAACACAAATAATTCGGTTCCGGCAGTATCGCACATTAGTTATTATTCCATTCGGCATAAAACCGCATATATGGGGGAGGTCCGGGCGTATGCGAGAGTTTGGCCGAAACCATATCGTGAGCCACAGGAGTAGCCATCGCCGATGCAAACCACACGTTGCAACAGTTATTGTGCATAACAGTGCGCACGGGAAAGCGTATGACAGAAGCAACAGCATCGCCTCCGGAGCTCGTTCTCCACTATCCTCTACTCCTATTCCCTGTGTATACTAGTTTTCGGCCGCAAAACTGCGGTCGTATAATCTCCGGGATTTTGGAAACGAGCCCCCAACTCCTCTTTCCTCCGCTTTATCCCATCGTACTCGTTATACCGTGTACGAATGATCTGTATAACGAGCGTTAGCTGTAATGGAACAGAAACATCAAGAGGCGCTCAGCGTTTTCGATTTTCCGACCGCGAGTGACTCGGCGGCTCACTCGTCGCTTGGTGCAGCGACAAGCGTTATAAAACTCGACTGCTCGTTAAATTTTCATTAAAGCTTCAACGCTGAGTCGGATGAAAAGTGGTTCCGATTGGTGGTTTGCTGATAAAAAAAAAATCATTTTGTTTCGTTAGGGATCGGATAAAAAAATGTACTCTCTATTTTTTTAGATTAATTCGACACACTCAGCGCGCAAACAATAGGGATCGTGTCTCGCTGATATAGAGAGTCCTTGCGAATTGAACACTATTCATCAGAGCTCGTGGAAAAAAGATCTTTAAAATCATGCGATGATTCTCACCTCCGTTGTGATAATCGAAGAAAATTCCGAGCAGAGTTTCACGTCTGAAATGGGTGAGAAAAAGGAATCTAAAATTATGCATACCCACTTCAACGTTAATTTACCGCAGGGCACAGCTACTAAACGATTATCGCCCGGAGCCCTGTTGCTACTAAACGACCCGTTAATCCTTCATAAATCACTCGTTATATATTGAACGGGCGTGCTAGAGCCATCGGGCTCTCGTCCCGCCGCACTGTGTTCCTCCTGTACCACTGATACGCGTACTCTAAGTATCACGTAATACGGCTTGTGTAACGCTCCACGTATCTGGTGTACTTTGGTCCGAGAAAAAAAAAAAATATTTCAAAGAAATCAAGCAAATAATTTCAAAAAAATTTAATCCAGCGCGTACGGGTCGATACGGTTATTTTTCATATCCATACCACCGCGTCAACGCTTTTCACAATTAATAATAACGGTGTTTCCGCGCTCCTCCCTCGCTGCCCTTCTCCCCGGGCGCCTTTTCGATGTGTTTTAAACGTCGGAACGATCCAGCGTGACAGACCCCCCCCTTTCCCGACGGCCGTTCTGTTGGAGCACTGAAATTTAATTGCCCACTCGAAACGCACTATAATTATCGAGTCGTGGCGGGTGTCAATTATTATATACCGTGTTATGCGTACACCAGCAATTTCTGGCTCTCCTGGACCCTGTCACGCAATAAACACGCGCATACGCACGAATCCGTACATAGGCATATGCTTGAACGCGGCTACGAGCTCACCGGTATACATCATAATACCGGTTCGGGCCTACGTAATGGTGCGCCCGCAGAACCGTACGTTATGCCGTGGCTATACATGAATCGCGCCGTATGTGGGAAATCCAAGCGACGATGAGACGCGAGCATTCCAAGATTCGCGCATCAACGCGAAATTTCCGATGGATGTCCGACGTGACTATGCGCTGTAAAGATCCCGCAATTATGATGGTTATGCGCGCTGTGAGTAGTACGATGCACACCGCGACTTTAAAGCTGCATGGGAAAATTTGCGGAACTCTTCGACGGGACTTTCGGTGGGATGATCGAACAAAAAAAAATCGACGTTGACGGTGTCGTGTGGGTTGCACGCATTCGGAGGCTTCACGTTACGTTGAACACACGTCGGGTTACTCGACTGGACGTGATACTCGTAAACATGTGTCCAATCCCTTTTTTTATCCATTTATGCCCCTCACTGCTCTCGGAAATCCCGGCGTTTTGGGCTCAGCTCAATGTGAGAGACATCAAGAGCAGAAGGCGTCATGTAGATTAAAACAAAAAAAGTTCTCCCGTTAGGCTGAGCGAAAAAAAATCTCGGTGTTCTGTTTTAGTTAGGTTTTTTTTTGTTTTTTTTTTTTTTTGAAGAAAGGGCTGAAAGCTAGCGTAGATTGACAAGTATCGCTGCAGCGCCGTTCTAACTATTTCCAAGTTTGAACCATGCGACGCAGGAAGTACTGGTTTGTGAAAATTCCTTGGTAATTTAATCATGTTTCGGGAACATAGTTTGAATTTGTTTGTAATTTATATTGAAGATTGATGATTAATTTGAGACTCAGTGAAGCGTCGTTGAGCTCTTGTTCGACTGAAGGGGAGAGCCCGCATATTTCCCGACCGAACTATTTTATCGTGAATAATTCACGTTTCGAATGAAAATTTCGTCGTGCGGTGTCGCGGTAAGTTACATAATTAGTGAGATCTACACTATTAAATTTCGATGGTAAAGAGATAGCACTCACATTTTCGTGAAGACACCTGCGATCCAGACTCGTCCCTAGACCCGCTGCTTCCTCTCCGCCAATGTCTTCCCGCACTGTCACGATCACTATCACAATCACTCGACACTGAAACAGACAGAGACAAATATTTCACGACCGTTAACATTGAATTTGTGATCAATCTGAATTGACATAATTTCATCTAAATATCTAGGTAGGTAAAATGAGGGCAAAACAGGCACCTCGACTAAATGTAGATATTGGGGGCAAAACGGCCGCCGTGTTAACTTTCTTATAAACGACTTGGTTCAATTTTTTATGATCCTTATTATATATGAGACAGTAAAAGAAACAAACTGTCAAGTTTGTTTCTTGTGTGTTTTATTGATACGTCGGTGTATGATGAAAAATCAATTGAGACAAAATTGTAATTTTTAAGACTCGATCCCCGTTTTGCTCCCAATTTTTATTTTTACTCTTGATGCCAGTTTTGCTCCGATCTCCCCTAGCGCTGATTCTCTGGTGAGCCAATATATTATATTCTACGAATGAGAATGTTTAAAAAAAACATTGAATTTATCCGAGAAATACAAATAGGAAGTGTGCGGCATGAAATAACATTTTTTTAAACCTCGCTCTTTGCCGCTCGAATGTTGTGAAAAATTTCCCGTGCAGCAACCGGCACACCTCAAGCTCGAGTACACTTCGATACTTCAGCGAATAAATTCGATATTGCCTTATTTATTTCTTGCTGACCCAGTTCTTCAATATCTGCAATTTATTTTTTACTGCCGCCGCGCTGCTTCCAAGTAGATGCAGTCGCGGTTCGGATAGGGTGGTTCGTCGAAAATCTCGATAAACTTGTTATACCGCGTAACATGGATATATCAAGTGCCCGAGAGCCAATTTCGGGGCAATCGGTGCTGGCCGTTTTCGCGGATACCGGATTATATTGTGTGCAACGTGTACACGCGCGAGCGAGGTGGCATATTTCCATGCGCCCCGGCACAAGCCCGTTGCAGGTGCATCGAACGATGCTACCAGCCAGCACAAGTTATTTAGGATGCATTTTGCATTAATTATTTAAACGAGGCGAGAGCGTTGCCAAGATTATCATAAATTACCGGTGTACCGCTCTTGCCGCTTCGTCCTCGTCGCTGCGTTTAGCCGTCTGCCGTCGAGTCCGACGACTTCATTGCGGTATGCTAAACAACCAAGTTTCGCCAGATAAGGCTGTGGGAAGTCATCCCACCCTCGCGGGCACTTCACTCCATCGAGTTTTCAGCGGAGATGCCAGAACGAAGATTCAATCGATATTTCGACAGTGATTCGTCAAGGGGTTTTCCGGCGTGTCACGAACAAGGGTATTTGATCCCGTCACCACGGAAAGAGGTTCACCGAAATTCCACGATGTCAGCAAGGTTCGTCAGCTTCCAGCGGTATCGGACGTGCGATGGACACGGGAAACGGTCGCTGTGCACTACATACATAGCGTGCGCGAATCACAGTTCCACCACCGAAGCTCGAACAGAGAGGGGTAGAGTGAAGAGGTCTGCTGGCGTTGCAATGTCGTCGGTCAGGGGGAGACTGGACGTTGCCGAAGGCGGATCCACTTCACGCCATTGACCACCGTCATTATTATACGTGTCTCAGCAAACGAGGACGGTCATACGCCTGTCGCTCGAGTTGTCTTTTCCCTTTCCTTCTTTTTATATTTTATTTCCTCCTTTTTTTCTTTTGCGCTCCCTCCCGTAATCGTTGGCGACACGGAAACTGAAGTGCCCACGAACCGCTCGGAAAGATCACGTTCGACTTAACAGGCTCGCATGTCCTGAAAATCCGTGCGTTATTTGTTCTTTATATTCGCATTCAAGCGAAAGTTTTATCTTTTTGGAAAAAAGACGGGGTAAAAAATGTTTACTCATCTCGCTTCCTCGTAGAGGAAGCGAGCCAAAAATACCGAAAAATGCTTTCTCATAGAACAACCTATGCGAATAAAGGAATATTATTGAGGAAGCGATCTGAAAGATTGAATTTTCAACTTTTTTTTATTACACATCCCATTATAACGCATCAGGTGAACTCACGCGTTAGTCATTGAACGCTCTGAATAATAGCTGACCATCAAAGTCACGGAACTATATTCGAGGTATGACGCGGTAGCCCGACAGTGACGCACGAAACTAGGGTATGTTCGGTAGCTCAGGTTGGACGGTGGTAAAATTAAATTTCTAATACAAAGTGTGAAATATCCTAGGTCAACCCGTTCGGGAGAGCTGCTGGATCGCCACATGCTATATACATATAAATATATATATATATATATACCGTATCATCAATCATCGTCCGCTTAGTTGCCAGATTCGACGACTGCACGAGAGACACGACGGCAATTTTCTCTCGATTCTGCAGAGTGTGAAGAGATTACGGCGAAGCCTGCGAGCGTTTCCTTCACTCGTCGTGAAAGACGGTTCCCTCTTGGCACGATGACGTCTTCGGGATTGCTTGCGAACCGGTGGACGGTGAGGGGGGTTTATATTCCTCGACTCGCTTGGCTTACGGAAAATACGCGACGGCTCAGGAACGGGACTGACGGGAAATAAGAATGAAATCCCGGATAAAAAAGAAATATAAAAAAACGCGGAAACAAAAATGAGAAAATGGTAAAAATGGCCTCGAGCTGTAATACGGTTCCATCGCCGCAAAATGTGCCGCGTGAAAAGTGTATTTCGAGTATAAGCAAAATTTACATAACCGTCAGAACTGTCGAATTTACTCAATTTTTGACGTTCCGCGCGCCGATGTTTTTGACGGTTTATCTGTACGTTACCGGTCGATGGCCGGTCACCTTGCGATCACGATTTATCATATTTTCTTATCGCACTCGAGCGAATTTACATCTTCAAACAAAAATTATACTTTGATCTCCGTTCGTCGATTGGCTGCATAAATGATGAAGCCTGATTCCGCGAGATAACAGCAGTTGTGATGCACGCGTGAAAAGGAGGACTTTCGATCAAGGCTGCGAAGTTGGCTGAAAGAGCTGCACTGAGAAAAAAGGAATGGTTGGATTTGCCAAGGCGCGGTGATATCCGTTCGAAGGTGTTGTTTGGTTGGTACAACAAAAATGTTTTTTTGAATCGTGGACATTTTTGACAGTTCGGCACGACGCATCTCCCATTCCACCCAAGAATCCGCTCGTCGTCAAAGTATTAACGGAGACATCTAAAAAAAAAACCACGAGATTCTAACGGAACTTTAGGAAATAACCGGTAGCGCGAAAGATATTTCGAGCGCAGAGTAAATTCAATTCGGCGAATCCGAAATCGGTCGTTGGAGCGTCTAGGGAACGAGTTTCGTCCCTGTGCAGCCCTACGATCCACAGGCCACTATCGCCCTCCGTTAATGGAATGGCCGATGCGCAAGTGCGCACTTCGATACACACAGAAGCACACATTATCATCCCGCTCTTTCCTCCGCTCCCGGGATGTCGTATTTCTATGCAGTTTGTCTCTTCCGAACGGTACAGTGTATTACGCCGCGCTATAGCCATAGTTTGTGAAGCACGAGTGGAAACTTCTAGCGGGATAATTCAGGCGTACTTCGAGCACCAGTCGGTTATACCAGAGGGATGTCCCGTGGGTACGATTCTCGTGCCCGTTACCACCGTCACGATATACCGAAGCGTATAAACGTGCATATACTATATACGCCAGAAGCAGCAGCAGCAGCGGCGGCAGCGGCGAGCTCTCGAAATAATTTGTTTACGTGCGAACGATGCCGACGTGGAAAAGTTTGCCCGACGTTGAGAGACCGGGCTTGGGGGTTGGGTCGGACAGGGAGGTAAATCGTTAACCATCCGGAAAACCAGAAAATCGAGTGCTCCCATGGCAAACTGTTTATCCCAAAGTAACTTTTTCGCGCGACCACTTTCGGTCGACGAAGTTGCCGGTTTCAATGCGACTTTTGCGCCCGCTTACCGATTGGTCGCCGAATTTTACGAGGCTTCCGGAAAAACGCTTCTTTCACAAACCTGCCACTTGTGGAGCCGGGAAGTTCATCGGCGACGCGGCAATGTGAGTCCGGCGTGACCGAGTCGCGCATTGCAAGCCCGAGTGCAGCTATTTGCTTCGCTGGGTGGTCGACGCTCCAGAACTGTCCCCGTGACGATTTATCGGTTTAATCGAGAGGCGTCTGGCCACTTTGCGGCCTCGCTCCTGCTCGTTTTACGAGGGCTTCTTACATGCGGCGGAAAACGTATCTGGGCGTTCACCGCGCTAACTAGACCCACTGGAGATCGACACCACTCGGCCGGTACAAGAGGGCTCCGCAGATTCCGGAGCGATCTCGAGTGGCCGCAGGAGTCGTGCTCGATCGCGGCAGACGCGACGACACGATTGCCGGACCGAAACCAGAAAGGCACGTTATCGTACGCTTCAGCTCGGAAAATACGCCCATCCGTTTTCAGCCGCGCGCGATACGACTTTGGCCGAGAATGTTTAAACATTCTACGAACCAGGCCACGCTCAGGCCGCCGCGTGGTTTTCGCTTATCTCGCGTCTGCGGATCGTTTCGAAACGATCCTACAAACGACAAAATCGGCACGATCGATCGACGACTTTCTTTCTGTCTTTCCGTCGATTCCATCGCGATAAGAAACGCTCTATCGCGATGAAAAAAATTAAATAAAAAATGTAAACACGTGTATCGGTACTTTCATTCGATCGTAATTGCGCGATAACGAACAATTCTACCGAACGCTTTCTCGCCATCGTGGCATCGTCAAAAATACAAATACGCTCGATTGCGCGGCCAACCTACGACGATTTAATCAGTTTTTTTTTTCACTCCCGACAATCTCGCTCAATAATCCACCGCTGCGGCTCTGCGCCGGGTGGCGAGACTTAATTAACGTTAAAACCACTTTGCGCAAGAGTTCGAAAAAAAAAAATGACGATAATAAAAATAATAAAACGAAATTCATCGATAGCGGTGTGTACCGCGCTGCGGCATATATCGGGGTCGCGGGCGTTTGTCGTCGGCATCGTCGCGAATGAATATTCATTGGTACTTTTCCAGTTCATTTGCGGGGTCCCCTGTGTGTCGCGAATGCGATATAGTTCGCGCGGGACCAGTCCTCTCGACCCGATTGCCGAGTGGCGGCAAGTGCGAAAGAGCCGCACGCTGCGACAGCGCTCGAGCAGCTGCGTTCATTGTGCGTAATGTGTATCGCGAAAGCGACTATACCGCGTAATGCGGAGACACATGGAAACTCGCGTGTCGCCGGTGCTCGTGAACCATGGGACCCATTACCGGCCGTACGATAAACAGGAGTAATTACGTCCACCATGAAAAATGCAAATTTATTCGAAAATCTTTACACCGAGACGCGGTATTTGAAATTAAATTAATGTTTTCTTTCTATAGAAAATAAAACGAAGATTGGAAACTCGTACATTGCTTTATCGTCATTTTCCTTCACAGTGAGGAAAATAAAAATGGAGAATCTACAAGAGTAGGAAAGAGTTACTGTTCCTGGTGTGGCAGGCACACATTGAACTCATGTGTTGCCGGTGCGCGTGAGCCATGGATTACCGCCCGTACATATGAGTAATTATGTCCACCAAAAAATATTCAAATTTATTCGAAAATCTTTTCACCGACACGAGGTATTCAAAATTAAATGAATATATATGTATATTTTTCTGGTAAAAATTAAAAAATGGATTACTGCCCCTACGTTACATAGGAGTAATTATGTCCGCCATAAAAAATGCAAATTTATTCGAAAATCTTCACACCGACATGCAGTATTTGAAATTACATGAAACTGTTTTTTATAAAGATAAAAAAATAAGCCTCAAATTGGAAATTTTCGTACATTGCTTTCCCATCATTTTCATTCACAGCTAGGCAAACAAAAATGAAAAGTCTACAAGAGGAGGGAAGAGTTAGTGTTCCTCGCGAGGTTCTCCGATCGACGAAAGTACCGACACGTGGGAGAACATCGACAAGAAGCACAAAAAAAGAGAAACAAACTATATGAAAAAAAAAAGAAACCCATAAACGCGTAATCTGCTCGAAACAAAACGACACGCATTCCTCGCACTCGTCGTGGCGAGCAGCCGAAAGTTAATTACGCGTTACACGCTTTTACCATTTAATCTCGGGTGAAACCAGCGTGCGAAGGCGAAAGGGAGGAAAGAGGTAGGAGGAGGTGTCGGCTCGCGGGACACCGCGTGCCGCGACGAGAGAAGGAGAGAGAGGGTGCGACTGCCGACCGGGAGGCTTTGATAAATTTTACTTTCAAATTGTCCTTAATTAGCCGGGCGCGCGCGCGGGATCTCTCGCGCCTTCCCCGTCGGCCAATATGCGCGAGCTCTAATCTGCGCCTCGGTCTTCGGCGAACAAAGACGTCCTTCGTGGTTTTTGTCGGCTGCGAATGCTGCACGAGCGGCCAAAGGCCCGACCAAATCGTTTTAACCGGCGAAACGCCGGAGTAACGCTCTGACGCAACTGCATGTATAATAATGTCTATGTATAAAAATAACGCGGATTAAATTTCGGGCCAAAAATAGAAAATTGGTCATAGATCGAGGTAAAAAAAAAAAAACAAAAAAAATCAAGGATGGCCATTTGGAACTAGGAAGTGTGCTACGAGTAACCAACGAAGTCCGGAGTGAAGGACGCGGGAGTTAAGACGGAGCTTTGGGATCACGCGTGTGTGCAAGACCCGCCGGGCTCGATAAATTACTATTAAGTTTGAAAGGGGCAGATTGAAAAATTGGTAGGCGCCGAAATTAACGTTCGAGCTTATAAATAATCCGACGCTAATGCGTTTTATCACGGGAATGAACGAGGGGCCCCTCTTGTCCGAGTATATTTTTCTTACTCCCGCACGTTCGTTGAGAGTCGAGCGGTTCGTTCTCTCGTCTCGTTCCTCCTCCTCGTTCCGTTCTCGGGCTTGTGCCGTATCGCTGCCTCCTCCGCGCTCCCCGTCCCGCGAACCCTCGCTGTTTCGTCGTGTTTTTCTTTCCGTCCCGTTTCTCCTCGCGCGCCTCGACTCGATCCGGGCCCCGTGGCCGTGCACACTCTCTCGCGTGCTCGAGGCTTTTAAACGGCTGACATAAATTCGTGCCCCGATCCGATGGCTCGCGGCTCGAGAGAATTCCCATGATCCTCGCATACGACGGTTCAGTCATCGTTGTCCGTCGTACGAGATTTACATTTTTTTTTTTTTTTAAATTTCTTTTTCATTTCATTATTTCTTGCCCCACGCTGCATTCCCGAATTATCTTCTACACGTGTTTCGTTGCATATTTGGATCGAGGCTCGGGAGAAATCGCGCCAGCTGCATCTTCCTCGCTCCCTCTGGGCTTCAACATATTTTCGATAACTACCGCGTAGATTCGACGATGCAAATGCCGACGTGAAAAGTGCCGGGCGCAGTAACATTAGCCATACCAACGATTTTTGGAGCGAAAGAATGATGAAATAAAGAGTGAAACGATGGGGTGAAAAAAAAGTAAAAACAGCAGCGGGAGTGTGGAGAATACTAATGGAGAGCAAAAACAGCTGGAAGTTTCTTTATTAGCGTGTAGGCATACCTCGGCCGGGCACCCCGCGGGACACCGATCGACCCAGCTTTATATTTCACCATCGAGAGTCGTCTTATTGTTGTTGCTCACTGCCATTGTACGATGTATATTTTCGTATGTAAAAGATTCTCGGGCAGATCGGGGGATCATTAATCATCGACTCGATTATAATCGTCGACCGACCGACATTCGGGCGATGACGGCGGTAATTTTTCAGGGGAGGATGCACGTCGGAGATGAGCGCGTCTACCTGAGATCTTCATCCGAACGCGGCGCGCGCGCGCTCCCGATGCATCCCACTCAATCGGTTCGAATCGCTCCACTACAATGGTAAACGCGGACAGCCTCCTAAGAAATTAAGAGAGATTCGAGATGCCCTCGTGAAAGACGTGGAAGTTTGACAACGGGATGCATTTTTATTTTTTATTTTATTGTGACCGAGTTTATTTCAGGTTCGTACGATTTTTATAATTTGCGTGAGTTCGAAATGAACAGGTTCAACCGGTGCAAGTAGGGTAAGTCAGGGTAATATAGCTACCCGTAATAATTACCCTGAGTAAATTACTTCTCTTAGATGTCTTTAGATTTCGTTACGACCAAAGTTTAAAGTTTTTAAAAACGTTAAACCACCAGTTTTCACTATTCAAAAAATGCATGGCCATTTCACCCCGACTTACTCTAGTATTCCCTAAGTACGGCCTCGCGATGTTAAAAACGAGCTGTGACCTCGAGCAAAAAAACTGCGAAATATTATCGCGAATGCATATAGCTGTATAAATGTGTCGCGCTAATTTCGTGACGCTTCGTGCCGTTTAAACGATACACGTTACTTCAATGCGGTACCAGAGATGCGCCCGGTTCAAAGGGTTAGTATCGCGAGAGCCAGATCTCTCGCCGTGAACCTTCACATTGCATAGCTGCGACAATTTCTCTGCCCGGTAATAATTAAAACCCCAGCGTGCATGTAACGTTTGAAATTAAATTTAAAAAAAACTTTCGAGCAAAATGTTATTTTCTTGGCGAAATGTGTGACGCGGATGCAACATTTTTCATATCGTCCGGTGTTGCTCAAATTTTTCTTTTTTACACAGTATTTCTTTTATTTTGCAAACGGCTCTTTGTCGTCCCGGGGCGATTTGCCACATTTCCCCCAACGTCAAGGCGTGCATGCGGTTCCGTGCACCGCCGGCGGTGCACACGGCGCCCAAGTCCGATGGGCGTTATGGGGCGAAAGAATGCAAAGTACGCGGCGAAAACTGAGAAAACGGGCTTCGAGAGGCAGCGCGACCAGAAGTGGAAAGTGAATTTCGAATGCAATGGAACGAGCAGAGGGACCGAGAGGAGGGTCTGCAGTGCCAGAGACTGCCAATGGTTTTGCATTGGTGCCAGCAGAAGGTACCCCGCTGAGGATTGTCTTCAAAGAAGCCGCATTTCGCTCCACACCTCCCACCTCATCCCTTGCCTCCTATCGACTCATTCTCTGTTCGTTCGAACCCTATCGTTCCTTCCTACTAAAATACCACGGACTCTTTCTTCATCCCCTGGCCGGGTTGGCTCACGCCGCCCATCAACCACTGACCACGATAAATCTCCCTCTCTGTCTCGGGAGAGAGGGTGGGAGCTAGACAAAAGCCGGAAAAATGAGGCACATCGATTATATAGAAACCAGGGACCGGCGAGTGACGGCCAAGTCTTTCTTTCTTCTCTCCTCCCGCTCTCCGCTCCGAATTCTTTTTACGGCTGCACGGACGATGGACTACCATGGCTGCGCGATGACGATGGAAAATTCGCGGGCACGCGTACCTGTTTTCACGGACTCCATATGGCATCAACCTCAACCATCGACGCCTGACGAGGCCGGCGATTCGGTCGTTCAAAGCCGAACCGAGCCACACAGTAAAAAATTATTTGTTCATTTATCGAACATAATAATTTTCGTACAATTGAAGACGTCTCTAATTTTTTTTTTAAATTAACATTTTTTTTTTTCTGTAAAATGGAAATTATTTTTTTTGGTAAAACTAACAAAAAAAAATCGGACCGTACATTGGCCCACTGATTTTATGATCCCCCAAAAAAAAACAGACGAATTTTTTTATACCTTTCTCGAAAGATCACACGATAAATCAATTTTTTTTTAAAGTCAAATCCCAACGAACGGTTTGCGTCATTATTTTTTTTTATAATATAAGTTATTTAATTTACCCATCGGCGCTCGTGGAGACGTTCGGTTGGCCGGTTCGGTCCTTTCTTTCACGGTACGTTTCGCAGGTATACACCTATACACAGCCTCGAGGAATAATAATTGTCTGTTGCGAATATTATCCCATGACGTGGCGGGCCGTGAGGCTGTCAGCGCGAACGATTGCTCAACCCTTTTCTCTCTCGTATATTTATATACGTAATTCATTATGGTTCGGGTAGGCGTCCCGGGTGATTTTATTTCGTGCTCTATACGCGCTAGAGTCGCCCAAACCTCTTTCGATCCCGCGCTACACACGAGGTCACGTGTGAAACACTGGATGATTGAAGGGGGAAACCCGTGACGAATATCCCTCACCGATTCACGTTTAGTTTCTCCCGCTCGCCGTCCCGGCCTCCGCGTGGGCCTCGTACGGATCCGTAACGCGCAGAGAAAGGGTTACACACCCGTACGGAGATTCACGCCGAGGATTCATCGGTGCGCACGCCTGGCACGGCGTAACGAAACGCGTATGCGTATGTTCCACAACGATGCCACGGGATCAAGGGGCCCACCCTGGATTCGTTCGGGCCTCACGAGCACCTGCGCGTCCCTTTCAGAAATCCTCACATCCACAAAGGTGAGCAACAAGGACGGCCGTGGATGAAGCAAGATAAAAACGAAGGAGGCGCGGCGAGGGAACACGAGGAATAAGAGATAGCGACTCTCTCAGCGGCGGGTCCGGGGAACACCTTCTTACTCTTAATACACCGCTAATGCAAGCTCCGAATCTCCGCCGGCGGTGAGAGAATATTAATTTCCGACGATACAACCCGCCGACGTTAATCTAAATATTAATAGAAAATTAATCGCCGGGAGTGGGAGGATAAGCTTTTCGGATGTAACGGGACGGGTACCGCGTTTCTCGGAGATTCGAGAACGGGAAGGATTTACATGCATCTCCGAGGGGGGAATTTCTTTGGCGGCTGCTCGGGGAATGAGAGGAAGAGAGTTTGTGTCTCTCGGGAATGATCCACTATCCTCGGGACCGTTCGGATCCGTAACCAGTTTCTTGGATGTCGGGGAACGGTAGGTATGTACTGATTTTATACGCGGCTAATACGGCGATGGGCTGCTCGCCAAAGGATCCCCCAGCTTTGATACGGAGGATCCGGTGGCGATGGTCGACGCTACCGCTGTTCGGTTCGGGTCGGCGCAGCAGCCGCGAGAAAACAAGAAACTATGCGCCGGCGAACGAGATCGCGGCGGCGTCGACTGTTTCGTCGAAATTCGGGGCAACGGAAACGTGCGCGCGAAACCCAACTGTGCAATTCCACGGAACGTGATGCGGGGCGATTCGTGTTTCGGTTAACAGAATAGAGGTGGGTGAAGCCCGGACCAAACGGAGGATAACGCAAATTACAGCGGATACCGGAGGAAAGACGCACGCGCGCACATACTCGTTCGTCGAGAAACCTTCTCTCGCTTGCTCGCGATGAAACGCAAATAACACGGATTCTATTCTCACGCCTTCGTGCATTTTGATTCTGGGACGTAGACAGAAAATTTTCGTACTTGCCATTTTTTTTTTTTTTTTTAGCACTTTGTAGTTGTTTCTTTGCATTTCAGACAACAAATTTGGTCGGTCGGCGTTTTTGTACAAGATTTTAAATAATGTATTTTTTTGGTTGCTGTTAAGACATTCATTTCGTTCGTCTTTCTAATCTTGGAAAAATGTGACGGGCGATTTAGCAAATTTTTTCTTTGCATTTTAGACAACAAATTTGTTAAGATGAAGTTTTTTTTACACGATTTGAAATATTGTTTTTTTTTTACTGTTATTAAGACATTCACTTCGTTCGTCCTTGCGATCTTGCTTGTAGCCGCTCAGCGGATGCGGCGAAACTTTATCCGTGATCCAATCTAACGAGAGTTCAACAACGGGACGATTGAGTTTGCCTCATCGAAGCTTTATAAATTCTACGAAATTAGAAAGTGGCGCACGTTCGTTCTGTCTGAATTGCCAGTGCACTGCCACTGTGCAGTCTTCGCTGATGGTTGAATTCAATCGAAGGCGTTCAACGTATAGCCGAGATGCTACACGCTTGCTTTCCTCTCGCTTGAGGAGCCAAAGTATACAGCTTCTGAACTTCTTCGTTATTGCTAACTCCGGAGCGAAGCTCTTGTCGAGCGTGCTCAATATATCTGAGACTGCACGAACACTGGACCCAGCTTTGCCAGCTCTGAGAATTAATGTTAAAGTCTCGAGAGTTTTATTGCATTGGAACAATTGGGAGGACCGCTTCTCCCGTACGTCTACGGGTTTCTTTCGGGAATACGACGGTTCCCTGCTCCGCGGACTCCCGTCGCCGCGAGTTTCGTATGAATTTTTTTATGGCTCCCAATAAACTCTCCTCGGCGAGTACGAAAACGAGATTGGGTTCAACCAATTTCCCAAACGTATATTGTGACGAAAATAGGAAAACATTGTCGCGACAATTCTCTTCTTATTTTTTGCCATCTCAATTTGGTCGATTCGACGAACTTTGGGCAAAGTTAGGAAATTGGCAATAGACCACATAAGGGAGCTCGATTTCGAAACTCTGTACGGGTCTTCGTCAAAGTCTAAGTCCCAAGATGAACTGTAAATTTATTATCTTTATTGTAAGCTTAAAGCTTTAAAAAATTGTTTTTTTAAATACTTGGCGTTCCGATCGCACCATCCGGCTCTAGATTTACGAACAAAAGTACAAACTAAAATTGTTAATGGTACGGGAAATAAGAGTACGGTTTTGTATATTAAAATCTGAACAAACGAGTTTGTCACTTACTTAACGAAAAATTTTATTTACGAACCTTCGATTTTACGAAATTACTTTTTACCCTTCATTTGGACGACAGTATGACGATTATTTTTTTTTCCCGCAAAAGTTAATCAGCTTAGAAATAAAAATGAGAACGTTAATTGCAGTTTTCGTTGCCGCCATCGTCTCGCGAAGCGGTGGCAAGATTTCGCGTGCCACATTGCAGCCGCTGACTCACGAATAACCCCACCGTGATACAGAATACTTTATGAAGGTGTATTAATGCGTCTCGGAGAGTCTCCGAGAGCGACTCTTTCACTGAGATATGGATCTTCCAGCTCGTTGAGCGTCCACAACAGCGAGGCGGCATTGTTATCCGTTTTGCGTGTTCCTGACGTGGCGCGCGTCGTGAAAGGGGTTGAATCGCTCGAGCCTAACCGCAGCTCTCTGTTGCCAGCATCCCCTTTAGCCCGACCCTCAGAAGCCTCCCTTTGTTATCAATGATTTTGATATTTTGTTGGCCTTCTCGCGACCGTGACGTTTTGCCAAACGAACCGACGATCCCGTAGCGGATAGTCGCGTGACACTGCTCCGATCAACGAGCGGAACGGTTCCCTTATGCTCGTTTGCCAAGGGGCTACATTGCCTTATTGTACTTCCCTTCAACGTCACGTGAACGAAATCCCGACCCATATGAGTCAAGTCATAACTGCTATACGTTGTATGCACCGACTTCGTCGCTGTCGGTTTTTTTAACGATCCAGTGAGCTCACCGCATTCGTGTCGTAATTCGTCGATTGCCCATCAGTCCCATCGGAGAACTTTAAAAACGACCTTAGCAAACGAGCTATCCAGCCAAATGGAACGCGTATCTCAAAGTACGGAAAGCCGGGGCTGCCCGACGAGCTCGACCCTTCGACGTTTCAGGCTTGTGGTGAGGTATCGAATTGACCGTAAGAGTCGGTATTTCTTTTATAGACAGGTAAAGGCTGTCTGCAGGACGTGTGAAAGAGAGAACATTGATTTGTTTCGCTATAAAAGTAATCCAAATTAGAAACGAGGAGGCCGGGACGAACTCAAACTTCCAACGCTTCAGGCTTCCGGCAAACGATGGAAGACGACCGGAAGTGTCGGGATTTTTTTGGATCGGCAGGTAAGGACCGTCTTTCAATACGTGCGGAAGGGAGACTCGGTTAGTCTTACGGCAAGGGATATAAAAATTCGGATGTAATATCATAAAACCCGTCGATTCTTCCCAATCATCCTAACAACCAATTTTCCATTTTTTCCATTGGTCAATATAACTTCCGAATTCACGTTAAACGAAGTTGTTGTCGCATAGGCGCAACGCGATTCGCCCGACGTAGCCGCTCCGTATCGGTGATCGGCTCTTTGGCATCGCCAAAGAGCCGATAACAACGTTCGATCGGCATGAGCGATCGGTTGAGATCGCGGTTGGCTGGCTCGCGGAAACTGCGCGATCGTCGCTCCAGTGACGGCTTCGCCGACTGAGTGCTGATGTACCGAGCTCTGCCATATATCTATTATTCGAGCGAAACCGCGGTTCTATGATCGGAGCACCGTAACGGAAACGGAAGCGGGTACTCGTTGATGCATGAAACGTGAAACTCGAAACTTTGTCTCAATTATAAACCCATCACCCAAACCACCCCGTCGCCCGCCGAAGAAATTCATTTGCCGGAGCGGCGTTCACGGGCTACGGTTTGCTGATTGCGTCGTCGATAATAGATGCGTGACATTGGCATTTAGTTGAGTAATCAAACGTCGCTTTCGTAAACAGTATTACGCAATATCGTATATTATTTCACTGTCGTTCCAATTTTCTCGATCGGTACAACGGAATTGTGTACCGAACGTTCGGTACACAGTCGATTCGTTAATTACCATCGTTAATCAACGACGTTAATTAACATCGTTGTTCGAGCGAAGCTCGCCCGTCTTAAAAGTCGCCGGGCCCGGACGGAGATTCTCGTTCAATCTCCAATTTCGTCAGACGTTGGGTCGCTTCACGGAGGCCAGAGTCTTATTTCCTCCCCGACGAACTTCTCGATTACTCGATTACCATTTTCCACCGGTTTCAACAAGCTTTTCGCAATATCGCACAATCCCTCAATTATCGCGGGACAAATGACGAATCAGAGCTTTGCCTCGCGATTCGGACTCTGCTGATTGGTCCCATGAATACTGTATGATTCCCTCGAACATACAATCATCGTTTCCATCGTGTCTCGGAAAAAATCTCGCGAGACACCGAATCTAATGATTACCGCGCATGTAACGAGGTCATCCCGCCCAACCGCCTTACATCTGCGACGCTGATTGTCTCGTATACATTATTCGCTTCCCATCGATCTCGAGGCAAAAACTTTCATACATATTTATATATATATATATATATATATATAAATAAAAATAAAACCTTTCCAAGAAATATGGTCGATTATTTTTCTCCGCGAGTTTATACGCTCGGCCCGCGATTCCGCCGCAATCTTTTTATCGTTGCCGGCGCGGGGCGAGAGTACTCGCGTACGTACGAGCCGCAGCTGCGACTACACTCGAACACTTGCACGGGATATCTTCGAAATCGTACGGCGAGCTGGCCCCGTTGGCGGTGCGGCGAAACACACGGGTGTCCACCGATCGAGCGACCGATCGGGTGGAATCGAGATCGGTAGAAGCCGCTCAGAGAAGGAAGAAGATACACGAATGAAATATCGCAAGGGCGATAGGAAGTCTCGACGCGTTCTGCAACCAATGAAGGCAGCGAAGGGGGGGGGGGGGGGGGGGGGGGGGGAGCAAAAAAGTTAATTACGAAATCATCCCGAGAAAAGAAAACCACATCGGGCGGTATCGGATCGGTGGGATACACACCACGGTTATGTGAACAGGGCTAACAGCACGGCGGCGCTTCCCGTTCCTTCCCCCCCGTCCCGATTCCATGCCAATCCCGCTCCGCTGCACGGATAATAATGTGGGTTCTTGTCCCGACGAGCGAGAATGCAAATTATTGCACACGAATAAAATTTCAGCTGCTGCCGCTGTTGCTGCCGTTGAATCGCCTCTGCAGCGATGCCCGCCCGTTGTCTTCGCGATCGACGCCGGAGACGTGCGGCCCGGCCGACTGTGGTCACCCTGCCGACTTATTTTAATCCAGAAAATAAGACGGGATTTTTTCTTTTTTTTTTTTACTTTTCTTTGCTTGCCTTTACCGCGTGCCTTCGGTGGAAAATAAAAAGAGGAACGGAAAAAAAAGAGATATACCGGACGAACCGATCTATCCGCTATTGATATATATGTGAGCACTGATTGCGTGCCGGTGCACGATGCAGGCGGAGGATGCACGTTTTACGTACAGCCGCTGCGTCGCTCATTTGCAGGCTCGCCACGGAAAGACACCGATTTTTCTGCTCGTACCGAGGGAGCAAATGAAATCGCGGCAGGTGCTGTGTTTTATCCGAGATTCGAGGTCGCACGTATTTGCCATGTAGCTACCCTAGCGCTCGAACGGATGTGGCACAGTTGAGCAGCGCTCTCCGGTGCGCCGCGTACGACACTCCAATATATGCAAATTGTAATGGCCTCATAAATAGCTTTACACGCCGCGGAGACGATAGAAAATTATTGGATTAGAAATTATTTTCAATTGGAGCATGAACAGAATCATTATATCATGGATAGTTCGTGCGCTCCACATACGCCCGTTTCGAAACTCGTCTGCGTCAAAGAAAATGAAATCGATATTTGTGCATCCACATCGACAAAAGAAATATTCATATTTTTATACATCTAGAAGTGTTTGCAATTCCCTCTCATTTCTCTGAAACTTATGCGAAGTGAACACTATTCGCAAGGACTACCTTAAACGGTACAAAAAAACATCAAATCAAATTTTTCTAGCATGGTCGAGTAGGCATATTTCTGCGAGCATTTTCTCAAATTTTAATCCAAGTATTGGTAACGTTTTTTATTATCTTTTAACATAAAAATGCTGAATCATGATTCATGAAACATAAAAATTATTTTCTTCATCTCTCCAATCTGTAGAAAATCGAAGAATCCGTTTATTAGTTTTGGGGGTGAATGAACTTTTTCAGCGAATCAAAAACGAAAAGAACAAAATACCAATGTACACTTTTCACGGCTCTATTATCTTTCGACAGTTAAGAGGACTTTTTCTCCTACAGCGGAATAAATCTGCTCTCTTTCCTGTCTCTCTTTTTGTGTGCATTTTAACGTGAAACTCGATAATCCACGGAGTGCGATCGATATCTCGGTTGCAGCGCCGGCAAAACAAGCGAGCGGAGAGAGGTTCTACGAAAAAAAAAAAAGTGAAAGAAAAAAAAAATGAAAAAGAAAAATCACATCAACTGTACTATTCCGCGAACTGCTTTCAGCCTGCCAGAGAAACGAGAGGTTGACGAGCGTATAGAAGGTAGGAGGCGGAGATAGAGAAGAAGCGCGCTCGGCTGCCCGTAATGGCCAATTTTGCCGATTAAACTTTTCATCGCTCGTCGTCCAATATTCGAGTCACAAAGAACTTTTAGCGCGCCCATACTCTGTTCTCACCATGGCCGACACTGCCGGCAACGACATCGGAGCCATCATGCACTGGACTCGTTCATGAAAATTTGATGAAACGTTCGATCGCGCGAAGTGGCCATTAGTCCAATGATTACTTTTTTTTTTTTTGCTATCTATAGTCGAACACTCGTTCTCCTTTCACGACAATAACATAGAGCATTTATGAATTCGAATTTCTTCATATATTCTTAGTAGTAGTAGTTGTATATATATATAATACACAACTACTATTTAGGTCACTTTGTCTTCCTTTGCTGTTCTTTATGTTCTAGTCGTTATTATTATTATCTTCTTAAATGCATTAAACTGTAATAGTAAGCTGCGCACTATTCTGTGTTCAAGCTTCTATCTATATGGATGTGTCTGAATTAGTCCTTGGACCTTTGGGAATTTATTTCAGGACGCAATGAATGATCTATCTATGTATCTATCTGTAAATCTATCTATCTATATGTGTCGTGACGGAACGGCCTTACCCCCTGCAATAATTCGAGCAAAAGCCGTACACCACGCCGTTGATCGCGTAAAACTCAAAATTTACTTGTTCGGTTACGAATCGTGAATTCATCCGTTTCCACTGGCTCCGTTGACCGGAGACAAATGACGGAGCGCGTCATTCATTGGAGTGACCAAACCACCCGTGGTTGCACAGCTGGCTACAGCCCTTCCATCGCCGCTGGTATTAATACCGGAGCATACGTCATTTCGCGACGGAGACACGATATCTCCGTCGGGCTCCGAGCACCGACAATGTTTACCGTTGCCCGCGGATCAATCACGCCTTACTGTTGAGCCTACCTGCTCGATCCGAGGGAATCGAGGTCACGCGCCGTTTCGATCTTCGCATCAAACGAAAGAAGACAATAGAGTTAGAACTATACGCAGACATTAGGATATTACGATACAAAGACGAAAGAAGGCAGTAAAAAAAAATCAACATGAGATTTTTCGAATCTCGAGACAATCACTCATATTGCGTAGGACCTATCTCAGTGAGACATCCGAGACGAAAGATCACAATAAAGTTCTCGATCCCGCACAAAGCCACGCGAGGATTTTTCCCCCTCTTTTACTCGCTTATCGACTCGACTGAGCTTTTAAGTTATGGAAAAAAATATAGATATATAGATATATATTTCCGATGCGTTTTCTACCTGTGCCGTTCGAGAAATAATTCTTTATTTGTAGTTGTTCGGCTGAGAGTGAAAAAGATTCGACGCCCGACCGTCCTCGAATGAGATAAGCGTGTGTATAAGACACGGGTGGTACGCGTTGCACATTGGGCGTCCACCTTGGCCGCGTCTTGTACGACGTCTCGGGATCATAACTCGGGCGAGCGGGGAAGACTCTCGCGATCCAGCTGCGATCCGCCTCGGGACGGCTCATCAATCATTTAAATGTAACGCAAGCGGGAGACCGTGGAACATTTATTTTTTCCTTCCCTCTCCGGCACTCTTATATCGTTAAGAGCGCGCGCGGTACGACCGTTGCGGCCTCGACGCATAGTCGTCGCGGTTCGCTTTGTCTTGACATCTGTCAGAATACGGGGCTGCACGCACTGGCCGCAGTATCATTGTTCATTTTTACCCTCCACCCTATCGGGCTGCCAGTCGAGAATCGTCTGCGGCACACGCTCCGATGCAATCTTTCGCGTAAGGCGAGTTGACCCTTTCAGCCATGGTTGGACGCTGCGCCATTTTGTTCTTGCATTGCTTTGTATTTTTAATTACTTTATCGACACTGGCGGCGATTTCTTTAGAAATAAAGAAAAGACTTTATGACAAATGGTTAGAGGTCAAAAGTTACCCTTTGGTGAAAAACGTTTGCGCAATAATAGAAATGAACACCTACGGCTAAAGTACCAAAGAAAAGCTAGGGTAGGTAGGATAGAAGTTAAATTTGCACTTCAATACACACTTCGGTAGAACATACCAGAATTACCCTCGTGCCTTTTTATTTATTTTCGTTGATTGTCTACGGACTTGTGGGTTTGTTTGGAGTAAAATTTATTTATCATGAATTGAGATCTTCACTTTATACCCTCCGGCTAAGCGAAAACAAATGAGTTGAATACATTTCAATGTTTATCGAAGGGCGCAGCTTTCGTGCTACAATAGCTTTCTCCTCGATACTCGTTACCTTCGTTTTTTACATCCTTTTTTTCTCCCCCGCCCAGTCTCGCCCGTCCCGTTGCAACGCAAACTGGCGCGGAGTTTGCAGCTCGGTCACGTAACGCGATTGCGTAAGGATCGAAGAAAAGCACTACGTCGAGGCGCGATGCCACTCTCCCGCCGTAGCCAGCCATGAAGCACCCTCCCTCTACCTCCATTTGCTCGGTAACTGTAATGCGAATTTTACGATGAAAACTCGTGATTGTGGTTTTTTTTCTTCCTTTTTCTACTTACTGCGTGAGAAAGGGTTGGAACGCTTTCGCCGTTTGAATTTATCACGAGTCACTGTTAACTCTTCGGCACAAACTGGCCGAAGAGTTAACAGATTCCAGTTGCCGAATCAATATCTCGAGTACATCGGGCGACCGCACGCTTCGGCACGGGGAATATTATTACCATTTTATAATATGCTATCGTTCTTTTAAAAGCGGCAGGATGGGACGTCGCTCATCCAGCGAGAACTGGCGCTCGGCTTCATAAATAATTACGGCGCTTTAAATGCAATCTCGGCTCGCGAGAGCGGCACCAGCAGCATCATCAGCGTCAGCATCAGCAGTGAAGGCTGTGTGCCAATTCGGTCCGTGTCTTATCTCGAAAAAGAGGTCGGAAACTCGAGCGAATGGCTGTCGTTTGACGTCTTCATCGGCGTCTATGGGCGTCGAGGGTTCACAGACCCGAAGCCTCGGACCGTGACTGCTCCGCGATGAAAAAAAAATATTTTTCGCCAACAGTCTCATGACCGTCAACCCTGAAGCTCATAGTCTCTCGTTCCAGAAAGGTTTCTCGACCGCTACTGCTTCCAACAGCAAGTTTATTTTATCTTTCGTCTGCACTGATGCATAGAATCTACTCACTGTACGTATCTGTACGAAAGGACTATCGAGAAACTCGAATCTACTGCGAAGCGAAATATCGACAGGTGCCATTTAAGAATGCTAATTTAAGAATGTAGGTGCGGTTGAATTGGTAATTAATAAAACGTAAAAAGACTTCACTAGTTGATACGAGTGTACGAAGATAGGCATCGAAATGCAACTCCCAAAATATTCCTTATATGGTAAGTGGCCCAGTTTCCGTCACACTATCAAAAATTGTAAATTTAATGTACCGGACTGTAAATTAGTAAAAAGTAGATTATTTAGAAAAATAAAGTATTTCCAATGTTTTTAATACACTGAAAATTAATTTTTCCGAAATATCAATGAATACCGAAATACGCGAATTGCGCCACACACTATTAAATCGTTAAATGAAAGTTTGTATGTAAGTCAAGCAAAATAATCCAGCGTAAAGTCCACTCTTCAACATGCCATCAACTCCTTTCGCTATTAAACGCAAACTAATTATCAGTATAAATTGCATTCGACGACGGTAACTGGGACAGCGATGGAAACTTGGCCGTTCACCTCATTCGAACTTTTCGCCATCCGGACCAAGAGAAAGATGAATTTGGCGACCGGAAGTTTAATACGTCGATGTTATTTTTAATCCAATTGTCAATGTACCCAGAGTGTCCACGTCTCGGGATCATAACTCTTTTCGTCCATCCGACCCTCTTCCCCGGTCCATCTATGTCCGTGTTCCCGCACTCGAGGATCCTCTTCATCCTAGCCGAAGCTCGGACGAGTGGTCCCTCCACTTTCGGTGATTGCCGCCGAGATTTACAGCCGAGCGATGTCGGGACCGGGTAACGCAGTCGTTCCTGTCGTTCGACATCTACGTCCCGCAGATGCAATCCCGCAGGTCGACCGGGATGCCCGGGCCCGGTCCCGTTCGAGCAAATGCCAGGGGGACGGGGAGGCCGATACGGCGAAAGCGCGGCGTTGGTGCGGGAGTGATGGGAAAGAGGAATCGTGTTCGGTGTTGGGTTCCGGCGGACACGCGCCGAGCACGGGAATAATTGCAGGCGTATACTGTAGAGAGACGGACCGGTGGGGAACCGGAGATAGAGAGACTCGTCGTCGGGACTGCGAGGAGAAACGACACACACAGGGTCAGCCGGGCGGCTTTATCTATCAGACGACCGCTGCGCAGAGAGATATTTATGTACCACCGTTTCGGTGTCGACCCCGTCGCGATTTCGAGAAGTTCCTCGTGAGAGTCCTACCAAACGCGAGCAGGCGCAAGGGCCATCCATTCACGAGATAGAAAACGGATCGATATAATTAGCAACGTACTAATTGATCAATTTCACAGCTTCGATCGTGCTCGCACGCCCCGATAGTTGTCAAGCTGAGCGATTATAAATGTTCTCCGTTATTTTGTTTTTTGTTTTTTGCTCATACATGTTTCGAGTGACTTCCTTCCAGAGACTCTTTTTTCTCTACGATAAATACATAAACGATAAGGGTAGAAAGTTTCGCAGCTTGGTGAGCTTGCGAAAGAAGAATCTGACTGGTTTTCCGAGAAGCCTGCTGGATCGTTGGGGCGGTGTTGCTGATGGTTGCGCAGAGCCGGCCGGTGATATTTACGACTCTTTGTGGCGTCAACCCCTCGCCCGCAATTCCGGGGTTCCGTTTCCTCCGGGTCTTTCGCCCTCGTTCCTCACCGCCATTCCTCTTCGGTTTCCCCCGCTCGCTGTGTGTCTCGAGTCTTTCGACCCTCCCCCGATAAAGGCCGCGACGTGGTGCGCAACGCCCGGTGCAATCCGCGTAAAATACCCCAACGACGGATTGCTCCTTCATGATAGGGGAGCGTTTGGCGCATACCGGCCGCCTAAGGGAAAAACCCCAATGTCTTGTGTTAAAGCGAAGTCTCGATGAGTAAAATCTTGAATGGGTACTTGGGATATCGACTGGCCAACACCAACGTCTTGCGGTATAAAATAGTAATGGTAATGGCACGCGGCTGATACATCGCTGATTGTTTCTGCCAAAATTGGTCCGACCGGTATTGGTCCCATACCAGAAGGGCGCAAAGATTACTCCTCGACCTTTGCAACCAGCTTTGGCCTTTTCACGTCTGCCCGCAATCGCATTTCGTTGTAGTGCAAAAAATATCTTGCGCTATAAAACGGTAATCGTAACAGCCCTCCGTTGATAGATCGTTGATCAGTTCTGCCAAAATTGGTCCGACCAGTATTGGTCGGACCAATACTGGTCGGACCAATCTGGGGGCAGAGGAAGGGCGCACAACTAGCCTCGGCCTTCTCACTCCGCCTCGCAACTCCATCGCCCGCGGTCGCATTTCGTTGGAGTGCAACAAAATATCAAATTCGCCGTTCGACATCGAAGTCAACCTAGCGAACGAGCTGCTCGAGTGGAAAAATATGTGACGGAGAAAAAAAGAAAAGTAGGTTTGAGGGAGAGACAACCGCCGTTGGGAAATTACCGTTAAAACGAAATCTTTAATGGTTGACGTTTAATAAATTCCGTTGGATTGTCAGTATGGCGAGTTTCGAACTCCCTCGTAAAATCTCCAGAGAGTTAGCAATCACTCTCTCTCCATCCGTCTTCCGCTTCGATGCTTCTGCCTCTCGATATTCCTCTAACCTCCCCGCAGCTTTCTTCCGCTCCTTCATAATCTTTCCCTTACCGCGGTCTCTTCCGTCCTCGTCCCGCTCACTGTCTCTCGCTCTCTTCAATCTTTCCTCCCACTCATCCCTTCCGATCGTTCGCGAATCGACCGCCAGCCACCGGATTATAATTGAAAGAGCTATAACTCTCCGCTACCGATAGCAAGGCCGAAGAGACTTACTTGCGCCAATATTAGGTAAGAAGATTTCCAAAGGGTTTACGTTATGAAAAGAACGTACGTATCATGCGAACAGTCTAGTAATATAACTCCACTCGAACGAGATGAATTCAATGTTGAAATATGATTTACCTCTATATAAGTTCGTACGATTGAATCTTTTCATGAAATATCATTCAATTACATACAGTCGTGCGATAGATCTTTTGCCCAACCGAGACATATTATCCACGTGATCTCGTTAAGATATCTTAATACAGTCACTGAAGAAAAGACCTAGGGATGCACCTTTTATATGGTGGGTATTATGATTTTTATTTTGCCGGACAACTTTTTGCCTGGCAACTTCGAAGAGCCTCGGTCGCTCATGACTATGACAATGGTCTTCCGCTACGCCTGGCAGTCAGTTCAATCGACCTGGATCCATTCATCCCACGTCCCGCGGCGCCGACGATTACACGTCTTATCGCTGACTCTACCGCTTGGCTCTTTGAAACTGCACATTTTCCTTCGTCATTAGCATAGGGCCCGAGAGGTACGCCGCGGAACATGAGTCAGGCCACGAGAGTCACAGTGACTGAGGGATTCGCCTGTGCTGGATGATTCTCACGTTCGCGCCGAAGTATAGAGAGCTCGCGGTGTTCGCTGTATGGATTTAATTATTAGGATCGATCGGGGGTACGCCTTTAATCGGCTGGGCGTGAGCACACGTCGATCCTCGACGACGAACAAAAGGGGGAAGCCAAGGTTCGTCGCTCAACCCCGCGGCTCGGCCTCCGCTCAATTACCATTTCGTGATGCCGGGGTGACACGCTTTGATCGCTTCACTCGCGTGATCGCAGGATTCCAGCTCCGATGCAGATCGAATACTTTCCGAGCGTTTGGGAGCTTTGGCGCAAGAATAGCCACGTACCTACTGATTTCGCACTGTTCGGTTAAAGGGTCGGTTCGACGAATTTCGAAGAACTACCGGCAACGGGCTTGAATCAACCGGGCTTAGGGAACCCTCCATCCACGAGAGTGCGTCTCATCTGCTACGCAGCCTAACAAGATTCTGCCGCTCTATTCGCTCACGGTACATTTACCGTAACTGGCTAAGATTCGCGTCATATATCTCCATGATCCTCTCCTCGGTAGATTCTTACTTTCTCTTAGTGTAGGAAAGATAAATGTTTAAAACGAAGTACGAAGTAAAAAAAAAGTGAGAGGTAGAGATATAAACGTGCCATCGACCGAGGTCCTTCAGCTCAATGGATAATTCATATTTCGCGATTACCGGAAATAACTTTGTCATAATCGTGGGGTCGCGTTCGACAAAGAAGTAAGCTCAATTACACCTGTTCGATAGGGTTGTAATTACTTTGTATGTTCCAGGTCAGCCGAATGAAAATTAAATCGGGCATATGCATATCGCGTGTCTGGCATCAAATCGGCGAACACCTCGTGCTCATACACGGTGTACAAGCCCTTTTGGCTTTGCTCACGCGATTTATAAACGGCCATTCGTTAATGCCTCAACGAGCTGAATGAGCATTAAGAAAGCAGGTCAGATATTAATGAATGGCACGGGACTTTTTATAAAATTGTTCTGTTCCGTAATTTATTACGTTATTTATTTAATAACCGTCCGTACGCCAGCGTTCTACCGAATCGACTCGTTTTAATTCATCCACTTAAATAATAGCGAGTAAAAAAAATAAACATGAAATAATTTCGATTAACGTGATTACGTTAAACGAAATTATTTTATGTTTATTTTTTTTACTCGCCAGATTTGGCGAGTTCGCGCTTTTTTGTGCCACCAGATTCGCTTCCAATGTAACGCAAACGAGAGGCAAAGTTTACTCCCGTCTCGCTACACCTATTCTGTGACAGAGTGCGAAATGCCGAGTCGACCGCGAACGCAAGAGGTAAACGTCGGGGGGGCTTTGCGAATGTGCGATTAATCCTAGTCGTCGAAATTCTCACTTTGGTGTCGGTGGTGGGTCGGCGAGGGTGGATCGGGGGAGAGGTTGGCGCAGTTGGTATCGAGATAAAATAAGAGGGTTGAGGAAGAAAGAAGGGGGAAGAGACTCGACGGTAGCGGGAGAACGCGAGGCAGGAAGAGTGATTAACCCGAAAATCGGAAGGGCTTACCGGGGCGGGGGCGCGAGAGATTTCGACAGGGCTCGAGGTCTGATCTCCACTATCGAAAGCGTCTCCACTCGTGCGCGCTCCATTGGCTGACTGACGAGGGTGCAGTACACCCTTTCCCGGCCAAACTACCGGCCTACCGCGTTTTGCCCCCCTTTTTCCAGTGATTAAAAGGCACCCCCGGGGTGGAAACCTTTCCACCCTCATTCCCTCTCCGGTGCACTTCTCTTTCTCTCTTTCACCTCTCGATCACCGAAATTCAACCCAAATCCCCCCCCGTCTCTCCCTCCGCCATCCTTTCGCACTCCGTTGATAGATACATGTATGTAGAGAGGATATTCGGAGTACTCGACAGAGACCGCAGGGTGCAGTGTGTGCGTTCCGAATTCCAACAATCCGCTGATGCGCGGTTTGTTCAACTATAATGTGCTTTCCACGTGAACGAACCGCAGCCGATAATTGTTATTCAATTTTTCAATGTCCAAATGATTTTACGTTTTGCGGCTGGCGGATACTGTACAAACGATTAAACTCTATGTACGCTCGCGCGCCAGGGTGGAAGGGGAGGGCATGTCGGGATGCTGGAGGACACTCGCCCGATAGCGCTGTACGTCGGTACCGATGCTCGACCGCGCGCGCCATTAGCCCGATAGCTCGGGCATACCGACATTTATTCGCTCGAATCGCCAGCAATTATTTGGTCATCAGCGCGAGGGGCCCCGAGGATTGATGCAGCTGATCCGCGAATAGAAGCGTTCAGCGTTTGGCTTTTCTTCGCCAACGCGAGATCTCTCTTTCTCGCAAAAAAGCGCTCCGTCACTCGCTCTGAATAAGAGGCACGAGAGTTATTAATGAAAATATCCGCTCTCCGACCATTGCACTCCGAACGGTGAGGAATCGTACTGGCGCGAAGTACGCGATATATTGGTTCGTGTGCCGGAGGAAATAAATCATTGAACTTACGATAATGGAAATATAGAAATTATAATGCAAATTACGAGAACCCAGGTAACCCATTGAGGGGTACATTATTCACGATGGAGATCCCGATATTGGCGAATTCCGATTGGACCTCCGATAGAAACCGTCAAAGACACGTCGTTCAGGATCCTCGAGAGTCGAGTTTATACGCTCGTCGACGGAAGTTTGAGCTCTTCGAGCGAGCGTTAAACTCTCCGAGCATTTGAATATTCATTAGCGCCGGTGTCGGAGGTCAAGCTTCGATTGAAAAGGCTGCGCCGGACATTATGTACTTCGGTCAAGCTATATCGAAGGTGTACCCAGGTTTATATACTTCCGAGAGTTTAACAAATATCCGATAACGAGAGAGATATAGAGAGAGAGCAACTTATAAAGCGAAAAACTTTTTCGATATTAAAGTGTCAATAAATTTCTTGATAAATCGAAAATCGCGTCACAGTTTCATCCACTCTGGCGTATCTCCTATCATTGTACGCTGCACAGGCGCAAGAAATCCATCGAAGACGTTTCCCCGTTGGATAAATGTGTATCCCTCGCAGGGATGCCGCTGTCGTGTGCGCGCTCGGCTCTCGCGGATAGATCTCTGGATCCTGCGAGATTCCGGAGAACGTCTCGTTGATTATGACGGTAAGCCCCACGAGGGAGTTCCCGAAGCGTGAAGGATGGATCGCGCTGGATGATGGCCCGAGGGGCGAAGTTTGCGAGAGCGTGTAACGCCGGTGAGAGACCGAGTGAGCAAAGGCGGCTAAGGTATCCAATAATTATCGGGGAAGTTCCGATGCCCGGTCCGAAGAAAGCTGCTCTGTGCGCCGTCGAGCTCCTAATCGTGTGGAAAATTGTCGGGGTAGGCCCGGATCGAGTCTGGCTTGTGGCTAGTGTGCCCTACATAGGAAAACTTGACGGGCACTAGACACTGCCCGGTTAGAAAAACTCATTTGTCTCGAGCGACGCCGGCTTTGCATGCAAAGTAAGGGCTGAGCGTGCGCTGGCGAGTCACTGGCCAGGAAACCCAGATAGAGATCGTTTTGCCTCATCGCGGCTCCCGGCTGTGCCCGGAGGCTCGCGTTGATGCTGTGCTCTTACGTCTCGGTTCTCCCTCGTAGCTGCTTATGCTCATGGGCGCGAGCTTCCCCTCTTGGCTGTACTCCTCGCTCCTCGGTTGTTCGAGCCAAACACAACGTCCTCTACCGCATGATTGGATGACTTCGGATGGATGGATAGCGGTGCTTCGTAATCGCGTAATCTGTTCTCTCGACGCCCGTCGTACCTCCTCGTCGCCACAGTGTCGTCGGTCGTCGATTATCCGAACGTACGACCAGAAACATAATTTATTTGACGGGCGGTCGTCAAATAAATTATTTTTCTGGGTGTGCCAGTGTCGTCGCCTCTGTCGATCAGCCAAGCCCCGGACTTCTAACTGCTAAAAAGATTGTTTTTGCATAATCATAATAATAATAATGATTTCAAAATGTTATTAGTATATCACTGAAGAACGAAAATTTTGCACCAAAGTAGTCAACAAACCAATTTTTTTTTTTGTTACGAAAATGATTTCACAATTTTTCTGAATACGTACGAATTTTTTCAGTTTTATGTAATGTTTGAAAATTGCGATTTTAAACAAATTTTAACATAAAGAAAACGCCATTTTCAAACGTTGCAATAAAATTCTGAAAAAATGCATACGTATAAAAAAAAGTAGAAAATCATTTCTATGAGAAAAGAAAATTTGCTTGCCAGGTAATTTGTTGCATAATTTTTTATTTCAGTAATTACTTCATAACATTCTGGAATCATTATTGTGCACAAACGTGATTTTTTTCAGATTTTTATCCGTTCAGGAAGTTTGTAATTCTCTCTTATTCCTCTCTCAAACTTAGTCGGCGTCACACATAACGAAAGGACAGCCTTAACATCTCGTCGCTCGAAGACGGCGGCTGGGAGTGGTCAATTTAGACAACGAGGCAACCAGCGACGTTGTTTTTCTCGTACTTTTATTACCTTATCGACAATATTTAGCCTCAATGTCCATCGCCGACGCGGCGAATGATAAAAATCCTTTTTTCCATTATGCAAGGAGGCGTTGTAATTTCCGATGTTTGCTGATTGAAATCCGACCACCCAACGTTGATTCGTCGGGGAAAATGGTCCCGTCGCTTCGATGGTACATTGTTTGAATTCTATTATCAGCTCGAGGCGTTCCCGGAGCGTGCTCCTTCGATCGATAGGCATTGCCCGTGTACTTGTGTGCTTTCAGGTAATACGTCTGGGAGTGTATTAGTGCCCCGCGGCTTGCGAACCGCCTGTCGTGACAATATAATCTTGAACGGCGTTGCTCTATCTGTCGGGCGCTCGCTGATGAGTCATTGGAAAGTTTGAGTTTCAACGGGACCGAGGGGCTTCTTCGCATCAGGTGGTACCCATGACCAAAGTAATCACGTCGAGTGCCCGTCTCTCGCTTGTCTCTTGTCCTTCGATCGGGTTCGTTTCTCGTCTTACCACGGAGAATCTCGTGTCGAGGAGCGGAAGAGCCTCTAAAACGTCTACGAGAGCGTGCCTACATTCGCCGACCTACAAGCTGTCTCAATCTCCGTCATCGTTGTGTACAGTTTCGACAGCTTATCGCGCACGGCACCGAGGCTGGACGAGCCAACGGCGGGATGAATATCGAGCGAGAGCGAATTTTTTTTGTTTTTTTTTGCTGTGACGTAAAGGCACCTAAAAAGAGATTGGGCAAAAAAAATCATTAGCGAGTACCCACGGAGCACAGCAATGCTTGATAACGATCGAGTTGGCGATCGGTACGGCGATCGGTGGATAGTCAAAAATACATCGGCATTTCTGACGCGTTCAATCGGAAAGATTTTCATAGCCAATTCATTATGAGGCCAATGACTCTGGCAGCGCAATATCTACGGTCGCGCGTTCGGTGTTTCGCGTCAAAGCACTTTCCACACCGCGAACCGCGGATCGACCTTCGTTCGTTACAAGCGGTGTAACACCATGGGCCGATGAAATAAAACGAATTCACACCGGTTCACCGGCGGCGGGGCCTTTATTAATCACCCGGCGGTGGACTCGCCGGCGATTAGAGTCGGGCTGTGTATACGAATTGGTATACACACGTTTTTACACCGTGCTCTATTCATTCATTTGACTTTCGGTTCAATTACGCTCATTGCGCAAACGTCAAGAACAAAAAAATATTGCGGCATGTCTCGCTGAAAGTTCCATATGGACAAGCATGCTTCTTTCCGAAACGTCTTTAACTCTGTGAAATCGAATCGAGTTGTAACAAAACCTGCAAATAGACTCAGGTCGTTGTTCAAAAGCGTGTGTGCGTAAAAATAACCTTCGGATATCAACAGAAAATTGCGATCGATTCGTTAATTTCGAATGATAATAATAATATTTACTGTGGCTGCTCAAGTGTACATATTGGTTTGTTTTTTTCCTTTTTACAAAAGTAATATACAACAACATATAGTTAATATGATTTAAAATAGTTCATAAATACGATCCCCTTGAGCTGGTCGCATAAGCCCTCAAGAGCTTGTTCGCGACCTCCAATCCCCTAATTGTAGATGATATTTAGTAAAATATCAAATACCAAATAAATCGTAAGATAAATAATTTTTTGTTTTTTAATACCGATTTGAGAGTACACCGAGACCGCCGTCGGGATCTTTCCCGTAAACGTTTGAGTAAAAAAGAAAAGTGGTGGCGTTTTATTCGATATAAATTCAGCTCGTCGTGCAACAAGTAACGTCGTGCTTACGGAAAAGAGAATTCGTGCTCACGGAAAAGCTGACAGACAACCCCGGCGATACGAGCCTCGAGATATTTCGATTCCGCACATATCCACGTAATCCCTGTCCGTGCTTACACGAGGCTGCATATATGCATATCCCATACGAGCGTGAGAGCAATGCTATATAACCGAGAGCTGCTTTGTCCCGTGACGTGACGCTGTTCTGCGGCGGCTGGTGCAATCACTGGTCCAGTATACCGGGACCGGAACGAGCCCGACGCCGGGCGAACGATTAATTTACGGAGATAAAGTGCAATTAGTTCCGCGTGACACTTGCCACAATTAGCCGTCGTACAGCCCAAGGGCCGGGACCGAAGGTACACAAGCATGGAAGGCGGCGGAGTACGACACGGCATTGCCGTCTACCGCGGGCGCGTTCTGTCCCGACTGTTCCAATTTCAACGAATGAGTTATCTCGTCCTTGTTCCGCCGCAGTCGAGGAGACACACTTAGGTCCGTGATTCTGTAGCGGTTCCCTTCGGGACACGCGAGTAAATCTCTGACCTTTACTTTCGATTTTTTCTCTATCTTTACGAGCTCCAATGAATCCGGGATTGTGAGACAGAAAATACGAAAAAAAAGGAACGGGTCGAAAGAGAGTCGTTACGGTGGGACGTCGCGTCGAGGGACGACGGTGAGACGCTACAAGAATGGGCTTTTCACCTTTTTCACACGGTCGCGTTGGCCCGATGACGACCCATCGGCCCCCGGTCCGCACTTCCCTTTCTCGATATAAAGAGGGACAGAGGGATAGAAAGAGGTCCCATCCCAGGTGATTAGTGGACAAGACCGCCGAAACGAAATTTCACGCACCTCAGAGCGATCGCTTGGAACCAATTAGGTGACCCGAGACCGATCGAATTCTCCGCTCGCAAAGGGAAAACAACGAGATACGACACGAGGGAACTTATACGCAGGAGGTGAAAAAAGTATTCTCACACTTACTTTTTTTTTTTATCTATATATATCATTCTCTTATCGTTATCTATCGTTAGGGTAAAACTGGTAAATGAGTTCCACGGATCATTGATTTACCTCGACGCTCCCATATGAGCCCAATACCAAACTCCTGACCATAAATTCTAAGACAATTCTCACACCCGCACTTTGGTTTTCACACTCTAAAATAACATAATTATAACGGGTAATATTTTTTTCCTCAGGCTAATGGGCCCAGTTCCTCCAGCCTGTACATTTGCTTTTGTCTATTGAATACCTCATAAACATAAAATAAAACCTTGTTTGTGGAAGAACGATACAATCGATTAAAATATCATATTAATTGCTTAAGCTAGCGGGTTCGTACACTGAGAGTGAGATCTCGAAAAAACTACCATGTCATAAAGTAAATTTCGACCAGGCAACATGTTACACCAGCGCCGCCACTAGCGATATGTAACATTTTCACAAAGGCCTTGGAATCCAACCCATATGGTGACTTTTTCCAGTCGGCGGGTTGGCAACATTTTACGTATTCTGGCAAAAAAGGAAAAAACTAAAAATTCCGTGAATGAAAAGTGAGAATTTCAGTCAATTTTTTATGTATGGATACATGAAAAACAACGTTGTTTGCTGGGAGCTTTCTAAATAGCGGTACGATAAATTCAAGGCGGTGCCGTGCAAAGTTCATACCGAGGCTTTTCTACAAGTATTTAATTGTAAATAATAAGGAAACAAATTTACAACAGCAATAATTATCGTACCGATCACCAGCTGACGTTTATTCCCCGTCGTATACACATTCGAGATCGTCGAGTCACGTTTACCAATGAGCGGGAGTCCCGCTGTGGCGGCTTCGAGCATCGAAAAGCCCGAGTCTCGCCCTCGTTCTCTTTACACTACCGCACCGGTGTGGGAGAACATTCAACGTGGAGACGCCCCGAAGTCCTCGTGTGTACTATACATGTACCATGCTTTAATTGCCTGGCTATTGTTATAACCATCGCGTTTAGATCCGACGTTGCGATTGATACTAATTGTGCGATGTATCAGTTTAATCGATCGACGATGAGCTCGACGCTCGTCCGGGTACCTTAATAAGTGATAATAAATGTGGTAACGATAGTGATCGAATAGGACGCGACAAGTCCCATGATGACGCCGTTTTGAATTCCATTTGGCCGATTAGTTTGTTCCACTGTATCGTGGCGAAAGGGCCAACCCATCCGGCAGGGTGTAGTTTCAACTACGAGTAGAGTTTCAGTTGATCGATGGAATGAATTACTATTAACGATGAAGCGCGTTGGTCGACGAGTGCGAGGCTTAATAGTCATGTGTAGCGTGTTTGACGATTCAGTTCAAAACGAGGTAAACATGTTTATCGCGGTTTTGGGTCGGTCTGCCGCGACCAAAAGACCCTACGGTTATTGGTTATCCATCGCGAATTATGATGGGTTCGGCATTGGTATCAATTGGTACCAATACGCGGTACCAAAATGACCGTAGAGATCCGTCAGAGCTCGATAAGGCCGCAGGCAGAAGCACAGGGGAATACATGATCAAATGTAAAGCCATAACGGGCTTTACGTTACCAAACTGATACCGTACTTCACTTTCGGCTAACGCCGAGTATTGGGCGGATGGATGATGCCTCGTCGATCGCGACACGGATGTACAAGCACGTTGGGACGAACCGATAATGCCCTGCGCATTTGACGGTGATTAGACCGTATCAATTAACGGGAACCTAAATTATCCGCAACTCTCTCTCTTAACTCTCGTCCGCTTCGTGTCTGCCTGCGTCGCTTCGCTACTGGCTAAACATAATATGACCCAATGCATGATTGTTGTATTTGAAAATAAAGTGAAGTATCCGCGCTGAATTTGCCGGTCGAGCCAGTGTCGTCCCAACGGTATTAATCTTTGGCCAATATCCGGCGAAATATCGGCTTTTCTGCCGTTGGTTTGCCCCTCCAAGATCAACCATCGGGCAATCATCGATTTCCCATTTTTTTTTAGTTCGCTAATGCGGTGGGACAGGTTCATCGGTCATAATACTTCTACTTAAAAAGAATTCTGATACGAGACGAATAATCGTTCTATCATAGAGTTATTCGATTATTTATCCAGCACAATTAATCGAAGACTCATCGTTACGAATATTTTTAATAATTTTTTTTGGCCTTAATCATGCACCACCGTCTCGTTCCAAATTCGATCGGGTCCGCAATGCCCTCGCTGGTTTATAACCGACGGATACATATTCGGAGGAATATATCGCATTTCGAAATCGCGCCACATAATTATTAATCCGTGTTTACACGAATGCCCGTCTTCGCATTAGCCTCATTACCAGCCAACACCGATGTTCGTCGGACCCAAAATCGAGTCGCTTGTTCAGCAAATCCACCGAAAACCGGTTGAATCGTCTAGACGCTATGTCATAACCTATATATGCACAATTCGTATTATTTATACAAGTAAACACTATTGTTAAATTCCTCATAATCAATGTATGTTCGTTACAAATGTACCCGGTAATCGGGTCTTTGGTGAGATGATGTTGGAAGTACCGTACGAGGTATAGATTTTCAATGCTCGGGAGGGGTGTACATGTACGTTGACATCGGCACATCGGCACATCGGTCGAGTGGGTTATACGATAATCGTCGTCCCCGATAATGACCCGAACAGCCATCGGCTCATAGGCTGCATGCTCAAACCCTATTACGAAGTATATAGGACGCACTTCCAGGATTTGCACGATTCATTGGACGCGAGCCGGTACGACTAATACGTTGACGTTGCTTTCGCGCTTGGATCCTCGGGCTATGGTTGCACGACGGTACGTGGCGCTGACCCAACCCGTCGGCTTAATAACACGCGAGTACAATGACGTACTTCCCTACGGTAGCCCCATGGAGTGGACCACCCCTCAGTCTTTCGCCCGGGCGTTCGGACCATGGGTATGGGTACGATCCAGGAAGAGGGAGAGCAACCCGAACGAGTCCGACCGTCATGATACGTAATGAAGGCCCAATCCCGGGCACTTGCCTCCTGATACTTCGATCGCTGTGCCGCTACATCGAGTCGCGCGATGTGCACACGTACAGGCCTTGCGTGAATACCACCAGCATCAGGGAGCGTGACGTGCTGCGGCGACGAGTACGAGGATCACCGCGATCTGCGCGCATGGACATGTTCCGGGCGTACACGATTTTCCACTCGATTCCTCTCGACGGCTATTGTGTCAATTTCGATGACGCGATACCTCGACGCAGTTTCCGCACCGCGGGCGGGAGATACGGGAAATTTTACTCCGTATCTCGTAAAATCAGGCGTTCGAGCTCTACTTGCTTTAACTCTTCTTAGCGATACTCTTCCGCTCCGTTCGGTTCTCGGTGTAAGGTATGCAGCATTCCCGATAGAGCGTTCGCTGGCTTTATCGCATCGTACCATGTCGCAGTTGCTTGTATGGATTCTTTCTTATGAATAGGGTAGAGTCGAATTGCGCAACATTGCGCAACAGGCGAAACGCTTGTGAAGTCCGATATGGTGGGCCACTGAAGAAATCGGTTGTGGCAACGTGTGAAGGCTCTTGGGAAACTAAAAATTCGATCCTTCGAAGCATGGCATTGCGTGAACGCAATAGCTTTTCGAGGAATTAATTAATTGCCTATTCTCTTGGCAAGAGAGATGGAAAAATTTCAGTGACGATTCGTTGCGCTGAATCGTCAGATAACAATATGCAAGTTTCGTCTAACCGACTGAAAAGTCTATGTATTTCTTATCAGCGGGAAATGAAAGCTGTAGATACAAACAAAATGAGTAAAGTGTTTTTTTTAATCCTGGAATGAGTGAAATGAATTGAATATTTAAAAAAATCCGCAAAGAGTCCGTTTAGGCTGTAATAGTAAAACTAATGAGAGTTCAGAGTCCTCGGGCAACCGGTCGTATGCCCGGGTATTATCTCCTCCACTTCACCCCTGCAGGCGTATTACCATCGGAATAATAATGGAGAGACATATAACGTGAAAAGCCGATCGATAGATTTAAGTATCAAATCTTATTAGCGCTAAGTAGTCGGTGGAACTTTGCGCTCGATTGCTCGTCGAGCACTAATCTTCCGCTACATGTATCCCCCAAACGGAACCCATCGAGTCGATGAGGGAGCACGCTTATTATGAAATATCCAAGTATCATGAATAATACAGATATTTAATTAATTTATTGGACGTTTAACCTCCAACTATAAATCCCCGGGCCGATGAAGCAGATTCGATTCCACGCAATTAGTCACGGATTGGCCAAAGAGATTTCGCCAGTCCTATCTTCAAATTCTCTCGGTTATTTCAATGCAATATTATGTTCTGTACGCTGTTGCGAAGGTTGTGCCGAGCGAGATTGCGATTAATATGTAGCGCACCGTCGATTTTCGTGCCAAGAGCGCGGATCTTAATTATAGCATCAATCCAGGCGAGACAGACGCGTGTACGTGTAGACGGTATTGGATCAACGTGAAGCCCACGCGCGCGTATCGCGAATGTCGTTCACGTGTGTACGTGAACGGCATATAGCCCTCGGCAAAGTGCTCGGAGGTTCGACGGGCGAGCTTAAGATGGTTAGGCCCTTGATGAGTCTGGAATATTCCAAGAGAGCGAGGGCGAAGCACATCCCAGCGTTGAGCGCCGCACGGCCACCCCGAGCCGGCTCCGAGAACACGAAATGCCTCCCGTAGGGCAACATCCTAATACCTCCCGTCGCTCTTTGTCCTTGTAATACACGTTGCCTCACTCCTTGCACAATTTACTTTCCAAAGACGAGACAGACTCGAAGTACACACAGCCCCGAGGAAATCGACGAGTAAATGATCACTCCGAATTAATTAAATCTCGTCGTATCATTGTATTTGGTTTAAAAAAGGCACATTTGCATTTCTACCACTCATAACTATACCAGAAAACATCTCTATCATATTATAAGTCTACCGTATCAGAACTCTACCAAAGTCTTTACCAGAAAGTAAAAAAAAACTCTATCAGAATCATAATGAAACTCTACCTGAATACAAGACTAGACGGTAGCCTTGTGTTCCGGTAGAGTTTTTTTTAAGCCCGGTAGAGTTCTAATACGGTAGAGTTGTTATATTGTAGAGATGTTTTCTGGTGGAGTTGTTCTGTGGTAGAGTTTTTATCTGGTGGAGTTGTGAGTGGCAGAGAAGTAAATGTGAAAAAAAAATAATTGACGAGTAATTATCTTAAAGAAATTCCGTTCGAGAGATTCGAATCGGAGCTTGCTTCCGGCGAAGATTTTCGACCGATGCGTTCGGTTCGATGTTACTTTTCTTTTTATCCATTGATACGATTTATTTTTATTTATTATTTTTTCTCAATCATCCGCGTCTATGTGGAGGAGAAGCGAGCGTTCGCAAGTGGATGCGATCAGGGTCGAGCCGCGGGCGTATAATTTCTGAACGATTAGAGTCGAGAGGAACCTTGGATCGAGCAGCGACAGCTTTCGGAGCTTCGATTCCCAGCGGCGGGCGTTCATTATGACGCGGTCGCTTCGACCCGCGCGCTTCGATTCACGAAACCCCCTCGATAATAAACCGAAAAACCCGAACGAGAGAACCGGCAAACACCACCTTTTGACAGATGTTTCATCGGAGGACGGCAAATTGCCGCTTTAACCTTTATACCGAATCCTGTCGTTAGCGAGTTTCTGGCGCTCCACGAGCTGCGGACAACGTGCCATTACACATCAACACCGACACACCGTCACCAATACCATTGAGCAACGTTAGAACAGGCCGATACCATTAGAGAGGCAGAACGCTCTTTAAAATGTAATTTATTGAAATCACCGATCGAATATTAACGTCGGCCCGTGGGCGTTCAACAGCCCGGCCCGTGCGTGGTCCATACGCGAGGGAAACGCGTGAAACAAGCCTCCAGGAATTACGAGGAACGAGTGTCAGACCCGCGTCATCGCATCTCGACGCGACTACGCAGCGACTTATACGAGACGATGTCTCAGCCATTTCCGGAATTTCCCGACGGGGAAGGAAGAAAACGAAATGAAATACGACAAACCACGACCGTACCCACCCTATATCCGGTGGAACGAGACAAGTTGCTTCTGTTATAATCTCGCGGCCGAAAGGAGATTGGACTGTCATCCGGGTGTGATAGATATACATACTTTTTGTAGGTCGATTGTTTCCGAGAGAGAATGCAATAAACGCATATTCGAGAGATAATTGGATTTAACTCCGGAAGAGGATTCATGGGTTCGGTGGATTCGAGGGCATTTGCAGCTTCCATAGATCTCGTGATTGCCGGACAACTTGTCTTGTCGATGTTCTCCCCCCCACTAAACAGAAATCTGTAACTTTTTTCCTAACTCGATGTTATTAAGATTATCTATGTTTTTTTGGTCACTGCACAGTAAATAAAGTTTGTACTTTTTACAACTTATTGTCCACAAACGTCGATAATTTTTTAGTGATTACTGTGTATTAGAACTGAATCGTTATTGGGCGCACTGCAGCGCGTTTGTGCCGCTAGGTGCAGATGAACGAGCGTTCAGTACGAATATGATATAAGACTCGGCAAATATTGACACGATCCCGAAATTTCGATCGAGGCTTAAATGTTCGAACGAAATGAGAGGCGGTAATTGCAGACACGGGAAGAGGGAGAAATGGTCGTAAAAAAAATGCAAAATGTGCAAGAGGGGTGAACGGGGCAAAAGGGGCAAACGTCCGTACGCAACAGAGTTTTATTTCTTCGCTACTGGTTACCGGTTGAGCGCGTCGGAGCTGGCTCGTTTCACGGCTGTTTTTCCACCTTCTGCCAATTAACGAAACGGCGTCACGGGGGTGAACGCCGAGCGGGCGCTCTCTGTAATTACGAATAATTGCGAGGAAAATGCTGACGACGAGACCCGGAGAGAGGGAGCAGACGCTGGATAGACAGCAAAGCCGGGCGCAACAGGCAATGCGTTTGTAGTTGCACCGGTGCACACTTCTGACGAAGAACGACCCGACCTTTATAGGCGACAGACACACGATGCAATTCACGATAAATCACGATAAATGAAAGGCTAAAACAAAGATCCGCTTCGGCAAAAATTTCTGTCCGTCGTTCTCTCATGAATAATTCATTCTATTGGAATTCCTCTATTCTCGTATTTTTCTGTTTCTTCTTATCTATTCCGAAGCAACTTTAGTGTGAATTATCGTGATTGCGTTTCGGACTTGCAGAGCAATAATCGAGTTTCGAAGTTCTAAACGTTCATTCTTCGGGGATTGGCAAGTGGTAGTTTTATTGAAGGTAATTGTTTTTTTGTTCTTTTCTTTTCGTTATCCTTGACTGGTGAGAAAATACCTAAATACTGCATTAGTGTACGCGCAGAACATCGGAGCTAGAAATCGCTCGTGATTCTAACAGGCAACGCGAAGAAGCGTGTAATTAAGGATGCGAACGTTAGTCGAGAACAATTAAAATAATAGCAGCCGGGGAAGGCGTAGCAGTCCGGCGTCTCGCTCCACCCTTGCACCCGTAACCCGTAACTAGGATTAGTCGTTGGCATGTGATTTGGGCCCATACTTCTAATCCTTTCGCCCTAATTGTTCGTCTTTCGTCTCAACGACTACAATGCAACGACTGATTGTTATTGATTGCACCTTTTTCGTACCCCACGGAACGAGAACGGATGCGAACAAAATTCTTCGCGAAATTATAGATCATGGTCGGTTAATTATTATTTTTTCTCCAATCTCCGGACATTAACGGGACAGCCCTATTAATCTGACGAAAAATAGGTCAATTTCGTTTTAGACAAAATTCCGAGGAGTTATTGTGCCGACCATGATGGCGCAGCTCGTCAGCTGCGGTACACGGTTATGCCGATAAGTCAAAAAATAATTATTTTTTGCCAATGAAAAAATTTATGATTGTTCACATTTTTATTATGAATAAACACTGCGAGCCTGAGAAAAACGCCACACAATTTTGACACATTTACATCTCTACCACTCACAACTCTACCAGAATGGAAATAAAACTCTACCGGAATACAAGGCTACCGTCTAGCCTTGTATTCCGATAGAGTTTTGACCTACGTTATGAGGGTTCGATGTTAAGCCCATGTCTTTCAAAAAATTCATCACCGAAATTTTCTAATTTGTTCTAAAAAAAAAAAAAAAATCGAACGTTTCAGAATGCAAAAGAGACTTATGCATTCAGATTTCTATAATTTTTTTCACCCAACCTATTGTAGCTATTGAATAGAATTTGCTTCGGTTTCGCGGAGGCGTTCGGCTCATAGCTTTCGATGGAGCATAATCTCTCCATTGTTGCCTCTAAAGCGAATTAGTCTGGACACGTGTGACGTCAGCAAACATCACTGGCTCCAAACTTCCCCTGGATTTATTTTAAAAAACGTTCTCCCTCTTTTTCTCGTTCTTTCATTCTCTACAGGTCTCTCGAAACAACGGAGTACTCAACAGGCTTTTGTCCCATTCGCGCGCGAAGAAAGTAACGGTTTTGCTAGTCATTCTTTTAAATTTAATTGAGAGCCGAGGCAAGGATCCCTGTGCGATCCGAGGTTCCGGTGCCTGCATCCACATGTTCAGGATCGAACGCTCTGCCGTATAATCTCTCGTTCCGTTACCGTGCCAAATATACAACAGGAATATATTTTTTTTTTTTACTCACGCATGAAAATTGCTACTTTTCGTCTTTGCTGTAAGCGGCAAAAGTGGCGCTTTATATTCAAGTGTACTATAAATACCCGGCGCATGCGTACAGCGGACCAATTTTACTTTACGCACGCTTCAGCGTGCGTAGGTGTGGAAATTAGTGTTCTGCTCACATTAAGCGTGCGTAAAACAGCCATTTTTGCACTGAGTGTGATAAAAATATTATGCGACACTAGTGCGGTGTAGCGAAAATTTTTCTAATAAATAGTATCCTCTAAATTCAATTGACAGCTGCTCTACACGAACCACGACTGCGATATCCATCGCGTAGTAAGAATAATAAAAATAAAAAAAACAATTCTACAACAAAGTTCGTAACAGACTTACTCGATCAAGCCACTTTCAGAGGGTGACTATAAAAAAAGAGATTATGTATATCGTGCAGGCGATAAAACAATTTTTTCGACTATCCTGTCTTGCCCACATGTGTTCGATATGCATAAGGCACTGTGACGGCCGTCGGTTGTATTAGGGGAGATATAAAGCACAAAAAAAAGGAAGAAAAAAAACCTAAAGTGCATTATACTACACAGGACAGAAAATGTATCAAATTGGAGAGCATCGCACCGGATTAAGGATCCCTGCGATGGTTGAACAGGAAAGGAGACGCGCGTCCGCGCGGTTCACCGAGCGGTGGGTTCGCACATGCTGCGCTCGCTGATCCTCCCTTGGTCTCTCGGCATTGTTGTGCAAATCCAACAAAAACCAACGAGCCCCTAATCTCGAGCGACGAGGCGCCCACTTGAAAAACCATACATTGCCGTCGCGCCAGTACACGAGCGGTCCCTCTCCTCGTGTGGGTTTCGCCCCACCGGACGTACAATTAATTTATATAGGTGTATATATACGTATCTAAAGTACTTTAGCCCGACTCGGCTCGTCTCCCTTGCATCCCTCTTTCCCGCTCTCTATTGTAGGACTCTCGAAATCACCGTAGGTGGTGACCGTGGTACATACGACCGGGCGGTAAGCTGCAACAGCTAGGCGCGTACGCGTATTATCAAGTGAGATAATCTTAAATCCCCGGCTCTCTCCCGCTCGCTGTTCGATCGAGCGAGTTTGCAGAGGGATCGCTCGCGACTCCCATCGCCCCGATATTCATAACAGTTATTGTATTAATTTGTAGGTATCGGATCGTACACGTCGGCCGCGAATCTAGACAATTTTTTGTTCGAGTAAATTTCACCGAGGCGCGACCCACGAAGTCAATTTCATTCGCGTAGAATAATTAATTGATTACCCGAACGAGTACGCTGATTAAAATATTTTACAGATCGATCACCGTACCTTTTATTAATCTGACGTGAGTTATAACGGAAATTAATTTGCAGAGCGGTATCCGATTCATTTTTCACGATATCGGAAAATTACGTTGTTCCGCAAAATTCCGACACCAGTCGATGCGTCGGGTCATAATTTCCGTTCCGTGCACCGACAAAAATCAATATCTCTTCATCGTGTGTGATAGATAAATCGACTTAAAAAAATGAAGTGTTATCTGAAATTCACGGGTGCGAACTCTATTAGTACGAGACGGTGAGTTTACTTATCGGATTTAAAAAAAAGATATATGTTTCAAATTATTTGAGCGTTTCGACGAAATCGGCACATAAAAATGTGGTCTTATCGAAGTAATGTTTAGTTGTCGGGAGAGATGGAGCGATCGTGTTTCTTTTCGAGGACGCATGTTCTGTATAAAGTTGACTCGCGCGAAGCCTCTGTATCGCTATGTGAGAACTATCTATTGAATCGAGGCGGTGGAAAAAGTCACAACCATTGCCAATCTGTGCTACCTCATGCGGAGCCGCGATGGGCAACCCGACCATCCAAATGTTTCCGCAGATCCGAAAGAAGTGTCCGATCGTCCATACGATCCGGACATTCCAGGAGAACGGTCACATCACCCTGAATTACTCTGCGCCTATAAACGGGTACATGAACGGCTGTTAGGTATACATAATAGGTCGTATACAATACAGAGCAGAGGAAAGTGCGTGCGCGACTCGGTTTCGCCGTGTCCGCCCACCGGGACGAAACTAGCCGGTTTCTATACCGGGATGAACCTGCGGCGCGAACCCCGAGCACCGCACGCGCTGTTTCCTCTCTTCTCGACGCCACGGATTCATTTCCGCGGGCTACAGGGCTCGACGCCGCGTGCCAATGTATCCTAACGCGGCTACCGTCGAAACTGCGAAACTGCGTATATACTAATACGTTTGCGTGGGATCAGGGTGCTTTGGCTCGGTCATAGGTGGATGGATGGACCACGCGGTGCATTGCACACCCCGTGTGTTTGCCGCGGTCCAAAGCGTCGGTGGTGTCGCGACACCCGTGTTCACTCCGCTATATCATCCGGACCGTAGAATTACGCCATTATTGTGCAAATGAGTGAGCACCCGCATGATTCGAGCGATGTACTACGTCCACTCCGGATTACAGAATTAACCTTTCGCCCGAGTGAATACTCCATGTGCGCGTGTTGCAGCGCTCTAACTATGTCGCGCTCCACGGTGTCATCCACAGGCCGTGCAGGGACGAAAATTCTCGGCGATCCGTCGATGCCGAGCATCATCGCCCTGCGCTTTTGTTGCACTCGATGGCCGGCGAGTCTCCATTTGGGTCAAGAAAGATCGAAGGCGTTTCCGATGTCCGGTTAATATTACGGGGTTACGAAGTAGAAGGACTAGCATTGATTAGGAGGGAGATTTCTTTTTTTTATTCGAGGATCTGATGAAATTAATTCTGCACAAAGAATGAGCCTCCTCATTAACTACACTGTGAAGAAAATACGTTGTGACAGGAAAATAAAATCGAGAAATTCTTCGACGTCATTGCGCTCGTTTAACTCCTCGGGCGCTATCGCATTGTCCCGCATTATCAGCCATAGAAAAATGTTACTCCAGAGATTCTTGAAGAGTGCAATGACACGTATTTGTAATCAATATTATGGAATATCGGAATGTATTGTAAAAATATCGTTGAACCCTACCATTACACCGATGTCTCGTCGATGCGAGTAATCCTATCTTCAGTTTCCGGTAACGCGCTCTATACCTCACATGATAAACCCTATCCGCTTAGAACACTATACCACCGGGTTTCAATCCTCGTCTACCTGTTTCCCGTATCTGTGACGTCACCGTCGCATAATTATACCGGAGTCACCGAGGACGTGTATGCGAATCGACGATGATTCGACGTCGCTCCGCTGCGAAGCGAATACCAATCCTATCGGGATATTCTCGAGACGGAGTGAGGAATATATTCTGTCCGTCCGGAACGAGAGACGTTCATAACCGAGCACGAAGACACGGCTCAGAGAAAGCCGATATCGTTCCATATCAGCACACGTGTATGCCCAAACCGAACGATTAGCGAAGTCACGGGATTCATGGAATTGCATCGACGATCGATGCCAATTGGTCTGTAACCAAATCGAATGAGATTCGATAATAATCATGGAACCGGAAATCGTTATGGTCCGCATGTCGTAGACAACCCCGAATCTCTGGGACACCCAGAAATTCCGACGTCTCCACTGCTGACAGAATTCCATATATCAGCTCAGCTAGATCCTGAGCTGAACGACATTGAGCCCGACACGGTGTGCTTCATTGATTTCATCATCCAGGCATGTCGCATGAGTATAAGGCAATATGAACCACCACCTTGGCATGAAAAATTCATGCCAAATCCGTGGGCGATACTCGAACCATTTATCGTGCCATTTACTTGTCTCGCTCTCTCCCGTATCAATCTTTACGATAAATCGTGTTTTCGCTTATTTCCGAAATTCCTATCTCGGAGGATATCAACCCGTTCTTCGGTACGGCATGAGAAAATTTCATTTCGCCTCCGTCCCCCCTTCTCGGGGGATACCAACGCTGTTATATCGTGTCGTCATTTCCATACACATCGAACCAGACCCCTCGCTGGACCGTTAGCGAATATTTAGCAACAAAATTGTATTCGAGAATCGATAGTCGCGACCGCGCGACGAACCGCACGTTCGAATGTGTTGACATTGGATGCGGGTGTGTGCCTCCGGCAACCCCGTTCAACCCCCGCCGGCGATGTCAGCCCCGACGGAATATAGCGACTCGTATACGATTATATACGTCCCCGGCGACGGTCGCCGCAATGCCAGAGCTCAAAACCTCCTCCACCTCGCGTACAACCTCCACAAAAGTGCATTGTCCCTATTGTAGCAGATACAAACTGTGTCCCGTTCGCAAGCCGTTTTCCTGGCTATTTGTCGGACGCGAATGCGCTCTCTGCGCCCGCACGCGTGTACAATTCACGGATCCATTGTGCAGGCACCCCGTAGCCATTTAACTGCGCGTATGGTTATTCTATAGGTATATGTATATGTTATATCTGCGCTCGTACCGATGCTTATATGGGTGTATATAGGTATTATGTGCGCGTATACGGTAGCGTTTACCTTTGCCCCCTCGGTATATTTGCCAACTACGGGGGTATATATGTTATATACGTATGGCATATGGCGCGAAAATAACGTCTCTATTATGCGCCTGATAAATGGCTGCTCGTACTTAAAACACTTAATCGAGAGCCATCTTCATATTCTTTTCTGACCGGCAAGTATATTCTGCCTTTATTGGTTTTTGTTTTGTTTTCTTTTCCTCTTTTTTTCATGACCTTTCGCATGATATGTTAACGGTGCGCGGATCTAACGTTTTATTAATATTGCTTCTGTATGCAGCGTGGCGAGCTGCCAGCGCTCGGGACGCCTCTTGCGGCTGATGACTCAACTTCTAGAGTGAAAATGTACATTACAAATCTTGACCAAGTATTGATAACGAACAATGCACGTAATTGACGACGATAGTGGATCCTGTCAGAGAATAGAATAAGATTGTATATACTTATGCTGTGTTGCTCAAACTTTGTACATGTGGCTCCAGGTTGAATAGAATCATTGAGAATTACGGTGAGGGGAATGTCTTTTCTATTTTTTTTTTTTTTTTTTTTTTTCGTTCTCGCCAAATCGAATTGATATTCCCAAGCGTATACCAAAAGCGCCGAACAGAGAAATCGCCGGGATCCGCGCGGGGGTAGAAGCGAGGAGAGGAGAGATAGAGACAGTGAGACTGGACTCCCGCAACAAGATTATGGTAATCGACTATCCGACTTGGAAACCCCCATCAGGCATATCAATTACGCCCGTATGCATCCCAACTGAGGATTTGCCTTTGATCCGCTGAAACTACGAGGTAACACAATTCTCACCTACGTCTAATCTCAAATAGGATTGGCCGTGATGATGTACTGACAGGAACTGGAAAATGAACTTTGTGTGTAACAGCGCATACCCGTTGCAGTGCAACATTTCCCTCGGCGATGCAACACCGCGCACAATCGTTACGTCTATACGCGTTTCAAATGAATGTCTGAGATAACGGAATGCGGCGTGATTTATCATTACAACACGTAACATTTAACGTGTTAAAAAATTGTAATCATTAATATGCAATTCTACATAAAATTGTATAGTATATAACTAATTCCTTTTTTGTGAAAGGGTTTTTTTCCCATCGAAACAAATAAATACATTGATTAATTGAGTGAAAGAAAAAAGTTCCATTAACACGTATCATTTTTATGTAGTTCGAAGTGAGAGATATTTGTTCATTTATATATTTGACCTCATTGATGTTGTTATTTCATGTTGGTACATGAAATAACGACAATAATGAGTTCAAATAAATACGACCGACAATGAACAATACCGGAGTCATTGAAACAAACTGATACGTGTTTTCTTTTTTTCTTTTAGTTAACACGATAAAACACGACAAAATAACACATCAATTCGTATAACTTCCATACTGACTATGTACGGTTTCTCTTCGACGGATTTTTAACGGTTTTTTTGCAACTTCTGATATATCGCGGTCAACGATAAGCCTTCGAATCAAAGTGCCTATTTGCCCCTTGTTTAATCTCAATTTAAATTCCGAATACGCAGTGGATGGCACGTACGAGATAAGGATACGAGAGCGCGATCGATAATCGGCATCGCTCTTCGAATCTCTTCGAATATCGCGGATGGCGCCCGAACTCCCGTTATGCACGGATTTTCGGTATAGGAATTTACCACGCTTACGCGAGGCATATCTACGATATTTTAACGGTACCAATATCCACAGTAGATAACAATCGATTTTCTTTCTCTCCTTATAACACGTACAAACACGAGATACCAGAGCACCGCGAGCGTCTCCAAAATTTTATCAAATCTTGGGCATACCAAGCCTGCGCCTCGAACTCTTAAAAATAACGCACAAGAACGGTCTTCAGGTTTTTCGGGACTGCCCCGAAACGAATAAAAAAAATACCGATGGAATTGAGATTATTAACAAAGGACCCAGCCAATACGTTATAGAGAGACGCAGCCACTCTTTGACGAAATTTAAGATCCGAGTTTCAATGAAGAAAAGTTTTTAACATTTTATTTTTCATAAAATTTCAGCTGGCTCCGATTAACCTTCTTATTCATTTATTTATTCTTCTAATTATCATTATTATTATTGTCATTACTTTGTCATCGAGTATTGTGTTGTATTTGATGTCTCGTGCTTTGACGAACGATTCATGGATATCGATACACGGATACACAAGTGGTGTGCACGTTGATACGAGCAACGTTCGACGTCGGATCCCAATAGCCGCTTATCTCTGTATAAAAGAACGGACGCGAGCGCTTTCATTCTCAAAGTCGTGGATCATTCCGTTCGGGCAATGACGCGAGTCCTCGCTCTCGCGGGCCTTCTGGCTCTACAATTCGTACTAGGCAACTGTGGTAAAGTTATACTGTCGAGGAATCGATGAGATTTATAGCTTTCCGCGATTTTCCGTTCGGGCACCACCCTTTTCCTGCTGCAAGCTCGAAGCTCGACGAGTTACGAACTAGTTTCTCGCGCCCCGCATCCCCAAACTCCGTTAGTTTGTGTCGTTTCGATTCCCGCCGTTGATTCGTAGCCTCATGGTTTCCATTTTTCACTGACCCTATCGAATCACCGATCGAATATTGTGACCGATGAAATTAAAGATCTTGCTGAGATCGTCGAGTGAAAAGGGTGTTAAATGTGTTCGCAGATGAGGAGACAACGCTGACCCTCTCGGAAGGGGACACAATGAAGCTGAAAGCCAGGGATACCGGTGAAACAGTTACTAAATGTCTCATCACCAGGGGTCAAAATAAACCGCTCGAATTCTTTCCGAAAAATGAATTTGGATCTTACGACGGCAACGAGCAATCTTGTGTCCTCGTCGTCGGAGACATTCCCCTCAGTTACGCCGGTATGTGGACGATAGAAACATTCACCGAAACGCAGATTTTCAAAACAGAATTCATCGTCAAAATGAATCAGGTAAGCTTGTCACGAAACCAATGGTAGTAGATGGAAGATCCGGCGGTTCGAGATTTAATACCTTCGAAAACTGATCAAGTAGATGGTGGACTCAGTCGGTAATAGTGTTGCGTTGCTAAATTTTTTCGAGACCATTTATATTTCGGACAGATGAAGAAAACAGCGCGATGCGTCACACAATTGCGCAGTTCAATGTTCTTCGATTTTTCAAAAATACATTGGGTTTGCGGGGGAATCGGCGATGGCGACTTAATTATTGTTGCACTGGGCAAAAAGTCGCTCCTCGGGAATCACAGTAAATCGGGTGAAATCCGTGTTGCCAACTGTTTCACCGTCGATCTGACGTTGCAACGAGGACAATCGTGTATGTTTCAAGCGATACGATTTTGCATTTGTTTCAGCGCGGAACGATGAGACCGACAAACTACATATCTGCAGCTGCAGGACAGTTTGCAACGGTATGGGTTGACCCGGAAGAAGATAGCGACCTCAAGGCATGCACATTGAAGATGCCGGAGGTTCGTTTATATTTATCAAACTCTTCGTGTTCGGATATCTTAACGCAAACGCATAGGGAGGTTTTGTATATTTCGTCCACCCAGGAGAATTTTCTAGTTCGGCTTGTTTCACTTGCAGCGAGGCGAAATAAATCTCTTGACCGAAAAAGTCCAAAATATCACCAGGACCAACGGATGTGGAGTTCGAGTGTTGCTCACCGAAAATATGGACTCGGAATGGACATTCACCGCCCATTTCGGAAAGTATCTAATCAAGACTGCGACAATGAAGATCACAGTACCCCGTGAACAGGAATACACCGAGGTAACTGTGCTGTTGACATGTTGTGTACGGTAAGTTCAGGTGATATGGCCACCCGTAATATTTTAACGAAACAAACGAATGGCGCTGCCGTTTGCACAGTTTTTAGCATATGTGGATACAATACGATTGCACAAAAAATTATAAGATTGTATGTGCAAGGATCGGTGCGATATGTCACGAAAAGACAACATAACATATACTAAGACATGTTTTTTGCGATCCCTCTATGGTCCTCTAGGATTAATCGACCACATTATTACTATGACCATATTACCCGCAGTATCCGGGTGATATTGCCGATCGCATATATGTGTCTATAGAGCTGCAATCAAATCACACATCGAAAATATCGAAAGTTCTGAGTGAATTGCTTCAGTTCGATGTTTCTAGAGTCGGTTGCGACCAAAATTTAAAGTTTTTTTTTACGTTAAACCTCCGATTTCCATTGTTCAAAAAATCATGGCCTTATCACCCCGACTTACCCAATCAAAGCACGATGTGGTATGCAATTTTGTTCGGAAAAAGTTTAAAGACCTGCAGTAGAAATTTAAATTCTCAATAAATCTTTCTTGCCAGATGACACATGAACAGTTTAACATCGGAGAAAGCGGATTATTACAAGTACACGAACGCGGTGTGAGACTTTGCCAATTCACGAGACCGGATGGCGAGAAATTGCCCTTCGTTCTGGGAGGGTGCGTTTACGATATTCCATCATTCAATGCTTATCACGACGGCGTGTGGACGGTTTCTTTTTCAAAATCAGATATGATGAAACGCATGTATGTGAAGATCAACGTTACAGTTAACGGTACGACCAATATCTTGAAATTTCCGTCTTCAGAAATGCTGAAGCAATCGTCTCGCGCCTCATGGCCGAACGTTGATGTAATTTATCGATAACAATTGTTATCAAATGACAAATTTCAGATCCAAACTTTATGGAATTTTCATCGACATATGGAGTTGGAAATTCAGTGAATCTAATGTGCAAAAGTGGCACGAACAATCTGAAGTTTTGCACTTTTATTAGACCGGACAAGGAGGTCATCAATGTGCCAGCCGGTATTGGAAACAAGAAGTATATTTCGCGAAAAATATTAATCCAGCATATCGATGGTGTAATGGGAGAAGGGTATATAAGCTGTGATTATTCACAGCTTATACGCCTTACAGAATTGACCCATCGATTTGTTTTTTTATGAAAACTTTCTGAAACATCGGTCAGCTTATTAATGGCATTCATTGTCAAAAGTTACTCGTACCACGGCCAAGGATACGAAGACAGGCACTCGATAGATCGCAGATACAGCGAATGTGGTCTGACTATTCACAATCCGTCGAACGTAGATTTCGGTTTGTGGACTTGCCAGATGGGCGTTAATGGGGACATCCGCGGTGGAGTTATTAACGTCGAGAACACTCGAATGGCCAGGCGAGTTAGCAGAATCGCAAGTCCCAAAGTATTCGTAAAACGCGGCGATGCATTTACGGTAATCGGCAAAAAATAACAATTAACGAACACGCTCCAACAGCGTTTAAATTTAATGCTAATCATTTGGCAATGTATTTTCCGTGCAGATTCGATGTTCGGTCAATGCGGTATTGAATTATTGTTGGCTGACCGATCCCAGCGGATCGATGTACAGTGTCTCGCCAGCTGGAGGTTCCGGTAAAAGTCTCAAATACAATGGCCAAGGTTTGACTATGGGGGAATGCGGTGCTATTGTAAAAAATGCCAGCGACACTCATAACGGAGAGTGGACTTGCCACTTGGGCATCGACGACGGGGTCGAGATTGAAGGGACTGTTTCCGTCAAAGTCACAGGTTCGCAGCGAGACTGATTAAATTTATTGCCGAAAGGAAAAACGGCTAGAAAAAAATGCTCAGCCACGCAACCAGCATTTTTTCGACGCCCATGTTTTTTACACAGTTTTTCTCAGCCCCGGCGGAAACGAAACTGTTATGTGAATTATAAATTTTTGTAGACACCTACCTTATCCCGGTTGAAGAAACGGTCTACGCCGAAGGGAGGCCTACGTTGACTACTCGCACTTTCCGCGATGACGAAGGAACTCTTCAGTACTGCCGATGGGTTCGTCCGAACGGTCACGGTATCAATGAGGAGGACGCTTCGCGTTATCGCTTCAAAAAAGGCGTCCGCGACTGCTCTTTAACCATTCTGAGTATGCATGCTTCTCGTTTTCTGCAACGATAAATAGTTGTAATTTACAAAGATGCCGAAAAATTGAAAATAAATTTAACCATTTTTTGTTTGTTTTTTTTTCAAATATATATTCGGCCCAGACAATATTTTCATACCATTTTTCTTCCAGGCCCCGCTAGCGACGACATTGGTCAATGGCGGTGCGTAGCTTCATTGACAGGAAATCCCGGCAAAGAAGAATGGTCCACCATCGAACTGCGGCCAGCAGACCAAAACGATGGAACAAGCATCGCGAGCATATTGTCAATCGTTCTTGGTAGCGGACTCCTTGTGATAACTCTCATCGGAGCTTTCTTCGCGACGATGCATTTCTACAAAAAAAGAAACGCCAGATTAATCAAGACACCACCGCCATATTGCCCCGAGGACTACGCCATTCCCCACGGTATTCAGACCGGTCCTCCACCCGTCATCGAAAGCAAAGACTACGTGTATTAAAAATTGTCTCGATATCGCATATACAAACGTGTCATAAGCGTTTTATTTTACCGTTCGACGCGATATCTATAATAGCAGCTCTTAATAATTCACGCTCGGAGGTAAAAAGGAGCGGACCGAGTAGTAGTAAACACCGAATGGAAATACCGAATAGCAATGAATAATTAGCAATATAATAATATTTTTAAAAAACCCTTCTCCGTTGTTTCGAAGGTGATTTTCAAAAAAATCACCAATACTTGCTTTACCCATTTTGCAATAAAATATCTCAACGGATTCCATATTTTGTTCTAATAAAATTACCGTTTCTCCGACATTCTTCGTCATATCGAATAAAAAAAAGATCAACAAACCATCATTCATACTTCGTTACGACTGCACCGAGAAAAAAAATTTATTTGACGGCCACCGTTCATTCAGATTAAGTAAAATATTTATTTGATTTAAATAAATATTTATTTTATTTAAGTAACTATTTATTTGATTTAAATAAATATTTGTTTAAATCAAATAAATATTCGACTCAATCTTAATAAACGGTGGCCGTCAAATAAATTTTTTTCTGGGTGTGCAGCGTCGATAACATGACATGGATTGAAATAATGCGTTATCCGCTTATCGAACTCGAGCATATTTTTGGCGTTATCGAATTTTATTGATAACGGTACGCGAGTTGGTTAAGATCGGAAGAGAATTTAATTTTGTTTCGCGTACGGATATATTTTCAACCTCGAATAATCTCAAGCCGTGGAATCTTGCCGGTGGAACCGGCAACCCCTCCGGTCAGTTAATACCCACGGGGGTTATCGAATAATTGCTAGAGTAATCCCCCAGCTTCGCTTGAGTACTGGACGTGCTGTCACACATCGAAGGGTTTAATCCTTCGTTCAAATATGTGTTGCCGTTGCTGCTGCTGTCCCTTCGAATGGCACAGCGAGGAGGACGGTAGTACGTGCAAGGATCAGAGATACGAGGCTTCTATGGATATATCTATGCATGTATACGTTCTTCCGCCGGGATCCCGATGCAATTTCCGAGATGACCAGCTCTCAATCTACAATTCCATTGGCCCTTTGCTGGTCGCGTTTGCACCGGGCACGCAGAGATGTGCGCATGCCGCTTCGAGTACGCTGGATCAACTCCGCAGCTATCGGCTCATCGAATTTACGTTCATAAGCCATCCACTGTGTTAGTCAGGCCGATCACTGTCCCGATCATTGTTATTAGTATAGTTACCATGATTATTGTTATCATTATAATTATCGTTATAATTATTATAATTATCGTTATAATTATTATAATTATCATTATAATTATTATGATTATCATTATAATTATTATAATTATCATTATAATTATTGTAATTATCATTTTTATTATTGTTATTACTGTTGTTATTGTTGTTGGCGGTGTGCTAGATATGCGCTCGGGAAATCAGGACTCCGATGCCCTTATCCGTTATCCCTTCGTTCTCACGGTCAGGAGATCACGAGTGATGAGTTGTACGGTGACAATGAACCACGTGCCGTTTCGAGGCATCGACACGTTCGCACGTCTCGTCAAAGGTCCGCACGCCGTAAGAAATCGACGCCGGGATCGAATCCGATCTGCGAGTCTCTGTTATCATAGGGCAATGTAAACAAGCAGCCATCGCGCTACTTCTGAATGTAAATTCATTCGATTTCTCGGCCAGTAGGGTTGATATTAGCAATTTACGATTGTGGTTTTCAATTGTACATCGTACATTTTTTGTTTGTTTATACTTTACTTTTTTAACATTGGAAAGCGTGCTTTCCATGTTGGTAAAGCTTATTCGAGTGTGGCCTCAGCGGAGGGATTGCTAAGGACAACAAAGAACGCGAAGATGCGAATCGCGGCTTCAACTGATAATGGAGTAGCGACAAGGAAAGACTCTGCGACCGGTAAGAGAGCGGTGAGAGGGAGCGGGATTCCACACGAATCGAAGAGAAGCGCGGGAGAAGCAGAGATGGGAAAAGTGAGAAAGGGGACGACACCGACGGGGGGGGGGGGGTGAAATTCGCCCCGACTGATAACCGGAGCCGCGGGTTAATCCAGCGGGCCAGATGACTTCCCATTGCTTAGAGCAACGACTACGACCGTACAGCGAGTTAGAGATTGCGAGAGCAACAGAAAGGATGAAGGGGGGCACCGGCTGTGCGCGGGGTTTACCGCTGCTGCGACGACGACGACGACGACGACGGTCTGCCACGAGAAAAGAGCGAAAGATTGCCGCCGTTGCCGGAGCGCTAGTAATTTCGCCGGATTAATATTTAATATCCAGGACGAGGAAAGCGGACCAAGAGAGCGAGGGGACTCAATCCGACTGCGCTTTCTCTCCCCACACCGTCTGCGCATCAGCCTGTGCTATCGCCCTTCCGCATTTCTCGTTCCGTTCCCTTCCTCATTTTCTCTTTGCGGAAAGTACGTCGTTTCTCCTTCTCGGATTTCCACAATGTAGCTCTACCGCATGATTATCTCTTTCCATTCGTTGCTTCACCTCGGTGTTTCGCCGCTTAATCGTGAACCACACCGCATCCGTTGTCCCCCACGGATTGCGATAGATGCATTTTCGGTGCGCACCCTCCGCCGCCGCAGACTCTTGACCCGGATCGACATGGCGTAGATTGAAGGATCTATACACTGAGAAAAAGGATCGTATTTTCTACCGTAAGAAATCGTTCCCAGGAGGAACGTCTATATGGATAATTTCTGATAGCATAAATTCAATTGGCTAAACTATAATTATTATTGCAAATATGATTTTTTTGTCATTCTCGTAATTATGAAATGAAGACGTTCCCCTTGGGAACTATTTTTTATGGTAAAAAATCAGTATTGTTGCTTTTACTATGTAATTTTTTCTCAGTGTACCGTGCGAGCAGGACCGAGAACTCGAGGGTCGGACATTGTTTGAATCATCTCGCCTTTACCTGACGCTCGCTAGAGGATCTACCGCGGTTGTACTGTAGTCGGTATCGTTTATTATTATTAGTTGGTATCGGTACTCAGATAACCAACCGTAGCACTGGCAAACTTTGCTGATTCCTTGCCATAAATATTCCTGCATTTCATGAAACCACACCATGAAAATAAAAATTCAATTTGTTCGAAAATTGTTTCAACGCTTCAGATTCATTTAACCGTCGATATTTATTTTCTAAAATATGATACACTAATGGACTAGCACTAAGGATCCTTGATATCTCGATTTATGAGAATCGATGGATGCGCTTAAATTTTGTAAGAAATCGATTTTTTTTTCAGCGAAAGTAACCACGACTCAAGCAAATAAATCCTCGTAGTAAGAGGCAAAGCACAAGCAAGTTTGACTGACGATTTTCTGGCGGATTGCGTACGGACATATGGTGCCTATTTTCTGGCGGATTGTTGGCGAAATGCCAACTGGATAGCCGTTTTTGCAATTTCCATGTCATTCTTCGTTCGTCTTTTCTGGAAGAACGTTTATCGAAGTTTTGTCAAGAATCAAGATCGTCTGTGTTCTCCGACCGCACGAGGGGGCTCAAAATTGTAAACCAGCTACAGCGTTAGGACCATTGGTAAGCATGCCGTGTTGGGGAAGAGCTCATCGAGCGCTCGAATCGCCGCAGTTCCAATTATCTAATTGAAAGTAACGGTTGGGAATAGCCCACTACCCTCTCGTCTGCGCAGTATCGTCGTTCCCCCTCGTGCCAACCCCTCCGGATGGCCCAACGGCGCCGAATGTAACGTCCGATAAATCGGTGTAGGTGGATGGTGGTGGTCGTCGTGGTGGTGGTGCGGTTGAACATGGGACTGCTACATGGTTACTGCGCGGAGCCAGTCGAGTAGCCGGAGAGTCCGCGCGCGTTCACGCGATCGGCAGTAGTTGCCGGGGAAGTTGCTTTTCGCAGGCGAGGGATGAAATCGTCGGCACGACGAGGCGCTCTCTCCGCCGCTGGCTGCACCAGCCAATAACCGTTAAGGATTTCCATCTGCTTTGTTCCCAGCTGCAAGTATCGCGAGCGCTCGGCGAAGCTCCGATGAAGGCAATAAACGTGGCCGGGCCAACGCCATTCCTATTCTAAGTCTATGTATGGCCAAGATACGCTTGCGGACGTACCTTTGCGCTTCCCAGCTAAGTACCAGACACCCGCGCTTACCGGCATTGCGGCGATAGAATATACTCCTCAACTATACTTCTATGCTGGGCGAAAAGCTGCTTCAACTCCGATCCCGGAAACTGGACAATCCAAAGCGCTTACCGAGGGCCCCGCAGACTGCTATTCTAGCGGATCATAGCTTGCAACGTTGGAACACCGACTTCGATAGTTTTGTTAAATTTTATGAAGTTTAAGGTTGAAACGAACGGTTGAAACTTTGACCCCGTTAGAGAAACGCAAACCGAGCTCGTCTAGGGACGCTTCCAGTGCTGCCATCCCTATCGAGGTTTCCCGGACAGTGCCTCGCTAGCACACGCCTAGGATAGGCTTGCGAGCATAACTAGCATCGATCGCCGCAACGAATGCCTTTTCCTAACTAGGCGCTGTCCAGTCCACGTCCAGTTTTCCTATGTAGGACAGGCTGGCCATAGCCTAGACTTGGTCTAGGCATACTCTGGCATAGTTTCCGCGGGACGTAGTCGATTGTAGCCATTGAGGTAAATATACACATTGTACAACATACATATAATATGTGCGGGCATACGTGGCGTACGGACCTGGCCACTACGTGGAAGAGCAAATACGAGACTCTAGCTTTGCTGACGCGCGGTGTCCGCACTTCTAGCCGCAATTACATCGCGCCTGGCCGCATTGTGGTATATGTGGCGGGCCACCACGTGCCTTCGTCCCGATTCACGCGCCACTGCTGTACAATACGTTTACTACAATACTCTTCCGTCTACCGTGAACACGCGTGTCGGTGTGTTGCCCACTAACGCAGATTGATACAGAAACGAGTGTTGGTTGCGTGCCGGTATGGTACGGTGTACCGCTCCGCACTCCGCAATGAGCGAGAATAAGGGTGCCCACCCTTTCACGACTCTTGCATTTCCCCCTCGTGCCGACTGCCTGTGCAGATCAGCGAGCTTCCTACTGCTTTTCACCCTTCCTGCAAGGGAAATACACTCGGGCACGAGAGTGTACTTTAGCCCTACACGAGTGTCTGCCAGTCCCGGACTGAGCACACTATTCCGAAGAGGAAGAAACCGAGTCGGGGTAAAAAGAAAGAAAAAAAACAACTTCCGCAAAGTGGCGCGAGTTTAGACGGGGAATCCCGCTTGGCTGAACACAAATGCACCCTCATGTCGGGTGCGTGCTCGAGTTTTGCGATTTCAATTGAAACGCTTCGTAGTTTTTTTTATTGGAGTAGGTATATTGCGGCGGAGGATTTTGATACACGATACCCGAATTTAATAACCCCATGCGGTGAATATAAACCATCAAAATATTGCCGCACGAGGCACCTGTTCTTGGAGTTGAAGAAGCACTTTGCTGCGGTGCGATTTTTTCGTGAAAATTGTTTCTACAAGGTAAACAGCATAGTTTGTCATAGTTATCATGTATGGGGGGAAAAAATTGGTCGGGACGAATAACCTAACATTGATTGACAGACGCCAGCAACCAATTTATCAGTCGTCATGCCTGACTTAGTGGTTGTCCCAATTAGCTTTTGGTATCCGGCGCTAGTTCATCAGTAAGTTGGTCCAAGCTATTTGTTTCATTCAAGGGCCACGTACTTTTTTTTAACACGCGATCGTCCGCCCTATCGCGCTGAACCTTATTCAGCACTTTTTCCATTTACAACTATTGCTCATTACTCTCACGTGTTCTGCAGTACAGTACTAGATACTCTCTTAATTATAAGCTATTACCGTGGTACCGGTTAGTACGTAAATCGTACTCTGTTCTTATTTACGGTCTGACGACTCGGGCACGAATGGGAATTCTGTATTGTTCAAAATGATGGGCTTCGCTTCGACATTGTTCCAGATGCTTGCGGCATGTAGAGTGTGCGAAGAAAACTTTACCCTTCTCTCCCCCATTATAATTATCTTTACTGCTGCTTTCTCGCAATTCTCGTACGGCCTTCCCAAGCTCCTAAGTCTCGTTCCGTGGAAACCAACCAACACCATCAAATTCCCATGGTACAATTTCGATTGGTACGATTTCCATCATCCCGTTGATCCCCCCCTTACCAACGCCGTTCCTGTTTTTGGTGTACGCACGCTAACGAAGTATAGTCCTTAGTTTGATATAAATAGCTCGCGTGAATAGCCAGCCACTCCTCCCGGAATGAAATAATCAGTCGAGCATATTATTTTTGTCTGGAAAGTGCATAAATGGACGGAGGGGAGCGCGGGGGGGGGGGGGGGGGGGAGGTACAATCAGCAATGCCGTGTACAGAGGAGGTCTGCGCTCGACCCCTGGCCGATCGCCACTTTACTCGAGGGCTCGTGCAATAATGGTCGAACTCCCTCTCGGCAATTGCTAAAAATACGTACGCAGAACTACCCTCGATTCTCGACCAAGCGTGAATACGACCGAGCGGAATTGGTGGGCTCGTCTATCGTCCGGCCGCGATCGATTCACCCGATCGGACTTTCCGAGTTCCGACAATGTATAACATGCCGATGGGGAGGGGGCATCCCGCGATGTCGTACAATCTCCCCAGACGTTTTTGATCGAACGATGGTCAGATACGGAATATTCCGTAGGCCCCGCTCTGTACCCGAAACATGCATATAAAAAAATATATAAAGGAAAATTGTTTCCTATTCCGCTCGGGTCGTCGTTTTCTGATATCGAAGATCGGGGATAGATAGATGAAGTAGCAAAAAAAAAGTCCGAGTACAGCGTATTGGACTACGCGCGGTATAATGGCGAGGCGCGAGCTGGAGGAGCACATGTTGCAGAGAATGAATGGTTCCTCGATGTTTTTGTCCGATGCACACCCTTGTTTTTTTTCTATCTCGTGACATAACAGCACCCTCGTAATATCCTCGGATATAATGTATATCGACATCTCGGCCTGTCCGATCTCTCTTCCTAATCGCAGCTTGATTTACGGCAGCAAAAGTGGATGGGTGAGTCGAGTCATACGTGTGTGTATGGGTGGATTTCGTGTCCTCTAAGACTCTCATCTACGTGGGAGCACTTTCATACCACGAAAATCTATTGACTGCGCAATTTTTACCATAAACTGACGCGATAAAAATATCCCTTAGATAATGTTTGCTTCCTCGTAGAGGAAGCTATGTTCGCGTGAAAAAAAAAACTTGAAATTTTAGTGTCGGCGTCCTTAAAATATTCTGAAACGTCGAGAAATGCGACTTTCAACTGGCGTCCGGATGTATTTTAATTATATTTATAAATATACTTTTGTGTAATTTTTATTTTTAATTATATAAGGCCAACCAAGGCTCAAGAAATTGCAGTTCAGTTTTCAATCTTTTTGTCTCTATCTCCGGTAAGGCAAGATATTTTTTACGAGTCGAAAAGAAAAGAATGGACGGAGGGGAAAGTGGTGCGTCGGGAGGGTTCGGATTCCGAAGATCCGAGGGATACCGGACCCCGCAAGGGTGAGCGCTCGGTAATGCGGGGTCGCTGTTTCGGCGTCACACTGCTGCTTTTGCTGTTTGTAAATCGCGACGGCGGTAAGACACCCGAGACACGCCTACTCCATCTGCGCAGGCTAATCCCGGTTTGATCCCTCTCGCGTAAAACTGAGTCTCGAAATAATTCAATAACAACGTTGGTATAAGGGAAACGAGCTGCTTCCCTCGATCCTTTCGATATGTGGCGAGTGTAGCCGTCGAAGGAGCGAAAGCGAGACAGCCCGGCAGGGAGGATCGAGAATTCGCGTGTTCACTGTATACGCGCACGGAGTGTATAAGCGAAGGGTGAATTAGTGCCCCGTCCGTCCCCCGAGATCGTCCCAGATTAGATGGATCTGATGCTAATGCCTGGCCCGACTAATTTCCGTGATCAATGAACAACGCCGTTCACTGTAGCGAGGAAAATCCGTGGCCCTGGGATAAGGTACTGCGCGCGTATCCGAGCTTATCACCGCTTTCGTATCATGTGCTATTCCACATGATACGAAAGCTGTGATAAGCTCGGGATATTCTGCGGCCCACAGAAAAAAAAAGGCGTGGAAAAAATTGAAAGAAATTTTCCAAGCATGCACTGTAAAAAAACAAATTCGTGTGAAATTTAATGTACTGGCACTGGAAGTTTTAATGCATCAACTGGTATATTAAATTTCATGTGCAATTGTAATGAAAAAATTAATTTACGGAATATTAAAAACTTTAAAAACATTTTGGTTTGCTCTAACGAATTCATTTACCGTTTACTAAATAATCCCCCCATTGCCTCCCATAGCTGAGATTTTGCTTAACGAGTATTAGAACAAACGTTTGAAACCCGGTTGAAACATCACGACGACAAAGGGGTAGCAAGCGCGAACCATCGAAAAAAGAAAAGAAAAACCATGATTGACGTCAAAAGATTAAATTTCGAAGGCTGTTTCGTAAATAATATAACCCACTATGCAGACGGCTGTGTGTCAATGTTGGGTATGGAAGCGATTGAATATTTATTATCGGCGCGCGGAAGCACGCTGTACGCGCACAATACAGTGTACCGTGTTTCTTTTTATTCTTTCTTCTTCCCCCTCAATAGACCAAACGAAGCGTTGCCGGGTTTTGACGTCGTGACGAGAGCGAACAGTCGACACAGTCGGTTTTTTTTTTTATATATCTTGCGGGACTATTTAGGTTCGCGAGAATGCGAACAGCCGCGGAATCGGGAGCACAGAATCCGTTCGAGCATACGCTTGACAGGGTGCACGTAGCGAAGCGCGCCCTGCCAGATTAGGTCGCCGCCAGACAGCATAGAGGCAATGCACACACGGGTCTCCCCAGCATTTCGGATTCCCGACGTTCCGAGCGTCGCGCCCACGCTCCCGGAGGCTTCTGCACTCGCGGCAGTGGCGATAGTCTTGTTAGTCACGCTGCGCCCTAGGATGTACACAGTATCTCGCACTCCCGTAAGCTTATTATAGGACATATCTCAATGTATTCCGGGCGCCAGAAGCTCTCGGGCTCGCTCCAAATTTCATTCGAGGCGGATCAGCCTTTACACGGGCAGACCTCCGGGCATGTACGGGAGCTACAACGTACATGGCGATTTCTTATCTACGCGCCCGTACGTCCGACCCATCGTTGCGAATGAGCAATCCTACTGTACAGAATTTCTCACTGGCTGTATACATGGAACCTCATATTTGAAACAATGCGTTCGAGGAATTGTGTTCGTCTTGCCACTGCCGCAAGAAGCTCGGGCCAAAATCGTGACGATTAAACACTGGGCGGACACTGTTGCGAACGAGCGAACTAACGACCGATTAATCAATTCATGTATTTATAAATAAATTATAATAAAATTAATTGATAATTTTTTTTTCTTTGTCAATTAGTAACACGAGTGATAAGTAGAATTTCTGAATATATATACATATATATATATTCAATATCAGAAACGGAGGCTCGCATTTCTTCAGGCCGATCGCGAAATGGGTCTTTAAAATTTGATAGACCAGCTGTCACGCCGAATGACAGATGATACGAGATCGCTCGCTGGAGGCACCGATTCCATATATTTTCGTATACACACTAAAAATAGTGTATATAAGATATATATGTGTACATACACTACAAAGGTGAATTGGGTATTAGAAGGAAAGGAATGCCAAGGCGCGCCGTTCGGTCAATCCCACCTCGGGCGACCTCGCGCGCTATTAATTACCCGGGGCCTTCCATCCGACGTTCTCGGTGGGAGTCGTTAATTAATTTTTTTTTCTTAATCTTTTCATTCTTTTTATTCTTCAACCCCGCCGTATAACGTACAGAGGAACGTTGGAAATTTTAGCGTGCAACGTTCTACGAGTCGATGTAGCTGATGTATGTGAAGTAGTTGTATATATATATATATATATATATATATATATGTACCTATAGGAAACCAGGGGGCCCAGAGAGACGAAGCTTAACCGTAAAGCGACGAGCACTACCTGCCCCGAGGATACCGTGCTTGCCACGGGGCAAACCGGAGATTCTGGGATGGATATTAGGTTGAGGTAATTACAGCCATTAGTCCGCACATACATCAATTATCGATGACACGATGACACGGGACTGATCGCTTCGGGGCGTACGTCCCTTTCCGATGGGAATGCTCGATGGATATCCTCGAGACCGGTCGAAAGACATTGGTACACCGCCTGATCACCAATAACGCGTTAAGCCATGCGCAAAGTGAATATAACACGATTTTTGTTTTAAAAAAGTTGTACTTTTTCTGGCTTTCGTTAACTATAGGTTTGTGAAGCCTATCGATGCTTTTCGTAGGGAGGGCGTAGCAAGAATCTTAAGGCTGAAATCACTTTTCATGTGAAGGATAAAAAAGACAAATGTAGGTTCTATTTAATTCACAGGCGCTCTATATTAGCGAAATAATATATTAACGAACAGACAGTCATATTTCGGGCAAATCGCCGCTTTCGAGCCTGAAAGGCTTGCTTCTCATAATTCGTCGGGAAATGCGCAGGTATACTTTAGTCTATATTCGCTCACTAGCATCATCGTAACGTTCTAGCTCGATTACCACACACACACACACTCGATATCGCGCATAACGTTTGTCGCTAACACTTTAGCGTAGAATATAAAACAAAAAATAATTGTGACGAATATCGACATTAAATTGGAGAATAAACTTTTTTTTCCAACTAGCTTAAGCCTTCAAAGCGACATTTTAATATCTCAACTATCTTGTTCGAAATACCGAATCTTTTGGAATGCAATCAAAAAAATTCCACCCGAATTTAAGGAAATTAAAAAAGGGGTCTCATACCTGCCGGAATAGGACATTATGGTTTACCGGAACGAGACAACTATTCGATGTCTCGATCATCGGCGTATCTATCTAACGGACGTTTTCGTCACGCTTGCTTTGGTCGAAGAAATTCTTGGTTCCTAGGATCTACGTTAATTTTTGTTTATTTTTTATTTTTATGAGGAACGTAATTCAATGTCTGTTCCAGCGTTGCGCGGAGTGTTTCCGCCGGTATTAGAGTTCCCGAGGCGATAACGTCGCGTTCCAAAACCTGAGACCCGTAATTAAGACTTAAACTGGCCCTGGGCGTATTTTCAGCCCGGGCGGACTCTTCGGATATCTTATCGCAGAAATGCTTCTTCGCCGCCGTTGCGACTTAGGTCTGCTTCGACCTGCACGTTTCTTCCTTATTTCCGTTCGAGTACGTCCCGAAAAAAATCAAAAAGAAAAAAATAATCGTTCGTTCACTCGAAAGTGGATACACTCCACGTAGAAGCCGGTGTCTGTCGCGATAAGGACGGAAGACTCTAGTCGAGAGCAGCGTAAGGTGCTGCTGCACTCGACTCGCCGCAGCTTATCTGTCAGAGTGATTGCGACGAGGGCCTCGTTTGCGATAGTGATTAATCGAAAATTATTCCTCCTCGGTTAGAAACGAAAATCTCTCAATTTCGAGAATGTTTTCTTCGAACAAAAAAATCAATTTTATTTTCGAATTAAGAAAAAAGTATTCATATTCATATATATATTTTTTATTAATTTAAATTTAATAAAAATTAATTAGTCAATAAAAATTGATTAATCCAAATAGGGATCCATGTTTTTATTAATTTTAATTTCTTATTTTTTCATGTTTATCTTTGAAAAAAAGTTATATGTTTAATATTCTTTATGTATATATCCACGGCAAAAAAAAAACTGTAAATTTAATGTACAATTGTGATGAAAAATTCCAGTGCAGTAAATTAAATTTTATAAAAAATGTTCACAGTGGATCTGTATCGAAGTTGTAAAAACCAAGTTTTTCATCTCTATCAACACGAGCTCCCGACTTGCGTCGAGCTAACAGGAGGATACCTCCAGTTTCCGGTAGTTTGCTTTCGGTCAATGGGCATTGGCTCTCGGGAGGTAGAGGGGGAGAGAGGAAGAGAGAGAGAGAGAGCAGTAAAAAAGCATCAATAGCATCAAGATGGCAGATGCTGCGGGCGCGCGTCCCATCAGGTGCGTCTCGTGCTCGAACGAGCAGGGAAGACGAGGCCTGTGTGCGCGCGCTTTCACCGGGTGCGCCACGAGTGTTCCTCGAGGCCTCCGAGAGCCGCTCTTCGCGGCTGTACCGACGTTTCAGGTTCAACCGTGCGCGATTAATTCACTGCGCGATATGAGATGGGTTCGTTATTTTGATAGCCCACTGCTCGCTTACGCGACCACGAACCCAACATTGCATTGCTCCCGCCCTGTGAACCAGCTCATCCGTCCCGCTCACACCGGCACTTTCCTCTCTGTGTGTTCGGTCCAGCTGGTGTGTATGCACCCGCGTGTACAACAAGTCCCGAGCTGGGAATCAAAGCCACGCTGCGGCTGAGACGCCGGAACACGCGCCTATCTCGCGGACAAAGCCCGTCCGTACACACAGAGCACTACGGGTTTGCCGTCCGCAAGGACGGTGAGAAGATGCATGCGAGCGGTCGGGCCCTCTCGCAAAGGGAAGGCCGACGCCGCCCCCGACGCGCTACTCTTAGTCGTTATTTCGAGCATGTAACGCAGCTAACCGTCCTCCACCCAACAGAAACGCTAGAATGTTACTGAGCGGAAGGCCGCTACCAGATATTCTCAAGCCATGGGGGCGAATAGTTCCGTAACGTGAAGTTGACCGAATCACCGAAAATCCCGATTGCAAGCGAAAAGAAAATTATTCGCTGTATTGTATCATTCCAGCATACCCAGAGTTTCACCCAACGGAACTAATGCACAATGTTCACATTTGTAACTTGCTCTAGACTATCATCATAGTCGCGCAAACGTGCGGATGCATTTCCGGATAACACCAGTGCGACTGCGAGTACGATGCAACTCACAATCGGTGGTTGCACCAGTTCCGCTATGGAACGTAAAAAAAAATTTAAGAGTAATCTAACATATTTTAAGTATACGGACGATAAAAAACATCTTCGATCGCGGGGAATGATTTTGTAAACATTTTTCTATAATTAATTTGTATGAGACTGAAAAATTAATTCGATCGAAGAATTTGTTTACGATACGGTGCAGGAACAATGGGGGCTAAAAAAAAAATTTAAGAGTAATCTAACATATTTTAAGTATACGGACGATAAAAAAAATCTTCGATCGCGGGGAATGATTTTGTAAACATTTTTCTATAATTAATTTGCATGAGACTGAAAAATTAATTCGATCGAAGAATTTGTTTACGATACGATGCAGGAACAATGGAGGCTAAAAAAAAATTTAAGAGCAATCTAACATATTTTAACCATACGGACGATAAAAAAAATCTTCGATCGCGGGGAATGATTTTGTAAACATTTTTCTATAATTAATTTGTATGAGACTGAAAAATTAATTCGATCGAAGAATTTGTTTACGATACGGTGCAGGAACAATGGTGGCTAAAAAAAAAATTTAAGAGTAATCTAACATATTTTAAGTATACGGACGATAAAAAAAATCTTCGATCGCGGGGAATGATTTTGTAAACATTTTTCTATAATTAATTTGTATGAGACTGAAAAATTAATTCGATCGAAGAATTTGTTTACGACACGGTGCAAGAACAATGGGGGCTCTACGGTGCTTCAGCCTAAATCGGGAACTCGGACGAAAATGGCGTCGGTCGGCTTCACCGTGTGGACACTGAGAATACGCCGGTAGATCTATTTCCCACGTGCAATGTAGCTCGCCGGTATGCAGTATGATACGGATAGGCGCATCATACCGATACAGCGCATCGTTTCGACGGTACATATTATCCTAGCTGCATCATATATGAAAAGACGTTTCCGCCCTGCCGAGCATAAGCAAGGAACCTCATGCGGGCACGGTAGGTCGATTGTCCCGTTCAATAGATCGGCCAAAATATTGTGGTTACTCACCTTTCAGTGGCGAGTGGCAGGGACTCCGAAAATCGAAGTCGGCCGATCCCTCGATAATAACCCCCAAGATCCTTTGTGAATTTGATGAACGGGTGTTCCTGCATGGATTTCTCAGACATAATTTCCGATGCGAACGAAAGACGCACGTCCTTTCGACGGTTCGTCTTGACGTCTGGAGTTATGGAGACTGATATGAGATATTGCCGTTCCTGCCGGCTTCGGACGTAAACACTAAGTGCCTCGGTTTGTTTCGAATATGAGATAAAGAATTAAATTTACATGTTTGTCGCGGAAACTTTACATAACTGCTTAAAAGAAATTTAATGAACTTGATTAGACGTCGAGCAATCGTAACAACAAACCGTCCGAGACACTACCAAAACACTACTGAAGAGACAAGGCGCCGCTGGGGGCGGGAGAGACGTGTTAATACGTGATTGGCTGCGAGGGGGCCACTTTGCAATTTCCACGGAAAAACCGTTGGAATGAGCAAAGCAACCCTGGTAGACAAGGCTTTCGTGGCGTTTGTCTATCAGGGAATAATCGACACTCATTTTTAGAGTTGTACAAAAACTGTTTTCGTAATGGTTAAATTGAGATTACCAACAAAATTTGAAATTATATATTCTCGTACGTCAAATATACGGGTAGCTTCTCTGTCCTCCTGAGGTGCTTCCGATTTGCGTTGTAATGATGGTGCGCATGCGCACAGTCGTTTTTTGGTACGAATTCGTATAAAAAACGACCGTGCGTATGCGCAGTCACATTGTAATAACGAAAAAACGCCAAATCGAAAGCACCTCTGTAAATAAACAATCGGGATCAAGGGATAAGATACTAAAAATCACATATTCACATGCGCTTCGAAAGAAAACAATCGATTTCTCGTCTCTAAACCGGAAGTCAAATTGAACGGTGGCTTGTCGGTTCTTTTCTAAAATATTGACAAATTCTTTTAAATTTGGGATTTTTAAAAATCATTCAACTCCTATTATTCACCGGGAAGGGCGAAAATGATTCCTTGTTAGCGTTTTCTTCTGCGACAGATATAAAAATTGCGTGTTTATTATGATAATTTACATACTGTACAATAGATGATTATTTTCAAAAAATAAAAACAAAAATTAAAAAAATGTAAAGTTAAAATACTCTCGTGATCGATGCAGCAACGCTTGAATCAAATATACATTTACAAAAAAAATACACATCAATTATCGCCACTACCAGATTCAAGCTTCATCGATTCCCGAACGGTGTCGCTGACTTTCGTTTCAAGAGGATTCTCGGTAGAGTCCGATTTATTCGTCGATATCGAATCTCCGCTCGCTAGATCGCTATTCGTTATTATTTCCACTGGGTTTCTTTTTTTCTTCTTATCACTGTCGTCTTGTTTAATCTGTTTATGTTCGTCGCCAGATCGGTTCGAGCCACTGGGATCTAAATCCCCCACTGCAGGCGAATCATTCGATTGGTCCGAGCTTTCGGCACTGGAATTCATCGTTACAGCCAGATTATGCAATCGCTCTAGTCTTGTTGCTGCGCCGCTGCCGAAATCTGGATAGTGCACGTTGACCGTTACCTGAAACACACATATTGGGTAAGAAAAGAAAAAAAAATGCATACCAAATGAATATCAAACACATTTAACATATGATAGTTTACGAAGCAATGTTTCAAGTACATTTGGAATATTTTCAATCGTCCTTCGGTCGCTCTTACTCGCGTGGCTGGCTTCCGACTGACGAGGTCCTCGCAAGGAGAAGAACGAGAATGGCCCGAAACCAAGATTTAGCGATCCTCCAAGGAGAAGCATTACCGAGAGTATTACGGCTGGAACGATGCCGATGCAAATGGCTATCTGAATAGGCACACTAATGTACCACGGCAAATTCACTGAAAACAATATCTCTTGTATTAATAACCGAAGAAATTTACAAATTCTGGCTCAGATTTAAAAAAAAAATCATCTTACTCGTGATGTCTTTCAGAAAAGTTGCGATAGCTTTGCCACTCACTACGAACACTTCGAAACTCATGTTCGCGAGCATATGGGTCAGTGCCTGTCCCGGTGTAACTTGCAGATCAGGATTTTTCATAACCGCTTGGTAATACTTTTCGCAGTCGTCGGCTGTAATAAAAATCGAAATTAGAGGTTCACAAGTATATGAAGAGGACTTAGATGATACATTTGTGAGGTACAAACGATCAACGAGGTAAGTATCGTAGAAATCAACCCGTCACATAGATCGGTTGCGTTACCGTTAAAGGAATCTTGCATTGCAATACTTACTGTAAAAGTGAGCCCGAATTCTATCGGCCCATCCCATTGTATCAGGTCTGCATTGGGACGGCATTTCCGTGTTCTTCACTTGCAATACAACGTGTTTAATTCTTTCTTCCTGTGAAGAAACAGAGAGCATGTTAAATACGCGAGAAATTAACGGATTCGTGCCGAAAGATTAAACTAACACGTACCTCTATGAGTTTCCACCAAGTGATAAAGAAACTTGCTATCAGTATAAGTGGAATACTGGCACTTAAAATCTTTAAAAAATTCCATTTTACCTTCCTCAATTGCCAATATAAATACAAAACGGTCAAGACGCCGATGACGATTTCTTTCTAGAATTATAAAAACAATAAAAAAAAACTTTGAGATCAATGCGCACTCCGAAACGAATGTAATACAATTTATCGTGTTGCTCACATGATAGTATATGTGATACGTGAATGCAGTGGTGAAAGATTGCATCCACAACACAGTCTCATAGACCCGATTAAAATCCGGCGCTTTCAGAACGCTGTTCAGAATAGGATCGACTTCCCTGAGCGACAATTTTCCAGCACCAAACTCTTTGAGTGCCTCGAATTCAGACTCCGAGGCTTCCAAGTCTATACGCCCTATGTATACAGAGTCTTCTTTCTGCAAACAAAAATAAAAGCTCAGCTCTTTTCTGTTGAAAAGTGTATGTTCAACGACTTCTAGGATTTTGGCAAACACTCAGACAAAAAGTATCTTTGATCATTGGTGCGTTCGATCGTTTGACAAAACAAATTTACAGTTAAATATTGAGCACTCTTCAGGCATAGTACATATCAATTAACCGCATAGCTGTATCAGAGAGCAGAGCAGAATGGACCACCAGGGCAAAATGGATCGGTTTCACAAATTTTTTTTGTGGTAATTAAAAAAAAAAAGTTTCGTCCGAAATGGAAAATATTAGTCCATCTGGCACCAGGATGCAGTTCACCCTATCATCCCTGATCCGATTACCTTGAAACTTGCTCTATTCAGTATCATGCTAACGAGTCTGCGTGACAGTTTCTCATCGGGAATGTCGGTGCTAGATGATATCTTCCACGCTTTACATCTGTTGAGTTCATCCATGCAAGGGAGTACATTGGAGGCTGCGTATTCATCGCTGTAAAAAATTACATATGATGGGTTTTGTGACCAAACAATGTTTATTGCAGTTTTTTTAACCAACGTGATACGAAAGACACGTACTTTTTACCATCTTCCGAGACAATGTGGGGCGAAGATTCCTTGTTCGTGATCTTGTCATAGTAGAACGAATGGGGATCCACGTATTCCTTGTTGGACCTGCAAACATCAACAAGAACAAAATTGTTATTATTTCGTCGACGCGTTTGTACCGACGGTGCGCGGGATTACGCGAGAGCCATCACGAATACGGTCGATTTTCAAACAACTTTACGAGATCGTTAAACGAACAGCAACGTTTTTGAAGGTGAAATATGACAAGGAAGAAACTTGCCAAATTGCCGAGGAATCGAAGTAATCAGCGTCCACTCCGCAGACGATTGTGACGCATAATTCCGCCAGTATAAAATATAATTTTCTGTCGATAAGCATCTTTCACTGTTCGCTGTACTCGACTGTATAACGTCACGCAACCCGTTTCGGCGATGACATATATTCTTGGAGCGTTCGACAGCCGCATCAGCTTGTACGGTTCGCGGGAATGCCCGTCTTATTCACAGTTCAATATATTTGCCACTTTGCCTCGAACCTGTCGAAGGCCGGTGATTCCGATGCTGTGTATTGTGTATTGTGCCGTCTCGCTTTGATAATCTGAATGATAAACCGCTAAGCCGGTTGAGAGCGCGGTAACAGCTGACGATGGCTCTTGCCGCTTTGGCAAACCACCGGTTCTACACATGCTGCGTTGATTGGTGGAAGCTCGGTTCTAGACCTCCCCACTGGCGGAGCCAAATATGTGTACAATCGGTTTGTGGAGCAATGGTGCGCTGCCGTTGCCTGTACTTTCTGCACTACGTACACTTTTGCAATATATAGTTATAGAAAATCATGAGGGATACGAAATAGTGCGGAAAAGTGTCAGCAACAGAAACGTATACCGAATATTATAAACGGAGGATTTACACTGAATCGGCCAGCGACTCGTAGCTGACATTAAAACGCGCTCATGAACTCGTAGCTGCAGGTGGATTCGCTGCCGCGTACAGTGGAAAGTGACCTCTCCGAGAGGTGAGAGATACAAAACATTAGACCCTGTTACTATTATAAATGTCACTATTATAAATGTGACTAAAAGTTAAATGGATTAACATTATTTACAGCAGTGTTGTTCGAAGTCAAGACGGTACGAATTACGACCGACGAATAATAATTTCATGGACCGCGGGACTTAATTGGTAAACGTCTGAATCCTAACCTACGCGTGAGGGTTCCTACAACTGATAATAATGTAAACATTGTGTACAACAATATTGCTCGACTTTGTGAGAAGCCAAGACGGTACGAGCGGTGAATAATAATTTCATGGACGATGGGACTTAATCGGTAAGCGTTTGAACTCAAACCTACGCGTGAGTCTTCCTATTATCGATACAAATATAAACATCGCATGCGTGGATTGTTCGGTTAAACGAAGGACTTTTGTTGTCCTTGCCGGGATGATGAGGAACATATCGACGATTGGCATTTAGTTTTTTTCGATTTACGAAACACTCTTTCGATACTCGAGCTACTCCGCGCATCCCGCGTGCATCGGCAAAGTCACCGTGTCGCGAGCTCGCAAAAGCCTTCGTTATGAATCCCGAAAAAGCACCGGAAATTGCGGGTTCAGCGGTGGCCGGAGCGCCGACGGCCTTCCCGCAAATGTCACCCGATTGGGAACCTCTGCGGCTCTCTCACCTGAAACCGTCGCTGACACTTCAGGATCTCCAACTAGCCGCTCGTCAGGATCTCTATCACAAGTTCATAATATTCGGGGCCGGAAGCTTCGAGAAGGAAGACATTCTCGACACGATGATAGCGACGTGCGAACCGGAAGGAATATTGCCGATCATGCACAGAATCGAGGAACCCGAGAAATTAACGTTTCTCGCGAAATTCGGTGTTCCCGTGCTCGAGCATCTCGTGAAGCTGGGCATGCGAGTGAAGATGCCCGACGGTCGAACGCTGGGCATCGACATAGTTCTCGGCTTCGTCGCCGTCAACGAGCTGCAGATTCACCCTCACAGGGTCATAAGTCATGTCCTCCATTCGCGTTGGGAGAACATGAAGAAAATTCTCAATCTCAACAATTTTCAAGCTGACAAAGCTCTGACCTCGATATACTGTCCGATATCCTCGCCGAGGGTTTTCCTCTTCGTCATAAGATGCTGCAGAATGACAATGGCTCGCGACAACAAGCTCTCGATCCGCGAGCTCAGGCTGCGCGGCAACGGCATAACGGGCATCGCGATGTTCGAGAAATTTTTCAACTATCATCTGACGAAGATCGATCTCAGAAACAACAAGATCGACGATATAAACAGTCTACGTTACTTCACCGATTTCAAGGTGACGGAATTGTGGCTCGACGGTAATCCGTTGTGCACGCGATACACGACAACCGAGGATTACATAAGATCGGTCAAGAACGTGTTTCCTCACTTGCAGCGACTGGACGGTGTGCTGATCGGCGTCGAGCAGAAGTACATTCCGGTGGTGCTGCCTAATTATCTCGGCGACGCCTCGCGGCTCGGACTCGTCAAACAATTCGTCAGACATTTTTTTACGTTTTACGATCAGGACGACAGGATCGTGCTGAACGGCCTCTACGACAGCGACGCTTTCTTCTCGACCACTCTCGGACCGATCACGAACGCCAATCATAATCAGATGACCAAAGCTTTCGCGACGAACAGAAATTTATTGAAATTCGTCGATTACGCCAAGTGCCACGAATTTCTCTTGCGTGGTCCGGAAAAGATAATCGCGGCCCTGAGGCGTCAACCGCCCACCCATCACGATTACCGAAATTTCAACATCGATATAATTCATCACGGTAGCGAGCACTTGGTTCTCGGGGTGCAAGGATTTTTTTGCTACAAGGAATTCCCGTTGGTTCCGCTGTTCTTCAATAGAACCTTCGTCATAGTCGAGGGCGAGGACAACGAGTACTGCATCGTCAATGACCAATACCACATTCAGAGCGAAACGCCGGGCATGAAGAGTCCGGACAGCGGCGACATGAAGCTCGCGAGCATCGCCGCGACGAAGATCGAGCCTAACGTATTCAGTCCCTCGGAGAAGAATCAGCTGTTGGGATTTCTCCGCGGGCGTACCACGATGAACGAGGAATATTGCCGACGATATTTGGAGAATTCCAAGTGGGACATACGCGCGGCTCTGAGCGCCTTCACGAAGGCTTACACCGTCAACGACGTTCCACCCGAGGCGTTCCGGGAAACCATCTACTCCTGACCGACGGAGGAATATTGGCCGTTCACTTAGACACAAAGTGGTACTAATCGCGAAATCGCGAACGCCGCTGCGACCAACGAGGTATCCGGTGGACGTTATGTAAATTCTGATCGGAATATTCGCTGGATCACGAGTTCACGGGAAAGGGGAATTCCAGGTAGCACAAAAAAATCAGTTACCAAAATGCAATAACAATGGGTTACGTATGTCCGTCTGGACGGTATCCGAAAATTACCACGAATCCAAGTTAACTCTTGGACGCGGGATAACTTATTAGGTAGGATGTAATAGTTACCATCCGGACGAACTTATGTAACCCATTTAAATAGCTTCTTCATACTAGATATCTTTGTGCTACCTGGTATATTATCGATTAACTTGTCAATATACCAGTTGACCAGTCGGTCACGTTTCCCGAATTTTTTAAAAACTCGTTAATATCTTTTGGACATAGAATTTCGTTCGTGTCGCTTCGTTTGTAAGCAGATCAAAGTGATTACGTGAAAGTCTACACCACCAAGGACTACGCACTTTCAAGACTTCAATGACGAATTGACAAACGTGCATTAAACAATTTATTTATTTTTTATTGTATTTGTAAAATCTTATGAATTTTTCATAAGAAAACGAAATTTTTTTTCTTTTTTTGTACATACAAATTAAATGTAACGTAATTACAATAAAGATATTTTAGTTTATAAAAATCTTTCTTCTCCAAATGCCTCACCTTCTCACCGATGAATTCACTATAAACTGTAAGACCTTGCAGACTATTATCCACGTTACCTCAACAGCCTTGCTGCGTATTCAACAGCGCGATGCTCTTGTTGATGTGGGGAATCGTATTTACGTTTGAATTTACACCCAATTCGAACACTTTTTGCATAAGCGGCAACGCGTGCTCTGTAACAAAAAAATGTTCATAGATATTAATTAATATCACATCGTGTTTAACCCTTCACGTACGGAAGCCTCGCGCCGAGCGAAACCACGCAAGTCGGAGTCTTCGCGACCTTGTCAGTCTTATAAATTGCAAATAGCAATGGGACACTATATATTGACGATAAACCATTATTTTACATAAATATCATATTGTAAACGTTACTCTTCAAAGAGTACTGCTCCGAATTTTTATATCATCAATATTTTTTCAGATATAGCGATTTTTATACCGCGCAATATAAGCACTCGCTCTGCGAGAATACCAGAAAAATCGTCGGGAATCGAGGTCCTCGCTCAGCGAAAATCCCGTACGTGAACGGTTAATGACAATTCTCTGGTACGTAGATCGACCCGTTACCTTGCATGCAAAGGAGTATTTCGGGCAACCGATCCAGAGCCGACATGAGAACGTCCGATCTCGGGCTGTCGAGGCATCTCTGGAAGGCGGACAGTATATTCAAATTTGGCGCCGGACGATGCTTCAGGGCTCTCGCCAAAAGATTGTGAGCCAGACTCCTTATGTTGCCCTGCGGCGATACGAGCAGCTCTGCTATGCTGTCGATGACGAATTCCAGCACCGAGGGTCTTCTCGAAGAGAGATGCTCGATTTCTTGAAGAGCCGCGTAAACATCTGTAACAAACATTGCACTGTCAGCCGATCGATACACTATCGCACGGAACATAGAAAATAACGAAAGAAAAAAAAACAGATTTCCATACCTTCTCCGTGGATCTTACCGAGCGTCGCAATCAACGCTGGCCAGTGTTGCGGGAAACTCGGTTCCGAGTTAGCCGGAGGCGCACCGGTTACGAAAATCTCTTCACCGTTGTTTCCCTCCCTCGGACCAGGAATTCCCGCGACGAGAGCTCGCAGACTAGCCAGTCCCGGGTAAAGGCACTGTATCTCGCTGGAATGTTACATTCCCAATATTTTGATCAGTTTTATTACTATTGTGCACCAGCTTTATTCAGTACAGATTTCGTTACCGCGGTCGGTAATAAAACTGTACTAAATGCCGTTTTGAGACCGCTATCCGCCGAGGAAAAAGAAAATCGTCTTTAAATTGTCAAAATTGTTAAATCAAATACATACCGGAGTACGTGAACGTGCTTGTGCAAATATTTCAAAGCTGGCTGAGCGTCGTGAGAAACGTAGGCTTGCAGCAGAGCCACAAATCTGTTCAATAACGGTGTCAAGTCTTTGCCAGGCGAATAATTCTGGAAATCAACCATTGGAAAATTAACATGTTTCTCTGTGAATTCCATGGCATTGCTATGATGTTCTGTTATACCTGAAAGCATTGGAAATAGTTCGCCAACGTGTCCTCGAGAGCTGTTCTGTGCTCTTCGTTGAACAAGTGCGGTTGCAAGAGTTCCAGCAGTCCCATTACTTGGATGAAAAGATTCAAATGATTGCCCGAACGAAAGTCACAGAAGTCCAGGTAGGAGCGTCCCATGAGCGACGAGGCGAGCATGGGAAGTTGCCGTAAAACCAGTATCGGATGCACCGCTGCCATTTTTCGTGCGCAAAGCTCGAAATCTTGCGATTTACTGATCCACGATTTTTGTCGCGGCGTTGCTGCCAGTGCCGTCAGCAGAGAGTGGCTCATGCAGTCCAGCGTTGAACCTGTCCAGTCCGTGATCTTTGCACCGGCAACGAATTTTTTCGTTTCAGTTTGATCGAGATAACAGATTACCTTCGGGATCTTCATGTAGAGGTGAAGAAGAAACTGGTGGGCCATATCGGACTGCGTACTGGTAAAGAAATACGTGAGTTCGCTCGTGTATTTTAAGAACGAAGACGATTTTGAAGATGAGTCGAACAACATTTTTGTGCTGACTTTTCAGACCCCGCTATCGCGATAATAATTCGAAATGGCATTACCTATCGTCGTTGTTAATCATTAGTTCCGCCAGGTACTCAACGACACTGGCCGTTCGGTGTTCCTCGGTAGAGACACAGTGCAAAAGTAGATCCAGTCTCGTCTCCATCTGAGTTAGCGCAGCATTTCTGCCTTGTCGATCGTTCACGATTACCGCCTCGGCAACAACGTAAGCAACGAGTGTCAAAAGTTGCCTCTCCGACAGGAGCAATATGTTCTCGGGTACATAGTGTTTGGGCGTGAATTTATCCCGACCTTGCCACAGCTTTGGATTACAGGTCAACGCCCATAAAAAGTCCAGTACAGCAGTCGGGTCGTATCTACGGTCAAGACAATATTGTCAGTGATTATCAAATTTATATAAAAATGTTCTACCTAACACAGCATTTCTCGTCAACTGAGAAACCAATTTTTCAACACTGTTCCACCGCCGTACAAAGGTCAGATAGATTATCGGGATCCTTTTTTTAAATGTAAAAGAAGAATAATAATTAATGTAAAAGAAATGCTCGGTTAACGATAAGCCCGTTACAAATCGACGTATCTTCAAAGTACGTACCCGTCGTCACATTTGTCCAACAAGTGTCCAACGCACTTGTGCAGCGTAGCCCAACTGGCCCTGTGAGTCAGAAGCGTTAACAAGTAAGGTCTGCAAGCGTGAGAATTGACGATACTCTCGTCGATCTTCACGTGAACCTTAGTTTTCCCAAACAAAAGTATCATCTGAAGATTCGGACATGTTCCAATGAGTTCAGGCTCGACTGAGGCGAGCCAGTCGATCAGCAGTCCCGTTCTCGGTTTGATGAGTCCCTCGTTACTGTCCGAGACCAAAAGTTTTGCCATTGCCTCGACGAGAGCGTCGTTTTTCTGCTGCTTCAGGCATACGTCGAGCAACATTCGTCCGACACCCTCCAAATTCAGCGGATCGGTATTCTCCAGAATATTGCCAGGTTCGCGATTCTTCGTGATCATTACAATCTCGTTGCGTCTCGAGCCCGTCGTAAGGTGTACGCTAGCGAAATCTCTAAGAATAGACAGTATCGGCGCTTTAACCTCGCCGATCAGCGTTATCAGATTCAGGCACATATTTCTCGCCAGTTCGACGACTTGACCCGAGGTCGAGGGTTTCTTCAACGGCAATAGTATGACCCTCATCAGCGTGCAGGAGAATTGTGGCATGTGGACGAGAGACGCGAGAAATTGTTTGACCTGCATCGAACTCAGTACGCTGCATATGTGCTGAATCGCCAGTACAACCGCGCCGCTCTCGTTCGACGATTTTTGAAGATCCTTCGCCAATGTTTTGTGCAATCTTCTGTAAGCGTCGATCTTCAGATTCATCGGTATGGTCTCGATGAAAAGTCTATTGATGAGATGCGGTACGTCCGTTTGTACAGGGCACTGTATTACCGAGTGTTTCTGCACCATGGCGCTCTGGGGCAACGGTTCCTGGAGATTTATCGTCTCCTGAATATTCTCGTCGGGCAACTGAGGCTCGAGCAGTTGAAGCACGTCAACGAACACCAAGCCACCGGTCGCGCCCCGCCTGTGCTGAACCTTCACCAGCTGAGCCATGTAGATCTTGTCGAGTACGGCGGTGCCTACGGAACCGGGATCTATCTGCACGGCGATGTCGAGGGTGTGCAAGAGTTTGCTCATCGACAGAACCGGGATGCCGAAGCTCTGAATGAAGAGAACGAGCTGCTGCGGCTCGAGATCCTTCAACGCAGCGTCGACGAGACGCGGAACGTTGCTTCTTATCATTCGAAGCTTCAACCAGTCTGGTATGAGGAGAGCCTCCTCGCTCGTGTCGACGAGAAAGGCTTTTGGCGGTTCGGCGTTTTCCGGAAACCACGTTTCCAACAGTTCGTTGAATAATCCTTGATCGTCCAACACGTCGTAAGTGAGCAGAATGATCATCGCGTGAACGACGAGTATGTGCATCGTGCACTCCTCGCCGGTGCTCCACTGAACCAATATCTGATCCTGACTCTCGGACCACGTGTAACCTTCTCCTCGCGGAGCTCGAGCTTTTTCCAGATAGTTGCAGAATATCGTTTTAAAGGCGTTGAGCGTTTGCTTCGCTTGCGCACTGTCGTTGTCCGGCTCGGGAAGTATCGCCGCTGTTATCGTGCTACGCTCGACGACGAGCTGAGATATCTCGTTGGCGAGGTCCGTCAATTCCGGAAGGTCGTCTTCTTGCGTGTGCTCGGCGAGATACGCGATGTAGCCTCGCACTAGATCGGGACTGTTCTCGACTTGACAAGCGCCCCGAAGGGCCGTCGAGACCAGCGAGCGTACCTCGAGGAAATGAGGAATCGAAGGCAGTTTCTTCAAAAGCCATATTTCCCTGCAACGATAGAGAAATAAAGTTAGATATATTTTTGTCAAATAAGTTCTAGGCAAGCAATCATGTCGACGTAGTTTATCAACATTGGATGATGAATTGAATTCGAAGGGTCGCTGGCGATCTTCAAGGAGGCAGCGGCAGGCAGGATTGTGCGCTACGCCTAGATAAAAACTTGGGAGCTTCCGCATCACTACATCAATCTATTGATTCTAATTTTCGTGTGTATTTCCATTGAACGTCATACAAAATTCTAAAGACAATTTATGTGTCAAAGGGCATTGCCCGTTGATTGGTAACTTAATAGATAAATAGATAAAAAAATAAAATTACTTGTCATTGTCTCCGTCGACGTCCATACTGTCGTCCTCCAGTGGAATGGACCCGAGAACGAGCTTCAGTCCGGTGATCGCCTGAAGCCGACTTCCGCTCTCCTGACTGCTTAGTCTTCGCAAAAAATATTCCAATACTTCGTAAGCGTGCTGCTGATCCTCGTCCGGATCGGTGAGCAGTGTCTGTAGATGAGCCAACAGCTGTTGCTGCCTCGGTTGTTTGTCTACAGCCTGCGCGGTCGTCGATAGAAGAAATTCGCAGAGGCACTGAACCGGAAGTTGACTCAGAGAGCCCTCGCTGTTCTGTACGAGATCGGCCAGCCAGGGCATGCTCTGCGACGAGCTTTGTTGCTGTCTCTGTATTATATCGAGCAAGAAATCGGGTTTTCTCGAACGGCACAGCAAATGTCCGAGGCGATGGGACGAGTTCAAACACTGTATCTGCTCGAGGACCGCGGGCGGTGGTCTTCGAGCTATACCCGTCGGATCCATCGTTATCAGCTGCGACAGCAAGAGACTGTTCTGCTCGGATATTTGCATCCTCGTCGAAGCCGCGGCGAGATGAGACTCGTACTCCAGTATCTCCTGCTTCTCCAGGGCCTCGACTTGCAATTCTTTGGCCCTCTCCTGCTTTATAACTTCCGGCAGAGCCATCGTCGGCGGTGGATACGAGAAGTGATTCGTTATACACATTTCCATGAGGGTTCGCAAGATCGGGTATCTCGTCCAAGCGTGAGCACCGATGCTGCCAGGATTGTGTGCCGCGAGGGTCAGCAGCATTATCCAACCTTTCCAGTATAAATTCGAAATCGCCAGAGTCGGTGGTACGTAGCCGGCGGGAATATTTATCGAACCCGGTGGCTGATAGACGCAGAGATTGAATATCAACTCGATGAGGTCCATCTTGTCCGCCTGGAGAGTCGGAAACGACTCGGTCGAATTCACGGCCGCTCGTCGAATGAGTTGATCGACGACGTCCAACGTCTCCGAATGCGTGATACCGTTCTCCTTGGAAAATCCTATGAGAAGCAGTCGCAGGAGTGTCGTCTGTAGGAGAGGAACTTCGGTCGCGAGACGCATGAAGAACGCTCTGTCGGACTCGGCGGGCCAATTGTCCAATTTGTGATACTGCTCGGCCGACTCGAGAAGCATTATTTTGTGCAACGCGTGAAGAAGCTCGTTTTTACCAACGCCGTATATCTGCAACGAGGCGGTTTGCAGCCAGGATATAGCCTCGTACTGTATCGTCGAGACTAGGCTCTGAAACTGATGCAAAACACCGACGTCTTTCTTGTCGCCGCGCTGTATCGACAGGGCGACTTCCTTCACCTGCGGACTTATACCGAGAAACATGCAGAGACAGAGAAGATCCGCTACGGACATGAAGACTCGCTCTTTGAACTCGAAACCGCTCAACTGCTGCGTTATCTCTTGACGCTCGGTCATCAGTGTGCGCGCCAGCGTGATGAGATTTATGTCGTGTCTGCAGACTCGCACGATTTCGCGAAGCAGAGCTCGCAACGGTCGCAGATAGTCGTCGCGATTCATCAATAGATCTTGGAAAATTTCCGCCAGAAGCCTCGCCGCCAGTTCCGGCGAGTTTTGAAACATTACCGCCAACATCGGCATGTTGTTCGGATTTCTAGCGTTCGACAATTCGTTGTATATCGTGTGCTTCAGTATAGTCGACAAGTTTTCCGGATGAAGACCTATGAGCTCTTTCACACCGTTCAGGTACAAGTTTATCACCGCTTTTGTCTTCAGTCTTATCTTCACCAATTGACTGATTACCTCGACGTCGCGTTGCGTGTGCGATGTGCAGTTGTAGCATATGTAACAAAGTAGTTCCTGAGCCGGTTTCATCAGTTTCGGATTGTGAAGCCACATCTCGAGGCGAGGAACGGCGATGTTACGAATCTCGACGAAACCGCAGGCGGAGGACATTAAACGCAAAAAATTTCTCGTTATCGATTCCGGTTGGCGACGATTGAGTTGTTCTTTTATTGCTTCGAGAACTATGTGCTCGACACTGTCGATGCAGTGGGCGTAACGTGGCGATATCGTGAACTCGGATTTGTCCTTTTCGCCGGAAAATTGTATAGTCGAGGTGCCCGAATCCTCGTCCTCCATTACCGAGGGACTGTGACAGTCGCGGGGTGTCAGTACCGATAACTCCGGTTGGATGACACTCTTCGGTGGATGACGCGTGTTGAAACCCGTCAGTATGTTGTCGGTGAAGCCTTTGCACTCCTCGTGGTCGACCCAAACTCGCTCGCCCAGCGCATCGTCGATGTAGAGCTGTTGGTTTAAAAGTTTTTTTTTTGTCATTCTATTAATTAATTTCTACAAAATTTTAATTTTTTTTGTACAAAACATTTATGTTTTCACGTAGAAAAAGTTAAGCAAATTTATTTGAGATTTTTTACTTTCTGGGTCTTGAAAAAAATCGAGATAATTCATATTTACCCTGACGAATATCTCCGGCCAATTTTTCTTGTCGTGAAAGCCGCGCATCAGCAAGTTAGCTGCGAGTACGGGCACCAATGGGTTACCCTTGCTCTTGAAATTGTGCGCCTGATCGCGTTTCAGCAAGGACGATAGAGCGTGCAATATACAATCGTTCGAGAATATCGACGGGCGTATTTTCGCGAGATACATCAATCCCATGTATATGAGCGTGTCGGGCTTCCATCGCTGATTCTTCAGTGTCCTTATAGCTCCGCATATTACTCCGATGACTTTGTCACCTTCGTCGTTGTCGCTCGCTTCCAAAACCGCCGGCACCAAATCGGCGGGGTCCGTATCTATGGCTACAACTTCCCACGCCTCGGCACTGGACATGGGGGGACGCGGGTGTGGCGTGTGCGTCGCGAGCTTTGGTTTCTTCTGCGGAATCATAGACTGCAGAGAACCCGGCGGCGCCTCTTTCTTCCGATCCGAGCCTGAAATGAGTAAAAACCATTTAAATTGTCGTCTGAAAAATATTCTGTCATATTCGTAATTGTTAAAAAAAAAAATATATACAGCATCATTTTGCCAATGATTTTTAAGCTTATATTTTTTGCACAGCAATGAGTTCAAAATTCATTAATAAATTTAATTTTCTTCGTGTATTCATTTACTGTAGACGTTAATTTTTCCTATGTTAGCGATGTTTAAAAGATATTAAAAAATTGGTTTTAAAAAGACATGTAATTTGGATATATATAGTAAAAAATAATTGATAAATTTGTTGATTACTAAAAAATCAAATATCTTTTAACTAATGACGTCAAAAATGTTCTCAGCTAAGATAAAATGAGTAAATACAGCCGAGAGGCAGTAATGAACTTTATGAAATGAGCGAACAATGTTTTCAAATTATTTTTCAAGTTCGTTGAATTTTATCATGACGAAACATTACTCGATACGGACGATGACGAAACCGTCGGCTTGCCATGAATGACCCCGGGTCTCTTAGATTCCGAGCTGTCGCTTCTCGAACTCTTTGCACCCAAAGCGAACAGATCAGGCGGATGCTGAGCGATCTTGCTTTTGGCTCCTCTGCCAATTCCAACTTTACTGCGATCCATCGTGACGCAAGTGTCGCAGCAACGATTATCAAATTCTGAAAACTGAAAAAGAATTTTTTGTGGTTGTTTTCTTCTAGTAAATTCCAGCGACAAGCGCGATAAACAATTAATTTTCCTTGTATTTACATGTTTAACCTCCAATTGTACCCGTAAATGTTTTCATCCATGCAGGCCGGTGAAAAAGCACCGCATCCGCTCGTATTCCCAACATATCGATACAAATTGATCGAATTGACAATACTGTTTCAGCAGGCAATCGTTCAATTTATAGATGTAATATTCACTGTTTGTGTATAGAAACAAATCAAGTATTCTCGGCGCGCTGTCAATACCGTACTGCACCGACGACCCAAGGGCAGCGACTGATGTACTGATCACAGCCCGCCAATCGGGGCCGCTTTGTAAAAATGTTGGAACACATTTAATTGGGCGCGTTTCCATATGAGCTGCAAGTTGCCAGTTGTCAACAATGCCATGTAAAGTTATTGAATCCCGCTATATCAATATCCCGCTATATAATAACCGGTAAAATAACAGCAGTTCTTACGCTGTTGGGTAACATATAGGTGGCCGAAAACGAAACCTCTATTATGTTTTGACCAACTTCGCCCAACGTAAAGTTTCATATCGAATTAAAACCTCCGTCATTGTTTTCAAGTGGCACATTTCCCAACCGATTTTATTATCGAAAAAATTATAAAAAAATTTCTTGAAAAAAAAAAACAATTTTCGTCGACTAATGGTAACCCTTCTCATTTATCTAAGGGTACCCTTTTCATTTTTCAATTTTCATGATAGGACATTTTTTTTCGAGATATCGAATTTTTACCACCGCCGTTGGCTTCAGGCAGAGCGAGGTTCGTCGCAATAGAGGTTTTGTTTAAGGCCACCTACATGTTACCCACGCTGTTTTAGGGGTGCCCATTTAACTACCTTTCTGAATACCTTTCAATTTTTGCCGACTCTCATTTGACAACGAGCAAAAATAGGTGAAATTTGTTTAGCAAAATAAGTAGTATACTTAATCGAGTGCAACATTGGAACTACACTATGATTGGTAGATCAAATTCGCACGATTAAATTATTGATACAAACGGTATAAAACATCGAACCGATTAACGACAACCGAGGTTAGGTGATTCCTTCGCAGCTGATAGTCGAAATTCGCCGTGAGAATGTCAGTTATCGAGGATAAATGTGGAACGAAACAGGACAGTGAGGGAAAGAACACAGCGACGATTATCTGCACATTTTGTCCATCGAAGATACTCAATCGCGGAACCGCGACGCTGGCGAATGAAGAGGTCGGTTCCGCACTATTTTTATTTTTATATAGCTTTAAGCGTTTGTATTCTAATAACGTCAATAACATTTCCCAGTTTCCTCTGCCACACATGCGGCGCAAAGAGGAAGGCGAAGCCGACGAGCGAGAAGCCATCTCCGAATACTGGCTAGTGGAGGATGTCTATACATTCGAAAATATACTTGTCTCAAAGACTGCGGATAACGTGAAATATTTAGCTTGCGCCGACTGCGAGAGGGGTCCGATAGGGTGGCACGATATCGCTAGCAAGAAATCATATATCGCTCTTTCTAGAGTGAAGCACGCATGATGAACACAGATTGTTCGTTAACCGCGAGTAAGCAAGTACGAGATAGGTTTGGCGAGGTCGGACACAGCGTTTTGATTGGTCTGGTCCAAATGAACACAAACTATTTTTCACGCGTCCATCAAATATCTAGAGTCGCCTAATTTAATGGAGCAACTTTAACATAATTTAACGAATTTGCACTATTTGTACGAAGAAATAAAAGTAAAATTATTGCCTAGGAAATCTTAACATAATCACGTTAATCTCATAGTCTCCTTTAAACCACGCATCCCGCGGAGGTGAATATCCGTTTTCCTGACACTGGCTTCATTTTGCTGAATTGCATTAATCATTTTTTAAATACAACAACCTTATTGAAACACCAAAAAATATGTTTTAAGTTTTGCTTCCTCATAGAGCTTTGTCATGGTGAAAAAAAAAAAATTCGAGTAATTACTGATGCAGGAACCACTGTGTCCTCGGTCATAACTACTGACTGTCGTGGAGTAACAACGTGTGCAGTAATTACTGCAATGCCAGTAGTAATTGCCGAACCTTCAGTAGTTATCACCGGACGCCTAGTAGTTCTTTTCGGTGAGGGACGGTTTACGAAATTATTAAAAAGTTCTCGTTTTTTACAAAATTATAAACATCATATATGTAAATTGAAAACAGTCGCGTAACGAAAACCAAAATGCGACGCGTGTTTGGTTTTGGGTGGGACATTACTAAACTTTACATGGAAAAAACAGTTTTTTTCGCATAGTGCGTGCATAAAAACGCAAAAAGTAACGCCCCCGGGTGGGCTCGAACCACCAACCTTTCGGTTAACAGCCGAACGCGCTAGCCAATTGCGCCACGGAGGCTTACATGTTTTGGAGTAAAAGCGCGGCTCTGATAAGCCGTTCCTCGGACCTTCTCACAACTGATAAGAATTTTCTTATCAGCTTGATAACAAAATCGTATTTCTCGTATTTTTCGATAAGCAATTTATTTCGTGTGAGAAAAGTAATATTGTCATGTTGAGAAATCTCACAGCGAGACCTTGTACCAACATCCGGCACACTGGCTCGTTCGATATCGTTGAATGTAGTATCAGCTGCTTGCAACAGAGTGCGCCACTATGTTAGCAAACGGTTTGGCATTGCAGTTTTTAGGAAATTGTAGAATTGTAGGTAATTTTTCCATCTTTAAAAAAAATCTATTTCCCAACTTTGAAAACAGGAGGATCTCTAGTTTTCAACAAATCATCTCACGATATTCGTCTAAAAGTATTAATTTAGCAAGAGTTTCATGAAGTCACCGAATCGGAGTAACTGGTTCTTTTCCAGCCCTCACCCAATAGAACTACTGAACCTCCAGTAGTCACCACCGGACTTCTAGTGGTTCTTTTCGGTGAGGGAAAGCTTATCCATTGGTCAAGTGAAGAGTTCTCAAACTCGGATCTGGTCGCCAAGGTCGTGGCGCGTCAAAGCTGCACAAGTGTCGCGCAAGGTCATTAGGAAGAGGATGAGCGGATAATTTAATCGTTTCAGCCGATTCGTCAAATAAATCCAGACCACACATTCGATATTCGATAACAATTTTATCGGAGACACCACGGCTCGGTGCAAAGGCTGTCCGTGAGTCAATGTCGCGGATCGCATGATTCGTTCGTGTGCAAGACAACACAAGCCATAGCGAAACCGAGACAAACTTGAGACGTCTTCGTCGTCGATGATAAAACGTTGGCTCATCGTTATGGGCAAAAATTCTGTTGAATAATACTCCCTTCCCGTTCTCTCGAAGAGGACTCACGAAAAGTCTCACAATTTCTTTTAGATATTCAGTTAACGATACGGTGGTGCTAAGGGGGGTCCATTATGCTATACACAGTCCCAAGGTCTAAGCAGATCGATTAAAAGACCAATTTGCATTTAAGCGTAACTAACGTAATGCGGGCCACAGATGCATTTATGCAAAGTCCCGTATCCGTGCGCGCCTTACAAATAGTCATTTCGCCCAGTGTCCTCGTCCTCCTCGTGCGTTCTACGGACAGTATTTCGGGGTCACGGAAAAGGCTGCCCTACCTTTTCGCATTACCATCACAAATTGGGTGGGAATGGTCGGATTGTGCCAAATTATGTCTTGTCTTACGTACAAATAGAAAAATTACTATCTATCGTCTGTCAATTTACATTCTCACTTTTGTTCGACCGATATCGTAGTAACAACCGATGATTGACGAATATCGTTTGCAATCTGTGAATAATTTCTTTCATTTTTTCACCACATGCACACAGGTCTTGGTCCGAGCGATTTTGCAAAGAAGCAAACGAACGAAAGTGACGAGTGAGTGAGTGGCCTCGCTCTTGGCGGTTCTCGCATGTCCGCATGGCCTTAAATTAAGACACCACTACGGAGGAGTGGCGAGAGGTGTCGATAATGAATCTCCCTGGAGTTAATTAGCTCCGGAGGTGAGGCCGATAGGCGGTTCGTCGTGGCATACCGATACCGAGCTCACGGGTACCAGGGCTGTGCTGCTGCTGCTGCCGATGCTGCAGTGTGCTCTCTTGCAGCGTGCAGCAGTGCGCTCCGCGCGAGCTCGACTATCGAGAGAGACCGAGGCCTAACTGAAACGTCACGCCACTTGTTACTCGTTAGTGTGCACGATGCCATCTTTACTGCTGGCCACTCAGTAGCAGGCCAGTGAGCACCGTACAGAAGCCGGGGCACATCGATGCCAGAACGGCCAGAACGGCGTGTGTAATTAACAATGCCCCTACGGCTGTGTATGCATCACCCATTTTTGCCTGCACCATACAAACCTACTTTGACCGAAACGTTCTCTCATGCTACCGTTTCGAGAGACTCTCGACTCTCAACCGTAATTATTAAAATCGAAACTGTTTAAGGCTAAATGCAACTATAAACGTGTCAATGAACACTCGCGAATCTCATGTTTCGCGAAAAGCCTGAGGTATCGCACCCGTTTACGATGGCAGGGTGTGTGACGATTTGAGAGGTTTCTTGCGATAATCGTGTAAAAAAATATTCCCGTCGATATTCGGATCAGTCGCACCTATTGAGCACCTCGCGTGACTGTTGTCCAACTCAATGCAGTTGTATGACACAGAGATTAGGGAGAATTGATCACGTTCCTCGGACTTTATGCCCCGAGATGAATCGTCGGAGATTAATAAAGTGTAATCGAAAGTTCCGAGCGTTGTCGTTAACGTTGACCGGACGTTGGACGCAGCAGATACTCTAAAGTACCAGTGGGTATGGGTCTGGCGCGAGGACTTCCATTACGCTGGGCGGTGGTCCCTCGTTATATCCGGGACAGGCAGGTCCGCGGCCGCGCATCTGATAGTACGAGGATTTATGGCGACCCTGATGGTTCATTTAGTGGTGACATCGGGAACCGGGGCTGTTGCTACTGCTGGTGCAACGGTGATGGTCGTGTCGCGCAGCCGGTAGCACCGGCACCAGCACCAGCACCGGCAGCGCGCATAGGCGACGAGTCGCTTCGGCATCACGGTCATACGGAAATACCTTGTTAAAAAGAAGATGGGTGGCCACGCGAATTGCTGCCGGCCACCATAACCGTGACGGAATTTAACAACACACCACGATTGCCGGAGAACGAGAGATAGTTGCATAGATAGGAAGAAGAAAAAAAAAACAGAAAAAAAGGAAGAAACGATAAAGATGGAAAGAGAGGAAGCGACGAAAAGAGGAACTAGAAGAGACCGAGAAGTCGTAGCTGCGGTTTTACGTGGCGGGTCAGGGGTCGCTCGCAAACGACGTCATCATCATACGGTATACGCGTACGGTACACTGCCTCCTCCTACAATCGAAATCACGAAAAATCAGAGGAATTTTTTTTGATGTTATGAAGGCACAATTTTTTTCTGAATCAACAATATCGATTTCACGAGTAACTCATACTTGTGTCGTGAAACATCTCCGATACATCGCACTACTGTAGGCTCCATGTCCTGTTTTCGTTGAACTTGCGGTGAGACTCGCCTTCGAAATATTGTATCTTGAACGCGAGTCTGAACCCCGCAATGAATCCGAACTCATTTTTCCAAGGTTTTCAATAACTCTTGTTTTAATTTACTGGTAGGTGACAAATCTGAAATTTTACAACCTTCTCGGCTCGTTGGAACTTTCTTCCTCGAGCACTGTATTAATGTAACGTGGCACGATCTTCATCCAGTCATGCGAACGCGCGGCTAACTATCATCTAATACATAAAGGTGAGCATTATGCCCCGCGGATGTGAGTACACGGTCCACTCGATAAATACCCTACTATCCATGTGTGCATCGACGAGCGGTGCAATGTTACGGAAGAGATTCGCACGATGTTCATACACACGCAGATACGCAGCTTTTGCCACCGCTCGATATGTAAAAGTGAACCGAGAGTTTATGCTTTCACCGTGCCGCGAATCATCAAATAGATAAGTGATTGCCGTTATTACGCTCACGGCGCCCGTTTCTCCGTTAAATTCTCTCCCGATTCCGCCAGCTCTCGTAGCTATGATAGCCTTCCTTTCGTTTATTTCCTCGTTAATATCATCGGTACATTCGACGGTTGTTCTCGTTGAAAAAACATTTTCGTATCATCGCGCATCACCTCGTCCACGTCTTTATCTACCCTTATCGCCACGGACCACCGACTACGAGGTTGAAAAGTGTGATTTGCCGAGCTCAAAACGTACGACCAGGTAGTCATCAAACGTTCATCCATAAACTCCGTGAATTTTTCGTTTTTCTCGCCCCAAACGGACCAGGAGTATCGAATAGTCTCGAGGATCGTTAAACTGCTCGGTCTATACGAGGAGAGATCTGGTACGCGAATAGGCGGCAAGTTTGCACGTACATCTTCGTACCGCAAGTGCGTGGGGCCGAGATACTTTTCGCTCGTAAAAGTACGATTGGTACTCATGCATTCGCAGGTCTCGGGATCATCCGCGGAGTCACGAGACGACCCGGATTCCCATTTTCCCTTATCCTTCGTCAAGCTAGTAGACGAGACCGGGGCTAGTTGACACACCTTGTGTCACGAAATGGAATTGATCACCGGCGTTGGGATTTCTCTACTATAAAAAAACGGTTTTAGTGTAGAAAAATGTTCTTTATAAAGTATCGAGGAAGTGTCCTTCAAAATCGCAATGGACTCTATTGGGAGTTGGAATAATCAGGATCTGGAAGGCGGTGTTCTGAGGATATTTGTGCAATCTTCTTAAACCGCTGAAGATGTTCGACGTCCAATTTTAGTGAGTACACGCAATTGCACTCACTACTTTGTCTTGGTAGGCAGATAAGGGCTATCTTGCTGTGTTTATCAAAGGAAAAATTGATTCGGTACGTAACTTCTTCTGTATTAATGGGCCATTGGGCAGAAACCAAAAAAGGGACAGTAAAAAGTGTACAATGTGTCAAATGACCCCTGTCTGTCCTGTCTTCTCAAACCACAATATTCTCGAATTGCTCTTCGCTCGGACCACTCTAGGACCTCACTTTCCATTAGCTTATCGTGATAGCCAGTTATAAAATGAAGGCACACATCATTTTTTTTCGGATCCTCTAAGCCCGTTTTATACTTTGTAAGTCGCTGGCAATAAACTCGTTACAGAGATAATATAACTTTGTGCGAAATTGGATCCCAGTGAAATAACTAGGCTTTAATACCGGGTTGTCAGAGGGGCCTCTAAAAAGACGGCGTGAGTGCATAACACATAGATGCATTTCGTATTATGTATAAACATATACGTATATATATACGTAGTTACCTGGCTATAACTCGAGCTCGCCGAGACTCTCGCTGCTTCTCTTAACGCCCATATAATTCATTAATATGAGTGCCCCGGCTAATTGATATCATGCAATAGCCGAGCGACCACGCGCGTTACAACGATCATAAACGAGAGCGTGGGATAGACGGTGAAAGAACGTTAGCACCACTCTCGATCCTGAAGACTCTCCGACTGATCCGTTGATGACTGTTGGTCTTACTTTCCGAGAGGTCCGGAGAGCTGTCGATCTGTCGATCTTCTCGAGCATTAACAAACTCCGGTTTCGCGGCTCGGTTTGGAAATAGACACCGAGATGTTATTGCGGAAATGAATGTCGTTTGCGATAAAAAGTAATCCTCTTGCGAACACGAGCAATTACGATTTTTCGATCAACGATCGTTGTAATTAGAAAGGCGAGACAAAAAAAAAAAAAGCAAGATGATGTTGCGAGATAAACACGAACATTTTCGTAACCTTGATCAGCGAATCTGGATGGAATAAACACCGCGAGACACTGAGTAAAACATGCCGGTCATACGTATCTGGGCATTATCCGTCTAATAGTGTACAGGAACTCGGTGCAGCACGCGCGGTTAATCTGCCTTTCTAGGGCCCGCGCAAGTCGTGCCAGTGAACTGATTCCTGCTGCTGCTGTTGCTGCTCCAGCTACCGGCCGGAGCCACTGGAGAACATTGTGCAATTTAATTTGTAGCGCGCAACCTTGGACGCCGTAAAACTCACGGCAAGCCGGCGTCACGTTAATTACCTTTCCGCCCGTGTCTCGACGACTTGCAATGGACTTGAGAACTCGCCGAACGTTGTCGCTGGATCTCGGGGGAATATTGTTATAAGAGGCTGCGTTTCCGACCACGCGACGGCGAATGACTATTGACGGATAACACACAGGCCAGCCGTTCCGTTGACTTTAATTTGCATATCTTCCGCAAAAATTTTGCAAATATCGATCGTTTCGCGAAATACGAATTTAATCCAACCCGGCTGCTTTCATTTTTTTTAAATCCGTTCTCGTGGCAAATTGAGCAATTTAATTTGATTTTAGATTTTTTTTCAGATAAATTTTCATTTCTGAGCTCCAACTTTGATTTTTTTTTTGTAAAATCGTATGTAATATGAGTAATTTAGAAATTATTTACTTTCATTCTCCACACTGTAAAAAAAATTCGTATGAATTTTAATATACCGGACTGAAAGTTTTTATGCAAAAACTGGTATATTAAATTTAGTGTACCAGTTTTTGCGTAAAAACTTCCAGTCCGGTACATTAAATTCACAATTTTTATTACAGTGTACTTTCGATTTGATAGACGTGAAATTGTCCCGATTTACGCGTGATAAAAAAAAAACACATGTTACCTGCGACATTTATGTCGCGTTAGGGGTAATTGAAAAATTGAAAACGATATTGAGTGCTTTTTCACAGGGGTTCTTTTTTGCGTAAGCCAAGAACAAGAGGATTTCTCGGCTTAGCGTTAGAGCGGCGGCTTTTTTAAAAGTAATTTATGCAAAAGGAAAGGCTTGCGAGTGAGTGAAAGATGCGTGCTGGAAAAGCCTACGCTTTAGACAGGTAGGCCGCGGCGGCTGGGCGTATGGGAGTAATACGGCACTAATAGTCGTACACTGACTGCAATGTGCCGTGGGAAACGTGACACGCTCACGTCGCTAAACTCAAACCGAAAGTTTATATCTGGTTGTCGATATAGAGGTCAAGACGGCATAGAGTGGAAGTAGCCGGAGGGGCGGGGAATTTGCTTCGATGCTCGCTCGATCGGCGAGTGACGAACCTTCTGGCGCGTGTAAACCATCGATCACTCACGATCGTTACTTCGATGTCGATTTTACCATAATTTATTAAGTCTTAAGGGAAATCGTTTGCTTCACGACTTTGTACGAGCAATATTATTATCGCGATTTTATCGAAGTAATTGGACTACATTTGTAAGCCGATGTAACAGTGGCAATTGCGGGTAACGTCGGAATGTGCACTCAGCCATGTAGACAGGTGGACTAGACGTTTACGTCGATGACGCGGGTCTTTTCGCATAAGGTTTCTTTTCAATTTAAAAAAAATAAAAAACTTGAGCCGAAATTTACAATATTTATAGACAATTTCCGTTAAATGATCTTATTAATGATCTCATGATCTTACGATCTTTACGATCATATTTATAATTACAAAGATCTTAATTTTTGCCGCAAAAAAAAAAAAAATCGATATCGATCCCTTCGGGATCGAATTTACTGTATTACCAATTTTGTGGATCAATACCTCCGCGTAATCGCACAACCCGATCTTTAATCAACCCTTCCCGATAACGCTTATCGGGTTCCGTCTCGTCCACTTTCGCTTTTATGAACCATAATATCTCGGAAATAACGCACGAACGTCGATGATCTATTCGAACGAACCCGAGATCGCTGCACCAGCGGGAGATGGTTCGATCCTCGCACGCTCGGATTACAGTATAGATCAGCGCGTATGGTCTATGATCTCGATCTCTCTCTCGCTCTTTCTCTCTCTCCCCCATTCCGTGAACGGTACGTACTAATCTGTTTTTAATCGCCGTCCGGCTCGCCGCCGTAGCGTATACACCTGCATACTACACGAACACCGACGGCATACACCTATGTAACCATCGCTATAACAGATCGAGAGTCCGGACTCTCGTTGCAATCGACTTTCACGAGTTTTATAGCGGAAAAGGAACAGTTCGAGGGCGAATGAAACGTTAGAACGTTAGTCGGTACGGTACGTACCTCCGATACAGACGTATTAGTACGTACTACATAAAGTAACTTGCGTACAACGCTTGTGTACGCTTACACATAGTGTATATAGTCATGTGGACTTTTTGTTGGCTCGCCGGATCGATCAAACGCTCTCGTCTGCCGACCGTCCCGCACAGTAGAGATCATCGCGATGCGAATTCTCTCCGATATCTCGATTCACCGGCCCGCTGTACTTATTAGCTTCTTTGCTTACTTGTTTACCTGCCCGGGTTCAACTACGCACAAGTCGAGTCTCGCTTACTTGTCGATGCGCATAGTACGGACGGTACTTACCGCCGATACAGTTATTGGCACAACTAGTGCCGCTGCACAGCCGCGGACACCAACGCGTCCTCTTGATAATCCGGGATCAAAATCAAGACCGCATGCTCCAGAAATAATCTTGCTAACCCGTGGAGGAAGCTCCGTTTTCGTGGTATAAAAAATATCCAGATTTTTTTTTATAAAAAATAATGTACTCTTCGGTGTCTTGACTCTTCCTGGCAAGTTGCATATGAGCTACACCTTTGTGCTGTGAAAACTTAAATGTTACTCTGGAAGAGGGGTTAAAAAAAAATTGAAATAATTCTCTTACGGATGTATCGATCATTTGAATATGTCGTACGAATTTCACAATGATTCGTCGAGGCAGTGGTTAAATGCCACTATGCTTTAAAGGGTAAAGGTGTTTATAGGTGACTTTTGGAAAAGTATCAGTAGCCGAGTGGAAATATAGACATTGACACTAATAGGTGTAACAGACTAAAATATCCGGGTTTACATTGCCGGGATTCCCGATGTACGTTTCGTAAACCGTTCGCGACAAAGTGGCCAATCACTGATCGATGACTGTAGCCGTTTACCCTATTAAGGAATCCTTGTCCCATCCTTCTTGATACATACGTACAGGCAGCGGTGCATCGGCTTGTCACCGTGACCGGGTCAAGAGTCCTCGTACAAATTGTACAATGCCGCGACTCTCGTCGATACGTCGATCGATCGAGGCGGGCAGTTTCTCTTCCGTAAATGCTGTAGGCCCCCCGTCGCCCGCTACCCTCGTCGATTGACCCGTAGGAATGCGGTTCCCGGACTCCGAAGAATCGAGATGCGAGAAAAAATGGTGCCTCCGAGTCGCGGTCACGGTGGGCCGATCGGTAATCAAATGACAACTTATGGGTACTTACTCACCTGTAGATCGCTTCGAGTCGATTCGTCAAAAAAATTTCATTTTTTTTTTTTTTAGTTTTTTTTTTTTTTTTTATTTTATTTTATTTTTTGACGGAGTCAATTCGACCAATTCGGTGGGGTTTTTTTTAGGAGATACCGGGATAGAACGGAACTCCGTTCTGCTCCGTTCTCCAATATCCGGATCGGCTCTCCTTATCTTATTCGCAACCTCGTGTCCAGCGGAGTGGATGCACAGAGGGAATAGAAAGATTTATCGCACTTAGATATATCGACGGCGATCATCGTGTGCGCCTTTGGCGAAGCGTGCCGTAACATACACACCGCGAGAAACCTTCCAGTATGTACTACTGTTAAGTAGATATAGCCAGTAGTAGCAGGGCAACTCCAAGGGGATTTTCAATTAGATGGGCGCGCGAGGCCTTATAGGATTATAGGAAACTCCGATCCTCGCATCGGTATCTATGCACTCCGTAAAAACGTACGGATAAAAATAAGAAGAATAAGAAGAGGAGAAGAGGAAGAGGAAGAAGAAGTGGCTGAGGTAAAGCGAGTCCGAGGGTCGCGCCGACGATAAATGCTTCTGGTGAGAGCTTCACGGGGGCCGTTTGAGCGAGGTCGCTGTCCGGGCCACCGCGCATCTTTCGATCCGATACAGAGATACGTCGAAAAAGGAATTTACCGTGATCCGCAGGTACGCCTGCAATGCGCTTCTCTCATTCGAGATTTCCCTCGGTCATAGGAGAGGAAGAACGCTTTTCGCGGAAGAAGAGAATGAATAAAAGCCTCGTTATATTTCCATTAACGTAATCTTCGCAGTGCGTAAGTACGTCCGTATATTCACGTTGACACGGTCATACGGGAAAGGGGTCAAAGTCACTGATGCTGCGCAGCTGATCGCGCGGAGAGTCCGTATCGTCCCTAATGAACCCTCCCGATCGTACATTGTACTCTAGCGAACAGTCACGGTAAGGTAAACGGCCGCGTTTCCGGCAGTAAATGCGGTTTTCCGTTATTTATACATGGGTAGTATTGCCCGTTCGACAATTATTAAATTATCGTTTCAACAATGCCTCTTTACTGCCGGGGTTTCCGTCACTTTTTAGACCTCATGCTGCAGTTTCCGTCACCTCGCGGACCCAGTTTTCGTCATGATCGTGTACCCAGTTTCCGTCACTCGTCAAGCGTGTGTCAGTCCACCGAGTACAAAGTTTCGGGTCAAAATGACATCAAAAGATTAACTTCAATTTATAATATCCGCGATGCGACATTTGACGATAACAATAAATTGCGTTCGATGACGGAAACTGTGCAGTTCACCTTAATTCATAATATCGCTGACAAAAATCGTAGAGCGTTACGCTCGAATTTTACTCGAAAGTCATTTCAAAGTTACTTCGCAAAAGTTAATGACGGATTGACGAAAAAAAAACTTTATTTCCGCGTCAAATTCGAAGAGATTATGTTTGGAACAAAAATGTTACAAATCATAAATGTTTCATTGGTTTCGAAGACAAACTGCTGGCGGTGAGACATCGTTCGTAGCCTCCGGTTAATTAACCAGTTACTTACCGTGCCATTCGACCGGTTGTTTACCGATTCGCATCGCCAGTTTAGTAGTCGTCTAAAGCAATTTACTTTGATACGAAGATAACTCCCGATGCAACGTACACGCGTTGCATAGTTCTCTCTTATTTTCTTCGAGAGACAAATGCATTTCCGAGAATGCCGTGGCGCTGTCGAGTGACGGCGAAGACCGGCCGTTGATACCCTTCCGACGCATGACGCACGGTCCGAGCATCGCCGAGACATGCGAGCGTTCGAAGCCACCGGGAGATTCATTCTTTTTCAGTGCCCTCACTCGTACCTGCCGATTCGCATTCTCATACTTATCGCGGAATTCTTATCGAAGGCGAACGCGCGCTCGCGCGACGGTCTCTCCCCGCGAGCCATATTCGCAGGTTGAATCCCCGGTCGAGCGGGGCACCGCTCTCGTCGACCGTCGGGCTCGGGGAGGCAGCATAAATAGTCCAGTACGGTCCCGTAATAATCGTATTCGATTTCCTTTTTTACTCGGAACACAAGTGCGGATCGGCGATCGGTTGTTAAACTCGTTGCCGATGCAGGCCTCGACGCCAGTAAAACTCACGATACCGTCACGACTCGTGTGTCTATAACGCTGCTGCGCGCGGCTGCGAACGATTGATCCAGATCTCGTTGGCACGCGCGTTCAGAATTGACTTTGATGCTGTACTGCATCCGTACACCGGCTATATATATATCTATATACCAACTTCACGAGTTACAAGACGCTCGTAATTCCCTTTTATGAATTTAATCGGTGACATCGACAGCCGACTGAGAGCTGGATCGCGTACGCACTCGACCATGGGTTTTGCCTGTACTTATTTCATACGTCCCATAGTTCGCCAATTTGTAACTGTTACGAAGTTATGCCGCGATTAGTAGACGTTAAAATACTCGATGAGTGTCCGTCTTTCGGTTGACCGCATTTTTCGACCGGAAGTGACATCACACCGGAGTTGCGACACTTCCGGTTTCAAAATTAAATTTTTTCGAGCGGAAATGATGTTTAGTTACCGATGATAGTAAATCTATTTTCTTCTGGACGTCGAAGGGGGGAGTTGATCAAGGAGAATTGAGCGATTTCTCCTAATACGACCTTTCCGGCAGCTTGATACCTACCTCGCGTTTATCATAGCTCAGCCACGAGGGTGTGTATACATAAGATCGCTCCCGCGGTTCGCGCAGAATTATGTTGCCGATATTACTCGCTCCGGCGAAGGCTGTTGTGGCTGCCGGGTGTGCGCGGTTAACACTGTAGTGGTATTAGCCTCGCAGTCGCAAGGGCAGACCGCGATTATAAATCGTCGAGCTCCGAGAGTGGGTTCCACGAGCAACCGAGCCGACGTCTGCCGTCCTCCTCTTCCTCCTTTCCAGGCTACCGGCAGCGGTAGCACCGGACCCGCGATGAATATTCCATATTTCAGTAGTTGTAATAATAATGTCGGCATTAGTCTATAGTTTCGCGGGGGATTAACGGTGTCAGGGCGTCGAGCTAAATCAAGCCAGGGCGGGTGAGCGGGCGCTCCGGTTGCTCGCCGAGGCCTTCATCAACGCAAACCGGCTTTCAGCTTCGTACGCCTTTAGCGCACAGTGACGATCTTTCGCCGTTTAAAAAATAAGAGTTAAAAAAAAAATAATCGAGCTTGACGAAATTTCATCGAAATAACGAGGCCTCCTTTCCTGCAACTGTTTCGATTTGCCGGGAGGGAAGGTAGGTAGAGACATAAATAGACGCATAATCAATTTTCTGAATTTTAATTTCATAACCCTGCCAAATACAATAATAATAATAATAATAATAATAATAATAATAATAATAGCAATAATAATATATAATAATGAAATAATAATAATAATAACGTAAGAATAATGATAATAATGGATAATAATATTATCTAAAATACGTAACCATTATCTCGACAATGTTATAACTACTGATAAGTGCTTTCTCGTGCTACGTGTGTGTGTGTGTGTGTGTGTGTATGTGTGTGAGATGAAGGTGATGTATATCTACACACTCGCAGATAGGCAATGACATATATCTGTTCGCCGCTTTCAGTTACAGAGACTTCGAAATTGTTTGTGTTTGTTTTTTTTTCGTCACGATACAAAATCACGTCCCCGGACGTCACGACGTTACCGTATATAAATATATAATTTCGTGCATAATATATATATGTATGTATATATATATATATATATTGCACTATTTTTTCTTTTCATATCGCGTTCTCGGGTTTATTATGATCCGTCGAACAGGCCCCTCCCCGATCGCACCGTTCCAATAAATAAATTATCCAAATAATAAAAACATCGATGGATAACAATTGATAGTGTGATACGAATCAACAATCACAATTTACAATTTACTTAACAACGAATCATCTAATAAGACTAATGAACCATCCCGGTGTAAGCAGCGACGCTTTTATTTTTTCGTTTTATTTTTAATTCTTTTTTTTTTCTATCTTTCTTCTTTTCATACTCGTTCACGATTCTTATTTTTTAAATCTTTAATTATTATAACTAGTATTAACGTTGTAAAAAGTTAGAGTAATGCCTTCGTTTATATAGTGAGTTTAATATATTATTGTTCTACATTATTGTGCCTATTCAACATATACAATATATATTATTCTTAATATTTAATAGTTTGCAGCGCGCGGTCCTCACATTGCTTCTGATCTTAACTCTGCATATTTTATGTGTTTATGTCTTGTTTTCTTAATATACGCTATTTACCGTATTCTATATCTATATATATATGTATACATATATGTATACATGTATATATACATAATTGCATATATTGCATACCGCGCGCCCCACAGCGTATAAATCCGTGCGAGATCCGAGAGAGAATTACTGGCCCCCATTGATTACATTTATAAAGAGATAAACAATGATTATTACGTTATACGTCCCGAAACGCTCGTCTTAGCGCTACGTATATCAACTCTTACGATCGAAACAATTATGCGATGTGAAAATGGAAAAAACGACAATTCGACGATAAAGAATTTACACGCTATTTACACGATCTATATTGTAATGACTTACGATCTAATAGTTTCACTTAAGCCCTAGACTCCATTTCTCCCTAGTAATTCGATCTATTGCGCGCGCATCCGATTTAATCGTACGACCAAACGCGCGGATAACGCCTGCCGAGCACCAACAGAAATTTGAGCACACTCCGGGCTAATCGGTTATGTGTAAAATATGTAACGCAAAAATCCGGTTACACGTGCATCAGCGGGAACTATATTGGCGTGCTTACTGGCCCTAGAGATTTTCACTTCGGGGGAAGCGAGACGAAATAAAAGAAAAAAAAAAAAAAAGATCGCGAGAGTGTTGGGAAACCGGTCGCTAATCTACATGAATTCTAGAACGAATTCAGAACCGTATACTATAACGTGTCATTGTGCAATCAAGTTGAGACAGTCGTGTCGACGTGTCGAAGTCGTTAAGTTGCAGAGTACAAGTGGTGCATATACGTACACTCGACGTTAAATCGTAGTGGTTGAGAGGCCGCGGGCTAAACGCGATTCTGTACCACTCGAAGCGAAATGAAAGCGCGAATGGTTCTCCGATCGTGCTTTACGATCGAATCGCTTAGTGCAACGGACCTTCCACTACCTTTCTATTTTCCCGAGCTCGTCCGGTCAAAGACATTTTCACGTTTTGTCTATCGCGGCAATGATGAGAAATTATAATTTTCGTTTTTTAAAATCATTTTGCAAAAAAGTTGAAATCGATGGAGGAATATATTCATCTAGAATTCAAGGAGGATCAGACATATTTTGTACCAATGGAAAATGGTATTTTTTTTCTTTTTTTCCTATGATATAGTGAAAATAATTTTGAACCCGTCAATCTTGCAGTGAAGAACGTTACAACATCAAAAATAAAAGTAGAAATAAAAAGCAGTGTTCCGTCTTGGATTTGACCTTATGTCCGAACCTCCTCAAACGAAATGTCTTAGTCGAGACGATGAAGATGACATTATTACTAAGTGATACTGACGATTCGGTCGACAAACTTTGGGCAGTCAAACCGTGACGTCTGCAAGACGTCGAGTAATTTCGAATTGACTGCTTCGTCTCGATTAGTTTGTTAGTTGGCGAATAACGCGTCTCTTAAGGCACTTGAAATGCTAATTTACTTTGGGCCGGGACCTTCGAAGTCACCCGCATTCAATCTACGTCCCTTTCATCGCAAAACTTTCTACCAATTCGCGGATCATCATCCTCGCATAATCGAATAAGAACGGGCAGATAGTTTCCGAGTAGTCGAGCAAAATTTTCCTCTTGTTAATCAAATTTTTTTCCAAAAAATGTTCGCCGGCTACTTGAAACATTCGGCGAAGAATTCGGGCTACAACGTTTTTCGAATGGAAGCAAATAATTAGAGTCTTTAAAAATCGTTCCCATCGGGCGCAAAAAAATTACGATGCAAAAGTCGAAGCTTTTCCAAGATTTTCTCCGCCAATAGAAAATGGTACTCCGCAAAAAGATTTGCTTCCGAACAACCGTTTCAGACTAAGCGAAGCTTCCTCCTCGCCCGACCCGGGCCCGTTCGGTATCAAAGGTTGCAGTAAACTTTTTTTTTAGGATTATTACTATATACGGTCAAAAAAAAAACTTTTTCGACGAGTCTTCTCGTTTGATCGTACATGCCACCCATCCGTGAAAAAGTTGATTACAGTTTTTTATTACCGACCGCGGTATTTCGCATACGTTTCGCACGAAAAATAAGAGCAACGAACAAGGCGGAAATCGCGAGCGGCCTTGAGAGTTCCGAGTGGCAGCAGGTAGAACGCGAGGAAGAAAGAGGGAGAAGAATAAGAAGAAGGATAAGGAGGAAGAATCGAGAGAAAGTTCTCGTGGAATGTGCGATTAATGGAATGGGCGATTACAGTGGACGGATTCGAGGGTGCGTGCTCGCGCGGGTAGGGCCCACGGATGGTATTTTTTTTAACCTTTTTTCCCTCCCCCTCTCTTCTTTCATTCAAAGTACAACTCGATATATGCATCGAAAGAGGAAAGAAACAATTCGAAAGTGCGAATTCCTTGGAGCATCTTAATGGTCCCTCTAAAGGCAATTTCGTTGTCGACGATCCCTCTCGCAGCGTTCTCTTCCATCGCGGCGAGACTATCCGGTGGTAAATATCCAAATGTACCACCGGATTTCGTGTCCGCCGTACTGGATGTGTGATACGAGAAAGAAAAAATAAATAAATAATTCGTTATTGAGATTCGAGAGATCGCGAATGTTCGAGTAAGCTTATGACGATGATCGAGGATCTTGTCAGCTCCGAAAGTCGACCGGCATATCTCATCGGGTGCGAGAGGATGGAACACTGCCTCGGGTTACCACCTGGACCGTACCAATAACCCCGAACGAATTCCCCGACCAGGTGCAATAACGCACTCGCGGTGTGCCGACTCTCCTCACCCGATCGACGTGCGCCCCCCCCCCCCCCCCCTATCTGAGGTCCTTCGCAGATCAGATCTCTGTCAAGGACCGAAAGACGCTGGAATCCTGATATTGAATTTGATAAATTGTGTGAGATACAAAAAATAAAACATAGCTTAGATTTGGTCATAGAGAAATTTTGACACGAGAAAGACGAAAAAAAAAACCGACGAATGAGCGCAAGCACGCGGGAATTCGCAAGACTTAAGGCACTAGCAATGGACTTAGATATAAAAAACAAAACAAAAATTGAAACTAAACTTTCGCGAATCTTAGACATTAAAAGGCACTATTTTCTATTCGAGATAATACATATAACAATGTATATGTATGCGAGTGAATGTGTATGTGTGTATACGTGTTTACATATATTATAGTTTTATAACAGCGTAACAATATTAAATTGTCAAACTTCATGCGTTATTGAATCTTATACGTAGAGGTTTACGAGATAAACTGGCTCTAGCATATACTGGCATCTTGTTCCATCGTCGCGAAGTTTATTTTATTTATTTTTTTATATTTTTTTTTCCTAATTCTAATAAGTTTAGGCGTATTACTTGTGCATTGTCGTATCGCGTCGACGAGAGAAATTTACAACGTTATTTTTACGTCTTTACAACGTCTTATCACTCCCGCGCTTGCTTTTTATAATTCTTTTCCTATATTTTTTCTATACTCACTATTATGCCTCTCCCATGTATCCCTTCGGCGAATAATCTTTTTTTTTACTATAGAGTATTCGCTGCAGTTCGTTTAACAATGCAAAAGCAAACAAGCGTTTTTTTACGCACTATAAACGAACGATTGTGCGCTACTAACATTAGTTTAGGGAATCGAAACTGAGCAATTTTTATCGGTTTCTAGTGGATAGGATATTTACAGGTCGAGATGCTTGGCTACCTCGTACCGTTTCGGCGTTAACGTCACGCTTTTGTACGGTATTTATTGCGTTGATATGAGGGAGAGAGAAAGAGAGAGGTTTCTTTTTTTTTATTGCTTCGCTAAGTTCCTCATTTCTCGGATTATAAATTGATAAATTCTCTTTTCTTTATTCAAATGGCCCGAGTTTGTGTGTTCATTTTTTTTTCTCCTTTTTATTTCATTTATAGCTCGGACGGTTGCGTCTTCCCGGTTACCGAACGAAGTGGCACAAAGAAAAGAAACAAAAAATAATTACGAGACAGCACTCCGAAGTATCTACTTTGGCACCTTCGCGCAAACCCTCTAATACGATTACCGAAGTTTAACAGCGATAGGATAAGTTATACGGATAATAAACTGGCTTTACCTTAGAGCGATGCAAAGAGCGCTTAACGCTCCGTCTCGAATCCTCCGCGAAGATATCTCCCTTCGCGCGTTTATATATATATAAAAAAAAAAGAAAAAACAAAAATAAGATTCGTAATACTGGCTTTTTCATGTAATTCAACATTATTATTATTTTTATTTTTTCGAACGTCCAATTTTCGCAAACGAGCTCGTTCAGTGATTGTCCTTACTCGAAACGCGAAATTCTTTGTGCATTCACGAATTATCTCATAATTGCCTATTATACCAATGATGATTTTTTTTATTTGTTTATTTAATCACGATCACGATTTTTTTAGTTATTTAACTGAGCATGCTAAGTCCCAAGCTCCGTCACCGGAGTTTTAATATTCTCTGTACAACATTACGACTATAGTTAATCGATCTATTATATATATATGTATATATATATATATTTATATATAAATCTATATTTATATATTTCTCATAGCGTTAATTTACTGGCTCTCATTCATTCACGATAGATTATAACGGTGCTCTAGACTAGTTGAGCTGGCCCTTATTGATGATTTTTTTTTCTTTTTTTTCATAAATAAAACAACATTGAAAAAAAAAAAATAATAAACAATCGGGCGAATGATTACTCGTCCGTGTGGGGAAAAAAACGTTTCCCAAGCCACCGAAATAGGGCTATTAGAAACGAACGTCTTTCTATTTATGACATAAATAAAGCTCGAGGCTCGACGATGCACTTCCCCCCCTTCCCCGCCCATGGGGGGTAATAAAATTTTACCGCAAGCACCGCCGATCTCTTCTTTTTTTTGTTTCCTATCTCTTCGTCTCATCTTCACCTTCCGTTAAGCCCTAAGTCTAGTGAACTTTTTTTCGTTTTTTTTTTTTCCTAGTTTCGCCCCACCCGCGGCTTTCGTCCTTTAGCCGGGAACGAAAATCGTCTCCGGCGCGGTTCGACGCGGGTGCTGGTTCGGCTTTTCAGGTCCCGAATGTATGATCGTCGATGTCGTCTTAGGATCCGTGAACGGTCAGTAACGTCCGACCGGTTCGCCACGGTAACGACGAGGACGATGACAACGATGACGACGAAGTGAATGCGTCTAGTCAGTGCCTCTTCATGTGGAGCGAGAGATGATCGCTTCGCGAAAACGATCGCTGGCAGAGATGGCACTTGAAAGGCTTTTGGCCCGTGTGCTTGCGATAGTGTCGCGTTAGCTCGTCGGAACGGGCGAATTTCCACGTGCATCCTTCCCACGTGCACTGGTAAGGTTTCTCACCTGAAACATAGAGGGGAAAACATAAATTTTTTTTTGCCGATTTTTATCTTGTTGCATTATTATTAGAAAAAAAAAAGAACAAAGTATACGTGAGAGACAAAAAGTCTTAGTTATCTCCCGATCAGCGGATCGGCGTTTCTGCGCCGTGTCCGACCATAAATTCTTCACGACTTAAGGAGGTAATATCCATCAACCGGTTCATCGGTAATGAACGGCGGGTGAACTCGTGTGGAAAAAAAAGTGGAAACCCGCGCAACAAACAGATCTCGTCGGATCTGCCGGCAGCGGCATCCCCGTTAAACTGGCCTCTTTATTCCCACGTGTAATGGGATCTCGGTGTGATCCACCGGTGGTGATTCGAACTTTGATACTTCGTCTTCGTCCTGGCCGAAGCAACGGCCCCGACTCCTCCGTGGTCCCTCGCGTCGATCGGATCATCGAGTTGTGACCGGGCTGTTTCAACAGAGAGTTCCGAGCGGGTTTCGGAGCGACTGTACCGATCGAGAGCGGGCAGAAGGAGCAGCAGGAGGAAGGACTCGAGATAGAAACTCTTCATGGTACGGACTTTGATGGTCACTCGACTCACCGAGAGACGCTGGTAGTCAACGTTGTGATGGAAACGGCACTGAGATAGACAGATAGAAAAGAGGAAAAATCGAATGGGAAGCAGAGATATCCATCGACGGAGGCAGAGAGGGAGAGGAAGAAGCCGAAGAGCTGACGAGAGATTGCCAACACACACCGAGCCGAGGCCTTTCCCCGGCACCGATGGATCAGCCCGCCGCCGCTCGCATACAATAGAAAGAGTGATGGGCAGTTTCTGAGATCTCCGAGAGGCCAACGTAACGCGCGACAGCTGTCAGACCGATCGCTGGGTTCTCTCGCTGGGCTGCACGGCCTCTGATAAGAGTCCGCGAGTTCGGCTTCCCGTGAGGACGACGACGCCGGGGGGAAACACGGTGGAGCACACGATGCACCACTGGCTATGTGTAACGAAGCTGTAGACCTCGCGGCTCGATGCAGGTGTGGAAGAGGATGAGGAGGAGGCACAATGCACTCGACGGATAACGCGACGACGAGGACGAAGACGAGGACGTCGAGAGGACGCGAGGACGCGCCGCTCACTTCACCGAGCCAATAATTGGGTGCGAACCGACGTCTATCCACGACGTTCCGATTATATCGTGTGCACAATTCTCCCGTACCCCCCCCCCCCCCCCCCCCCTCTCCCCCTCTCAATACTCCCCCTCGGCCGGGTCTTATGTCTTCGGGTATATTTCGAGATGTTCGTTTACCTCAGAGCTTTGCCTGGCGAATCAAGATCGATGGATCTCGAGACTATATATAGCATAATAGGATTCTTTGGTGTATGGAACTGTGAGAGCCTCGCTCGGAATTTCTACGGCTTCGACGGAGACATTGAAGTAAAGATATACAATTCAATTCGGGAAATATTTTGTGAATCGTACCGAGGACTCGTTCACGTAGGGTTGAATTACCGTTTCCACGATAGACGAATGCCACTTGCTGCAGATCTCCGCGCGATTGTTTTTTTTTTTTTTTTTTTAAGGAGAGTTTAAGTTTCAATTTCACACTGTACCTATATTTGGTACCGCCCTTTACTCATGCCCTTTTCTTCATGAAACAGCCCACCGAAAGACCAACCGGTTCACAGGGCAATTGCACGAATCCCTAAGACAGCATTTACATTGAAAGTCGCCCAAAATGCAGAATTGATGCGGAGTGGTCTTACTCTCTCCAATGAATGTATGGATGTTTTTTTTCTGGCAATTTTCCCATTTGCAATTATGATATATTGCTGGCGCATGAGTTTACTTTTTTCTGGCTTAGACAAAAAATCTCAACGGTCAGCGAGAGGGTTAACGAGTGTTCCGTCTTATTCGAATGGAATTTTACGAGCTCTCTCGTACCAGACTAAAATCCGTCCGGCGAAGCATTTACCGGTTTTGCATGCAGTTATGCCCTCGTCGTACCATATTATTCTCCTCTGGTTCAATGGGTTTAATTAACGTCTTAAGTATAAGTTGATTAGGGGGCTTCCAAGTAGTCTGCGGGCTCGCGGGCTGACTTGCCGGCAAAGTGTGCTCGGGATAAATCGGACTTGTGCGACACGCCCAGGATTCGTCGGCGGGCCGAGGCATCCCGAGACGCCGGGAGGTTTCTAATACTTCCGCTATTACTCCGGTTATCTTACAGCGCTCACTGTACGGCAACTGCACATCCAGCGGGCCCGCGTGAGAATGAGATGCGCTCTGCTTATTTCGCCGAAGATAGAGAGACCTCCGCAACTCCTTTCCTTGGGGCGTTTCTTTGAGATACACAACGTTAACGAGAAACACGCTCCACAGTCTCGTTCGTTGTTGTTGTTATTATTTGACCAACTAGCCAATCCGCGTTAACACCGTCATTACGTGGACTATATGTACGCGATATGTGGAATCGTGTTATGCCAGATGTTGGCCGATGAAATCTCATGGTTCATTGATTGTACCTGTAAGATCGGGACACAAATCTGATAGCCAACAGATACGTTAAACGAAACGTCACATGTCAGTGAAAGACAATACAGTTGATGAGATGTTTTATCTCTGTGATATGCAATGACCAACTGACTCGAGCGGATTCTTTAGTATCGACGTTCATTTGTTCAACGTTTGAGGAAGACGCAACCTAAATACCATAGAGCCGGGAAAGAGGGCAATTTTTGTAAAATTGGAAACGCGAGGTATGCCTGTGGTTTCGAAAAATTTATTGAAAATTTGTACCAAGTAACTCCGCAGATATTAATGTTGATACGAAAGAAAAGATGATCGATTAGTCATATCACCGAGTACGGGGGAGGGCGAGGGTTCGCGGGTCTCGGGAAATCGTTGAACCCAGTTGGAATGCAGCTCGCGAGAGTCTTCGGCGGTAACGCGTTATGTCGGTACATTGTTAATGGTAGGTTTGCTGACCAGAAGCAGCGCCACACAGTACGAGGGTAACCGCTCTAAGGCAGGGTCAGTCGGACGGTTAGTCATGACAGGAATTTGCCAGGAGTACCGGCTATCCTGACAAAAATGCCCGGCTGAAAAGTCGAGGTGGACGTGCTCCCGGGTCTCCATCGGCCCATAGTCCATGAAGCGGGTCGCAAGGTATTCACCGGCCTCCTCGCTCGTGCTCCGGTTGATTCGACTTAATTGATACATGAGATCTCGACACGGGCAATCATTCTGTCTATCAACGATCACGCCACACGACTACTTTTAGTACACATCGTCCATCGATACTGTACATAATTTGCGAATAATCCACGTGCTTATTAAATACTTTTTTTTTCAACTGCCGAATGTGGACGTGATCGGGGCTGGAATATGTAACGAGTAGGGAAAAAAAAGTAATCCAAAGATCGTTCGATCCTTCACGCGCAGGATCAGCGCCGAACGAGGATCTCCATCAGATCAATTTAAATACTGGAGTCTCAAATTCGTCAGATCCGCGGTCTTAGTCGCCGATAAATTCGGTATCGTCCAGCTAGAAATAAAAAATTCTAAACAAGACGCGGAACCGCTAATTGGAAAATCCGAATTTTCTCATCCTCGGTTAGGATCAAACTTAATTAAGATCCACGATTACTCTCGCATCTGAGCACGGGTGGTATCCAGTCAACGATGTTTTATCGATCCCAGGATAGTGATAATTTTCCCATGGAGAAACGGAGAGGATTCCTTTTCCGAGCCGGAGCGTAGAGGTATCTATATTATGCCGAGGGAACGATACACGAAGGATAATGTCCGGCGAGGAGAGTCGAACGTGTACGAGGGACCAGCGGGCACGGTCGGTAAGCGCCTCTAACAGTATATTACTTGGTTAACTATCGTTTACTATCCCCCACCGGGTATCGCGGTGGTGCAGGCCCTATTCCCTCATCGTGTATTGCACCCATTCGGTGGATATTGTAAAGAGTATAAGTGGATGCGTATAAAAGACAGGGCGCTATGCCCATGGCAATTACAATAGACTTTAGTCCTGCGTGCGAAATTCTCGTTCGTCAAAATTCTTCCGGCTGCATTTCCGCACTGTTCGCAGCGTAACATTTTCCCAGACGCTTTCGCCAAAGTAGTTTTCATGGTGTCAATGAGATTGGATCCGCAGCGTCACAATTATGAGATCGACGTGCGCGGGTTTGTAGCCGGCTGCTGATGGGTCTGGCCTTTCGGGCAGGCTGTTGGGCATAGGAATAAGGTGTACACAGCGGGGCCCGAGGAGAGCCCGCGTTGGCCAAGAATCACGAGTGCGATTTCGCGAAACTGTCCACGATTTATAATGGTGGCCTAATGGGCGAAACGTGTTTCTCCGGGCGGTTACGTGTGCCACACCGTACGCTCCGTCGGTGTGTTCATCCTATGTACGTATGTGTACGCGGTACCCGGTATCTCCGGTGAAGCGAAGTGAAAGAAAAAGAAAGGAGTAAAAAAATGTATATATACTGGACTAACGTAATAGTTCGTGGAAGAGGAGACGGGCGGGGATCGCGGGCGTGAACTGCTGGGTCGACACCAATCAGCGAAACTGTTGAAGCAAATAATAAAACCTAACAAACGGAATAATTTGCAAAGCTCTTTGAGGAAGGAGCAAAATTACTTTTGGTCTTTCGTTCTTTTCAATTTTTTTTTTTTTTGTATTGCGCTATATTTTTTGTCGCTGCTCGCTAATTATCCTCGCCATTGCGCAAACTTCTCGGAGCATGAGCCTCGAGGCAAAATGGAAATGGGCATAATCGTCGGTGAATGAGCACGCCGAGGGGATTCTCTGTTGAAAACGAAGAGGCGTCGGAGGAGCGAGGATGGCTAGCATCCGGATGAGAACCACGATATCTCGCCGGCTCGCTGTCGGGCGCGCTCCAGCCTAGCTGGACCGGACGAAAGATCCTGGTTCTCACGACCACGCCCTCCCCACCACCACAAGAAAACCGCACCACCTCGGGCCGACAACGCGGCACCGTGCTCTCCCGGGAGATCGCCTGCCTTTTAGCTTACACACCAACGGTAGACGGATAGTGCACAGGCTACGTGCTTGTACACGGGAGTGTGTTTTACGTGATGCAGCATCGGGGGACAGGTACATGCACCCACCGGAAATTCCTTCCCCGAGGAGATTCCGCCACGCGGCCTCACGCGCTCGATCAACTCCTTGATCTTTGCACTCCGACGCTTGGTTTTACTCAGTATCGCAACGGCCAAAGTGGCACAGATCTTTTTAATTCGCAGACTAAATTGCGCGCGGCTGACATTCATTGGCGCCGAAGTGCTCCTTAGTGTCCTCCTTAATTCATCCGGTTTTTTTCATTGGCTGCATTCGAGATACATTCAAGAGAACATTTTTTTTATTTTGTCTGTAACGTCACTTCCGGTTTGAAAATCTCACTTTCGAACCGAAAGTGACGTCATACGGAAAACGGCACTTCCGGCTTCAAAAAACTGAGATTTTCAAACAGAAAATGACGTTTTCATGTATGACGTCACTTCCGGTTTAAGAGTGAGATTTTCAAATCCGAAGTAACGGTACAGAGAATTTTTTTTCCTCTGGAATATAATCTCGCATGCAGCCAGTGACAGAAACGTGTGAATTGAGGGACTAAGGAAAGTGGGTAGAATTTAATATATATACATACAATTTCATAATTAAGTATATGGGAAATAATCGTACCGCCATATTTCTCAGACGTTGCCGGTCCGCGGTTTAGTCGTGTCGGTGTCACTTTTTGTCAATGAACTCTGGGACAAAACTTGTGATATATCGTCGTTTCGGACAATGCAAAAATAACGACTACCCGCATTACTCATGGCAAAAAAAAAAAACAACGGCCTCAGTTATCCGCCGATAGCTTGACGATTATCGCGTTAACGTGGGAAGATCTTGATAATTGGCTGCTGTGTGCATCTGCATCGAGTTAAGGCTCATGGGCGTCTAGGACGCAAAAAGAGATTTCCTTTTCCCATTTACGTCGACGCGCCAACGAGTTTTATATGCGGCCGCAGGACTGCGGTAGATCCTCTTTGCTACGACCACTTCGGTACTTTGTTGCCGGCAGGAAACGGTCTCGACGCTACTCAGTACCTTTGTCTAATTAATTAATTAAATTAATGAATTAACTCCTTTTTAAGGACATTTCTTCTATCATTTCCCAACCCATCGGGCTTAGTACACTCCGGTTATAAAGTCTAGGAATTGTGTCGAGCGTTCGTTTCGCCATGTTACGTTACCAAATGGTCAAGCGATGTTTCTTCTTCCCGATTTTATTGACGTTTGGTAACGCGATATGTATTTTTTTATTAATTTTTTTATAACATTTTCTCGTATTTCTGAAGACTTACCCGTGTGGGTTCTTTTGTGGGCCTTTAGGTGAGAGCTTTTCGTGTACACCTTGTCGCAACCGGCCACATCGCATCGATGAACTTTGCGCCTCTTCAGTGCGTCGCCGCAGTCGCTGTCCACACCGAGATTTCCACCGTTTCCAGCACCGATCCCACTGTTTCCTCGTCCACCCAATCCGATCCCACTCGTTAACGCTGGTCTCTTGTGAAACACCCTGTAACATGGGAACGAAATTTTTTTTTTACATTTAAAAGTAGCATCAGTGCACAATAATTAGCGGAACACCTGGCCTCATTAGAGTCGAATTAGTGGATCCGACTTTGCAACATGCTACGCGAATGCCCCGATCGCATCCAAATTTCACCCAAGCTAAATCTCGGTTAGGATTGATTTCGACGTGGTTCGATTATGACGTTGATGGACGGAAAAAAATTTGCGAACGCGAATCGCGCGTCGCATTCAAGGTCGTCCGGAATACCGATTTTGCCATGCTCAAGAAACGTCGCGAAATGTCTTCATCATCGCGCTGTGTAGAAGCAAGCTCTTACTCCGTAATTCCTCCGTACCGCAGTGTATTTATTATATAGTTTATACCGTGCAAAATTAATAGACCTCAAGCGCGGAAGACACGAAGACGAAGCCGAGCGAGCGACGTTCCTGGAATCTCATAAATTCGATTAATAATACATACACCCGACCCGCGATCCCTTTGCTCATTCTCCCGGTTGGCGAGGATACAGTAATCGAATGATATATTCTCTCGTGACGGCAGTGGAGTACAGATATTCCATTCCGAGCTTCCGTATTCCGCGTTTGAGGTATCTTTTTTTGGAAAATTTAAAACGAGCAGCGATATCCTTCGTTCTAATTCCGTAATCCAGCCGCTCGAATATTCCAGAGGAAACTTTGGGCGCATCGGGCCTGGTCTTTTTTCGGAGTTTCGACGTCGTATTCCGTTCGTGTAGCGGAATCTTCGCGAAAGCGGAGGAACCCTCGGACGGAATCCGGCGTAGCGCGGAGATACAAAGTTCCTCGCTAATTCTCGTCCCAACGATTCCGATTGCCGTTCTTACGTCTAATTGCTCGGGTGTCCCTAAGTATGGTGTTTACCGCGAGAGCTTCTAACCCACGATCCTCGGTGGAGCTGGACCGCAACACTCGGAGAAACAGTGAAGAGGAATTGCCGACTGCCGAGTTCATTTTTGCTTGATGCACACAGCACAGCGAGGGCATCGCCGACTTGGCTTTCCGAGAAGGAGGAAGGCTCCTCGGGCCCGAGAGGTCCGCTCGCGCCGGACCTCCCGCGAATCAAATTGACGCTCAATGATACATCTTAGCATTCTCCACGGCCCCCTTGCCTCCTCGCGGGTTGGTTTCTCTTCCGCCCCTTTGACGCCACGCTGCCCGCTCACGCGCGGTCTTCGAAGTGTCTGCCGAACTTGGAACTGGCGGTGCAGTAAAATAGACATAATTGATGATACCTAACGGGATCCTCGAAGCGTTCGGGCTTGTTTCCGGGAAACGGCGGAAAATCTTCCGCCATTGGGTTGTTTGCGCACTTACTTCGGCTTCATTACAATCCTTTGGCTAATTGCCTGAAGCACCTTCGCTTTAACCCACGGCAATGAAATTCGACTCCCTTTCCCGTAACCTCCGCGGGAAGAGCGCGGATACATTGTTTCTCATCTTAAATGGACGAAACTGTTCCGTTATTTCCCACTCTGCTCGAAGTCTTGTTGATTCTTACATGGTGTCATTCAAATCTCGAAACAGAACAGGGATTTTTCTGGTCCCATACCCACGACAGAAAGAATTCCAAAAAATGTGTGTGTTTTTTTTAATGCAGCAATTTGACACACTGAAAATTTTTTAATGACTCGCGTAAAATGCTGTAGCGGGCTGCCGAAGAAAAAAAAATTGTTTCAATTCAACTTTCAATTCTTACAATTCCATACGGGACTGAAATGACAAGTCTTGCCGTCATATGGAACTATAAAAATTGAAAGTAGAAATGAATTTAAAAAATGATTCTTTGGCAACCCGCAAGCGATTTTTTTCCAGTGCCATTACCTTATATTTATAATATTCGCTACTCCCGCCCCATATGTGAGGAGAGCTCAACAATTACAGTGAGAGTTTGACAGTCACGTTTCCCCAGAGATTCGGGTTCAGGTTCGAGGTGCCGGTGGGAGGAGAAAAGCTCCTATAATTTTCCCTGCCAAGTCGTATTTCATCGAAATGGATGAGCGACGCGAGCTCGGGCCAGCTCGTTCATGCAATCGTATCGTAAACCATATACACGGGAGGCGCGCCAGCGCTTAAACTAGCATAAATCCGTTTCTGAAGCGCGTTTGCGTTGCGCTCTCCGAGACCGCAGGACTTGTCCGTATTCACCGGGAGAAACCATCCGCACGACGTCGCACACACGAAGGGATATTAACCGGCTCGCGTAGGGACTCTAGGGGGAATATCGGAGACGACCTCCTATACCCGTTTCATCTCGAAATCTCGACCTGTTAGCTTCTCCCGCGTACCCGACGGCAATTCCCCGGTCGAGGATCATACCGGCGTCGTAAGTTAGCGTCTCTCTAAGCGCAGCGAAACAAAAAAACATCGAAAAGAAGAAGAAATAACAAATATCTCGCGTAAATATCTATAACAAATTCCCGCATCGATAATATCGAATATCGAATCGAAACTCTCAACTTTAGTGTCTGCCTCGCGTCTCGGAATGAAGAATCACCGGAAGTTCGCGAGCCAGACTCGACAGAGCATTCCTCGCTCACCCGAGACATTTGTGAAAATATAATGAAAATAATGTAACAAAAAATCTATCAATAATGTATATAGGAGAAAATAGCGTATTCGAGAAATCCCAACGATTCCGATCGCTGCGGGGTTGGCGAACGCGGACGGGATAGATCATCGGTCGACAATGCGTCGAATGCCTCGGCGACCGGCTATCGATAAAGTGTCAGGATGATTGAAAAATTGCGATCGATCAGAGGGGTTCTTCTGATACTTTTGTTTTATCGATATAGCTCCTCCGCGCGGAGAGTTCGCGTTTACTCGCCCGGTTTTATATACAATACGCGATGATCTCGGGCTGCGGCGCGGCGAATGCTCAGCATGTAACGACGACGGGGACGAAGACTCCTCATCTCTCTATCCTCGCCCTGCCGCGGAGCGATCTTCGCGCGTTCGTGGAAGCGTCAGGCGCCATCCGACGAGATCTCGTGATCTTCGATAGATACGTTAAGAGTGAAGAGGAGATGCGACGGGACTCTCGTGGCGCGGCTCTTTCCGACCGGTATACATGCGCTATATACGTGTCTTTGAATATAGGTACGTATCTGTACCAACCCCGCTATGTCTGTGTATTTGTCGTAAAGTATCGCGCGAGGGTACCGGAGAGGATCCACCGCGGGGGTTCCACTACGGCATGTACACTATGCGGGCAGAGCAAACAGTATTATATAGCTCAGACGTTGCGAGACGCTCCTACATATACATGGTGCATACACACACACACACGTACTCGCGTACCTTACCGGTCCGGCTTTCTCGCGGGGAAGAGTTGCGAGAGCTCTTCTTCTCTAGCACGAGAGCTCGCGGTCGCAGCTAGAGGATCCTCCGCGAGGTAAGATCATCACGAATTTACGATCGACGAAAAGTATAACTATTCCTGACGGCCCGACGTGCCCGACGACGCGCGTCGTGCACATGCAGTTCGCGGTGAATCAGTTTTCCTTCTTTTTTTTTTTCTTTTTTTAAAATATATTTCTCTTCGTTTCTTTTGTTTTATTATTTACCGAGCAATTACTGTTGAGCAATGATACTGCATAATGGGGTGGTGTGTGTCGGATGTCTTATACTCACAGCGAAGCCTCCTTGATCCTCTGCAGCGCGAGAAGTGCCGCGGACGACGAGACGAACACAGGATCGGGCGTTTCCATTCCGCAAACGGAAACTTCCCTGTCTCGTTCTCTGTCCCGCTCCCGTTGCCTCTCCCTCTCCCTCTGCTCCCTTTCCCGTTCTCTCGTTTCCCGCGGCTCCCTCACCCTCTCCCGATCCTGCTGCTGTCGCTGCTCCCTCTCGCATTCTCGTTCGCGTTCCCTCGCCCTCTCGCGCTCTCTCTCCCGATCTCGCTTCCGGTCTCTCTCGAGATCTCTCTCCCTCACCACGTCCACGAGCGGCAGGGCTGGTGATACTGTAACAAACAAAAGATACAAAAAAATATCCCGTCAGTAAAACATTTTCGAAATAACAACGACAGAAAATTGTTCTACTTTTTAGCTGAATAATCAGAATGCAGAAGAAAAGATTCTCGTATCGTATTGTTTTCTCAGTGATATCGGAATCGATCGACTCGGGGCGTAATCGTGCGGATTATCTGGATGGGGAATCGCTTCATAGAAAGGTCCCGCGCGATCTACCGCAAGTAGATCGATTCTAATCTCGATGACAAACTTGCGCGTCGATCGTGCGCGCCCCGTCGACACAACGTTTTCTTTTTTCTCTCTGTCTACTCTGTATACTATGTATATATATATATGTAATGTTTGTCTCCTTCGCTCACATTAAACGTTGCACCGTGGGCTGCGCTCCGTGCAACTACACTGCATCGGTGAACGCGCTATTTGCGCTGCACGTTCTTAGCTATAGCCCTCAGCACGTTTGACATAGCTGGAGACATAGCCGGGAGGCTGTACCGGCGATCGAAAGCGCGCATAGTCGTGGAACAAAAACGTCGAATGACGATTTATGCGCTATACGTCGAGAGGGGAAGATCGATCGCGATCGAAGATCGATCGTTCGATGACTGCCCGGTCGCACGCACGATCTACGACCTTGTCGTCGATTCCAAGCTGCTGTTGGCTCGTTGTGTGCAGCCGAGTACCTGCACGGTAGCTCCGCATGCGGCTCGAGCCCTGCGTATTTATGCACCCGCGTTACACCGCGCCTTGGAACTATACGCGCTTTCCGCATGATCTAGATTTCTCGATTAATCGAAGGGTATACCCGCGACATTCGAATTCAAGGACTCCGATATACCCAATGCCTTTTCAGTCCGTCTATTCCGCTGGACTAGCTCTCGACGCACGATCTGGGTTGTGATTTAGGCATACGAAGGCCGACGCCATTAATGCCGGGAGATTAATGCGTTCCATTTGAATGTCGATTTTTTATTAACATTTCAGGGCCGATGGAGAAATAAGTTTTTTTGCCATATTATCGATTCATGGGTCAATCCACCCGTCGCGATGTGTCCTTTGAGAGGGTACACTGAGAGAAGGATCTGATGGAAATTACCATGAATCTGGTAAAAGCTGGCAGAACTTTCAGGTATATGGGATACTAAAGCGACATCCTGGCAAACATTCGTATCAAACTTAACACACTCTGATAGAAAATATGGTAATTTTTGGGGTTTATTGTCGGGTAGTTTATGCTTTTTGCGGCTAAAGACAAGTTCAAAATAATTTTTAAGAAGTTTTAAAGAAAAAAAATAGCGGAATTAACCAGAAAATAAATGGCGGCAAGAAACGTTTGTTTAATGTACAAATCTTTTCTCACTATGTAACTATTCTCGAATGACTCTGCACTTGAACTGGCAACTATAAAAATAGCTGAGCGGCCGGAAAATGTGTAGTACTCCGATACAGTTAGGTGCGGAAAAAATCTGCATCTTTATCTCTATGAATTATAAAACTAATCGCATGATAATTTTCGAATATTATTATAGGCGTTTACGAGATAATCGACATGTGAGATTCTCGCGATCGGCGTGTCGTTTCGTACCGAAGTCTGGGTATAACGACCGGTGCACTTCCGAGGACGCCGCCGAGAGATACCGGGCAAACGAGAAAATGTGAAAACGAGCGAGAGAGAAAGTATTCGTATAATCGCTAATTAACCTTGTAATCGGCCTCGTGGTGGTACAAAGTGGGTACATCGTACAAGCTCGCGGTCGAACAGGCATACAATTAGAAGTGGACGGTCGCACTCACGCGGTTTCGCATTCCGCGATCACCGCGAGAGCTGGTCCACTCCGAGCAGATGCGATTGAGGCGCGGCGAGGATCGTACAGCCCGCTGGTAGGCTATACCTATGGTATCATAAGGAAAATTCCAAGGTACACCGCTAATGGCGAGTATATTATTTTAATCGGAGAATACGCGACTCTCGAACCGGTGAGTATACATATCCGCTTGCCGTGTGGCCGAGAGTTACCGGGATGATCGCCCCGGCGTTCCACGCCGTAAATAAATGGCTTACAGTTCGTTAAATCGGCTGAAACGTAAATAATATTGATAAGAGAAAATGTGAGATAGAGAAAGATGCAACAAAAAAAAACTTTTTTTCGGCACTAAGCTCTTTCCGTGTAATGATCTCGACTTCTCGTCAAATGTTTATTCTCTTCATATATATGTTTTTATTCAATGTCAGTGTCATAACGAATGTGAGCAGAAACTTTGTGACAGTGTTTACGAGCGGGCTAATGGCCGAAGGGGGAAAGATGTTTTGGAGAGACGGGCACAATATAAAAAAATCATAAAAATATAAAACTGTATGCGGTTTGGCTTCAACAACGCCGGTTCTGGACGGGCGTATCCGTAGTCGCCGGATGATCGCAGGGTAGAGGCTTCGTGGGTACATTACCGTAGTACGCCAACCATGTAATACAAATACACCGACGGGTCTCATCCGTAAGCTCGTTAACGACTTCCTACCCTGGAAGTAGAAGTTGAAGAGGAATTGTAACAACGGTTTCCTCACGTAATCCCTCCTCGAGAGAAATCCTCGGATGCACTGTTGCATACACGGTTTTCGTATTCAAAGTCGCGGAGGATATAAAGAGCCTCGAGGCGAGAGCACAGTGACACCACCGCAAAGGTTCCCCACTGACTCGTAGTTTTCCCTGCTGAGGTCGTGCATAGCTGTCGCGGCGGGCTCCGAAGTGCATTGCCTCTTTGGGTGCACTGGCTCTGGATGCAAACGCAGTTACAAAGGTTCACGGATGAGCAAATACGTTTTATGGACCCGTATACACGTATAGAGATCGCAACCACACGAGACGCTCTCTCTCTCTTTCTCTCTGCCTCTCTCAATCTCAATGTGAAGGTGTAAGATTTCAAAAGTATTTACGAGCTTGTGAGACAGTTGCGTAGTACACGGACAACTTGCGTACGAGAGGATAACTATAATATCCACATCAATGGTAGTATCATTTACACCAAAGTCATTTCCGCCAAAACGTACCTAGGCTATGTCGGCATCGCGAGCTCGTGCCCGACATGTAATTTATTCATCTAAGTCGTATACCCTATGATCCTTAATTCATCCGTTTCTGTCACTGGCTGCATGCGAGATAAATTGTAAAAAAAATTATTTTATTTTTTTATGTAAGGATACCTCCGTTTCGCAAATCTCATTACTTCACCGGAGTAACATCATACCAGAAATATGTTCCTTCCAGTTTAAAAACTGCATTTTCCGACCGGACGTGACGTATTTCCGGTGTGATATCACTTCCAGTTGGATTAATGACTCGTTGTTTTTCCGCGTACGGTGCATTTTTTTGTTAATTTTAAGAAATTGCTTAAATGGGTTAGGGTGCCGTGAATCAATGTAAAAGCATATGGGCGATATATTTATTGACGTCTTCAATTGTTACTTGATGCGCATCAATCGACATATAAATGATTCCACAGGTTTTTTCAAAGAATATTGCTAATTAGCGTGTATAGCGATGTTAACGCTTTTTCCATTACGTTTTGGTCTCCTCGCTCTTTACATAGGGTAAAAGTGGTGAATATGGCCCACCTCGATTAACACATAAATCAATAATATATGGACCGGGCGATATTCCCCACTTTAACCCTAAGGAGAATGACTTGGTAAGTTTAAGTCTTCTCGCATTAAGGCACCGGATGTAACTACGGAAAAGCTATGCCGATAAGGACCATGTATATATCGAGTCTTGTTGGTGGTACCAGATTACTTCGATACGAGCACGAAGTCCTCCACGCTCATAAAATAGATTTGTTTAATTCAATTAAATACTGTGTATTTGCTCTTCTCTTGACCCAATAAATGGTCATGTAGCCCGCGAGACAAGCAAATTTTATATTATTCAAAAAATATGTATAACAATATAAAACATTGTTATTTACGATCAACAATTAATTCAAATTAATCGAAGCTTCCCATCTGACGCTGGGGTCACCATTAAAAGTATTAATTTCCAACAGTTTTTAGATCCAATGTATTGTCTATTTTTCTTTAGATTCAATTTTGTATTAAATCGCAATTTATTAATTGATACGATCGTCGGTATAGATCGGTGGCTGCTGTGCAGGCTTCTCGTAGATACTCTGAACTTCTCCATAGCCACCCTGGCTATCTCCGTAGGCACCCTGACCACCTCCGTAGGCAACCGGACCACCTCCGTAGGCACCCTGACCACCTCCGTAGGCACCCGGACCACCTCCGTAGCCACCCTGACCACCTCCGTAGCCACCCTGACCACCTCCATAGGCGCCCTGGCCATCTCCATAGGTACTCTGAACATCTCCATAAGTAGGAAGTTCTGGATCTTGCTGAGTATGAGTTACTCCAGGTTGTTCAATCTCGTCAATTTCCAATGTGCGACAACGGATGACGTGCCAAAAGAATAAAGAGATCGCTGCAAATATCGAAATATCCAATAACAATATTGACATTGTTCATAAATGACTTTAACTTTCTCGGAAGAAACCGAGATTATGTTTCGTGAAAAATTGCGAGTTTTCATAAAACTTACTATATTGTAGCAACAGATCTGCAGCGATGATGTAAAAGCCTTGAAGGAATTCGCCAAGGAATATGTACGAGAGGGCCGCAGTGCACGAGAAAAGAATCCCTATTGATAAAACTATGAATGCCACATATACGTAAGGGATCATCAGTTTCGTGTTGCTCTATAAATATTGAAATGCAGAAAACATCTTCGATTACTCAAATTGTAAAAATGTGTATTGCGAATTCGTGTCGATGCGGAAGAATCCGTCTGCACCAACCTTGATATTGCCATATACCATAGCTCCTGCAAGGGCCATGCACATAGCTCGGATTATGCTCAGAACAATCCACGATGTAGTCGTTTTACCCTGAATCGATTTTACAACCGAGTCCTCGTCTTTAGCTGCTTCCGCATCAGTTTCGACACCGGGAAACACTATCATCAGGCTATTGAAGATCTGTTGAAAGTCACAATAATCATTGTTCTGCTGCGAATTTCATTCGATTATCGTAGTCCTCACAACCGGAGTCTAAATTTGTAACTTACGATGTCCAACACACCGATAATGGTTGTACCAGTTTTAAGGCTGCAACAGCAACATTTTTGGAGTCGCCATTTGGTATCGGTGAGAGCTACAAGAAAAGACATCACAAGTGAACTGAGTTGCGGAATTGCTACGATGTGGTAATATTTAATGTGGTAATGGAGAAAAAGAACTATCGAGAGATGAGCTATCATCGAACGAGAATGACTATCGAAAGATCAGAACCGTTCAGAAGTTTCACTTTATAGCTTGCTTGACAATAAAGTAACTTACAATAACTTCACTGACCTTCTTTTCTGATGTATTCCATTGCTCCTCCACAAGTTCACGTGGTACTTCGGATTTCGTAAATGTCTTTTCCGCCGACAATCCCGAACAATCCGAGCACTACCGAGCAGTATCCACTTGCAGCACTGTTAGACGTACGAGCTATGAAGGACCGGTGTGCAGGCTTTTAGGCGCCCGTACTCCGATACCCGAAGGTGCGATCTGGCACTCGAACGAATATTAGATCGAGGGATGAAGAAAACTTGTCGAAAGAATTTGAAAAAAATCGTTGTCTTCTTGCTTGTAGCAAGAACGCTACTGCAAGCTAAATCCGCAAGCCGAAACTGTCCGAGACTGGAGTCCGAAAATGGTACGGGAAGGAAGAATACTTCGTCGGGCTGGCGCCAGTGTTTCATACGCTTCGGTGTGAACGGTTCAGAGATCGACCGTTTTAACCAGACGAAAACAAGGTGTTTGGCATGCTCGCGTCTCTTGCTATCCAGTGGGATCGCCTATACGGACTGGTGAGCAGCCAACAACTGTACCGCTTCTCTGATTTGGAGCGACAACGAGACATCGTGGCGCTGTAGAACGACCCCTTGCGCAGACGTCTTCTCCTCTGGTGGTGGTATGTTTCGAGTTGGCTCCGTTTTCCGAACTACGAGAGCATTATTCCCACGCACAGCACTCTACGCAGACGTGAAACGACGCAGGATCGATCGCGGAATGACCATTTTTTAACCATAGAACCGTATTGATGAATCGTCGATGACCGCAGAGGAAGGACAGTCGCGGGAGCCTTGTCTTTCTTGAGGAAGAACAAGCCAACCACGCGGCCGCGAACTATCTGGTAGTGAAACCAACCACTGCCACTGGAGAAGGTACAGTTATCATCAGTCGCCAGTGCTATGCAGCATTGCCCGTTAACTCACTCGACTTAATATAGGCAATGGTCTTCATGTATGAATGACAAAGCATCGATCGTTGTCCTTCCTTTGAACAGAAGTATCGAACGCATAGTATGGATGTTAGTCATTCTCGGAGAATTTAGACTCTGCTTCCTCATAGAGGGTTTCCAGATGTGGCATTTTTTGTGTGAAAGCCGACTTCTGACTGAAAAGTGCCCTCAAAAAGTTTACGTTCAAAGTCTATGACTATGGACCATCGATCATTTCCGTCGATCTAAAGATGACAGTACTTCTTGCGGAAGTAACTTTTCATTCGTTCCTCTCGTACGACACAATTTATCTCGAAGTATATACGTTATACATCTGCGTGCTGCTGGATGGTGCTGATGGAGAATTAAGCGTCTCGTTAGGCGCGGTTTGCTCGGGGCAACTTCGCTCCCCGGAGTCTATGATCTTCGGGATCTAATGGATTCTGAGTCGTCAGTGGGAATGACAGGGTTCCCGGCTGAATCCTCCGAACCTCTGGTCTCGCCATTTCATTCCTCCTCTTCCTCTCTGCATCATCTCTAATACGATACTGTGAGTACGTTATCGCGTACGACCGAAAGGCCAGCCCTTCGGATTACCGGTAATAACGTATACCATACGCGGCGGGATGCTCTTCTTGCAACAGCTAGGTTTCGCCTACCGATCTGAACCTTGTGTGCGATCTGTCTGCTCGTCCCGCTCGCTCCTTCGCCGCGATCTTTCGCCCTCTTCTTTCTCCCTCGATTTCTCACTCAGAGGCGAGAGATAGCAAAAGACGGAAGTCTAAGTATTTCGTTCTCCGGTCCCGCGGGTCTCTGATAATATAGGTATAAGCAATGCCGAGTGAGCCAGATGAGAGGCCGAGGGTAATTGATAATGTTAAACTCCGAGGTTAATCCGCCGATTTATGAGCAGAATGTACAGTGGATTTTTCGAAACCTAACGAAATTGAGGGATAATCGACATAAAACGTTAATGCACACTCCCCCACCCCGTCGACGTTTCACCTTGTTATTATTGTCGATCCTTCGATATCTTGCGGATCCCTCGCGTCGATGGTAAGAAGCTCGAGATAAGTGGCTACGAGGTTAGCGGCCACTTTGCGTGGGTTCCGAGACCGAGGCCGTGTAATATACCGGACGATCGGATACGAGATGTCACGCAAAGTAGACAACGTCTCGCGTCCAATTATGAAACTACTCGAAGGGCTCGGGCGAGGGGTTGATAGAACCGATGATTTCTCTTGTTTGTAAGGTCACGTCCACGGTCCATAGCGGAGAAAATCTTCCTTTTGAAACTATTTTTTTTTAACAGCACAGTTTTCGAAGTTTCAATGCAAATGACAAACGGGACCGACCTGGTGACACGCTCGTCTCATTGAATAAACATTGGATACGCGACAATTCTCATATTATGCATTGCAAATGAATGTTCCAAAGGGAAAGTTTCCTATGCGCCATGTTTCAGCGCGATTTTTGGGACATCTTATAGATAATTTTTAGAGTATGCCATTGACAAAAGAAAGGCGACAGATGATCGATACTCATGGCCTTTCTTCTCTGTTCTTAATTATTTTGAAATTGCTGCAATTCTATAAACGTTCGTTTAGAGCCATCGTTTACAGGACGCAATATTAATGCAAAACGAGTGGAAAGGCGCAACAGCGAGTTACCAACCACCGCGCACCATCGCGCGGTGTGTCACATTGTAGTCTGGGGAATGTCGCAAATCTCCGGTGCTCGGACTATTATCTCTTTGTCAAGCGCGGGCGCGGAGTAAGATGGAGAATTGCTTCGGGCGCAAGCGAGCTGCTACAGCGATTATCATAATTAACGGTCGTCCCGTGCTCGTGCTAATTCGAGGAGTTAATTACCACAGAGAGACGAGTGAAAGTGACGCGTGCCCGGCATCGCGATTGTTAACTTCAATGTACATGCCGCCGCGGTGCCCGAGCGTTTTGTCGCGGTCAGGATGAAGAAAAAAAAAAGAAAATGGAGCATAATATGCACACAAGGGGAAAAATTGCTAGCGAATTACACGAGAGTTAAATAGTTCCGCCTATACAAGTGTCGGTGAATAGTTAATCCAGAGGTTGTCCCGGTGCATCCCACGGACTGCAAATTGTGTATCGTTTCTTCAACCTTCACACTTTCGTAAAGAATTATTGTTCTGCACTGAAAAGACTCGTAGTTTGTGTCAACCTGCGTGTACTTCCTTACCCGGTATATCGACAAGACATTAAAATTTGGAAAACATATCAAAAGATTGAATGGGAAAATAAATTGTACGGCAGAGTTTAATGTAAAAATGTTTCAAGTCATAAATTCTTCACTTAATTCTCTATATAATTCTACCTGAAATTGTTAAAATAAACAAAGCTAATTCTAGGACGCAAAGCGCCACTCGCGAATAAGTTTCACACCTTTCAATCTGTCAGCAAAGGTTCATGTTTGAGGAAAGCTGAATTTAAATCAGTACAAATTTTGCTGTGACGTCATAAACTGGGCCGTTTACGAAATCACTCGAAATCGTAATCACTCCTTTGTATTACAGAGCGTTAGCGTAAACAGCTAAGATATTCCAGCGGATGAAAGATTTATTAGCGCCAATTTTACTATCACAGCGATAAAAAAAATAAAAATAAAAAAACTACGAAACGATACGTTACATCACAACCGCAAGAGACTACCGCGGAAGCCCTTGGCCCGCAGCGCCTAAGGGCCTTAGGAGTATATCCCATGATCGTACCGTTTGAATTTAACGCCGCGTACTCCACAGGAACACCGCGATTCTTAAACGCTACTTATTCTTCCGTACGATACAGCCCGAAGGGCTGCCAGGACGCCTGTTCTCCTCTCTTGTACGCCTCGGCCCGATCGTGAAAATACCACAACTGATTTTTCCGATCAATCATTATTTATAGTCGCAGATTGAGGGGGATAGATAACGCCCCGGTGTGTAGCGGGCGTTATGCGGAGATACCGGAACGGGTATGTAACCCGCATCGCGTTACAGTACGCCACCAGCGGTACGTACCTGCGGAATACCGTAGACAATATACAATGCCGCATATAGGACGTACATTGTATTGTATTAGTACACCGATGTATATACATACACGTGTGGGCATATACGCCACAGAGGCGTGAGAACATCGATACTAATGGCCGACGGGCAGCTCGTCGTGTTCACGCGGATAGCCGATAGGATCTTCGCTAAGTGCGATATAATGTCATAACTCCAGAAACGGACCTGCCGCGCCGCGCAACCCCAGGATATAGAATAGCGGCGGTATTATACTTATACCGCGGTATAGTTGTACCGTACGACCGGAGTATCTCCTCGGTGAACACCTGCGTGTACGCGCGTGCTATACCGCCGACTTCTCCTTGTGTATCCTGTGCGCATGTATCCTAGAAGCCAAGGCGATACACCGATTCCGCGGAGCCCTCGCGCTGTAACGAGAGATTCTCTTTCGTCTCCGGAATCGTCCGGAAGGACTCGCTCCGATAAATCGTCGGGAGATGCAAAACACCCGCTATTATTGAATCATTCGTCGCCGGCCTGGGAGGAAGAAGCGGCAGGTTTCTTCCCTCCGAGTCGCATCGTGGGAACGACACAGCGAGAGAGCTTGCGAAGCACTTAATAAAGTACCGAGAGCTGAATTACTTGTACACCCGCGCGCTGGTGTAATCGAGTATCGTCCTGTGTCGCGCCGCGCCTGGTCTCCGCATTCCCAAAGCCGTATTTTCCGAAAGCGCAGAGTCGCGCGGCTCTCGAATGAACGGAATATAAGAACCCGATGTCGCGAGGAAGACCGCACTCGGGATGCCGCTTCGATGGTGTAGGTTTTGCGACGCGAGGAAGGGAAGGCACCCGCGAGCGTGTAGCTTCGCCGGGAAACGCCGCGGGTGACTGCCGCGAAGACACACCTGAAACGCGCATAGGCCGCGGGAATCGCCGTCGCCATTATTCGTAAATCATTGCGGGAGGGAGCTTGACACGGTCGTGGAGCCCGGTCGGAGGCAATGCAGGAGGTGTAAAATAGGTGTAAGGGACAAGCGAACGTCACGCACATTCACAGCTGTGTTAAACCGCGGACGCGGCAAGGCATTCGAGGGCGGAAAAGAAACTTGTTAACATTGACGGCAGATTGGATAAACAGGATATTACGAAATACGCGAGTAATATCGACGGTGAATTGTAGGGTAATTCGGGGACGGGGAAGCTCATCTCTAACGATTCCCGTCTTTTGCCCGGAGGTCGGTCGGGTGTTAAAGAGGATGAGAGGCGGCGCCGATCTCGGGATGTTGGTCTTAGTGCCGGACAAAGTTTGGGGAAAATCCTGCTGTAGACGGTTCCGGAGGAACAATGGTTGTTCGGAACGACGGTTCGCGCTTCGGGGATGATCAAAAAAAAATTTCAAATAACTTTAAGTAGGGTAAAACGTTTGGGTACCTCCCTCGCGAAGGAATGCATTCCGTGACTTTAAGATCGTAACTCTTTCGTTTTCATCGCTCGCTCGCCTTTCTTTCACGATTATTTTTTCCCCTCTTAGCCCGCGGGTTCCCCTTTCTTTCTTTTATTTCATTCGCGAACGAGAGTCGCCGGGTTATCGGTGCCTCGTTGCCTCTGCGTGCCCGTGACGGAGGACGGAAGTCCCCGACGGGCCCTTGTAAAAAGCAGAACCACTTTCTCACTGGCGTTTCGCACTGCGCCAGCAGGGATGCAATCCGTTAGACGAAAAGTTTCGTTGGCTCTTCTGTAATTACACGGAGCCGCCCTCCTCGGCTCTTCGGTTCCAGCAGCTGCCGCTTCTGCTCCCGAAGTCTTTCGCTCGTTTCACCTCGGCTTCTCTCCCACTCCTCGGCGAGGGGAGCGATCGGGACGAGGGGGAAACGATCGGAACGATCGGCACTCCTTTTGCCGCTCAATTCACGCGAGGACTTACGGCCCGTTGATCGGCGTGGGTGGAAACGCGATTCGCGCCGGGGGCCATCGACGCGAATAAACTCGGCGCGCACGTATAGCACCGACTTCGATCCAATTCGATCGTTAGCGGCACACGGGACACCTTTTTTTTTTTTAACTTCCCTCATTTCTACCTTTTCCGTCGCTGCGACCGATTACCGCGTAATTACTTCGCTAACTTGTCCCATTAGCGCAACGCTCATTTCTATCCGACCACTTCTAACGTTTTTTTTTTTTTGTTGTGTTCGCGTGACGAGAATGACATTTCGCGAATGCCCGCGTGTATTATTATCTCCTGAAAGATCAACTTTTGAGCTGATAAACTGTACAGAATTATTGTTTATGGAATGTGGAATTCCACCGCAAAACTTGATCGCTAATTGCTGCATTTCTTGGGACGGCCAGACAGACGGACAGCACGCCCCCGAGAGAACCTTCACGAGCCGTAGTGGAATGTGTCTACAAATGTTCGAAGACACCGTTGATTCAACGAAAATTTTGTTGAATCGACTGAGTCGTTCGTTCGATCGAATACTTGCCAGGTGAGATTTAACCGTTGGCCACTTCCGGTTTGAAAATATCATTTTCCGACCGAAAAATCAGCATTAATCAGACTGACCGAATAAATCAAATTTATTCGTAACATGACACTGTAAAAAAAAAAATTATAATTTTTTTTTACAGTGTCATTAAAAAATTATAAACTGGAAGTTTCGTGTAAAAACTGGTACATTAAATTCAATGTAAAATTGTGATAAAAATGAATATATTTTTTCGTTGAAATTAAAGTAAATTATAAAAATTACAATACTTTCATAGTAAAATTAAGGAAAATTATTAAAAATAAAGTGTTCCCGATGTTTTTAATACACCGAACATTAATTTTTCATCATAATTGTACATTATATTTCATACGATTTTTTTTTACTGTGCAGTGACCAATCTTCGGGGTTGAAAAAAAAAAAAAAAAACATAATGCGAATAACGCATCTCCTTGATTTCAATGAGCGAGAATGGATGCCCGCACGTGGCCGGAGCCGTTGGAATATGTACCGGGCAATACATACATACACGTAACGTATAGGTAAAAGACGAGCGCGCGGCAAAGTGCCGAGACTCGATAAATCTATCGTCCTCCGAGTGATAGACGGGCTAGAGGTATGGTTACCATGGCGAGCCATGGAGCCTCGTACTGCGGGGATCCACGCGATTTTCTCCCTCGATCTCGCACGAGGCCTCCGACACGTTCCATGAGCTAGCTCATCTGCGTTCACCTGCGCGACCGGATGAGTTACTTCGAGAGCGGCTTGCGCACAGTTCTATAGTAACAGCGAATGTGTATTTGTGTGTGTGTCTGTATGTGCGTACTATAATCCCGTGAGTAGGATGTATACAATCCAATAGATTCTCCGGACTCTTCTTAACTCGAGCTTCTATCTCATTGGTGTGCAAGATTGTGCCAAGGATTCGCGGCGTTTCTTGGCGCGCCGCTGAGGATCGATCGATCGATACGATAACTTTTCCCATCGGTATATCACGCCGGTAGATAACCGGCTAGACCGAACAGATACACATATATAATGTTTCATTGAAATTCTAATTCGATCGATCGTCAGCGTTCTCGATATCGGGTGTGTTATTATATTATTACACGTATGAATAATATCGATAAATCATGCTCTTATCTCGAACGCCGTTGCCATTTGGAAACGCGCAGATTATTAATTTTTTTCTCGCTCGAAGTTGCTTATCGATCGAATAAAATTCATGGTAACGCTTAATTAAATATTGGGTTTCTTGCCAACATTCGCTTTCGCAATTCTCGCCGAGAAGCCGCGAACGGTGACAGAGAATCAAACGTACCCCGAAATGATTGAATATTAAAAAATCAGGTTGATTCTTCTTCCTCATAGAGGAAGCTTTGTTTTTTTTCAGGTTGATTTAACAAATCAGGTAACGTGACGTTCACTTATCGTTTTGTTGTTTCGACAACACCTAAAATATACAATTTCTAATATTATATGAAGCCGAAGAACGTACTAAGTTACGATTATGCCGCGGGGCTCTCACTGAATCATCGCACTGATAAGAGTGCATCCCGACTATTCGAAGCATCTCGTGCAGTCCACGTCTCTCGCACGTGCGCCCATATTGTGCACCCTTTATCTCGTTCATTATCCTCCTCGCGTACAAATAAATTTCCCTATTTTTTTTTCCACGCGCCTCTCGCGTAAGATCCCAGCGGTCAACGGCTACCAGCCTGGGACTCTTGTTCCCCGAGACGGACGTAACCGGGAAGACGAATAAAAAAATTAGAAAAAAAAAAAAGAAGAAAGAAAAATACAAAGTAACGACTGGAAGTGGCGATTACAGGGATAATAAATAAACGCTCGCGACCTTATCGGGACTTATAATTCATCAAGCCAGAGGGGTTTACGTGCGCGCGATGCTGCGATGATCTCGTGATGCCGAGGCGCGCGGGCACCGCGCGGGTAGCTTCTCCCGGTCCATCTCGAGCGCGGCGAGGGCTCGCGCGCATTAACCTCGTAAAACTCTAACGGCACTCCGCGGAGAGTTCTCCCCGACGGAGTACCGAGAGTGTACTCGTAACGCGCGCACGCCACGGGGCACCTTACCTCCGTTCGTACGTTCGTTTCGTCCGACGTAGGCGCATGCACACGCCGGTTGGTGGCAAAGCCACGGGGCGACGTATTCTCGGATGTTACGTGAAAGTTCGGTGTGTGCGCGCGCGCGCGCGCGCGTGCACCCGCTCGCGCCGCTCCGCATCCATCCGCGGAGGAAAGTTCACGTGGAAGCGAGGCAGTTTTGCCGCTCTGCAATTAGCGAACGATAAACCTCGGACTGTGAGAGACGAGCGCGTGTTTCTAGAACGGGACGAGTATCATCGAGACGAGGAGCTCGCGAACCGCAAGTTTCCAGGGTTCTCGTATCGATCAGGATCATTAGATTCGCGATGAGCTTCTTGAATTACGAAATATCCGATGAAATATCGAATCACCCGAGGCTCGACCGAGCGCGGCGAAACTATTGCCCGCGCTCGTTATTTCTTTCGTGCACCGATAAAAAAAATACGGTTCGAACACCTAAGATTCGGGCAGGGACGTTCAACTATATATTTTGTTGGTACAGCTAAAAAATTTGTTAATTCTACAATTTCTTGGGTAATATCACCAAAATATCATTGAGTCATTAAAATATTTTGTTCGACCAACAAGATATTTGTTTGAACTTACCTGCCCGAATAGTTTATTCAACTCCACTTTTTCATCGGAAGCGTAGAACACAATGATTCGGCCAATTTGACTATCGATTCGAAATGTTCACAAGAGCCGAAGGACTAATGGGAGCGAGGCTGAGACCTGCTATAGTTTGTCTGACAACGCTAAATCGCTGAGCATAGCGCATGGACGATACTTTTCCGTCGATCCGACAGGTCTTGATGCAGAAATTACGGGATCGCTCGTTCGCGGGAATGCATCGGTCGATGAAGAATATTAGTTTCCGGAAACATAAAGCATAACATCTTATATGCGAGTCTGTCACTCGTCGATCACCCAACGAATAAAATGTAGTTATCATTAATTACATCGAATAGTTGAGGACAAATAATCCAATTCCGCATTTTGCGAGAGAGCGGCGCATAAGCGTTGTATCGCTCGTCGATCCCTCGCTATTCCCGACATGCATAAATGCAAAAGGGAGAGAGCGAGACAGAAACGGGGAGAGGGGGGGGGGGGGGGGAGCATTGAATGCCCACTGAACGCAAACTGCCGACGAACAGTAATCGAATTCGCGTTACACGACTGTTACACACTGCAGTCCTCCTCTTCATCTCGTACGATACGAGAAGGTATGACAGTGAATCGGAGGTTGTGGCATAAACGAGCAATAAAAAAAAAAAAAAAACAGGCTGTTCCCTCATCGCGATTTCCAGGAGTGCGCACCTCGTGTGCACTGTCGGCCTGTGAACGCTGCGTAGCTAACGTGCAATAACGCCAAAACCGGCCTGAATACAGTGTACAGAACTAGACGTACACGCCTGTTAGTCACATACGTGTGGACTGCCCGAGTCGTTGCATCTGCGAACGATAGTGCGGAATATATCCTGAGTATAACGAGGCATACGAGCTCTCTGCGTACACCTCATCATACCGTGACTGAACACTGACTCCCAGCAATGCCCCGGTACTTCGTACCGCACGGATGCGTCTCCATGAAGTTCGTACTTCTTCGTACCTCTGCGGCCCGCAATGGACACTGCGGCGATTGGGCCTTGTATCGAGCAGCTTCTATTGTCTCCGAGGAGAGAAGTCCCTCGGACATCGAGTGAGTCTGATCTGAGTGGAATGTAGGGTACAGTTCGTTATACGAGTTTCCCGGTGGGATATATAAAAGCACTAAAAATATACATCGATAGCGTATTACAGCTGGGTGTTTGTGCTGTTGGCTACAGTAGAGGCCCGATCTTGTCGGAGCCGATTCTGTACGGTCTGCTTCCCTCAACTACCCTACTACTGCTCTTCCGCGCATGCGCGATTGCTACGATGCTGAAGTATCTTCATGAGAACTCATCGTTGGGCCGAGCCTTCCTGGTTTCGTCAGCGTACCCTCCCGAGGCACTGACAGTATCGGGACTCTACTGTAGGCAATGTTCCATCTGTATTCTGTGAACACGCGAGTTCTGCTTCTCACGCATGCCGTCGCCACGCGTTCCGCGAGAGTTAAACGAATTTGTTTGAGCTGTTGGGAGAGAGGATCGAAGCTGAGCCCCGGCGCGGTCCAGCTGGGCTCGCGCGGGACCGAGCTCGCGCCGTATCCGCGACGTTTATATCGCCGGTAGCCGTGTACGGATCGGGTAGCCCGCTGCCGGGAAGCTGGCAAGCTGGCAAACTGGCAAGCTGGCTTCGAAGGTTCTCTTGTCGTTCCTTCGCTTACCAGATATCTGCCACTTGCTCTCGGTGGGCTTGTGCAATAACACCGGGAAACACCGAGTTAATATACGTAGAGAAAATGCCCCAGCGGTATAGATCACCGAACGTCGGGGAGGGGTGGGGGGGGGGGGGGGGGGGGGGGGGGACGAACTCGCGGAATATACGTTGTGAAGTAGTCGTATTGCTGTACAAAAGTTGTACTGCGGGCAGAGGGAGAGCCGAGAGATATATTCCATTTGGCTAACGAGGTGTGCAATATTGGCTGCCGGGTAATTAATTAGCGGATCGGCGTTGGGCCGCAGACCCGCCAGCTCCTGGTGCCGGAGAACGAGAGTGTCCCGCCGGCCACCGGTGCGGACTCGCTCGTACTATATCTACTGAATTATAACGAAGTAGGATATTAAGGTATACGGGAACTTTCTCGACGCCAGTACACGCCGCGAGAAGCGGCCGTAGGCGAACCGCCCTCTGGAGCACCTCCGCACAAGTTGCTCCACTTAATAACCGTGTCCTAGTTGCCGAACAACAAATCTCTTTCCTGCGAAGAAAATAAAGCTTCTTACCGATTGCCGATATTGCAGAAATGCACAGGAAAATATTTACCAACGTGTCTAGTCCACAAACGTATACATTTCTTAAAATATCTGCTAATTTAACGAATGTTTTGTTGTAAAATGATCAACAAAATAATTGTGGAAGTATGGGACAAAAAATGTGTCTTAAATGTACAAATCTTTTTAACTGTCATCATTCCGAAGCTTCGACATGGGTAGATGCAGATCAAAACCGACTGGTTTTATGAATTTAAAAATTTAATACCATAAATGTATCGAGAATGTATTATTAGAAGGGGGTTAGGAGCGGATGGCTTAAAGTTGAGAGACTGGGAAACTCGCTTTGCTGTATGATTTGCCTTAGGAGCCGTAAGTACTGAAGCTAGCGATACGAGCGCGGAAAATGATCTCGCGCCGTTACGCTGGATGAGTATAAGACGAACACCGAGAGGCTCATAAGACTCAACGCGGGTTCAGTGAAAGTGGTCCGTTCGCGTTCCCGGGGATCACAGGGCGGCCTTTTACTAATTAATTATTCTCTTCTGGTGTACATAGGTCGCTCCGGGTATATACACATAGCCTACCTATATCCTGAATGGGTTCGAGATGAGACGAGGTCGATGGCTTTTTAAACACCAGTCATTAACGGTCCGCGCTATGTTGAGCTTCCTCGATTTCTTAGCGAAGACTTTGCAGCGTGTAACCACCCGATAGCTTTTTTTTTTTTGCTGCCATAAACTACCACCACTAAACGACTAATTGTATATATGGTTAGTTCTCGGTGGATTAGTCGGTTCGGGACGTCGACGGGAAGTCGGCCCGATGCTTTTTGTGTTTCTCTCGATCCGACTGATCCTCCCCGTCGGTCGAGCGTTAATCCAACGCATAAATTATCCGTATCTAAATCACTTTGCAAATCTCTCTCGCGGAGTTGATGCTCTCATGCTGATACGAAAAAAAATGCTCACGTATCGCGAGCCATGAGCTTGCGCTGAGCCAACAAATCACTTGGAAACCGATAATCCCTTTCGACCCCTTCCGGTGACCTTACGTGCGCCAGGTGAGCTGGCCCCTCGTGGCTTTGAGAGCTGGACGTTCGCATTGATGCCTACACGTTCGTATACCCGGAAGATTCGCCAGCGCGGGAATGCAACGTGATCGAGGAGCTCGCACGTCCTGCTGAATATCCTACAAGCGTGCACACAGCATTCATTGCGCCCAGGATGAATGCAGGTGTGGCTCCGAGACATCATTTCTGAGAGCGATTTCCGCGATCTGAAACGTCGCGAAGACTTTGAGTAACTTCGCCGTTTTGCCCAGATCTTCCCTAGCGCCTACCCATTCTGTCCCAACTACCTCCACTGCTCTACTTCGCAAAACGACCCCTTCGAATCAAGAAAAGAAGTATCCCAGCCTGCCTCCGTAGATCGGTGTTCTCTCGATCGCGTGGGGATCGATACTTCTATTTTAATTACAGCCTTCCCGGAACGAGAATAACCAGTCCAGCTATCTTTCGGTGTATCCCGATGTGTAAGCGTTGCTATCCGACTCTTACATGGACAGTCGGGCGCGTAAGGTTGCACATGAATTTGTGTAACTTCGCCGTTCTGCCCCGATTCTCCGTACAATCCTATCCGTCCCATTTTGCCCCGACCACCTCCGCTGCTACATTTCGCAAAACGACCCCTTCATACCTTGCCAGCATTCATCGCCCTCAGAACGAATGCACGAGGTGTGCTCCGAAACGTCATTTCTGAGACGGATTTTCGCGACATCAAAGGTCGCGAAGAATTTGAGTAACCTCGTTGTTTTGCCCCCGTCTTCACTGCAGACTATCCATTTTTACGCGCCCGCCTCCACTGCTCTACTTCGCAAAACGAGCACTTCGAATCAATAAAAGAAGTATCCTAGCCTGCCTCCGTAGATCGGTGTTCCCTCGATCGCGAGGAGATCGATACATCTATTTTAATTACAGTCTATTCCAGGAGGAGAGTAACCAGTCCGACTGTCTTTCCGTGTATCCCCCGTGTATGAGCGTTTCAATCCGACTCTCACGTGGACTCTCGAGCGCGTACAGTTGCACCAGACTTCGTTACTCCTTAAAAGGCAACGTTATCACGAGAGGGGCACACGCGCATTCGACGTTCCAACCACGGTGAATTAATCGTTTAATTAATTATCCGCCGACTATTGCGCTAACTTAAGGCATACACACTGTAACGTAAATATATATACCCCCGGGTCCCGCGTCACTCGACGCTCGCGAATGTTGCACAGGATCTCGATAGAACTCTCGACAGACATAGCGCACAGATATCCGAAGCTGCATGCAAGCCACCGGGCTGTCTCGTCTCGGGTTTGTCTGACGAGGTGTATTAGGGTTGCACGGATAAACTCGACGCCAATGAAATAAGCGAGGAAAACAATTATCCTCTGGTCGTTGTTCTCGCGCCTCGCGCACGCTCAATTCTTGGAAACCCCGAGCATTGAGCACAATGAATATTTTATTACCGTGTACTATCTATACACCGCTGGTAACATAATAAAAAAAAAATAAAAAAAAATAAATAAAAATAAAAAACAAGACAATCGCGTCGAAACTGAGCGCGGCGATCTATCGATCTATCTACCGCCCGCGTCATTTCTATTTCTCTGCGTTATTCATAGGTCTTATGCGTCCCCGCGAAGGGATCGGAGAACGCGATTCCGTGGGCACACGCTCCCGTTGTTATCTGCACAAGCGAGAATACATTTCTATTTCTATACACCATATATATATATATATATATATATGTGTGTGCGTTGTCCGTCCGTAAATTGCAAAATGGAGTCCGTGTCTATCCAACTATTAGCTGGGTCGCTCAAGGCTGCATAGTTTCATACCTGCCGCGTCACTTATTACCGATGTAACGAGATTATGGAGTTTTTCTTAAAAAGGCGATATCGAGTCTTTGCCGGTGGCCTCGCTTTCGTGCTTCCCACGTTTCAAGGGTCGCTCGCTCGACGCCAACCGCCTCACCACCCCCTCCGAAGTACTGACGAGCGAATATTTTTTTTTTTGTACCGATTGTAATCCCGATTCGAAGGTACGTAACACACATCGAAACGGTCGTACACGCGCCTCTCCTCTATACGTGCGAAGGACGCAACACGAAGAAGAAGAGATGACGAAGAACTGTTTCACGATTGGCCTCGGGGCAGCGAAACGTTACGATTCGTTCTCTCGTTTATTTGCGCTCTTTGCACAGTCCGCAACTTTGTTGGTATGTAATTATGTAGGTGTCATGCGAATGTAACGGATGCCACCGTGGGCACATTGGAAGAGCGCAGAGCGGAATCGAAGCGAAATAAAATCGGGTTCGAGGGGTAAAAACGGTACGGGGGCAGAGCGGGAGACGTCGTAAATCAAACTCGATATTTGGTTGTTATTTAACGATCAATTGACTCCGCCCATCTGGTCCACAATTTGCGCGATAAATAAGCACCCGAGCCCGCGATCTCTAGCCGGGATAACGCGACTTCGAATCGGCTCTTATTAACTTTCAACGCGCGGGCGACATTATCGCGGGAGTCCGGCGTATCGGCGTTCGGCCGCTGCTCGATGCAACTTTTTGCGATCGGAGGCAACGATCGGACGTAATTGCCGGTTAATTGGATGCTTTGGGTATTATGAGCGATTCGGGCACGGGACACAGATCGAACGGGGGACAGTTCGGAACGAAATATGGAATATCGACGTTGCGAGATCGGTTTATCGCGAGAAATTCGAGCGAAGGGAAATTCGACTATACCGCGGCAGCGAAGACATTGCGTTTGACCGAGAAAAAAAAGAACAAAGGGAACCGTGTCAAAGGACCGGTTGTATATTCCACGTCTCCGCGTGATTCATCGAATCGGACACAACAAGCCCCGAGAAATCTACTTGGGCGTTACGGAATCTCTTGACGATTCGACGAAAAGACAGAAGAAAAGACGGCGAACGAACGAAGACGTAAAAGAGTCGCTTAGTCTTTCAGTCTCGTGCGGACCGCCGACTGGGAGCACGTGACGTGCACAGGCGAGGTCTCGTGCCGTGTTCGAGCATATCGAGAAGAGAGCACAGCTATCGCGGTGTGTGCCGCTGCGTGCCCGCGAGCTCAAAATGTTCTTTCATCAATGGGAAGTCACGGAGTCGCGGAGTTCGAGTCTTGACCAGGGGGGTCAAAAATCCCCGGGGAAGCCGACAATGCTCGCTTTATCCAAATATCATGTGTCTTTCACTATTCCTCGCGCTATTTATCAATCCGTTGCGTAGTTACAGAATAGCGCATCAGGCGGATGGTAAGACGCGGGTGTATATATATATATATATGTGTGTGTGTGTGTGTGTGTGTGTGTGTGTGTGTGTGTGTATACACTTGTGTATCCAAGTATACTGAATCTGCCCGTGGTTCGCTTTCGAACGATGCAAAACGACGGGAGTGAGTGGCGACGGGTAAGTTGCGAGTCCTTGAAGACGAGCGGACCGACTCTAAATCCTGGTTTAATGCGGCATGAGCACTCGCGGGACTCTCGCCCGTAAGATAGCCCCTTTGTGGAACGGGCGGCGATGGATTTATATAAGCATTTCTACTCGTATAACTCTCGACGATACGTTTGTACAGCGCAGGTTACTCACCGCGGTACAGCGAGAAACGCGTATCTCGCCTTGCCTCGCTCATATTATATCGGGATTATCTATTCGCGAACCGCGAACGGCCGCCGAAGACACTCTCTAGATCATCGCTCCTTATAGCAAGAGTTCCAACGTACGACGGCAGGACGAGACGAGAACTCTGAATGCTATTCTGAAACTTATCGCATGCCTGATATCAGCAGTGAAATTGCGGATTACTGCGAGTGCTCCCTTTAGGTTCCTCAAATTCAACTGAAAATAGAAAATTCAACTGCGGTAATGGTCTTAAGTTTTCCAAATGGTGTGGAGCTATTTCGATAGTCTTCAATTAAATGTTATTCGAAGATAGATTAAAAAATTTCTCTGTGCCGCTCCGCAACAAAATTGAAAAAAATTCTTTGCGACGTGAATTCCTGTTTCAAAATCGCAATTTCCAACCAGCAGCGACGTCATACGGAGAATCGGCACTTCCAGTTTCAAAATCTCGGTTTTTGACCGAAAACTTCGTGATAAGGGAACTCGTCACATCGGGCTTGAATATCTTGATTTTTAACGGAAATATGTCACTTCAGATTCGAAAATCTCATTATTCAACCGGAAATCACGTCATCCGGAGATACGCACCTTCCGGTTTAAAAATCTTATGGGATTTTCAATCCGGAAGTGAGGTCACACCGAAATTTGTCAATGCTTCTGCGTGACGTCACTTCCTGGTCAAAAGAGAGGTTTTCAAACCGGAAGTGACGCTGAGAAAATGTGTTATTTTTCTCTGGAATGTATCTCGAATGCAGCCAGTGACAGCTACGTGTGAATTAAGGAACACAGAGGAGTGGGTAAGTGACCGTGCGTGATACATCTAAAATGTATTTGGAGTGGACTCGATGCAGATTCATAGTCTTCGAATAATGTTCGCAGGTCATGAATCTACGGAATAGAGCACAGACTCCAGTGGCCGGTACAGGCGCAGCGATAACATTATTCGTCGAGCCGATATGTCGGGCTCGAATCAATACCAGGGGTCGGGCCGATAACGGCTCGAGCGCCGGGCGAGTGCAAGATCCTCGGCAACCGGTGAGGTCCCGTAGCCGTGACGTTGGTTAAATCTCACCTGGGTATCGATAGCGCAGGAAAAGCAACAAAAGTGCCCGGGTATCAATCTTCTTGCGCGGAGCGCAGCGTGACAATGCGCGCTCGGAACGTTACCCGATCTGCATACCGTTGCGCGTGGTGAGGGCTGGGCTGTGATCGAGCTCTCTGCTATCGAGGAAACCGTGGATAGATCGATGTCCCTCCGAGCAGCAGGGGCTGCGCGGGAGCTCGAAGGATCGCATACTGCTCGCCGGAGAGACAGCGATCCGGTCTCGTAAAATGCAGCGCGGCCAGAGCTCAGCATTGCACGTCAGGTAGCGGGAGCTGGGTATATTGGCTTGCCGGCTGACTTTCTGGCCGGTTCGACGATGAAAACTGCCACGACGACTTGCCGATACCGAGCTCGCGGGTGTATCGACGACGAGGCTCGCGTGCTCCAGAGAACGCGGTACTCTCCATGCATATTCAAGAAGAGGCCACTATCCATCAGTACGTACGGCTCATGCCAAATGTATTTGCGATCCGGGCTCTTTCCCCCTCGAAGCGTCGAGGACCAACATTGCATAGCGTAGTCCCATATCTGCGCAAGTATTTACTACCGCAGTGTAAATACGGGAGTAGGAACCGAGTAGGAATCAAGGAATTTACTTGCATCGATATCTATGCTAATACGATATAACGTGGGGTATTTTAGTAATCGTAGAGTGAATGCCCTCATTTTCTTTCAGTATACTTGTGAAAGCTGTCGATAAAATTTATTTTGATGTTTCGTCAGTGCAAGATCGTTTTTTTCTTGCAAAATCTTGGAAAGGTGCTATTGCACACTTATCCATACAGTTTTTATCAGTTATTTCCCGGTCTCACAAATAGCGGATGAAAAACAGGACAGTACATTGTGTAGATTCGTCACGAATGTCTCCGGTAGCACATGTGCGTGGCCTAGACCAGCCGGAAAAGAGAAAACGAGAGTAAGCAGCGTTACGCGCGATTGCGTGTTTCCAAGTAGGAGTATCCATTTCTCAGAGAATTCCTGCCAGATGAGGTGAATAAAGAAACTCTAGAATCGCGCATACCAACAAAAGAAGGTACGGTAACGATCCAACTGCATTCGAGTTACCCTGAGTCACCTATGGTCGTTGGTTAGACGATACTCGATAATGAGAAATTCGTATCCGGTTTCACATGTGTGTATTCGATTGTACCGTCATCAACCGCCTGAAGAGCAAAGGTAGGGGCGAGGCGAGCGAAACCCGGAAAATCCTGATGACGCGGCCGAATGACCAGACCAGCCGCCGTTCGGCATCGAAATCATGCCGATTCCGTTGGAATGTCGCTGCGGGTTCATAAACTTGAACCCCTGTAAACGGCTGAGCGATTGGCTAGCCTTGTAAGGCGATATAACGACTCGTCATATCACCGGAGCCTCCGTGTAGTCCTGAAATATCCTATAGGAAAACCACTGAAACATGATCACGATGGATAAAAAATGAATGCGATGGTCGAAGGAACGACACGGAGTGCCATTTCATATCTCCAGTTTGCGGCTAATGTAACGGGAAAGCGGGTCTCGGGAGCCATATGCAATTTACGAGCAATAAGCCTCCTCGATCTTTAAGGACGTCGTTAGGATTGGATGTGCGCGCACGCGGCCACGACCTCGTGAGCCGATTCACCTTTCCACGGGACGAAAGAGAACTATCCCGCCGTACACGCTGATATGTATTGCCTCCGGTGCACCCGCTCGAGGGATATGCCTGCACTTGGGATCTCGGCATAGCCCGCTACCGTCTAGGTTTACGTGCAACGATAGTCAACGACGTGCACCTTGGCGTTCCCTTCCAACCGGGCGAACGGAGAAAGAGACTGGACGTCGGTGGTGCGGGACGCGCGGGCAGGATTCTCGCCGAGACACGGAAATAGTCGCGATAAATCGCTCTCTCGGCTCACCAACGAACTATTCCATTATAATCCACCACGCGGAACGTCCAGGACGTGGCTTTGTGTCCATCGCACAGTCCGATCCTCGACTCTCCCGGCTCCGCTTCCAATCTTTCCCTTCTTCCTTCGCCGAGCTCCGGGCACGGAATTCCATGGAATGCTCCGCTATTGGGACGCAACGATTGGACACATTGGATCGAACAGCGATCCGTCCTGCCATTCATCTTTGCTCGATTTTATATAGAGTTTACGATCTACCCGAGTCTAACGATCGACGATTGACGAGAATTCGTGAATAACGTACTATCGCAGTCAAACGGAGATCTGGGAAAGATAACTCGTTGACGTGTCGCCGAGTCGGTTGATGCGCTTCTGATCCAGGCTCCCGGCATTGGATCCAACGGATCTATCGGATCTATCGGTTTCATCGGAGGCCCGGCGAGTTACCCACGCACAGGTGCAATCCTCGCTCTGTGTACGGCCGGAGTACACGAAGCTCCGGAGACTCTCCGTATTTACGGTGTCTGCATCGCTGAACGCGTAGGGAACGCCGAGCTCAGCGGATGTGTGCGGCAGCGTGTGTCCGTCCGTCTGTGTGCGCACGCTTGCACAGCCGAGTACCGGCGATATAGAGGCACGCCTGTTATTACTCTCTCTCGTAGATTGATGGAATCAAGCAACCAGTCATTTCGCGAGGAAATCAGTGAGAATTAATATCGGGCTATTAATTTCTCCCCGCTTCGTACCACCGACCGGCAACCACACGCAGGGATTACCCTGTACTTGGATTCTACAGTGTACACATACCGAAAGATCGGATTCGCGCATGCACACACGCATACACGCTTGACAACGCGCATCGGCTATCATCTGCATAGGTATAGGTAGAGTTCGAACGTATCACAAACGTATGGTACGGAGGGCAAACACACACCGATAGATGGACGGCAATTTAAGGGAGAGAACGCTTTCGAGCCTCACTACGTGATTTAGGTAGATTTTTATTTTTATTTTTTTTTCAAATTTTTATTTATTTTTATCGTTTTTGCCTGCAAACGCGAGAGCCGTACGCGTCGGGGGCCGTGAACTCCGGTGAACCCTCCCCAGGTGGGCTCTCCTCACGATCGATTCCTCGCATATAACCCAGCGAGATCCTGACGAACATCGGGAATCAGTCAGTCGGTGCGAATTAATGCTCCCTCATCGATTATGTGCTCGGATTCACCTCGGGTTTAGCTATCCGCGTATCCTGCATGCAGAATGCTGAAGAGCGATCGGACCGAGACGGGTCAGAAACCATCGGCTCTCGTTCGAAATCCTGATTTTCTCCGTGCACGCGAAGCCGCGGGATATTTCGCCGTGAAAGTACGACGTACCGGGAAGATATTCGCGAATCTAACTAACTAGCTAACGTGGCCGTTGTTGTGCGTACAGACAAGGACGCGGATTCAGAGAGAAAGATCACGAGGGGGCCCACCTGTTCTCCGGCTCACCACGTGCTCCATTCCGAGTTAGCTGGAGCGTAACTTCCCATTATTTATACCAGTAGGCACACTACGTCGAATCGATGCGGTAACGCAGCCTATCTACGCGTATACGGACAGAACCGGGCACGCAATATTCACTATCGACGGTATTTCACGATTGAGTGGAACAACCGTTACATTGTTATCTCAAGTACAGCCGATAGAGCGGTTATTGCATGCTGGATGTTACGCGGTTACGAAATGTAAGTGAAAACGAAGCACGGTTACGATGCACTTCGCTGGTGCGAAGTTTCGACGAATTCTTTTTCCACGTTTGTTAAACCTTCACGTGCAGGATCCTCGTTGAGCGAGGACCTCGCTTCCGGACGACTCCGCCGAGAACCTCGCTCAGCGAGTACTTACATTGCGCGGTATAAAACTCGCTGTATCTCAAAAAATATTGTTGACATCGACATTCGGAAAAAATACTCATCGAAGAGAACTTCCAACTTCCTCGTTTATTAAAATCTCAAAAGAAATGTTTTCAACAAAACACAGCTATGAGGAGTTTCCTCTATGAGGAAGCAAACGTTGATTTTTTTTTGCCAACAAATCTTGCTTGCATGCACATTCCCTTAGAGATTCGATGATTCAACGACTACCATTTTTTTTTAATTGTACAAACTATCCTCGAATATCTTAATCGATTGAAACATATCTCTCCGCGTTCGAGGAATTCCGGTAGGCCGACAGCTGGCACTACAAAAGCGTCACGTCGTTTGTCTGTCGTGCACACAACTATGAAACAACCGAACGGTATTACAGCTACAGTGTGGAAGAGAGTTGAGTACACAGTGAGTTATCGTTATCGGCGATAATTGTACATAAGTGTTACGAGGAGGCGAACGGGGCGAGGGATATTAAAGAGTGAGAAAGATAACGAGAGTGGATACGATAGGTTACACACAAGAGGCTGAGAAGCGTTCGGCATGAGCGGCTTTATGAAGCCGTTGTAAGTTCGCCGCGGGGGTCCTGGCGGGCGGGCGTGTTGCCTTGCCAGCATAAATTACGTACGATTTTGCATTTACACTGCGAAAACGCTAAAGACAGTGGAAATTTATTTATCGTGTATGCTCCGGAACACACGTTTGTACCGCTGCGCGCCCGATAGTTTCGCCGAGAACGGACGCGGTAGCTATCGGGAGTTAAGAGATCAATAGAGGCGAGAAGAGGCACGCGATGTAAAACGGACGAGACACAAAACGTGTAGAAATTTTCTAGCGTTACATCGAGCCCTGATAGGATCCGGAAGAGGCCTGACAAAGGCCTGATAAGGTCTTACCAGGACCGTGTCAGGACCCGATGTAACGCTCGAAAATGTCTCGAAAAGCTTAGCAATTCCGGAAGCTTCGAAGTCCTACACTGTCGCATGACGTCACGGATCCACGTCGCTGTCCTACGGGAGAGTAAGTTTCAATCCACAAGATAAAATGGGAATAGTTTGTGTCACGGGATAAAACGAAATCGGTACGGACACATTTCGCTCCCCAACGTCCATCCGCGACTCTCATAGACGTCGATCAATATGAGCATCAGTTTGAGAAAGAAAAAGGTGAAAAAAAAATGCAATTAAAGTTTCGCGGATGATCGATGAGGGAGTAAAGTAGGTAAGACAGGGACGAAACTCGCGTTGAGAGGATGGAATTTTAAAGAGGCTCGAATTAGAAAGTTTGTGTGTATAGAAGTCGGATGTGCGCGGCGGAGGCCACTCGAAATTTAAGTATCAGGGGAGTATTTGCCGGTTAACGGGGCTTTTATCTATCCGCCGAGAGCGCTTCGTAACCCGGGGACAGAGGAACGAGAGCCAGAAGGACTTCGAGGTTGGATTATAATCCCTGCCGTGGACGCTGCGAAGCGCTTCGTTCTTTGGTTATTCGTCGTCGCAGTCGTCGGCGGCAAGGAGCGGGAGCAATTAAAGCCTATAGACTCTCTCGCGATGCTGAGCGCGGTAATCTCGCGCGGGCAGTGACTTTCTACGGATAACGATCGTTGCAGAGAGGCCCGCGAGGCTCGAGGTTCGCCCTCCGCCTCCGCCGGTACTTGTATTCAAATGGGCTCGCTCTCGCTCGCCGGCAACCGAGAGCCATACCCACGAGCTCGTTTGTGCGCCCGCGAACCGCGGAAACTATTCCCCGAGACCCCTCAACTCTCGACACACCAAATTGAGAGACTCTTAATCGAGAGAGACTTTCCAACGGTTGAACGGTCTACGCCTCGGTCCCGGTCCCGGCTTTGCGCGAAGCGTACGAGAGCGGGTTACAATTATGCCGTGGCCCGTGATGACGATTTCGTGGGTTTGCAATGATTTATTAAATTGACTGGAGAACTCGCAATTTTTCTTTTTCACACAGGCGGATTGAGTAACGAATTTCCAACTACCCGCGCTAGAGATTCGTTCTATTATTTTCTTGTGTTGTTTCGCTCCTTATGTTTTATCGTTTGCTCTCATCGCACATCGTCGTGGCTGGAAAATCACCTCGATCCTACGTGCGTTGCGCTAACTTTGCGCCTAATACTCCTGGACTTTTAGCCTTATTCGACTGTTTACCGACTGGTTATAGCGGAGGCGCGGTTACAATGTTGCGTCAGTTGTTACGCGATTTTCCAAGTGCCGAGGTGTTCTACCCGTCGGTTGTGTTACATTTATTCGAACCCGAGCGAAATCCGCTGCTTCTTGCGTCTCTCAAAGAAGAATAGTTATTTGTATGGCAAGGGCGCAGAGAGGGGGGGAGTTCGTGACGAGTGAGAAAATTCCGTACGAGCCGAAGGCGAATGCGGCATTCACACGAGTCAGGACTCTCCTTTCTGCGCCCCTGCCATGTACATAATTTTTCTTAACGATTTCACGAAATATCAGGCTTTTCGTTTTTTTGGAAGTGTGCGCAGAAAGAGACTTTCTCGCCCTAATGCGAGAAAAAAAAATCATAATGCGTTTGCACGCATGTCCAGTGTTTTTTTCTCGCACGCGATGCGAAAAATGCCTTTCTGCGCTCGCTTCAGAGAAATGGAAAGCGGGATTTTATGTGCATGCGTTAGGAAGACATAATTCATGCAAAGCATATTTCGTACGTGTACTAGTACTGATGTATTTAGGACAACGAGTGGTCAAAGGCTGGTTTCGATAAACATACAAATGCCAGACATGCCGTCAAGACGGAAGCGTGCAATTAGCAAAAGAAAGAAAAATAAGAAAAAAAAAACAAGCGATATAAAATTTATTTAAAAACATAAATTCTCGACGGCAAGAAATAAACGAATTTCTATGACTGCGACAAGCTTCCCGTTTCTCTCATAAATCGTTAAACAACTCTCTCGCTCGAGGCGATTCTAACAAGATCGTCGTCCCTGTCTCCTCGCTCTCGTCTCACCTGCAATCACGCCGCTAAATGTACGCCATGTCCACGAAATCGTTAGCGAACGATCGTTAGCATCCTGGACAGGCTCGATAGGTCACAACGATAATTTCCGTGGAAGAGGCGTAAGTCTCACGGGCGGCGAGGCGGGAGGGCTTTAGCGTGAATAAGAAAATCACGCAATCCTAGAAATCGGCTTGTGTATTCATTACAGCTCGATTTGTCGGTGAAAAAAAACCCCCCTGCGCGTACGGTTATGCATACGTGAGGAATAGTTAAAAGATCCATAAAATACGCTTTGGTACAATGCCTACGCGCGAGCCACGGAGGGATAACTCTCAACAGCTTCCACGTTTCCCGATGGCCAAACGTCTGCCCACGCGAGCCGCAACCACCGAGCAACAAGCGATCCAACCGCGAATGCATCGCGCGTTCACGAAATCGTTAGTGCGATCGTGGTATATTGCTCGCTCGCATGCGTCGGCCGGTGCATACGGTTGCCTCGGAGCGCTTAACTGCACTTTGTTAAACCGCGTTCGGTAGATCGGTCGCACACAGACACCTGACCGCACAGGCGACGAGAGCGAGAGATCTCTCGCCGATGCCTTTTTTTTCACCACTGATGAATCGCGCGTGCGCGTGCGCGCCCGAGAATTGCGTAACGCGCATGCGCAAAACTTGGCTTTATTCTCCTGCGCGGATTCGTAAAAGGAAGTGACTCACCGATAAGGAGTCATTCATGCAGAAATGGCGTAGCTGCTGTTCGACTCGGTCTAGACATAAACACTGTACGGTGTATCGGGGGCTTACCTGAAACAGAGAATAACAAACGAAACGTTAGACTCGCGTGCGCGTGTCGTCAGACGAGATGATAGTGGTAAAAACGGCGATAGGCATTACGGAGGCTGCGCAAATGCGCGCCCTCGAGTTTCCGAATAATTGCGGAATGGAGAGTGTGAGAATCGTGTCGGGTATTTATCCATTGTCTTTCGCTTTCGTCTTATTGGGCATGTAATGGGAGAAGATAGGGATTGAAGGAAATCGTCGCGCACACTGCGCATGCGTGCGTGTGTGCACAAGCATTCGATTAAAAGTCGCGATCGATTAATTAAAAGCTAAAAGTACGACGGAACGATCGATGGCTCGCGAACCCTCGCGTCTGGATGCGTCGAGAGCCCGATCCTCGCTTCTTCGTTACATCCACTGCCCCGGGTAGACGTGCACGCGGCGATACGGCAGCAACGGCGATACCCTTACCTGTATAATCGTCCCGGCGGGAACGCGTCAAGCCGCCCGCAACGATAACTTACAGGTTAGAGAATCCACCATTAATTATGATAATTGATTCGTACGATTAACGCACCTCTCTCCGTGGCCTCCGCTCTTCCTTTTGCTGCAACGCTGCTGCCCCGATGCGTTATTATTCGCGGAGTCACTCACGGCCGACCGTAAATATATCGCTCTCGGCTGAGCGCAGCCCCGCGTCCGTGTTGTCCGTTCCATTGTACGAGCCTATTAGGAATTAATGCGATGGCGCAAAGTGACACGTACTTGACGTTCTTACACACAGCAGACACAAATTTTATAGAAATAAAAAAAATATTAATAAAATCTTCAAATAACCAAACTTGATTCTGAGGACATTTTCTTAAATAAGCAAGTTTAAAAAAAAGTATTTTGTAAATTCTTATTTTTTTAGACAATTATATTTGTCATCCACGAAGTTTTCTTTCAGAGGACGTTAAAATGAAAATAAAAACATAAAAATAACCAACATACCTCCCGCTCGACCGTAAATACTGCTCCGAGCCGAGTAACCCTGAGCGTATCATTCGCTGCATTACACGACCCTAAGCGGGAATTATCGTGCCATTCTAAAGTGACACATACTCGCCAGTTTTTCTTCGCGCGCACACGGACACACGGTAAACGTTGCGAATTTATTTATCTATAATTCAAAGCGATAGGCTTAATCGACGGTACCGTGTGCGCTCCAGCTACCGCGATACTCGTATTACCCGAGCACGAGGGGAAATGAGAGATGGAATAATAAAGAAAGAGCTGCGAATGGTGGATATCGAGAGAAACATCTATAGGCAAAGCGCCCTCCCCCCGTTATTTTATTGCGAGGATATTCGAGCCTCGAATTCCAAGAAGAGGCGAATACATCACGCACCTATGGCCGCGGCAATTGTATACCTCAACCGCGTGTAATTTAGTACAATAGCGCTACTTTCAATTCATTCGCTCGCCCGTGCGTTTGACGTGTATTTAAACGAGTATAATCGCGAGGGCAGCGCGTAACACGCTCATGGCCGATTCCTTTCTAGATTTCTCGAATAAATGAAATCCCCCCCTATCCCGCCCCCGCCCCCCTGCATTTGTTCGTTTGATAATAAATGATCGCTCGCAAGATTGCCGCGGAGCGCCAAGAAATATATAAACGGATGAGTCTAGTCTCATGTGTGGGAGCTGAAAAACATCTGCGGCGTTCGTCGTCTCCGTATCTATCAGCCTCGATCTTGCCTTAAGAATGGAAAATGTCGAACCCACGCCAGGATCGAGGAAGAAGCCTCAGCGAGATCTATGGGAGAGACCTTGATTCGTGTAACGATTTTCTATTCTACATATATATATATATATCATTATGAGCGTCGGGAGTGAAAATCTTTCGATCGCACGCTATTGATCGTTGAAGGAGGTCGACGAAAATCTCACACACTTATGAGATGTGTGTCCGGGTCACCGGGTCGTTTTATCATTATCTGTCGTACGTCCGGCCGAAACGAATAATCGTCGAAATTAGTCTCGGCTCATCGAGAGGCGACTGTTGAAAAAGTGCTTGATAGAGAGGGGAAAAAAAAAGAAAATTCGACCCGACTTTCGGAGCGGACTCTTCGTCGCTGCGCCCGAGAGGAGTCCCTTCTTCCCGATGAGACACGACATGGCCTTTCCAACGCCTCGGGCGAGTTGTTACCGCTAAGAACTGTAAGCCTTCGACGATTCGATTACACTACTATGAAGACGTTACCCGAGATCGAGGTGAGGTATTAGTGCACGCACACACGCGGGCAAAAGTGCTACAATCGTCGGGTTTCTCACCGTCGAACTTTCATCGGGTCTCTCGAAGGCGTGAGTGGCAAATGATCCGGCGGGTCGATGTAATGCCTGCCTACGTGAAGTCTCCGCTGTGTGCACTAGGATAATCATCATTGCACTATACAACTCGAGAGACGGAGAGAGGGGAAAAAGTAACGAATGAAGGAAAAAGGAAGAAAAAAGAACTGCATACATTCGAGAAAGCGCGAGACGACGATGCTAAGGAGGCGAGAAAAAATTGAATAAAAAAAATTAATGGAGGCATTAAGGATCGAAGCTGCACAGCAGTGGAATGAGGGAAGGTGAGGAAGATTGACGATTACGAGTTCCAATGTGTAAAGTCATCAGACTCGATCTCGCACGGGAGCTACCGTTGCCGTACCGTCGCTCAGGTCGTCCGCTATTCGATCGACTGTAGAGTTATGCAATTACGATAATTTTGATGAGTCGCCTGTCGGCTCCCGGGCATTCGAGGATCGTCCGATGGTCGCGCGATACAATAGTGCACGAGGTGAAACGCTGGCGATACGAATAATTGTGCGAGATCGTGGCAGGTGTTAATGGAGGTAGATACCGGGAGGTATTTTATTATACGAGGCCATCAATGATTCAATATCTGTGCGGTTTGGAAACGTCACTTCCGATCGAAAAATCTCAGTTTTCAACCGGAAGTGCCGCCACACGGCAAAAAGGTCACTTCTGGTTCTTAAATCTCAGTTTTCAACCGGAGGAGGTGTCACCCGAGAAAACTTCACTTCCGGTTTGTAAATCCCATTTTTCGACCGGAAGTGACGTATTTCCTGTACGACGTCATTTCCAGTCGAAAAATGAGAATTACAAATCGGAATTTATGTCACAACGAACTTTTGCAATTTTGTTAAAGACACCGTTCAGAGACGCCCGATGTGGCATTTTGGCGTACACGGCAGCCAGTGATGTGCCATTTTTCAAGCTACGGCAATATCCCGCCTGGGCTCCTACATAGCTTTAAAATTTCATGAATTGCCGCTTAATGTGTTATTGTGACTGATGTGCGGAAGTTTCGAGACTTTCAGTTTCGGCCACGCATTCTGTTCCTTCATTCATTAATCTATCCACCATCCAGACAATTCAATTACCCGCGGGCGCTTGTAAATTGGTCTTAATTCAACGAGGTTTAGCCTAACGCAACCCAATACCCCGTCAACATACGTGCATCGTGTATAACTGTATATGTTCGTTTGGACGCTGGAGCCGGATCATCCTCGTTTGTTAACAAATGGTCCCGTGACTTTTACGTCGATCGGTTATTTACATATGCAGATCTTTGGTACACCCACGTACATCATGCTGGTCCCACTGACGGGAGGAGTTTGTACGGAACGTGTGCCGGTCGAACAAGCGGTCAGTACGGCCCCTCTGCCACTCTCTTCTCCCAGAGCAATAAATAATAAAACCCCTGATTAATCGCCATATAGATAGATCCACCGCAATCGATACAATACAGAACAGTATATCGCGCCGTTGAAACTTTTAGATAAATCGAGGGATCTCGATCATTCACAATCAGCGTTATAGCCGAGAATAATTGATTGCGCCATTGAATAACGATCGATTTATTACAATTGCCGATGTAATCGGATACAATCGACTATACGTGAAAAATTAATTCTAAATAAATACTTATGCGGCAGTTATGGGGAGACTCGGACACAAGATCAGATCTAAGTTATCGGCAGGTACTTTCCGCGTCTGCAAAATTACATGGAAATCTGTGCCGAGGTCATAGTGTTGCGTAAAAGTTTTTTTTTCCTCGAATCTTAATCAGTTGCTTGCTACTGCACGTAACGACCTTTCAATCGACATTTTTTCTAATTTCCTTTCCAAACCAAAATTCTATAGCGATTGAAGTATACAGTAAAAAATAATTTTGTAAAGTCGGAATAAGGAGTTTTGTTAAAATAATTTTCTTAAAGAAGTGACTCAATAAGTTCTTAAAGTCGTTTATTCCGGTTTGAATAAACAAACCTGACCTTTTATTTCCCGTGTCATTAACAATTTTAGTTCGTACTTTTCTTTGTAAAACTAGAGCCGGACGGTGCGATCGCAAAATTAACAAAGGAAATATTGTGGACGTTTGTGGACAATAAATTGTAAAAAGTACAAACTTTTTTAACTGCATACGATGCCCGAGCCTCGTTAAACGACATTGTTGCATAGGCCTTATTTATTTCCATGCATAGAAATCTATAAATAAATTGATGAATTAAAAAAAATAATGTATAGAACAGAATCGATTTCCGATAGAAAGGCTCGATTCCGTGTAAGTAAAAAAAAAAAAACTCCGCCGACCGTGGAAAGTTTCCGCAGTTCGCCTGCGTGTGAACGCCACCCGATGGATTCACAAGGAGAGATCATCGTCCAATTATAAGCGTTTCAAGCGACGTTCTTATCTCGTTTCTACGATAGATAGAAGGGCGTGCCGGACGTGCAGAAACGCTCGCTCGCCGGCGAGTGAATCGAGGATGCAGAGTTGACGGGGGCGTCGACACCCACGCAGAACAGAGGACAATGAAATACGTAGTGTACCGCGAAGAGATCGTCGCTGGGTTGTTCTTCTCGCGCCGCCCAGTGATATCTTGCGGCTTTCTTTCTTTCTTTCTTTCGATTATTCAGCTTTTCTTTTTTTTTTTATTCTTCCTCCTTTACTTCTCACAGTGCGACGCGCGGCCGCGCGTAGAGTGACTCGAGGGCAAATCTCGTTCCCGATTAGGGGGTTCGCGAGAAAACCAATGTATATGTATTATAGAATACCGGTACAGTAAAACCTCGTTTATCTGGGATAAACTGGACAAGACTGTCGACGAATGATCGAAGATTTAATTGGATTTCAATTTATTTGACGAATTTCTCCTTTTACACTCTATTTAGATAATAGTCCTGTTTTAGACCGCCGACTAGTAAATTTTAAGCGCTTTGTAGCGCTTCGAAAATCAAAAAAGACTTCGAAAATTACGAAAAGGTGTAAGAAAAATTGATGTCCAATCCAGTTTTCGACAGTTTTTAGGGTTGGGCTTAAAGAATTGTTTCAAATCTTTTGTATACATTTTAACTTCATTTCTGGATCGTACATGTAGTCTTAGCCGCGAGAGGTGTAATGTGCCGGTAAAACAGTGCCCTATCGTCGTTCAAAATAGTCCAGTACCGTTTAAATCAATTCCCCATCTTCTTTACGACTTAACGGTTCGATGGACATTAAATTCTCATCAGCATACCGTCCGTACGCGCGTGAAGAAGCGGAAGAAAAAAAGCCCTAGGCACGGCCGAACCGCCCCCGGATAATCGAGGTTTTACTGTACACCGAGCAGCTACCAACTACAAAGCACGAGTTCCGTGCGGCTGGCATTGGCATTGGGAAGATCGAGGGCGCGCTGTACCCACGCACAATAATTCAGGCGATACTCTATATAACACGTTCGTATATGCACCATAATAACCGTACGACATCAATAAGTCAGTAGTTCAATGCTAGAGATAGTCATCGAATAAATTCAGAATACATTATCGAGGGAAGTTCTAGTTTTGTTTTCTTGCGTATAAAGTTCGCAACGTTTGCCGCAGTTTTCCGAGCGCACCACATAGGCATAGATGGTACGTGTAGGCGAGCATAGATCAGGTAGATACAGTGTGGTTATACGCGCGCAGACCAGCGAGAGGTTCTTTCGCACGGCGCGTTACCCCGTCATTAATAAAACATTAATTATCGTCGATTGTCTCGCGCGCCCGGTTAATGAGCGAACGCCGCGCCCCGCTCGCCGCTGCTCTATCGTTCGTTAGCACTGGCTGTACGGGAGAGCAAGAGGTACGAGATCGAAGGATCGAGAGTACGGGCGGCCGAACCGGGCACGTACGGCAATTACGATTGTCCGGCGTGCGTTGAGTAATTGATTTAGATCGGAAGGGGAAACCCCCTTTTAACGGACCAACGGCGCACCGATTTTGCACGGTGTACCTGCTACTTTGCGATAGTACTGAGTTAAACACAACGCACCGACGAAACGCTTGTCCGTGAAGCAACAGTGTAAGGCGGAGAAAGAGATATCGGCCTATGACTCATGGGAGTTCGCACGATCGAGACAATGACACTATTAATTAACTCGTTACGCTTAATTACGCACGTTCTTCTCACGCGCTTAAACGTCTATCGAAGTTTGTTTACTATCGCTGCTATGGTTAATATTATTAATCGTAAGCCTACGGAAAAAGGAGTTAACATTAAAGTCATAACATTTTTACAAGTTAACCAGCGACGACATAGCGAGGAATCATTTTTTTTTTTACAAAAAAATAAATTATTGCTACAATGTAAAAAAATTCGTATGAAATTTAATATACTGGTATTGAAAGTTTTTGTGCATAAACTTGGATATTAAATTTCATGTACAATTTTGATGAACAATTAACGTACAGTATGTTAAACATTTTGGAGAAAATTTACTTTCAACAAGTTACTTTAATTTCACTATAAAAGTCCATTAATTTTTCGTCCCAATCGTACATTAAATTTAAAGTACCAGTTTTTGCATAAAAACGGCCAGTCCGGTGCATTAAATTTACAATTTTTTTAAAAACAGTGCGAACTGTAAAATTGGAACGCACATGTGCTGAAATTTCAGAAACAGTTTATGTAAAAAAGCTTTCAATAGCGTTCATTAATTTCCAAACAAATTCTTTTTACAGTATTGCTCCGTAAGCGTTATTGGCATCGAAACTCGCAATAATTGCCATTTTCTCTCTCGCCGTACGATTCTTTAGCCATAACTTTGTTAAAGACAGTATGATTGATTGGTAAGCCTTGTTGCCGATCGTTATTAATACGCGAGGTAGACGAGTAGACAAATTACATCGGGGATATTTTTCACGCTGGGATAGACACGTTACGACGATGAGGATGTAAGCATATGTATATATATATATATGTACACGTAATACACATATAATAAACTGTGCACTATACAGAAAGTACGTGCGTGTATGTCTCGTTATTACGACACCTAATGACCACGTTTTACGAAGGGTCTTTTAATTAATTGACGAGAGTACCGCGAGTAATGGCACGTAGCAAATCTGCGCAATATTTCCATGCCCGGAGATCGGCACGAGAGCGCGAATGCGAGAGAAGCGAGACCGGGCGATCGGTATATAAGCCACCTTGGGTCCCGATATCCCACCCGAATTTTCTCAGTGGCCACTGCGGTTTATGCGTGCCACCGATTTCCATGCGCGAAACATATCCAACACGGATGAGTGCGAACCGGGTGAGCACACGAGTTTCGGGGCCTTAAATTTTTTTTAATCCTGTATACCTGGCACGCCGTGGGCGTCGCCCTCCGGGATGATGCAGAGCGGCCGCTTCTTCACGCTGACCGATAATTTAAGCCGTTAATGCTGAATTAAGCCGAGGAAGATATATTTATGCGGGCGTACGTCGATGATTTACGGATGCATGCATGAACGGAGTATCGCGAGGAGAGTTACGGGCGTTACCGATCACGGGGCCCCCGAGCCTTACATGTAACCAGCGAGGCAGGCATGAAAGTATTGGTGGATTCTACCTCTCCCCCCTTCCGGTATAAATGATTTTTTGCTTTGATCGTCGATGGCTCCGTTACAAATTTAAAAGCGAAACTTACACGCTATTAAAATCGCTTGTATTTCTCTCTCGTCAGGAAAAATATCCTGTTTGAAATCAGAGACGAGCAGCTCTCGTTACTCTTATTTATTGCTTATTCAGCTTATCGTAATTTAATATTAACAGTTGATATAATATAATAGTTGAAAGAATATGATAGTTGATAGAACATAATAGTTGATAGAACATAATAGTTGATAGACTATAATAGTTCATAGAATATTAATAGTCAACATGAAAGGTGTGAGCCGTTTCGACCGTAGTGGGCCTTTCCCAGCTCCAGTTCTCCACAGTGTGTACACCTTCGAAGCGATGCATAATGCGAGCTCGAGAGGTTTAGTATAAACTATGTACTAATGCCTCTCCGGAGATAACGAGAGCGTGTAAAGCGTACCCGGGGATTGCGCAAGCGGAGCTCGGGGGGGATCTGCAGGGAATAGGGAGTTGACGCGAGGCAGTAATAGTTATACGGAGGATCCTGCTGATCTCTCGTATCCGCGATCGTCGTGTAGTTCGCGTGAGCTAATAAACGAGCGAGCGATCAAACGGATCCCTCGATCCTCATCAGACGCAACCACCTCCGGTTATACAACCAAGCAGACCTCTCAGATTAGCGAAACTCATAAAAATCAAAAGCATAAAAATTAAATTTAAAGCAAAATGTATGACGAAAAAAAAAGAGAAAATCGGTTTCATTGCTTCTAATAAACACGCGCAGCTTCGCTCGCCGTGCTACCCGAAGGATGATCAGTAAATTTTTTTTCTCCACCCGTCTTTCTCAGGCCACGTCGAACAGGAAAATCAAGGTACTCTATCAAGAGAACGCAAAGTAACAAGTACATACACAGTAACCGCTGTCCAGCGCTTTCCTGAAAGGTCTTTCTTCTTAACCGTTAAAATCGCTGATGGACGAGCCAGCTATACGGGGGATTTATAAATGCGCATGCGCATAGTTCGCGCGCGCGCGAATGGACGGGGAGGATACGCAATTATCCCGGCCGCGTATTCGGAAGGGAATTATTTCTCAATTAGTGTGAGGAAATTTCGCGCGACCTTACGCTTTCATCCACCTTCCTTTCCTCACAGCTCGTCGTTTTTTTTGTTTAATCTTTTTTTGATTAATCTTGTGAACTCATCGCTACGATGCTGATGGCTGGCTGGATCCACGTGGACATGAAAGTCCATACGCGAACAGCCCTTGCCTATGGACCTCTCGAGATCGAGCGGCCCCGGTGACCGACGCGTATAGGTACGCGGAGATAAAGAGAAAGAGGGAACGAGTGAGAGAAGAAGCGGTTATGTACGGGAAGATGCTGCGCGCTTAGTTGAACACCGACGAGGTTCGAGAAGAGCGAGGGTCAAGCGGTCAAGGGTCGAGCCTAGGCTCTCGTCGTGACCGTATAGTGTGCTCTGTTCGGTGTACCGCACCGTGAACTCGCTATGCCTACGTATTATAGTTTTACTCGTTACTATCACTACCGACACGAGCCGGGTACATACACGATATGATCTTCGTATTGGTACGCACGCAATCTCGCAGTTATTACGTGTATAGGTGCAAGGCTAGTTGGGTATCATCGCGGGTCTCCTGTCTCTCGCACCCTCTCGACTGACTGTGGCAACTCTTCGAGTGCCGCGAATATACATAAAATCACACGCTCGCCAGACACCCTCGAGGGGGTTCGGTATTGTTATGGGATACTCTACTGTACCCTCCGAGCTGGCTGCTGAAACTCTAGCGCTCTCTCTCTCTCTCTCTCTTTCTCTCTGCCCCACGTTCAATTTCGATATCGGCTCGCCTCGCTTATACGATCTCACTAAAACCTCGGTAAAGTGCACGTTGAGCTGTAAAATTCTCCGTCTAACAACTCGGCACTTTGACACCGGCTCTCTGAGTGCCGCGCGGGTTTATTTTTATGCGGTTTCACGGAATTGAGACTCCTACTCGGCTTCTATCGATCCTTGCCGTTTTTCGGTGGTTTTTTTTTTTTATGAATTCGGAACTCGTCGTCGGAGATTTTCGAACGAAGGACCCCATGTGGCGTGGACGGTTTTTAGAAATCTTCAATCATTCGTCGTCCGCGAAGCCACAGACTTTTGAAATTCAAGTGAACTACACATCTCCGTAGGAAATGAGATACTTTTTTTAGGGAAAGTTCATACTGAACAGTAACAGGTTTGAAAAGAAGAGTACGCAAACCGGTAGACTTTGGGGCATCGCAAGAAAAGAAACAATTTTTTTTTAAATTATGGCAATGTCTCACAGTTCGTTACAATTTTTTTTCCAAAGTTGTCTCTCAGATGAATGCAGAGCACACGCAACAGGGTGAAAGATACGATACATAAAGACGATGGAAAAGTTAGCTCGTTAGCGTGAATGAGGGAACTTTGCCAAGCCCTCACGTATTGTTGTAAACTCTTGGGTCACGTTAAAATTATAGTGGCTATCGTATACAGCGCGACGGCCGTAATAGATCGAGCGTAATCTCTCCATTGGCGGTGACGTTCAAGGGAGTCAAAAGCGAACGAACGATCACTTACGTAAATTTCAAAGCGCGCGAGAGGCGAAGTATGCGTGAGTACGTTAAGGCAGAGATGAGGGACGTGAGACTAAGAGGGAATGCCTCGATACGGGTAAAGCTATGGCTGTACGGTATAAAAGGATGCGAGGCCCAAGGAAAACGATATTGGCGTGTCGTGTTCGAGCGTGGAGACGATGATTGCCTCGCCATGGATAATCCTCGAACAGTCCAGCGACACGCAACCTCGCGCGAATGGCCCTCACCGTGGACAACACGATTGTGGTTCGGCCCGAACGGTACGTAACCGGAAATCCGAGCGTATACCGGAGGCAGGGAATGTATATTCCCAAGGATATTAAAGAGAGAGTGATGTACTGGATGAAATGGGAAGAGCGGCAAAAAAAATATTAATCACTTGAAGTAAAATAAGATCGGGAAAGGCGTGAGCGTCGAAATGTTTTCACGAATTTTCAAAATTTCACTTTTCGATCGAAAGTGACGTTGCTAAGAATATTTGTTATTCTTCTCTAGAAAGTGGGTGAAACGCCGTACGTGATACATGTAAAATGTATTTGGAGTGGATCTTCATCTATAATAAATGTTTATAAAATGCACAAACCCGCATTTTTACTGTGCAAGTTCATTTTACTGTGCACTCCATTGCGCACCGCCTCGGGTGTATTGTAGGCCGCGTATATACCATAAAATGATACAGGTGGTATGCGAACCTTTAAATAATGCGACGCTTCCTCATAATTCCCGAGTTGGCCGCGCCTCGAAAAAGAGCATCTTCGCGCAGCATATACACGTGTAAAGGTATGTGAAAAAAAAAAAAAAATGTCAAGCCTACGCTCCGGGACACTGTATCCTTTGCCGACGACGGGGCTAACGGACCGCTGTCCATGGCACCGCCGACAGCAATAATGCCCGCTCGACGGCACTTTGCGATTCGGCCACGGCGGTACCCTCCAAAAATTACGAGTCGCACAATCCAGAGATAACATGGCGAAGCTTATTGAATATACGTTAGCATACAATTATACAGCGAGACGGTAAAGGGAGAGCCTTGTGGGAACGAGAATCTCTTTGAAAAGCATCGAGAGTATGCGCGGTGACACTCGATATATTTGCGTGCTGTGTATAGACTCTCCGCTGCTTGCGAACAGATCAGAGCCAGGCCAGGCTCTAGCGATTCACCGAGATAACGCGAACGCGTAATTTATCTCCCCCCTCCTCCACCCTTCGCCCCCTCGCCTGATATACCGGCTGAGCCGTTCATCGCGGTCCATTGCGGATTATACAATCCGAGAAATCAATTAACGTGTCCGACAGATGTACCCTAACGAGAGTCGCCTTCTCAGATCTCCAATGTCTTCCCTCATCGAGATTAAATAGCCAGGATAGCGTTTATATATAGAAAGAGAGAGATGGAGAAAGGATCGCAATTTTAAAGACACTGCTGATTCATTGCGTAGGCGCTAATTGAGAGTAAAATTGCGTGGTATACGAACAACGCTCGATGGTAAACCACCGAGAAACCATAATACCCGCCTCGATCGAATAGCGCTAAACTATTTTCACGTTCATCGATGAAACGATGCAAAAGAGAAAACACATACGTACGTTCTATCTAATCTCACGTGTTAATTACTGAGCGTAGTGGTTTTTTTTTCTCGATCAATTAATTATTATGCGAGCGTCGAGGGGGGGCCCATAGTGCCGGGGACTCGCCTCTCGCATTACAAGAGAGTGGTCGACGACCACGACGACGACGAGGACACGGTGATAGTTTACATTAGCTGCAGCGCGAGTTCCCGATGTACGTTGCCGCATGCCCTGGCGGAGAGCGCGCGAGAGAGGAGATCCAGTTTTACGATAGATCAAAGAACATAAGTCGACGGCGGTAATCGAGTTAATCGATCGCTCGAGATAATCGATAATGTCGGTAATCCGTTCCAGGTGGTTCGTCCCGTACAACGGGTACGGTGCGGCTATCACTGTAGCTGTGTATTTTCCGTGTACCTATACCATACCCTCGCTGTGCGGTACGTATGTTACCATCTATCCGACGTGGTAAACCGAGGTAAATGATGCGTGTAATGGCTGTCAATGGGTTACTCCAAGATCATCGCCCCGCCGGCACATCTTTATTCACGTTCCATTGGTGCGTCGTTGGGCAATGATGGCCTGTGTAAATTGAGCTCATCACGCGGGTCGCGAACATACTCGTCATCCAGGAAAATTCGACGGATCGCTTCGGGCGGATGGGTCAGATAATCTGGCGAATTAAATACACTGGCTGCCAATAAAATGTTCGCATACACTGAGAGAAGGATCTAGTAAATATGACTATATCGCTCGAGAGATATTACCATAGCACATAGGAGTAGGGAACCAGTGCGCCACCTATGGCGCCTTAGGTATATGGCATATGGTATGGTATAGTCGGGTATGGTATATGGTAGGCGTATAGTAGCAAGTACCGGATTTATAAGAATTTTTCGTAAATATTATGGTATAAATTCTTGGAAGATCTGAGACTCTTTATGTGCCATGGCCATTTCTCTTAGATACTCGTTAGTTTTTACTAGATCATTCTCTGCGTGTAGCTTTCGGGTTTTTTTCCGCTGCTCGTAAAGCTTCGCGAGCCCGAAATTAGCCAAAATTCTCTCTCACACACAGAAGGGAAGAGAAGCCTTGAGAGATGGAGAGGAATGTGTAAGCGATATGCAAATTCCATTTGCCTCCCTTTTTTCAATTATTATTAGCCACTTGAGGTACTTGGATCTTCGGCGATGGATACGTTCGTTGCAGTCGTTTGCCCTCCGACGAATCTTGGCATTGACCGTACCGATTCTGATATTGGCATGCTTCTATCCACGTTCCTCTCACGGGACTGCCAAGGTTTATCGGAGGGCCAATAACTGTGTCGCTCACTCGGGACACAATGAACCGCACAATAATTTTTAGTGGTCTCCTTCGCCGGAGCAAATTCGCGTGGGGCAAACGCTTTTTATGTGTCCCTCTGTGCATAACGGAAATAAACGTCGGCAACTCTGTGGTATAAGCGTACGTTAACGTACTAATAATGTGCAATTTACTAAAGGAAAGGTGGGGTAGACAGGGAAGAGGGTCGAGAAGAGCGCGTATAATACGTACGGGTATAACGCGTTCGCCAGCAGCCGTCGCCAGAAGCGCAGAGAGATATGGTCCGGGCTTCTCTCTTATTTTACAACGTGGAAAATACAATGATTATTGGCTCGAGTAATGGCAATGATGGCTGTTCTTACGTCGGTCGTACGTACGCGTGCACGTATACAAGTACCTTCCATACGTGTATGACTCGTAAGTACGCCAATAACGATTTCTGCCTCGACTCTCACTGGCATTTCATGCATCATCGCAAAAGGGCCTTTCTGTTACTTTTGCATTTTTCCTGGCCCACTCGATCGAATATTTTGGGTGCATGCCAATTAAGCGCGAAGTAGCTGCCGTTTTTTGGGTGGAAATGAGATCGGTGCGGTTAAGGTATTTCTACAATGCTAAGCGACTCCCGGCCACTTTGGACTCGGTGAATTTTGCGGCTGGCGAAGTTGCGGACTGTGGCAGGCTAATATCTTCACGGTAAAGAAGCCGCAAACTCGATAATCTCGTGTGCCCTCGCAGCAGCTTCCTCTCTTTCTCTCTGCCCGCGCTCCTGCCAGAAGAGGCAACCATTAACGCGCCGGTCCGTGATTTGCCGATGCTGCTGGTACTCTCCCGGTCGTTCGACCACACGGTGCCGGTGGTCAGCGCACTAACCGATTTTCAAACCCGATTATAACATTCGACGAGGGTAACCCTGGGACGTTGCCCACCAGTCGCAGGTTGCCAACCGACCGGAGGATACTTGCGTTTCGTGGCGAAGACAAACTCGATGAGAGAGAGCCACCATGATGTTGGCACTCGGGCCCGGCGAGAGCGAAAGATTGTGTCGGAGATTCGAGAGTTTCAGAGCAGATCCAACCTTCGGCAGTCATTCGAGCTCTCAACCCTTCTCGGACTCTCCGAACGACTTTTCATACGTTTTTATTCGACACGAGTCGTCGAGTCGGTGCTTCCCCCCCCCCCCCCCCCCCCCAACAGATGACTCGAGATATTCCACTGGCGGACGAAGCAAATTCGACAGCCTGCGACTAGAGTTAGCTGCCCAGGTAATGAGAGAATCGACACTCGAAAACAGGAGTTCTTCGCTATGTTCCATGTACGAGAAGAGCACGGCGGAGTGCAGATAAAGCGCTCCAAGGTGCTTCCCCCGATTCGCTGTCACGGTGCAAACAGGAACAGGCAGTTAACAGCGGATAGCGAAAGCAGGCTCCTGTACATTCACACTCCGACAGTCGAAGCTTAATAGCGGTCGGGCAACCGGACGCTTTTTATGGGCCAATCGTTCGATACTTTATTGGATTTCCGGATCACGAAACAGCGAAGACCGTGCAGAATCCGCAGGTGATCCGCGCATTCTCTTCGGGTAGGATCAAACTCGTGGAGAATCTGCAGATGATCGACTCATCCTCCGTGGGTAGCATCGAGATTGCGCAAGACCCGGTGCAGAATAGGTTGCACAGAGCCGAGCGTGTGTAGAATCTGTTAGCGCAGCAGCGATACCTTCCTTGTCATCTCTTTAACCCGGTTTCCTCAAAAATTTTATTCAACCCACGTGTAATCCATTCCTTAACCGCCGATGCGAGATGTTCCTCCGGCAAATGGATTCAATTCGACGGGCTGCCCGCATTGCGGCAATAGTCAAGTTCTGGGTAAGGAACGAGGACCAAGGGAGAGAATCGGCACTCGACGCAGGCGCTGAACTTCTGCACAGCGCTGTGTACACAAGGAGCGTACAGATAAAACTGCGTTAAGGTGCAACAGCTTTTATTCCACGGTGCAAACGCAAGGATGCACTTACAAGAGGGCAGCGGAATCGGGCTTCCTTTCAACCGATCCGGTCGATGTAGTATTCTCGCAGTGTCCACAAGTAGAGCTTACCACTGTACACAACATATTATCCAGCAGTACCTTTTATCCTTCCCACAGGCGGATCGGCGCAATACTGCGTGCTCATACGTGCACACATACGCGCATACACGCACGAGTTCGAGAATCGAGTCGAGCGCACGCGGTCAATTTGCGTCTAGCACGAGTCAGCGAGCCCCTTCACGTTCGGCAAGCGCCGACGTCATAGACCCAGCATAGAAATGTCCCTCGGGGTGAAGAGCGCGTAAAATAAGATGTAGCGTCACTGATAACCGCACTCGGCCCCGATCCGGAGGCCAACAGCAGCAGTTTTACTCTTATTCTCTCTTTTGCTCAACTTGCCCCCTCCCCCCGCCACCCCCCTGTCCCACCCCCACCGCGACTCTCGCCTTTTCTCACCGGTGTGTCGGAGAGCCGGTGCACGCCGCGCTCATCTGATATCGGGCCGCGAAGTGGAGTTCTTCTCTCCCCGGTGAAACCGAGTCGCCGAAGGCGAGTATCTTCAAGGAGGCCTTTACGTACGCTCGCCTCTATAGCTAATACGATCTCTCGGTGGGACACACACGCGGGACGAAAGTCGGTTCAGCTTACGAGCTACCGAACCACACGTCGAACTTGTAAATTCGTCGAGGTTCTCGCTTCGCGGAGAGGGCACAAAAGAGCCGCGGAAGGAGGCCGAGGAGCGGGACCGTCGGTGACGGTGGATTTTCGAAAGTCTCACGGCGGTAATGAACGGTTTAACGATAATGCTGAAAATTTAATGGTTGCCTAACGTGCCGAGCCGCGAATTGGCGATGAGAAAAAACTAAAATCGAATTCGAACAAAAAAATACGTGGATACTGGGAGGAGTTTGAGAAAGATGAAAATAGACGGAGAGGCATGAGGCGCGTCTTCACGGTCGGAAGACACGATAGGTATGCACTGTACCAAGTATAAGAACCGGCATTATACGAGGAACGTAAGAAATTTTAATCCCCGCCGCGCGCAAGTATGACCGCCCGATAATGAATGCCGCACAACTGGTTATGAATAGCTAAGGATAGCTTCGGCTATTTTTACGCAACTCCCGTGTACTTACGTACTTCACGTGGGTCTGCGCCAGCGGTCGCTCGTACATGTACATAGATAGAATACCTCTACGCGTACAACCGCCACCGATGCCGCCGTGTACTTTATGATTATTGGAGGGCGTACCTGGCTCCTCAAGAAGGATATGCTATCTTCGCTATGTTCCTACTGCTATCCTACTGCCGCGCTCGGATACTCCGTACGAATGCCCCACCCGTTTACTCCTCCTTTGCTTTGACCTCTTCGAAACCTTCCGCAGAATAGGAAATCTCGGAGGGTGCTCTATCGTCTGCGAAAATTAAGGTAGACGATCGGCAAGGAAAAAGAGAATTAATCTGTTTCTCTCGGCTCGTTATATCGACTCGCTACAGGAAAGCCAAGACAAGCTCGGAGGAACGAGACGGAAGGCCGTTCTCGCTCCATCGTACCGGAAGCTTCGGTTTAATGAAATCATTGTGCAATTTAGGAAAACGTCTGCTCCAATCTCGGCCGATACCGGCTTCGAATCCTCGGCTAGAGCCGAATAACTTTCACAGCCAACCTGCCGTAAGTCTGCGCGAGTCGACCGCCAATCTGCGGGATTGACCGATTTAAAAAAAAACACGATCGATCCGTGCTCTCCCGGAGATTCAATTATCCGCTGCCGCGAAGCCCGATAGGGTGTGACCGGCGATGCGGAGAGATTGACAGATATGAAGATTCATTGAACAACGACGTCGCGTTAGAGTGCGGTAGTGAAGAATCTCATTGTCCAAGCAGACTTTAATTATTCGTTTCTTCGCTGCGGGGCAAATACCGCGGGTTATGCGAATAATTAATTTGAATTACGGGCTATCAGAATATGCTCTCGAGCGGACCGTCGACGTTTCAATGGGGGGGACACTCTCCTCGCAGTCGTGGTATTAGCGACCGCTTGCTCGGTGTCGCTTCTTCTCTTGCCTTCCCGAGATCCCGAGGTTATTATATACCGATGCATCGCGCGGTAGCGAATCGCAATGGCAATTGCTGCGCGGACGATAGCGCCGGCAACGCGAGGTTCCTTCGGTGTTTTACGAGCTGAGCGTACACAAGTGTACCCTGCAGTTTGCCATTGCAACGCTCGGGCTCGTTTCCTCATTTTTTTTTGTTGTGCCTCTTCCTTGTGCCATCTCCACTTCATTTTCTTCCTTCGCTTCTTTGCCCTCGTCCCCTTATTGTCGCATCCCGCGGAACCGCTGATGGTTACGCGGGATCGTTAGCGATTCCATTCATTCCCCTCTCTCTGTGTCTCTCGAAGCCGGCGAGCCATTGTCCGGGAATTAATTAATATAACTTACGTTACATAACGCGTTTGCTACGGCGAAACGTTCGCACGTTGTGCGTGGCTTTCCATCGCGCCTCAAATACGCTTCGAGTCAGTCTCAGCTGCCAGCCGAACGATCGATTATATCGAGGAGCACTCTCGTCGCGATGCCGCCGCGGCTGCTGGTGCTCCTCCATCATCGCTCGATTCTCGTTCTCGGGTTTACGGTACACCGGCACAGTATATTGCGTATAATATCCACTCGGCGTCATGTGTTCGAGGGACGCTACTTGTCAAGAGAGGCGTTGAAGCCACGACGCGCGTACACGTACATACGGGAAACACAACAAAGATGACCCGACGAGGAGGAAGGAAAAGGGTTGAGGATACGGAGGGAGAGGGAGAGATGTCCGACGAGAAAGCGCAGCGTCATTCTCGCTAAGTCCCGCAGAGACGAAGTTCCGTGGAACGAGCTTCGTGGCAGGTTGAACGAAGACCCTCGGCACAAATCTCATCGGACTCGAGAATTTCACCGAGAATTTCTCAATCATTCTCGATGCTCTTGTACATTTAACGATCAATGGATCCATCACTTTCCATCCTCTCTCGTTCGAGACCCGGCGGTTGAAGTGAACGAATAATTAGCGCTGCGAGAGTCACGTAATTACGGCTGCCCGGTGGGTGGAGCGGTAGTCGAACGTCGTATGAATAGCGCGGAGTCGAGTGCGATCGTTTGTCGCTCACCGCGGGATATCGAATTTCCAATGTACGCTCGTTCGTTACGTTCTTCGCGTGTCTCGGCGTATGAGAGTTCCCGAGATATCGGGTTGTGGCGGTGAATCGCGGGGAGTAGCCCTCGCGATGGCCGGCGCGCCACGGTATTCCGGTATTCGCTCCCGATGGGTGGTCTATCGCGGCTATCATAGAAGGCGAGAACTGTGGCAAATGATAAATAGAGTGATTATCCGGAGACGGACGGGAGGCCGAGTGGGCCTTGGCACGCGGTATCTCATACGGGTAGGATGATCGAGGCGGTCACCATGCGCAATGGGAATCGGCCCAATCATCATCATCAGTTCGTTCTTGCAACTTTTATCCGCGCCGGTTGGAGTGCGCTCGTGGACCGGGCGGTAACTTTGAGAGCCCCGGCGCAAGGGAAGCCGAGAAGCACAAACGTACCGCGAGCGCGTAAACTCGCGACGCGCACATTTGTCTTTGGCAAGGAAACTTCGCGATCGTTGCCTGGAAGAAAAAGGGCCAGGATCGATAGAGATCAATGAATTGCAAGCACATTTGAGACGTATCACGCACGTTCTTTTATTCGCTTTCTTTTAGTCCTCAGTTCACATTTTTCAGGCATTGGCTGCATTCGAGCAACACTGCAGAGAATTTTTTTTTTTTTGCATTCTGCAGCGTTAGTTCTGATTTAAGATCTCCACTGTAAGATCTCTATAAAAATATTGGTTTTCGACTGGAAGGGACGTCATATGGGGAAACGTCACTTCCGGTTTGAAAATCTCAATTTTCGACCGAAAGTGATGTATTTCCGGAAAGACGTCGTTTCCGGTCGAAAAATGAAATTTACTTGTTGGAAGTGACGTTACAGAAAATGTTCTTCAATGATACCCCGCTGAATGATAATAATTTGAAGCGCAAAATCGCCGTCGCCAGTAACATTTGTCGCAGAGCATGTGCGCCGGACGACCGAGCGGAGTATTGGTACAGGTATATCTATAGGGAGGTAATATACGGAAGAAGAGACCACCGTTGGAAGGCCGGTTCCTGTATTACCACTCCCGCGCCGCAACAACGTTCTTCCATTTAGCTATCCGGAAAAAATGTCGTCGGTGGAACGATCGGATCTCCAAGTGGCGTGAGCGCCCACGTGTGCTCGCAGGCCTGATTTTTATTGCGATGGACTGCTGGGCCTGGCAATCGCGTGTGGCTCTCTTGCTTTCGCACCCTCCCGAGGAAGAGAGATCAATGGTTGGAATGAACAAGAGTGAAAAAGTGCCGAGATATCGGTACTGGAAATGCGACCGCCTGCGATCGAACAAGGACCCTTAATCGAAAAAGAGCATTACAATGTTGACCTACTGGCCCGATTCGCGCAAACGCGTATGCATACATGTCCTGGTCGGAAGAAGACGAAAGCCGGGCGAAAAGAAAGAATTCTCCTATGGCGAAAGAAATTTTTTGCAAAAAACTACTGACCGATGCAATATCCATTTCCGGAAACCTACTGTAGGACACGTCTCCGAGCGAACGTCTCTCCCCTCACTGCGAGTCGACCCGTTTGTTGGGTGTTCTCGCTCCCGCGAGAAGTAATTTATTGCGTGCGGCAAAGCGGCAATTATGGAGAGAGAAACAGTCCCTGGGTCGTCCCAACAACGCCGACATACGGAGAGTAGTTACACAGCGTGAGGTGCGAGGAAATTTCCTCATGTGCGTGTTACAGAGCGAAATTAGTTTCGAATTAATCCTTGACAACCCGTGTACGCTCACCCACTTGGCCGCTCATCATTGCTGTAATTTTAGATGTACCTGGGCATAAACGTAAATCTATGAAATTGACGCTCGTGTTTCGCGTAGAATACGTGGATACCGAGCCGGGTCGTCGAATGCGTGGAGGTTGAATGATAGAAAAATATCGCGGGACGATAGCTCACTGCACCCAGAAAAACACCTTATCTCAAGGTTGACCCGCAAATAAATATCTATTTAATTTAAATACGTATTTATTTAATTCAAATAATAATAATAATAATCATTATTATTTAAGTTTCTTTAGCGGGTTGACTACAGCAATTTGTTTTGCACCCAACATTTAATTCAAGCAAATGTTTATTTCAATTAAACACTCGTGTGTTGACGGGGCGCCCGTCAAATAGATGATTTTTCTGGGTGCGGTTTTCGTTCTTTCTGACCGGCCCGGGATCAAATTCGGGGGATTTACCGAACAGCTCTTAGGATCCTCGGTCGACAAGCCCCATCGACATACCGATGTTCGGGTGTCGATCCGACACGCCTCCCAATTCTCTTCCCAAGCGCGATAACACTTCGACGACGATCGAAAGATTCGCGAGAAGGATATTCGAGCCCGGGAATTCCCCGTGCCATTGCGGAATCCCTGATCCTTTCGCGATCAGCAAACGTTCGTCCATTTCTGCTTTGCTTCGCTTTCCTTTCCTTGCACCGTACAGTACACCTGTGTGCGGGAATAGCGTGTGTCGTTTATTCCCATTTAAGTAGAGCCGGGCAGAAGGCGACGGAGTCTCGTTCACACAAATCAGTCAACCCTCTCGCGGCCCGACCGTGAGCAGGCGCGCGTACCAGAGCGCAGGGTTCGCAGCTCGCTGGCGAAGGCGTTCGCCGATCCATCTCCCTGAAATCGCCCTTCTCGTGGCTCCTTCTCGCGTCGCGATCGCCACTGTCTCCTCGTACTCTCGCCGGCTTCTTCGTCGTCCTCGCGGTCGTCGGCTCGCAGAAGATAGCAAACTCCACCGCGACTCCGAGTAACCGTGAGAAAATCACTACGTCCACCACGGGGACCTGTTCTCCTTGCATACTCTTGCACTCTCCACTTCCACGTTCGGCATATCCGTGCATAGGAGAATAGCAAACCCTCTTCCTCTCCCCGCGATTATAACGAAGCCCGCGACAAAGTTGCCCCGAGATTTTCTCAGGATTCGTCCTGCTACCATTCGATTTCCTACTTCGTAGATCAGTCAATCTTTATCATTGGGTCAATCTGATTCCACGCTTGCGGGGACCAACCAGGGTAACTGCGATAACGAAGTTTCTCTTGAATAAATAAATTAACTTTTTTCTTTCGATAGATAAATAATCGTGAAATTATTATTCTCCGTGACACAAATCCTGTTGATCCAATTGGCATTAGTCACGGTTTCGTGGAGGTGGACGATTCACGATCGATCATCGTCCACCCCTTCACCCGGTGCACGGTAGTTATCCGCAGTCGAGACAATACACAGTAAAATAGGTACCAACATTTCTTGTACACAAACGTCCAAAAACGTTTTCTTCTTAATTTTACAAAAAAAAAAAAATCTTGCCTGTTTGTCACGATTATTTTTTGCGAAATTTAAAAACAAAATAATTGTGGATGTTTGTGGACAAAAAAAGGTTTGTTAAATGTACAAATTTTTTTTACTGTGTACGAGCTCGAAAAGACCAAAGTCTGTTGACCATTTTTCACGGTGAACATTTCGATTTCTGCGTTGGGCCAACAAACCGGTAGGCTTCTCGGAGAGCGAGGCGGTTCTTTTCCTCGGTTCGTCGCGACTCGTATGATCGGGTCATACCTTACACGCTTGTCCAGGTCATCTCAGCAACACTTTTTTTTTAGAGTGTGCCGGAGAGAGCCTGGTGACCGGTGTAATTTCCAAAGCGAGAGGCATCCGCGCAAATCGTATTTATACCTCTCGCGGGGAGATGAGTAGACGGGGAAGGAGGAGGAGGAGGAGGAGGGAAGAGGTCCAGACGCCGCGATCGAGCAGCTGCGCCTCGGTCAGGTCGGCGAGAGAGCTGCCATGTCGCTGCTGGAGAATTGAGTACGGAGTGAGGCTGGCTGGCCCCCCAGCTTCCCATTTGAAATTATGTCCCGTCTCGCCACTTAATTTACATTATTTTATCAGAAAAAGCTCCGGCGTTGTACGCCGCGCGCCCGGCGTGTATGTATAAACTATGTAAGACCGCTTGTACATCCCAGCTGGGTATATCGTGGGTATAATACACTCGCTACGGTGCACATGCCGTCCTCGTCGCTCGGTGGCGACGCTCGCTATCGGCATTATTTTTCCCCCGCACGACGTCGAACAAGCTCTCTTCCGGACGGTCAACGGGAAGGAACTACCGTCTCGAATTAACTTTCCACCGAAAAATATCTCATCTATTGATTTTTTTTAAATGTTTTTTATTTATTTATTTTAATTATTTATTTTAATAATGGAGAACGGAATTTGCATCACTCGCCAGCAAATCGTCAGTTTCGCGAAGCAATTGCGAAGAGCTGCGATCGGATCGAGTGCGTGCGCCAGCGTCTGCAACTTCGCCGATATTTATCGGTAATAAAAATGTACAAAGGGGACTGGACGGACATGAGCCAAAACGAATTCTGTCGAGAATGAATTAACGTGTTACAACCTCAATTGCGGATCTGCCTCATTGGTTGGGAATATGTACATATGAATATGTATATAAGAAATGTGACGTGGGTAATCGTGTATAACATGTTATGCACACGCGTGCTGCCGGCACGCCGGCAAACTAATTATAAAATGTCAGGGCGTTAACTGTCCAATATATCTGGCGGGTCAGTCGCGCGCGACGATACGAGAATATTCGCACGTAGCCCTCGTGCATTAAGATAAAAGCCGGGTGCTTCTCCTCACCGGTCCGAGGGGACTGAGAGCTGACGAGGATAGAGGTTAATATAATATACATATATGTAAAAAGCAAAAGAAAAAAGGGCGAGGGCTTGTGTCCGAAAGATCGGAGTCCTTTCGCCGCCACCACGCCGATCCTCGCTTTGATCGTTTCAAAGTATTGCAACCGATCGCCCAAACTGCTTGGAAATGGGATACCCGTGTACTTGTTACTCTCGCTGAGATAAAAGGAACGTCAGTGTCGGCCCGACGACGAGGAGTGTACGAGGACTTTGAGCATATCCACTCAGGCACTTTCCGCACTTCGTCGCTGGCGATCCGAGATCGGACGACGTAGCCGATCTTGCCACCCGTTAATTACAATCGTAAAGATTAATCGGATTAACGCGCCACGGAGTGTGCTATCGTACAACGTATAACTTAGCTGTCGTTCGCGTTTGCGCTGTATGCCAATTTCACTGGTATGTAAAAAAACTATATTCCGAGATAAGGAAATCGTCTTCGAGTATTTTATTATTACAGGGAAGATTGCGGTAGTTAATTTTTCAGGAAATTGTGAATTTAGTGAGTATAACTGAATCGTGATTGGATTATGATGGATTCATGGAAGGTGGCTTTGAAGTTTTGAGACGAGAACAATTGGCAATATTTATGTTTAACCCTTTGACACATGGGGTTCAACAGTTTGATTTTAATTTCGAACTTGAGTTCGATCTTAATATCAAATTCGAACTGCTCCAATTTGAGTTCAGACTTAAGTTCGGACTTAAAATGAAACTTACGCACGATCAGTTCAAACTACCATCATAAAATTCGACCCTTATTGCGCAGGTTTCGGCCTTTTTCCATTTTTTTAAGCGGTCTCTTTACCGTTGACAAAAACTGGTAAAGTTTTTGCAGACGATATATAATTTTGGGAAAATGACCAATATGTTTGTTGGATTGAGAATGCAGAATCAAAGTTTAAAAATTATCTGAAACAGGCACACTAGCGCGTTTCATAGCCACCCAAAAGGATTCGAACGTGTTAGCGAGTGACGTGTCGAGGTGCATCAGAACATCCGAGGCAGCAATTTTAATCTCCGTGGCGTTCGCGGAATGCGTTCGATCCAATATTACCGTGGCTTAGCTACTCCGCCCATTTATGTCTCACTCGTTGCCTCGTTCTTGTGGCCTCGGCCCGAGAGCGCAATAATTCAGGTCTGGGTTAGCCAAGCCTCGAAGACCGGAGGATACGGGCTTCGTTGCGAAGTGCATCGGGTACGAAAGAGAATAAGCCGGCTCGTTACAAGTTATAATACAGGTATAGGGTAAGGTATGTACACGCCCTTCGAATTACCCGGAAAGTTCAAGTTCTTGCGTCTATCGCGGATTGAACTCGCGGAGGATAATTTCTGATGAACGAAGACTCGCGAACGAAAACCGGCAACGGTAAGGCGCTAATTAATTCTGCACAATTTGCATTAACGATAAGTCACGACTTTGCTTTTCTCAAAATTTGTCGGATAAAGAGAGTCCAGACGAGTGTCGGTCGATTTTGAAGATTTCACCAGTGGCGCCGACGATGACTCTTACCTTATAACAGAAAAAATAAAATAAAATAAATACGTTGATAGTCTGCCGCTGAAAAAGTTCGATCAAATGTCGCCGTTTGTAGAGGCTTGGACTCGACTAACGGTAATAACGCATTGCCGGAGCTCGTCGAGCCTAATCGCCCTTCGGCAATCAGAGAACTGAAAATGAAAGTGCTCGCGCGCGCACATACGATCCACACATCTATCTATAGACGCAGTGTATCGGGCGAATAGTAACATTCACCGACGGATTCTCCGGTCGAATGATGGACGGCGGACCGAATCCAGAACGTCCCGTTTCTCAGGCCGAGGCTCGCCATCCGCGAGCGCCCCTTCACGAAATCGATGCGTCAATTAGCGTAATTAACGGGCGAGTTACGGCAACGCGGGCGAGAGCCGGAGAGCAGTACGAGTCGCCGTATTGCCGAGTCCCGCACCGAACCGATATAGTACCGATACTGTAAACCCAAGATTTGCGCAACGGAGCTTGTGTTTGCACGAGGGCAGAACACGCATCGCATCAGCGTGACGTCGATGCTGTTGGTAGAAAAATCCTGAGATTTCACATTGTCGAACATTATCGTTGCTCGTATAAAGTTTTATCGGGTGTTACGATAGTTCTCTTCGAAGAAATTTTATTGATTTTTTTTCAGACCTCCTTGTTGGAAATTTATTTCATCGATTAATTTCGAGGTCGTTCCGATTCTCATAATCCGCTCACGGCGTTATAATTCCAAAGTAAAAGTAATGATCGGTACGACACCGCGCTATCACAAACAGCCTCCGTACTTTTACCCACGACTATCGAGAGTAGCCGCGACGTGAGTTGTGTGCAACACACGTGGACGGAGCACGGGCGCGTGCACAACACCGTCGAGACACGAGCGTCCGTACATCGGTGAATATTGCCGTACGCTTGTGTAGCTTATGCCGCAATAACCTTGTACCCATTGCGATCTACTATGCCACTCTGTGCAGCCACGCTGTACCATGCAGGCGGTCCCTTTTACGACGAGAATTAGTACTTACAAATTAAATTGACAATGAAGCCGTTAAGGTATCTTTATTGTGCCGGAGCCTTTTGTCTGGTCTCGCCCGGCCAGCAGACCCTTTAAATATTATAGAATCTTGCTTCGTCAGGATTTCACAGTAACTTGATGGCCTAAAAAAAAAAATATATATTAATAATAATAATAATGCTCACAGGTAAATTCGAAAAGCGAGCGAAAAAAAACTCATAACTTAGACACGCCGGAAAAAAAAATCGTATGAAACTTAATGTACCGGACTGGAAGTCCGCAACTGGTATATTAAATTCTATGTACAGTTGTGATGAAAAATTAACGATCAGTGTATTAAAAATATAGGAAATAATTAAATTTTAATACTTTACTTTAATTTCAATGAAAAAGGATATTCATTTTTCATCAAAATTGTACATTAAATTTAATGTACCGGACTGGAAGTCCGGAACTGGTATATTAAACTCCATGTACAGTTGTGATGAAAAATTATCGATCAGTGTATTAAAAATATAGGAGTAATTTATTTTTAGTACTTTACTTCAGTCTCAATGAAAACGTATATTAATTTTTCATCAAAATGGTACATTGAATTTAATGTACCAGTTTTTGCATAAAAACTTCCAGTCCGGTGCATTAAATTTACAAACTTTTTTTACAGGGCATTAGTCGAGCCCGCGATTATTAGTGGTTGCGCGGTCGTATTTAGAAGTACTCGCCGTAATGTCGGCTCCCGCGTAAAGTCCGCGTAAATCCATGCGACTTATGTGACGTCGAGGTGGTCATCGGGTAGTCGGTCGAGGTCGTCGGTCGGGCCATCACCACCCATGTCGAGAGCCTTTGAGGGAAATCGCCGCTCACGCTCCCCGGCACGTATCCGACACTGCCGCAACGACGATACGATGCGATACGGGCGTGTCTCTCATGCTCGGTTTCACCTCCGTGCGGAATAGATGCAGAAGGCACACAGGCAAGAGTTCACGCTCGAAGCCATGCTACATCGGGGCAATCCGCGCAATCTTCGCTCGACGGCTTTACTACTGGCGAACGATAACTCGTCGCGATGCAATACCGACGGAGGGGAGAGAAGTATGCGAGCCTCACGAGAAAGATAGACTCACTTGTGGTCTCCGTTACAGATATTATACGGCTCGAACTCGAAACTGTGCGCCCGCTGGATCTTGGCACTGGGAGCGCACGGATGCTAATTATGCACCGCCCGGCGACTCCGGCGGCAAGGAAAGCCGTGCACAAATTAATTGGAAACACGCCGTAGACCCGCCGGGTACACCGAGACTATTTCCGTCGCTAATTATATTGTTAACATTATTCGAATCGCGGCAGTAAAATGTTCGTGTGGGAAACTGAGTTCAGTTATGCCGCACGGATATACCTTCAGATATTAACTTCGACGTTTATAATGGCTCGCGGTGGGCGGGTTGCGCCCGGATCGTTCGAGAAACAGAACATTTTTTGATACCCGGAGCAGTTTCGAGTACGAGTTTATCGACGATAACTCGGGAGTCAAGAGAACCCGTCGGGAAGCTTCGGTCCCGGCTAAGGCATGCCGTTCGCTCGCTCTCGAATTAATTGGAACAAGTATTTCCCTCTGTGTGAATGTGCGCTGCTGGGATTTTACGGTCGTCGATAATTATCATCGAGAAAAATTGTCCGCCGAAGAGGTCAAGTATCGTACCGGCTTTCGTGCGGAAAACATAAAATAATTTTTTTTTTTGTTTGTATTTTCGTAGTTTTTTTGAGAGTTCATCGCCCGTGCAGCAAAAGTCTCTACAATGTATAAAATTCGTACGCCTCATTGCGATCGGAGACGACAATAAAGAGGCGAACAAAAAATCATACATATATTGTACAAAGTTCGATGGAAGACGAAAGAATTATGAGATAACGGTCGCGCTATACATCACGTTTGTACGGACTACCTCGTTACATTTGGAATTCGCGAAATGCAAAGTGAGCCGTGGATCGACGATTTCACCCGGGAAATAATGGGTTCGAGTAGCGCGTGCAGTAAAGTATATTCGAATAGCCACGGGCGTGAGGGAGCACAAATTAATTGGTGGAATAACACAATGCGTACCCGCTGCGCGAGTCGCCCTCGCTAAATGATTATTTTGTCGGCCGGCAGCAATTACATCGTTAAAATTATTCAAATGACCGCGCGGAGCACGCGTCGTTTCGACTCGCTGTACGACCCACCGAAATTCGCCGGCTGCATTTTTACGACGCGTAATTCGCCAGCGAGAGTATCCTCGTTCAATTATCGATTGCGTGCCGGGCTTCGCTGGCTGGACAGTAGTTAGGGCGTCGAGTGGTCAGACGTGCCCGCGTTAGCTGAACCGAAATGCCGTCGATCACGGTACCAAAAGGGTATCCAACTTTCACGGGCATGGATTATTCCAGTCGCATCGATCAATCGCCGCGTGACCTTTTGCCCCGAGATTTTCGGCTCATTCAAATTTCCCATGCTTCTTAGACGAGAGTTTCGTAATTCCCGTTCGAATCGGCTTCGTTCGGCATCTAGCGAAGCGCGCGTAAAAAAGTAGACTCGAAAATTTTTTGCACCGAGAATATTTCGGTGAGAGTTCACTCGAAACTCGAACGGGAACGAATTGGCCGTTAGAGTTAAGGCCAGGGCGTGTCTATTACTTGCTCGCCTTTACTGGCCGTTTCGCCGTTCGGCCGATGGTCCGATGTCCGCGAACCTATAATCATGATAAAAAAAGGAGACGCTCTTCTCTGTGCAAGAGAGCAACCGGAGTGAATATATTCGCCTTTCTATATTCCGCGGCTGAATTGATTTTTGGAGGGACGAACTGGACCCAACTGTCTGCACGCACGCGACTCTCGTTGTGGCTTTCGGTACGAAACTTACGCTCCGAGCTACGTGAAACGCAGTATTACGCTTTTAAGCCGTTTGCCAAATGTGCGAGCGTTCGACATTGCCAAAAGGCCACAATACGCATACATTATTTATCCTCTTTTTTTTCCGAGGGAGAATCGCAACATGTTCCTAATATTCAAAGGTACTGATAATTTTAGCTCTCGTACATTTATTTACAAGTTTTTAAATGAATGTTTATATTCAAGCTGTAGCATTGCATCGAGGCGCGGGACGAGAGTATGTATTGCAGTGGGTTTGTATGAGGCGTAATGACTGTGATTACTCGGGGTTTCTTAACAACTGTGAGGACGATGACTTTGCTCTTGCCGCGGTAAGATCGAGAGGAAGAAGATCCGAGCCACGCGATGAAGTGCCTCGAAAGTATTTCTTTCTCGCATTTCTCTCCGACCCCCCGAGGAACGCCGATCTTTATTAGCCCAAGTTTCGTCGTCGTGCATACGGCGCCACTCGAATGTGGGAGGGCTGCTCAATAATTCAGACGAAGAGTTGGCAATGATTCCAAGGCGGTGACTTTTTGCACAAGCGCACTCGCGGTGCGACGCGCGCGAGATGAATTTCAAATACATTTGAGACATGTCACACATGTTCTTCCACGTGTGTGACATGGCCACTTTTCTTTGTTACTTAATTCACGCGTTTCTTTCACTAGTTGCATTCGACATAGATTCCAGAGAAAAAATTAAAAATGTTCTCTGTAATGTCACTTCCGTCACTTTTTGAAAATCTCACGTTCAAACCGGAAGTGACGTTATACCGGAATGTATGACGTCTAAATATGGCGTCACTTCGGGTTGAAAAATGAGATTTTCAAACCGGCAAAATTTTCAATTTCTTCAAATCCATCAACAACGGACCGTCTCGCACGAGTGAATTTTAAGGTACTCTGCCGGGTTAATTATTTATTCTTAATTTGATAAGCGGCGAGTGCCCTACGGTGACAAATTTATTTTTTATATGACGTGAGACTAACAAGAGAAAGAATGAGATAAAAATCACGAGCATATGCGCGTCGCCGGTTCTCGACGTGCTGATGGTTCGCTCGCAGGTGAAACTTTATTCATTTTTAATTTTTTTTTTTCCAGGACACCAGAACCATCGCGCAGCATCGGCCACACGAAGATTATACGAGATTTTAATCGACCGCACACGACGAAAGGTTGGCCCTCGGGTGTAACGTGATTCCGCGAGATGATGCGTCGCCGCAAAAATTTCACCGTTTCCAGCGCATCGTAAGAGGCAGAAAGCGTAAAAGTTGGTTAAATATGCATGGGGACGAGGTGATGAGTCGCGCTACCGTGCGAATTATAATGAATCGTTGGGTGATGTTCAACTTTATCTTTTTATTTTATTTTTTGTTACCGCAGCTACCACGATATATGCGCCCTCTGGATTGCCCGGAAGTGTGGGGAAGAACTCGAGGAATAAGTGACACTCGTTATGAATAATTTTTCTTCATCTAACTCTTTCTTCACATCGAGTCGTATTTTACATTTCCAGCGCCAACAGGCTACAATCAAATCCTCATTAGAAATATGTATATGTGTTTTTCGTATTCCTGGCACTGATGAGCAGCTACATTGTTCATACTTGGGCAGAAATTTCGTCGAACAATATTACAGTAGAACCTCGAGTATCCGAATCAATAGGGGTCGAGCCTAGATCGGATTAACGATTGCTCGGACAATGGAAATTTGAAGACGAAAATAACACGTAAAGCATCAAGAAGGAAGTTAACGATGTGCGGTCTCGCTTCGAATGAAATTAAACGTTTTTTCCACTGTACGAATATCACGCTTCCGCATAGAGGTGGAAGTATTGTTCGTCGAAACCACATCGCACTCTACCACAAAACTATTATTCAATTACAAATAATTGTTTACATGCACGAATATGACTATCTCTGCGTCTATAGCTCCAAGCGCCCGATACCGCGCAAGAACTTGTAGTTTTTTGCGCAACATAGTAACTTTCATGCATACATGCAGTACGAGCCAGAGTGTACGACGAGGGCGATCGTAGAATCGATTTCTCGCTGAGCTTACCCAGGTATGTCCAGAGGCCCTTCTGTCTTCGCTCTTTTAACATTCCTCCCTTTCTTTCTGTCCCTCAGCCGTTCTGCCTTGCGCGCCTCGTCCGCGGCCACTAATTGCCGCAACTCGTGAATTAGCATCGGCAATAAACTTACTCCGGTACTCCCGCGAGTCCGACATAAGGTGACTGTAAAGGTTCATTAGTCACCAGGCACCGTATAACTAGGTACGCCGGGCGCTGGGGATCCGCGCGGGCAGAACTCGGTACCGAAGTACGTATACCTAGGAGTCTCGGTTGCTCGTTGCTTGCATGGCTCCCTCGCTGCACCGCTCAGGGCTAGCTCTTTTACCGAGGAACTGGTCGACGGACTGCCGTACAAGCTGAAATTTCCCTCGCATGACGAAGCCGACCAGCCACTACAAGTTCACCTCCAAAGTCCTCGGTTGGCTTTCCATTGAGTCGGTCAACTTCACCGCAGAACTTCCAACGACCGACGTATCGCCGAAGGGTATGATACTTGTTGGCTGTTGCCGACTCGCTTTTGATTCCATCCAAGCCTCCGGCATCAAAAGGCCGCACCTGTGCCACAGTCTTTCGGTCACCGCCGTCCGTCCTCCTTCTTACCCCCAATTCAGTCACTCTCGCGCAAACTCCGACATGTAACGTCGCTGAGAGAGCTTCTGGCATCGAGCTTCGTCTCGTTCGTTACTCCAACGTCGGAGCACCAACAAACAGTGGCTCATCATCGCGATCACGTATAATCATCGAGACGTTCACGAGGATCTTCTTCTCGGAGCTCATCGTGAAAGCTAATAAATGTTCGTTAATCACTACGAGTGGTGTCTAACTAGATATGGACGTAGGATATCCGCAGGAAACGATCCGCAAGAAACAACTGTCTGACCGGCGTTTACTTCATTAAATGTCTCGGTAACCTCGGTAAAAAGCGCAGCGAACAAAAAAAAAACTAGGTAAAGAAAGAAAAATTGCTTTTTGTTCTTTACACTTGTATTCATCATCGCGACGTGCGTGCAACAGTGAGCATAGCCGTGAGGTATCTAGTTCATTACACTCTCGGCTCTGTGCCTAGTTGCATCACTATCCCGCGGATCCATTCGGGAAACTGTAATAAACGTTTGTTAATCAAGGACCCCATTCGTTTCATAGCGGCTGCATATCTTTCCGCCATTAAAGACAACGACACGAGAGATTTTGCGCTTTTTCGAACCGAACCTCTTCGGGCGTGTGCGGTGTGGATACAATTCTTTCGTTTATCGACGGCCCTTTGCTCGCTGGAAATTCATCGGGATCTCCTTGTTCACTCGAGGGCTCACACTCGCGATGGGATTGTCACGTTGTCTGAGACGGGCGGTGTGTAACGTTGCAAATCCCGTTCGTTACGGGTTACTACCACGAGATCTATCGGGGTTCATTATGGATTTACGGTACATCGTATAACTTCGTGGTGCTCGCGGGAGACTACCGAGGATTATTTCGTGAGGCTCCGAGGACGTGTGTGCACGTACACGTAACTCGACGGTATGTGTGGAGTGTCTTGTATCAGACGAGGCAGGGTGGAGCGACCGTAAAGCTTCGTTAAGGACGGACTGGTCCAATCGTCGAACCAACCCAGGCATCGCCGTCGTTCGCATTCGGAGACTCGCAGCGAAATTTCTTTCCCGCAAGGATCATCAGCCCGAATGCTCAAAAAGTATTCCGCATCGATGTCCAGGTATAACGATCTTACTTTCGATCTTTCCCGTCCCTTCCTTCGCGACAACAACGTGAATGCGTTCGGTGCTTCAGTTACGAGCCCGACGTATCCACCTCGTAAAACATCCGCGCTAGACGAACCAGTTCGTACTTTCCGTCAGTGGTTTTACCTTCACTTCCCTTCGCGGCGACTCTCGGTCTCTCGTTCGTTACACAAGCCCGCGCGAAATGCGCCCGAGAGGAGAGACTATGGGCCCCTCTGCGCTGTGCTCATCATAGGTATTTGCCTCGTGCAAGAGGCATCGGTGATGCTGCTCGTATAACTCGCTCGTGTCCCTGCGAAACGATCCAGTTGTCGGCTCTATTCGTCTTCGTGCGCTCTTCCCACCCTCGTTCCTCTCGCTCGTTCCATTCTCGCTTCTAGCCTTCCACGCCATTCTCCGCCTGTGCACATAGGTGCCGAGAGATCTACGGGTGGAACGAGTACGACCGGGTATGGCCGAGACCCATTAAACAAGCAAGCAATTCATTAAGGGCTTCCTCGTTAGCTGACCGTTCGCTCGGCGGACACCCGAGTGTCAACGTACGACACCAGACCACTCCGGCACAATTCGCCATTCTCTGGTTCCCCGAAACGCGATAGCGATACGCGCCTTCCATATACCCGCGAATTGTCCGTCTCCCCACGTACGTGCATGCACGCTTGGGCGGATTCGAATCCAACATCGCGCTCCGGAAATTCCAATTATTCCGGAGGAACTCCCGCGAGACGTCGTCGCACCGCTGCCCTATCATAATAAAGTCCGATAACATAAAGAGGGTAATACGCGCTGCAATATTCAATCGGGCCAGGGCAAGAACTCCTCTCACGACTGCGACGCTTGTGTACATGCTCCCTCGGATCAGCGAGAATTCCGTTATAAATATAGACATCTCCGGGATAATGAAAAAGGGGGGAGGGGGGTAACTGACAAGCGCAGAGTTTCCGAGACTGTATGGTGTTGTCACAGTGTGTATATCGGCTCGGAGCCGAGGAAAAAGTACGGTTCTCGACTAGCCGCAAAAACCCTAGCGTCTTTCACTAATGCCCATAGAGGAAAGTCACTTCGGTGGTTTGTACATAGAGACGATGGTGTGCGCTATCGTGGTCCTGTTACCACTGTGTGCTACTCCTGCTGTACAGTCCACCGCGAAACGACGGAGCGATGTTAAAAATGTCTCGGGCGCACCATCCCTCTCACTCCGATCACTGTGGCTCACGCGGCGAGAGAGGGATATGTACCTACGGTATACATACTTACAGTCTCGATACTCGATAGTGATTGATGATGATTAGCCGGCGATTTGCCGATAAGGCCGTGTAACAGCGCGCGCGCGCGCAAGCGCGAACGCTGTAGGGACGGAGTGAGAGAGTAAGGCCTCGTCAGTGTAGCAATGACGCTGTACGTGGGATACGCGCGAGGTATTGGGCTCTGATCGCCGCATTGCACTTATGTGAAAATTAATGCCACGGACAGACCGGGGCTACTTGAGGCACTCGACCTTGCCACCTCGAGGGCTTGCGGGGAGAAATGATTTTTTTTTTTATGGGGAGATAAAGACCACGTCTCGATTTGTACCAAAGGACGAATTGATTCGTCGTAGAGTGATACAATGGTAATTTACGATACAAGTGCTATAAAGCGAACTTTATATGCATGCTGTGAAGTGACTTACTTGAGAGTTCGTGTATAATGTTCGCTACGCCGTACTAGTATAGGACAGTATTTTTTGTAACGAATGCAGAAGAAGTGTTACTCCGTGTCTGCTGATTGTGGCGCTTGTACAGCAAGGCCGACTACGCTTGCGTAAAGTAAAAATATTTTTAGATATTTTTTTCTGTTAAAAAAACAGTTGTTCAACGTCGAATTGCAGCAGAAAGTTTGCAGAAGTTTAATCGTACGTGTTTACGAAGAAACGTCTCGTGCTCTGTGTGGTCTTGAGGGTTGAGCGAGTGGTCGGTCGGAGTGTCTAGTTAGTAGCGTGATTCAGTTGTGGCCATCGCGCGCTCACACGATCTCTCGCTCACCCGCCAGCACATAGAATAGGTCGAACAGGACTCTTGGGAAGAGGAGCAGAATTGCGCCAGAAGCCGAAGCGAGCAACGTACGTCGATCGGCGATTAGACCAGCAGCTTGTTCTTTCCGATCGGAGCTAAATATCTCGGACGTATATGTAGTACCTGGGTACGTGTGTGTAACCGTGGTATAAGATCGGACACCGGTGGTGTGCCGAGGATCTCACCGGGTTCTGTTCTGTCAAGGGTAAGAACCTCGGGAAACGAGGTGGCACGGCTTATTGCTGCTCGGATAAGGATACAGTCTTTCCCACAATGTCCCGAAGGCAATGCTCTTTCGTATGCGCTATATCTGCAGATTGTAAATAACTGAATAAATTTCGATTCCACAATTCTATTCATTCAAACGGTACTCGAAGTAATTTTCATTTCCCAAGTCATTATCGGTGAGTGGGGTCACATTATTTTTTATTTATTAAAGATTGAATATTCATGTCCTCTCGATATTGGGCGATGACCGAAAGGAATTTTTACTGAATGTAGAAAAAAAAAATGCTCTACACTCGAGCATCGACGAAATGTTGAAAAATAAAATTCCTCCTTGCTGCCGAAGCCGACAGTGTGCTCAGTTAAAAATAATTTCGTAAAATCGGAGTATGAAGTTTCGTAAAATAATTTTGTTAAATTCATGACAACCTCGTTGATTCAGGTTTGAATATCACAAACCTGCCCTTTTATTTCTTGTGTAATTAACAATTTTAGTTTGTACTTTTGTTTGTAAAACTAGAAAATGAACAAATAATAATTGTGGATGCTTGTGTACAATGAGTTGTAAAAAGTACAAAGTTTTTTTACTGTGTGACGATCAATTGACTTCGAATCACGGACGACTGCCATTCGGAACTAATCGATCCTAACTTTGTATCGAAAGAGTTGTTCGAAGGCGAGCGTTCGAGGCGTTAACGGGCTAAAATGTCAGAAGGACATTTCCGGAAGGACAGGGACGATTATCGCCGATCCCGCGTAGGCGCAACAGTGTACGAAAGCGTACGAGAAAAAAAAAATGAAAAAAACAGTACGCGTTTACAAGAAAACGTAGCTCCGCAAGCGCGGCCTTTCGCCGGCTGCAGTTTATCTTGTCCCGTGCACGAGCTGCAAAGAACCCCGACGCACGGCTGTCAATAGACGCGGGATTGTGCCCCTATACGGCGCCGAGCGAAAATCCTGCTACCGCACTATCGTTTCTCGCTCTTTCGTTGCTTTGGTACACGAGGCAGGAGCTGCTTGCCTCTCTCGTTGCCCAATACATGGGAGTGCTCGCCACCGCGACGAGCGGCTGCGGTTCTCTCGATAAACCTATTCAGCTTTCGCTAGATATTGGACGAACGGCAACCGATAGGCCGAAGAAGAAGCTAAATACCAAAGGACTGTCGATAGCTTCGAATTTAACTCTTAAGGGAATTTTCTCGAAGCCCTGCGGCTTCACCGCCACAACGACGCCTTGCGCAGCCGACGAGTTCGAGATAAATAGCTCCGAAATATCCAACCAATTTTTCTCGAAAACGACCGCATTTAATCAAACCTAAAAAGTGGGTCCGTCTAATTTGCTTCCATTTAATTCAATTTCCGTCAATTTGATTCAATCAAACCATCCCGGCGCGTTTCCTTAATTATATAGCTAGAGTCCCGATTATTCAGCACGGTTCACAAATTAGATAAACAGACTTTAAAACAAATTGAACGACAAAAAAATGGTTTCATCTTTTAATACATATTTTTCAGCTCAAAAGTTTATAGGTTTCGAATGAAATTTTAATTCTTGGAGCTGGTCAGGATGTCACCAGCTTGTACCCGATTACCTGATGTTTCTCGAGTCGGTGCCGATAAAACTTACGTTCTATCAATGCGTCCGTGGCTCATCTCGCTCGGTTGAATCCGCCGGGACATTTGAGCACGCAGTCCTCCACGAAAAAAGTTGTTCACCTCCTGCTCCCGACATCTGCCGACGATGCAGAGGTATAGAGGATGTACACTTCGGTATACATATATATATATATATATATCTATGTATACAGGCAGTTACATCGGGCGGGGCACTCTGGCATGCACTCAATCCACTCGGGGAGTAAATAAATTAATAAATTGATCGGGCGTGCCCGCTTCATCCGAGTCTCCTGCCCAAGACGGTAAAAAAAAAAGTAAAGCAAATCATCCAGAGTCTGCCGGTGCATTCTTTCTTCCGCTCCACATGGCTCGGTTCCACCGCATGCTTGCATTCAATTAAGACTTCGAGATTGCGGCGACGATTTGAGATCCAGTAGACTATACAGCCACGGATTGTATAAAGTAAATACATGTACTACTACTAAAGCTCGGGTAGTTCCTGGTAGCCGAATAAGGGCGCATCGTTCTAGACAAGTTCATTTTTGCAATTTACGTGATATTTTGTCGCGCAATCTTAACGACTCGATTGGGTGGAGAACCTTGGCCGGCGCGGTTTTCCTGTGGCCAGATTGGGTTGCCCTCTGGTGGTGGATGGTCTAATCAAATTGCCTTACGAAGAAGACTCGATGGTGTTACGTAACAGCGCAATACTGCGGGCTTCTCTTTTCAGGTCAAGGCAGGGCAGCCCTTTCCATCAGGGACGGAAACCTCGCTTTCTACACTGTAGTATTTATGGGTTTATTAGATTGTTTATTTATTTATTTATTTATTTATTACATAATAAACGGAGAAAGCCCGATAACAAGTGATTGGAATCAGAGCGAGAAGTATTCGAATTAAACAAAAAATTTAAATTAAAATAACAGCAAGGCTTATCCATTTACTTATTTTCGCTCCTGATGTGACTCAGAAAAGGGGAAACAGGGCAATAATAATCGTAACAATAATTATTATTTATTATCTGATATTATAGTTTTCATTTTTCAGTTTTTTCAGTTTTTTTATAGTTTCAGAATTCGCCGTTTATGAATGATCGTTGTTAACGATACTCGCCGCCGATATTCAAATTAATTAGTCGCGGTTGAATGTTTATTCTTGTTTTTGGTTCAATCAGAGCTGAAACGTAATAATATAATGAATTATATTATTGTATGATTTCCGAGAAATGAAATCTACGTGAGACGTTACAATGGAAATCTAATTGTGATTCGATATCATTGTTTCGAGCATAAGACGGGGAATGGAGGGGGGGGGGGGGGGGGGGGGGGGTCGTTGCGACCTCTTTATATCTGGCGAGAGGAGGTGAAGGAACGAGGGAAGAATGAATGGAAAAAAAACGCAAGCGAAGTTGTTGATCACATTGCTGCGAGGAACGGTGCACGCCCCACATAATTGCAAAATTCTCCGAGAGAAGGTGTAGATAAAGATAGTGTGCGCTACGTACGATTGCAGTACGAGAGAACTTCGCCCTCTCGATAAAGTTCTCGCGATGTTGTTTGGTATGTATTACAATTTCATTAAAATTTATGTACGGTCGCTTGGCAAGGGCTCGGCATTGCGACTCGCCTAGGAGCCACCTTTGCCTCCTCCTTCGTCGAGCGTCATTGTCGCGGCGATGCACTTGCCTATCGCGAGTTCTCGCGATGCCATCGCGAGCCCGAGGTGTGTCATTGTCGTACCACGGCTGCACACGCCGTATTTGCTCCACTTAGTTTTTTTTTTGTTCCCATTCAGCGTTAAACGATACAGCGGCCAGAATCGCTCCTTCACTTTCCCGTTTGCCGAGGATGCCGAGCGATCTGTACGGTGAACGGGACTTCGCGGCGAAGGTCGATTACCGGCTACTGGCGTCTCTCCGACGGGCCAAAAAATTTAACAGGTCGCTCAGAAAAGTCTTTCCGCAATCTTCGAATTAATGAATTCAAAGCATGGTCTTGCGAAGATTTACGGGAGTTGATAACGGTGCCAGTAATAGTCAAAGATCCCATGAATGTATGTGAATACGGGATAGTCCGATGTGCGTCAGGTTCGGGCACTCCGCCATTGTCTCGCTCTCGTTGTCGTAGGTCGTCGTTGTCTCGGCAACGGAGCATAACCGTCGCTGTGCCATTAATACATCAGTTGTGTGTCAGCCTGCCAGATACCATACGGCACCGCAATGCCCGATTGACAGACATTGCCGCGGCGTCCCCGTTCACACACACGATCCGTGCACGAGGACGCCCACAGGCGATTTGAATGATTCACGCGATCCAAACGTGCGGACTGGCCCTTGTCGAATATCGTGTGTATCCATCGGGCTCTCTAGTCGAGCGCCGGCTTCGCACGACGTCGTCGAATCTGCATATAGCCGGCAGCCTCCAGTTATGCGTTATGGAATTCGTCGTCTGACCCAATAGCGCCGCTACTACTGCCTCGGGTTCGATTCACCGAGTAACTTTTGTGTTACCACAGCAATCGCGTGCGGTCATGAAGGTTCGTACATTTTACAAACATTTCTCGTCCGAAATGCGGCATTTTCACACTCGTCAAAAACTCTTTTTCTACGCCCTTGCCATACAAATAACTGTTTCACAGATGCAACCGTATTTTGAATAAAAAATAAATAAAAAATGTCTTGATGACAAGGAAAAAATTGTAGATATTTTTTGGACGAGAAATGTTTGTTAAACGTACAAACCTTTTTCCGTCCTGCAGCACTCGCGAAGAACAGAATTAGTCGACGCCTACGCGTTCTCTCCCGACGATCTAAGCGCGTAAAGATTTCCCCCGATAAAGATGCGATCACCGCTGTAACGCGAAGGTCCAATCGCCATATTCGAACAGGATTCATCAGCCGTCTCGTTATCGGTAAGTATGGAAGGCACAATCCCCCGAGATTTCTTCGTACGAGCGTATCCCGAACGCCAAAGCTAATTTATCGAGAGCCAATTGTCCATAACTCATTGGTTATCCATCGTGGAATCTCCGGGTGCGTATTTTCAGTGTGCTCTCGTTGCCGGACTCCTCTCGGATGTGTGGTACACGAGGCTCATGGGCAGCTCAGCTCGTGACTTACAAGCTCGAGAAGTGCGTAGGATTGGTTTATGTAATAAGCAGATAGCGAGGCTTGCCTACCGACGGTACTTCTGGCACGAGAAACAAAGTGGGTTTCACTCTTTTGCTTTAACAACGTTACAAATTCATTCGGGAATCAATCTTGTTGATTGCGTACGCACCCGCGATACAGCAACACAGCGAAATGTAGAAATTACACAGAGCAAACGTGTCCCTCGTGTTGCGCGATCGCTCTTCCGGAACGACTTTTCTGTTGGCACTGCGGCCGCGCCAGAGCAGAGTGCACGCACCAGCGAAACTGCCACTGCGCAGGAGGAAAATCTCACTCGCCGACTCGACGAGCGATACTGCGACAGGCATCGTTCCACTTTCGTTAAGTGCGGGCACACCGAACGGGCAGCACCCGATCGGCGAAAAATAACAGTTCCGATATGGTCAAGAGTACGGCCGTGAGGGTGATGCAATCGCATAGTCGCGACCCGTTAATGGTCATAATTAGCATTAAATATGTTATTACAGACGGAGTCCGAAGCCCCCGCGAGTTGGATACGAATGTATCGACGGACCAGATGTGTCTATCGGGGGCATGCTTCGGTATTTGCGCACTCCCGCGGAGTATCCTTATCTCGTAGAGTTCCTTTTTTTTTCGACGAACACTTTTCCTTTCTCTCGGATGATCCGTCAATTCCATCCATCCCGCGATTGGTATAACAAAAATCATCGTCGCACTCTTAAAAACTTGATGCGTCACGACATTTTGCGAAAACTTGCTTACTGCCCAAAAAAAGTAACGTTTCTGTTTCCATGCGACTATATGTATCACTGTTCGGCGGTAAGAAGCGCGTTAAAACCGCATATAACTGATGTAAAAAAAAACCATGCACGGTTTCTCTACGATCCGTTCGCGATTCATAATACAACTAAGTCACGCAAAATATAATATCTATACTGTAAATACACATCTCTATAAACGCCTCGTCCGATGAAACTCTTCTTCTTCTTCCCTCATAGTCGCGGACATGTCAGCTCCTCGCTACTGCTATCATCATCGCGTATAGCCGGCAGCTAGTGGAGGTATAAGTGCTAGTAAGTATAAACTACCGTGGTTCGCGCTCCGGCTCCGCCGAGGATCCTTCCTGCGCGAGAACTACCACCATCATCCTCCGGGTCCACCACCCTCGACGCGTTCCGCCTCAGCGACGAGATAGGATCTTCCTTCGCATCGCCTGATTCAACCCTTGCCCGACCGTCTTCTCTCCGTGCGTCCGGTTTCTCCGTCTACTCGGCGGCGTTACCCACGGAGAGTGAGAGATGCCCGTTTACATGACCGGCAAGGCGAGAGAATCCGCACTCGCAACCTCCGGACCCCCGAGGCTTCGGCGTGCGAGAAGCTACCGCGGAAGCTTCATCGTTCGCCGCAAAGATCTTCCTCTTTCTTTGCTTTCTCCGTTTCTCTCGTCTTACGCGAGTCTCTTTCTGCCGCGTACCATCGACGCCGATGCACCGACGTATGCCCGAGCCATTCCATGCAACATCCAGTCGTCTTTCAGTCGCTCGGGGAACAGTCGGCGCGGATGGACGAGTGCGTTTGAGAAAACGAGAGGAAGAGAGGTAGCGATAGCTTAGCGATCAGCGCTAGTAGATTATACCCGTTTCACACGGACGCCTGGGCGTGCCAAGTCGTTTAGCGGACTCGTGCTGCCGCGGCGTAACTGCCCTACGTACGATCCACTCGCGCGAGTCCTCGGGGATAATGCAACGTAATAAGAAATTACGATCGGGACACGCCCGATGTTCATAGCTTTACTCGGAGTAAGAGAAAAAGGCGAAAAGGCAAGAGCGTCGGTTTACCGAACGAGAAACCTCGGTGAGATATTCGCGACATTGTCGTTCGATTAGACAAGGCTGGCAGGCGTGTTTCGCAGGTGTCCGACAGCTGGGCTTATCTCGCTAATTCCCTTATTAGGGAGGAACGGACAGTAGCTGGCGCGGTGCGAATTGGATAAGAGTAAAATTGATGCCTCCTTCGAATGTTTCCACTATCGAGGGGAGAGATTTCTCGCGGACGATTCGAGGGTGGAATAATGGCGATGGTGGTGGTGGTGGTGATCCTCAAGAGGATCGATGTGCCACGGATGCCCGGGACTAACAGCAGCAACGCGGCAGCATCGCCGGCAGCGTGTGCCCATCGACTCGAGAAATAACGGTCAAGATCTCGAGCATAGGCGCTGGCTAGCGAGTTCGCCGGTCGTGGGGTTCAGGTTCGATTCCCCGATACTGACAAACATATTGCCTTATACCGGGGCAGAACAAATGGCAATATATATTCCGGAGTTGCGGCACGGTACCTCACTCTCGCTCCCTCGATCTCCTTCTCTCTTTGCGCAGAGGTCCAGAGCCGCGCTCGATCCTCGCCGTGGTTCTTCAAGGATCTTCCCGGTGGGTAGGATCTTCCCAGGTTCCCATGGGGCGAACACGCGCAACCAAGAGAGCGAGATACTGGTATTGCTCGCGAGACACGGGGAAGACTCGGATTGGTAGCTATAGCTCTCGGTCTAGCAGTGCTCTGCGAGCCCCGCAAAACCCTTCGGTGGAAAAGTTGGCTACTCCGGGCGCTCTCGACGTTGCTCTCCCACGCGGCCGTACCAGACGCCGCCGCCGCCGCCGCTGCCGCTGGTTCCGGCACCGCGCGTTTGCCTTCTGCTCGCTGCAACTACTTCTGCTGCTGGCAAATCAACGTCCTTTCGCGAAGCCCTGCCGCCGCGGTGTGTACACCGAGGGAATCCTCTCGGAGCCGCGGCCGTGTCTCTCCTCCGCAATTACCGTAATACATCGTCGCGCGGACATTGCCGGTCGAGATCCGAGCCTCCAGGGTCGGAGCACTATCGACGCCTGAGACCGGTGCTGATTCAGTGATAGCCCCGTATAAATTATCGGAACTTGGCTCTGATTCATTATTTTATGTTAGCTGGCACTTTTTTTTTTTTTGGGGTTCCTTTTTCCAGATTTGTTTTGTAATGGCTCGAGGGCCACCGCGAGTTGCAATGTGCGAATGCCGGTGTTTCGCCGGAATTGGCGAAACATTGGCTGCCAAAACTTGTCGAGCGCTACTGAACCATTACCTGACGTCCCACTCGATCAATATTGGACTAGGTCGGATTACCTATGCAGACACATCTAGATGTGAGCCGAACCCCATCGCAATACAGGATTTGATGCGGAACGAAATCTGGTTTATCATTTGTTCGCGAATGTTCGAGGTGAATTGCCGATAACGCTGAATTACTGGTCTCTAAGGTAGCCAGCACGCGGGCAGGATGTCGACCCGCCGACACTGCACCATCAATCTTACCTCGATGACATTGAAACCATTTTCTCTACACAACTCAAGTTTACTTCAATGAATCGCACGGAAGCATCGCAGAAGTAAATTTACGACGATTGGAAAATTAGATAATCGAAGGTCTACGCCGCACGAGGCTATGTCGAATAGATCAATCGTAACTGAAACGAACAACTATTCGATCTCCGCGTAAGAGATCTCATTCTCCACTCGGTGCACGTAGAGAGAAGATACTAATCTCTGCGTACGAGAGCGGTATTGTTAATAGGAAAATCATTATTGCCGTATGCTAGCTGTCGGTCGGGCATCGTGTAAACAGGTTGTCAAGTTGGAAAACCGGTGAGCGCGGGGCCGGGGAACTCAGCGCTGCGTACATCGGAACGGCATGAGCCGGTGGCATGGTTCTGATGCATTGCCGACGCAGAACCGCCGGGGCACGAGAGAGAAGGAGATCCGGATAATGCGGATGGTCCATGCGGTTATATCTTCTCTCTCGCAATGTTACAAGTATCAAGAATTCTTCGGTTCTTTCTTTGGACTCTTCTTTCCGCGGTGCGCTTACATGAAAGTGTTCCAGCTTCTGATGTCCAGCCGGTGAAGCCGGCACGATAGCTGCTCATTCTTAGCGAGAGAGGCTCCGCCTCGAGGCTCGATCCAGTCGTCAATTTTTCTTTGATCCACTTGAAAAAGCTATTGACAATATCTATCTCGACTCCACTCCACTCTCCGTCGAGAGTATAGACAGTTTGTAGTGTACCGATACCTGTGTGTGTTCATAAGTGTACGGACGATCGGCGGTCGGTGTTGAAAATAAGTGACACGCTTGAGTTATACGAGGGGGGGGATGAGAGAAGAGCACTTACCGGGAGGACGCGCGACAAGCAATACTCCGAGATATATGCTTCGAACCGTTACGGCAAAAGGGGGAACTCTCTCGGGAACACTCACCTGCAACAAAAATAAACGGGAGACAAATTAATATACGAATAATCGATGCTGCACCAGCAACGATGTTACAAGCCAACTGACGATCAATTAAAAAACAATTAACCCCTGTGAACGGTGAACGACAGGAGGTAGAACCTCGGAGTGAGAGATATGCCCCGTTGGTATAAACTCTCTCTGCGCGGGTGCTTGATAAATATTAATAAAAGGGTGTTGCCATGATGAAATAATAGATGAATACCATTCATCATGGCATCGGCTTTTGTACCACTTTCACGTGCACTCGCTCCCGAGCGGCTGTCTGGTCGTGATGCGTTTCGAAGCACGGGGGGCTTTTCAATTATAAAGCGTTGAGAGTCATTGGTCGACACATCGGTTACACGGTAAAAATAAAAATTACGATATCGGGAAACTCGTATACCTGTCACTCGGACGTATGATACTATTCGTTATTGATCTTCAATAACAAAATGAAAAAAGAGAAACTGGTGGTCGAAGCTTTTGACTGTGAACCTCCGAAACGATAGTAAACGCTATAGCCATGGTTTCAATACTTCGAAACCGTGGTTTTTACCGTTTCCCAAAATCGAACATTGCCTGGCAAAATAATTAATTGAATTCTAAATTAAACCCGCGAAGATTCATCGCAGTACCAAACCCTGATCAAGTATGGCTAGACACTTCGATTTTTCTTCTTGTTGGAATCTAGTATCGGTATTTAAAAAAATGGACACTGTAAGTGTGTCATCGTCGGGTTAACATAAAAATGACATCACAGTCCATCGTACGGCGTTACGGCTATAAATCATTCGCAAAAAAGTGATAATAATAATCGCCGTCCGGTAAGACCGCCCATAGGAGATTCTCTAGATGCTTTTTGTTTCTACTTTCTCAATAAATCTTTAAAGATCTGTCTATCGGATGAGTACACTAGATCAACTAAGCCCGTTCGGGGATGTACGCGAGGATAGGATGGAAGTCAAAGAAGAAGTAGATGAAGAAGACGGAGAAGATGAAGCAGAAGAAGGAGATGAAGCAGAAGAAGGAGAAGAAGAGGAGAACGAAGAAGAAGAAGGGGACGAAGAACCAGAAGAAGGAGAATAAGAAGAAGAAGAAGAGGCCTCCAACAGGCCGGCCAATTCCGGTTCCCACGTTTACATTTCGTGCATGCGCAATGCTGTTGCTTCTGCTGTGGGGACGTTCCTAGTGTACGTATAGAGGATATAGGGATACAGAGACTCGAGTGGATAGTGTAGCGGTGCGGGTAGCTCGTTAACCGCATAACGGTAGGTCGCTGCATGGCACGCTGGTGCATCGGGCGCGATGCAGCGTGGCGTGGCTCGCACACCGACGTACCTGCTCCTGCTGTTGCTGATGCTCCGGCGAAGGACTAGACAAACGAAGAACAAGAAGGAGCCGATGAAGCTGAGGAAGCAGGACGAGGAGTCGCAAGTGCGAGAAAGCGAGAGAGAGAGAGAGAGAGAGAGAAACGGATCGAAGAGAGTCTTCAGGTACTACGACTATCGGGCCCAGGAGTCTCGAAGAAGGATTACACGAGAGAGCCCATAGAGAGAAAGATCTCGGGAGCAGGGGTGGGGCAGAGGGAAGATAGGGACACCGGCAGGACCTTGACTTGTATACGAGGGTCGAAGAGGGATTATCTCACCACGTGTGAGAAGGAATGATAGTTAGAAATTGTTGGCGGCCAGAGGGGCCCCGATGGAAGCTCGTAGAGAACTTAGGGATAAATAAATGATTAAAGTCGGCCTATAATGTATCCCGGCTATAGACGAGGGTGTACGTTATAGCTGTGCGTGAGAGAGTGACCGGAACCCTGTAAGGTATTTCGTCTTGTGTCTTTGGAACTCTCTCATCCACCCTCGCAGACTCTTTTTCCTTTTCGTATTTGTATTAGCGCGAGAGTTTAAGCACGTTTGAGCTCCCGAGCTGGACGTGTCTACTCTTGATATCAGCGATCGGACGGGGCGGACTTACACGATTCGTTCTTCGCGACCTTTCATGGCTCACCCTTCTGAATTTATGAGTGTCCTACACGCACGTACACACACACACACACACACACACACACACACGAGAACACCCCACCTAGGAGCTCTCAACACGAAGGGCCGGAGCGCAATGCTGCGTGAGAGAATTCAGCTTATTTAACTCCTCGGATAGGTACTCACAGCGTGCTCGAGTTATATGCGACAGATATCTAGGATCTGTGTGTACAGATCCGAGGGGTGCTGCGCCGCGAGCGAACGAGGCTCGTCGCAGGAGCGTCGTAGCGACTTAGCGGGATGTTAATTGCTCGTGTACGTAAGGGTTTTGCGCGAGTACTTGGCGATTCGTTATGCTTAATAATTGATCTGAAAGTCCTGAGGGGGATCGAACTCTGTGGGTTCTCACGGAGAAGGGCCGTGACTTATTGCAAATGCTATTTGCCTATCGCTTCCTATGCGGAATTCCACTCAGGGAGTTCTTCTAATTATCGACTGTGCAGCAACACCCGCCAGTTCGTGTATCAGGTATTCCATATCAATCGGTCCACTGATTGTTGATCGCGTCAATTTTACCGAGACTGTACACGAATCGAGGGATATTCTGTGAACATTGGAGAAATATCACGACGGACCAACTATACGAAGAAAATGTTAAATTTTTACTTTGATCGAAATGTGATAATGGAAAACATGATTCATTTTAGTATCGCACTTCTGGAATTTGTCAAGTCGGGTACGTCGATTGCCGAGTCAGTGACTGGGACACGAACACTGCGGCGGCAATCAAGACTTCCTTCTACACGAATTACCCTCTCTCATCTCCAGATAGCAGTGAGCGATACGTGCCGAGAGTTCAGAAAGCCTGAAACCTCACTTCGGAGTATCATGCTGAGGGCTAATGAAGTTCCTTCTATTCGTTCCGGCACGTATTACAACGCTATCCGTACTCAAGATGGATCTTAAGGGACTTTGTAATAGAACAGCGCGTACACACTGTATTTCAGCGTTCGCTCAGTGAGATAATGAAGTTTCGGCGTCAAACATTATTATTTTCATTCGCTGGATGCTATAGATATAGGAGATTATGTAATGAAGCGCGAGGGTTAAGTCATTTCTCCACTAAGCCAGCCGGCGTAGCAAGTAGCCCGCGAATAGAGCGTTGAGTCCCTCGGACGTCCCTCACATCTTATCGCGTCCCTCGCTCCGCTCCTCTCTCGTGTATAATGAAACTTGGCCTTGAATGAATGCATTTCCTTGAGAGTATACTAATTAACGCCGTCAGCACCATCGCCTCACGTAGACATTACGTGGCTTGTGTGTGTGTGTGTGCGAACGTTCAGTACAAGAAATATCCACCGGTTGTTAAACCTCTCGAGAGAAAGACGAAAGTTCTTGGGTGACCTCCGTACACAAAAATTTGAAAAATTTCGTTGCGGCGTCACTTCCGATTTGAAAATCTTCGTTTTCAACCTGCGAGTGACGTCATAGAGGAAAACGTTACTTCTGGCTTGAAAATCTTGATTTTTGGCCGGAAATACGTCACTTCCGGTCGAAAAATGAGATTATCAAACCGAAAGTGGCGTATTGCCGGTCAATGATGACGATTGTCAAAACGGAAATAATGTATTATCGGTATGACGTCACTTCCGGTCGAATACTGAGGTTTTGAAACCGGAAGTGATGTCGCAACGAGATTTTTCGAATTTTCTGCGTGACGTCACTTCCAATTTGAAAGTAAAATTTTCTAACTTAAAGAGACGTCACAGACAAAATTAAAAAAAAAAATCTGCCAAGCAATGGCGTTACACAGTGTTTATCGGTGCTCGGCAGACTGTCGGCTTCGTTCTGGTTACCTACGCCGGTGTTAAGCAATAATGTACAGCTCGTACTCTTATCTTCCAAAATCATGATCATAGCAAGATTGCAAGACGAGTTTTTTTGACGCATTTTTGCGATAAATCAGCGGGATCGAGAATCGGCAGTGTTAGAAGTGTCACCTCTCATCGCGATGGACGCGAGGTCACGCAGATTTCTACGGGTAATCACCTGCCACTCTATCACGAACCCGCTGGTACTCGATCTCGCACCCGTGTCCGCGCTCGTCCCGTCCCCGTTATAACAAAAATCTACGAATCGCCATCAATCACGCGGAATTAGAGAAAACTGCAAACGCGCTTGGTGCACTACCGCTCGGCTCGCTCGGTTTCTTCGTCGTGAGAGAGGTACGTTCGCACGAGAGGCGCCGGCCGCGGCGGCGACGTCCGTCGTGACTAGTTTCTCTCGGTTCGCGCTCCTCTCTCCCTCTATCCGCGAGAAGCGCGATGAGATTTTCTCGTTATCCAGCGTGTTCGCGCAGCGGCCCTCAGCGAGTCTATCAGCGTCTCGCGCCTTCGTCCCTTTTCCTTCTCATCTCGTCCCGTCATCTCTCAACATCACTTACTTGTATACTTTATTTATATATTCATCTTCCGGACGAAACACGCCTCAATCTCTTTTCATTCCCATTAAGGTACTCACCCGCGAAGATACTGTGCGACTGAGCGAGAGGAAAAAGTGTTCGTCGCCTCGTTAAAATTGACTGACGTGCCAGAATTGAGCGAACGGCAGACTCGTACTGGATTAATTTTTTTTACAAACGGCACCCTCGTTCCACAGCAACAAACTCGCGAGATAATTCTCACAACTTCTCGTCGTTATGTCGATCGGAACACATGGTTTTACGGGCAGAATTTTCAATGCTCCGTCTGAAGTTGAAAATTGCACGTGGGACTTGGAACATTTTTGAATCCTTTGTGCCCGATATTCATACGGACGGTACACGGCTGGTGGGTATTCCTGGAGGTTTTCTAGCGTGGGAATGTAGCACCCGTCTGTCTGCCCTCAGGAGACTTGTACAAACGGCCTTATAAAAACCTTAATGATATCTGATTGCTCCCTATTCACGATGATACCTGGGCGCCGGTGGCTCGCACGTACAGCGCGCAGACTCGCGTTATGCGCCCGGGGCGTATGAGCTGCCTCTCCGGCGCTCGAGTGATTCTCGCGGGACTATTAGTAGCTCGTGTATTCCTCGAAGCTTATCATTGGGGAATTCTGCCTGTGACGATGACGAGAATCTCGCGAACGTCTAATTGAAAATCCCCAAGGGTCCTTGAAGGCCAGAATATCCCCATGTTTCAATAATATCCCGAGTAGAAATTTTCGAGCGTTACATCGGGCCCTGATAGGGTCCTGATAATACTTTATCAGGCTCTTGAAAAGGCTTTATCAGGCTCAGGACATTTAACGTTTGGGTGTTTACAGTTCCCCAGTCTGTCGCCTGCGTTCGGTTAAAGTTACAGACTTTGATTGGGGAGGGGTAAAATAATTGGGACTTGCGAGCCGGGGCGAAGAGGGTGTCACGTCCTACCCAACTCTTTAGAGTGCAAGGGAGTCGGTAACACAGTCGAACTCTCATTTACACTGATAGCTTCATGGTTTTAGGATGATAGGAAGGTTTTTGTGTACACTGAGAGAAGGATCTAGTAAATATGAGTATATCACTGGAGAGATATTGCCGTAGCACATAGTGGTAGGGAATTTTAATCGTAGATATTATAGTAAAAGTTCTTGGAAAATCTTGGACTTCCAGCCATAGGTTGCACTCTCTACCGTATTAATTTCTGTCTCTTCAAGTAAAGGTAACAGGAACAATAAGTTCGTCCGTAGGTCCGAGCGGCGGGTCTGTAGGTGTAATTGTGCCTGGTAGAGGTTTCGTGACGCAAAAGTTGTTGCAACTGAACCGATGAAAAAGGATTCAAAGCCGGGTTAGTTCTGTAACGACGCTCGAGGCCAGCTTCCGTCGTCGCACCGGCGCGGGTGCTCAGCAATACCGAGGCACGGAGTATCTCACGCTGTGGGAGGAACCTGACAAGCTCATTCCCAGCAGGCTGGCGCTCGCTTGTTCGACGGTACCTTTCTGCACGGTTCTCGTCCCTTTTGATCCTTATATTCGGCGAATAAAAAAATCGAGGCGGGCGCGAACGATCCGACGTTCGGGGCATTCCTCGACCGAGACCGGGGACGCCCGTGTCGGGATTGATCGATCATGATCGCCACCGATCTCGACGTAATGCGCCTAATCTACGACAAAAAATAATTGATTCCACCGACTTTCGATAGTCTTCGAAATGTCTCGAAACGAAGAGTCATTGCTCCGATCGACGGAACGGAACGCCGATGGATCGATAGATCATAGATCGATCGACCAGCCGAGATCCCACGCCGAGATATCGTACTCGTTAGATCCATGCAGGATACACAGCAGGCAACCGCTATAACTATATCCGCAAATTAGATTATCGTGAGATATAAAACGGACTGAATTATCGTCGTTCCGGCGCGATCGGCGGCGGGCACTGTGCCGGGGGTCAATTAACGAAGCGACGGATTCATTGAGCTCGCAAAGACTCGACGGGCGTGGTTAGCTAGTTTAATAACGATCAATATACATTTTGACTTGTTGTAATATAAAACGATCTCGTTTCATTCAATTCTGTTGCACGTCGTGGGGGGGGGGGGGGGGGGGGGAGACAAGGGGGGACGAGAGGCTTTAACCGTCCGTGTATAAACGCCCCGAGGGAAGTTTAAACTTTAATTTATGATCGTCGGGAACTTGGCTCCGGCCTTCCGATCGCGTGGTCTACTTTGCTCGCCTGTTCGACTAATCATACTCGATTCGCATGGCAATCTCTTCGTACTCTCCGAGCGCCGATCCCGCGTTCCACGCGAGGCCTGCGCACGATCCAGGTATAGTTTAGAGGTATAGTTCCTCTCGCTGCAGACTCCGCAGCTAAACTCGTCATCGAGTCTCCGCCGCGGCGAGCGTTTAACCTTAATGACGTGTTTTTAACGACGTGCAGAGATTAGAGAAACAACGTGTGCTGCGAGGTGTACGAGATCTCGCGAGGCAACGCTCGCCCGCGATCCGAGACAGTCGGTGCTGCCGGACTCCCGACGGTGGTCCATCGCTTCCCACGGACTCTCCCGTTCCCCTCGCGATCTCTTAATCGTAGGCTTCGCCCGTTGTAACAGCGGCTGTCAACGTCGCACGATCGGGAGACGACGAAGAACCGATCTCGTGAACGAACGCAGATAAAATTGGACGATAAGATTGTCGGCAATCTTTGTTATCAGAATTTCGGACAAATTTCGGAATCAAGAGGAATCTGATCCGCACTGCCGAACGAGCCCGCGCCTTCGCGCAATCGCTATCGGAAAATATCATCGACCACGTCTCCCGACGATAAATAACGTCGATGTTAATTATCACGAGTTATTACTCGGCTATGAGGCAAAGGATCGCCGGCACCGAGCATGCATTATCGCGGCTCAGATATCTCAGCCTGATAAGGAGAGAATGAGAGGAGGAGAAAAAAAATTATTCCGCGGATAGACCGATGAATTATCGCGTCGAGTCTCGAAGCTCCGCGGAGGGATCTCACCGGGTCTTTCACCTTGGCACGACCGTAAGTGAAAATCACTTGCCGTGAAAAAATTACATTGTATATCGTAGATGAAAAAAAAAAAAAAAAAAATTGAAGGATCCACCGAGCGTTTCCACTCGGCACCTAGGCATAACATGCGATCGATACAGGCGATTCGCGTTTGTGATCGTTAATCGAGCTGCGCCCACGTACCGTCCGTGGAAAGAGAAACATCGGCGCGCGGAGATCGTTCATTGGTTCGAGTTTTTCGCGAGATTGTTGGTGATGCAAATAACGAGCGCACCTCCGGTGTACCCGGTCGATCTCGGCGGTGTGTATGAGCGCAGGGTGAGGAAGGGGAGATATCGGCGAAGAACGGGATTGGCCGGCGAGTCGCGGCGAGCGAGGCGCGAGACACGGGTCCACCGACGACTTTTCTGATCGGCGCGATCAACGTCTCCGCGGATGCCCCTCTCCTAGGAGGAGCCTAAGTACGACGAAGTAGGTCATCCTATACCATCACGCTCGGCGGTGACGGAGTCTGCTGCTTTTGCCGCTGCTTACCAGCCGGTCGAGCGAGCTCGATCGTTTACCTTCTTCTGCCTTCTAGTAGTAACAGTGGAAGGCTGTTTCTACTGGCAGCCTCTGCGTATAGCGGTAAATAGCGTCTCCTTTTCCTATCCCCCTGCCTCCGCTTCAGGTGGGGGTGGTGCCGAGCATCGCCGGAGCAACGCCAGCTCAGCTTTCGGTCACCTTCGGATTGGCTGACTACTCGCAGACTTTACCGAGTTTCCTCTCGTTCTCTCAATGTTACTTACGTACCGTGCACCAGAGAGATTCGCCCAAGTGGGAGAAGCGGAGAGTACTGTTGTGGGATATCTGAAGCTGTGCACTGCGACTGTACAGTAATCATCTGTACGAAGACGATATCAACCGGTAAATTATCTCGTCCGGCGACACAAGGTGGATGTCGCTCAACCTACGAATTTCGTTTTTTATGTGTACTACTTAGACCACTGTTGACTCGTCTGAAGCGATCGAAGATCGTCGACCCTAGTGAGACAGCTGTTACAAAAAATAAGTTTATGAACTCTAATGAAATAAAAAAAAAAGATTTTGAAAGAGACTGAACGATAGTGATGAATTCCAAAGAATTATGTAATTAATTTTTTCCATGAAATTCATTTGGGTTAAACTCATAAATCTTCCAAAGTCACACGTTTTACTCATTCTGATTCGCAAACGCGTCGAGCGGTTGAGAAAAATAGAATTTTTTTTCTCCGTGAAAGGAGGCTTGGCTGATAATGGGTTAATTATAGCTGAATATTATAATCCGTCTCTCATATTTTACAAGGCTCCGATGACTCCCAGCACGATCCGAGTGTAATCTCGTCGCCTCGCATCGGCTCTCGACTCCGCGTGTGTGTAATACGCCAAAAGGGCGAATCAATTTGATAAATCGATCTCGATTCGAGAATACGTAACGACCGCCGCATGCGGGTCTAAGCCGCGCGACGTGCCCGTCTGTACTATAAATGTCAAAGTATGCATAAAGTAGCATTCGTTTAAGTAATCGTGACGCGCACCTGCTGCCACTTGCCGCTGCGCCTTGTAATCTTACCGTCCTCGCTTGCGCTTGTGTCTCAAGAATTAATTACACGATTCGCGGAGCTCTCGAGATTCGTGTGATTGATAAATCACCGCACCGAAGTCCTTGCGATATTTAGTTTCGCGATAGTATTAAACCGCCATCGGAATCGATCGAGAAAATGAATACTTTATGTCTGGAGAGGGGGTCGGAGAGCGGGATGATCGAGTACACATGCGGCCGCAGGGCTGGAACTCGCTCCTTGACCCAACCACGATGTCAGAGTTCAAACGATTCTTCTTTTTTTTTTTTCAATTTTCACAACCGCAAATTAATGTGTTTCTTTGGTTCTCGCCGGCGCGCACGCTGCAGCTTCGCAGAGGAGGCGTCAAAAAGAATCCGCACTGATGTACGACGACGCCTACCGCTAATGCGGCAGCGCTTATATCCGCCATTCCTGTACACCTACCGCGCGGATATGTATCTGAATGATATAAAACAAACGTCTAGTGGCTCGCGTCAAAGATTAGCGAGAGAACGACGACGCACCGGTACAACGAGGGTTTTCATAGGTGCACGGAGGAAGAAAGATCCGTGCGCGTATGTTGGAAACGTACGTACCGCATGCTTATGAAGGCGATGCTGAAACGGCGCTACGGCGAGAAAGAGCCAACACACGAGCTATAAAACAAACCAGGCACTCACTCTTCTTTCTTTCTCGCTCCGGCCGGACAAGATCAGATAGCAGCAACGGTAACTGATACAGCCGCCCGCCGAGGGATCCTCTTCAATTTTCACTCGAGCGGTTGCCACTAGCGGTGGTGTACGCGAGCTGCCGGTTGCTGATGTTCGCTTGAATTTCGCCGTTCCTGGCGCGCGAGCGCGCGGACCGGTCGAGCGCGACTAATCGCGTTATCTTGAGTTAACCCCCGTGACCGGCGAAGATCTCGGTTCGATAAGTTTGCTCTCGTCGTCGCTACGAGACAACAGACAACGCGGCCCGTTGCCGTACACGGGAAGCAGAAGTGCAACCAGCATCGCGGCCGCTGGAAGAAACGACAAAATTGAAAGAGGTCGTTAACGTCCGGGGGAAAGAAGACTCTCTCGTCTTGATATACGAATATGATCAACCGGAAAGCGGAGACTTCGCGCGCGTGTGGGCACGAATGATGGTCTCAATGTTCATCGAAAACAACAAGTATTTTTCCCACTTTCCTGTGTTCCTTGATTTACATATTTCTGTCACTATTTTCAAATATTATCTGTAATGTCACTTCCGGTATTAAAATCTTGTTTTTTTTCCGGCAGTGACGTCATACCGGAAATACTTTACATCCGGCAAAAAATCAAGAGTTTCAAACCAGAAGTGACGTTTTTCCGTATGACGTTACTTCCGGTCGAAGCCAGAGATTTTCAGAAAAAAAATTTCAGCGTGACATCACTCCCGGTTTAAAAGTGACATTTTTAAAGCGGTAGTGACGTTGCAGAGAAAATGCTTCGAATTCATTTAGCGCGAACGGTCCATTCCACCGAGAGGCGAATTATAGAATGTAAAACACACAGTCACTATTTATCCGGTTACTTTCCGATACTGTAATGAAGATCATAACACAAGCGTGTAATTAAACTTTTTCATTCTAGGAGTGCTATGTGTACCACAGGACACAGAAATGCCTGAGTCATTTAATTACGAAGGTTGAATTACGTACGTCAGAGAGTTGGAATTCACGTGGGAACATGAAGGGGGATGTTGCAGGAAGAAGGCGAGATGGAGGGCAAAAGGAAGGAGAAAGACGGTGATATTAGTCGGCGGCACGGCGTGGCCGGCAGCGGGATGAGTAAAACGAGAAGCCGGGGGTCATTACCGGGGGAACACCTAGCATGACTTATGGTGCACCGCCGAGTACCCAGACCGAGTCGGAGCCTTCTTACTTCTCGGCGAACGAACAGGACGAAGGGAGACTGAGAGATAACCTCATCACCGCCCGAGAGGTGGAGAGTTACCCGGGACAAGAAAATCGCACGTACGTCTCTTGACCAAGGGTCCGAGCGGTTCGACTCTGTGCCACTTCAAGCTCACGCTGTGCATAATTTTTGTTTATTTTTTATTTTTCACTGACCTTATACACACGCGTGATTCTGTGAGTTTTCGATGATCTCTGAACTGAGCACGCTGATATTTCGAAGTGCTAATTTTTTCGACGTGCAATCATCCACTGTAACGGACGCAGGACTCGTGGCCCGGCCAAAACGAGACGAGAGACGCCATACATGGATGCTCGGAAGCCTCGGCACCGATGGGAGTTCTTATTCCCCCGGGTCGTCTTACACTCTAAAAACAAATGCGTTCTTTCAACACGTTTGGCTATTGTACCCACTTTTGACACGGTTGAAACAACACGCGCTTCGTGAGTTATCATGTGTTGATACAACACACCCACGTGTGTTAATACAACACACGGGAGTGTATTAACAGAAGAAAAGCGTGTTACATCGACGCTCGTTAAGGCGGAGTGAAGTACCGCAGTCGGTACCGAAGACAATAATGAACTTTTTTTTAATGGTGCGAATTATTATTTTTTCCATAAAAAATAGCAGTTATTCCAATTGTAAAATCGCCGGTTTCTCCGTCCTTCCATTGCTTCTGATCGGCCAGAGTTATTTGTGCTTCCGGTTTTTATATTGGTTTGTTTTTCATCTTGTTGATTTTTTTTTTCAAGTCCGGATCTTCTTCTACCGTTTTACAGCTTTCGCTGGACGTCCGCCCCCTCGTCACTGATTCCGACAACCGGCCGGCGCTCGCGAGGTTCGGACGCGGGTGGGCGTGAAGTAAAGAAAAAACGATCGAAAGAAACGAAGGAGAAAAAAAGAGAGTGTGCTCGGATGAAGGATCCACACGGGGCGGACGAGTTTGATAAGTGGAATCGAAAGAACAACGGGGCTCGCTCTCCTGGCGAGTTGTGATTTATGGGACTACGGTTAAGTAGGCACAGTGTACTTTATGATACACGAGAGCGACGAAGCATATGCGCGGACAGACCGGTGACGAGAAAAAGAAAGTTTGCCAGCGATTGTTGGGGGTCTAAAAAAAATATACATATACATGTATGGTCAACACGACTCAATCTGTTTTGTCGATGCTCAACGAATTTCAGCAATTAGGCAGTAATTGATCTTGGTTGACCCGTTTTTGAGTAACGTTCCTGATACGCTTGTACCGAGGGATAACTATAGTACCGATGCTGGAAGTCAGAGACTGTAGAGCATCGTTCAGCGGAATCCGAACTACGGAAAGCGAGATTTTCTGGTCATTGGATCGTAATTAATTATACCGCTAATGAGACCCTCACGGCTCGTCGTCACGGAATAACGCGTAAGGACATGCGGACCGCGAGGTTTAACGAGCAGCAGCATTTCGCTCTCTATCGTATAATCACGTTCTCGAGGGATTGTGGGATCGCACCGCTGCAGCTCGTCGCTCGGCGGGCCTGCACTCGAGAGTTCATGCTAGAATCAATGTTTTACCGCGAATTCGGAGATTCGGAGAAATCTATTGATAAATAACACCCAACCTCATCGAAAATCGATGACGTCGCTCGACCCTCCGTAGGTCTCTCGGAATAGGTTTTAACTCTCCGTCGTGCACGGCATTGTTCAATTTTGAGTAAATCGCTATGTGCACCTTCGCTGTTTTTGCCTGCCGCGCTGAACCGTTACACGAAATTAACTGAAATTATACGATGCGAGGGAGTGCAAAGTGAAGCTCGCGGAGAGCGTTAGTTCCACGCGAGAGCAGCGACCACCCCGGCGAATAGTTTACCGCTCGAAGGTTGAAGAGAAGTACGGATGAGAGCGAAGAAGAAAAAAAGGAAGAATCCACGGACGGGGGTGACGGGTGAGAAGATACAAGGGGAGAGGGCGCGTCAGAATTTATTATCGCATCAGAGATGTGAGGAAGAGCGGGGTTGAGCGGTTACGACGGGCTACCATAGCCGGAGGTGTGGAGGCGGGGCGCGTGCCGGAAGTCTCGGGACGAAGGAGGCAGCTTGAAAAATTACGCATCGGTTGCGCGCGGCCCCCGATACCGCGATCCGAACAATCGTGCACCGACGGGAGTTCGGAGCTGTCGGCGAGCGAGCTTTCGCTGTCCGGATCTGACGGTTGGTTTAAACTTTGCCGATCCGACGGGTAAGAAAAAGAAGACGAAACATCAGAAGAAAAATAAAAGTAAACGCAAAGAACAACAACAACCGTACACCAGTGCGAAGAATCGAGAAGCGGAACGCGCGACCGTTCGATTTTCGCCGAGAGTCCGATCGGAGCCTCGCCGGATCGATAATCGCCGGCGACGCCTCGAACCTCAATTATTCACCAGCCGCAACGAGTATTCTTCCGCGATGATCGATGACTCTCGTCCAGACGCAGCCACCGCCTGCGCAATTTTTTATTTTTTTTCATTCCAAACTCCTTTTTTCCCTCTCACCACTCTCCGTCTTTCATCTCCGCTGCGCATGAATTTACGACGGGAGGCGCGCGCAGCGAAAACGCGCGAAAAGAAAGTTCGACCGAGGGTAAACACCGTGAGGAGGGCGTTTTACGGCAAGCATGAGGATCGAGGATGCTAAAGCGAAGGGAAATTTTTTAAAATGCATTGTCTGTCGAGCGTTGGTAAGAAGTTTGCACCTATCGCCTCTCACCCTCGGGAATATGCACGACGAAGAAACAAGAAGAACTCTCCGCGAGATAATAGCATGCACGCCCTGCTGAAAGCCATGCATACCGCCATTACTCATCCCGTTATTAATCGGTCTAGCTTTTTTTCCTAATACCTCGCATACTGCGGCGGACAAATTTATCTCTCCGCTTCGGACTTCTGTACATGCGTCTTTCGCGTACGTACGCCATATCGTCCAGCGGTGTGCGGATTATATACGAGCTTTCGAGCCGTTGATAGGTAAGTTCGTTCACACACACGCGGGCGCGTTTCTATGCGCGGAAACTGGGTATGCCGCCGAGTGAGTGCGCAAGGCAAGGAAGGTAGGGTGGGCGTTGGGGTTACAAAAAATATTCAACTACCGATGAACACAGGGCCGAGCCTCGGTGGACCGTGTGTGCATTGGATGTTAATATGTTCTCTATTCCTCTCGCGTACGAGCGGAGAACGGCGGCGGTGTCGGCAGACCTCGCGCAACCCGATGAACAATGCGCGCCAGCGCGCCCGTGCCGTATTATTATTCGGTTATTAATCAAGCTTTCTTACTGCCAACGCCTGTCAGCCAGTAGCGAAAACGTTCTTCTTGCCACCGCCTCGTCCCGATGCGGCCTTGCCGGCGTCGATTCGCGCGGTGCAACGCCGCGCGGGCGCAGACTTATCGATGGCCTACAATCCACCCGGCCGTGCTTGATTCATGCGCGTCCAGCTTCATATTTTTTAGCTCGGATTTTGCTTTTGCCGTAATACCGGAAGGATACTCTCGGTCGAAGCAATCAACGGCGATGTTTCGTTTATATGCAAAACAAAACAACAACAAACAAATCATGAAAAACGTATTTAAGTTTAATCGATCTACGATTTCTTCCGTACATCGGGAATCCGGGTAAATCGTTTGCTATATTTTTTCGAAAAAGTTTCCATTCCCGCTATAAATAACATAAAAGTCTCGTAAACTTACGCATAAAAGAGGTGATTTCGTGCGGCACTCTGATAGCGAAGGGTGCATAAATATGTCTGTCGCAGAGTTGTATGATGGCCGCGGCTCGGATTTACCGAACGTACAGGGAGATGCAGCCTGCCTGCGCACACCGCGACGTCTTAAAGGTTAAAACCCGGCTACGTGCCCGGGACGGCGCTACGACGACGATTCGAGAGTGGCGGGAGGTATCGGATCCTCGTCGTTTATAAACGCCGAGGGACTTTTCATATCGAAAAACATGGAGGGAAGCTGGGCGAGGAGCGAGAGAACTCGCCTCGCGATTGCTTCGCTCGCACTCGGCGATATCCTTAGGCCCGTCGGAATGGGAGGGTTCGGTTGACAGCCACGGTGTCATTAGAATTTCATTGCCGCAATTACGGTATGCTCACTGGCACACGTGTAATTGGCCTCCCATGGCGAGAGAGGGCGAGAGCCCGGGGAGGACGACGGGAAAGGGAAAGAATTTCCTTGACTGGATACGGCTGAACGTATTTTCTTAGCGCTAGCTCCGAGCCACGACGGCCTGTCAGACGGAAAGAGAAGCGACCTGAGAATTTCCACGGTCGCGGAACCACCGACGGAGATGCGAGCTGCTCTGGCCGGGTCGCCAACGTACATTTCCTTTGGTCACCGTAAGGATGTGCATCAGCGGTAACGAGTGTGCCTGTGTTCGTGTGTACGCATGCTTATATTCGCAAAGGATTCTTTCGCGGTAAGGAAACCCGTGGAACGTAGGAGAACTCATATCCCCGACACACGGAACCGAGTGTACGCGTGGAGCCTGCGAGCTCGCATCGTCCATGCGTTTATCGCGACATTAACGACAACCACGAGGGAGAGCGAGGGCAGCGAGGAGAACGTGGACCGAGTGCGAGGCGCCATTAGTGGCCGCTAACGGCCTTTGCTGACAGGGATTAGACGAGAACCAGGGGGTCGGCAGCATAAGCAATTTCTTCTTGTGTGTTTCGTTTCAAGCAATCTCCTCCCCCCCCCCCTCTCACAGGGAAGTCCTCATCTTATCTATAATATGCAAATAACCAACGCGTAATAAGTCTTTGGTTAGTGGATTTTTTTATGGCCTTTTATCGTCCTGATACGCCGCGAAATGCATTGCTATCAGATCTTGATGATTGAGTGGAAAATTGGGGCGAGAGTTCTACGCCGCGAGGTGAGAAGGAATTCGTGGATTGTCTAATAACGAGCCCGAGCTCGATCGAAACGAGAAAAGTTGGCCGAGCCAGCGTACGAAACACCCAGGTGCTAGCAGGTAATTTCGTCCGGGTCGGACACTTCCGACCATTCCTTGGAATCCGCAAGTTCGGCAACGCCTCGACAAGCGACAAAGAGGATCGTTGCAGCCTCGACTCAGCGAGTTTGTAGAGCACTCTCGCGAGATTCCTGACGATCGTTGGCTGGCTGCCTCGCGTTGATTCAGTATAACTACTGGCAACGGTGGTCGGACAGCCGGCAAGAAGGTTGTGGATTCGCCGCTCTTCGCATTGTTCTTGCGACCGATGCCGACGTTGCCGTCGCGAGATGAGAAGCGGGATCGCGCAAGGGCCCCGGCCTCTCATATTCCTCGTGTATTATAAGCCGTACACGCGCAACTGTACAGCGACTGTGGAGAAAGAAGCAGAAGCAGAAGCAAAAGAGAAACACACCGAACTGTGCGAGAGCGCGGCTCTCTTCGGGGACGGCGGAGATGCAAATGCTCGTCCACGTACGTGCTCGTTTCGCGAGGTTCCGTTTGTCGGCTGCCAGTGGCTCAGCCACGGCCCATTGAATTTATATTCCCAGATGAAAAGAGGAAACTCCTGTTGCGGACCTCTCCTTCTCATCCGTTTCGTGTGTGCTCGTACACCGGCCCCTGGTGGCAGTCATCGCCCGATAGAATCGACCGCATAGAATCGAGCCGCTCTGTCATTAGAAATGAAAAACGAGGACGGGCCCAACGCGTCGATGATCCTCGCGATCCGTTCCGAACATCAAAGACAAATCAAACGAATGATTAGAAGGCCGCGGCGCTACATCGCACAGAGCGGGACGATTGTAAATCACGCAGGTCTGACGTACCTCCGTTTGTCGGCAGGCTCCGAACCGAGCGGCAGCCATTGCCACGCGCGGCGTTACTAGATGCGTAATCACATGGACAATCCAGTGACAAATAGTTCGGTATATCAAGAACAAATGGCGCTTCCGCTCCGTGGCAAAGTTCTTTTTCAACTTCCTGATTCACTCCGCCACTGTCCCGTCCATGCGATGATAAACGGAACCACGCGACCGGCTCATGGAGCCTGCGTCGACTCATAGGCGCCATGCACAAGATTGCGGATTATGTGCGCCGTTATGGGCGGTCTTGTAAACATATCGCATCTTTGAAATCAGAGGGACGCACGATCTGAGCATCAGCGTGGTAGGTTCTCCTCCCCTCGGTTCTCGTCGCGCGGATATCAAAGTATGGTCGATCGAAATCCAAGACCTTAAATGTTTTCATAAGATGCAGCATCCCAGACAGAGAGTCAGACCTTTTACCGAGTCTGACAAGAGGATGGATTATTAGTTACCGATTGGCTACTTAGATCGACGATACAAATACGCGGTCACTTTTCTTCTACGAGCCCCGTCGTTACTCGGCACAGCAGTTGAGCGCATTCAGACAGTCGGAGATATTTCCATAATATCGTACGAGCGTACGCCACGAAAGGCAGAAGTGGAAGACGGGAGGAGAAGAGCGGCGCATAGTTAGTGGCACGAGTTAACATTTGACGCAGGCGGAATACTAAAGTTCCGCGAGACCCGGGAGAACAAGGCGAGGCAAGGGGATCAACGAGAGACAGGTACCTCTCTTTGCGCATTCTGGCAGAGGTATGCGCTCTCCACGTAAGACTGGGCCGCTCCCGCGGCACTGCTCCGCAGCTCTGATTTGCCCGTTCGTTACCCGACGAAGGAACGTCAGGGTTGTAGTCGTCCTTCCGCCGGGCGTATCCTTGTCCATCGAGCAACTCGAACGCCGGCACGCTACGAGTCGAATAGCCAATAGCTTACGAATAGGTATAACGATCGAGATACGTGTATCCCGATGGACGCGTGCGCCCACGCATCGTCGAGAATCTCATTTCGAGATTCGTATATGGAGTCTATCGATAAAACTGAGCAAAGTAGCGTATACCCGCGCGGATCGTCATCGCGTACGGTGACTGCATTAGGTCTTCGGAACTACCGCAGGTAGTTGTACTTAGGTGAGTCCCGTCTCGGCGGCAACCGAGTGCCGGGGGCTTCTCGAGTAGCTCTATCCCCGACCCCATACATACGGGTACACACAAGAAGATATCCTCGTATTCCCCGGAGAACAGCGAGGAGGAAGGATACCCAACGTGGAATTTGGATTTATGCCTTGGGGGGCTTAGACGACAATGCCGGCGAGGCCGTGTAGGGGAAACACTGGATAATCCGAGAGGGCCGTTAATCAGAATGGTACAACGGGCGCGCGATGCAGCCACGATCCGTAGGGACATCACAGAGAAAGGAAGATAGCAAAGGAAAATAAGTATCTCTTGACTCTTCTTCTTTATACACGTATCTGCTACCTGTACACCGCTCGTCTCGAAAAACCTGAGGCTCCATCCTCGTGCCATACTCGTGCCATACTCGAGCCATACACGAAACGACGGTATAATGCATGACCAAAGTATCGCGCACGTATGGGAGTGTTTGGCCGGTCATACTTTGATCCGATCCTTGTGCCCATACAGTTTGACATTTTTCCGTTCGTTACGCTTTCGCTGTCGTCCCAATATACACCATATACGTATGGGTATGTTTACGGTGTACTTGTCGTCGTTGTCCTGGTAACTGGAGGATCCAGGATCGGCCGACTGGGTGCAGCCAGTGCAGATCTCTCTCTCTCCGCTCGCTTCCATCCATGCTCGGTCTTGGTCGCAGTCGCTGTTGCGATTCTCGTACACGAGTTGCGCAAACAACAAGGCGACGAGCGGCAGAAGCAGCGCACCGCGGTACCAGTTCGCGGATGAGCGAGATCGGTACCTATACGCCACGATGACGATGCTCGCGAATGCGAGCGACCGGGCCCCCGCGGACCCGTACCTTTCTTATACGCCGTAGGAGCGGCAGGGATGCGAGAGTGGATCGTCGGTCGTGGTAGTGCACGCTCGCGTGCCGTAAATTTCGAGCTCGTGCGCGAACCGCGTATGAGTGGTGATACGTGTGCCACGAGTGTGCACGAAGTGTGCCAGATATCTCAGTGAGCGGGCCCCGAAGAATCCGGCGGCTGGTGTGCTCTCACTTTGCGGAGTTTCGCTCGATGATGGGCCATTCGCTGCTGCTCGGCAGCAGCCAGGGCAACCGATTGCTCCCGATGCTGCTCGGAATATAGGTAGGGCGAGAGCGAGAGTAAGAGAGTTCGTCGTTATTCGATGAGATAAATAAATAGACCGAAGAAGAGGAAGAAGAAGAAGAAGAAGAAGGTGATGAAGACGGAGCGGGAAGAGTCGAAGAGATGGTTTGCTGGAGCGAGCACGGTCGTCGACATTTAATCGAGCTCGGGAAGACATTACCGCGGGTGCAGCTAAGTACGCTTGCGATACAGCACCGCCGGCGAGTTCTTTGCCGATAGTACCTGATGCGCACGTGGATATCGTAATCCGTGAACGGTATGGGATACGCGAGCCGCACCCGACACCCGAACAGGCTCGATCCATATACCTGTGCATTAAACCGCGAAATGGTATCGAAATGATCGTGCCATATCTTTTTATTTACAACTCCTCGCACGTGGCGATACAGTGGAAAGAACAGGACAATCGCGAGCCACGAGCGGGAGTGTGTTAGTGAATGTATTGCATATAGTATCGCAAGTCAGATATAGTATCTCTGTGTTATATGTAAGTGCATAAGATCCCCTGCACAGGTACCCTCGGGTACCTGCACTCGGGGCACGGCTCCGAGGAGATCGAGCGATCGGAGCAACCATCGAACAGTTCCTGGTTCACCTGTGCTGTGTTCTTCGAGTGTGCGGTCGGCGGTGCCCACTGACTATGCTTCACCTGGCTGCTGCGCCACTCCCGCCCCGGCACCACCTCCGCGACATGCCGCCTTTTCACTCCCGGCGTTATTATCAAAGTTCACGTCGAGGACGCTCGCTTGCGACCGAGGAGCCTGCGAGCTCTCGTCCAAATTACCATATACCGTATAGGTCAGATGCGAGGGCGCAGGAGGGGGCGTCGACGGTTCGCCTCAGCCTCGGGTTAGCAATCGTGCGCTGCTGTCCTCACCATTACCGCTGTTGCGTTGCCATGCGTACGTCATTCCGGGTACTCTTCGATGATGCTGTTCGGCATTCATGAATTAGCGCCTGACATCGTTTTTTTACATTGGACTTATCGTTCGCCGAAAAACACTCGCGGATGTCAAGATTTGACGTAGAATATAAAAATTTCGAAGCCGACTGACGATGCTTTCTCTCACCCTTGTGGATGAATGAATGGACACATAGCAGATAGAATCCTCCAGATTAATGAAGTACAGTATGAATATTTTTTTAACTGAGCATATTTAAGTTTTATCACGTTACTGGTAAAGGCAGAAAATATTATCTCGCAAAAGTACAAGGAATTTTTGATCGTTTAACGTAAACTGCAAGGAATCGTTTATTGCGCCATTTTGCTTTTGTTCCAGAATGATATATCGTCGGTCTCTCTGCACAGGCTTAGGAATCTTTTTATAAGCGCACAATGCTTATAAATAACGAATAACGGCAGCATACAAAAGGTACAGGTACAAAATGGAAAATAAAAGTTTAAAAAAAAAAAAATAAGTTTAAAGCTCATAGGTGTATCCAAGGTAAGTGGGTATTAGGTAGGTAGGTATACGCGGATGAAGTATGACCTAATCAATCTTGTCACGCCTCCGGAAGTTTGCAGCATCTCTCTTTCCAAGCAGATGAAAGAGACATGGAGGAGGAACGGCTGATGGTTTACCGCAGGACTGCGGGATAGTGCTAATATGTGTGAAACTATATGTGCAGGACCCCGAGAGAAGACCTCGGTTGACCCGCACGGCCTCTCTGGTGCATCACCGGGTTATGCACCTTGTACTGCAGCCTACGTGTGCGTGTAATATACACAACGAATATCCTGAGGTATCCACAGCGAGGGCGGTCAATCGTTCGACGATTAAGCCGGGCGGCTGACGGCCGACAGGGCCTGTTGCAATTTTACGAAGCCCCAATTACGGCGATTGTCCGCAATGCGGGCATCGGGTTCTGCGTCCTTCCTCCACCCCGCTGCACTGCTGCTCCGCTCGTGGCAAAGTGTCCTGGCACGTCCCGGGGTTGAGCCATCCCTCCTCTACCTTCACCAACCCAGCAACATTTTATAAACCCGGCACGATCCATGGCCAAGCACTCTCTCCTCTGTAGACCCGCAATGCAGTTCGCTGCATGTAGCATATACTTGGTTACATCCCTAAATTTTATCCAGGGTAGAATATTCCCAGATACTCAACGCATAAAAAACGATAACTACAATTCTCTAGCCGTTCGGGATGCCGCGTATGTTTAAATTGCATCTATTATCTTACACACGAATTTAGCAAACATATTGTATGCTCCTCTCGTTCACCCTGCCGGGTTTCACGCGCTCACACCATTCTCTATTTCCCCCTTCCGTGCGGCTGCATCCGACTTCACCTAACTGTACCGCATTCACCGAGGGCCCAGAAAAACTGCGGAAAACAGGTGCTGGTACAGCCTGTGCCTATCTAAATTCCTCCGGTGACAATGTCAGCACGCTCAAGCACGGTCACCAGAGGTATTTTAGGGTATACCTGCACCTCTCAGTGATTAAAGTCAGATGATCACCCAGCCATCACTGAAAGGTGATTTTGGCCACATTTTTATCAAAGGTGCACTGAGAGAAGGATCTCATAAAAATTATCGATCATCTAAAAAAATTACCATAGCGCATAGTAGTAAGGCACTAGGGCGCCACCTGTGGCGGAAAGTCTCAGATTTGCCAAGCATTTTTACTATAATGTCTACGAAAAATTCTTATAAATCCGGTACTTCCTACCATAGGTCGCGCCCTACTTCCCTACTACTATGTGCTATGGTAATATCTCTTAAGCGATATAGTCATATTTACTAGATCGTTCTCTCAGTGTGGGAACCCAACCACCAGGATTACAGAAAAACACATGGACATTTCTACATGTGTTTTACCAGCGGTCAACACACGAGCCTCAACCACTGAGCCGCTGCTATCCCTAATTTAGTAAGTAATTTGTGTGTGTAACTTGTGAAATAAAATCGAATGAAAAGTGAGGAGGAGCGTGCGTGCAATGAGATAGAAAACCAACGCGTCCGAGATAACAGATAAGCGATATAGAGCCTGGCATCTATTATTATTTTATAGTCTACGTATTTTCCTGGAGTGTAGGAGGATGCTGGATGAGTTGTGCTTCATTGTCGGGGCGGCATACCATTAGAATACATTAGAGACAGGAGACCTCGACTGCGTGCTGGACCTCGGGGTACATAGGCCACGACGCTCGACCGAAAGCGTTAGACTTAGAGTTCTGAACGTTCCAGTAACGTACATATACCATACAACAGAGTATGATGATTAAACGCTCGCAGAGAGAGAGACAGAGAGAGGCGATCCTGCGATCTCGCGTGTAGAGAGTTCGTCGTTGCAACGAAGGCGGCAGGACTCTCCTGGAAATAGGGGCGTGTTAGATGCACGTCCGAGATGATGCGACTAAGCACACAGGCTATTCGGTGTACGTACAACGTTTATTAACTAATGGCCGGTGTTATTGCCCGGCGAACGGGACACAAATTTTCCCGCGCCCAACCTTCCCGATCAAGATATTACCTCGTATGGGTTGGTTACCAGGGGGCAATATATATTATTTCTCGAATAAATTATCATAGGAATGGGCCAAATGAGGATAAGTCAGAAAGGCTAAAAAAAACGCGGAAACATGCGCTGACGTGAATACTTTTGATTATAATAATTTTTTTTAACAACTCGATCGGTATCTCTCATCGATAGATTTTCAGATCAAGATAGTTCAAGATTTCGTTCGATCCCCATAACAAGATCGTTATCGCGATGGCGTAGACGCATTCGTCGTGTCCACGATCTATCGACAGGAACTTAACCCGTGTCATTTATTTATCTCCTCTAATCGCCGTTAAGAGAAACGTTTTGAATAATATATTCGTTCTCCCGAAGCGTTAATATCCTTCGTATGATCTCGCATGCACGAGGCGTGAATCCGACGCGTGTTTTCGTTAACGATTCGGACGCCCCGGTACAGTTTATCGGTGAGGATACGAGAACCGAGCGACGACTATGGGAGAGTCTACGGGCGATGAAGAAATTTTATTGCTCTGTCAGCGTGACTCCGAGGAGGCTCGGCTCGCTCGTGCCATACCCGCATTCGATGTTCCTTCAGGCCTTTATTTCTCAATCTTCTCTAGGCGATGATCTTTTATCGAATTTCGGTTTGACGACCCAGCCGATCAGAGACGAGTCGTTCACCGGTCCAGTTGTAACTACTTGTCATCCGATTCGGGATTCCGATCGGGTTTGTTTCCGCGAACCGAATGACGAAGGATTCGTTCGCTTTCCGGATAAATCGATCGCGGTATAGAGTCGTTAACGAACCATTAAACCCTCAGTTAAACATCCTCCCCGGGGGGCCCCGCTATTAACGCAAGCACGCGTTATGAAATACATAAATTGCGCGTTAACGCGCACGAGCGAAGAATAGCGAGAGGCCGGTGAATAAAATTTGTCACGCGTCCGGCGCGTACCTATGCGCGAGCCCGCGATCTCGCGCTTGTACGGCGCGTAGGAAGAGCGTCGAATTTATTACTATAGTGGTCGGACTCGCTAGCGGTACCGGCGGATTTACGATTATAGTGCGCACGGGCGTAAATGCGCCGGAATTAAGAATCGGTGGACACGCTGGAATGGCACGAGCGTCACTCGGCCGGCGGGAGAAACGAATTTGAATGAAATTTTCGTGCCGCGATCGAATAACATCTAATCTCTCGATTTCGCTCCGGGATGGCATAATCCTTGAGGAATTCAGAGCCTCGATCGGGAGGGATTGCGAAAAAAATCGTGCAAGTATCTAGTATTCTCGGTGCGCCGAGTCGAAGTGCGCTACTCTGTGTGACTCCCACGTTCAAGCGGTTATCCACAAAAGAAAGATGTGAAAATAAATAGCCCGAGGGGGGGCTACGGATACACACGGGAGGGGCGAGGAGGGGGCCTGGGATCGCGCGGGCTGGTCTCCGATCGTGAGCACGCGAACTACAACACGGCAGCAACAGCGGCAACGGCACACCGGGCCGGCCTCGGCGACGTGCACCAACTCTCCGATCCGTGAGCTCCTGCAAAACGGGCTCGCACTTGATCCTTATTTACATTGTAGGTATCCCCGAAGCGACACGAGAGACCGAGAGAGGATGGAGGTCCGAGAGTCTCCCGCCGTAGTCTGGCAGGGCTAAAAGCCTGCCCCGCGTGTCGCCGTGAGAGCATCGACGGAGATCCTCATCGTCGGAGCATGCAACTAGATGGGTTACAGCATCGAAGGCAAAGACTGCCCTTTTGCTTGATCGCAGAGTATTCGTTGTGGCGGCACTTCTGATTTCCACATCTCAGTTTTAGATCGGAAGTGACGTTTTCCGCGCGGGACTATGTTACTTCCGGTTTCCAAATCTCGGTTTCAACATCTCGATTTTTTACCGGGAAATCTTATTTTTCGACCGGAAGTGATGTCATATCCGAAACAGGGATGTACTTGAAAAATGCATTTTTCAACCGGAAGTGACGTTTTTGCGGTGTGAGGTCACTTCCAGTCGGAAATACGTCACTTTCGGTTTGAAAATCTTATTTTTCGATCGGTCGAAAAATGAGATTTTCAAACGGGAAGTGACTTATTCCGTATTCGTGTCCTTCGAACTTGTGTCAGCAATGGAACTTCTATTCGTTACAGCAACGAGTCAACGGAGCCTGCAATTATGGTTCCAACTCATCAGACGGTTTCGCGCCGCCGAGACCCAATGGCATTAACGAAAATACGTGAGAGCAAAATTAACACGACAAACTGTGACTATCGGGGACTAATCCTTAATTAGCGAAACTAATTGCCCGTTGACTCGCGATCACGCGGAGCGGGCCGCGCGCTATCGCGCGAGTAAAAGGTTACGCGAGCTCGAGCACTCGTCGAGTGATTTATCAAGCCTGCCGCGAGGTCTTCTCTTCCGTCTTAATTGAATGCAAGTCGGAGGAGTAGAGAATCTCGTCTAGATCTCTCTCGCGCGAGCAGCGCCAGATGAGACTACCGCGATCACGCCAGTCGGCACGTCTTGTCTCGATCGTGAATGAATGAGAAAAAAAAAAAGAAAAAAAAAAGAACGAAGTTTCTGTGTGTTCGAGAATTGATCTAGATCCTTTCTGTGCGGTATCTGAGAACACCGACGGATCGCGTCGCTTCTAAAACCAGTTGAGAATTGTTAGCGTTTGCTGGCTGTCTCTCTTCCCATGATATTGGAGATCGAAGCACACGCCATTGCGCAGCTCGCATAGCGCGTTTTGCTACCGAGTATCGTCGAGGCTGGTCTCATCGGAAGGTAGAATGTACGAGAATCACTCGGAGGATAATTAACCGAGCAGAGCTGTAAAACGATTGTTGTTTAAGGAAACACAATTAAATACAGAAAAAAGTGTGGAGGCGCAATCCGCAGGGAAGTGATCCTTGTGGTCGTCGTGTTAGATTACTTCGCAGGCTCGATGGTTATTATCGCGTTTAATCTATTTCATCTCGCATCGAACATCCTTACCAAAGGCGATACGGCAAATCCAATCGGCAGACCGCGAGGAAAGCAAAGATCTCGAAGAATCATCCGACTGTTTCGACTTTCGTTCCGCTTCGAAAGCTCGGCAGTCTGTGGCGGCGCGCGCGGCTTCCTTTTATCACGATATCTCTTTACCCTCGTACCTTCGACTGCATCGAGGCAACTCTCCGTGATCTTCGAGCTAAATACACGAATTTTCTTGACGATCAAAAATAAATGCTGGGAGCATCGACGGTTATAAATCATGCGCGATCGATCGAGCAAATCTGAGTCGAATTATAAATCGTGTGAAGGCCCGGAGCGTCGAGGGTGTGCTGACCACGCCCGTTCTGCATTCGAGACCGAAATTTGAGGTACTCGGGCGTTCGCGGTAAATTCATATCGGTACCGATAGACACCAAAACACGCAATGGCGCATCACGGTCCGCATAACCGCCTACCGTCGCGACACGCACTGTCGAACAATTAACCGCGTGAAAAGTTGTCAATGGAAATCGAACATTGACACCAAAATTGCGTATCTTTACGACGAGGGCTTCAGGATATTCTTGTGCGTAATAAATAACCGGGGCACTTGTTTGGTCTCTTCTTTTTCCCTTTGCTGCCGCCTCTAGGATCTTTGAATTAATTGCAGTTTCGACGAGCTCTCCCTCAATCCCTCGTGCCTTCTTCCCTCACTCCCGCTTCTCTGTTTGCTTCTTTTTTTTACTTGCGTGTACATTATATCTCGCGAGTGAAACGCTCGTAGACTATACTTGCGATAATGATAGGGATAAACTACCGCGGTGGCCCGTGGGATATAACGCGGATCTCTTAGATATATGTGCACGCGCTTAATATCGCGTCACGCGATATTCGTCTTCGACGGCACCTTCGGTTTATTCGTCTGTCGGCGTAAGAGGCGACAATCCGGAAAACGTGATGGTTTGAAACAAATTTGTACAAAGTATATCGATGTGGGGGGCTAATATCGTGAACGGCGAACACAGTAAAAAAATAATGTCGCAGAATCATCGTACGAAGTTTCGTAAAAATTATTTTGTTAAATATGTGACAAACTTTTTTGTGCCGGCTTGGATATTCAAACTTGTCCTTCGATTCCCCGTGTTTTTAACCATTTTAGTTTGTCCTTTTGTTTGTAAAACTAGAAGCCGCATGATACAATCGAAAAATTGATAAACAAAAAATTGTCGACGTTTGTGGACAATAAATTGTTGTAAGAACTACAAACGTTTTTACTGTTTATCTTGCGACTGTTCACTGAGCCCGGAAACTATCTTGTGCGTTATCACGTTGAAACGACACACTTGGTTGTAGTTTCGCATAAGAACTGGCAGATTTAGTTAGGCTTCAAATAACAAGATTCACATAGATTTAGTGTCAGATGTTTCTTTTTGCAATTTTCGAATTCCCATGTAGCTCCTTACAGTCCACCTTGAGGTAAGCGCGAGTACGGAACAATATTTATTTTATTTTTTCAACTGTCCCGCGATATCGGGCTCTTCGCCAGGCCACGTCGATGGAAGATTCCAACAGGATTAGGGCGTGACTCCACGTTCGAATCAGGTGCACCAAGGTCCTCCCGTACGCTATATATTTCCCCTTGACTCCTCTTCCGTTCTACGCCGCTATGCGTTATTGCAATTGTAAAACCGTACCGTGCCACATGGGCATGGTACGTATACGTGCATGCATAATGGAATCGTTGCCCGCGGGCGAAACGGCGAACGCGAACGTACGATCCCGAGCAAAGTAACCAAGCGTCGCCGATAAATTTAGAGCTCACTTTCCATCTCATTAGAATACAGTTGATATAGCGGCCCGCCTTGCCGTACGGATACGGCTCAACGCGATGGGACCAATCCTGCGAAGGATTCGTAACGCTTTGCCAGGTATTAGGCCAAAGCTTCTCGGAAATTTCCAGGCAAATTCGGTGCAATTCGAATTGGAAGATTTTGGGGAAAGAGAGTCTCAACATAAGGAAATTTCCGCGAGTACCTTTTAGGTATTCGTTCGAGCTAAAGACGTTGCATTCACTTTGTTTGGTTCATTGCTCGCGCCGTAACTAAAGAAACGAACGATCTGAATATTCAAGGAAACATCGATGTATTACCGCAATATCGTTTTTCTTCAAGGATGCATGTTTCTATGCACGTTACCGGTCCGTCTCCGCGTTACAGTGCAGCTCTGTGTAACGTCGCGAGGGGCCATTAGAACTTCGACGTGCGAGTGTTGAAGGCGACCGACCGAGTGCGCATTGCACTTTCCGACTGCAATAAAACGTGCGCGAGACCGCGATGAGCCCGACAGAAGAGGGTAATAGAATAAAGTCATAATTATAAGGTTGCGAGGCACCCAGCCCGGTGCAGAATGGTGGCCGTCATTACCGCGGTAGAAAGGCCGTAGGAATTGTGTCTGGAATACCACTATCTCGCCCTGTTACGCTGACGCTTTGACAGCACGGCAAGACAGTGACGCGACAGACGAGAGACTATTTCAGGACTATATTTCAGCTGCGGAGAGAAGCTCTCATTGCATTTAAGTCGTCAATGTTCTTATTTGAGATACACCAGAAACGTAAAATTGTCGAAACGAACTTTACGCGTTCGCCAGATTCATCCAGTGATCGTACTCTAATTGGATACCCAAGATTAATGAAATTTTTTTGTAATACACTGAGAGAAGGATGTAGTAAATACGACTATATCGCTTGAGAGATATTACCGTAGCACATAGTATTAGGGCACTAGGGCGCCACCTATAGTGGGAAGTACCGGATTTCTAAGAATTTTTATTTATACTATGTGCTATGGTAATTTTCTTCCATTATCGGTAGTTTTTACTAGATTCTTCTCTCAGTGTATGTATTTTTTTAGGGCTTGCATGTCGACCTCATTTTACCTCCAAAGTGACAACGTAAATATACGATTCGGAGTGATACGAATAATCACTCCGAGGTAATCGGAGTGACACGATCGATGTTTATACGGAAGGCCGGATGTACAAATGGTTTTGGTTTACCGAGCTCTTCCACATCAGTTCATCATCAACATTCTCATGGAATCCATCTGAGAAGACGATCAGAGCGAAACTTTGCCAATGCCCTCGCGGCACCGATTCAATGCTCGCGGGTGACAAGTGTCCAACCGCATTACTCGAAGAACAGCAGAGAGCCAAACGTAACCAGCGTTAGGCCTTCGCTCTACTCTGCTGTCTGGCTCCGTTCTCACTGCGCGGTTTGCCGAGGGGTTTGGACGAGTAACGAAGGAAGTTGCCGGTGTTGGCTTCTTTCTTATCCGAGAAATTAGACGGGGAGAGAACGTGGCTCTAACGAGCTCGCCGAAAAAGTGGATTTATGCGACCGCCCGAGGAACAGAGAAACGCAGCGCGAACAAGAGAGGAGATCTATGGGTGAGAGGCTGAGACGGACTGGCAAGCGAGCTAGCATAAAAGCAAGCAAACATAGGCAACCGTGCGAAGACTAGGGTGCCTGTATAGTAGTGCTGTATAATGCGGTATACACAGCGCACTGATAATCACGGCTTCCTCGTCGTCGTGCCTAATCATAAGCGAGAAGCAGAACAGTGCGAGTACGGGTTGGCTCGCTCGCTCGCACGTTTGGCTTCTCGCCCCGTGCATCTCACCGTACCGAGAGAGGCTTACACGCCGCTCATTAACATGCATTCACACCGCAATATTTATCGCGCGGCGCGCGTTCCTACGCTCTCCGCGGCGCGAAACCACGGTCTTCGCGCGATGTGTCCGTACGTTGTACCTGCACTATGTACAACGCTCCGCGAAGTTCTGAACCGACGAGAGAGCGAGACGAGCGCGCTCGCGCTCCGGGTATATATTACCGGGCGACCACACATCCCGATCTTAGATAAACGCGTGCGCGTGAGAGAAATCAAAAATAAGAAAACAGTGAACGAGTCACCTGACGCCGGGACTCGCGATCGCTAGCGAACGAAGCGATACCTCGATTGAATCTTAAATTCGTTACATTGTATATAATTATCAATGCCATTTTCCGTTTGTTGCTTTCGGTTGTCTCGTGAACTACGGTGCTCATTTTTCGAGAATTATTTTCTCTAGGTAAACTGCCAGTGAGCCGAAAATTAGCGTGTAAATCGCTGCGATTTCGGTCGACACTTCCAAGACCGATGGACACGGTCTTGGGAGTGTTGGCCACCGCCTCGTCCTTCCGCGGAGTTCTTCCGTTTGCGGCAAACAGCGAGCCGCGAGTAGCTTTATGGTCTTGAGCTGCCAGATGTCCTCGACGTACGTAGCGCGTCCGGCGGCTCGGTATAGCGTGGAGGCAGCCTCGCGCTCAAAGGCGCATTCGCAGCAAATACGAGAAGGTAGGTTTAACAACAAAAAAATCAATTTACTATCGACGCATCGCCCTCGAGTCGCGAGGTTTTCTGCGGCCGCTACTGAGTCGCCGCGCGCAATTAGAGATCGTGCTCGCGCCCGGATCGCGACGTGCCCGCTCGATCGTCCGCTCGCGTCGTGTGCCCACCATTCCGAGGATCACCTGGTTGCCAGGGGGCACCGAGGGGGGAAAACGATACTGTGACTGGAGGCATGATGATCGCTCCTCCGGTGCCGATGCACACACGGCCAGTCTCGCCACTTCGGAAAGGGCGAGAGAAAAATCGCGGTTCTTTTCTTGCACGAGTTCCAACACTACCGGGGACTATAAATATCGTCGGGGCCCGCAGAAGCCGGCTCGCCTGACTTACATATATTTCTTTTCTTACGACGGTGTTTCGAAAGTACTTCGCGGTACTGGAAAGGCGATCCGGCTGAGGGAGAACGAGGAGAAGAGTAACAAGCCCTGCGACAAACTTAAACTTTGAGTGGATCATTGATTGGACGAGAATCAAATGTGTCTGCGGTTACTTTTGACCCCGTGCTTTCCTATGCGACTGCCTGGAGTGTCCTGCTGCTGTTTGCATTTGCCAAACGAGTAATTTCGCAGATAGAGTACGTTTACGTAAAGTAATTCAGGATGTACTCGGACACGCAGGCTCGTAACAGTGTGGAGAAAGATAGGATTTACGTGTAATGATAATAATTTCAAATGCACGATTATTGTTACATCAATATATTTCAGTACGAGACTCAGTTTCCTCGGGCCGAGGTCCCCGGAGCAAAAGAGCAGAACACACAGCGATGAGTATTATTTTCCTTCGGAGAGGGGGAATCGTTTAAATCGTCGATTTACCATGAGGTGTGCAACCGCTTGATGGAAACTAGTAACAGATATGTACGAAAGTGTGCACAGAGATGTATTACATACGTTATCAAAGCGCCTAAGGTTGGTCCGAGACGTACGAACCTTTCCAGCGCAAGCCACACCGGACGATTACGTACAAATTATGGGTAATCAGCGGGGGAAATGAGAATCCACCTTGCTTCCAGGAATGCATTAATAACATCATATTCCTTGCATTGCTTCTATCGGCCGGCCAACGCGCGTCTCTCCCCCTCCGCCACTCGCGGACCTTAATGATCGCTCGGTACGTGCCAAAACGCGAAATTACCTTCTCGCGCGTACCACTCGCAGGCCCGAGTGCAAGTGCAAGACAAATAGATATCTCCTCCCCGATCGGTCGTGTCGTTTCACGCTCGATTTCGTTTCATTCCTATTACCCGCGAGAGCACGCGAATTGCGAATTTTCGATCATGAAGTTCGAGTCATGTAAAATATTCGGCAAAAAAAATGTTTAACATTTTTTATTTAACAAAAAGAAATGAAGAAGTGTCGCTTAATTAAACACCGTGCGCACGCTCGAGATGAACGGACAAAAGGACCCCAATGACTATTCGCCACACGGAACGGATAGGGAGCGCAGATACTGTACGTAACTGAACCATCGACGTTCCGCTTCTGGCCCGATCGGACACGCACCCTCCCGACGTGTCGTCGTGTACAACATACCTTTCCGTATCTCTTCCGACCCTCCTTCACGCGGCAACGCAACTTCGCTCTCGGTACTCGAAAATATATCGACCGAACGAGCGACGCAGGCGCTGCTTCACCTCCTTGCCGATCGTTAATGCGAGACGATTTGCATATTATACGCATCAGCGTTCGCACGAAGCTTGTACTACCGAGTGTATTATCGAGGCATCGATTATACGCCTCACTTAAGTTTTAATTCTCGACGCAAAACGTTAATTAAATCGTGCTCGTGGCAGGAGGAGCCGACTGCGAGGGCCGCAAGAGGAGGAGCGAAAGCGACTGGACAGTCAGATTTCCACGTGGTATTCCGAGAGTCGTGAAAATATTAGGCGCCAGCATAATCCAAAGACTTGCTTCCACTGAGTTCCCAGTGGATGCCTGACTTCTCTCATTAGGGTAAAAGTGGGCACATAGTCGATCTTGATCAGGACGTGAATCAATGATGCATGGACCAGGTCATTTTCACCACTTTTACCCTACATTAAATTTGCCGATTCGATACACCGTTTCTAATTACTCAGAGCATAATTAGTTGTTTCTGTCGTGGCCCGAGTAGTCGAACTTGGTTACATTTATCATTCGATATTACTGACAATATTATTATTATTAATGTCAACAATATTGACAAATTGAACAATCGAATGACGATCGAAAGACAAGAACCGTTTATATTCCGCAGTGTCAAGTTTGGTAATTGGAAGGTTAAATCGTAAGGATGCATTTACGGCTTAGACCGTGCGACGCGGGAGCTGCAATAAAAGCGTGGTGCGCGTCGTGATGCACACACGCATTGCACCGGCCACAGCATAATCCTCCGTTATCGCGCCGATGCAAATTAATAGTGGGAATCGGGCGTGCATAATTCGCGTGCGGTCGAGTGCTGCACGGGGACGATTCATGAATTATACATTGGTCGGATGACTGATCTCTCTACGCGAGCAGCGGCAACGGCGGGGCAGAAGCGGCTCGCTGGGATACGAGCGATGAGATCGCGGTATACGCTTCCTCGTGACGTTAAAGAACAGAGAGTCTTTCGAGCGAAAGCACGCGGTTCCACGATGTACTAGTAAACGTGTCGTACTTTCTCGAAAAGGGGCTTGCTAATTGGTTGAATTACCTTTTTTTTTTTCATTTCGCCGCGCACGTCCCCTCCGTAAACAAAACGGGATCCAATGGCGTGCTACGTTCGCACATGCGTGTACGCATACGTTGGTACCGTACCGACGGTATTACAGTACTCATGCGTTACAAAGTGCGTGACCATAATGCAGACTCTGGCGACTTCGTGCAACGACTTTCTCGATCTTCGCACGCGTGTGTGTGTTTTTGTTTCTGCGGACACTCGGGCGTCGTCCTCTCTCGATGAGAGGACACTCGGTCGCGTGGATTCTCCTCGAACGGTTTGATGTTTCTCGGTACATTATCATAGCGGCGCGGTTGAGATAGAGAAAAATATGGAAATCATCGAAGATGAGAGGAAGAATGGAGAAGTTGCTCGCCTCGTTCGGATTTCATTGGGCCGCTGGCAATGCTATATACGGGTGCGCGCGTTTGTACGCACGAGTTGAGATTCTATCGGGATAACGTCGTTCATGACTCACATACTCCGTCTGTACCGCGACCCGGGGAATTCGGGTCATCGGGAATTATTGCAGTGGTTCTAAAAAATTATTAGTTTCCTCTCGGTCCTAGCACTCGTTCGATTCCAATTAAATATCGCGCAACGACACAGACAAAATAATTTGTGAGCAAAGTATTATCGTGTCCCGGTGCTCGGCGACATTCCTAAAATATTTACCGATTACTCGGGGCGACGGAAGCGACGGCCGCGAGGACGACGACAATGTCGTGGGATTGTGGCACGCGAGATTCTTGCTTTATCGCGATTCTTTGCCTTTCCGGCTGCGTTCATGATAACGGCGAATATCGATTTCGCGCGGGAGGCTCTGTCGGGCCGAGGTACGAGACGCCAGGCTATTCGCGTGACGTTGCCGCGCTTCGTCGCACGCGGAGGGACAATCGAGCTCGTCATTTTCACGAAGTATGATTGGCCCCGAGACCATCAATTTTTTTTTTCTTCTCTCCGAATCGTTCGTTCCTATATCCGAATAAATCTAGCGTGCATGAAAAAAAAAAAAGTTTTCAGAACCGGTGGCAACCAGTGGATTCGCAGTTTGTCGCGTCGAAGCTGAAACTCGCGTTCAATCGATGTAGCGCAAAAAATTTCGCTATATTCCGCTATATTCGGCCAACTCTGCCGGCTTACGAACCCGTTCCGTATTTGGCGACACGCGACGTTAATTATTAATCTCGGTGGGGCGGCAGTTGAAATTGAGAAATCCAATTACAATAAGAAAATTCTGGTAATGCATTCAGTGCGGACTACCCAACGGGCATCATTTTATTTGTGTCTCGTCATGAGAAAACGCGGAACACACAAATATTAACGAGTCGCTAATAACCCCAGTGTTGATGCGACAATAAATGTATAATTAAAAAAATATATTAACGAACCCTTGAATTAAGCATAATATTCTGGGTAATCGTGTATCAACCGATTCTCTCTGAATCTTACGTTAAATTTCAAATGAAAATTATACTTTGAAAAAATCATAATCTTGAGCGTGAGATGAATAGGGTACAGTTTGTTGCAGAACGTTACTGCGTCAAATCACGAATGCATTAGGGTTACATTTTTTTCACTCGATTCAATATTCCCGCCGTTAAAGTAACGTACGAATGGTATTCGATGGGATGCCAGAACCAGTGAGGTGCATCGGGAGAATAAAATATCGCGTTAGCGCTTTATAGAGGAACATTAGGCTATGCTGTGCGGAGAGATGATTGCAGCGTACGATGCACATGGGACGGGACGGGACGATCCGGTGTGAGCGCGCGTGGCCAGCTCGCGAGCATTCTAACGGAACGGCGTGATTTTCGTCTCTCATGTCTGGCACTGGTCATCGCTTCTCCATACCAAGGTGTGAGCTGTTATTTGCAACGATGACCGGTGAATATGCGATTATAGCATGGTTGATGGGGCGCGAGGTTCTCTCTATCAGATGAACGTGACTGAGTCGCGACAGTCTGTTCGATTGTCGACGCTGCGGGAAATAATCTTTTATAATTTTTATTTATAGCGCTAACGACGGAAATTCCCGAGATGAAATCTAATTCCGGACATGAGAATTCATTATTTCATTTTTTGAATAAAAAAGAAACAGTGAGTCCCGTGAACGGTGAAGAACCGGAGATGAAATTGGCGGAGTTAGTCGTGCTATAATTGATCGGGGTCGCATGGCCAAGTTCGCACTAGACATAGTGAACTGAAGGCGTACCGTGAGTCCCTTAATCGATCGTTTTCTGTCAAAAATCAAAATTTTGAAATAAAAAAACAAGATTTTGAAACAAGAAATGACGTTACAGAGAATATTTTTCATTTTTCTCTGAAACACAGGAAAGTGGCTAAAAGAACGTGTGCGATACGTCTCAAATGTATTTGAAATTAATCGCGAATGTAGCCATGCGACAGGAACAGAAGCTCGCGCATATAGTCCAGTAAAAATATTTTTTTAATACGGAGAAGCGTTGCCATTACACAAGAATACCGGGAAGATTTCTCCCTACCGTGAAATTCTTAATTACGAGTGATCGCCCTGCGCGTCCCCGAAAGAAAAATCCGGTCTTCAAGAAAGTTGTTACTCGATCGTGCGGATCTTCCCGCTTCGTTGAATATTACCCACGTGAAAAAAGTACATGTGGCATACACCATGAAATAAATTTTTGCCGAGAAATTGTATTGCAATATGTTTCGAACCTATTTTTTACACACATCTTTATTCATGCGAATGATACTCCATACGGTCACACGTACGGAGTAACACATTGCGTAAACGATTTTTTTTTCAGATTTATCTTCAATCACGTCCGTGTCTTAACGACTCGTCGCGTTCGATCAACTCATCCTGATTAGGCGGTTCATTACTAATGATAGCTCAATAATAATGGCGCACCCTGGTTACGCGCCAGACTTATAAATCATATAGTATATTCGCCACGGTGCGTGTGATGCTTGTCTTCTTGCACGGATGGATGCGTGCGGGAGAGTGTCTGGTTTGTATACCGGCAACTATCTACTCTCGGTCGAGTGGTACGCGCTAATTCGCGCGACTTTGGGCCCCGAGGCACTCTCGTACTCACGTGCAACGACTCCGCACGTTGGATTGCCGGTTGCCGAGGTGTATATGCAGCCTGTTATACAAATGTTTATACTTTATGGTACAACGGTATGCGACACAGTATGACTTTTCTCCAGATGTAGTCACGTACGCACTGTAAACACAGTGCACTTTTGTGTATGCGTTGATAATGATGATGATCACGAACAAATACGTTGCGGACACACCAGCCGTCAGATGTATGGATAGGTGTATCGTACCAGTACCCATGATAATCGATATCATGTGGTATAAGCATACTGTAGTAGAGGCCATACTCGTGGGAAGTGCCCGCACCCTGCGCCAACGGAACATGTATGTATAAGATGCTACAGTACAGACGGCAATCATGCGGATCGGACCCCCATGATAATGATAACTATCCGACGTAATTGTAAATTCGTTACGCCCTCGATAGAGCAGCCTATTCTCGAGTCATTACTCCGATTTTCCATTATGTCCACTCTACAGACAGATATGGATACACAACGGTTGACTATACACTCGCCGTAAGGTACACAATCGGGCGACCAACGAGAGTGCAATATATGCATCCACCGTCCGTATTAGATTTATCTCCAAGGTCTGTCCAGCTCGAGATCTTCCGGTCCGACGATCGCGAGGCGACTTGTACCCTGAAAGATCGATAATCACGATCCCCGATCCGCGGCCCGGGATCAATCTGGCTCTTCTCTTATAACCGTCCCTTGATGCGAAAACCCACATGAGATAGATAAATCTTCAGGTTTTCAGGGGGCCCTCGAAGCGAAGCCCTGGAAAACGATTCCCGAGGGAATCTCCGAGCCGTTCGATGTTCTATCACGATAGGAGTACAGTCTTGATCCGTCCGTATGGTCCTCCGATCGTGAGAGTAACTAGCGTTCGGTATATATCTCGTTCCCTGCTTCTTCTTCTTCTCCGTCCTCTCGCGTTATAGTAGTTGGCTCAGCTTAGCAGCAGCACTCTTAGAGGATCAGCAGCAGCAGCAGCAGCAGGCCTTGCTTACTTGACTTCAACACCATGGGAACTCGGGAGATCGTGCCAGTATGTAGATGGCGAGAGGTAGAGGCACCCGAGGTGTCTCAAACCACACCACGCGGTCCTATCCTGGCTCACGAAGGTGGTCTATTAGTTCTTGGCTGTGCTTTGCGCACCGTCTGATAGCGCTCTCTCTTTCTCTCACCTCTTCCAGTGAGGCACACGGTCGCTGGTACAGTGCAGTGCTCCTGCCCATATCTGCGATCTATCCGATAAGATGCAACAATACAGGAAGTCGCGAGGGGGCGCGCGCGCGCAAACTGAGACCTGTACGTACACACATACTATAGATAGTGCCTATGCGCTACCTGTGTGAAGGACCGTGCTGACCAACAGATCCAACAAGCATTTCGTTTTAGAGACCACGGACCTCGGGAAACACACTCGCGAATCAAAGCCCATCTCCTGAACCTCTGGTAGATTCTCGATTTCGATAAGATAAAGAGACGCAAGGGTTCGGACAAGCTGGATGAATTAACGATAATGCGGTGCGTATATGGTGCGTGAGTTCCTTCGGGTTGAAGAACATACGCATGCGCGGTCTTCGGGGGTTTGCTGCTGCTGCATGTATGTCGGACGGCGTTCGACGAGCTCGTCCTGTTCCCATTTCCCAGTGGGGTTACCTTCGATTTCTTCCAGTCGGTGCTACCCCGTGATATAGTGGATTGCGCCGGAACTCTCGATGGAGTTCCAATCCTGTTCGATTGAAATGTCAGGAGGGGTTGAAAATGCCACATCAGTCAAATTCGGGTGTGAGTTTAGATTAGGAAAATTGCTTTGTGATATATTGTTCAACGAGAAATCCGAACACTCGACGTTAATACGATTGTTGACATTCTGTCCTTACAACCGCAATCTCAGGCGTTGCAAGTTGTACATACCGGCCTTTCGCATTTGTACGATTTGTATATCGCGGTACCATCCTCATTCGTACGTGACGACACGATCACGAACACTCACGGAGATCGTGAAATAAATGGCGTGGCGTTGGAAAACCTCTCTGGCTTCAAAGGAGTATATGGACTGGAGTCATCGCATAACTTCGGGCCGGGCGCTGGTAGCACCAGCAGGCACCAACCAGGACCAAGTAGCGAATATAAGCATAGTTCACCGGTGCGGTGGGCCCGTGTCCTTCTGGTGCCGGTTCAGCTGCGCCGCTCGTACTCCTCCTCCACCACCTCCGCCTTGTCGTCGTTGTCGTCGGGCATATAGCCCGGGAAGTGCACGGGCCGGCCCACGCGAGGATTCCACGGATGCAAATTCGCTGGCTGAGCTATCGCCGGATCGTGAGCCTCCGGGTGGAGCGGGAGACAACGGAGAGCGGCGAATAAGCCGGGAGGAGAGCTTCTATCTACTCTCGACCTCCTCGTCGTTGTCGTCGTCGTTGCACCGTTGCACTTGCGCCACGACTCGCGGATGCATGATGTATATCCGCCACCGGGACGCAAGTCTCGAATATGCAAACCAGCGGTCCGCTCCGCGGCGTGCACCCGCGGGGGTCAGCCTCCGGTCATGACTGTGGCCCGTGCACCGCTTCACCATCGCCACAGTAACCACTATCATATCTGCAGGGGCTATTGCACCTCTGCGGAAACATTCGTCGATAATGGGAAAATGAGTATCATACTGTAGGTACTATACAATCCATCCGTCTAGTACCTAACTACAGTAATCCGAAGGGTGTTTCATGTGGGCACTGCGAAGATGCGAACCTTACGAGAGGATTGATCGATTACACCGGGTCCCGATGCGCACGAGAGCACAGAAATCGACGAAAACTAACCGTACATATATTTAGCATTTCCCAGGCCAATCACACAGCCGGTATTCACGATAGAACAATCGTTCCCCAAAGACGAGTATGGGAAAGGGAGAGATCTGTTGGCCAAGAGAGGACCCAACAAACGTTCTTTGAGCAGCCACGACGACACAAAGCAGGTCCTCTCTGCCTGGCGCATCCAAATATCTCTCGTCACAGTGTTTGTATGCCTGCGTGGCTTTGTAGCTTCATAGTGTAACCAGCGGTACATGTTAGCGTATGTTCTACTGACTGGAGGGTCAGAGGCGAGTCACAACGACACAGCGCATTCCATAGTTCCCTCTGGTGGATCGCGCTGAAGACCGACAACAATCTCAGATAATCCTGTGCGTATCGTGGTTCAGTGAACCATCTACGATTAATTTTGGCTGTTTAATAGATGCTCGTGTCTAACGTCGCATGAATCGGTGGACGTGCACGAGACCCGTAGGAAATCGCTGGTGGGATATCAAGACCGAGTGCTATCGAGCAGATCGGGATTCTCGAAGATCGGAAAGAAGAAGATGCGAGAGAAAAGAGTGGACGCACCCACAGGTGCACTTGAACGGGGCTCAGGTGCATTCGCCGGGGAGCCCGGAGGCTCTCTTTCACCGCTCGGCTCCTTTCCAGAGATAAACCTATACGTATACTATATATACCTCCTACATACGCCACGAGCGGCAAAAGGTGGACGGAGACGCGAAGGAAAAGAAGATAAAGAGAAAGAACGAGCGAGAGAGAATGAAATGGAAGGGTGGAAGAAGGCATTCCTACACGAGCCCAGTCGGATAATGATACCGAGAGCGTGGAAGCAGGCAAAACGAAGGGAAGAGTCCGAGTATACCTTCGCGCTCTCGACTCCCTGGGATATGCTGGCCATCAGAGCTATAAGCTCAGCGATCGGCAAGGCTCTTGCTGTGGGCTATCCCGGTGCTGCTGGGTAGGCCGGGCATCGACTTGCTTCCCGGGACTTGAGCGATCTCCCATGGCAGTTATCCACTTGCGAGTTGCAGACCGCCACTGCTACTGGGTCAAGCGCCAGCGCTCAGGGGCACGGGAACCCGCTCGACTACCCGCGTTTCTTACTCCGCTTCTTCTTCTTCGTGCTTGTTTGGCTCTTCGTCTCACCTCTTGCAGCACTTCTTCTTCTTCTTCTTCTTCTTCCTGTGATTCTAATGGCCATGGGCCGTGCCGCCACCGACGCCACAGTACGAGAAACTCATCCCCGGTTCAGTGCTGAGCGTCGATAGTCCCAGCGTGCCGCGTAATTTCGCCCGTCGAGTGTAACTACGGCACACTAGATCGGTCCATCACGATTCATGGGTAGGCAGAGTTCAGTGCAGCGCTGAGTCTGATGGTATTGGTTTGCAACCATTCCTACCTACCGCTGATGGGAAGGGATCGATGTCGAGATCAATCGGGCAACCTATCAAAGCGCCCGATACTCGACCGGCCAATGGATATAATATCTTCTCATCGCTTATTTTCCTTTATTATACCTAATGGATATCGATTCTTAAAGCACGTTTAACCTCTCTTATACGATATGTAACTTTGTAACTTTTGCACGAGTATACAAATATCTTAATAATGTGACGAATCAACAAAACTTACATCACATGTGTGGTCCTTCTGACAACTGTACCCTAACCAAGCGAATTCAACCCCTCCAGGCTCTCCCGGTACCCATTATCTTCCACTCGACATTTCCTCGGTGTCCGTATGTTCCTTCACGACTCAACCCGGACCGCGATTCTAGCAATCTTCGCCAGATGCGCACATTTATCGAATTAAACGCGGCCTAAGTGAGCGAGTTGTAGGTGTGAGTACGAGACTCTTCTCCGCATTGATCGAACGAAAATGTTCGTTGGTCTGCATACGCCAGGACGAACGGTTCCGAGATGCGCGTCCACAACGTCTCTCGTCTCGCTGGCAAAAGGTCCCTCTTCCTATCTATACCGTGTCCTAGTCGTATACTGTTGGCTCGGCTCCGTTGGCCGTGGAGTGCCGGCGAGCCAAGGTGGATGATGCTGCTCGGGCGCGAGCAGTTGTGGTGTGCTAGTGGGGGCGTGCGATAGTTCAAGTCGTGAGCGGACAGCCCCGCCCGACACGACCGCGGTGCATCTCCGTTCTGACCCCCGCTGACTTACCTCGGGTCTCTCTGACTCCCCTCGTGCCCCGCCGCTCGCGAGGGGCTCACCGGCAATATCCCTCCAAACCCAGCAATCTTCCCCTCCGCTATGCATACCGAGTACTCGCTGGCCGAGTGCGCTCTGTGTGTGCTGCACTGCCAGCACTCTTGCTCGACACTCTACTGTCTGGGACTGCGGTGGCTGGCGTGTTCTGCAAGTGAGCGTCGACGGAGCAACCCCACCCGGAGGCCCATCGCCGTGGGCAAAGGCTCGGGGGCCCCGGCGGTGCATCTCAGGAAGGAAGAATAAGAAAGAGGACGAAGCGGAGAAGCAAAAAGTACATGGGAAGAGAGGGAAAGGCGAATGAGACGAAGAAGCATAGAAGAAGCGGCAGTGATAAGTGTGGGAAGGGCCAGTTGCATAAGGTCTAATATTATGCAAGCGTGGAGAAGGGAAGACACGGCATAAGGAGCCAGACTGAATGCGTTAGATCCTTGAGGGACCCCGGTAACATTGGAGCACGCAGAATAATACCGGGGGGACTGCCGGCAATCCAGCTACATAGCATACTACAATGTATTATAGTAGGATATGTAGTGTACCGGAGGAAACTCGGTCTACTCGGGCCCGCTTTAACTCCACCTACCCACCAACCTGCTTGCCAGTCTGCCTGGGTTGCATAGAAAATCGCGGAGGAGCGTTGAACCCAGGAAGTGCGGCCGTGAAACAGTCATTCCTGAAAGGTTAACTCGCTGAGGCCCCTTTCCGAGCAGCTCCGAAGGAACTGAAAGGAGAGGGTCGTGATGCGCTCTGCAGAGAGAGGATTGATCGAAATGTAGCGGAAAATTGTGAGTCCTTGGATCTAAAAAAAAAATCGACACCATCAAGTTCGGTAATGACATTGATCCGATTGATGATCTCGATCTCCCGCTTCTCCCACGCCCAAGAGCTGGAAGATACCAGAATTCAGTTCCCACGTTAGTCCTGCCTGGGCTCACAGTCTCACAGTAGTCTCCCACTAACAAGCCCCCCCGCGTATATAGACACTCGCTCATAGGTGTCCGTACGATCGGAGGATTTCAAGATCGACTGTTACATGGAGCTTGTCAAAATTTGATCGAACAAGTACGCCTCGTCACGAGATCGGGGGTGTATAACGATACATGAGATGTCGGTGGATGTAAATATAGTAATGTGCGGGAAGGAGAAGAGACTCGAGACGCTAGCCAGTTCCCCTCCCAATGAACGATCGCCGATGGGAAGTCCGGACTATGCTGAGAGATAGGATAGACCGAGAGAAAGAGAGGGTAAGAAAGAGAGAGAGAGAGAGAGAGAGAGAGAGAGAGAGAGAGAGGGCACGGGATACTCAGGGGGGGCCACGAAGGTCACAGGGCTAAGGCACTTCTCACGCCCTCGCCGCGTCGGTGGAGCACCCCACTTAGACGAGCCGTACGTACGTACGTACATCTTAACGCGAGCGATTAGTATACGTGCTTAATTGCCGTTAACGTGCGTGCGTGACGGTAGGTATCGATCATCCGAGATTTTCTCGCTGGAGCACAGCCCCGTGGACGGTATGAAAAAGCATCGATGTACGAGCGGGCGAGTGAGGATGAGGGAGGGGACGATTATTCTCTCTCTCCTCTCTCGCCTGTCTGATAAATTCTCAGGTACAGTTTCTCGGTGCAGCTTGAATACAGCTCGCAAAGATCATAGGCTCCATCGATAAAAGGCATCATTCTATTTCAATGACCGGAAGTAAGATTGGATATCGGTACCGGGAACATCGACGGTAACCATAGTGATGCCCGTCTCGTCCTACGAAATTGTCAAGTGTGCAGGAACTGAAAGTCGTGTCACCGGAATATACGACCACGGAATGGTGCAATAAAGAAGGATCCGAACCGCCGTGAGTACCGAGAGTAAGAATAGTCAGTGGGTCGAACCAGAGAGGATGACAAATCGGGCGATCAGTCTCTCGCGCCGCCCGCCCCCGCACTTCAAGCACCGATCAAACTAATGGTTCGGCAGGCTTGTTCGCAAAGACTTGCTCTAATTAATGATGGTGTACCGTTGTACATAGGCACCTATATAAGAGTAGAGAAACCCGAGTGGTCTTCCTACCTCAAGAGATTCGTCACGTATCAAACTGAATACTCCATTACCGAACTCTGCGCTCTCAACGAAATACTTTCAGATTTACTGTCATTCTACTTCGATAGTCGTAAGTCCAGACACCGACCAAAAAATCTTAACCCCGTTGTATAATTATCCAATTAATTAAGCGAGAGAGAACTTACGACCGTGCTTCAACGATAGCTCTAACGATCGCGCAGACAGTGTAATCGAAGAGCTTGTTCGATCCTCCTTCGTCTTCTTGTGATCCTTCGAGGCCCCGGACTCGAACTTACGACCTACCGGTGCGAGAGGTACTGTACCGACTCGAGTAGAGTCCTCGTCGTCGTTGTAATCTTTACTTTGGAAACAACGACCGGTATAGCCGCTACCTACGGACAGTGTATCTACACACAGCGTACGATAATATACGTATAGCGAATCCGATAGATCCTATCTTGGTATGCTCGGGGAGCAGCTCGCGCGATATGACCACATTGCCTATTGCTACTCGTCTTACGCCTTGCGATGCTACTGCACCCCGGCGCTGCACCGGCACTCTATGCGCGCTTCACCTCGCAATACGTTTGCGGTTCGATACGATTTATCTCGATCGGCAAAGCGTGCGCTCCTCTCGGCTCCGCAGCTTCATGGTGCTGTGCGCACAAGAAACGACGAAGCGTCGGCTCCGGGTGGCGCAACGACTCCGAGACAGAGACTCCGAGTCATTGTAGTGCATTCCCGGCCCGATTCGATCGTGACGATCGAATTCCATTCGACGCGAATAATGGTTCTTGTACAGGCGCAAAGACACTGCATGAGAATTCTTTTCAATGGTAAATTAAAACGGGGAAAGCAACTTGGTTTATCGGAACTTTCATCGAGGACACGTGGCTTGTCGAACGGACCCTGCGGATCCGATGCGCCAAGAAACATACCAGTTTTAGTTGTTCAGTCATAGTTTTAAACTAAAATTCGCCCCCTCTCGAATAACCGTCGGAAGGACGTGTCTCTAGGCGCGTTACACTCCAAACAGTAAAAAGGATAACGCCGCGTTACATGAACGGAGTAGCGGCACGGTTAATACGGTTACGCATTATCTAGATTGCTAACCGCGCGCACGAGGTGACTGTAGCTTCCGGCGGGCGTCGGGCATTGCGCTGAAACAGCATGAGTAATTAATCAAAGACAATCAAACTCTGGGAGCGACCGCTCGCACCTATTCCCAACAAACAGAACGTAACCATGCGTACGTACCGACGGCTCTATACCCTCTATCATCCGTCATATTTATTCCCCGCGCGATAAAACTCCGAGGGAAAATAAAATTCTCGTTTCTATATATAGACACACCACTTATCTTATATGCCTTCTCGGCTGCACGTGAATGCATTTACTTTCTCCAATAATTATCTCGTTAGCGGTACCGATGTCAAAAGTATCCTTGGCAATCCGCAATGAGCTTCGAAGATACCCGACTTTACCAATAAGAATTACCGTGAAATTGGTTTCACGTTAAAATCTCTCGATTCTTATGATCTTGAACTTGTCGCTTTTTCGGTCTTCTGTCAAAGAGCCAAGGGGATTGATAGCATACGAGCGATTTAATTTCTTCTCACGGAGAAAAGGTCTCTTTTACTTGCGCATGATGCCTCTTCGAAAAAAAAAGTGACATTGAACGCTCGAGTAAGGGTGGTGGCCGGAGGTGCCCACGGACGAGAGGATTTCCCGTTGGTCCGTGGGAAGGACGAGAGAGATATAGGTCCTCTTGGACGGTCATTGTGAATCTTGCCTCGCCTCGCAGGATTAATCTCCGACATCGTTTTATGAGAGTCCTCGGACTCCGTGATGAATTCTCGGCCGTTCGTTCGCGCATAGAATCAAGACTCATCCCGTACCCTTTCTTGCTGCGTCTTCCGCGCCATACCCACGAGGGAGCTTCTCGTTCGCATCAACCGAGAGTCGAAAGAATAAAACAACGACGAGGAAGACGCGGGAGAAGCCACCGGAGAGCGGGCACGCCCCGCGGATATCTGAGGGTATAAATAATTGGCGACCGAGGAACGGGGGGGGGGGGGGGGGGGGATGGAGAGGATTCTTCCTCATGCGACAACGGGATCCCTCCTTCCGACAAACAACTTTTACTTCGCGTATGCGTGCGGACTGAATGACTCTTCGGTCTCGCACGGTTAACAAAGTTGAGCAAGCGAAGGCGCCCTTTATGGCGCCGGCTACCCGCCTCTGCCGTGCGTACCCAAGTCCACTGACCATAGAACGAACATGCATCGAGCGTTCGACCAGCGGCAGGAAAGCCACGCGTTTCCCCGAGGCGTTTCATTTTCGATTGCGTCACATGCCAAGAGGCCTCCGTACCTGCAGCCTCTCAGAGACCACGCGCTCGCGCAGTCAACGCACCGACCGGAATTCTCTGATCGCTGAGCTAAAAAGTTGCGCGGATTTATCGACGCACCGGAACGTCGAGGTGCTGCGCTTGAAACTCCTGGCTACTTTTCTTCGTTGTCTGATCAGGTACCGAACATCCCGTCCCATCGTCGTCGAACCCGTCGTGCTTCCGCCAAACTACGCCGAGGCTCGCTTCAATAACTATCTAGAGGTGGGACAGCGACATTTACTGGAATACAATAGAATGCTGATTGGGCTGGGAAAAATACACCAAATTTAACCTCGGCCAACGAGTCTCGACCTGGCGCTCTTGTGCCAGAAAGCTGCTCGCATCCGTACCTCGAATCGCGAACACGGAAATACATAAGATTCGGGACTCAACCAATGAATATATATCATGCAAGTCTCGAGGAGAGGTCATCTCTCGCGAATTGCGTGCAAACGACCGGAGAGAACGTACCGACTTTGAGATGCTCTCAGTAGTTTCTCAGCTGTACGTAGGTCATTATACGTAAAGCAATTGGTAGTCTTTGCGGCGTCGTGTTCATAATGTTCGATTCTCTTTCGACTCTTCCCGTTTACCGGAGAGCGAGCGGGCATGCGAAATTTTTTTATGAGCCTCGGATCGATCGACCGGCGCACAGACTGCTTGGCACGGTCGCGCGCTCGCGCTTCGGCAACAATGAGCCGAGGATCGTTACTACTGAACGGCGCACGGTATACTTTGCCTGAGAAAATTACCTCGCGCATTCGCCCTCCTCTTAAACGGGTGAAAGTTAAAAATCCTCTGTTCATCTCGTACTCTCATCTCTCCCATCCTCTCTCTCACCCTTCTACCCTTCAAAATCGAACGAGTGTTCGCATTCGTCTCTCGTCTGACATCATGAACTTGACATGCAGAGAAGTTCCAAAAATTTCGTTGCATCGTCGCTTCCGGTTTCAAAATCTCAGTTGTCAACCGAAAGTGACATATCGGAAATACGTCACTTCTGGTCGGAAAATGAGATTTCCAAACAGGAAGTGGCGCATTTCCAGGATAACGCCACACCGGTTGAAAATCTCAATTCTCAAACCGGAAGTGACGTCACAAGAAATTTTTCAAATTTTTCTGCTTGACGTCCTATCGAACTCAGTAAGACACTCGACCTGTCTTCTCGGATCAACGCTAGGCAACGCTTTACATCGGGGACGGAGATCCCGCCTTTTACACTTATAGTTTTATGGTCAGGATTATTTGCGCGTAATGAGCGATCCGGCTTAACTGGTACACGTAGATGTAGTTGAAGGAAGTTTTTTCTGTACTCACTTGATGGCTAATATGTTTTTATGATTAATGTTAACCTCGGTCGCTACAATTATTCTTGCAGGTATTTATGCGTTGCACTTATGTCTTTTGATTATTAATTTGATGAACACAACATGATTACTTTCGCGACAATGCACTGTTTCTACCATATATACTTAAGACCAAATACGACAGAGACTTTATAATAAACAAGATGACAAGCCTTTGCAAGCAGCCGTGCGAGCTATGAACTCTGACGAACTCACGGGTAATGGTGCATATATAATGTGACACATTTAACGAAAATCTGCGCACGGCGCTTGGTACGAATGTATAAGAACAGATTGAGTTATTTTTTTTTTTATACGAGACACACGCCCGAACTTATTGTCCACAAACGTCCACAATTTTTTACTTGATAATTTTCTAGTTTTACGAACAAAAGTGCAAACTAAAATTGTTAATTGCACGAGAAATAAAATGGCAGTTTTTTAATATTCGAACCTGAACAAGCGAGTTTGTTACTCATTTAGCCAAATTATTTTCACGAAAATTCGTATTCCGATTTTACGAAATTATTTTTTACTGTGTAGTAGCTTAGTGCTGGATTCGGCTTCGCTCCGGCTATCCACGCCGGCCGGAGAAGGACCGATGTGACGTTTTGGCACACGGCAGTCAGTGTGAAGCCAGCGACGTGCCATTTTTCCAGGTACGGCAGAGTCCCACGTGCGAACAATGTTTCAATCAACCGCCGCGTGATTGCTTGAATACAATGTTTCGGACCGAGGCAAAACGCGCTTTTTTTCTCATGACTGGCCAACGATCAACGAAGTCATAGTTGATGAATAAACTAACGCTGGTGAACGATCGGGACAAAGAAAGTCGGATGAGTCTGTGGCGAGGAAAATTACAAGCCGACACGCGCGAAACGGCAAACATACCGAGAGTGCGAGAGATTACACGCTTGGCTACTGCCGTGGCGCATTCTCTACGGCAGCGTGAAGAATCGACGACGCACCGTTGTAATACGCGGGGCGCGCGAGGGTTCGATTATCGAACCCACACACGCGAAACTCTCTGCGTCAGTCATGGCATCCCATAGGAGCTATTTCAATTATCGCGTTTAGTGTTACGCGAAAATGATGAAAATTTCATACGGGATGGATCTTCTTTGCGGAACTTTCGAATAACGATAAAATATTTTTTTATTATTTGTAACACAAGGGATAACGCTACAGTTTGCACGTGCACGGATGCGGCATGTTATGCACACGAGGCACGAAGCGGCAATCACTCAACGCGAAGAATGCGGAATTCCCGCACCGGAATTCCGAATGTTCGGCCCGTTATCGGCCGTGTCCATCGAGCATTCGGTTATAGCGGTTGCGATCGTGCGAATATCACGATCGCCTCTATGCGCGATCGAGGAACTCTGACCTTTGGATCCCTAGGATTCGCTCTGGTGTGTGTCTTTACTGTTACGTGGAGGATTAAATTTTCATATAAACTCACCGGTAGATGCGCAGTGCGGGGGTGGCGTGGGCGTCGTCGAAGGCGAGGGAATCCTCCTGGCTGCGGTAATTAATGCCGCTGCTGGACTGTAACGAGGCACCTGCAGCACAACCGGAGTCTTCACCGACAGATCCACGGGTTCAAGCTGCACCGGCGGTCCCGCCGCCTATTTAATTGAAAAGAAAATTCAATTAAACACCACTGTGGAGGCCAACGCGTTCGTTTAGTCTATTTTACTTCATTCAAGTGGATCATATTTCTATGGAATATATAATGAAGCTTTCATCACAGTTTTACCCAACGAACAACAAAAACCAACACATTGAAGAATTCTCAAAATTGTCGAGATAAAAGTATCGGAAATATGTAGATGATGAAAATTTAATAAATCATAAGAGATCACCGAGAAGTGAATACGATAAGCGAGGGTCACGCTAATTGATAAATTCTCCATACTGCGAATCGTCAATGATAACAAAAAAAACGTCATAGAGTCAGTCGATAATGTAGTGGCGGTAGCTTCAAAACATCCTTTATATAGTGGAGCTTGATTCTATGGACAACGATCGGAGGACTGGTTGGTAGCAGAACTCGTTCAGCGGCGAAGCCCATCTGATTTCGCGCAATCAGCATAACCAGCGTTTCCATTGACGTGGACTAATCACGACCAGTTCCCACGAGGCGGACTCTGAGGATTGCCCATTGCCCGGTAACTCGGGCGCTCGAGTGTGCGTGCGCATCGAAGACACTCGCAGCTGATAGCTAATGGCCAATAGAGCTAATAGCCACGAGCAGAATGATCATTGGAGTGATGAACATGTCCCAGCGATGCTGAACACCTTTAAGCCTCCCGAGAATGCATGTCGTTTTAGCGACACGGAAAACCGGCATTCCTTGAAACTATTGCAAAAATGTTCTTATTACGATTGTTTACGGTGGACGCCCTGCGGAGGTAACGTGGGAATACTCTCATCGAAAGTCCCGATCGTGCTACGCTCCTTCCCTTTTTCTTTCCCAGCTGTCACGTGGAAATAAATGAACGGTGGACTTGATGCTGCTAATAATACAACGCTAGGTAGTTCTTTTTTTTTCCAAGATTACACCGGAGACGGTGGTCGATAGAAACGAGAACATCTACTGAGAAGTACGAACTACCCGCCAGATGACGCTCAACAAAATACAGTCTAATATGATGTAATTATGCATTGAGAGAGCGCACTATAAACACCTTATTTCCCGTTCGCACAGTGTCTAAGATCGGTGTCGGTCTTGATGCCGTGAAGATTCTCGGCTTTATCTTGAACACATATTGCATACGATACAGGACATCCAAGACTACGAGCAGCAGAAGCAGCAATGAGATTACCGGGACGTCGGTTCTTTCCGAGGTATAAACCACAATCCAAAGAAGAAGACCAAGAAGAAGAAGAAGAAGAAGAAGGAGAAGCCGAAGAAGAACCGTGCATAATACTTAATGAGCCTATCTACGTAATAACGCGTAATTGCCTCAAGCGTGCTCGATCCCCGTCGATAATTCTAAGCACGTCCCGGGGCTCTGTGCACCACGCTCGGTTGAACTTAAGGGAAAACTCCATAACGTGTACCTTCGAGATTACGATACGTATACACACCCGTCCTGTCCGGCCACACGGCTGTTAATAACATTATTATTTTGACAAACTAACGTACCACCTTTCCAGCATACCTCCCAACAAATCGGTAAGTTATTCATTGGGGAGCATGAAAAAAAATGATAACAAAGAAAGGATCGAAAACGTTAAGTATGAAACTGCCTCGCGTTTGCAGTGACAAAAAGATTCTCTGAACAGCTAACAAATTCGTCTCAGAAATTCGAAGCACACGCACGTTCGGTTCCCGGTCTCTCTCTCTCTCTCCCTCTCGTCTCCACGCTCGTTTGTCCGGACCACCAACGGAACCTTTCCACTTTTTCGTCTTGAACTCGTCGCGCTGATCCCTTCGGGAATATCGCATCGGCGTTTTTTTTCGCGGACAGTGACACCGAGCGCTCGGCCGACACATGACTCGATCGGCGATCTGCGCGGTTTCTTCGCCGGGGACGAACAGCCCTGTGTACTCTGTTCGCTGCCCGCGGCTCAGAGAGATCAAACGAGATCGTTCTCTTTTCGCGGACTTGCCTTCTTCCCCCGGGGACCGGATAAGCAACAACAGGTTCGAAGCTTTCCGGCGACAACGCACGACTCCATTTCGTCAGCCCGAACTCCACCTGGTTCTCCGGACCGGGCGACCCGTTCGACCGCCGAGATATCGCCGGCACACTTGAGCCTCTCTCGACTCCCAGTCTCCGACTCGGTACGACCGTTCGTGTCTCACACCGAAAAGGATGAGACCTCTGCGAACTGGAGCTCCTCTCCGCCGGGTTCGCACGTTCCCTCGTTATAACACCGCGCAAACTCAGCGTATGTACGACCAGAGATGATCGCGAGCGAGAGAAATAAACGACTCAATTCCGGGGAGAAACGAGATGTTTATGACCACCGTTCATGAACATCTTTATTTGGCGGAGCATACTTATATGCCTCGTTACTCTCGTTAGCAGAGACTCCCGGCGATTCGGACGAGCAGATGAGCATCCGCGGAGTAAACACCAACCGCGTTCGCACACGCACCTTTGAACAGGTACTCGAGTGAATGAACGCGATAAGAGCTACTTTGGAACGTCCCGAAAATCTTCGCTTTAAATTTTTTTTTTAATTCTCATGCGTTTATGCAAACGATAAACCGCTACCCAGCTTGGAACCACGGTGACCAGTTCTGATACGGTACCGGCCAATTGATTCCGATTAAAAGCCGAAGCTCGCTTCACCTTCGAGCTTTTCGCTTCGCCACCATGTCGAAGCTGTCGTGATTCCCGTGAGCGTTTTCACCGGCTTTGTAACACGCCCAGTGACGTCATCGGATCCAATCGCGATACACGCCCGGAGTGTAGTCGGTGCGGATACGGCACGCCTGCATCTCGGACTCACCCGTGAATCGCGCGGTGCATCGACCGGCAACCAAGGCGAATTAAGCTGCAACGGATTTATCATGGACCGAACACTCCTCCAGCCTCCTCGCCTCTTTCCGAACTTCCTCTCTTTGCCTCCTCGCGCTTCCCTCCGCTCCCCGTCTCATCGCTCGGCTCGAATCCCCGCCTCGTGGCCGGCTCGGCGAGTTCCGATGAGAAAAGACCGTGCAGAACCGCGGACCTCTCTTCGTCGCTCCAACTTTGACTCGAACCTCGTAAAGTTGTCATTGATCATGCTAGAGATGAAGAGATGATGCATCGGCGGGGAACAGAAAGCGCAGTAATGCCCGCTCTTACATCGGGACATCACAGTGGAGCATTGTACGGGGTGTGAATGCGTCGGGAGATAAAATTCTTCATAGGCATATGTATATTCATCAAGACGCGCCGAGAGTGAAAGGCGAGGCTCGAAATAGCGCATGGCAATTAATAGCAGGGAACAATGGTAGGTTTGAAACAAGAAGTAAAATTAATAGTGCCCGTGACAAATGGCTCAATAAAGGGGGTATAAAAGCAGGGGAGCATTGAAGCATCCCGTACGTGGAGTACAGCCGATTGCACTGATGAGAGAGGGAGCATCATCTCGGGAAAACTCGGTCGAACTTGTCGTTGATCGAGCGAGCAGGAAACCGCTCGGAAGATTGAGAAGCCGAAGAATCCAAAGGAAGTGGTAGAATAAGAGGCGAAAGAGGAAGACGGTACGTTTCCTCGCTCGCTTTCTGTTCACCCACGCGCAGCGGTCGCGGCACCGCAATGAAAATATGAATAAGCGAGGCCGGGAGGGCGTGCTCTACCGCAAAGTCATCCCCTTTGTAAAAGCCTCCGAGCAGTCTTTGCTGGATGCTTGTGTATATTCTGTGTGCGCGTTTGTATATAGGCGCGAAGAATACGAGTGCTCGCGTAAAGAAGGGCCCAACCCTTTGCGAATAAAGAGAGCTGCTCCGGGGAAGAGATCAAAGCGCGCGCGTGAAGGAAGAAGCTCTTCAGCGCCTGTTTCACTGTAAAAAAAACTTGCAGTAGGTTGAGGCACTTTGACAGACTGCGGTACTACACATGTTCTAAATATAGTGGAGACAGGCTTGAGTATCGCGTGACTTTGTTAAGCAATTCGTAATTAGAGCTTAATTAAAAATCAAGAAAAATTTCATTCTTCACGGTAGGTCGCCGATTCATGATCACGAAAAATTTTTATCAGAGAGATATTCTACGAAAATGGGGGGACAAAAATCGAGGGGATCCGAAGCCGCTCATTATACGAAGGACTCTGCGTATTTGAAAGTTCAAGATTCATTTATCAAATGTGTGCACTCGCACTATACCTGGTGCCATTTCGTTGCAGTTCGAGACACTTCGTTACACGCTCGGTATATGGTACGTGTTGTATACACTTACGCTCAACCCCTCGCCAGAAGCAGTAACGATTAATTATTAGTTCATTAACCGTACGAACTAATTGGTGTATTGATTTTAACGAGTTTCGGCTGCGTCCAGTCCACAACGCCATTCTCGTCTCTCGCTACCGAGAAATATCGTCGGATCTTAATTACACGCGTCGAGGCTAACGCACCTTTCGCCTGGTCTGTTTGCTGCGCATACCATGGACTCTCGCCAATATAATTTCTTTTTAATTAAAAACAAATATAATAATTTACATACAATTACATTTTTATAAGAAACGAAAAATTAACCTGACGGCCATACCGGAATATTCACCTGTGTCTCTACCGTGGCTATTAGACTACCGGGTTGTCCCTCTCTTCTCTCTCTTTTCGAGCATATTATGTTGAAATACCAAGGTACATCATAATATATCAAGTATCGGTACACGATGGACGGTGGAACGAGTCAGCTGCGCTCAACGGTATATCGATGTATATGTCCTGGCCATTACATGTGGGAATCGTCCGTACGTAGACGGCAATAGAGTATACAGCACGTAGTAAAGAGCTGTACTGCTATTCATAAGTAGCAATACATTACCGGTACGGTACACGTGAGAGAAAGGAAGACGGAGAAATTACAATATTCATTTGCGACGATCGGGTACCGCCTCGTTCGAGCCACCACAGCACACACACACACACAAACACAAACGAACGTGCTATGCTCCTTAGCTTCGATTGCGTCGATAAATCAAATCTCCGAGACGCTGGAAATTTATCTTGAATACAGAAGATTTTTGCACTCGCCGTTTCTTTATGCTGTTTTTGCTGCTGCCGATGAGGAAGCGACGAACGTCCATTCCACGGGTAATCGAACAGCGTATTACGTCTGTCTGTTCGCATCCACACACTGTAGCTGACTGTTGTTGTGGGTGTGTGGAGAAGCACGTAAAAACGAAGCTGAGAATCAAATGTTCGAGCAGAAAGGCGTAGAATGAGAAAACATTTGACTAGTTCACGAAGATTAAACGCGTAACTTATGTATTTATTATTATAATCGTGTATTGATTTAAATCATGTACGCCAAACTCATTTCAGAGAAAAAACATATCTGCCATATGCCAAGGCCATATGTTTAAATTAATATCTAAGGCGTATACCTTATGTTCCTCAATTCATCTACTTCTGTAACTGGCTGCGTTCGAAATAAATTCCAGAGATTTTTTAAATTATCGAACGTCATTCTCGTTGTGAAAATCGTATTTTTATACCGGTAGGAAATCGTCGCTTCCGGTCGAAAACTGAGTTTTTCAAACCGGAAGTGACCTTTTCCGGCATGACGTCAAGACCGCGAAAGACACCTGCGTCGTAAAGAAAAAAATTTGACAGTGTAAATACATATGTAGAGATACGTGGAAGGCTCTAATTATATGGGTTGTACCGAGAGCTTACAGCGCTGTTGCTAGTACGCTGAAAGAGCTAGTGCGCTGTATCGAGTACGGAAGCGAACGAGGAACGAGCAAACGAGCGAGTCTTCGCCTCTTCTCCCGCGTAACAACTCTATTAACACGTCCTTCGATCTAATTACGTGCGGTCAGCGCAGATATAATCGTTGTTCTCTGGACCCCTCGCTTACTCGGACCATCGAACACGTACAACATTTCGAAAGCGCTGAATGCGACGAGCGCGAATAGCCCGATAAGTGCTATTGTTCGATTCGTGCGCGAACCGAATCGTAATCGGTACGCGCTACGAAATGTCGACGAAGGGAGAGAAGAAAAAAAAATGAAAGGCTCCGCTTGATTCCCGTCGATACGGACGCGGTTTTGATAATATAATTTCGTGAGACACACCATACGCTGATAAGTACCGGGGAGTAATAATAATTGCAGAAAGAAATCGGGTAGCTCCCCGGTAGCACCTGCCGCTGGAATGATACGAGAGGGGGATAATATTCGATCCAATTAAATTTCTTTACAAGCCACGCAGACACACGCAGCGCACTCCCGTGGTAATGATATTTAATGGTCCAGAAATCATTTTTTGTCTCTCGCGCGTTTCGCGTCGGGACGCATTAAAATCAACGGAAATAATGATCCGTTATTAGAGGGAGTTGCCGTACGAATGTGTCAGAGCGATGCTCCGCCACACGAGAGTTCCGAGATCGCTGTAGCTCCCGAAGTTATGTGCATTCAGAGATTCGCTTATTGCCGGGACTTAGTCATTAACACCATTTCATGATCGTTGACACGTACACATCGATGGATCCATTACGTTAATTGTTCGAAAGCATTGAAATCATGCGGAAAGCTGTTATTTATTGATTTTTTACTTCCTCATGGAGGAAACTATGTTTTCCTAAAAATAAAAATTTGAGATTTCAATGTCAGAGTACTTAAAATAGACTAAATAAGACTAAATAAGACGTAGTACTTAAAATAAACTAAATAGAAGTTACCCGCAGAGAAAGCTATGCGCAAAATTGTAATAAACGAGGAAGCCCAGTTCAAATTACCGTGAACCTTTTTACGCCCGGTATTGAGAAGAGCCCATCGAAACTAATAACGACGGAATATATATTGGCGAAACAAAGTCTCTCTCGTCGATATTTACGGCGTACCGTGAAGGCGTACATACACCGGACAGAGTGAAGAGAACTGCCGATCGTCGGGAAGACCGCGCGGCGAGGTTCGCGGCACCGTGCCGAAGGGTTTTTCAGCGTCGGTGTCCCTTCAGTGGATCCCGTTAAGGCGGCTCCATCGGCTTCGGCCGGGACTTCTGTATCCGACGGCGAACGAGCGAGAAGGCGCACGCGATCGGTAAAGGAGCAACAGCGAGAACCGAACGGACAATGAGCTTGTGCCGCGCGCAAAGTGGAAATGACATTTGAGCCGTCGCTCGCCGACGATCCCGGGGCTTCTCTACTTTCCGCTTCTGCAGTTGCAGTTGGAAGATGAGAGCGTGCGTGGATAACCGACAAGAACGAAGAAGAAGCATCGGCTCGTTATCGCTAGCTTACGACTCCGTTGAGAGAATATCCCTCTCTCGCTCCCTCCGCCTCGAAGTTCAACTCGGGTAAGACGCAGCGCCTTAGCTTCGTAGGAACCTGAGTAGGAGAGTCGTGAACTCTCGTGACCGGGCGAGCTCTATGCGATATCCACGATCCGCACGTGTACAACCCGTGCCCACTCGGGAGCACCTGATCCCTCGCGGGACACACACCGGTTACAATTACAAGGTGTATTGCCACGAGTCGAAGAAACAGCGGTGGACGTCTTGAGTTTAACGGGCCTCGATGTTTAATATACGTGATTGATGCGTTGCGAGTACGTAATCGGCGAAAGGCTTCGCGAACGGCTTCTCCCTTCAATATTGAAAGTTTAACGGAGCGAGCGTGTCATTCGGCGTATTAGCGAACCGAGACGAGAAAAATAAATGGTTTCAATTGGAAAGTTCTTCGGTTTCTCTTGGTTCGAAAAACTTAATATTTTTCGAGACCGGAAGCGGCGTCACGGAGAAAAATTTCAAATGTTGTTTACGCAACAACATTTTTTTTGCATCGCAAGTTTAGACATTATATAGCGAAGAATCGATGATGGTCGTACGGCGTGTGAGCGTGCACAAGCTCGTCCTAAGAATATTTCGAATAATAGTTCTTTCCTGAATTCACGTTTAATTATCGCCCCGGGCGAGGTTAGATCATCGTAGATACCTCGGACCTACCGAAAAAAACATTCGTCAAGGAAGAGTCGTGAGTCGGCGCTCGTCTTCGTTTCTCTTCGACTCATTCCCTCCTTCATCCGCTCTCGAGAGTCCTGTTTGATCCTAATGAACGGTTATGTGCCTCCTTTCGGAGCGCTCGAATCGAGAGCCTTTCGTTTCCATATACGCGTAGAGAAAAAAAAATACCATAGCGGTAATTCGAATTTTTGAAGATCGTTAAGGTCCCCTCCCCGTTTTCCGTGTCGGGGAACGCCTGACCGCAACGCAAAAATAACACAGGCTCGCTCCCGTGGATACGTCGGTACACATACAACATACAATAATTATTATTAATCGTGTTAATTACAGGACGCAAAACAGGAACGTTCCACGAGGCGTCTGTAATTACGAAGTCGCTTTCACGTTAATAAAAATAAACGTTAAACATAAAAGAAAACGTACGAGACGAATAAAAAAAAGACGGACATCCGCGAAGATTGAACGAGAGCTAGCGATCGATGTCTGCGGTCGTAATGATCGTTGCGGTGAGAAAGGGCAAAAAACCCGACACATGCCATTAATGGTCATTTATAACGAACGCACTTTCGATAACCAGATTCGGGCAAGGGGAGCATTCGAAACGGCGAATCGATTCAAATTCTCGCCGATCCGAATCACATCGGGAAGAACGGTCGAGATTCGAGAGCCGCGGTCGGGATATAACTAGCTCGGCTCCGAGGTGGTCGTTTGCGCCGCGGACCGTCCACCTCCATCGAACCTCAACCCGAGCACAATCCGCCGGGAGCATCTGTTGCATGGCGGCGGGTCATTGCCACGATCGACTTAGATCCCTCGATGATAGCGTGTATCGCGACCGATCGAACAACTCTCAATTAAAATCGTTCGATGAACGAACGAGAGAGGGAACGAAGAAAATTGTCGGTTTAAGCCTTCGCACGAAAGAAGAAATACCGGTGGCACACGAACGGATGCAATCGACACCCGTTTCTTCTGATTGCACTTGATGCCCTCGTTTGCCTCGACTCCATCGTACCAATCTTCCAATTTCTCGTCAGAAGTAGAATCGCACCGAACTCCGGTAGAAAGGCACCGCGTTTCGTCAATGGTTAGAGAGAAGATCCGTCGGTTCGTAAATTCGTGCGGCACACCCTGGTCCTCTCTTGCACAAATCGTAACGAGCGTTTCTCCGCGTGTCAATTCTTTCCAACTCTTAAGGCGCGATTAAGATCTGACAGTGGGCGGCTAGATTCGAAATTCGATGATTGACAGCCGGACGCGCCGGTGGGAGATCCGGAGGCCTCGCCACACATCCCTGTCCCGAATCGACTGAATGATTTCATGGATCGTGTCGTTCGATCTACGATTCACGTAGATATTTCTTATACGGCATCTTTCTCCGTCACGATCTGTTCATCTTCGCAACGATGTATAATTAACGAAGAAGACGAAGAAAAAAATGGATGGTGTCAGCGTTTATAAGTATGACGAGAACGGATAGAACGAAATGGGGGAGGCGCCGAATACCGTACGGGCAATTGTTTCGTCTATCGGAGGGCCTCTAATGATGGTCGTCAATGTCCGTTGATAGAGTCGACAGGCACCTGCGATGAGTGACAACGTCTAGAGACCTCGAGGGGAGCCGCGCTCACTCTAGGTGATGTCTTCGCATGGTTTACCAGCTGTTGAACCTCCACGTTATGGCATCACGGCGAACCTTCCCCCGATGCAACGTGTGTTTACGAGGCAGGGGGCAAACTCCGCAGCGCGGTTGAGGAGTGCATCATCCGACGCGAAGCGGGGATAGAGAAAACCCGCGATGATAAATCACGTCGGCCTTGCTTTTACAGTACTACCGTCTTTCGTGGATGCACCGAGAGATGCGCTTTAACCGAGATAATCCGACAATCACGTAAATTCCAATTCACTCTGATTACTCCATCCGCCCCCACTTTTATGGAAAAATTTTCATGAACAAACACTTTGGGTAACTTGGACTAAACGGGGCACGATACACGTCAAATGGCCATAGTCGATTCATGCATTTCCGAATGAGAAAAAAAAAATTGGTTGGATTATCCAAAAGTCGAGGTGACATACTTTCAAAGTGCAAAGTGTTTGGTACAAATGAAGCATTGTTTTGTTAAACGATTATTTGATTGAATTTATTAAAAATTTGTCAATTGAAACAAAAATTTTGGTTGTACCAACAAAATACACCTTTGAACAGATGTCACCGCGCAACTGCTCAATCCAACAATGTCTTTTTCGCAGTGTATTGTTTATTGCAGGCTTGAATTCTCCTAGGGATAGATAATTGCGACCAAAGCTAATATTCATGGTTTCGTTCAGTCAGAAGAATATAAGAGTCAAAACAAAAGATGGTGAAGCCAGGATGACGCCAGCATGAAGATGATTTCATAAATGCGGCACGCGTGTCGCAGCATTACTTGCGATATGAAGTCCAATAAAACGAGAAAGAAGAACGGCTGAAGCCGCAGCCTGTTGGAACGAGCGAGTCTGAAGAAGTGTGTATAAGGCGGTCTTCGGCAAACCCAAGGCGCAGCAGATGTTACAAACTGCTGAAGGACTGCACGACTGACTCGACACGTTTCACAGGCGCAATGAACATAACGAAAAAAAAAAAAAAAAACGAAAGATTGAAAGAAAACGACGAGCTTTACACACTTTACCTTCCGCTTCCTCGTGTTAACGGCCTCTACGACTCCCGGATGCTAATGTTGTGCAGTTGTATGACCGTTTCCAGAAGAAGTAAGCAGGTAGATACGTCATCATTGGACCACTTAAGAAGGAACGCTTGCAATTGTCCAAAAACAATTTCTATTCACAATAGAAGGGGTCCATGAAACCCATTTCCTTCGTCGTTGGGGCGCCATAAAGATTGGACCACCAAGATCGCTATGAATGGACCACCAGATTCCTAGTGTAATTAGTGAAACTGCATCCTATTCACCATTCATCGTTGTCATGCGTCATTTCTCTTATGATTAATCGACGGTTCTGACTGATAATCTGCATAAATGGTTTAGAGAATGGGTGACTTAATTCCTTAAATAATGAGTGTGTAGGAAAGTCAGACAGAAAGGGTCTGGTCAAAGTGACCAAAGGGTTGGCGTAGTCGACCGAACTTAAATTCGACAACTTCCTTCGCAGAGTTCGAACGGATCTGTGGATCGTTCGGGATTCGCGTTGATACCGACGCTCGGAGTTCGAATCGCATCGGTCACAGTTACGGGAAGATTGAGGAGTGACAGACGCGTGTTCGGGCAAGTTGTTCGAACTCGGAGACCCGGAACTAGAATTCTCCACCGTGCATTGCAACACCAGATACGCGTACATGTATTACCGAGCTACGTACGAAAAACTCCGTTCCAGCATCCGCGTGAAATGCCGGTTCCATACTGCGCACAGACGCGGAATACGAAACGTGGGCACTAGAGCGTATTCATAAGAATAGACGAGGAATTAAAGAATTCCTCGGGAGCCGAGAGATCGAGATGAGCTATAGGCAAAATACGTGAGAGAGATCCGTGGGTCGCGTGTGAATCGTCGAGTATACACGCCTTCGCGCGAACGAACGATTCGCACAATATAATCTCGCCATGCAAGATGCACAATCGAAACGGAGCGAGAAGCATGCTTCTTGATTTTTTTTATTTTCATTTTTTTTTTCTGTCGAAGCTTGCGATACAGGTATCGAGGCTCGCTGGCAGCCTCGCCGATGGCCTTCCCCGTATGCACCGCCCGCGAAGCCGAGACTCACATCTCCCATTGTCCCTCGGAGAGATCGAGACGAGGGACGCGCAACGAGAGATCGAGAAGGTGGAATACCCGGCGTGTCTGTCTCGGGCTGCCACACCTCGCGAGAGATTCACCTCCTTCGATCACCCCGTCCGACTTCGCGCCGGTGTGCAAAATAAATGTAAATTCGCTGACGACTCGACGGCCGACGCCTCTGCTCCGCGATTCTTCCAGCAGCTTCGATGTGCGTTCTGAGAACGGCAGAGAAACGCCATGAAATACGGTGGATAGTGAACCCTCTCACGAGGGTGCCGGGGTTTTCTAAAGAACCTTCGACTGTTCGAGATTTCTGTCGATACGGATTCTTTTCGTCCGAATTTTTCCATGGCAATTTGTAAATCATAACCGTAAAGGATTTTTCTATGGTAATTTGTTAATGATAATCGTAAAGGATTTTTCTGCGGTAATTTGTAGATGATAACCGTAAAGGATTTTTCTATGGTAATTTGTAAATGATGATCGTAAGACAAGCTTACAGCTCGGGGTGTACGTTTACCGTGTTCAATAGAGACGAATGATGAAAGATGATAGAACGCACAGAAGAGATGGCCCTTTTCTCTACAACCCGGAAGTCGCGAAGACCAGCGGATAACCCTGAGGCAATCGTTCACTGTGTTTCAAGCTATAGCCATATGTTAAACCAGGTATACAGTATGATACTGTATAGCTAACGTGCCTATACGCAAGTTGAGTGAATAGGGGAATTCGCGATAGAGCTGCGGTGCTCATGTCCGCGTGGCGCACGCGGTTGAACCCAGAGGTTCCTCTACCGGGACATCTCGAACACGCCGTTCAACAGCCGAGGCTTGCGCATCGCAGCGAGAGATTTCTACGATTTTCACGTGAAAGTACGGAGGGGCCTCACGCGCACGCTCGCACACACGAGTGTGCTAAGCCGCGTAGCGAGATGCGTACGTACACAAGTAACCCTGGCGCAGGAGAGTGCAGAGTGCGCGTTTACGATACGCGGTTGACCTACGACCCCGCGAACGCTGCGCCGTTGCGCTGCCGCTGCTGCACAGGCCTCGCTTCTCGGCTCATGGCAATACCGAGGGCCAGTTAAGAGCGCTGTTTTGCGTTACAGCGAACCGCTTGCCAGAGACCAAGGACTCATCCGGTTGTTGGGACGGCTGGGTGAGCTCTCGGGCATGGGGCGTGCGCTCGTATACTGTACGACTGCGATGGGTACCTTACTCATTGTCGTTCCCGTTATCGCAATCCGGTGATCGTGCGCGAGTTTACAACGTATATCAGCGTGTTAACTCATCGCGAGGATTTTTTACAAGGGCGCGAAGCGTCGGCGTTATGGAAACCACTACGAAAGAACGTCTTGCCGCGTTAAACTATGTTCCTGTTCCCAAGGGGGACCAAAATTGGACCATCCGAATGATAGTTTCATATAAAACTTGAAGGGCATTATCGTCAAGTCAGTCAAAGAACTAGCCTCTCATCATTCTTCATCGTTGTCTCAATCGATTAGTCGTTCGGTACGCAATGAAGCGATCCGCGAGATCGCCCACTGTTGCGGTAACAGTAATTTATACTTCTGATAGTTCGGTACGTGTACCAGGAAAACAGTCGGTGAGCCGTTTGCGGCAGGTGGCGGGAGCAGGAAGGGCACTTACTATAAGAATTCGAGAATCGCTTTTCCAGGGAGCCAGGCGATTGCTGCCAAGTTCCAGTGCGCGTTCCGAGTTGGCCACCGTTGTCCGCGGCACACGGGGAGAATAGATCTTCGGCGAGGAAGGCAAGAATCGCGCGGTATTAGCTCTTCGCTGCCCGGCGAATATCGCGAGTGCCTTTCAGATTCCTTTTAATTAGCAGGTGTCCTTCTCTACCTTTCTCGCTTGTTTCTTTCTCCGTTTGTCCGATAACGCATCCGGTGAAGATCGTCACATACAACAGTACGGTATATGCGCGCGGAAGTCGGATAGCTCCCTACTGTACGGCGTGCTGAACATGGTACGGTAGACCCATGAACCTGCGCCTGCACAAGAGTGCAACAGATGCAGTCTCTTCGCATTGCTCTTGTTGCCGATGGAGTTGGTGTCTGCATGGTCGTGGGTTGGTTATTATCTCGCCTTCCGTGCGCGCGCGGGCGCCCTCAAGGGGCGGGAGGGGGGGGGGGCTTCACGGTAGAGATAGATAGATATAGAAAAAGAGCAGCCGGAACGGTAGACGAAGGAAGAAGGGGGAAAAGAGACTTAAGAGTCCTCGCGCTAATCTCCGTAAGTGGCGAGTTGTGGCGGCGGCATCGTCCGGTCGCAAACTACGGTGTGTCCGTTCATCCGTTTTCTCTCCTCCTTTCTCGGGCTGAGGCTCGCTCGGTCTTTCTCTCTTCCTCGCCTCCGTTCTCGCTCTTCATTCCCCGCGATCCCACAGTCTGTCCAAACGCTTTCCTTTAACGGACAGTGCGCGCGGACACCCGTGGCGAGTAGCGCGAATAAGCGCCCCGACGATCGAATAGTGGGTATCTGTGGTGGGCACCGTGTGGCGTACACAAAGTCCATGGTCGTTGGTGCGGGAAGGACCCGAGGAGGGATAGAGTGAGGAACCAAGGAGAATATACTGTAAAGAGAGAAATAAATAAAGTAGTCGATAGGATGAGAGAAGAAGAATTCGCCAAAGCCGAGTATCCTATAGCTGCTGATGTTGCTGCTAGGCAGGAGACTCGGAATTCCAACTATCGGAAGCAATCGCGAAATGGCCGAGCAATAATTTAGAGGTTGTAGGTAGAGGTATCCTAGCCCGCCGACGCCGACGCTGAGGGGTATTCTTCCTTCGCTGTATACCCTCAAGATACTCGAACGTCGGTGCACCGGCTGGATCGACTCTATATAGAACTGTACACCGCAGTGGTATAATAGCAACGGGGACCTGTACCGGGCCATGGGCAAAACGCGGTTGACCGCCTCGGTGACGACACCGAGGAAGACGACGATAGTGCAGGCGAACCCGCGGTCGGTCCACCGCGATGCATATACATGGGAGTTTCTCTCGGGAAAGATGACGCCGACGAAGTGAAAGAAGAACGAGATGTACGGGGAATGAGACGACGGGGACGACCCATTCGTATTGTCATCGTGGCTTCGCCATGTTTTACCGTTACCGAGCCACACCGCCACGGGATAGAGGAATGCCAATGATCCAAAGAATAGGATCCAATATCGGGATGCACGGATGAAAAATCTCTATCATGCGTGAGAATGTCATGATATGCGGGAGATCAACTCTAGATCTGGCATAAGTGGGGTAACTTAGGATGACATGTCCTGCCTGGTGACATAGCCAATCGTTGTATCTGCATACAAGGCAACCGTGACCATATCGACCGGAATTGCACCGTAAGAAGGTATGACCGCATTTGAGTCTTCATACCGGTCCTTATTCGAAGCAACGAATACTAAATATAGCCCTTGTGTGAGCTGGACTCGGTGGGCATGCGTCAAGCGCCTACTTGGTCCGAATCAATCTCGTCTGCACGTCGACATTGTTGCACGGCAGGCCGTGAAAAGGTAGAAATAATAAATAAAAAAAAGTCAAAAGCGATCAATCAGCGTCCGACTACTGCCGGGTTTACTCCACTAATTCGCTACCCCCGTGTCTGCATACCCGGCCCATAGAATCATCGCTGAGAAAATGTAATCGCATATTCCCAGGACACACCCCGGCGCATAGAGTGCATAGGTAGAACGTACTGTACACCATATGCCCACGTTCGCCTCGAATAGTTCGACGCTCTTCACTCGGTGCCGGTGATAGGTAATGGTAGGCTCGTCGAGGCGGAGGTAGGTGTAGTATGCGAACGTACGGTATAATGTAGCGAATCGAAAGAGAAAGAGGAAGAGAAAACGAAGAAGAACCCGGAGAACCTGGCGAGTCTCGAGCAGGAAGGATCGAGGTGTGCAAATCAAACGGGATAAAAAGACACGATAAATGTAAAATAAAGAAACAAGAAGGAGGGATGATGCACGAGATTAGTTCCGATCGCTTCTGCACGCTGCGAAAGTTTGTACATCGGGTACGTAGCTTAGGGGTAGGATCGCATCGGCGCAGCATCCATGCGGAGACTTCTGCGGCGTATTGGTGGAGCACTCTGATCCGCGCTGCACTCGGTGCAGTAGTGGAACTACTTGCTCTAGACCACGGCAGGCATCGATCCAGAGACTGCCGGGCGCGGGCCCGATGGGGCGCGCGCGCGCTTCTGGCCGTTAATGAGTCATGTTTAATTGGCGTGGGAAGCCTGCGGGTATACGTCCAGCCACAGGTAACGGAATCCCGGTCCGTACTTGCAGTGATGCGCATGGGTCCTCGTCTACGTATGGGTGCAGTTGGATGTACATGTGTGCGGTACAGTATGCGGCACTGTATTCGCAACAACGTACGTATGCGCTGATGGGGCACTATACTCGGGCTCACGCGAGAACAGGAGAACCGAGTAGATGGTGAAATCTTGGTTACGGGCTTGGGATTCTATGATGCAAAGGTGGACACGGTCAATGTCGACTCTAAAGTATTCTACTGTGTGCATATGCACGCCGCGGCCTTCCAGCTTTCTCAGTTCTCTATGACTGTCGCGTTGCGGTTGCGCCGGTGCTCGGGCATCCGCAGATTCCACGGTGGAGATTCAGCGGACTAGGAGAATTTTATTCAAATTGGCGCGAGTACATCGGAGGCCGAGTGGAAGGAGGAGATGCATCCAATATTCACGCGCGGTCTGCTATGTCCGGAGGTACGAAGAAGTACGAATCAATTCCCGATGAGATTCTGATGCTGCCTGGATAATTAAGCTTTATACCTACGGCGCGGGAATAATATTCGCTGTTCGCGTGAATGCGGACGAACCGGAGATGGGATGGGTAGTCTGCGACGGCTGCGACGAGTCCCGGTTACATACTACCGTGCTATGAGCGCGAGTGTACACGCGCGGTGTAGGACGTGGCCGATCGTAATATCCATAAAGAATGCGCCAACTCGGCAGGGGTCACACCCATCTTAACGTATGCACGCTTAAATATACAGGTATACCACTCGCGAAGCAGGCGGGACCGAATGTGGGTGAGGTCGCAAACACTAACAGCTGGTTGAGCCACTATTCTCATATAAATTGGGTCCTTTTGTGCTGACTTCGCGAAGTACCGTGCATCAACAAACACGCGGATGGGCACACTTCCGCGATATCGTAATGGACCGGAGAATGCGCTGTTGTAAAACTTTAACTAAGTTTCCTTGCCGCGTTCGCCAATCGGAATGGGGGGGGGGGGATAAACTTATATTGCTCATTCCTCGCGCAATCCCGCACGCTGCTAAATCGACACCTCGGAATGCGAAGTGTCGCGAGCTAATCGTCGTAATCTCACTCTCCCGCTTTCTCCCTCTCTCGAACTTCTTTCCACCCCGTTCCTCTCCTCGCTCTTTTGCTGCCAACTTGTGTACAGCTGCTACCGTCGGCGTGCCGGCACGCTATCTTTCCCGTTCTTGCGATCTCTTTCTCCCTCGTATTCTCTTCCCGCGAGACTCTAACGCCCATTAGCTGCCAAACGTGGACCGTGTCCGAGCATCGGGCTTTACGATTCGGGTGCCATCACGTACGCGATACAAAGACGGGGAATCGAACGAGCCAGTTTCCATCCCGGGCGATAGGTCTCGCACTGCCGCAGCATCCACCTCGCCTGCGCCTCTTATATGCGCTACACACTCCGAGGCCTGTGCCGATGCAGTTCTCGCTGCACTCGCGCGGTGCACAGCTCCGAGCACGACGTAAACAAATGGAGACACGAGCTCACCGCTTCCTTGTGTATATAGTTCCTTCTATGCGACGCTCCGCAAACGGCAAGTGCCAGTTCTCGGTGCACGAACGACGGAGACCCGACTAAACGCGGACTTTGCTCGAGAACGCGGGAGAATCTTTTACGTGGCGCACGGAAAATACTATCGAAATCGAATCGTTTGCTCTAGCTGCGGTGCCTTCGGTAGAAGACGCGATTTCTGGCAACCGTGTTCGAATTGAGAGTTCAATGTATCGCGTGCTAGTCTAATAACGGGATAAGAGTTTGGTCACTCTCACTGTTTCAAATCGCTTGATGGGGTTTCCCATCAACTTGTAATTAGGCTCAGCTCGTTTTTACTTACATAAATAAATAAATAAATAAATCTTCTACACCAATGTTACGACCGAGGGAAATCAACAACACCGCCTATTTAATTTTGTGGCGGATATTATTAAATACAATCACAACTATTGATCTGAAGTACGAGCGGTCAAACGTCTGCTTTCTTTGAAAGTCCGACCAAGACTCTAGTGATCTGGTCAATGGATGATCTGTACTTTGTCATTTGTCGTACCGAGCTATTCCAGTCATCTACGTAATATCGCGTGTCTCAGTCAATCCTCGTCTCTATATCCGGTTCAACGTGTAAAAAAATGAATAAATATGATAAAATTATAAAGGATCTTGAACAGTACGCACCTCCCTAGACGTTGGAGGCCCCAGGACACAGGGGCTGTCCGAGCGGCGGGGCGCACTGGCCCACCGCTTGCTCGAGAGCTCGCTCTCCTCCTAAAAAAAGTAAAAACCATGCATTATCAATTTGTTTCATCTGACCACAATAAAACACTAAAAAGGCGAGAAAAAAATCATACTGCGTTTGTATACATGCGCAGTGTCTTTCTCGCACGCGATGCGAAAAAGTGCTTTTCTGCGTTCGCGTCGCGGAAACGAAAAGCGGGATTTTGCGTGAATGCGTTAGGAAAGAGAAGTTTATTTCTTCTACGTCATTCCATCACCGGGCTTTGCCAAAACGGAATGGATGACGCAGAGCGAAAGAGAAGAGTTCCAAAGTGTACTGTCTCTCGTGCATCCGGGACTCGGGCTTTTCCAGTCCGCGTCGCTCTTACGGGGCACGTTAATGAATCAATTAGTCGTCGGTAGTACGAAACGAAGGCGAGGGTTCTCGTGTCGGACCCTTGAGACCACGACAGCACGGTGACGATGCCACTGCGCGGCTGCCGGTGGCTGCTGGCGTGTCGCGGAGTCCGCAGAGCAGCGGTGCCAGGACCTGAACGCCAGTCGGCGGGCTCCGCCGGTGGTGAAGCTCTGATGGTGTCATGGCGGAATAATTAAGATCGCATCTTGGCACGGTGTCAACGGAGATTGTAGCGGCGTGCCCGGGCATACCGGTATTCTCTTTACGACGAACAGTTTCACGAGAGATGACTGGTAAGGCCTATACGGAACGGTATAGCTACGGGTCCGCAGTCGGGAGCCGGGGAATTACCCCTCCAAGAAAGGGACACTTCCATACCCCCGCGTTCTCTTTTATTATGCTCGGAGACCGGCTGACTCGCACGCGAGCGTAGTTATTAAAACGTTAAAACAATTATATGCCAGCGACACACGAGCAGACACACGGGCCAACTGTTCGCCGTACACGGGACACGTATAATAATTACTCCGCGACTTCTTGCGTCTTGTGCACGGAGGGTATCGTAATTTTGCAAGCGAGATCTAGGCGTTGGACCACCCGCGAATAATGCACCACGATGAATCGATTGTGGGGCGTCCGGTCAGAGGTTCCAGTGTTGGGCGAAGGGATTTGCTCGATCGGAGAGAAAACAGCCGATTTTTTTGGTACGACATTTTTAACGCACCGACAGCACGATCGCACATTCACCTCCGGTTGGTCGAGAGATGATTGTTATTATTTTTATTTTTTTTATTTTATCGATACGCAAACGAACAATCCGATTTGCAACCGAACCAATGGAACGCAGCTTGCCTTGCTTTGTACACGGTGGACTCGTTGCGTTGCGTCCTATGCCCATATTCCGAAAGCTCTCGGTGCGATATCGCGCGATCTTATATTTACACATATAAAATGTATGTGTATTATAGTATAGAATCCGCAAGGTTTATTACGCAACTGCGAGCGCAACGAGAAACCAATGTTACGCTTACTTTCGCCAGATTTCTCCTATTTTCCGTAATGCGCCGGGATTGCATTTGAAATTGAATCGGCCACATTAGGAGCTCTATTCGGTCGAGAGGGAAAAGAGATGCCGCGCGGCTGTTGGGTACTACCCGCAACGCGCGTGTGCTCTACGAGGCTGGCCCCGCGATACGAACGCGATCACGTTTACCGTAAAAATAATCCGGGCTACAGAGGAGCGCCGCTCGCGCCGTTAATGATTTCATAAAGCTTCGATACGATTGGAGAAGGAAGTTATTACGATTTTGCGAACAGGATCTATACGTCGTAAATAAACTGCATGCGATTTGATCGCGAATGCGAAACGCGTCGGTGCGTTTATTGCTCTACTATATTTAAAATTACAAATAAAATATATCTCTTGAAAATAATGCGTCCTGGCCGGTAACGCGCCGGTGGATTGGATCTTGCGGCGGGCTTCTTCGTACCTCGCGTTCCCACGAAAGTCACCATTTCTTTTTTACGTTTTTTTTTTTCTTTTTTTTCTCGTATCCAATTCGCTCGTGTTGCGTTGCGAACTTTTTGCGAAATCCATTGCGGAAAATGGCGAACTTGCGCGCGATCCGCAGCTCTATTGAATAATGAATCATCCGCGAGAGGTTCGTTAAAACGTCGACAGCAGAAGTTCGCGTCAAAGTGAGACGCGATCCTGGCGAATGTAAGAAAGATACTTATTAATTTTTTTTTAAACGTTCCCACGCCACTCGCGATACTTGACGTAACAAGTGACGGGATGGATACGTTTTTTTGGCCTTCGTTAAAAGTACCGAAGCGACAAAACGCTGAAAAATCATTTAACGCGATCTACCACAGTACAGAATAGTGAATAAAAATGCTTGGGAGCTTCCCGCGGAATCGTCGATCGGAGGTTGGCCAGCCGAAGGACACTGTCGCAACATTTTTTTCGTCGAGGCTATCGGGTTACGAAGTGAGGAATATCCGTACTATAAAGATGAGTATTTCATATAATGTACTTATGACTTTTTGAGGGAAGGGCAACACCCGACCGTAAACAAACCGGTGCAATTAGAATTCTTATATAACATACGTATTTTTTGACGGGTTTTCATACATCGTTCTAGAATGTATCAAAGTATCAGACAGATCAGACGAAAGAAAAAAAATTGTAGATACGCACGGTAGCGCGATTGGATTTGATTGGAAGTTGAAGTGCAATAAGTGGTCTGTTGGTATCGCTTCGTTCGCGTAGCTTCTTCCCACTTTTGTTCCTCTTTCATCCCGCTTTCCCACGCCGTGCTCTCGCTCGTCCAGCGGACCAGTCGTTAATGGATTACGACTTTTTAAAACTCGACCATCCTAATGGATATTCTAACGCTTGCTCGCTTGGCTCCGCGCGCACGCGTAATCCGTATAACCAGGCAGGCTTCTAGCCTCGGGAGTCATAAATTATTACTCTGGGATCATAAAAACATGACTATGAAAATGATTTGCGACGCGGCGTAGTCGAACGCGTACCGTAGGGTACCTAATACCCCGTCGTATGTGTGTATGCGACCGGGGCGCGTGTTATTCGCGGGCTCGTAGGACCGAGCCCGAAAGAATGGTGGAGGCAACTCCCGGCGAACGATATCGGAGCCGCGATATTACGCGGGCACTCGCCCGGCAACACTTATTTCCCGTGCGCCCCGAGCGGAGCAGCAAAGCCGGAGCGCTTAAAATTATTCGTAAGATCGATCAGGCGGTCGCAGCAGCCGCTCTTTGCCAGTCACCGCGATAAACTCACCGTACCGACGCAAAGCATAATGAGAATGAATCTCGTTCGTTGAACAATTGCGAAACTGGCGCGTATCGTGTTGGCCGGAAAATATTTATAATACTAAATATTAATTTTCGCAACGAAAGATGTAATTCGTACGTGACGGGCATTACCCGGAGGGGCGCCGTCCCCCCATGAGAGTGTCCGATTAGAAAGGCCAGTCTCCATGCACATGTGCACCGGGGGAAGCTCATATTCGCGTGTGCAGCCCGTCGCTGAGGAGAACCAGCGCGGCTGCACAACCGCTTCTCGAGAAAACCACGTCTGGTCTTACGCGGAACCGATTACCTCTCCCGGTCCACGCGGGGAGCCATAGATAATCTCGGATTTTCTCGTACACATCGAACCAATTGTTCGTACCACGAGTCAATTACATAATTCTGCGTGCTCAACAACCTGCTCCACGATCAGACTGTTACTACGTACTGTTCGGTGAATACCGCGCACGCGGTTTCTTTGCAGGTGTATTAATGCTTCTTTGATGTAATCATTGATATTAAAAATTAGTCAAACAATCGTGAGGTACGAGACGAAGAGAGAGTAAGCGTAACAGCGCGTGCCTACTGTAATTGGTATTAATAGAGTTTTTCCTGAGGATTTATAACTCTGCTCTGTGTCATTATTCTCGCCGAAAGTATTGTATTACCTGTGTGAATACATATTCGTATGTATAGCTGTATATGCGAAACTGTTGAGAGACGTTCCCGCGTATATTATTCAGCGACGAGGAAAACAATAGCTATAGTGATTTATGGGAGCTCCATTACCCGTCCGGCGTGCATCTATTTACGTGTGTGTCGTATGTAAACGAATGTCCGACGTTTATCGGAGAGCGCGAGGAGCGCAGCTACCGCGCTACGCGCCGAGGGAGCGATACGAGACCGCGGTTTCGCCGCGTGTATCACCTACGTGGTCGAGGAGCTTTCCACGTCCATTCGCTCGAAGTACCAATCGGGCCCTCCCTGTATTCATCCGATTCTCGATGAGGCATGATTGTGGAGTTCCCGTGAAACGAGCCGGCAAAAACATATCGATCGGAAGAGAGGGAGGTTCGTGCGCGAGGGCTTGTCGATCAACCGTACCGCAATCAGCCGAGCAAGAGACACGGGTGGTCCACTCGATGCTCCACTATTCCTATATACGTAAGTTCGGCATTATCGCTTTTCTTTTTTCTTCCCATTTTCTTGAATTGGTCCCTGAAGCTTCGAAGTAACGGACGATTGAACCAAATTCAACATTTAACGTTTGGCTTACTCGGTGACTCGAGATGAGACCGATAGGGATCGCGGACGGCTACCGTGCTTGCGGAATTCCATGGACCGCGGACAGAGGTCAGTGAGGCGGGTAGCGACTAATTACATTCGTTAAAATAACTCGGAGCCAATGCCGAGCGACCTAGCTGTTTCGGTATCGTTGACAATTAACTTTCTTTTTTTTCTCGGATATCTGACTGGATGCTGAAGGGTGTTTTTTCTTTTCGCGTTCGCTATGGTCAGGCACTTGAAATCGTTGAATCGGGAGTGAACTGTGTTACAGCCTCTCGAGGGGTCGGGGCGGGTTTCGGTTATTTCGCGTCTCACCGATGAGAATCGTTCAATTAGCGGTGGCGCGCACTGATGGGACTCGCGCCGAGGCATCGGACCGGTCGATAAATTCGTCAAAAACTCGTCGCTGGTCCATAACTCCTCGGGAGTCCGGACGCAATTGGAGCAAGGGCTATCCGGGGACCGAAACTGTCGTCGTGAGTCCGATGTCTCATTTCTGCTCTACCCGGCGTACAACGCGAACCTGTGCTGCTGGAATTCGAACGAATTATACCCTCGCGTTCGACGAAATAATTGACAAGTTTATTTTTCAACCTTCGACGTTCTCGGTCCACAGTTATTCGCGCTGCCTATTAAGTTTTTATAAATGCCTTTATAATGTTACAAAAATTTGCTCGCCGGTAAGCTTGCATAGCCAGGGAAATAATTTAATTCACCGGTCCCCTTCGAATAAATGATCATTTAATTCGAATAGATATTTATTTTAATCAGAGCTGGGTCAAGTACTGCCCTGCTCTGATTCGAATCAAATATAATTTTTGCGGGCTAAACCATCGAATAATTTTTTTAATGGATGCAATCTCTTCATGCGTCAATGTCTGCACGAATCATCAGCAAAATCTACACGAACCTCCGACATCACATGTTTCTATGATTTTAGCACGTTCACGAACTATCTCCGATTGCAACGTAGCGAATTTGTTTGAATCATACAAAAAGCTTCTCGAAGTGCATCTCGGTCATCGAACGGTACGCGATGCTCGTAGTGAAATTTATAAGAAAAATTCCTTATGCATAACTTTTCCGGCCGGAGAGTGGATGATGCACGTTGGCCGCTGGAAGCGAGAGATGCGCCGGTGAAAGTCTCACCGTAGGCTCTCTTCTCTTCCCTTCGCGCGATCAGCACGAGTTCTAGAAGTGAGCGCCCGTTCGAATACAAAAGTGAGGGATAGTATAACGTAGTGGTATAAGGAACGGCGCCGGGACGCCAGTTACCGACGTATGAATTATAATTTATAACTCCTGCTGTGTATGTATACGCGCGCTCCAACGGAGGAGCAATCGGGTAAATCATGCAACGAGCTCGTGGCACGTGTTCTTGGTTACATATTAGATTATACACGCGCCTCGCTCGACGAGGCGCTTCTGAGAGCTCAAAGATTTCGCTGGTAACGTCTGCGTTCGAGGGCAGCAACGTCGCTGCGGATGGAAGAGGTTCTTCGCTTCTTTCGTTGTCTATCAGCGTAAATTCTACATGCAATACACATCTGCCAAAAGAGCATACTCGTGGTAATCCAACTTCCTCGTTCTCTCGCGTTTCGAAGCGGGTTATTTTTTTTTTTTTTTTTATGTTACCGACTTTAACACGGAAGTCGACGAACCTTCGAAATATTAATTACGAAATTGCGTGTAATGAATATTAATTGTCCATTACGCGTTTGTCGCGAAGATAATTTCGCGCATCTGGACAATGTGTGTGCGAGTACACTTGTACACCACGGGCATTCATATTTTACGTCTTGGGACGCCGTCGTCGCAAATTGTTTACGAGAGTTTCCCGAGTGAATTACCCGTTTGAACGTATCCGGAGATATTCGCACGATTTATCGTCGAAATAAATGCAACTCCGGCTCGGGGTAACCGCGTTTACGAGTGGTACCGCGATAGAAACACCGATGCAGGGGCAGAAGGGATGGAAAGGGTGACACGGTATACGGTATATACTGAGGCACTGCGAAGGGACGGGGAAAAACTACTTAAGGTTTGCGGTAACATGCTTCGTCGTTAAGCTGTTGCCAAAGTAGAGGAGGAATGGAGACGACACGTGTGCGGGACTACATGGTTTAACCCCTCGTGAATCTTGAACAATTTTTCTCTGTAACATCACTTACGGCTTGAAAATCACACTTTTAAACCGTTAGTGACTTCACGCAGAAATATTAGGAAAAATTTGTTGTCACGTCACTTCCGGTTCGAAATTCTCAGGTTTCAACCGGTAGTGACGTTATACGGGAAAACATCACTTCGTGAAAAAACGTCGCTTCAGCTCGAAAAATAAAATTTAAAAACCGGAAGTTACGTATGACCGGTATGACGTCACTTCCGATCGAAAAATGAGATTTCAAATCTGGATTATTTATACTATTTATTTAATACGAATATTTAAACTAAGTTTATTATGTAATATTTTACTAAATTTCGCGGACCATCTCGACCGCGAAAAAATTCTACAATGCGGCAGCAAACTTTATTACATTTATATCCTCGAATCTCGCGAGGCGAGTTTCACGTTTACAATCTCTCGCATCGCGCGCGCGCGCGCGCGCGCGAGAGTCGCGTCCTCTCCGCGCATATTCTGACCCAACGTCCCCTTCCTCGATTTATAGCGGGGACCAACGGAACGCGTATTATACGTATATGCGCCTGAACCTCGCGGTACCGCAGCGTGGTCCTATGTGCGCGCTTCTTTTCTCTCTCGCTCATATAATATACGCGGAAAATCTCTCTCGCGGCTTGTGCTCCGCCCCCCCCCCCCCCCCGCCCTCCGCCCCCACCTCCCCGTCACAGCGTTGGGTGAGAGAGCCGGAGATATCGCGCGTAGAAACTCCGCGAGCCAAAGGGTCCGCGCGGCGCGTCGTTATCACGTGGCGTACCTCGTCGTCTTCGTCGTCGTCGGGGAGTCCGTTGCCTCCAGGTCCGGCCGGGACCACGAAGCTGCTGCGCGTAATCTAAGATCGTGTAGGCATTATATGCCTGCGTACGTATACGTACATAAATGTGCACACACAAACACATACGAGGGAGAATAAGAAAAAGAGGGGGGGGGGAGGGGGGGGGGAGTACAGGACCTCGGGTGTCCCTTCGGCGTACGAGCTAGAGGGAACGACGCTCCGTGACCCCGGCGTCTTCGGGGCGACGGTAAAGCACCGCTTTCCGTCCGCTGCGAGCGAGCGGCAGAGGCCGTGCATTCGAGTGTGCGCACCGAGGCGACCACCCAACCGAGGATCTTATTCCTATGTGCCCGAACAAGTCGTTCCCCAACGGGGCGGCCCTGTCATACGCGAGTCGAATTATTCAAGCTAATCTCAATAATTACGATAGGAACAAGTCTCTCACCCCGTGACCCCGATGCTCGAGCCCGGAATATCGCATCGCCCGTGTCAAAAGGTGTCCCCTGAATTATTCGTCGCGATGTTCTCGGCAATTATTCACGTATTTACGGATGGGGGTAGGAAAGGCCCGAAGAGACGCAGCCTCCGGTTCGCGAGGATGGATCGTCGCCGGTCCGGAGACGCTCTCGGAAGAGAGCCGAGGCAGCTATCAGTCCTCGGACTCTCCACGGCTGCTCTTCACTCCGGATAAATCCTCGGCTGCACTGCTGCGCCACTGTGCGGATAGCACTGATACAAATGCGTGCGTGGCAAGAGGGATTCGCGGCAAGTCGCCTCGAGACGAGCGTTTTGTCGCCGGTGATTGGCGTTTGAAAGGACAACGCGCGTACAATGCAATTACCTTGGCCGCGGCCGAGAGTTCGATCGTCGGGGATTCAAAGATCTCGCGGTGGAACGGTGAGCGGACGTTCTTGCGTCCAATGAAAAAAAAAAAAAATTATATATATGTATATAAACGGGCGCGAGCTGCATACGTTTCCTTTCTTTATTTATTACTCTCTTATTCATTCTACGACGAGTCGACGAATGCCGCATGAGCTTTTTCCTCGGTCCTTCACACGCACCGACGACTTCGACGGTTAACGAACCTCGCGCCACAGCTCAATGGTAAGACGATGACGATCGTTACCGATACAGTGGTACGTGCCGGGGTATCGAATAGTCATAATAAGATCGTGACTCGATCTTGAGACGACCGACCGGTCGCGGTCCGGAGTTCGTGCAGCGGCGAGAGGAACGGCCAAGAGACACGGCGGGGTGTCGGCGAAAAACTAGCATTGCCCTTAGCCGCACGCGGACCATCGACTTTGCAGTGGAGTGTGCAGTAGGTAGCGTATCTTGTCTCTTAAATCTAGTCATTTTTCGTCTCACTTTTTTTTAGACTTCTGGTAGAGATTTTCGACGCAACAACGATGCCTCGGTGACGATGAGAGCGCGGGGCGAAACTGGACGCCGGGGCGACGGTGTGAGACCTTTTTTATGCCACTTTTGTCCTATGCTCCAGTTTCGCGAAAGTACGGAGACATTTGGTTCTCGTGATTTTCAGTCGAGAGTTGAAAATATTGTGACGACCGAGTTAATAAGTGATGCGCGTATTTGGTTTTTGGACGGATATTATTAATTAGCGGCCAGCAAAATTATTAATTCGAGCGGCGATCCGCCCATAAATTTTTATTTGGTTGTAATGAATATTTATTTGATATAAATAAATATTTATTTGGACCAAACAAATTATTTTTCTGGGTGCAATCACGGCTAAATATCTCGAGCACGAACTGACAAACGACTGTTCTCTCCTCAAGTCCGATGAAGACTCTCGACATCTCGTCAATCGATAATCTCTACGTTTGTCATTTGTCATACAGAGTTATTCGGATCGTCTATGCAATATCGTGTGGCTCAGTCAAACCTCATCTCCATATTCGTGCCAATATCTTGCAGCGTTTATTAGCAACGATAAACTATAGACAAGCCTTCGACGATTGGTGGGACTAATAAAATTAATTGGTCGTAGCGCACCTCGACGGCGCATCTGATTGAGCACCGGAGACTTTTTATCCGTCCCTAACGGAAAACAAAGATCCTCCGCAGCAGCGCTTATTCCACCGGAGAAACATCGGTCAGAATTTATCCCTATCGTCGCGCGACATAAATAACGAGATCCCGAGAGCGGCGCTGTCTTTTATCGCTCCGTTTGAGAGAAAAGCCGCTGTCTCGGGTGTCTCATCTATCCCCGAATTACCCTAAGCAGAATGATCGAGTAATGAGCCACTCGATTGATATACTCTGCACAAACCAATAAGCGTAAGAACACCGGCCGCAAGAAGAAAGATCTTTTACCACTGTCCGCCGCGGTTCGTACGGTACGGAAAGGTGCGCGACAGAAGCGCATAAAAATGCAACGCGTTTGTTGCGTTCTGGGTTCCGTGATTTGCAGAGCTCGCGAGGCGGCGTCGGGTTACGCGCGTCGGCGGCGGTACATCAATCGGGCGAAGCGCAGAAGAAGAAGAAGTCTCGTGGAAGTCGGCGGGAGTCCGGACAAACGGGAGAAAGAGAGTGAGCCGCTCGGTGGGCATCGGATGAGAGAAACTGGAATCGCTGTAAGCGATTTCTTGCGCCCGCTATGCGACGCGCGGTGCCCTCTCGGCACCGGGCGCGTTCGAGTCCGCCGTTCAGAGCGTCCGAGTAGGTACAGACGCGCCCGGTGCGGACGCGGAATCGCGACCCGATCGTCTCGGGGGGGCTCGCCTCCTTCTCCCTCGCGGGTTGCGATTGTCGGCGGGACGCCGCCCCGAGCTCCGCGACGGCCGCGGATGAGAGGCGAGGATCTCGCGCTGACTGCGATCTCGCGAAAGGTGTCCGAGACACAGAGCGGCACCGGGCAACATCAACGCGGCTCGCGTCGACTCTCGCGCCGAGATTTACGGGTTTCACCGTAACGAACGCACGGGACGGAGAAAGACGGACCGAGGGAGATGAGACTCATCAGCATTCGTAATGGCCACAGCTCGTGTTATATGGCACTGGCTAGAGAGAGGCGACGACGCAGCCTCGGACCTTTGTCTATCGACCTCTAGCGCGAATGAATACACATATAATTCGAGATTACACGTACAGCGGAGATAGATTGCGCGCGCGCGGCCTCCGCCTCTATTCGCGAGCCCGTAGGATCTCTGTTGGAAGCCGCCGACAGATTTCTCGATTGATTTTGCTCGTTTTATTTTATTGCTACCGACCGTGGGTTACTCATTCTCGCGCTCATTCGCCACGGTCGCTTCTCGCTGGGCTGACGGCCAATTTTTATTTTTTGTTGCTCTTTTTTTAAATTTTGTTTATATGTTCAGATTTTGTTGTTTTTGAATTGCCGCCAAGTTCGGATGAAGGACGGAGATTTTGTTTAATTTTGTGTTTGGCGCCTGATTTATGTAACGAAGTGTGCGAAGAGAATCTTGAAGCAGACCGTTGACTCGTGGAAGTAGACATTTTTGAAGCGTTACCGTTAAACCCAACACCGCCGAAAGGAATAGAGATAAGCCGAGCTGCGTCCCGACGCTCTCGCCCCGACTACGGCCGAGACTATCCACGAGAGTCGAGTGATTAATGGATAGCACCACGCGCTTCGAGAGATCGCGCGTGATAAATTAAATGTTGCATCGCCCGACCGGCGGCACACTACACTTATAAACTATATTACAACTAACCGCGCTTTGGCCAGCTTATGTACCGCTACCTGTTTCGAAAAAGTTTAAGGAGCATTATGTACGACAGGATATCCCGGTATAAACCGTCCGGCCCGGTCCTGGTCTGCGGGCAACAACTCCAACGAAGTCCTGTAATAAGTGCCAGGTCAGACAGCCGGTACTGAAAAAGCCATGCCCAATCGGGCATAACTCCAGTCACGCGCTCTCTTCATCGCGTCACTCCAATAAAATTAAATCCTTCATTTCTTCTCCGTATTTTTAATTACAATTTTTCATTTTTTACTTAAAATTTATTTTATCTATTCCTTGGCTCGTGAACGACGAGAACGAGCGCGGAAGAGAAGCGTCCCATCCGCGAATCTCGCGAGGGAGCTACGCAAGAGACGATCGAGAAGGGTCGAAAGTACGAGCGTTGCCAGAGAGTTTCATGAATCCGTGACGTCCGCGCTTTAGCGCGACTCTCTTCGTCTCTGATCACCGCGCTGTACGCAGTCCGCTCGAAAGTCGTAACGTACGTAGCGCATTGACGAGCCCGGGGACCGGCGTGCTCGACGCTCCCAGTCTCCGATGTTGCACCAACGAGGAGCTCGAACTATTTGAAAAAAATAATAAAACAACTTAAGAAGCGCTGTTCCCTCGTATAGTTACACCTTTTGCCTTCCAGCGAGCTCGGATTACGCAACATCACGCGTGATCATCGTCCCGGTGACTGTATCGCGTGTGCACCGAGCGCGGGATGGCCAAGTGCAGCAACAACAGCAGCGCCGGCTAATGCAACAGCCGGAGCTTCGGGAGCCTCGTAAACGACCGAGGTGTAGCCGTTCACTGGTGCGCGAGTACCGTCGGGTTAGTTATGATCCATAGTAGTAATACCAGCTGGCACAGATGCGAGAGAAGCGAAGACGGATTGACAGGGGGGGGGGGGGGGGGGGGATGAGAGAACGAGATGAGATAATGCCGGGGAAGAAGACCGCGACGAAGACGAAGGAAGAAGAAGGAAGAAGGCGTTGCAGAGACTGACCTTTGAAGTTTTCTTCGACCAGCGATACTCTACACTCTTTGACTTTCTCGGTCTCACTCTCCCCGACTAGAGATCGTAGATCGCATGCTAGCAGAACGTGTGTTTATCGACTCGCCTAACAGTCGACACCTGCGAAGATCATTGCGCGGCGTCCTCGACGAAACATCCACTCGATGCCTCGACTACCGCGGTTAAATTTTTAATGAATGGCGGAGAAAGAACGATATGAAATAGAAGAGTAAGCGCTGAGTCGATACATTTTTTTGTTTAAATTTCGATGCGTGCTTTAACCCCTTAATTGGTGTGTCGATAACGATGAGTAAGGACGACCGATGAGTCGCTGGTATGTCGATTTACGAGATACCTGCGGGTTTCACAGCTCGTTCGCGTCTCGCGATATAGCAACAGCAGCAGCAGCGTACGCGCATTGATTTTGCTCGAGCGCGCGTTATCTTCCTCGCTCGGCTTCAGCGCTCCCATTGCTGCAAAGCCACCACAGCTCTACTTGCCGCAGTGGTTGCGCAAATCGAATGCTCCGGCTGCCGTTGCCGCTGAGGGATACAGAAACGGGAACGAGCAGGCGTTGCGTACTGGTAGCCGGAGCGCGAGCGATAAAACGATCGTGTACGGAGGGATGGGCCGGAAGATAATGGAGCTAATAAAGATTAGTCGGCAACCGCATGCGCACCAGTGGAGCCGTATCGGTCGGGGACTTTAAAGCTGTGCGCGAGCGGAGAGGGGGATTCGTGTATCGATTCATCCGCTCAGACGAGATCTTTCCCATCGAGACGATCAATCACGACGAATTTTCAATGCATATATTAGATCGATTTTTTTTTTTTTTTTTTTCTATCACCGGCTCGACAAAACGAACGAGAGCCGTTGCCCGTTTCAAACGACAAGCGTACGACGTTGTCGCAGCAGTTCGGCTCTCGGTTACGCAAATCGAGAACAGGGAGTGTGAGCACGTAACGTATGTCGAGGCGCAGAAGAGGCGTAGGCAGTTGTCCCGGTCGGGACGATAAAACGGACATCGGCACGAATAGCGTTCGGCGATAATAGGAGCAATAACGATTGCCAGGAAATATCTCGTAGGGATCGGAGCTCGGTTACGAGTACCTAACACCGTCGCGACAACTAGGCCAAAAGAAGAGGAAGAAAGAGGAGATCACAGCGAGTATTAACCTCGGGAGAAAAGAATTCAGTCCAACGGCCTCTCGTCCGGAATCAAAGGTGTGTCCGGAAACTTTCCATTCCCAGCGTCACCCTGTCAAAATCTCATAGCAGCACGGGAGAGAGAGTACACACGAGGTCGGGATCTCTGAACGCAAACGGTCGCTGAGGTACAGAAAGAGTCATTACAGCTCGTGGGTCGTTGCTCGAAAAGCGTCTCCTCGCTGCGGATCGTCGACACGTCGGAGGTCAATGGGGAGCGATGCTGCCGGAGCTCGGGCGCGTGGACGTGCGTGATTCGTTCGGGGCGTTAAGTGGAGCCTCGTGGCCAGGCTGACCGGACGAAGGAGGGAAAGGAACATCGGACTGAAGTGCTAAAGAGCCAGTCGAAAGTCTCTGCTGTTGCTGTTGAACCCGCTGGTTCCGATGTTGCTGGAAGCGCTGGAGAAGGGATCCGGAGTGCGCGCGAGCGGAACGGCGGCGACAGGTAGACACGTCCAGCGCGCACGGCGGGCACACAAGTCGGTTCCTTCCCACTGGCTCGCTTGGCCTAGTGTACCTGTGGGAAGATGGGTCCAACGCCTCTGCCTGCATCCACGCTGTAACTCGTGTAACTAGCGTCGGATGCATTATGCATGTGGAACACGCCTCGGTGGCTAGGAGGTGTCGGGGCGACATGGCGAACCGTCTCGGAAACGCGCCTCGTCCGAGGTGCAACCTCGGAGCGGTAGCGGACCATTCGCCAAGATCGTTGGCCCATTCGCCGGTAAAACAGACGACGAGGACGACTGTTGCGCGCCTTGTTGTTCTGGCTTTTGACTTTGCGAACGGAAGATCTGACCGATACACCGTTGTAAACCATTGTAATGGTAATATGGAAGTTGCGGGGACATAACTCCAATTGGTTATGCCACCCAATGTATCATGCGTGCAACTAATGTAATGTGCTTACGAAACGCCAGGCGAGGCCCGAGCTGGCAGAACCGTCGTGAAGCTTCAGAGCCGGGACGGGTTTTGATGGAGATTGCACAAAAAATATTTTGAGTTCAGCTACATGAGTGCTCCCACATGAGATTCCCGACCAAGAATTTGTCAGGTCAAGTCCTTGGGTTTTATCTTGGAGGAAAAGTGACGACTATCTCTGGGGCTAAAGAGGCAAGTCGATAGGTCGTAAAACTTTCGAGATAAAAATTTGAATGCATGATTACAAAATGTCGCGAGTGACTTCGACCTCTTCTAGTTGCCGCGCGTACAAGACACACTCGGCTCAAGCGCCGTCGACGCGGAATTTGTATGGCTGCAAAAGTTTTTCGGCTCCAAACGCAATGCAAGTTATAGGAACGAGAAGAGTGCACACGATGCATGGCAATGTCTTGTTGGGAAGCGTACGGGACAGCGGAGCAAGGTGCTTTTCCAGCACCGCTAGCGCTGGCGTATAACGCCGGGGACAGGTAACAACGCACGGTCCAGCCATTGTCCAGAGTTTTGTTCGTGGTTGCTTATTGTACAAACGCTTTGAGAATGACGACAACCGCTACGACGACGCGTAACAAATGCCTGGCTCGCATACATTAGCCGCATTAATACCTGCTTGGATTTATTAATGCCCATATTATATTCATGCGTGTGGTATAAGTTACGCGGAGAGGAAGGGAACGACGATTCATCGCTTTGCGAGAGTAAGCAATGCCCGGCTTGCGAACTCTGTAATATTCTCTAGATGATATATTCAGCGTCGAGGGCTCGCGTATACGTGCCCGCCACCTCTATTGTTCGTATAATACACGGAGGCGCTTTCTCACTCTTCCTCTCGTAATCTCACTCGCTGGACCGCGCGGTCATTTTTACCGTCATATTAGCTCTCGTAGGTTGTTCGTTTCGAGTTATTCACTTTATGCGAAAGTCGTACGGCAAAATCGTGTTTTGTCAACTGTTCGGATATGTTTATTTTTTTATTTATTCAATAATGTGCTGGGCCCAATTACAAGGACGGTAGGAAACTTATCGCCCAACGAACAATGTAAGGGAGATCATTCACTTATAAATTTCGGAAATCTGTTACTAGTAGATAAACAAATAGATCCTTCTCGCACCCTTTCAACAACATTTCTCATTAAATATTGGCGATGACAGTTTCGAATTTCCTTCGCATGGCTATAAGTCGCAGAGTGCATCGTTATCGTAAACGTTTCAGGCATATCACCCGTTCCTCGTCATTCGCGGTGGCGCGCGGCGCCCTAGCTGTAAAAGCGGCCGGTTCAGTATTATACCCGCGTGATACTCTAGACTCCACTCTAGCCAGACTGGAAACGGCGCCGACGGCGACGGCAAAATTTCACATCACGTGGAAGGTACTAACTGCACGATGCGTGCGACTATCATACGTCATAACTTTATAGTAGAACTACATTGTCTTCTCCACCAGACAATGTAGTCTCTAGGGCGGAGATTCTAGAAAGTCGGCGACTTTAGAAGTGCAACATATTGCATATTAAAGTGCAGCAGTCGGCTGTAAGAACTCGACTCACGACTCGCGAAAAACGAAGCCGAGGGTTCGTCCCTATGCCCGACGAACCCGAGCATTCGATCTCGGATCGTCCCCGGCTAATCGGAGTTTATTGTTGACCCGAGACTCCCACGATTGGAAGGGGCACAATAATAGCACGCGACCAACACAGCTCGCGTTCGTGTGTGTCCGTCCGCGTTTGTGGATCTCGACTGCGCTGCAAGGTAAGGCGCACCGCGAATTATCAAAGAATGGCCCGTGAAATTGACTCGGGACTACTCTTTCTGTGGGTCCTGACGATCTTCAAATGACTTTTCGATACCGGAAGTGCCGATCAGTTTATCATGACTAAGGTAAAGGTATCTTTTGACTTACGTGCATGCGGCAATCTTTATGGATGGGAAGAGCTTCACTTACCTGAAAAAGAAAAAAAAAATTAAATTAATAATCCCTCGAGTGGTCAAATCAGATTACAAAATAGATATTTTCCATACATAGAAGATGAGTGGCTACATAGATGGGCGAATACATCGATGGGCAAATACATCGATGGGCAAATACATCGATGGGCAAATACATCGATGGGTAGATACATCGATGGGCGAATACATCGATGGGTGAATACATCGATGGGTGAATACTCCGATGAGCGAATATATAGATGTTCGAAATGGTCCTACAAAAGTGCGGAGCAGTTCGTCGATTTCTCGCAAGATTCCCACGCTCGTTCGTCAGAGCGTCTTCCCTCTCGGTATGGTAGCAAACGCAAATACAAATACCATCGGATTGGATAGACCGTACGTAGAGAGATCGTGTATACATAAGCGAGGCATTCGGCACGACGGAAGCGAGCTGGCTACCAGTCCTGCACGCCGAGGGCTCGGAAAGCACGTCGATGGGTGTACCTTAAGCCCATACACTCGTTAACCGTCCGGAGACACCGGCCGGTGTGGAAGTCTTCGCCACGCAAACCCTCGTTCCCGCGGAGCCCGAAGCTCGACGATGGAACGATACGAGGAGCCGATACGAGAGCATGCACCACTCGATACCATATCGAGGTCCCTCCGGGACTTAGATGCACACCCCGACGAGACTGCCAGCCACTACTGTTATTCGTGACTTGGCCGGCCGGCGTGCACGTGCGCCGAGTCGATTGGCCACCCGTCGGGCTCACTCGAACGTGCTTCACATTCGTTCACTCGGACTAACGTCACCGCGACTCGTTCTCTGTGACTCGATACATTTTTTACTAGAAAAAAAAATACACACGCGCAAAAAGAATAAACAAACGAAAACTCGATAATCCTGTTAAATCATAGAATCCCAGTGGTTATAAATTTTACACGAGGTTTTTTTGTAACAACAATCGTTTTGAACCGATGTTTCGTTCAACACAATATTTTTTACCGTGCGTTTTCTCGACGTCTGTCTCTCGCAGACAGAAGAAAAAAAAGCTCCTTCGCTACGGACAGACACCGTTACAAATATCGAGTGCAGTAGTCCACTTATCTCGTCGGCCTTTATTACAGTCGTCTATTGGAGGGGTTGGCATGTCAAAGGCGCACGCGAAGGGAAAGGAGTCGCCCCATCGGGACAGCGGCGATTCTCTCCCTCTGCCCTCGCGAGAAAAGAGTTCCGTTCACTTTCAGTCAAAAGGCATAATATCGTTGACGTGTACAACGGGATGGGCGTAGAAAATTATTCATCGTCGACGGGCGTGCGAAGAGAACAGAAAAAGAAGAAGGGTTCGGAAAGAGAAAGTGCGCGGGCGGAGCTCGGAGCGGTATAGAAGGGAAAAAAAAGTTTAGGAAAAGATGCGGCCGGTTCTGTCCGTGCGATCTTGGTCGGTCTGCGAAGTCCTCGCGAGGACATCGACGACGAGCTCCCGTCCCTTTCTCGCTCACACACACACACACATACGCACAAATATAAATGCACGTAATTGCTGTTATCTACAAAATTACTTAAAAACTTGACCGCCAGAGTCTCGCGGCGAATGCACAGTGTATGCGGCGTATTCCAGCTCTATTACGCGATACGTACGCACCCTCTTGCGAGGCAAAGGCAGAGAGCTTTAGGTACTACCCGGAGAGATATAACGACGACGGGAACGACGATAGAGAGGGAGAGCGAAAGTAGCTAATAGCGCGCAAGTAGGAAGGCAAGATAGAAAAGAGGCCTCCGCGACGCTGTTATAGCACGTACCGCGGAACCTTACGTACGTACCGGTGACTGCTACCATTAGACGTGAAATATTAAACATCAGCCGTGTAATTACCGTGGTGGGAGTAGTGAGAGGGGCTGCGCCGCCGCGATTAGATCTAAACCGGCCGCTAATGCTGTTAATTGCGATGGATTGTGTAATTGTTGCGCGCTGCAAGGGTCTTACCTCGGTGCGGCGAGTTTTACAGTGCGCTGGGCTACACATCGCGGTATTACGCGCGGCAGAGTGCACGGCCGAGGGTATACGCACGTCGCGCGGGGCGACGGTGTGCGCCCGCACACGCCCGACGTCTCTCGCATACGTGAGCGCGTTTCCAGCCGCGAGTGTCCCGATGTTGACTCCGTGTACTCCAGACTGCGAGCCGCTCTCGCGGACGCTTGTGCGTGTCTAAGTTCGTTCGGGGCCGTTTAGCGAGAGTCGATAAACCGGCGAGTACGACGAAGAAACAGAGGGAAGTGTGCTGCTCCTGGAGGCGAGCCACCCGTTCGCTCTCGCTCGCGATATACCGGAGGGAATGGCGAACGCGCTACGGGCTCTTGTACGTGTAACTCGTACACACGGGTGAACCGAGTACCCGACGCACGGAGCCGCGTACGCGCAAAGGACGACGCCGACAGCGGCGGGCTTAGCGAAGTGGATGGGCTCGGTCATTCGCGCGCTGAGCTAGGAACGGCGGACTCGACGAATTTTTTCAAGCATTGGGCGAAATAACATTTCTATTTTTCTTTTGCTCTACGACAGGTTTCATTACGAAAAATTGGCATAAAATACCTGAAATTCGCTATCCCAAGTTTTGAGGGTTCGACGCTCTATACTAGAAGCGATGGTCATTTCGCGCCAGTAGTGGCGGTCCGTGCGTGCTCCGGCAGTCAGAACGAACGCGCTTGCGCCCTCGTTTTCTGAATCGAGTAATCGATGTCTGCACGACGGGAGTGCGGCGACCACAACAGGTAGGTTCGACGTTGGGACTTTTTCGAGGTAGACGATAGATAAAAAGTACGAGAAGGAAGTCAGCGACGGCGAGAGCCCCGCGCTGCGCCAGCAGCAGGTACAGCCAAGTCGAAGTTACCTGAGGAGGATCGTATTAGCGAATTCCGGGGCAATTTGTAACGCCATCTTGGGTTCCGCTCGCGCCCCGGTAACGACGACGAGGTGCCTCGGGTTGCCCGGTGCTCTCGGGGGCTCGAGGACGACCGCGAAGAGACGCCGCCGCGGCGGGTGCGGGAAGGAAGGAACGAGGCCCGAAGCGGCGGCAACAACAGCAACGGAGTCGATGCTGCTACTGCGTGCTGCCGATGCTGCGGCTGCTGTGCAACGCGCGAGCCCGAGCCCGGGGAAATGAATGATCCCATTACGCCATAAATCAATCACGGCAAAAAGCGCCAAAGCCCTCTCGGCACGGATGACGCGTACGGCACACCGGAGAACGCCGGCGAACGGACGGAAGGCGAACGTGACTCGTCTCGTTGCCGGAGATCTCCGGGCACAGGGCACCAAAGCTCCATCCTTGTTCGTAAAAATTGACGGCGGAGGAATCGGAAGAGGAAAAAGCCGGTTTGCATAGACATCGACGGGATGATGTGGAAACGGATAAAAATTAAGGGTGACTAAAATTCTTTCGAAACAAGCTCGACGCTGGAAAAAAATCTTGTTTAAAAATCAATCAACTGTATCGGAAGCTTCTTTTGCATAAACCGTCTCTGAAATTTCACGCACACGTGTGCGTTGCAATTTTCTGGCAACATTTTTTCAATTATTGTAAGCAACGTATGCAAATTTCAAGTTCCAATACATTGAATTTACAATTTATTTTTACACAGTCGACCGTTGAACTTCCATATTTTTTTAGTTCAACTTTTTGTTTTATATCGAACATCCCGACTGTCGAAAGTAATTTATTTTCGTACCGATGCAATTCCATCGTTGACGATTCGTGCTTCCTCGGGGGCGAAGGACTTTAGTTACTGTGAATGCAGCGAACCCACCGGCGATAGGTATTCGACATGAAAATCTTACTCGAGACAGCTGGACGATTGGCTCGGCTCGCAAGAAGACAATAACCATTCGCCATATCGCCCTGAACCGGCCTACGGTCTCATTCGAGTGCCAACGGCGCAAGAAGCCTCGACCGAAGAATACGTATGCACCACCCCCGCCGAATGCACAAAAAATGTCTTGCTCGACGATTCTCGCCCGGGTTATAAGTTTCTTCGGTCTTGCAGAGTGGCGGCGTGTTTAGGTGCTGTTGGAACGCGGCCCGACGTGTATCCTTTAACACGCGAGAAAAAGCGAGCAACCGACAATTTGTGAGACGAGACGCAAAGGTGCCAGGTATTCCCGGGGTAGACTCTGGACAGCATCACCGTAGAGCCTGCGTCACAGGATCCTCCGGACGCGACAGACACACGAGAAAGAGAAAACACAAGGCATGCGTGCAAAGAGCTCACCGACGTTCCAGCCCGCGGCCTTCGTTGAAGACCTTACAATGCCTAAGCTAATTCGAATAAAACTGAAAATTCCGATGTCGCGTGAAGAAGAAATACTCCCCGGGGGAGTTCGCGTAAGTAGAATCGATGAGCGTTCGGTGGGAGGAGAATTGATACAGCAGAGGTAAGGACGCATGTTGATATTTCAAGAAAGTCTCGTCACGAACCACCTTTTTTATAGACAGGACTCTATAACATAATACCAAGAAACAAGCGGTAATCTTTACGCTTTTCTCTTCTTCGACAAAAATAAGGCGTAAGTGACGCTGATGTTCCACAAAACGAAAGAAGGTGGGGCAGGAAGAATGCCGCAAGTATTGAGTCGCCCCGTTATCGCCAAAGCTTCGGGATGCAGCGGTGTGCTAATGATGTAAAGGGACGATCGCGACGAGAGCGGCTGAATATAAACCCGATAAGGGCAAAATGTCTTGGGGAGGCTGGGTCAAGTAGCGTCGAGACTATTCGCGGAATGCTTGATGTTTAAGCGGAGGTCTCAAGGTATTTACGCGCGAGATGCGAAATCGCTGAAAGATACGGCGGGAGAGAGGCGGAGAAAGAAAGCGAGGGAAAGGACGGTATGCGCGCAAAGAGGCGTGTACAAGCGCGCCCGCTCGTAGCCTTCGTTAGGGGTTAATGCCTAGCTAATTCGACGAAACTGGAAAAATTCTTGTGTCACGTAAAGGAGAAATATTGCCCGTCGTAGGGAGGGCGAGAGCGAAGGCGACGGCCGAAGCGAGGAGGAGAGACAAAGAAAACAGAAAGATAGGTTCGGACTGTGGGAATCGCGTTCCACACAAACTCTTGTTTACGGTGTGTTTAACGCGAAGCCATTTAAAATTAGTCAGGGCGGTACAATTAGCGGCGAACGACGTGGCGAACGATTTTCCATAAAACCAACGAAAAAAAAGAAAGAAAAAAGAACGCTGGAAACGCCGTTAGGTGCACTTTCATCTCGCTGCTCGCTTTCGTCTTTTATAGTTATGAGGGTAACATTCCTTAGCGGGGAGGATCTTAAACTGAAGCACCAAACTTTGAGAGCCGCTCGCGCGCATAAAACTTACCGCCGCGAAGACAGAAATATATAGAGATACTCTAGCAGGTCGTTATTACTCGGGCGCTTCGCGCCCTCGCTATGGACTATGAAATTCAGAAACCGGAAATTTAGATCTTCTATGATTTACCAGAGGTACGTCACTTCCGGTTTGAAAATGTAAATTTTCGTCCGGGAATGACGTATTTCCGGTACAACACTTTACAAATAAATTGTAAATTGAATGTACCGGAGCTTGAAATTTGCTTACATCTGGTAGTTTTATTTACAAAATAAAAATATCAGATGTTAAAATTACAATTTTTTTGCCTCAAATTTCCACAAAATTTGCATTAAAAACACAAATTATTACGTATACGAGAAATTTTTTAAACATTTCCCGAGAGCTTCATTACCCTCCCGCGATTCCAATCCGCGAAAATAAAGTGTTCGGTATTCGGCGACTCTGGGGGATGGGCAACCCGTTTTCCACCGCATTCCCCCGATACGAAAAACACGATAAATCCTGTGTTCCACGTAGGCGTGGGCCTCCCTTTCTCGCACGGTTGGCGATCCGCTCCGCGGTACACATACAACGAGAGAGCATCTTATATAGGTACAGCGCGGGAGATCGGGACGAAGAAGAGGCACAAGAAGAAGAAGGAGCAGAAGAAGAAGCTTGCTAAATTACGACGACGAGTTCGGTTCTCTGCTCCTCTGCGTGCTCTCTGTTCTCCTCACATGTGCGAGCATGTGTGTGCGCTCGTGTGTACCAGGTAAAGTGCAGGTTGCCCGTGAGCTGCCCAGCCCTCCTTCGTCCTTGGCAAAAGGAGCCAAGCTGCTGCCCGCTGCGATAGGCAGCAGTGTATAGCGCATGTACGAGCTCGACCCATCCGCCCGATCGAGAGTCGCAGCGGAGTAAGTTCGAGAGCTCCGAGCATCGCATCGAAGCCTTTTGAAAACGTTTAACCGTACGTATACCGGGCTCATCGTATCGCTCTCTCGGTCTCGAATACGAATATCCGTTCGGTCGGGTATTATAATCCCCCCCCCCCCCCCACCTTCGAATCATCCGCTCGCTCACCGAGAGCGAATCGACTCAAAGAAATGTACAATTACGATGAAAAATTTTTATATTCCCGATCCTTTGGCAATTACCGATTTGCCTGCCGGAGCATATGATTATGAACTCTTCCTTCGGCTTTTTTTCCCGTCCTTTCACCTCAATAACTACAAACGATCTGCAGGGTCTCCGTTATCATCATGCATCCGGTACACGGCTACTTAGCTTAACATCGCCGGACGAATGTTAAATCTTTGTGTACCGTACTTGACATTTCGATTTTTTCCTTGTTTTCTTAAGTTCGCTTGGATGACCTCCCACCGTAGTTCGAGGCCATAGAAAGGAAACGTTGAAATTTTTAATGACTCAAAGATTTTTCAGGTTAATCCGAGGAGTCGAAAAGCAAAGTGGCCCGCCAATGGCCCGACGGCGATCGAACTCTTGCGGTGCGGCATCGCGACCCCGCATTTTTGGAAGTCCGGCTGTGCATACACCTCTTCCTCTCTATTTCAGTTTATTTTCTTTATTTACTTATTTTTTCTTTCTCTTCGCTTTCGCTCTTTCTGGCCACACGTGTGAGCTGCCGAACGGCACCCCGATGTTCCGTGGCACCACCCGCTTGTAAGCCTTCGTTATCTTCGGATCGTCTGAGCGTTAATGAATCCGCAGCGGTCCGCGGCACGAGGGGGCCCCCTAACCCGCAGCACGAGGGTACTTATCGACCGTTCCAACTTCTTGGGCAACGCGCCCCCGCGACGGGGGCTTGCTCGACATTCCGTACAAATGTTTTTCACGATCAGATTACATACTCCTTGTATAACCTCATACCGTGCTCACCGGTTTATCCGAATTTCTTAACCCTTTTCGTCCTTTAGTTATTTAACGCTTGCGCCATAGGCATACCTTTATTTGTGCCAAAGCACAATTTAATTTTTCCTTTCACTTTTAATGAAGTCTATGTTCATAAAAAAAATGAATAGCAAGAAAGAGTTGTGGACGTTTGTTGGAACAATTGTTTATCAAACGTACGAACCTTTTTTATAGTGTGCGATGATGATAATGAAAACGTCTGCAGTAGCGATAACTTGGGATGAATGGCCAAAGTTTAAAGCGCGTTCGAGATAAGGGCTCTGAATTTTTGACATTACTCGCAACGGTATCAGCGAACTTTACGCGCTCCGAGAAATTTTCTCGGGTCTTAATGTATTAATGCTACGAACTTTGCGGGCCGAAGCAACTGCTACTTTAGTCAACTGTCAGACTGTACAAGTCGACCGAAGTTTGTTTCCGACAATTATTCTACGTTAACTTCCAGCCTCGAGGGCCGCATGAATAAAACCACGATTTCCCTTCGGGACTTTGAATACACTTCGCGACGCCGATAATTATCGACAGCGAAAACAATTAAAGTGGATCTCGGAAACCAAACGGAATTATAAATGTCGTGTCTGTACTGATTTCTTGTTACTTTCAATTCGGACACGTTTGAATTTGAAGATTGGAGAGATTATCTCGTAGATACTTATTTTGTAACTTCGTAGAAAGTTGCGAGAAAATTTCATTGCGGCCATTTTCTTTTTTTTTTTTCAATTTAAATTTACAATGTCTCTAAGTATAGTTTGGAGGTAAAGGTTAGGTCTCCCGTAATTTAGCGAATGACCTCGTGAACGCGCGATGTTCAGCCGAGAATATCGTGGGATGTTCACGGCACGCTATATAGCATACGGTATATAACGGTTAAATTTTTCACGTCATGAAACTGGGCCTTCTTCTCATCGGCGAACAGGGTCGTCGGTTTACGCCCACGGCCGATAGATCCCCATTGTCTCGAGCGTGCGGGCGCGCAATTTTTTTTTTATATTTTTTTTATAATTTTTTTTAATACGATCTCGGGAGAGAGCTCGGTCGCGTTCGTCTTCCCATACTCCCCATATACCAGGTATGAAAGCCAACAAAGCGCGGATGATCCCTAACAACTTTGCGTGACTGAAAAATGTGAAACATCGTTTCTTTCGGAGCCGGCATAATCCGCAGTAGCCAAGAAACGGTCAAAGGACTCGTGCGACTGAACAAAAAAAAAAACAAAAAAATGCTTATACACCCTCGACAAAATTCCACTTATCATGATTTGTGTATTATAGATGCTAATGGACATAATTAATAAGAACTGTTGAGGCGTCCTGAGCTCTCTGCTTTGCTCGACTATCCGACCCCGGTGGATTGCATGCGATACACTCGAAATCACCAATTTTTTTTTTTTATTTCTCCTTTTACTCAGAGTTGAGCTCTAATCCAGCTCGTTCTTCGCTCGACTATCGTGGTGAGAAGCTTGGCTTAATCGCTTTCCGGGAAAGGACCGCAGAAACGTCTGACGCGGAACATCTAACAAAAGGAGGGGGCGCTGGGTGGGCCGCTGTGGAAGTGGTTTGGTCCGAAAAGTTGCGATAGTCGTTTAAGAACCGGCGATGAAATTGTCTAGTCCTCGTGTGGTCTAGCATAAAATCTCAACCGCAACCTCCGGTTTGACGATGATCAGGCAAAATGACCGTGAATCACGCTTATACTCGTTGAACTTGTTAGGGCGCTTTCGACATGCAGAGGTTTCACAATGAAGTCTCTGAAACAAGCGTTCACACGTGCAATTTAACTATTTTTTTTTTGGTGTGTAATTTTCCAAAAATGTTCACGGAGAAAAAGACAACCGAGGCTGCCAATCATTTTTGCCAGTGTTGAACATTTCGGGAGCTTGGCAACAGAATTCTTAAAAAAAAAAAAAAAACAACAACAACAGCAAAAATCGGAATCATTGGACGCAATCTACACGGGGCAAGCGGGCGTCGGGGCCACGGGGATGCACAGTGAACAGATTTAATTGAGTCGTTCCTCATAATTGGAGAAGTCGTGAGAGTCACGTTCGACCGTACCGTGAGCCCAGGCCGTTACGGGATCCGAGCCCCGAGATGCCGATATCGCTGTCGTCGCCTTTTTCCTGCCTCTCTTTCCCTCCCCCGTTGCATACGTCCCGTCGATATACTACACACCAGCGTAGGCATAACGAGCCGGTGCGAACGTTAACGTGTGTTCGGCTATTAGCTTAATATACCGCGACGATAGGCGATACAAATGTAACAGTACCGGAGAGTCGTTGTCGTTTCGGAATCGTGCCCCCCTGTTTCCCCGCGATGTTGCACCGGCTCTCTGAACCCTCTTTTCATACTAACTACACAGTACACTTTCGACGTGTAATGACTCTATTTACGTGCCCGTTGTACAATACTCAATCGTTATCGATCCTATCATTTTTCTTTAATAAGCCCCGGACGGTGCTTACAATGTCTCGGTTCAACGGAACGCCGCGACGCTGGGAGTGCAATTAAATTGCAAGATTTAAAAGCCACGTCCATCCTCGATAGTGGATGATACACGGAACCCGACAAACATGTTGCCGCAGATTGAGACAGGCCTTGTTTTTTTATTTTACTTTTATTTTTTATTTGTTAAATTTCTTTGACGATTTGATAGCAAGGCTTTCACCTGGCTCGGCCCCAATCAGAGGGTGGTTAGTTGGAGGACCCAAAGAATTTGCAAAAATTAGCAGAATAGTGCACAGAAATCGATAGACAAAATGTAAGTATATTAATTCGACTTACGTGTAAACTTTATTCTTTTGATACGCACACAGTTCACTTTACAATTTTGACGAAACTCGTCTATACAAAAGACAGAATAATTATAATTTGAATAGTTTTGACAATATTTCCGACAAATAGTGAGACTCCTCGAGTTCGAGTTTTCTTGGGAGAAGAATTCCTGCTTGATACCTGCTTAATTCCTGCGTTCGCTGGGGTTCTCGCAAAATCGCAGGTGAATCCAACGATTTGCGGGTAAAACCAAACTACTCGGGGAGTCAAGATGAACGTAGACATCGAGAGAAGAGAGTTCTTTTATTTCCCTGTCACAAGGTATTCAGAGTTAACTGCATTTTGTCTCATGGAACCGTAAGACGATGCTAAAAAAAGTGTCTCACCGATTTAGGGCATCAAACTTTGGGGGTGCAAGTGTAAGCGTTTCGGGATGTTGGGAGACGAAATGCCGCTAATGCGGCCAACCGCGACCAGGATGGATAGATCGGAGCTCGCCGAAACGTCTCGGCGGTACACAAACAGCCATCCATTCGACTCGATGTTTTCTTCGCAGCGTTTGCATAGACGATACTCTCGATAAACAATGGACCGAAGCACGGAGAGCCCGGAGATCTAGCGTTGACGAAATATCGACGTCGAGGTCCCCGAGCGAACGGGCGAGCGCCGGTATTGCGAGGCTCTCGCGAGATCGGTACTCGGCGGTAGGCGCGAACGCGAGAACGAGAAACGCGAACGCGGCCGTCGTGTTCTCTTAGTTAAATCGCGCCCCCGATGGAACGTGGGAACGTTTTTGAATCCGTCGATGGGCAACCCAATATTTCTTTTTTTTTCTGCACTCCTCTCAGCACGAGTGTGACGCAACTGCCCAGCGCCGACGAATCGATGGGAAAGTCAAGACTGCATTCCCAACCTTAAATCTGCGCGACCCGATATGTAAATTAAGTTCACATTATAACTTGAAATTTTTTGATGATCAAGTGGAGAATGTCGCCAATCGGTCCCGAACAAGCTTCGACGTCCGACCGATGGCGCGGACTCGACCGATTCCGACTTGGTTGGATTATTACAGCGACAATTAATTGACCGGATGATCGGGCGCCGTTAGGGAATTCCTCGTGTGAACGAAGAGCCCGTTGAATGGACGTTTAACGACTCGTTTCGGTTGACTTTCGCGCGTACGCACTGCTCGCGGGAAAGTGCTAATATATCGCGAGGATGCGTCAGCTCGTCGAGCGTCGCTCGGGTACGAGTCATCGGTGCAGGATACGCGGTATTTCGGCCCAATTAAAAATAAAGATTGCTCCGCTCGTCTGCCCGCGTTATGGAAAAGAGGATAAGATTTGAAAAGAGCGTGTGCGGATAATAAAACGGGATTGGCTGAACGAACGAGAATAATCGTAATTCCACTCGCCTTTGGTTTAATTTTTTTTTTTTCTAACGCATACAAGTATAGAAACTCTCGCTGCGTTACGTACGTGAGAAAAAAAAAAAGGAATAAGAAGAAGACACGAGACGAGGCGTCGAAGACGTGACTGCCAGTAGAGAAAGAGTAGAAGTTACCCATAGGCCAGACACTATACATGTACTTCAGAGCGCGGCGTACGAGAGCAAGATCGCGCGCAAAGCCGATCGTCAAGGACGCACCTGTCGCCTCCGCACCTCCTCGACGCTCTCGTGCTGGTTCTCCCGCGGCGATTACGTCCCTCGGGCTCTCGAATGCTCACCGCCGCGGTTCGTTCTCTCTAACCGTCTGACAAAGGTAATTCAAACTCTCTAGCCTGCGATCATCGAGCGGAATACAGATTAGTTTTCTCGCAACGAAACCGCGACGGCAGTTTTACCCGAGGAAAGGATAAATCGAAGCGAAACTGTGCCAACTGACGAAACACTTGAAATCCCCTTGTTGAACAGTGTTAACGCCGGTGTTACACCTGTTTTCAAATTGGCACTTGAACCCTTCAAGGTCCTCGCAAGTGCTTAGGAAAAAAAATGCATTAAGAGCCGAACGTATGCTTCAAAGATTTAACGAAAGACGGAAGGAAATTTCTTCTTCCTTTTTTGGCGCTAAAACTTTTAACTCTTCGTCGCCAGGTCTCACTGGAAAATGTCGCGTCCATTGCGACTCTTCGATGTTCCCTATATGGATCACTTTTGCTGACTTAACAAAAAAAAAAGTCTACCCGTTGGTTATTTATAATGGAGTATTCCTTCGGGTGTACAAGTTTCTCCGGTGGAAACATTGCACGATACGATAAACCAATTGGACTCACAGATAAATTTCTCTGAACTCTGTTTTCCTGCTCGTCGCCGTGCTCCTCCGCGCGAATGACTTCGCCCCTGCGGACGCAGGCGTGTCGAGCTCAGTCTCGAGGGATCCGGCGTGCGGTATAGGGAAAAGTCGTGAGGAGGCAAAAAAGGAACGAAAAGGAGATAAGAGCCGAACAGGCCGGTGATTCTGCACCGGTCGCGCGGCCGTAAATATACGTGGGGGGCTAATGCGGCGCAACTTTACGTTCCGGGTTACAAGATGACCCCCCACTGGGAACGCGCGAGCTGCCCCGCGACTCCCGTTTCGCGGTCGTTGTCGTTTTGCGTCGTGTGCTGCCGCCGCTGCTGCTGCTGCTGCGGAGTTGCAACGAGTGCAATGCGGCGCGTGTACGCGCGGCTCACGACATCGCGCCCACCGATGCACATGCACCGCTGCGGAGAGCAACTATACCCCAGCCCCGAGACGTTCCTTCTTTCACCGACGTCGCTCGGACCCTCTTTTGCTCGCACACGCGCGACTGTATAACCAATTAGGAATTTAAATTCACGGTAATCCCGATTTGGTCGTTAAGCGCGGGCCGACACTCGCCCTCGGGGGATGAGAGCTTATCCTATTAGTTAGGCCTACGTGGGAATGCGGGGATCGCGAGAGTTCGAGTTTTTCTTGCGAGAAGAATTCCCGCTTGATACCTTGTGAGGACAGCACGGTAACGCTGTACTCTGTTTGGCCAATTTTGCGAGACCCCCAGCGAACGGAATTCCTGTGTCAACTAATCCGGCTACATTTGCACACAATCACCAGATGCTGCAACTTTGTAGTTTGTATATGGCAACGCTGAACAGTCGGTACCAAAGTTGCACGATGCAGAGAAGACTTCGATGCCTCGACAATCTGTGTGGATGAACACTTCTACTGAATCATTGGTAGGCGTAACCAATGGTCTTTGAACGATAGGACCCTTCTTTTGTGTATTCCAATTTCACGGACCAATGTGGCAATCCACACCTCCAACGATGCAAAGAGAAGACGACTGGAGCTTCACACTTCAGAGGAATAACATTCAAGGACCACAACATGTACATAAAGTACCATGGATAAGAAAGCGAGAGCTTTCGCACTTTCGCAGGAGAATCGAACTACTGAGAGATCCCACTGCACTGTACAGTGTCGAATCGACAATGTGCTCTGGAAACGTTTCCATCGTGTGCCACCCGATCGATCGGGTGTACCGAGCAAAGTTGTCGCGAGCTTCCTCGCGTGTAAGCCGACACCAGGGAAGACTGGGATCTACGTAGCTGCGAAGGGTCTCTTTCCCGGTGCATGCATGCATGCATCTTCCGATGCAGACGGAGATGCAACCCGAGCAGAAACCCGCGGAGAAGCTCTGGCATGAACAGTCTGTTCGGAGCATACTCCGGCCGGCAGCCAAGCTCAAGCTGTTCTCGAAAGATATTTCTCCGAGTCTGCTGACACAACGAGAGGAGTCGAGGACACCCTTCGCCTGGCCGGAACGGCTCGTTAACAGCCACGGGCTCTGGACGTGTCATACTCTGGCACTGGTACGCTTCTCCCGCTGGTCCAGCGCGATGTCGCATCCCGTCCGCTCTCAACCCACCGGGCGAACCCGACTTCATAAAGTCTTGCGACAGCGGCGAGAGTTCTACGAATATATCGGCGGTAACTGGGAAATGTATATAGCCTCGATTCACGGGCGATATTATCGTGACCGCAGGGTGCGCGGATCGTAAGAGAATCCTCTCGTTACGATAATTTCTTTAATTTCAACGTTTAAGCTCAGTTAATTAGCGACGACTCCGTTTACTGCGGGAAACACCATTGCCGACCGTGCCGACATCGATATATTTATCTCGAATTTCGAGACTTTCGATTTCGATTTGCCGTGCTTCTTTCTGGGAAAGGAAGAATTCGTACCGGAGACGAAGTTCCGAGACTGGCAACTGTGCCAGGCAGACTTTCGAGCGTACGGAGCGTCGGCTCTGTTAAGGTGCTCGAGGTTCGAAGTGCGCCCACGCCCGCCTCGTTTGATCACCAGCTCGTGCCAACGCCGCGTTTGTCGATCGCGTCGAGCACTGATGGAATACTGTACGCCACTGCCCTATATATATCTATACCTTTTCCTTTTCCTCTCGCTCGTTAGTCGCGAGGCTTGTCACCTGCGACCGTCCTTATGGTCGCGCTCGAGGGTCTTTCCCGCTCTGGCTCGCGAGTAAGTACATGTATATCTCGACGGCACGCTGTCCTATGGTCCGGGACCACGGAATTGCAACGGCCCGAGACCAAACTCGCTCTTTCGATTATCGATTTTTCACGCAAATAGCCTCCTTAGTCACTCTTTTTCCAGTATAGCGGAAAATCGTAATTATCAAATCGGCATTCAATAAAAATTCTTATGGAAAGTTATCTATCGATAGAATTAAAGATTTTTGCACATAGCGTTACAAAGAAAAATTGTTGAGTAAGCAAAAGCTTATCGTACAGAAAACAAATCGAAGATAAATTTGTGTCGTTTTTACGGAGATTGGTGTTCCTGTTTGGTGATGCGCAGTTCAAACTTTCTACAAAATGATGGTTTGTTTACCGTCTATCCAGATGTACAAATCACAACGTCGACCGTAAAATCGCCTGTGCCTGAAGCACATACGCTACCAGGTCTCGTATTATCGGGGACTCGAGACACTGACCGCCGCGTGCGGCTTGCAGCCAATTAGAACCAATAATCCAAGAGTAAAGTCAGACCCGGCAAGAGATCTCTCGAGAATGAGTTCGAGGATCGCGCAAATCCTGAACAACATGTGGAAGCCGCATCGTACACCGCGCCTTTCTCGACCGACAACGCGGAGTCAGCCAGTCTTGCTCTTTACGCGCCGGTTCTTCGACAACCAGGTACACCACCCGGGATTATTAATTTTTGTCTAATGACACGCATCGGCGCTCTTTCACCGGGGCTCACCGCGGGGTCTCCGAGCTGGGAAACGTTTACCCGTTTAATTAGACGAAGCTTCGAGTTCGCTCGCAGCTCCGACATCGAAGCTCGGAAAGTTCCGCTCTATACAATCCTGATGTCCTCTATTAGCGGGAGTACCAGAAAAATTACAACGAACCGAAGGAGGCAGCCGCAGTCGGGGCGCAAGGAGACCCCGATTACGGCGGGCATTTTTCACGATGCGAAAACTCGAAGAGAAAAGAAAAGTCGGCGAACCGAAGGACAGCGGCTGTTGAGGCGCAAGATATATCCGGTCGTACGGATCCCGAGTATTTTTCGCGAGCGACAAGTTACGAAATTCCTCGCGAACCTTCGAACAAAACGAAAGCGAGACCGCGCGTTTCTCGCGTCGTTGCTTGCGGGGCTAATTGAAAAATCTTCTCCCAGAGTCGCGGTGGCACGGAGGCTGCGCGATGGAATCTCTCTCCACCGTATGTGACCTCGATGTGGTCCCTGGGCTCGAATACTTTAACCGTTATCGTTTGGATTTAATATTACAACAACGTATCGATTTCGGGACTCGGAACCCCTCCTCGCGGTCGTCGTGCGGTCGGTAACGAAATCGTTGTTTCTCATAATTCTCGTATCTTTACTTTTTTATCTCGATTGGTACGAGGGAGTGTCTCGTAGAGATTTTTTTTTTTTCGCTGGCTCCGGAGGTCGGATATTCGCACGTGAGTATAGAAACGTAATTACACCGAGGTACGCTGTGTATATGTATATGTATACACGTGGCATACGGTACGATTGAGGCCAGAGCGATTCGCGAACAGGGGCGCGGGTGGTGAACGGTAGACCGACTATACTTCACCGGCTTACTGTCTATTGTGTTGTTTGTTATGCACGCTTGTACACAGTAATGTAGAAATATATGTTATGGCTATTTCGCTATGTTATGGGAAGGCCATAAGCTATTCTTCGAAAAGAAAAGGTCGCCGTGCATGCCCCGCGCGCCGCTCGTGGAAACTCGTGCGTAACAGATACACGGAGACGAGAATTCGTGTGAGTCACTTTCACGTCAGTGTGGTCGTATATCTTTGGGACGTAGTTCCGAGTGTCGGGAACTTCGACGAATTATTTCGAATTTTTAAAACGAGTACTTACTTAGATTGTTACTCCAACTTAATATTATTAATTCAGATTTTTTAATTATAATTACGTATAACTGTTTATTCTCAGACCGCCGATAAACAAAACTTAGGGACATACAATTTTGCATTCATGACACCGCAGCTCGAACTTCGATCAAATAAAAATAAAGTCGAGAGTCCTTGCTGCTGTTGTTTTTTTCTATGACGTAAGGTCAAACAATCGAGTGAAATTTAGTGATAACCGTCTAAGCGCCGAGACAATGCGATGCTCACCGATAGTTAATTCATTGTAATAAATTTTGCTCCTAACGATAGTGCAACACGAGGCACGGGGCATGTGTTATCATACGCAGGAGAATGATATCGCATAGATCTGTAAATGCTTCGTTAAGATCGAGGGAAGAAGCGCTATTAGCCGGCGAATCCGATAACGCAGTAATTAACGATTCATCGAGCGCGATCATTCAATGGGGTATCTCGTGGAAGATAAGATCTAGTAGAGAGATGAATGAACAATGGACCGAGGAGTCTCGGAGTCTACCTGACAAGTTCCAAAGGGGCCGCGGATTTTTTTATTTAATTTTTTCAATTTTTCTTTTTGTTCATTTCAACGTAACATTCTCAATTTTTTTTTCACCCTCAGAGTCGCAGTGAGCTCTTCCTTTGCCCAGAAGTTTTACAATTATCGATTAGAAACAAAAGTATTGCTGCAAGATCGAGAGATTGTAATCGATACTCGTTAAGAGAGCTGCGTGGCATTGAATCGATGTAAAATTACCGGCCGCCGCCTCTCGCAAGCTTTTTCCGCGTTGTTCGACGAGGGAACAACCGCGGCGTCGCAACTCTGATACCTATATGTGTTCACAATTATATATATATATATGATACTATATTGCGCAGTCGAGAAATCGCGACTCGAAGCCAACGCGTTAACGTTCGATGAAGCCAATTTATTAGGTGATGTTGTGATACGAACACGCACTAGTTCGCATATCGGTATATATCGGTACGGAGGCACGAACTACCCGAGTGCGACCGAGTGTAACCGATATAATTTTTTACGGACCATTTAAGTAACTAATAGCTCGCACAGCCGAGCAGTCTGATAGACAAAGACCGTTTGACAAGAGTAGGCGTGGCTCTCGATCGCTGGCGCCCCGATGTCTCGTCTTCGTCAATTTTTTCCAGTACACGAGCACCGGCACACTTTTCGATCGGTGAGCCCAACATTGTCGGTGACTCGCGTTTCCCGCCGTCAAATTTTCGGATAAAAAACGATACGTTAAAGAAAAAATATAATAAATTAGGACGATCATTCACTTATCCCGATACATTGCGTTCAACCGTCTTCTCTCTCTCGCAAGAAGCGCTACGAAGCCATGCATAACTATGCGATCGCTCGTGTTCGCTTTTGCTCGCTCGATCGTGTCGTGGGCAGAGCGTCGCGAGGCCCCCTCGAATTTCCATTTATATAGCCTCACGCGGATGCAGCATCTTTTGTTTACTCGTTGACTAGTGGACAAAGCCTGGTGAGATGGATACCAGCGTATATAGTACGATACACGATAAAAGTCGGGCACGAGGAGTTCGAGGCGTCGAGAGATCGTACTTTCCATGAGAAAGGGGGGGGCGAAGAAAATAGCTCTCTATAGACGAGATAAAGCGTTAAAGTGACGCCTTTGGGCCAGTGAGCCAAAATTGGTCGCGGATTTACCAAGAGCAAGGAATTTTTAGGAAACTATGTGCCCTTTAAATTCGAGAATTTAGTAGATAATGTGAAATATTAAAACAAAAGAGTTTTGACTTTTACTCAAAGCTGCGTTCGGCGTCGCCGCGACCCTGCCTGAGAGTTCGCGGTCATCCCGACCACCTAACATTTTTGAGCGGTTAACTTTCTCCGTTGACTATTAGCGATTCCGATGCTTAAAAATGCTCATTTACCTTCCATCCCACAAGTCTCGCAAGCCCAGTGTCACAAAGTCTTCGTCGAGTACGGCCCGGCGTCTCACGCCGCTCGGAGTATCCCAAGGTCGGTACAAGACTGTGACGATAGGAGGATCAAGGCCTCATTACCCTCGCGAGCGAAGCTCATTACCGCGGTGACCGCAGCGCGAGCGAAACGCCTCGCGAAGTGGATGCATCCCGCAGACATTCATTGTACGCATACAATATAATAACACTGCAACAGGCTCTCGTGTCCCATACTCGCGAGTCGTACGTGAGATGTGCTCCGCGCTCTCCGTAGACCGCAACTGCGGGGGGACGTGTGAGTACAGCACACTCGCCGATAGAACAATGTCAAGCGAATTGAGGAGGCACGTCGTTCGGCAATTAGTCCACGGGATGCCCGATTGTTTTCGAGCGAGCCAACGCGACAACGGCACACCAATCTGTTGCTTCGCCGAGTACGGACCGCTAATGGCCGATGGCTGGTGCACTCTCCCGGGCTGTGCGCTACGCCGGTGTTCAACTAGCGGAGAACGCCAGTGGGAGCGAAAATTGTACGTGCGTGCCTCGGAAACTCGAATACAAAGACGAAGAGGTAGGCGCAGCGAGAGAGGAGAGCCCGCACCTGTTCGCCCGTTTAACACCGTCTCTCCCTGTTTGCCACCGGCCAGTGCCGCACGGCACGAGTCTCTCGCTCTCTCCGTCTCGCTGGCCTCTAATTGCGTGAGCCCGGGCTCGCCGCCGACCCGTACAGTTCGCGGGAACCGTTTTCTACCGCCGTTCATACACCGAGAGCGGAAGAGGTCTGAACTCGGTGGTCGCGCTGAAGCCCGTGTACAACGACGACGACCGACGGCACAGCATCCGCGCACCAGCTCTTGGTCCTGTGCAATACAGTGAAGCGCACCTGTATGGCATGTTGCACCTACGAGGACATCCGCGCCCAATGGGTCATCTTAATTTAACTAGGCACCGATAAGGGTTTCATCGGCAAATCGTTTCGGATTCTCGAATAGCGCATTTCGGCATTTAGTGAAATCTCTCTCATTCGGGAGCGAGCGCGGCTTCGGTGGCTGAGCTCGTTCTATTCCTCATAGCTGAAATTCACGGCAACTTTCGCGATGGATGAGTTTTCATTTTTTTTTTTTCGCATGCAGAAATAATCTATACGCGTCATCTTAATGTAACTAACCACCGATAAGAGTTTCATCGACGAATCGTATCGGATTCAGCGCATCGCACATTTCGGCATTCAGTGAAATCTCGCTTATTCGGGAGCGAGCGCGGCTTCGGTGGCTGAGCTCTTTCTCTTCCTCATAGCTGAAATACACGGCAACTCTCGTGATGGATGAGTTTTCGTTTTCGTTTTTTTTCCCCCATGCAGAAATGATCTATGTCCACGGTTTGCCAGTATTTATCCTCTCGAGCAGAAGAGACTCCGGTGCACGTTTATCGATAGAGCGTAGAGCGAACTGCCTACGCGCAGACGAGCTCTCCAAACGCATTATTCATAGACACGTATACAAACACGCACAGCCCGTACGCATATGCAGGATAGCCGCGAAATGCGCGCGTAAATACCAACACTTAATTACTCGACTGCCAGAAGTGCCAGCTACCGGGGCGAGGCCGGAGCAAGGCGAGTGAGCGATAGTTATTCTTACAGTGTACACACACTGAGTGTACTGTATGGGGGCAAATACTCATTGCAGCTTTCCGCGTGCCACGTTGCAAACACCGACAGCGAGATGAACGCGCGAAGTTATAAGTTTCGTTCTGTGTACTCGCACGTTATTCCGGACGAACGAACGGACGGGCAAGAATGAAGAAACGTACGGAATACACGATTGAGAAGTTGTGCCGGAGGATCGAGTCCGAAAATGTTTTAGCGTGGATTCGCGGAAGGTTAACCCTTTATAAGTCACAAGGTACGAAACCCTATCGAAACGGGACTAACGGACGTGAACAAATAAATGTGAGTATTTTCATACTCATTTAACAATTGATAAACATTTAACCGCGACAAATTAATTTTAATACCTGCGTCGAGTGTCGATAACACCAACCAGCCATTAATCCATAAATACTGCAGGGTAAAAGGCGAGGTTTCCGTCCCCGGTTTAAAGGGCTGCCCTGCCTTGAGCCGAAAAGAGAAGCCAACAGTTCTGCGCTCTCCCTTACACCCTGACGAGTTGGGGCTGGACGTAACAGAGAGCCACGCTTTGCTACGATAGCTGGAAGAGTGGGGACGAAGATGTGACTTATAAAGGGTTAACAGTATCGAATAACTCCGGTGTACTTTTGATTCCCACCGAAGTAGCGAAGTTCGAGGGAATCGAGATCTCCTCAATCATTCATCCGTATCTACTACTACTGCCCGCATCGGATCCGACGCGTCGACCTTCTCGATCATTCGGATCACGTATCGACGACGCGAACGTCGCGAAGGTTCCCGATCATCCCAGCTCGCGGGTTCTCTTTTCGCCAGGTGTCAGGAGCTTCGCGCAGCCACGGACAAGCGTTCGATAAATTTCCAGTTGAGCGACACCGCAAAGTCGGCTCTCCTCGCTCCGGTCGCCGCTTAAATATGTATCGACGTCCTCTGTTCGCGGCACCGCGAGAGTCCGACGAACCGGCTCGCAACGCGGAACCCGCTCGTCCGGATCCTCGGGCCAGAAGGAATCGAGACGTACGTGTGCCGAGCGGCTCGCTTTTGACGCCCGACACCCCGGTTAATTGCCCGATCTAACGCGTGTCGCGCTCACCGAATGTCTCTCCTCCGCTCGCCCGACATCGTTTGCCACGTCGCAGCTGGAGCTTCTCATCCCTCGTCAATGTCAACTCGGTCACATACGATGACGTCCGCTCCGCCGGGAGGCTACCGACGTCTGAATCTCCCAGCGGGAATTCACGCGGAATACACGTATATATAGCTCCAACATCTCGAGTGACACCTGATGAACGAGGAATTAATAATTCGATCCCCAATTTAGATTCTACTACGGTTTCTTACGAGAAAAATTTTTCGCACGAGGATCGCACCAAATTTTACTTCGCAAGGCGAGAAAAAGGGAGTTTTGCGAAGCGTGCGTGAAACTGCAATTTTCGCACCGGGCGCAATAAATATCTTGCCGCAATTGAAATTCGCGCTCATTCGTAGATGGATTTTGAGAGGCGCTTTTTCCGTTGTATTGTTCGCCGAGAAAATGTGTACTACATTGTGCCTTTTATCTTCGAGAACACGCCGGAGACTGGTGCACACTGGTGCAAGGTTTTCCACCGGTAATATAATGTCAAGAGGCCGGTATTAATATAAATACAGGCTTTATTACCGGCCATTATGCGCGATTACCACGAGCGGGGAGGAAACCGTTGGGCCCGGGCACATCTCCGGAATACAAATTACGCATCGACAAACTTACAATCAATTTTCTGAAACCCCATCGCCGGGGCACTTACGAGCCCGTTCATTCCGTGTACTTATGCGCCTCTGCTCCAATGACTACACGCGCGTACGTGCGACGACTCGGGCCTCACTCGCGACGAGCATCGGCGTTTTACTCTATTCTACGACTGACCGTGACGAATACGAATCCTCACGAATGAAACTGAGTAGGTGAACGATTTTCTTTTTTTCTCAACCAGATGCGCAAAGAAGGTTGCTTGAGGATTTTTTTTTATTTTTTATTTTTTTTATCGTACGATACCTTGCACATGATGGAGGAAAGTTTATCGATTATAATGATTGCCGATAATCTTTCACTTTTCGGGATAATAACGAGGACGTGGTGGCTCGCGGGTTCGGCGCTCGAAACGCGTCTCCTCGGCATGCAAAATGCGTGCGGCAATCGATTCTTAAGCGTAACGAGAGTGTGACAACGACGGAGAGAGCGTACCGCGGACGATTAAAGCGTGTCGCACTGTCGTATCCGATAAGCATAGGAGAGATTCACGCACACCGGACGGAACGAGCTTCAGCGTCGCGCGTCGCCGCGTCTCTCGCGCGCTCCCTTGGCAAACGCCGATAAATTAATATCGGCGACGTATCGCCGTGGTAAGCATGAAATTGCACGGTCATTAACCGCGTATCGACAGGGGCAATTAGCTCGCGGAAGATTATCTTATAACCACCTCTCGCGAGCCGTTTAACCTCGTTCTACGACCAGTGCCGTGCGAGAAACTACCCAACGCTCCGGTACGACCAAATAATATTTAAGACAATTTTACTCAACCGGTCACGAAAAGTAACTAAGATTACGAAAACCTCACAGGACACGAGTTAGTGCGTAAGTTGATTACAATTTTTAACGCTTTTGCGAAATGAAAACAACAAGGTGCACTTTGAAAAAAAAAATTCTTGCAATTTTTTTATTTTTTTTATTTTAAATTTTGTAGTGAGTAACGATTGGCATAATATTAATTTGAAGTTGCGACGTGCAAACGTACCAGGAAGAGGAAACGAAAGAAAATCGTGTCGAAAGTATATTACACACGACGGGGTATCAACCTTCGTGTATCGCCGCGAATCGTGCGCGTGGAGTCGTTCGGGCAGTCGCCGAATGCGAGAGTCGAGTTGAGCGCTAATACAACGACTCGCGAATAGCAGCGATAATGGAGAACGAATGCACGCACCTGGTCGAGGCGGCGAGGAGAACCGAAAGATTTTGTCGCTTAAACGAGTGGAAACGGTCTCGGCTCGTTCGTGTTAATTCAGAGCTTGAAAGAAAAAAAGGAAAAGGTAACAGGGGGAAAAAAAAAGAGAAAAAAATAAATAAAATGCCATTCGTCCGACGAATCCGTGGATTCTATCGCGTCGTAAAGAAACGAGAACGGGCGGAGGATCTCGGGCAGAGTTAAGACACGTGCTCGCAAGAGTTCCCGCGGGGAGAGAGAGCGAAGCCGTGTAAATCATTGCCGTGCTCGCGGCTCTTCGCGGGAAGAAGAAGAAGAAGAAACAAGGAAAAAAAGAAAGAAAAAAAAAAGAAAGGGAGGAGAGGTGAACCGATGCTCTTGTAAAACGTGTTTTAACCACTCTTATCTGCGGTATCTCCGAGTTCCGATACAAACGAGGTTTCGGGTGAGTGCCAGCGCTCGTTCTCGGCCTCCCCAAATAATTCGCGTCCCATTGAGGGACGCTGAAACGCAAATTATTGCTCATTGCAACTCGAAACAATCAGATATCCTTCTGTATTCATTATGCACAAAAACGATTCAGCCTTCTTACACGCGGTCCAACGCTACACATATGTAGACCGGTGGAACGATGGAAAGATATGGATGAAGTTGACGCTGTGACTAAGAGCTCTTAGTTACGAACCGGCTAACCCGGGTTCGAATCACGCCGATGACAATATTTTGTTTGGATCATTTTAAGATGTCGACCACCGCCCAACTATCTTACGTTACGGACTCTTCCTGGGCAGGTGGTGAATCACGAACTTCTCGAGAGAATTGCGAGAGGGCATCTTCGTCAGCCAGGATCTCGCTTCGTCGAGATGCAGCGAAACGGTATGCGCCCACGCCCAGAGTATGCAACATCCCCCTCGCGCTCCCCGCGAGATCCATCGGATCTTCGTGATTCGAGCGGATTTACGGGTCTCCCGGATGTACGTACATCGGCGGAGAAACGCGAATAAGCTCGACGGATAAATTGCAATAAATTCACAGTCGAATTGGTACTTTCTTAAATAAAATCTGACAGGTGCGCCGTGAGCTATCACGGTCGGTGATCGGACGGGGACGAAATCATCTTGGAAAACTAGAAAGCGTGTCGAGAACTCCCGAGTGTCGTCTCCACGCGTGGTCAAGAGTCGACTGTCGTGTCCACTCGAACACTCGGGTTTGCGGTACTCGCGCTCGGTTAAAGCTCGACGATACTCTCCTCCACGCATGTGTGCGGCGGAGACCGCGAGCTACTTGATACACCAAGCTCCACCTTGTAACGCTGCACGACTGCAGCAATGAATAATATTCGCCGGAGGTGTCGGGATTTTTTTTTTTAGGTGTAGATAAAGATCACTGGTCGACGTGTGTCGAAAGGAAAATTTGTATACGTTATACAGCGACAAAAATGATAAAATTAATAAAAATGGTCACTAAAATCTGCCGAATGCGTTAAGTGACCCCGATCCACGGTGTAGGTATGGGTGTGAGCAGTATTGATGGAGGATTGTAATTTTTTCTTTTTTTTTCGAGAAACCGTTCTTTAAAGACGTTCTTGATCGAAGTTCCAGCGGAGCTGAAGATGTGCGTCGTACACGGCCGTGTTCGTACTATATCCGTGCCTCAAGGTCGGTGACGTGTGGGAGGCCGTTGCTGGCCTCACCCCCTAGCCCGGAAACGCGCGCATGTATTTACTGTACCGATGTAAATGTACGGTATTAAAATGCACGTATCCTCGAGTAGCATTATGTACATAAAGCGGCCGAGTTTATTTATAACATGCGGCTTAACATGTGAGTTGGCCGCCCTACGAAATCTTCCTTTCGAAGAGGTGGGAGAGGCTCGTTAGTGGGGAAAGTCCGTACTTGTGTTATGGGCCCGTCAAGCGAAAGAGAATAAAAAATAATCGAAAGAAAGAAAGAGAGCCGAAAGCCGCGCGATCGAAAATCTCAAGGCCGGTCAATCGCGGGAGGGTTTGTTCGCTTCCTTTTTATCGGCCGTTTTTTTAAAACGTTTTTGCTAGAATATTGAATTTAAAAAAACATTGTGTTTTCCGCAATGACACACAGTTAAATAAGATTTGAACACTTATTAAGCCATTTTTGTCCACAAACGTCTACAATTATTTTGTTAAATTTACAAAAAATATTCGTAAAATTGACAGACATTTTTGTAAAATGGACAAGATTTTTTTCTGAAATTAACAACAAAAGAATTATCGACGTTTGTGGCCAAGAAACGTTGGTGCCTATTTTAATGTGTATAGAAATTTTCTGGTCGATAATGTAACTTGTAAGCCTACCTCGATTCTTCCAAAATTAAATACGAGCAAATGCTCCAATGAGAAAAAAAAAGTAATGTATTCCTGAAATCAAGACATTCCGTGTGAGAGAACAAATTATTTTTGCCCAAAACCAAGAAGAAAAAAAGGAAAATCGAGAATTCTCCCTCGCCCGAGGATCATTATCTCAATCTCGTCTGCCTACGCAGGAAGCGTGTACCGTTAATATCGGAGTACACATTTTTTTTTCGCCCGAGAGGTCGGTGACACGTGGGCGGTCCCTTCGGCGAATTTGATTGCATCCCCGGACCGCGTGCGGTGACTCGTACCGCCTCGATTATTCTAATTGGATTATTAATAAATCAATGAGCGACGTGTTTGCGAATGTTTCCGCGGCCGGTGTGCGTCGCACACGTATAAACGGCGAATTACGTTTTACGATTGAGCACCGAGCTCGTGTAACTGTGTACCTTCAAACGAATGTATATTTATGTTATGCGATACGATCCCGGCGAGTCGGTCCCCGCGGGAGGACGCGCGGAGGCTGATCGCATGAAAATATACGAAGAGGAGGATCTCGTTACCCGGTACGGTATATCCAGCGCGAAAGAACGCTGCTTCTGCTGAATGCATCTTGGCGCTGGTATCTTGCCCGCATAACTGACGTGACCGGTCAAGAAACGAGCCCCCTTTCCCCACCCCGAACGATTCTCTTTATTGCACTCGCGTTGCACTCGCTTGTGCGCTCGCGTGCGTCGCGCATCGCCGTTACTGCGAAGAACCGCGCTCTCGCTGCAATGCAAATTGATTATTCCCCTGACCGCTCGAACACCCGCCAGTCAAAATCCTAACTGGCCGGGCTCGCCGTGTGTCGGAACAAACGAGATACTGAAAGGATTCTATAAAAAAAAAAAATGAACAAAGTTGATAAAATAAGGGGGAGAAAGAAGCGGCACGAGATCCAAGCGGTCGTATTATATACAGTATATGATTGACACATGTTGACTAATTTATCATCGAACACGTCGTCTTTGGCTCGACGATATATATATTTTTTTTCCGATATCAATTGAAACCCAGACCCGGTCAGTCGAGTTTTGTGTATCTTTCTCTCGCTATTTCTGTTTCCCTCCTTTTTCTCTCTACGCGCCCGAGCCAAGTACGCGAAGTGAAGGCAATGCAGCCGATACGCGCGCGATCGCTCGCGTGTGTACGGTCGTGTACGTATCGATTGCGCCAGTCAGCGATCGGCAGTAGTCGTACGAGTGGACAATAATTGTGCGGTTATATCACAAGTCCAGTATGGTGCACACCTATGCGGAGATCGAGCCGAAGCGGTGCATTATCCCTTTCAATTCCATCACAGTCAGCGTCTCATGACCCCCGAGGGAATTAGTATTAGCAGGGGAAGAAGTAGAAAAAAATTGGAAAAAAAAAATATATATATATAAAAAAAAAAGTAACGAAGGCGGGCTCGCGCGGTGCTGTCCGTCGAGTGCGTGGCCGCGCGCGGAAAGGCTTCGCGGCCGGCTGTCGATCAGAGCCAGCACACGATCGACCGGCAGCAGCAGCCGCAGAATCGACGCCACTCGACGGACCGTACAACATACCCGAGCCACGCTCTTTCGTTTCACTCGATCCTTCATACGTATACCTCTTTCGCTCTCGCGTTCTCTACCGCTGCATACACATCTTGAAGCGGCACATCGGCTACCGTCCGTATACCGCGGACGACTTTACGAGGCAATAAAATTAATGAAAACCCGCACTACTGTTTGTGCTCGGGCTCTCTCGCGGGGCTCCCGAGGAACGTCCATCTCCACCGGGAGAGAGAGCCCGAATAAAGCGGAATCGAGCGATGCTCGAGCGCGAGCCACGGGGTTTCCCTCTAGTTGGTAAATAAATTGGGAAGGAGAGAAAAAAAAAATATTCGCGGCTCGATGTAAAAGGCGGAGAGCGTCGAGGACGATGGACGCGACTGGTCTTTAACCTTTTGAGGCCTCCCGTTGACATTTATATAAGTATTATGATTTTTGAAAGAATTATCGGTTGATGAATTTGGAAGAAATCTTTGATACGAGTGCGGAAAAATTTGTCTCTACTGAGAAAAATAATTGTTGGATCAACCAAAAGTCGCAGTTCAATGCTATTATTTGTCTAGGGTAAGAGTGGTGAATATGGCCCACCTCGATTAACACGTAAATCAATGATATACGGACCGGGCCATATTCCCCACTTTTACCCTAGTACAAATAAAGCGTTGTTTTATTGAACAATTTATTCTTCAATCGATACAAAATTCGTCGATCGAACCAACAAATTTTTGTATCGAGCAAATAACACCTTCGAACGTGTGTCAGCGCACGTTGCTTAATCGAACCATTTCTTTTCCTCAGTGTACTAACTGGAAGACACAGATTCCGCTTCGCATGGTTTAAAAAAAAAAAAAAAGAACACAACAGTACGGATTGCAAAATTTCTTCAATCATCAAAAGCTCCCGAAGCTCAGAAGCTTCATCGACGTTTCATGTCACAATAAAAAAAAAAAAGGAATAAATATCACATCGGCTAATTATCGCTTCTGCTAATTGACGTTCTCGCTTCCACAGCGGATCGCTAGGTATCCCGTACGCACGTTTTTCCCCTACATTTTACTCGGCTTCTATCGGTGTAAATGCGACGACGGCAAAAAGTGATTTACGCGAAGCGACACCGGCTCGCCTCGCGTACATCCACTAAGCTCCCGTGGCAAATACATATATCGCACACATGCATATCGCGTCCCGCTCAGTTTCTTTTCATCGTGATACCATCGTGCGTTATATACCCTGTCTGGTACACTGATTCATCGAGCCAGTGGGCATAATATCTCGCGCTCGGGCGAGAACGCGCTCAACACGCTATCGGTGAACACAGCTCGCGACGCTCGGACCGGAATCGAAGGACCTTTCCCCGCATTCGTTAAAAATTCACATAGTATAATTGCGACGTGGAGTAGAATCGGTACAAGAAACTCAGCGATCTCCGCGCGGTTCGCCATTTCGCGGTGATACAAGTTCGCTTCCCGGCCGGCTACGCCATAGACCGTGTTCGCGTCCGTGTTATATTTTTCTACGCTCATACATTTATCGGGACAACCGGTGTACGACCGCAACTCACAATGTGGGGAATCATAATTAAACCAATCAGCGGCGCTATCAATCACATCGATCGGCCTCTCGTCGTCGGCGGCGTCGTCTCGGTCGGCGTCACGTCGCGTACCTATAAATATCAAATTATTGCACGTTTCCCGTCACGGTAGCAAGTGATTCTGCGCGGATACAGACGAATCTCGTTGTGAGTTTCTGTGTGTGCGATGTACTTATACGATGGGCGAAAGGGACCTCTGATCGTGCAATTCGAGTGTGTCAGACCGAACCCGAACGTTCGCCGTCCAAGTGAGTGACACCGAGGATTTGGTTATGTGCACCGAACCGAGCAACGTGGCCTGGTTCCCTCGTTCCGTCGCACATCGACCCGATGAATCTACGTTAGTCCACCGAAAACCAGCCAGCGGGTGCGAGTGACCGATGAGAAGAGGAGAGGGGGGGGGGATATTTTATCGTGGTTTATCTGCCAACGACGATGCTGAAACGGTAACCGTGTACGGTTTAGATAGGAATTTATAATGCATGCGCGTTAACGTCGATACCCGCGGATACTCCGACAAATTTCCGCGAGAATTCGTCGGAGTACGCTCGGATCCGGTCCAGCCTATGGCCGGTGTGGTCTTTATTGGTAAACTCGACGGGCGCTAGACAGTAGCTGATTGTGAAAACTCATCCATATGCCGATCGATGCCTGTTTTACGGGTAAAACTAGCATCAATCGGACCGATGCAGCGCCGGCATGCGGTTCTATCCCGATCGGTTGTCTGATTGACACGAATGCACTCTGCATGTAGATCGGCAGTACGGTAAAATACTCACAGGATCGGATAAAAAAAACTCGGGTCATAAAAGTGTTCTTGTTTTTCCGCCGGAAGAGTCGGAAGTTCGACACTTGTGACAAATTTCCGTGGAAGTATGCCGGAGTCCGCCTGGATCCGGTCCAGCATATGACCGGTGTGGCCTTTATTGGAAAACTGGACGGGCGCTAGACAGAAGTTGATCAGGAAAACTCATTTATGTCCCTATCGATGCCAGTTATACCCGTAAAACTGGCATCGATCGGACCAATACGGCACCAGCATGCCGTTGTATTTCGATCGGTTGTCTGATTGACACGAACGCACTCTGCATCTAAATCGGTAGAAACGTAAAATACTGAGAGGATCGGATAATAAAACGCGGGTCATAAAATTGTTCTTGTTTTTTCGCCGGAATGGTCGGAATTCCGACACTTGCAACAAATTTCCGCGGAAGTTCGTCGGAGTACACCTAAACTCGATCCAGCCTATGGCTGTTGTAGCCTTTATTGGAAAACTGGACGGGCGCTAGACAGAAGCGGATCAGGAAAACTCATTTGTGTCCCTATCGATGCCGGTTTTACTCGTAAAAACTGTCATCAATCTGAACTATGCAGCGCCAGCATGCGGTTCTATCCCGATCGTTTGTCTGATTGATACAAATGCACTCTGCATGTAAATCGGCAGAACCGTAAAGTGCGCAGAGGGTCATAAAACTGTTCCTGTTTTTTTTTTTTCTTTTGCCGGAAGAGTCGGAAGTGCTCGTCCAGAATTCCCTTGACGAGTATTTAATACACATAACTCGTTACGAGGTGTGTGCACGGCGCGATCTTTCGTCGAGAAAGCTGCGGGTAGAAGATCGCATCGTCCGGTAAACACTGTTTCGCAATAAAGTAATAGCGGTAATAATAGTCGGTGGCGAATAGCCGCGGGATCGATCGACCCACGCGCCCTAGCACGAGATACACCTACTCCTATTTTAGTCGCATCAGCCGGCAGAGAGACCAATGTTCCTCAGCGAGTTATCGGTTATCGCCAGACGCGCCTGCATTCGCGTACATATTTCGATAGTCTTCGCGGGCGCGACAAGCAGCCTCGGGGCAATTAACGATTCCGGGATCCCGTCCGCAATAGCCCGTTGAGAATTCGCCTTATCTCGTGACGACCGCTCGTAAATGCTTGTATACTCGCCATTCCAGCGACTTCTTCAGTTACTTCTTTTTTTTTTTCGTTTAATTTCCTTTTTTCTCACCTACCTGAACATTCGCTGCGAGCGTCGCGCCGGAAATATCGGGAACGACTGTGGAAATAATGAGAGTCAGCTAATGGAACCGCGGCCACACACACATGCACACCCGCGATCGAGAGAAGTTTCGCCCTCGCCTCCACCTCCGCGGAAGAGCCTGGCCGGTAAACGTCTCTCGTCTTATTCTCGGGATTTAAGCGTTCCGGCATCCGAGCTCGGAGATATGGGTAGGGCCCGCGAGGAACTGTCCGCGATTCGACTTGCGGGGCCGCTCCCTCTCGCGTGTGCTCATCTTCTTTCACCCGGGCTCGCGATCGCCATCTCCTCCGCGCCATAATCCTGGAACTCACACCTCGCACGCGCGTCACGCACCGGCCACTTTGACACTTGGCAATCGGATGAAAAAAAAAAAAGCATTCATTTACCCACGCGCGCAGCCGTCCATCAAACTAGAAAGTCCGATCGTCGGAATTATTGTAGGGTTCGATGCAAATTTTTGTCGTTTACTAACATGCAAGATTTTAAGGAATTGAGGCCCTCCGAAAAAAAAGAAAAACAAAAGAAGCTTTTCCGCTGTTGCTTTCTCCAATTTTCAGAGGTGGAAACCAAATACCAGTGGAGTGGATAAGACGGTCGATATTTCAAGTCCGAATCCGAACTTTCGGCAGCGAGTTGTTGCTCACAGTTCGTAGATAGACAATGAGCGGGTTTAAGGCTCGTTATAAAAATACGCAATTACGGTATTCGCAATTTGTATTCTTACGGCTAACAGTGTATTTGCGATAGAATAATTTTTCATACGTCTCGGTTGTTTCCGCGAGAAAATCGAGGCGCGTGAGGTTGAAGCCGGGGATCACTCATCCATCGTGGGAAGCGAACCCGAAACGAATCACTATCTTCATTATTCTTACTCGGATGTCTCATTACTCGAACTTCCGTGATGTCAATTACGTTTAACATTGCAAGCAATCGGGCGTGTGTGTATGTGTGTGTGTGTGTGTGTGTGTGTGAGTGTGAGAGCGAGAGCCCTAAGCTCTCGCCTCTTTTCGTTCCCACAGCATGACTCGTTCACTCTCGTATAACAATCATTATAATTATCGATAGATGCATAACGGCGGCCTTTGCAACGCGTCCCACCTCTCCTATCTTCGCGGCCAGAAACAGCGAAGCAGAGAGAGAGCGAGAGAGGCTCCGTTCGGGACTGTTAGACATAATACTGTGTCGAGCCTGAGTGTTCGTGCTGGTGTACTTATAGACCAGACTCAAACTATTTGTGGCACGTACTTGATACCTCGGAGCAATAATCGTGCAATTACGAAATAGTTGAAAAATGAAAGTTAAAAAAATTATAACGCGACATTAGAAAGAGAAGCTTTGGGGAGGGGGTTGCGGAAGGAATTCAACGACATTGTAGTCCCGACAACGATTATCCGATTTGAAACATTGTAAAAAGTCAAACGCCCGATCTGAGATTTATACACCTGTGCACGCGGAAAACTCGATTGATCGATAAACCAAAGCGATTATGAGAACGGATTAAAAGATTCTGTCGACACTAGTTTATCACGCGCAATCATTCGTCTGAATTTTTTTTTTTTTTGCTGTTACTTATCCGCCGAAAGGTCGTAATTCGAGGGGATTTCTTGTGCCCGATTTGAAACCCCGACGATCCATCCAATCCGACGATTTGATTGTAACTATCAAATTTTAATGATCTCTCACAAAGTCTCATGAGAATCGGGGTCGATTAGATAAAATTTGACGATTCCCTTCCATCGAACGATTAATTACAAATAAATTGATGATAATAAAGCCGGGTTATGCGCGCGCGTAGCTTACGCGGCGCGCCACATCAAACACGTGACGAATGTTAATTAACGCCAAGGGGATTTAATTAAATTTTCTTACGACCACGACGCAATCACGTACGGCGGCCAAACGCGCAAGCCGACTTGGTGAGCGAGTGATAAAAATAAAAAATTAAAAAAAGGTACGATGGATGGATATACATCGTCGACGCGAAGAGTGGGAGGGTGAGAGGAAGGAGTGATAGACCATGCCTGGTTGTGTACTCCTTATCGGGGTGTCATACTCGTACGTAGCTCTTGGCACGTCTCGAAACGCAGTTGCGATCGATCCCGATGGCGATCGGCGAACGCTGTCGGCCAGACATCGCGATCCGTCATTGCAATAAGGCTGTATCGGCGGTTTACGCGAGCCTCGATCGTTGCATGTACGTGAGCATTTTTCTCAGCGATGGTCGTACGACAGAAAGTTTCGTGTCGCAGGTATTTAAGCATCGAGGTATGAATTTTATGCACCGCTCGTATATTACGGGAAATTTAATGGAATTAATTAACTTTTCACCCGGTACCGTGGAGAGCGAAGTGCCGAGAGTGGCGAGTTTGTCGCCGCGAGTGGCGACTGAAAACGGATCCTCGAGCGTACGTGGCGGGACAAAATCCTATATTGCGGTAATATTGAAAAAAAAAAAATTATATATTTAAAAAATCTGATAAACGACGTCGCCTCGTTGGGGATTTTTAGCTGTCGCGGCGAAGGCGACTGTGGGAAAATGCGACGGGAGGATCGCATGTGTCCGATACTATTCCTGGCGGCTCGAGGAAACGAGAAAAAAAAATGCACTATTGATCCGAGTAAATAACAGAATTATCCTTTCCGTCGGGTTACATTTTTTTAATTATCTTCTTTTTTATTTTTGTTTTTTCACCGGCGCTCGTCTCCCGCATTGAAAGTATCGAAAACGAGTCGCGCGCCTTGGTGTGCCGAGTTAATATTACCGGGGCGTAAGGTCGTTGAACAAATTCAAACGATCTCGCGGCTTAGATAAGAGATCGGCGGAGTGAGATCGTCTTCGGTTTATTATAATTAACTTGAGGCGGGATATATCTGGAACAGCTACGTCTGTACCGTGCATAATCAAATCGATGCCGATTTGCTTAATCCCAACTGATTAAATCAGGATGGAAAAAAAAAAGAAGATAAATACTCGAAATTACCGATATCCAATAATATGTGAGATTTTCTACTCGCGAGCAGCTTGTAGCGAAGTTCGAGATATTACAAGGACTTGCGCAAATCGAGCCGTCTTTGAGTGGAATCGGGCGCTGCAGACTAATCGAATCAGCGAATGAATCGACATATTCGCTCCACAATTTTCCACGCTCCAGTGTCTGTAAGCTTTATTAATACAGCTATATTTAGAAAACTAATATAACGCTGATACGGCAAGAAATTAATAACAATAAACATACGTAAAATCAGTCTCATTCACACGATTGTGAGCGCGGTATGATTTCGCACAGTTTTCATTAGGCCGAGAAGAAAAAAAATCGCTTATGAGTATACGAAATCAGCGGTTATAATTAACAGCGGCTAATCAACTGAATATGCTGTTCGCCATCCGTAACCGCTAATTCAGTTGATTCAAGCGATTTTCTTTCCCATATACCTTTCTCCGTATAACTCGTAAAATTTTTATGAACGTCAGCTTATTTTCAGCCAGCTTCTGTAATCGCCCAAATCAGGTTGAATTTCTATCCGTCCATAGTCGATAAGCCTTCCGAATGAATCACCATTAATAAGGATTCTCTTGTGCAATTTCGTGAAACGGATTTTCCAATTTTCGCAGTTCGTTCGACCGGTCCGAATCGGTAAATTCCCTCGATCAGCAGACTTGGCGTAAGGCGGAAGACGGGCTGACGGAAGTGAGATTGTTCGTAGTTTCTCACTCAGAACCGTTGCCGGGGGAAGAAACTCGCGGTGGAAGAGGGGGAGGGGGGGAGGAGCGCGCCGCGAGACGAGGCTAGGTGATGCCGGGCCCACCTGCAATTATCCGGTCTAATGAGCAAACAGTCTGCGCCTCTGCCCTATCCGCTATTCTTCCGTTGCCGCTCGCTTCTTTCAATCTTCGTCTCCGTTCATAGCAGTCTCCCGACAGGCCATGGGCTCTCTCGCCGTCACGGTTATTCGTGGATAAGCGAAGACCTCGACGTCTCGCGGGCATCCGCGAATGTTCCGCAGACCCTTGGACCCTCGGCGGCCCGCAGCGGCAGGAACGGTTAATGAAGATTATTAAATTAGTACCTCTCAGCGTACTGGATCAACGTTTTTTTTTTTTTATTATTTCTTTGCTCCTTCGCGAAAGCTGACGAACGCTACAGAGGCGGCGGTAAAGAGCTCGGGACAGGGACCGACGGAGATCGACCGAACAGAAGAGTAGTAACGAGCTCGGGGGAGAAAGGATATGAAGGAAGGTCCGGAACGGGACTGCGAAGTTCCCGTGGAATTATCGTCGGAGCGCATGGGAAGAGAATGAGCTGGCCGATATCGAGTTATCGGACGCAGAGAGTATCGTGATGATGGCCGATGGTGTAATTATACGCTCGAGTAAAAGGCTAAAAATAAAAAAGTAACTCCGATAACCCATGCAATCAAACTTCTACCGTATCTGCGATTCGTGTCCATTCGGAAAGTGTAGGAAGCCGTCGCTTTTAAACGTTTTCCCCGGTGAAGTTTCCTTATTTTCGCGGGACCCGTTTTATTCCCTCTCACGAGAATCCCAACGATCGGTGATCATTATTTTTTTCTTCCCAAGGCATGCGAGCAAAATAAGAGAATCGCTGGCGAGAATCCATCGAAACGAGGATGCAGCCGATGTGTTACCGTCTCGTCGGCGAGTACCGTCACCGCTAATGAACCCCGGTTCAGCGACAAATCCTGCCCGTCCATTTTTTTTAACGTCGCCACATTACGCACAGACGCACCTACCCACCGATTCCATTCGATGCATCGTTGAATAAAATTTGTGCTTAAGGTCGAGAGCCTTTGGTTTTTCTTTTCTTTTTTCGTTTTCCTCGTCGAAGTGTGAGAATTCTCTCGCGCTAATCCGGGCAATCCACGATCGAAGAGGTATATGATCGTGCAGAGTCGGCCAATCAACTCCATCCCTGTGGCGTCGAGGTTTCTTCGGCTTCCTCTCAACCCGGTATCTCCCCCTCCCGACGGAGTCCTATCGACCGATCGTATTCCCGTTTACCCGGGATTATTAAATTACCAGCAAGCCCCCGGCTGTATTCCTACCGGTAGGTTCGCCGGGAGATCGAATAGTTTCCAGCGAAGATTTGTCATAGCGATGAGAGAAGTGAGCGAGGCTCACGACCGCTGGAGCGCACTCCCGAGCGCGATATCCTCCCGTTGCGTGCGACTCGCGATCGTGTTCGTTAACGGCGAGGTCGCGCCACGATGATCTTTAGAAACGGTAGTTCCAGCAGCGGGGCCTACGCCGCTGCCGCGAGGAATAAGAGTGTCGATGCCGGGAGGGAGGCGAGGAGGCAAAGCGATGAAATAAGGAGAGAGGCGGGCATAAATGAGAGAGGAAGGGAAAAAAAAGGTGATCATTTACGAGCACCCGCCGGAGGAAAAGGCGGAACGCTCGGTGGATAGTTCGAGTCTGCGTTACTGTAAAGCATCGGCGGTTGAAACGGGGAATTCCACGACGCACGCGGTGTTGAAGAGGAATGAACGACAGAGTGCCAACTATTTAGGTGCTTCATGGAGACCCAAACTGTCGTTCGACGACCGTTTGGGTATCTTACTCTTACTCTTCCTGTAAGGAGCTGAAGATTCTTTTACACGATGCTCTGACGAATGATAAACCGCGATGAGACCGCCTTGGATGGGGCGACAGGATGAAACAGCTGAAAGCATCGACACTGCGGCCAAGCTTTGACGGTCGGAACCGCGCGTTATACGGGTTTAATGTATTGTACGGGCGAGGTATGAGAAGGGAGTTTCCGGGCCGAGCGGAAGATTGTGACGAGTGGAAGAGCGGCGTCGAATGAAAGCAACGAAGATAGGCGCGGTGGAGAACGAGGCAAGACGGTCAACAGTCCAAGAGAAAGGAAGAAGAAAAAAGAAGAGGGAGGAATCGGACAAACGAGGAAGGTGGAAGGTGTCGTGTCTGGAGGCTATCGTGAAGCGTTCAACTCCGGTAAAATAATCCCGGTGTTTACCAAAGCGCGACCGGGCACTCGTTCAGTCGTTGGCTGCACATTGAAAAACAGCGGAGTAGATAGGCACACATGTGGAGGACGAGTTGCGTAAGAGACGGCAACGTCCCGGAGAGCTGTGCAAATAAAAGTTCACTTCGACAGCGAAGAGTTACCGAACGGCCTCGTGGCGTCGGGTGAGTTTGTGACTCCCGAAGAGCGACGATCGGTGACACGCGTAGCATCCCGGGGACGAAATTCGTTGCGAAATAAACGGATGAATTCCGTCATTATCGATAATTGCCGGCGATCCGACCGATCGGCTTTTCTCCGTACCGAGTTATGTTTCAACCGACGCGATTTCCATGGCGAACGGCTTTCGATCAGGAAATTCGAACGTTTCCGTCCGAGAAATCTTGAAATTACCGCCGGCGTTTTTCAGGGTCGCAGTTCCTACTGTTTTGCCGACGTCTTCCGAGACTACGGTAAAAAGTTTAACGCTCTTCTCCGTACTTCGAGGCTGCCGGAACATGCGGGCGCTTCCGCTACTCCGTGGTGCTTCGCGTGTGGATATAAAGAAGAAGGATTAAGGAGAAGAGAATAAAGGAAGCCGGTGATCAGGCATAAGGCGTCGGGTGCACTCTCCGTGTTGCAACGAGCAGGATGCTACTCTCTCGTCCCGCAACACCCCGCCTAGGGATACGGTCTCGGCAGGCCGTGTGCGCCACGCCTCGCCCGCCATTCACCTTCAACTTGGTCTCAACTTGATTCTCCCGGCTCGCGAGCCTCCCAGGCACACGGCGAGACGTCGCGGGCGAGTCGTCTATGGATTCTCCCCGTTCACACGGAACCATTCGCAGCAGACTGAACGAGAACCGACGTTTTTTTTTTTTTTTTCTTCTCTTAACTCGCAATGCCAGCCGGTTGAACACCGGTGGCCGCACCGCGGCGGCGAATCGTCCCGCCGCCCGGACCGGACGACTTTTCGTGGAATACCGGAATTCTAAACCAGTTTCGACAAAATTGTATCGTCGACTGCCCGGGACGGAGAAGTATGAAGAGGGACAATTACGCGGCTAGAGTCGGGTAGTTTTCGGTCCGATACGACGCGAGACTTCGACACTCCGAGGGAACTAGAAGAACCGGACTCTTTCCGATTTCTCTCCGTCTGAGACGGACATCCCGATGGCGGGGAATGAACCTGCATCTAAAATCTTACGATGCTGCAGCATGGAACAGTGTTGAAAGCCGTGAAGTTATGGCACCGTGATGGACATGTTTACAGTTGCTATTATTTTATATTATTATTGGATGTTAGCGCACTTTGCGTTATCGTCTCTGCCACTATCGCTCTCTCGTCTCCGCTCCACTTCACCTGCCATGAGGGGGGTGATGTGGTGCGCGTTCCTAATCAATTTTCTTGTGCGTTATTAAAAAAAAAAAAAAAAAGATAATTCAAGATACGTGTATGAATATTTACAAATTTTTTTGAAGTCGTCAACTTGTTATTCTAATCGTTTCGAAGATTGCGTCTTGGCAAATGCTAGGTCCTCGTTAAAGGCGCCAGGCGCATGCGCAGTGCTAAAGATGAGCGAAGATATGCGCGGTGTTCTAGGGTCAACGTACGTTGCCGTAAATTTACGTGCGATGGGAGGATCGCCGCATCGAGAGTTAATTGGCTATACCGTCCGATACTTGCAACGATAAGATTTTCCCGTCGCGGCTGCGAGAGTTCGCCGAAAACGGGTTTTTCGTACCACAAAGTAATTTCACCGCGTTCGCGTTTCCTGCCGACTCACGAACGCGGAGAGACGTCGCGATTCCCCCGGCAAATCTACGAGCTGTTACTATTCGAATGTTCGGCGATCGATGCGAAACCCTCGGGCGAACGCCCGGAGGGACGGGGCATGGATTTTCCCATCGCCAGGACGACGATGACGGTGACAAGGACGATGGGCGTCAGTTCGATGCTGTCTTTGATTCTCGGCGTGCCGACCGTTACACTCTTTATTCCTCTCTCCCTCGGATCGGCGTCGATAACGAGCCTCGGTAATTACGGCAATTACCGATCCTAGAGTTATGGACTGTCGGAATAAATACAAGCAGGAGCCATTAACGAAGACCGCCCCGAGACTCGCTTCTTCGATCTTTACGTGTCTGAATTAAATGCCGAACGAGCTGTTGGCTACTGACGCGTGTCTCTGTCTTCGCGTTACACTACAGTGATGCACAGGCAGATACGGATTGCATACCCTCGATCGGAAACAATAGCGCGCTCGCAGTTTTTCTCCGCCTCAACGTTCGTTGCTACCGATACGCGGAGCGATAGAACTTAACGTTCGATGTCTCATTGGCGAGGAAAAAAAAACATCATGTCGGCTGACTCGATGATACAATAAGGCTGGAGATACAGAAGGCATTTTCTTTTTTCGTATCGCGCGCATTGTAACCCTCGAACGAAGAATCTGTAACATCCAAGCTTCGTACCACGTCGTTGGGAAGACGAACGAAAAAGCTTCTCGAGCGACTGGTTGGGAACTGTCGTAGCGTTAACGGCATCGCGCTCGCACCGACGATTATGGAAAAAAATTCCGCTAAACGCAAATCGGACGGATATCGGTATGCAAAAATCCGTGATTCCCTTTCCCTCGTGACAATAATCGAGAAAACGACCTCCCCGCCGTCCGATAATAACAATGACAAAAAAGTTGCAGCAAGCAGTTGAAAAGGAACGTGTAGCGAGCGCGGTTGTTGCACACCGACGGATAGCGTTTCGCGATGTGGGGACTCTAGGCATACCTTTTAACCAGGCGTTGCACGGTACCGGCGCGGGTATTCTAGCTGAGGCCGAAGTCCGGCGCGACGACGGCGGCGGGCACGAAACGTGCCCGTTCGTATTTCCACGGCGGAAACGCCCGGTTGAAACGAGGTGAAGGCTACCAGATGTAGATTGGAACGCCCGCGGGTCTCCCGCCGCGAACGGTGACTTCGGTGGCAATCGTGGAACGACGAATGGAATCCGACAGGGGGCAACGACGTCCGCGTGTATTAGAGGGGGTCCCTCCCCCTCCCCCCTCATTTCGCGCCCCGTTAACTCGCGAAAGAAGCTATAACGCCGAAGCTCATAACGGAGCTCAACAGCGGCGGCGGTAGCGGTTCTAGTTGACTATAAGTAAGTTGCATAACGCTGTGGGTGGGCACGTGGAGCGTTGCACGCGCCTCGGCGACAACGACGAGGAACGACCGCGCGGGCGCAAGGTCTCTCACGCCGGTGGGGCGGGCGAAACTCTGTGCATGCATATTGCCGGATAGCAGATACACGGCCGGTGCCCACCGCGGCACCCGATTGCGTTGACCTTGAATAATGCCAGTCCCGAGATACAAGCTGCGATCGCGATAGCGCCGCAGCCGATTCGATCCAGTCAAATTTCATCGTACGCCGGTGCATGCGAGTAAAAATAATGTGACTCATCGTTTGATCGCCAAATTATCGTTTGCGCTCGGCGGCTCGAGCTATTCTAGGTCGATAGGACACGATTACGAGATCTCCGCGATCGGAGCCCGCGAATCGCACTTACCCGCTGATTATCGTGTCTTTCCGACCGTTTTAGGCGGGGGCCTTTATCTCGCGGAGAATCGGAAAAAAATAAATTATTACAATGTAACTGAGCGATCCTCCACGAAAATGAAATATTCGCAGGAATTTTTCGCCAAATATGTATTTTGTATATTACAGATATATTTTTTGATGAATGCAACTATGTACTTTTTTCCATGTGGAGCGGTTAGTTTCCAATTGACTGGAACGTTCGAGCTACAACTTGGTGAGAAATCCATTATTATTTTTTCAGGGTGCCACGAGTCTTCGAATCGATAAGCAACTATCCGGCGTAACTTGAGAGACATCAAAATAAAAATAGAGAATAAAAAGAAAATTGCGTAGTTCCCGTATCGACTTACGGTGAGGGACGAAGCCGGGAGCGTTTTGAGGGCACGGAGATATACAGTAGTCGAGTCGGAAACTCGGAGACGGGACACCCGGTACGTGGGCTAACCACGCGATGTATCGTGCGACATACGAGAAGGGCGTGCCGCTCTGTCGTTCAACTGCGCAGTTTGTTGCACGCGCTATAATCGTGTGTACAGAGCAACGAGGCATTACACGTCGTGTTGTTGTAGTAGTAATGGGTAGCATTATAGTAGCGTACAGTATACGTATAACACGTACGCAAATATGCTTGTTCCCCTCCTTTAAGATTTTGTTCGCCGTATGTGTACAGCTTACTCGGGAAATATTTTATCTTATCATGGAGCAACCTTCCCTAGGTATTTTGCTTCTTTCGAAACCAACGAGTCGCTCTGTTCTTTATTTTTTACGCTCAATTCAATATATTATCAGTCGCTGGATATGCATATGTTAACCCTTTAAGTTAACCCTTCAGGTTAACCCTGCAGGTTAACCCTTTACGTGGACTCGTTACGTTAACCCTTTGCGTTAATCCTTTAGGTCAATCCTTCTCATTAACACTTTTCGTTAATCCTTTAAGTTAACTCTTGACGTATCAAAAACCGGGACAACTACCTGCATTGACCTACTGAAACTCCCCCAAATTACCTCTTACATTTGAGATCAATGAATCAAGGTGTCCCGACATAAGAGACATAGAGACTCCTCGAAGGATGATGAACACCGCTGTGCGCATATCTTTGAAAACCCTCGAACCGAAAAAGTCACGACGAAAAAAAAAAAACCTTCCATCCATAATTGAACGGATATGTTAAAAGTTGCACGAAAAAAAACAAATTTCTCGCTAAATCAAACGATGCCGATGCATAAAATTCCGATCTATCCTTAGCTCAGAGAATCCAAGAAAGGTGGATGAAAGATCGGCGAATCTCGTCCGTCGGAGTTCGACCGCAGAGAGGAGTACAAGAGAGAAGAGCGTCGGAGGAACGTGGAGCGTGTCGGCTGCGGTGGCGGCAGGGGTCCCCCTACTTCCGGCGAACCATATCCGGCAGAACGCCTACCTATACATCGCTCTCGGACCGCCGACGCCACCGTCGGACCGTGCACTCTTCTCCTCACCGGCTACACGATATCTCAACTATTCCACCAAAAATCCACCGTATTTATCGAGACATCGGAATCGCGCGATGTTTCACAATTATTTTGGCAAAAAACATATATAAAAAAAAAAACAATAAAACAAAATCCCATTTTCGATGCCGATCGTAGAATTCGCGTATTCAGGTCTCAGAGCGACGCTCCGTGAAAACGTGGGCGGACTCATTTATGCGAGCTCGCGAACTCTCACTGACTGTACGCGCGCGAGCGCGCGCTCATGCTCCACGGTACTCCAACTGGATATATATATATATATATATACATATATACAGTAAAATACGTTATCGTTATACGTGTGCGACGTCGTCGGCGTCGGAGGTACAACGAGGAGATCCGCCAGTCAAGGTTCGCCACGATTGGCACGTCCTTGACGAGAGAGCGCGACGAGCCACGCCGGGATGTAACGGACCTTTGACTCCGCGCGGCTTTTTCTTCTCCTTATTTTATTTGTTGAAACGAAAAACTTGTTCGACTTTTCGTAGTTAATAACGCGACGAATTGTGAATCACGAGCTTGGCTACATTCAATTGAAAATTCGATGTCTTTTCTTTCCCAAGGCATTGGTGATGTGTTTTTTTTTTTATCGACTGTAGGTAAAATAACTTCGCAACGAGAGACGAGAAGAAAATACTGAGATATGGCTTGAGACGTTGGGCAATGAAATGGTGAAGAGAACTCGGCAGCATCGATGCACTTGCGCATTTGGCATTTGCTATAGGATGCCAATCACCAGTGGGGCACCAATGAATGCGCTTGAAGTCCAACAAAAAAAAGAAGACGATGACCGGCTGCCCCGGACATCTGTCGCGGTGCTGATGCGAATTCGCGAGACTGTTGCATTAGTTTCCTCGTGTATCAAAGACGCATCGAAGAAGCAATCGATGCATACGATCGGGCAGTTTCTAACGGTGTTTCTATGTATACTGCGAAGTATCGGAGAAAGGTGGAGGGATTGATAAAAAGAAAAATGAAAAAAAAGCTTGATCGGAGGGAACGAGAGAGGATAAATGTCAGCCTGCCGCATATTACGGTGTAGAGATAGGCTAACCGGTGAAGCGGCGAGTCGACAGGTGCGACGATCGGAAAGATTCGATCCTCCTCCACCTCGGACGCTTCAACTTCTTCGATTTATCGCGAGCTTTCTCGCGTACACGGGACGCGAGCTCAAACATCGTTCATCGTCATTTAGCTTACGTGTGCACACATCCATAAATGGGAGGAGACCGGGGCTAATCGAGGAACTTGTAGCTGAGTTATGTAAATCTTCGAGGTGACATTTTTATTTTCGAAAAATATTTTTTTTAAAACTGTCTCTCGATGGTAAAGAGGAAATTGACTCGTCGCACCAGAGACGAGCAACTATTAATTGCATTATTTATCAACCATTTAAATGTTATAATTTAAAGGAGGTTCAAAAATATGCAAATTTGAATTTAAAACAATTGTTGAATTTACAAATTTTTTTTTTGAATAATTCAATGAAAATCAAATAAAATACGTTGCTTCTCCACTCTATAAATCCTTGAAATAATAAAAATTGGAATGCCAAGCCAGAAAATGCCTCAAGTAACCCCGGTCACCCCGGCGCGATACGCGCGGATTCTCGATTGCGCAACACTTTTGTTACGCGTCGCTTCGCTAATAGTTATATTCCGAACGTGATGATCATCGACGTTGCACTTTGACTCTCATCAACCCATTACCCGGCGATGCTCGAGCATCGCTATCGCTGCTGTATCTCGTGATATACCCTCATTATCATTGATTGGAGTGCTTGTACAGTTGGAATAAATCATATCTAATATACGTTTTGTCCGCGATAGACCGCGTGTAGATAAAAAGACTGTAGATTAAAATAATTTCTATACGTCGCGGGTCGCGCACCGAAGAAACCACCGAAGTCAGCCTTGAAAAAAAGCTTCTCGAAATAATCGGGAAAGCGCTCCGGATGAGATTTGCTGCCGAAGTCGGTCGAGACTCGATGACACGCAAAGACAGCAATGACGAAGAGCCACCGAGTGTCGAGTCGCCAACGACATTCACAGATGAGAGGAACGCACACACACGAGCAAAGATTACCGAAGAGAGAACCGAGTCGTTTTATATATATATGTACGTATTCATATTGGAGCTAGCAGTGGACGAGGTCAACGTCCCGCTCCCTCGCGAACGCTCCTGGTAATTCTTTCTCGTTCTATCTTGTAACCCTTTCTCGCTCTGGTCACATGTGCAAGCACTTCTCGACGTAGAGTCTCCTGTTACGCCAGACGAACTCGCAAACCCTCTACAGTTGTCTTATTGCGTACGTGTGCAATAGATATGTGCCTGGATAATGGTGTGTTGTGTGTGTGAGTCACGCGTAAGAGTGCGGATATGCGACATAGAGTACAAACAAAAGCAACGGGGACGATAAGAATGTGAAATCTGTCTCTTGGTTGAAGTCTTCGTCAGGACCGTTTGTCCTTGACGTTTGCTCGAGTGCATGGATACGATACTCAAAGGAGAGCGGAAACGCGCGCGTGTGCGCCTCGATCGATCTCGAGGAACTGTTCAGCCCGATGCTGGTAGGGAGAAAACGGGGTAGCCGAGGAATAAAGGCCGTTCGGATGAGTTCGGTTCTGCACCCGGAAAAATTATTTATTTGTCGGCTTCACCGCAAATAAATATTCATTTGAATGAAATAAATATTTATTAAATTCTAATGAGAGAAGGATCTCGGAGGAAATACCAAGTCACATGGTCAAATTTGACCAGCCGACATGGTACGCCAGTGCAACCACTACAGATGTGTGAAATTTGCATAGTGGTCACAGCGATTTTTACCCAACCCATACGGTAATTTTTTCCGGAAGGCGGTTTGCCAAAATTGTGTGTATCTGGCTAAGAATTTCGTGGATAAAACCAAGAATTTCATGGATCAAAACTAAGGATTATTACATTTTTTAGCAAGAGAAACTTATATTTTTGCAAAATTTACGGAATATTCGTAATATATGTGATAAAGAAAATTACCATACATTCTAGCAGAGTGTGTCAAGTCCAATACGAATGTTTGCCAAGATGTCGCTGTAGTTCCAATATAACTGAAAGTTCTGTTAGTATTAACCAAATTTATGGTACTTTCTATCAGATCGTTCTCTCAGTGCACTAAATTCAGGTACCTATTTTGCCCTTTCCACGTGTTCCCATTAATACACACAAAAATGTTGCGATAAACCATTTTATCCCGAGTCTGCATTTCAACAGTATCTCCAATTTTCCCACCGCAAACCTATTTCGCCCCGGTCTCCTCAACTACCTTGCTTCGAAATGATACGCGTAACAGCAGAGTGCAGACAGTTTCGACTTTTCAGCTGTAAATATAGGATTGTCGTGTCGCGTGTGTTGTGTGCGATCGCTGTGATATATATACACACAGGCGCGGTCGCGATTATTCGCACGCGCCGTAAGCGAGATAAAGACGCTTCCGTCGGTACGTCCGGGTTATATTTACCGTACATGCACTGCGGCAATGTTAATGGTCGTGAGTCTCGTTCCGAGGCGCGAGAATTTTCCACCTGTTCAAATCGCATTTATTATTCTTGATCATTCTCAAACAACTTCCCCGTCGTTGCAATCAAGATTTACATGAATGCGCGCTCGCGCTATCGGATCAACGTTGATGCCGAGGATCGTTGACGTGACCGATACGATTATTGATAAGCCATACGCGACGAGCATTCTGCGCGGCGGCGAATATCAGGAAGACGGTTCATGAACAAACGACGGCGCGGAAATAACTGCGCAAAGACCCCCGCCCGAGTCGATCCGTTGATCTCCGTACACAATCGCGAGCTCATACCGATCGAAGCGTCAGCGACTCTGCGCCCTCGCGGTCTTTGTTAACGCAAACAATTCGAACGTCTACGCAACGCTATCGGATGTCGCTGGTACCCGAAAACAACTGCACAGGCGATGTTTACACGGACGATGGTGAATGTGTCTTTGTGACTTAAAGAAGACAGAAGCGATATGCGCGCTCGCAATCTTGCCGCAACAAGTACGGCTCTACTGTGCATAAAGCTGCAGGTGCCGATAAAGTTTTCCATTCGCTCTCAATTAACGCCGCTCGCACTGAATTGCTGTGCAACTGAAATTTTCGCCGTCCGAGGCCACCCGGCCGTTTTAACCATTTTCACCTTGATTTATAATTTTTTTGAAGTAGTAATAGAAAAACTGAATTTGTTGCCATCTAACACCGGGCCTTTTTGAGAATTTTTACCCTGAATTGCCGTTTTTTTTTTTTTTTTGGGTCGTCATAGAAAAACTCGTAGATGTTATATCACTGGGCCATTCGTCCCATGCGAAGACTTTCTTGCACGCGCAGAAAAAGGTCAATGAAATTCTTACGACAATAACTTTCTACTATTTTCCCGAATGACTGTCAGATTCGCGGCCAGTCGGGTTTACTCGACTGGACAAGACCATTGGATTCAGCCGGAAGCCGATCGAGCGAGTCATAGAACAGCGTTCACGGTGGTCGTCGTTCGCTGCTTGGACGTGCCAACGAGAAGCGAGAGCGTTTCTCGTTCGGAGCTCGTAAAATAGTCTCCCGGGCAGACGATGCTCTAGCTGACGCCAATTCGTTCGAAGGGAGGAGGAGGCTGTTCCATCGACGTTAAATCGACTTCGAACGACCGATGGAAAGTTGAACGGGCACAGTAAGTCGAGTAAAATGGCCAATAAAATAGCCGTATCGAGAGAGCGGTCGGTCTAGCTTCGCTATCGAAAAATCGTTCATCGAGGAAAGTGTGGACCACCAATGGAAGCTATCGGGACACGGTGCACGATAAGTACCGTTTACTTTATTTCGCTTCGGTACAGGGCTCGCGGTGGATCCGCCGATATTTCGTCGGTGTGTTTATCGGGTGCGGCCAACGATTACTTTTAATTACGCTCCCGACAGCAACGACGGCAAGTTCTCAATAACGGGCGTGTGCGTATCGGTAAAACGGTGCGCTGGAGGGCGAAGCTGCTCGGAAGCGAAAAAGAGGTAACACGTCGATGGCCATGAAGTGGGCGGACCTGCGGGGAGTTTAACGAATGACCCGTGACCCGTGAACGAAGTCTCGCCGTCTCACTCGAGGTACTCGGCCGGTTTCGGACCCACGAAATCGTGACGAACTGGTAGTCTGGCCAGGTGTCAGACCGAACCGCCCACAACATCGGTATACACGGGGCCTTCCCTATTCCCGAACGAGTATTCGTCCCGGAGCCTCCGGAGCAGATTGATAGACTCGTTCGGTCGTTCGCTCGGATCCACCTGGATTAATCGACGCGTACCTTGTCGCAAGAGGCTCTTCGAACGGACCCGGCGAATTCGTTGCATTCGATTTAGAATCTCGCTTCGGGCGCGTTCGTCTCGTACTACGAATCTGTGTAGGGTAAGTCGGGGTGGCATTGTCATGGTGTTTTTAAACAACGAAAATTGGAGATTCAACATTTTTTAAACTTAACATTTCTGTTGTAACTGACTCTGGAAACTTCAAACCAAAGTAATTCACTCGGAACCTTCGATATTTTCGATGCGTGATTTAATTGTAGTTCTGTAAATAAATATTTGCGATCGGCCTTCTCACCCGGACACTACGGGCGACATGGCCACGGTAATAATGGTAATCAATTAGTCTGGCTACCTCGAAATAGAGATTCGACGCTCGCACTGACCCTTGCACGTACAATCTTAACATTTTTGTATGCAATCGCATTGTATGCACATGTACTAAAAACTGTGCAAGCGGCGGCGCCATTCGTTTGTTACGTTAAAAGTCATTACGGGTGGCCATCTCACCCTCATTTACCCTACGCGTCCGACCGAGCGAGATCGGTACTGATTCGGGATTGGTGAACTGTGCGAAATTCGCTGAGCCGGGAGCCTTCCGCCCCGCGGCATTTACAACGCGATCGCGCCGATGATCCTTCCGCTGCCTCTTCCACGCTGTGTCCTATCTCCGATGCTTCTCGGCGAATCTCGGGCTACCTCCCCGTAGGCGCCCGCGCGCACGGGACGAAACTCGATAATTACACCGGTATAATTACTCACCGAGGCCGGACAGCCGATTTGTCTCCCGACCGCCTTATGGGATACAAATGGTGTTATTAGCGTTATAATTGCGCGGCGAAGCTCTCGCCCATCGTACGATCGTACGTGAGGCGTTGTCGCGAGTACCGATTTCGCGTCCCGCCCAGAGGATTCTCGCGAACCTACTTTTAGGGGGTAACAAAAATGAGGATTTTCGGTGACAGCGAAAAGACACCGTGGATCGGCTTTCGCGCAAGGTTGGTCTAGCTCCTTAAACGGAATTCTTTGTCGGCGAATGAGCTTCTGTTGCGATATCCAAAAGAGGCGTACAGACGCGAGTCTCTGGGTGGGGGATCTCGCTGAAATATCTATCATAGAAAGGAAAGAGACACTATTAATTATCGGTACGTCAACCGAGAATATGCTACGTCGACCGTAAGAAACCGGCTTTCTTTCTGCTTGCGTCAATTAAATCTTTGAGCAACGGCTAATGATTTCGTGACGTGGATATATTTTAGTATGGCACTCTATGAGCTCTCTACCTCGTCCTCTCGTTTCTCGTGCTTCTTGCACTTCTCTCGCTGGTTTCTTTCGAGTCCGCTGAGTCGCGTCGTCGCGGCACACCACCGCGAATCTCCCGAAGTTTTTTTTTACATCGCGAGAGTAAGAGACCCGAGCCCGAGCGGAGGGATAGGCGGTACTTAAGGATTTTCGCAAGTTTTCCTTTTTATTCCCCCGCGACTCCCTCGGCGCGCAGCACGGTGGCTCGACTGTACGGTCCCGTCCCCATTTGTCCGTTTTGGGTGCCGACTGCACACCCGGCAGAAGAGAGTGATGCGCACGGAAGAAATCTTTCCGGTTTTGGCGGTATAACCGGTTTCCACGGTACAACATACACACGGTTTTTTGCCACCTACCGTATCAATCCTTCTCTCTTTAGCTCTCCGAAACAGCGAAGCGACGACGACGAAACTACTTTTCTTATTTTCTTCGTTTTTTTTTTTCTTCCTGTTTTTATTCACTTGCCCCGCAATACCGCCGCACGACGAGTGACGAACTAATTCCCCGCAATCTTCTATCTACGAGTTTCTTTAATTCGCGACGCTGATGCAATCTTCGAAAATCATCGACGTAACAAAAATCGGGCTGCGGTGGAAAGAAATATACATTTTTTTTATCGGGACCTGCTACGGTTTTTTTCCGCCTACCGTATCAATCTTTCTCTAATTGTCTCTCTGAAATAGCGACGCGATGATGAAGAAACTACTTTGCTTGTTTTTTTTTTTCATTCACTTGCCCTGCGATAGCGCCGTACGGCGAACTAATTCCTCGCAATCTTCTATCATAGAGTGTTTTGAATTCGCGACGCTGATGCAATCTTTGAAAATCATTGAAATGATCAATATGGGCTTCCGGTGTTAAAAAAAAATCTGGTACTGCTATGGTCGATTAAGCGTCTAGGCATATTGGTGCACAGAAAAGTAGTAATAATCGGCCCGATAATAAGCACCCGACCGACAACCGATTTCCGTATCGTAAAATTAGAGACTCGCGTCGCCAGTTTCGTTGCTGAGCTCTAAGCGAGAAGAGGCAATTTTCGTTGTATACACATATTAGCTGTATTCCTTTGATTTCCCGTTACGGGTCTCTTGCCCCGTGCGACTCCCTCGTTCGGTTATTGTTTCTCCATTAGATGCACACTTCGGCGCGCATAACTAATGGTTCCCGCTAGTAACGGTAATAATCGCATACGTCGAGCTGTTTTCCCACTTTATTTCACGAACGTAATAATAACAGTCTGCACGAGATGCACGCCGTCGGTGAGCCGCGCAACCCGCCGAGGAGAAACTCACAGAAACGCGCGGTTTGCCGCAACGAAAAAAAGAAAAAGATAATAAAAAACTATATATATCGATAATGACCGCCGCGATGCGGCCGATGGTGGGAAAAGACGATGAGGAGGCGAGCGTTACAAATCTATTAAATGCACCGTGGCCTGGATAATTATTAGGTGGTCTGAGTGTACTTCTCTCCGTGCACACTAACTTGGGCCGCTATTACGTGCGAGAAATATTATATTACAATACACCAAAGGCCCACCGATACTCGGTACACACGAGATTGGGCCGAGAGCATCGGGCAGAGAGCTGCCGAATTTATCGATCAGGGAATGGAGCATTAACGTCACCCTCATTTGACGGATCGAACGATTTCGGGGAAATCGAGACTGGAGGAGAGGACGCGATTATGCGTTACGCTTCTTTAATCGTGAAATCGATCCAAAGGCAACTTCCTGCTGCACAAAAATTGACGATATCAGCCCGAGCGTTTAAAGCCTTTTTTGTCCATTTGATTTAATTATTGTTTGTAATTGATTCTTAACGGGAGTACTCGGAGATCGATTGAAGCATCGAGGAACGTTACAAAAACGTGAATTTATGCATCCTCGGTCGTTGGGGAAAAACATTTGTGCGTGCTCGAGGTATTACGTTAAATGCGGCTTAATCTGGAGCAGTGAGTCTCCTTTGTTTTGTTATTTTGGTAAAAAAAAGATTTCCAGCCGTTGAGACTTTATGGAGTTTTATTTTATTTTTTAATATTCTACCAATGTCCGGTAATGCGCCAACTTTGGAGAAATTCGAGAGATTTCGCTGAAACTTTCTACAACCATGAAGTATCTTCTCAAGGATGTTTCGTGTTATATGTGGTGAGAATCGACGGAGGGGTACGGTGTTTTTTTATTGTCGATCGCACAGGATACTTGCTAACTAAAATTGGGCCTTACGAATTATACATTACGGAAACATCAATAGAAACAAGAGAAACGATGAAAAATGAATGTTGAATTTGCGTGCCAATTTCAAAACTTTCTCATCGCATACGATTACGTGAAGAGAGAAAGTATAGTAATTCAGAAAAAGTCGACCGTCGGATTATTGTCTCGATACACGATTCGCAAAGTTATCGTCACAAAAGTTGCCTCTACGACGAAGCAAAAATTGAATATAGAATCACCAATCTGTGTAACGTTGAAAAAAAATTACAATTAAATTTGAAAATTCAGTTTTCTCTCTTTTACTTCCTCATGGAAGAGGCTTTGCTTTTGTAAAAATGAAAACGTGTTCAGAATGTTCCAAAACATCGAAAAATCACGTTTAGAACAAGTGTCCGAATAAATGGGTGTTTGTGTGTGTGTATGTACATACAATACTGCAAATAAACGGTTCCTAGCGAAGGACCCGAGTCACGTAGGTCACTTCGAGGGTCGCGTCGGACGATTCGCGTCTCAATCCGAGAATGACGAACGAAAAGTTACTAAGAGTTGCAACTCAACGATTCATCGCGGAATCGGATGTTGCGTATCGACCGTCAAAAGTGCGTATTTAAATGCTAAGTTATTATCCCAAAATTTTTTCGTTTTGTAGGTGCACGAGTGGCTGGCGTTACATTGTGAATAATAGAACAGGGGGAAGCCGCGTACGACGAAAGACGAAGGAGACGCGGCGGTTTGAGCTCCGACGTTCGACGTGGGGCGGCTTCGTCGGGGATTTTACGAGTAAGTGGGCCGCGCTGACACGATATTTATTGCCGATATTCGTTGGTAATATAGGCACTTATCCGGCCTGCAACGTCAACCGGTACACATGGCTCAGGACCAGAGAGTATTATAGAGTACATGTATATTCGCGTCGGGGGACACGTACAAGTTGTTGTGTATGACGCACCCCGGGGCACGGTTGTATCGGAAACGAGCTCCGAGCGCCGGCTGAGGGCATCGTAAAACGGACGGGGGAGCACTCCGATGCACGAGAGCCTGGACCGACCGAGACTTTGCGTCCGGAATTCGAATGGCTCCACGGTGACGAAGACGAGACCGCGAACCTCTCGCAAAACTTTACGCACGGTTATAAAGATCGCAATTATTCGTCATTGAATCGGAGTCCCGCGAGGTTAGGCGCTTGCAGAGACCGAGCACGCTTTCGCCCCATCGAAACGAACGCCGATAACGGAGCGGGAAATATCTTCTTAACGCGTCGTATTACACGCAACGTTGCTTTGGGACGACTGTGCTTTTTTTATGCATTCGAAGCTCGTGCTTCAAACGCCGTTAACTCGGGACAAAAGGAACTGCACGACATGTTTTAAAAACTACTAGACTCGTACACAGTTGCGAATAGTATACGATTCGAATAAATTTCAAATAAACTCTGCACCTTTTGGCTTCTTTGCGAAGAGATCTTTTTCTCAGCGGTGGAGAGGAACGAATCATTGAAAATGAGGAAGAATGTGCAATTTTTTGTTAAACAGTTTTTCTTTCTCTTGTTTCTGGTGAATCGGAAAGTTACGGGACTTCACAACTTGTAACCCTTGTGAGTGAGTGAAATTTGCGCATTTCATCGTCTTGAGGCATTTTAAAATCTATTATATTTGTATGCAGTTTCAGGGCGATGACTCAAAAATTACGCAAGCTAGCGCTACCACGACCTTTTTTCAAAAACTTCAAAATCGCGTAAAATCTCAAAACGGACCTTAATCTTCATGAAAATTGCATTCACCGAGGGAAGAGACGTGTCCCCTCTACGAGTGTGCCAAATTTCAACTCGCTATCTCAAACCGTCTCCGAATTATAGCCGTTCTAAACGATGCGAAAAAACAAAATTAAAACATTTAAAAAAATCCAAAAACATGAATCAATCTTGCATTATGTCGCGAGGTGGCGTACATTGTTCGAGAAGTCGTGAAGTGCGAAAGCGAAACCTCACCGGAGCCTCGAGCGAATATCCGAGGACATAATGCGTACGCTTGTCTTCTCAACGAGAATGAATATAGGGTCGTTCGGCTTGTATTGTTAGGGTGTTCCGTTCGATCGTTCGAGAGGCGATTTAAAAATTTGGCACCTCTTTAAGCGCCGCAGAAATTTATGTTCCTACACTAAACTCGATATGCGGTGCCGCGGCGGTTCGGACGCAGGCGCGGCCGCGCTCGACCGGGTTTCGAACGCGACGTTAACGATTCGTAAATTAAAAGCCACGCCATTTTGTTTTCGGCAGGGTACCCCATGTGGGCAGAAGAAGTTGTCCGGATGCGTCGAGACCCTCGTCGCCCGATTCCTCTTTGTCGTACGGCAGGTCGGCGCGTCGGGGACGTCTACGCTCCGTCTGCCGTCCGCAAAGTATCCTACGAGATATTGCGCGCCCGCGAAGTGTCCCGTTCGATTGTCGGTTATTACGCGGACCGTCGTAAATCAGAATGATCGGCACCACGCCCATCGAGCATTGCCCGAAAGGCGCTCCGACTCACGGGACGGAAAGAAAAAAAAAAAGGAAAATTAAAGTAACCGAAAACGAGTATGAAAAATTCGATGATGATGCCAGCACGAGCCACGACGAAAAATGTGCGCATGCGAGAGTCGAGTTTCGGAGAAGCGGTTTTTACCTCGCTGCCTCTCGGCATCTTGGTCGTGCAGATACACGGTGAAAAAAATTTGTTAGTACAATAAGATTTTTGTTACCGTAACAAATTTAGTTTTTTTAGTATCGCGATAACAAAATCGGCTTGTAACCACAGCAAAATTTTTCGCTTGGAGCGATTTGTCTACCGCAACAAAACAGCCTTTGTTACTGTAACAAAAAAAAAATGGTCATGTGACTGAGTGGGGTCCGTATGTGTGCCGACAACTACGACGAGCTCGAGATGCTCGACGCGCAAAATAAAAACAGAGACGCGAGGAAACAGTTCCCTTGTATTCGAGTAAAAAATTAAAAATTGAGTGGAATTCTTCTCGGAAGACCAAGTATTACTCCCCAGGTCCACGAGTATTGTGAGAAATCAGCTTGCAAGCTCATGATCGGATCTTAATATGAAAAATATGAAATAAAATTGAAAAGGGGAAAATAAAAAATAGAAGCGGTTTCTCAGCGGGCGTCGGGGAATCCTTCTATGAATATTTCGATTGAAATTAGTGACGCGTGGGCGTCGGCAGCAGCGGGGGCAACACGAATGGCTGGGGTGGGAAATGAATTTTTAATTGAATGCGCGTTCGAAGCGTGGCCCACGGGGGATAATCGTGGATGCCCACTGGCTCGACTTGTATATACCGTATAACAGTTATGTATATGTTGCACCGGGTTGCCATACGTTTGAAAGAAAATTAATGTCGTCCGCGTGCACGAGAGCGCGAGCGATGAGGCATTAAATTCATGCGGATGCTAAATATGCTGAATCGCCTTGCTGCAGGTGGTCGGGACCGGGCGAAGAACACGCGGCGCTGACCGATTTCGGCTGGACGTTCGTTATTACAGCGCTTTCTTCGAATTATCGTCCGTTCGCGAAAAGAGCAAATAATCATAATAATAATAATGAGAGAATTATTCGTAATTCAAAGTCTACATATTGTGACATTCGACGAAACGCATTGCGCGACGAACATAAATCGCATGGTATTTCGTATCCACGAATTCTCCTGATCGAAGTGAAGTTGAACGAAAACACGTTTGAGAGTTAATTTGTCGAGATGAAGAGATACATTTTACATTTCAGAACGGTGCTTTTAATTTTTGAATACTTAATTTTCATATTACATTAATATAATATGTTTTAAATATTAAAATATAAAAATGAAGATAAGAAATAAAGTATTAAACATTTTTTAATGGTTTGATACTTAATGTAAATTTATTTTATTTTAATTGGAAAATGGTTTGCTTCGTTGAGTTCTCGTAAGTCGCGAACGAATCGATAAAAGCCATTTATAGCTTCACCGAAATTCTGTGAATATGGATCGCGCCGTTCGGGTTTCGGGAGCTATAAAAATTCAGGTGTATCCATCTGGTCGCGTGGAATTGATCGTACGCTCGATATTCATGGAAGTTGATAAACGGATTATCTCGACGCTCGCCGAACAATTTCGCAGGAAAGTCTCCCCGCGATATTCTCCCGACTTATTATAGCATGAATATACGACAGAAATTCTTTACGCTACGCCGGTAATCATATGGCCACACCCCGGACGGCTTTGAAGTCCCAAAAGGATTATTAATGTTCCTCGGTCTCGGTGACTCTTGACCCGTGCGTCGGCGATGAGGGAATCTCACGCAGCGAGGCGCGCTCTGCGACCGAATAATCGGTATCTATCCGAGATAATATGCAACGATCGGAGGATGAGGGGGGGATTACTTCACGTGCTTGGTATATCGGTATTAAATATTCCACTGGCAACGTGGGTTTCCTTAATTAGCCGCGAGGATGCGGGTTTGTTCTCCGCGTTATTAATTTTGCCGATTTTTATATATATATTTATATATTTTTTTATTATTAAGTGGGACATCTCAACCGGTAACGACTAATTTGTGTAACGCGCTACCGCATAAATTCTCAGTCGGGTTTCGATCGGTGGGTGCCAGAAGCCGAGTCTCGAACTCTCAGCCGGCATATCTCTTCCAGTTTGAGATATGCGCCGATTGAGAGTCGGATTGTTCGAGTCTGGATCGGGAATGGACCGCGAAGAGTTTACGGCCAATTTATACCGGCGAGTATTTTGTTACCTCTCCCGACTTTCCGATATGGATACACTAGCAGGTTCCCGTGGCACGAAGTACGCTCGGAGGCACCAACAGTAGGAGCAGCGTTGAGTATTTGCACATTTTTATAATCCTTTAATGTGCGATTGCAACGGCTTGTGCTATCTGCGTCTCTGCAGCTGTGTATTTCCGTGCGTACACATCTAATATACAATATAATATATAGTACGCGAGGGGGGCTCGCCGACGGTACGCGCATGCGCGCGGGCATCATGGCCTCGCGCGATGCAGATGAAAAATGCAAGGCGTCGTTACAACGAAGCTGAGTTTCTATTATCGTATCTCCGCTGCAATAATACCCCGGCAAATAAAGATAATTCCCGAGTGGCAATATCGCGGCACAGCGGCAACCGAGAGAGACACGCCCATATCGGAGTGCAGGTGCATTCACGATGCACCGATGTGCCTCGACGACGAACGAGAATTTATAGTGCATTATTGTGCAAGAAAAGATTTTTTTTAATTTAAGAATCGTAAAAATTTTACCGTTCGTGATTCAATCTCAAGATTTAGGTAACTTGTATGAAATAAAATGCAAAATGGTGCAGTAGTCAAATAAATACTGCATTTTTAGTTTTTATACAAACTTTTAGGCATCTATTGGTTATAATGGATCATCGAGATATTCGATAGTATTTTTCCGTTCAAAAATGGCAACGCTTTATGAACGAATTTCGTCGATGGATAAACAAAAGGCTGCAATTTCGAAACAGAAAATACTATCGAATATCTGGATGGTGAATTCGAAGAGCGTCTTTTAAGGACGGGAATGAAGCCGTAATACATAAAAATTGCACAGCAGTGTAATCGCAAAGGGACGGTATTCTTTAAATGGACGAATGAAATATCGACGAGTGTTCGATATTTCATTCGTCCGTTTACGACTTTCTTGGCATTTTTTTCAAATTTATTTTTCGCCCTTTCTTAGAAGGTAATAAAACACTCGGAAAACATATCTCATGAGTTTACCATACAAGATGCTACATTGCTGTTCTAGGGATGCGATATGTTGTTTTTCCACTTCGAAAAGGTGTTCCATAGATGGAACAACAGCCTTCGGAGGGTCAGCACGCGAAGAAAGATATAAAAGCGTGTGTATCAATAGCAACGATGACTCACCATGAAAACCATGAACCTTGATTGCAGGTTGGCGCTCCCGTTGTAAGTCAGCGTTTCCAGCCACCGGCTCGCGTCAGTAGGATATCCTTCCTCTCGTTGTTCCTTCTGTTTTCCTTTCCAGTCGTTTTTCAGCTCCGTTCACACACTCACAAACACACACGGACACGAGACGGATCTCAAAGTTCAATTTTTTTTGTACGCTAATTACTTGAAAACACTTCTATCGATCGCGAGCCCGAAATCGATTTCCGATCGATCGGTAATATTTCTAATATATCATCTACGTATAGTTAAGTTTATGTTAATATCGATTCGATTCGATAGATTTCTACTTTACGTGTATTTACTGGCTGTCTACTGGCTTCTGATTGGCATACTGGCATAAATACTGGCCCGTTCGGCTGTTGTGGCACCTGTAACAAAAGACGCCAAATGCAAAATACATTTATTTATTTACTGACAATTACAAGTTGTTAGGAAACGCTAACAACTAAAAGAACATGTAGGGAATATATAGACACTCATACTCAGAAAAATAATTTACTTGACGGACGCCCCGCAAACAAATATTCATTTGGTTTAAGTAAATATTTATTTGATTTAAATAAATATTTACGGGGCTTTTTTATACGTTGCCATTACCGTATACTGCGAAAAAAATAATCCCTATCGTTACGATTATCAGAACCATAAACGCAACTTAAATTTTTTTTTTCATTCTCACGAAGCTATAATCGTCGCTTCATTATCGCGAACGCACTTACCCTCGAGTTCGCGGCAATGTGTGATCGCACGAGAATTAATAATGTCCCTCTGTGGCGTAGGGCAATTTAACGCGGATCGCCAAGTACCGTATCGTTTAATACGGAATACTGGCATTATAAATAAAAATTCATAACGGGACGTTGTACACGCATTGGGTCTCGGTTTATTAATTTATTACGCGCGTTATCGGTGTGTATACGTTAAAGAGTGCGTGGTCGTACGGAATACACGTGACGTACCTCTCGATATCGATGAATGCCGTGGCTTTAAATGTAGCACGACGGTGCGCGGCTTGCATTATTGCCCGACGAGGAAACCTGGCGTCGCACAGCTGGACGACGCACGCGAAATGATCTGCCGTTCTTTGTGCTCAGCGGCGAGAGTGAGAGAGCGGGAATTAAATGTATAAACGCGCGGAAGAGACGACAGCCGAGAGGCTGCGTCCTGCAGCCGGAGGGACACAACGCTGCACTGCAATCCGCAGCGACCGGGTCCAGCGCCGCCGTCGCCGCCGCCTCGACATCTGGAGCCTCTGAATTGTAGCTACCGTTTCTACGAGATACATGCAGACGTGTTAAAGAATGGCTAATGACGCGACGCGAGGCTAAAGCCTCGTGCACGCCGGATGGAAATAGGTAATGACGGCGAAGCCGGCACAGCGAGCGCATTCTCGTCCGCGCAGATGAGGAACAGCAGCGGACAAGTGCATCGGTAACACCGCACGGGCAAGGTGGAACACCGCGCTCCGGCTGCACTCCTATGCATTCTGAGCAACGACTCTTTGAACGTTCTGTGTGCAGAAACGATTCGACGGAACTAATCGAGATATGAAATCGTAACGGTCACACGCAAGCACACACATGCGCGCGCACACTGTTTCGTTTGTGGATAAAAATGGCGCAAAGCGTTCCTCCGCTCGGGCACGGAGGCTTCGTGGTGGATTAAATAAAATACAGATTTCCGTCGATCGTTGGAGAAAAAGCTGTGGGTAAATTTGAATGGCACGTCTTTTTCGTGCATGATGATTTTTTCGTATGAGGAAACTGATTGGTTTCTTTTTTTTTGCTTCAATCAATAATGGATACTCTCGTCGCGTTACACATGTTCCAAATTTGGATAATCGACGGAACTAATCAAGGTATGAAATCCTAACGGTCACACGCACGCGAGCACGCACATGCGCGCGCACGCTGTTTCGTTTATGGAGAATGGCGCAAAACGTTCCTCCGCTTGGGCACGAAGGCTTCGTGGTGGACTAAATAAAATACAGATTTCCTTCGATCGTTGGAGAAAAAGCTGAGAGCATATTTGAATGCCACATTGTTTTGCAGACATAATGATTTTTTTTATTCGGTCTTCGTGTGACGAAATTTATTGGATTGTTTTTGCCTCAATCAATGATAGATACTCTCGGCGCACTACACATCTTCCAAATTTGGTTAATCGGATCGTGTAGTACCAGTTACACCGCGCAGCTGCGCTCCGATTTATTCCGATCCAGTTTTAATTGGACACATGCAAAGAATGTAGTCGTCTCGGATATATCGTCAAAACCCTTTCGTTTCGAAGAATGTTTTTTTTTTTTTTTTACACACGACTGCGATGCACGGATTCGGAGCCTGTGGATAGATCTGATCAGTGGGACGAGCACCGGTTGTTAGCGTTCGTTGCTCATTGCTTACTTGCACCATGTGCGTCACAGGTGTCGTTCGCCGAAACGACTCTACTTGTTCCGTCGAGTGAGGCTATACCTATCGCTCGGCTCGGACTAGTAGCACACAATCTTTTTCACGTCTAAACGCACAAATGGCTACGACTAACGAGTCTGCCGGGCTCTAATGACTCTGCGCGGCAAATTACTCGACTCGGCGGCTCCGCTGGTGCGCGCGACTGAATCGCTTCTCGTGAGAAGATATCGGAAAAAAAAGAAATGTGAAACGAACACTTGTATTCCATACAATTTCTGAATTGTTAAAAAAATCACTACACTAAATATATTTAACAAAATATGCATTAAAAATATCTCTATTAATTTTTTTTTTTTTTTTTTGCTCGATTAGGATTAAAGTTGTGGGGATGGATGTCTTGTAACGACGCGGTAATTGCGCATACATCGCACGCGTGATGTATAACTCTACAGCGGCGAAATAACAAAAAAAACATGCACTAAAAATATCTCTATCAATTTTTTCCACCCGATTAGTATGAAAGTGGCAAATACGAACCGGTTCTATCGGGATGGATGTCTTGTAACGACACTTTATCGGTGGATGTTTTGTAATACCGTAACAGTGCCTTGCGTGCGCGATGTATTGCTTCGAAGCGGCGAATTAACAACAACAAAAAAAATGCGAAGGTCGACTGGGGAACGCCCTGGATACCTTATGCAGGCTTCGCGCAAGGTGACTCGAGCGTATGTAGCGTCGAAATACGTTTTTCTCCCCCATTTACGATTTTCAACATATGTGCCGCGGGTAAATGTATATAAAAAAAAAGAAAGTACAATTTTAATCGAAACGTGCACCGATAAATCGAATAAAAATATACCCGTACCGGTGGCATTGTATTTTTTTTTTTTTTTTTTTTTCATCGCACAACCGCTGCCTTGCATTTATGAATGGAAGTAGCTGCGCACGCGCGTACCGCTGCAACGACGAAGACGACGGCGACAAGAGAACGCGAAGCGAAAGTGACCTGTGCGCTAGTCGAGCGCGCTTTGCCACCACGTACGCACACGTGCCTTGATTATTTACCTTCTCTATGTACGTATCTGCCGTGGCGGCGGCACGCCCGGGCACATACGCACGCACACGATTAAAATAATAATATACGGGCGCCTACTCTCTGTTCCCTCGATAATTGGACCCAGTGTAAAAATATGCGGGGCCCGCCACCGGAGTTGCGAATATACAAACGGGCGATAACACGTAGACGCGGAAGACTTTACCATCTCGTACGGCGTACACGGATTATAAAATCGTACAGAATGATTAAGTTTCCATAATGGTATTCTATATGGGGACGCGCAACAATACCATTGTTGTGTCTCACGTAGTCAAATTCATTCACGCAGTTTTTATTTTTGCTTCTTGATTGCTCGTATACGAAGTTTTTTCATCAATAAGGTTTAAATATTTGTTTATTCATATTATTGCGTTATACAACTATGCGCTAATAATCGTATTGTAACAGTGGGGCATTTTAGATAGCGATCGTGTGTGCTGCTGTGTTGGCTACTACCAGATCGAGCATATCCGCGTGAGAAACTCGGGCGCATTTACCATTGACAGGGCACATTACCTTATCTGGGCCTTCCCTCTCTACGTTGCATTTATCGCCTTGAAAACGGAATTGGCTCGACCGCGTTAACCGACTGACCAGGCGTATGCGAGTTCATATTGAAAAAAATATTGATCTATATTATTACTGGATATTACCAGATCGGATTTAATGTTTACACACGTCGGCCGATGAAAATCTCATTCGATCTAATTTATTTTATCGATAGATTCGATCCTCATAACCAGCTGTTCGCGAAGTCTGTTTTTATATTGTAAAGTATGGAATTTGTTAGGGCTATTCGAACTCGCATTATGTACTGGCCATTTGAGTGGACACGTTCCGACAACTTTTCGATACGAGTTAATTTTTTTTCCTTTACATCGCGAGGAGAACGGCTGATTGCCATTAATCACTACGGAATTATAATGCGAAGGTCTTTACGCGCAGCGAACAAATTAATTGCCTCGATCGATTACAAGTTCTAAGAAAATTTAGGCCAAATAGGAAAATAAAGGAAAATCGATGGACCTATCTTGAAAAAAAAAAAAAATGAATAAATGACATGTCCCTGTAATTCGACATTCTTTTGTCGACGATGATCTTTTTTTACACGAAATTAAACGGCTGCGAATAAATCAGTAGTCAACGAATCTAGAGATTATTGAATATAATCGTTAGATTCGTTGACTACTTATTAATTCGGAGCCGTTTAATTTCGTGAAAAAAAAAAGATCATTGTCGACAAAAGAATGTCCAATTAAAATCGATACCATGTCGGAGATAGTCCCTAACGCAAGAGCAGGGTTAACGAACTGCAAGTTCTCGTTTTCATTCCCGAGAAAATAAATAGCAACGGGGAGTAATGCAAGGTACGCGTCCCCCGCCGTACATCGACTCCGGACACATGATACCATACTGTATAGCGTAGCAGTTACAGTATACCTATGTACCTGCCGGTAAGGCTAGCATGCGTGCGTCAAGACATTAATAAACTCTTTCTTCGCCAGAGAGGATTTCGCTCGGACTTGCTCGTTCGCTCGCTGCTTTGACATTAATTTGAGACCTGTCCAATTGAGATCTTATCGATTATTTCGAAATGCTCGAACAGCGGTGTGTCCGAGCGATAGAGGCACGGCGACTTCGTTCCAGCATGAAACTGCTCTCGTCTCTTATTTACCGAGGAAACGAACTATGGCTACGTACGGGTATTACGCTTAGATACTCCCCGGGTGCATGAGATACAGAGACTGTATTCTCAGCAGCCGTACCAACGAAGCACACTGGCCGGATAATTGGCAAGGCAATTTTCACACCTTTCATACTTGTCGATTTGCCAAGGTGAATTTCTCGGGTCTCGCGATGAACCTCCTACGATAACGAATCTATGATTATCGTCGATACAACATCTTTTGTTTCCAAGTTTGTAATTTCAACATTTTACGACAGAGTTTGAATTTGTTCAAAGTTTCGGTCATTTCTGAACAATCCAAACAACGAAATTTTTGATGTACCGTTTTATACAACGGAGTGTGCGTTTCATTACGCAGGGTGTGTCCCTCTTTTCGATCGATCCGCGATACTCTTCCAAAATAGACTCGCAGGGTTACGAACCCCTCAAATAAATTTTGCTGCAACCTCTCATATGTACAATTTCATTGTGACGTGCAATCTTTGTTAATGTCTCTCACATCGTTAATTGGACGATTTGATTAGTATCGTCCTTGTAATTGGCTCCAGCCCGTTATTAAATAAATAGACAATTTCGCCATCATTTTTAACTTTCACCACACCTGGCCCTTAGAAACAAAATTTAAAGCACGCTTCCCTACTCGTGAAAAATGGTGATAAAAAATGTCAAGCGTAACTTCAACCGCGCGAACGTTGTTGCCATTTCCCCATAAGGAGTATCAAATTATGGAAACGTCCTCGTTCCGAGATACATTAAAGTACCATCATTAGTCCCACCCAAGCTTCGGACATTTCATAACTCGTTGCCGGAGTACGAGGTGAAAAGTAATCGGTCATAAATAAGAATTAGTTACGGAATTTATCTTGGTACTACTACCCTACTAACGAGTGAATTTCCGATTGGTCGAGCGTGCATAAAACCTCCCATCTCGCTTGCTCTTCGAAAGCCGTGCATGCGCCACCACCCCGTTTAGTACATATTATTATATTTATAGTACAGTTTCACTGTATCCATTAATGCCTGTGACACGTATATCGCTCGTACGAGCCCGAGCTCCTCGGGCTCTCCCCGACACACGGAGAGAACGAGCCAGCGTCATTAAATTTATGCTCTTTAAGTGGCGGTTACCGGATTTCTTCGGGGATTCGGAACACGCGGGCGCGGTTCTCCCGCGGAGGAAACCGATACCGAATACGAATAGTGCTCGCTATAGCGACCATATTAACGAACGGCCCGAAACGGCTCCTATTTGGCAGCCCAATAACTATAAAGCCGGCCATCGCGCCGAACAGCACTCGGTCGCACAGCAAATTCAAATAACGACACTTTCAGTCGTTTCATTAACTTTAAACTCTATGCTGGCTCGTTGGTATCGCCGAAGCTCTCGTAAATCGGTAATTGGATGTGTCGAAGGAAAGACGCTTAGCCGCGCCGTACGGTAATTTACAGACGCGTTGTTATCATTCTCGGCGTTATATGGACGGAGGGTCCGACAGTAACGAGCTTGCGCGAGTCACGTATGGGAAACTGCCGTTTTCATTCGGATTACGACTCGAGAGCCAGCGCGACATACCTAGGTGTCTGCGCGATTGTTGAGGAGGGAAAAAGAGAGAGGATCAAAGCTGCGAAGCTGGGAAGCCACTCTTAGCCACACCCAATAACGTTTTTCTCCGGGAACGTTTAAAATTTTCCCAAGCCGGGAGAGTGGAGTCGTGAACGCTGCAAGAAGCGTCGGAGATCGCATGGAAGCCGGACCGGAGATTGGACTCGGGTGATTGTGACTTTACCGAGAGCAATCATGGCGCTACGCCTAATACAATAAGCGGATGGGTCGCGTCGTCGGTTACGTGACTCGAGGGGACCCTCAAGAGCATGTGAAACCCCCTTCCCCACCCACGCATCCCGTGCCCAGTTGGCATCAAAAACTGTAATCAACTTTTTCACGGACTTTTTCACGGTCAAAATAAAAGTGTCAATCGAAAGCTGACATGTAATCCGTCTTCGATTACAATTTCCTTTTCTTAAAAAAAAATACCACCGTTCGTAAAAAAATGCATTTCAGTTTTCATTACCGACCGTCGAATTTCGCCTGCTCGTGAGGGGAGGCTAAATACGTATGAGTGCGAGAGAGACAGCGTTAACATTTTAAACACATCTTTCTTCGCGACGATCCTATGATATGAAAAACGAATTGTGGGGCGTACTCAGTTAATCAAATATGCGGTGAGGCCCGCAAGTCGTTTCTTTTTAATTTCATAAAACTGTTTCGGAGAAAAATGGATTCAAAATGTTTTGTTCATGTTTAGCCCTACCTTAACCCTTTACAAGTAACATCGCCCGAAACCGTACCGAAATGGGACTAACGGACGCGAAGTGGCGGCCACGAGTTGTTACGGTACTGCCCAAGAGTGCGGATAGAGGTGTGACTTATAAAGGGTTTAAGGGGCCTCGCCTGTTTCGGTTACGTATAACGGTTTTCTCGACAATTTGTGATCCATTTTATTTTTTTATTTAATGCCGTTTTTTATCCTTAAAATTATCCCGAGGCGGGTTATACGAGACAGAGTAAAAATGGTGAATATGAACCGGTCCATATTTCATAGATTTACGAGACAAGCGTAGTGGAATTTAGGAAAAAGTCACCGTCCGAACATATCCGTATTCACGTCTCATGTCACGTCAGATACATTCTGTTGTGTCAGCGACACTCGGTATCTTATTGCAATAATACCACAAATAATAAGAGAATTAAATGGAATTTACGACGAAAGGCGGTAAACATCCGACACATAGTAAGGAGAAAACAATAAAGAGCGAAACCATTTGTAATTGATTTTATTTTTTAAATTTAATACCGTTTCTTATCCTCGAAATTATCCCGAGGCGGGTAATGTGGGGTAGCGTAAAAGCGGTCAGTATGGACCGGTTCATATTTCATCGTTTTACGGGTTAAGCGTAATTGAATAAAAAAAAGACGCCGCCTGAATATATACGTATTCGGGTCCGTATTTCACCGATTTACGAGATAAGCGTAATTGAATAAAAAAAGACACTCCGAACATATCCGTATTCAAGTCTCGTGCCGCGTCCGATTTTGTGGAAGCGACACACCGTATATCAGTGAGATAATGCAACCGAGAATCAGAGAATTAAAGGGAATTCGCGGCGAAAGGCGGCAAACACGCGATACATAGTAAAAAAAAAGATAATAAAGCCCGAAATTAAATATTTTTTTACCGGCCATTGTACCGTCAATCCGCAAAAAGAACAAAACACTTTAACAAACCCGACCGCAGTTCGCGGAACGTCCGTCGAACCCGCGTCCTCGCCTCCGCCCCGCTGCAATCGCATCGCAAACTCTTTTTCCCCAATCCGCAAAGTTATAATTTTTCACTTCGTTCGAGGCTTTCTCGTTACTTCTCACGAAATTGCACAACTGTTTTCCGCATCGCTCATCGGGCAGTTCCACGTAATAAAGCGACCTTTGTTCACACATCGTTTCGTTCCCTATAGTATAACGTCCTCTCGCGAACACATCGTGTGCGAGTCGCGCGCGCGGTTGGATCAAAATCTGCTGGAGTAGCGCGCGGTAGTCCCCGTCAGCGCGCGCGATCCCATTAGCTCGCATTGTATGCTAATGAGCGGTTGTCGCCTGTGTGATCCGTGCTTATATCGCGTTATATCGTATCAACCCCGCACCCCCCTCTTCCCCCTCCCCCGCCCAACAATGATTCTCAACTTTGCATAGAAGCTCGCCAATCCGCAGTGCATCTCTGTTTGTCCACAATACCGGTTCGAATAAGCATAGACCGCGAATCGGGAAGTGTGTGCGACATTGCAGACGGGATAGGCGAGAAAGGTGTTGAGCGGGGAAGAGTGTGACATTATCGGTCCGTGTCTGCCGCCTCGTGGGCTGTCTCGGGTTGATATTTCACGCTAAACTCTGCCGCTATAGTAACTGGATAGCGTACAGTTACACAGTATAATAAACCAACCTACTATAGTCGCGTGCTGGACGGAATTTATTCCGACCGTTAGCCGAGCGCTGATTAATAGCTTAATCGTTTCGCGCTTCTTTCCTGCTTCCACAGCAGCAGCCACCGCGACCGCAGCAGCGGCAACGGGAGCAGAATAGCAGCAGCGGAGTAACACGGGCGTCACCGTCATACAATCAGCTCGCGCTGTATACTCGCACGCTCGATCGGCTCTCGCACCTCCCACGGGCGATCTAGAGGATCGATAACTCGCTTCGATCGTCACGGTAGCCCCCGCGTGCCGCCGCTGCTCCTATCGATCGAACGTCACTGAGTTCCGATCGACGGCGACGATATAGAACACGATAGTCTATGATACATCGGACGGGGGGGGGGAGCTGCGACTAGGCGGAATATCATTGATAAGTTCGATGAGATACGGAGCTCGTGACGGGAACGATATAAGTGTATAAATATATGGGGTACACGTATGGTTCTAATATCGTTATGGACAAGAAAAGTATACGGCACCGCGGCGCGTACTCCGAACCCATCGTTACCGAGTGATCTACGAACGGTCATTGATTAGAACGATACGTGTCGATCTCGCGCAACTACGCATTTACCAATCAGGCACGATACGCTGTGAAACAGGTTTATACGCTCAACAAACGTCACTTATTCGCAAAGGTCCGCAATCATTTTCTCGTTAATTTAGCGCTTTTCGTCTCTCGTATTTCGAATTCGATATGTACGCGGGGCATTCCACGTGAAGTCTAACGGCCCAAGACCCTCACAATTTCATCAAAAATAGCATCGTTTTTATCGACGACATTTTTTTGTACGCCCAAAAGTTTCAGAGTTTTAATAATTTTTAATATTAACACGCCTATCTGCTAACTCGAAAACGAGAGCAGATAAGAATCTGAAAAAATGCCAGGTACTCTCACACTATATAGTTTACTACATCACGAACTTTAGCCTTGATCTAAGAGGATCAGAGTTTTGGGCCGTTCGACTTGACATGAAATGCCCTGTATGTATCTATATGTACACATATATGTTTCCTCGTTGGTAGAATTTTTGCGTGCGAAATTATGAGGTGGCGCTATAAAAGCAATAATCCGTTAGATAAAATACGTATCCATGAGAGATTGGAAAGACTCGTAGCGGCCACTCCCGACCCCTTATTCACCTTTCCGGATGACCCCGATTGGGAAATTCCACATAAGAACGTGAGGCTAATTGTACGGGCAGCATCCGTTCACTTGGCCATCCGATAATTCTTCCATCTCCCGTCTTTCTTTCTCCTCTATGCCCGATGTACCCTAACCGATCTGGCCGTGTGTTCATCCGCTCGTCGCCTAAATAAAAGCTTCTGCTGCCTGGCGGGCATAATTATATATCTATACGAAAGTGGCAACGTAGGGAACAGTGAGGAGAGAGAAATGTTGCGTACATGCCCGACCACTACACCGATGTATTACAGACACGAAGCCCCCGCGCTTGTGCGTAAAATAGCGGTGTGTCGCAATCATCACCTTGATTTTTATGGCGATCGTTTTGTTTGAGGAGAATCCAGCGATGCACGGAACAACCAGATCGAATACACTGAGAAATGTTTTTTCATAATTTTTAAGATTTTTTTTTCTCGTTGTAGAAATATTTGTATTGACAACATTGAATATACGATACTTCGACACGAGCAACCACGCTCAGTATAGGATGTAATAAAAACGGAGGTAGCGGGCTTGCCAGTTTAACAGACTTCCACTGATGCGTCCTCGATATGGAAAAAAAATGTATAGTAGGAAACAATAAATTTATGACTTGCCATAAATTATAAAATAAAATATTTCGGACGCATCGACGCACGAAATATGTGGCCAGAAATCGTATATACATATGCATAAAAAAAATTTGCACACTCAAGATATAAGTGGAAAAAAAACGAAATTGAACGCTGTTTAAAACGGGAGGATGCGCGAATATAACTTCGGTGATTAAAATCAGAAGAAAGTATTTGATGTCTTTGCATAAGAAGAAAGATACGACATCCAGATAAACGTCGCGCCACGTCCGGACCTCGGAGAGCCGATACAGTTGGCTCGATAACCCGACTCTATGCGTGTACGAAATTAATTCCGACGATGCGATGGATCAGCGTCGCATCCGGCAACACCTATCTCAAAAAAAACTGCCGCTTCTGGGTGTGGTCATCGGCGACGGATATCGTCATCGTTCGCCGAGAGGTGATTTCGACGAAACGACGATCTCTCGTTCGTGCCATCTCGCACCGGTCGCCGGGCGTAATCGTTAAAGTGCCGATTCTCGTTTCTTATCGTTATTTCAAAATTTATCGACGACTTTCGTTTCTTGTTCAACCCGGCCAGTATTTTTATTTTATTTTTTCATGTTCAAACGATTTTTTGTCCGACCGATTCGAGCGAAAGTGTTTTCATCAAGAACATCGGTGCTTTTGCGCCGATGACATTTCTTCCCTCCAGAAAACAGAAACGAAAAGAGAGAATAGAGAGACACATTCGATTCCGTCTGCGTGTGTCGCGGACCGACCGGTGGGACTCTCTCGCGAGAATGGCTAAGTGTATCGTATGGTACTTATATAGTGACGTTGAGCGGATTTTATTCCCGTCGAAAACCGGATTCGCAACATTACTGTTGCTATTGCCGTGGCCGCTGGCCGCATGGTCGACCGCATTTGCGCGAGTCGATTGCGCCGCGCGCGACATTATTGTGATCGATACACGGGGGAACGCCCATGGGGCCGTGGTTGTGTTTCGCGTATACCATATAGAAACATTATGTACAAGAAAAAAAAGGGAGATAAAAAATAACCAGCCTTTATTCGTGTCGGTGTAAATGACTGTAAAAAAAAAATATGTTATCGACCTTATGTTAAAAATCGGTTCGGATAGGAGAGGAAAGGAAAAATATAATTTGGATAACGAATCAATTCGTCTCCGTCGTGGTTTTCGCTCGAGGCGCCTCGGGGCGGTAGATCCACGGTGATATGCGTTATAATTAACTCGTCCGCTGTCGGAAGCCCACACTAGAGACAAAATCAGAATTTAGGCGTTGTCACACAGCCTGTCCCCGGAGCGCTCCACGGATAGCGCGCTACCTCGAAACAGAGATATCTCTCGGAGCAACGCGACCCACCGAGCTCTCTCGGATTGTAGATGTCGACATAATTATGCTACGGCCGTCAGGCTGGATACTCCTAAACGATACGTCGACTGTAAGTCCGGAGGCCGCGCGACGTTCGAGCGCCTTCGGTAGCATAAATAATCCCATTAAACGTGTCACTGGCACTGTCAACAATCCGACAGGTAACAAGATTGAATGGCTCGTCGCTATAAAGCCGGCTCGATCCAATCCTGGGGCAAGACACGCTTGCGGTTGCGCGCAAAAACCACCGGACAAACCAAATTCGTCATTTACATTCACCACATTTTTTGCCATTTTTTATATGGAGAAATTTTGTTTTGGGAATTTTTTTTTCGAAACCACTATTCATGATTTTTTTAACTCTCGCGTGAAGAATAGTTTGATCAAAGAGCGAACAGCAATTAAATTATAACCTCGTAGAGCGATGTGGGGCAAAATGGACACGACGGGTAAAATGATATGCTCCTTTATCCGTCGAACGTGAATATCGTAGATTTTTGAGAAAATTATGAAACGTTAATAATCGCACCTAGACGTTCATTTAATAATTCAATAACGCTTGACCCCTTAACCGTAGTCGAGCATTTGATTCGCATAAAAATAGGTGAACAATAAATCCGAAGAATGGTCCCTGACAGCGAGCGATACGTTATCCGAAAGATTCGTCATCGCGGACCGAGCGAAGGGGAAAAAAAATGAACGGAACGCTTTTTAATTATGTATGCGTACGTTCGAAAAAAAATTAATCTGTCTGCAAGAGAAAGAAGGGTTTCGTGGCCAGCGAGCTGGAGTGACCGGGCAGTTCTATCGTTCTTCCTGGCCCGGCAACGCCAGCGCAGCGCCGAACGAACTCGACTCGATGGCGTACGAGAGATAGGCAGAGCGTGATTCGAGAGTGATTTGTGGTCGCGATCCGGAGACCCCACCCGCGTGACCGTCGTGCACGCGCATTCTTTTTTCGTGACCAACGTACTCATCCACCGTCCGACTTACCAGCCAGCCGGGCTTTTCACTCGAGTTTCATAATACGTAAAGAAAAACAAAGCCGGAAATCCAACGATACTGCGCCGAGCCTTCGTTTCGCACTTCCACTGAGCATTGCCAAGATTCGAATTTTCTTTCTTCTGTTTTGGGGAAAAAAATTTCGAGACTTAAATGGAAACGTGTGTTCAGAATGCTCCCAAACATCGAGAAATCACATAAAAAAGAATTTCCGGATGGGTGCGTGCGTGCGCGTGAATCAGACGCGAAAAGTTCAAACCGCTATAACTCGAGAACGCCTCGACCGATCAAGCTGTAATTTCACACACGGCGTGTGTGGTCAACAGTCAATGTTTCTTCTAAAATTCATTTTTTAAATTTCAGTTCTTATTTACGCTGATAAAACAAAAATTATTGAAAAAAAATAGAATCGTTTGCATAGATTTCTTGAAACTTAAGAAATAAAACTTTTTCTCTCTTATTAAAGTGCAGGAATATGATTTGCATATATGTTTAAAAAATATTATTAGTTCCATAGGATCGGCCGAGAAGACGGGCGGTAATCCGCGTCGAGCGGAGTCATCGCGGTCCTGGTATCTGCATTCCGGGGCTATCGCACTCGTCGAGACGTCGTTAAGGAGCGCGAGGGCATCGATGCACGTGGCGTCGGTGTGCGTATTAAAAAATTTTCGTGCTAAGGTCACAAGCGCGATACGCCGGTTACGCATGAACTGCAATACTCTCGACGCGTGTATTACGGTGGAAACATTTATATGTCCGCATTTCGACGTCTCGGCTTCGCGACGCCCGGTATTCGAACCCTCGTAAAACCACCCTTTTCGAGTTTATGCAAAGTTCACGAGCACGAACCCCTCGAATTCTACGGCTTTTTCCCGCAAGCACGCATACCGGAGGGAAAATGCTGTAGACAAAAAAAAAAAAAAAAAAAAAAAAGCACCCACAGATACTCGGGAGTTTCCAGAGCCAAACATATTATTCGTCGAGGAGGAGGAGGACGGTCAAAGTTGCTTGGATTGCAGCCGGTAAGCCAAATAAGGGTACTTGCCCAACCGCAAATTAAGATGGGTGAGAGAGGGCCATTCGTTTCCCATTTCGATGCTACTTACTATACTATGTACGACATACAACATTACGGCCTACTGATATGCGGTTTGGAGGCCCACGATTATTATTTACGAGCGCTCGCATCCGCGTCGCTGATTTTACGTCCGTTCCATCCGGAGTATAGCGATATATGTCCGCTTAAGAACGGTAGGGATGATCGATACAGTGATCGGCAGCTGTTACAGTTATATCGTCTCGGGTTGAACGAGACCCGGATATGACGATCACTGTGCCCCGCCCTCCGCTTACGTGGCCAATGACTATACAGCGATGAATCGTACAAGGATCGTTTATTCTTCTTCAACCTGGGGTCCATGGACCCCAAAATACACGGGGGACCCCCTGTGGACCCCCCAAGGTTAAGAACCACTGCTCTAAATATTTTGACTTTAGCGATTTTTCTTTAGATTAGATTCTTCAGACTATTTATCGTCTGAAAATCAATAACTAATGTAAAAATATTTAGAACACTACGATTGCTAAAATTTTACTGTGTATTTTCATCGATGCGAAGACATGCCATAAAAAATTGGTTACACTTCATAGGACTATTATTTTCACGGTATCAATTTTTTTTTTTTTTTCAATAATACTTCGGTCGTTCATCAGCTCGACACGCAGCATCGGTAAAACTAATCATAGCTTGTACGACTCGTGTCCCGTGTGACTAATGACGAGGAATATATCAGAAACCCCTCGCGCGAGAGGCTCCGTCATGAGATATGCGGCGCTCTTAATTGATTATGAGAAAAGTGCGTTAGACTTCATAACCGATACATCATACGCCATTACGATTATGTCCATACTATCTTGTACACGGACACCGTGGAACATACTACGGACGACTCTTCAGAGTTCGTCTAAGCGTATTAACGCGATAAATCTTTTGTAATGTCGAAGCCCGAGGTACGGACGCAGCCCGATTGATTAACGCCGGATGGAAATGTACTTTAAATTAATAAATGAAATTGTAACCGTCCAAATTGTAATATTCTGTGGCTGGAGTTCAATTTTTCAAAGTTAAAAACCAAATAAATTACCTCAGAAAAAATATTGGAAAAATAAATGCTGAAAAAATTCTCAGACCTATTTGATCTCCGACACTGTCACACAATTTTTTTTTACTTCATTCAGTGCGAAAATGACAGTTTTAGGCGTTGTACAAAGCCTACTGCGCATGCGCCGTAGGCTTTGCTGCACGCACGCTGCAGCGTGCCTAAAGTGCGTGCGTAAAGTAAGATCGGTCCGTCGTGCGCATGCGCCAGCTATTTAGTACACTTGGCTGTAAACCGCAACTTTCGCGACTCTCGGAAAGCACGAAAAGTAGCACTTCATGTACGAGTTACAAAAATTACTATCAATTGTTCGATTGATCGATACAAAGTTACGATATTTTGCCAGGGTAGTCGAGACGCGACACTGTGCTCGAAAGAGCACGATTGTGTCCACAATGGAAGCAAGCAAGTTTAGCAAACATCGCATTATCCACCGGACGAAAACACAAAAGGGTGCACGTGACACTGCGGTCACAGGTAGACAGTAAACACCGGTCCGCCGGTTGCTTGACTAAGTCCCGCGATAATTAATGAAAACAACCGTCGAAGTAAACTCACCGTTTTTTTTAATCGCCTCCCATAATTCACCGATATATTTTCCAACAGTCTGCATAACCCGCGTCCCGAAGCTTTAACGACCGTATTATTAAAAGCCCGTCGCTTTATCGAACGACGCCCTCGAGGGTACTTCGCTCGAGAGTTCCCCGCCTGAAAATTCGCGCACGGAGACTTTATGAAGGAATAATTGATTTTCGTTACGTTTCGCCCTCGTAGCGACCGGAGGATGTCGGGAGCGCGGGTACGAACCGTCGTAATAATTGAATTTCCGGCGCCGGTTCCCGCGGCTTTCCGCGGTGGACGTCCGAACAATATTCGGATGAGAGCCGCGCGTGCACTGATCGACTTATCGATACCACGTCCGGTCGCGGTCCCCGAGCTCGCGTTCACGCACGCCGCACTACTTTATTTATCATCGATCGCGGTCAGTGGCGCGCGACACACTCGATCCGCGCGTATCGATATCGCGACCGCGTAAGCACGTGTCGATAAACATGCTATTTAAATACGTATAAATTTACAGCGATCGCGCCGACGGTTGTACACGCGTGAGATGAAAAGAAGAAAAGTTCGTGGGACATCGACGCTCGCGGTTGCACACGCGCTCCGCCGATAATGAAGATTTTTTTTTTTTTTGCGTCTATTAATATTCATAGCTCGTAACGGACTGGTAGCTCCGCTCGAGCGTCGCCGAGAAATCAATTTAATCGTGTGTACACTACAACCCATTGCCGTGTGCTTTAGAGATCCTAGCGCTAGATCGGAGATTCAAGGCAAATTGGAAAAAAAAAAAAAAGAAAATAAAAGAGATCTGCAAGTGCTGTAGAAATTATAATGGTATCTAATGTTTCGCGATGTAGCGCTGTCTATCCGTGAAATGTGTTGAGATAAAGAGTTAACTTTGTCCAGGATTTATGCGCTACATAAATGTAAGGTTGTTTTCTGCGGAGTATTAAATTTTTTTTTCTATTTTATTGTATGAGATCGAGCGATTATGTTAAGGACGCGGTGGGGCGAAGCCTAAGCGCGATGAGTACCGGGTAATTTATATCCGAACGTGTGAGTCCGTGTGTGTTCGAATGTACTTGCAAAACATTGTAAGAGACGCCTGGAATTGCAGGAGGAATTGTAGGAAGCGACTGGAAAGCGAAAGGGAAATGGCGATAATTCAAAAATTAAAACTACTGTATGAAAAAAATGTTAATTGACGCTAAGTTACGTAAATTGGACGATTTCGGTATGTAATTTTTTCGTACTTTGGAAATTCGAAAGTGAAACGCGTAATGTTATTTGTTACCATGCGAGTGTGAAAATTGGGGTTAATTTCAAGAGGAACGTAATGCGTGAACACTCTGGAGAGCACACAACGGAAAAGCTGCAACTAAATCTTTGACAAAAGGAACGATATTTTTATTGTAGTTTATTCGTTCCTTCCCCTTTTACACGACCCGCGTTCCTCCGCATAAAAGGAACAAAGTGTTTTGAGACAAAAATATTGCACGGAACAACGATGTAATATCTTATGTTTAAAATGGTTCGTCACGGAAAATGATAGTGCTACTTTAGGGGTGCGATATAATGTAAACAATGACGAATCAACGATTGGGATTCCTGCGGCTCGTGCACAACAACGTGAATGCGAAAACTGCTTGCGAAGCGGCCTAGGCCTTTCACGAGCGAGGTGAAGGTGACAAACACGCCACATAACGAAACAAAGACTATTTTAATAAGTTTCAGCGTTTGAATATCAATACTTTTTATCTTCATACGAAAAGTGAATTGACCTATGCTCTTGGTGCATGGTAACATTGCGATTATGAATACGAAAAAAAGACGTGGAAATTCAACTTTTGTTTAAGGTTTCGAACACGAATCGATGAAAGGCGGCAAAAAGAAAAAAAACCAGACTTGCGACGAATACATATGAATATTTTTTCTGGTTTTCTTTTCAGAATAGAATGGATTTATCTGAACGTAAAATAAGTATAAATAAATACTTGATCGATCTTCGGAGGAATTTAGTACGAGTTTAACGGTAAATCGCGACAGTTTTACTGAATTGACAACTCTTACTGCACGAACTCGTCGATACAACAACGTATTATCACCATCGAGATTGCTCATCGAGACACGTTCCAAATGTAATTTTTTTAATATATATTTTTTTAAACTTAATTTCTTCCTTCTCATGTTCATCGGTCACCGCGGGATTCGCGCGTCTACCGAAATCTCCATATTACAACATAATATACAGCGATGTTTACAACGGTGCAACGTTTCGCAGTGGCGCACTAAAGAGCCTCTCTCCTTTCTCGGAATATTCTCCTTCGCGCCTCCCTCTCCCACCGTTCCGAGAAACGAATAATCGCCCTCTCGTTACACATTTATTATGAACCATCGTCGTCGTCGTGGTCGTTGTCACGTGCGCGAAGTTCGTCGGGCATAAACACGCGCTGGTACATAAATCCACACCGACGCGTAAGACTTTTTTTTTCTGCTCCGTCTTTATACCGCGCGACCTAATACGCGAACTATTATGATGTGCACAACATTACACGGTGGCCACGATACAACACGCATTGCGAGGAATGTGTGCGCGCCGGAGTGCGCAAAGCCTCGCCGAGCATGGTATATCATACATACACGCGTGGACACGGGCGCATTGTAAAAAGGCAATTCGGTAATGATACCGGTGTCGCGGTACGTAGGCGCGTTAATTGGTTGTAACGGGTATCCTACCGTAGGCCCTCGCGAGGAGAACGATACGAGCGAAGCTAAGGAAAAAAGAAGAAAAAAAAAAAGAAAAAACAATACAGAAGGAAGACGAGTTACAATAGCCCTGAAGCGTGCAATCGCGGACGCCGGAAAGATTTACACGAAATTGCGACAGGAGCTAAGACATCGTGTACGAACCGCAAAATTATTATCAAAACTCCGGGAGTTAAATGACCGGAGTATCACCCTCTTGGCCAGTAATCGTCTTACGACGAAAAAGCGGAACGTGAAGAATGTACTATATATCGTACATTATTCGTTCGTTTGTTTATTAACGGATTTCTTATTGACCAATTGTCAAAATACGAATGTGTAATTACTTTTGTATTCCTATTTGAAAAAAAAAACAAGAAAAAGAAAAACTGCAAAACACTTTTTTGTTACATATCCATTGTATCTGTTGAATATTGAATATGCATTTAATATATATTCACTATTTGTTGCTCGTATCGTAAAACGTTACATTTTTCTGCAAACTTCCAATCGGTTACTCAATTTTCTAAACATTTTTTTGATAATTAAAAAAAAATTTACGTTATTTCGAAGTAAAACAAAAAATTTGTAATTAATTTTTTGTTTTTAACTGTCAACTATTTTAAGCGTATCGACATTGAGACCCCGAAATGTTGTCGGGTGAAACAAAATTTTATTTAGGAGGTAGAAAAGTTTACAAAAAAAACAAAAAAGTTTCCACTCACCAGAGTTGGACTCTCTTCGTTGCCCGCGTTCCTTGCTTTCCGGTGCTCCTCCTCCCCGCCACCCGCGCCGTTCTCTCACAGATTGCTTTAATCCAAACTTTTTTCCTCTTCTCTTTCTTTCACCCTCCTCCTCCTCTTCACCTTTTCCTCCACTGCTATCACAGTACTGTCGTGGTTCTTATCCCGGCACACGAGACATATACCTCTTTGTATCGAGTAACAAACATCTAGGCGTTGAGAGAGCACGAGCTTCCCCGTTACATATATATATATATATATACAGATCACATCGGCGCGAGACGAAAAATCATTATCATCCACTGAGCACTGACCGCGGTCGGCTGCATAACGACACTGTCAAATAATAACAACAACAACAACAATAATCAGCAACGATATGGACGAAGAAACGTACATCGCCGTTTTCCCCCACCGTGCAAACAAAGAAGTTAACCTCCAAAGTCGCACTGTAATCTTCGATGATCGAACCGCGCGATCGGCGTAGTTTCGTTCGTCTTTCTCTAAAAAATATTTGCGTCAAAGCGCGCGTGCGCGCGCGCGCGCGCCACTGTCTATCCTCGCCGGTTGTCACGGTCTCTTGGACGTCTCGTCTCGCTCGGCATCGTTGTCGCTGCGCGAGAACCGCGACACTGGAGCTGCCCCGTCAGCTCGTCGTTTCCTTTTCCGGTGCGGCGTCCTTCGGCTTCCGATCTGTCGGTTACGGCCGTCGGCGGTCGTCCGACGCTGCCTCACGAAAATATTTACTCGCACGATAGCCTCTTCGCGAAAACGATTCTCCGCCCGTTCACTAATAACGCGTCTATCATCGTTCGTTAGACCACTGAAGTTCGTTACGAAGTCACGTTCGGTCCGCTGAAGAAAATTTTATACAAAACGAAACTGTTCAGGCCGTCCGTACACGAGTGTGAATCCGCGAGGGCATCGGACCGCACTGCACGCGTGGATGTTTATCGATTCATCCGTTTGGCGGCAGCGACGCTCCTGCGTGGCCGCGTTTAAAAACGCTCGACCGCCGGATACTGCGCGGCCAATCGGAATGACCCTTCGTCGCTCGCGATTCGACCAATCGGCGTGCCGAGAAATCTACTCGAATCTACTTGACACTCGCGTGTATTTCCCGCAGAAATATTTATCGACGCGAATCGTCCTCTCGCGAAATTCGAGCTTACGCGTGCGGGAAATGAAAAAAAAAAACAAAAACAAGCTAACGCGCGCGCGAGAACGCAGACGCAAATTATTATCCGAGAATCGATCGATGCGGCGGATGTTTTTCCTCTCGGCTAAGAGAGTAACTTTATTGTCACCGCATTATTTGGTCGTAACTTCTCGCTCTCCGCGACACGATAATTCTCTCTCTTCCGCGAATGATTTCAGCCTGACGATTCGCAATGGCAGCGATGACGACGGACGGACCGATCGATTATGCTGCGTAATGTTGTTAATCGAGAGACGACGCTGCCGCGACGCCGCGACCGTTGATGTGCGGAGCGGTTCGTTCGTCCGAACGGTCAGCTGATCACCACGCGCTGCTATGGCAACCGCTAACGGGCAGCGGCACGACTACTGGGTGGTACGGACGTTCAGACGTTCGCCTATCTTTCTCTGTGGTTTTTTTTTCTGTTGTTATCGTACGTTATTTTTTTTATGTATAATTTCACTACGACCCGATAGAGAACCTCCGCGTCACGTTCGTCTGCTGTCAAGCGCCGGAATCGTCGATCCCACGTGCTCAAGCACACTGTTCCACGCTCCGTCGCCTCGCGTCTGTGTCGTGTCCCGTCGAGCTCTCGTCGCTCACGCGGCCACTTTGTTCGTTAAATCCGACGGTGTTATCTACGCACGGTATAAACAGCGCGGTTGACACTACCGTCCGGGAGCAGTGGCGACAACAACGGTGTCCCTTTTGTTTCGCGCGAAACTTAATATTTTTTTATTTCGTCTGTATCGCGACGGAATTGACGACAATGTTTTCACAGCGATGCCTCTTACAAAATATAGTTCGAGTTTACGAGCTTTCTATGTTACAGAGTTTTGGCTTTGTTAGAAAAAACAATATTAAAACAAAACAAAAAAAAAACAAAAAAAGAAATTTCGATTCAATATTTTCTAAACGTGGCGCTGCCCCCTCGCCACTCTCAACCCTCTTTCGTTCACTATTCGTTATCGCGATAGTGGAGCTTTGATGTGAAACGATGTTACAGGATTGCAATAACAAGCGTATGAATCGAGAGCGACGTGCGCCATCCGCTCGTGTCGGCAGCCGGGCGTGCACTGGCTCTGGTCTCTCCGTGCTCGCTGCCGTACCGGGCCCTCTACTACTACTACTACTACTCCTTCGCGATCCTTCGTCCGTTCTCGCGCCGTAGCGCTACTACCTCACTCGCTTACACTCGATAATCTCTCGGTGTGTTGCTGTGCGCTAGCTCTGCCTCGCTCACACAATCTAAGGGATATATATATACGATGTCTATAGACGACGAGAGAGCTCTTTCGCGGCATGCGATACGCGCGCGGCCCACACGACCGCGCTTATCCGGCACTTTGGCCACGACGCGCGCACCGCCGCCGCCGCCGCCACCGCCACCGCCACCGACGGCCTCTCCTTGCGACGAACGGCCTCGTATCGCCACGCTATCGTGTCGCGTTGCGTTTCTAGCGCCACTTCTGTTGCACACCCAATCTTCGAGTGTGTGTGTGTGTGAGTTTTGGGCCTCTGTATGTATGTGTGTGTGTGGATGCATGCGTGCAATATTTACTTTTTATCTCATTTCATTCCGAACAAATGACGATATCTCGAAAAAGTCCATTTTTTTTTCTTCATATAGCGGCTCGACTAGCGGGTAATTCTCTCGAGCACCTAAATTAATGGTACCAATGCTCGGACGGTTAAGAGCATCTCCAGATTCCAGCAATTATTAATAAGTCAAGGAGTCATTTTTTGTGAATACAACTGAGACCAATGTCAAGCTGACAGTTTCTAATTTCCAATATACATCGATTGATTACTAAAAGACAAACTTTTTTCATTACGGGAGAAAATAAGAGAGTCCACACGTACCGCATCTACGGCAGCGGTTTTTCCGCACGTCCCTATATTTGGACATTCCCTAAATTCAGAAACACTTTACCGAAGAGTTTTGTGAATCCATAGGTGCTTTCGATTTGGCGTTTGTTCTTGTTATAACATGACTGCGCATGCGCACGGTCGTTTTTTTGGTAAGGATCTTGCCAGAAAATAACCGTGCGCATGCGCAGTCACGTTGTAATAATGAAAAACGCCAAATCGAAAGATCCTCTGATTTACCATCTACGCAAATACACTGAGAAAAAAATACTTGGATTAACCAAAAGCCGCGGTGATATAGTTCATAATCCTCCATAAAACAAGGTTTAGCGACCGAGCATGTTTCCTACAGGTTTTGCTTAACGCGACCATAACCTCATATGCATAACAATGACGCGTTCGTTAATTTAAAAAAAAAAAGTGATTGACATATCCGACAATCGTAATTTTAACGAGACGTAATTTGGGGTAGCGACGTTAGAGCCAAAGAGGATAATCGGTTAACAAGGCGATAAGGTGAATAACAAAAATCGAGATATGAACGAGCCTAGACACGGGGCGTGAGGACCAATTCCCACGGACTAGCGTGCGACAAGATCTCACGCAGCACCTCGCAGCTTACTCGCAGGGTCATCAAAAGCCTACGAACCCGTTACCGAGACGCGTGTAATCGTCCGGATGGTGTACACACACCGCTTGCACGTCGTATTAACGAATGCGTTCTGTAACGTCCGCACGTATAATTCTTATGTTTCTCACTCGTTCACACCGTACGAATCCTTCATCGCTGGGCTCGTACGACGCGGCAGTCATTATTAACGGGAGACAACGAAGTTCAAGCGAGCGGTGATAATTAGTAGTTAACGTTACAATTAAATACTCAACGGGCATTCTTATGACTGATGCTCAAGTACGCTGAATCAATATTTCAGGGAAACAGCATTCGTAAGGTAAACTGCGTACGACGGTGTACAAGATACGTCGAATATTTTTCAATCGCTAAGAATCGAAGCCTCGTTCGTTTTCTTGACTGCATTTTCCAACGGCATACGACGCTCTTTATATTATACCGTGCCGTCGATGTATGATACGGTCTAACAACCAGTTTGATTTCACCCCATTTCTGATTGGTCGTGGCCATCGGCGCGAGAAAATCGCTGGATATGAGGAAAGAAGCAGGGAATTAAAAAAATTGTCAGCGAAATCATGAAAAGTCAGACGATTTTTATGCACCAAGAGCGTTTGTGAGAGCTTATCAGCTGCACGTCCCAATATTATTCACATAATACGTATTATACAAATACATACACATGTGTGTGGATATATTTGTATCTGATACTATGATGAGCGGCGAGGTCTCACAACACATTACTTACCCACAGAGCTCAAAAGAGTCCAAACTCTACCGAGGCTTGTACCATACAGAAAATGTACAATACATGCGTAAACGGAGCGTTCTGTATATCATCGTCCTTGTGTCATCGACCCTCAAAGACTACTTATCTGCTTGAAAGGCTCGGTGTATTCAGACACGAAGAGGGAGAGACAGAGTGACGGGGCAATCTTTGCGTGGGCGCACTCGTGTCCGGTTCTATGGGTCATTCCCGACATTACTATGCACATTGCAAGGGTCTAGGCGTCGTCATTATTCGATTTACCGTTCGTTAATAACGATTCGTAAGTTAACATTTTTTTAATTCGGGAGTTTCGGAAAGTTTCTTGCGAGACACGTATCGGTTTACTAAAGGCCAAAGGGTGAATAAGATGAGCATAAAATAAACGAACTTTGGTCTTCGGTAACCCAATTACATCAAAGATTAATGGATTCATCTAATTTCACCTTTTCCTAATTGACGATACATTCGAATAAGCGAATATTTGGGGGGGGGGGGGGGGGCAGATACCGATGTCTTCTACCTATGTATCGAATCATTAATTTCGAAGTAAGTCTCGTTTTACACCGAGATTTAATCAAATAAATCGGCGTTCCGTTCACATCAAATTACAGCAAGTAAATTTTTGATAAAACTTCAATTCTGGAAATATGACATTCTTAAATTATGACTCTTGGCTCGAGAATGTTTATTTTCACCCAAGAAATTGCGCATTTCAAAGGTGCAATTTATCGCCAATAAAAGGATAAATTGACGTAATTCGACTGTCAGAATTTGTCGACATTGTAAACATAGTCATATAACTGTTGAACAGTCACCGATGATTTAGTTTTCTTCATGAAGTTTTGGCACTCTTGAAACAAAAGGATTACAGATTTTGTTACCGACATTTCTCTATAATTTTTTTTTAGTACAACATCCGGAAATGTAAAAAAAACTATGAAATCACTTTTTACTCGAGCGAAAAAATGACATGGAATTTATCTATAGCATAGAAAATATTCAATTCCAATTCAAATAAGATTCGATGTTGGTCCCGCCATCTAGCAGTTGTAGTGAGAAAGAACGTAGCCGCAAGTGTCGGCCGGGTTGCATTATGTCGGGGGTCAACCAGCCTTTCACATACTATTACCAGCCTTATAAATTTTCACAACTGTACCGCGTAAGAAATCGAAAAAAACGGACATTAAACATCTACGGCTATTTTTCACCATCTTGTGGATAGTCGCAATCTTGAAACGACAATGAAACTATCAGTAGAATGATCAAGGTTGCAACCAAGCGTTGGTAAAAATTTAAACGGGAGAACATAGCACAACAATTTATTATCTATACAGGATGCAAGGGTACATGAGTGTGAAATAATTGCAATTTGCAGGCGAGAACGAAAAAGGCATTCTCGTGAGCACTCCTCGTCAATCACCAGAACGCCGAGAAGATGAATCGTAAGAAAACGTATGCTAGCCAGGCCATAAATGCGAACGCGATGGTTGCCAGCGTGTAATGAGCGATCCTGAGCCTAAATTGAAGAAAAAAAATACAATTAGAAACAATGATGGGAAAATAATTTTAGAGCTGGTCAGAAGAACACGGGTAAAAATTCCTTATCTATACTCTCATAAGGATACTTCAGGATTCTCAGGATAGGATAGGATACTACTTATATTCTGTTCCGTGCTATAAAAGTACAGCACCTTCCAGTGATCATTAAAGGATAAAGGGTGGTCTGTGAGACTATACATTTTCTCAAGGATCGAAAGATTATTCTCCTAGCAACTTAAAGTCGAGGCCCTAATGTAGTTCTAGGTCACTTTCTACTCCGTCGAAGTAACCGAAAGAATAAGCGTATTTTAACTTCTGGAATACTTCTGCGATTTCTCAAACAAACAAACAAAAAACGCCGTTCGCAAGAACAGACAGCGTGAACTCTCGGATGTGCGTGCGCAGAAGTTGGAATAGGGATATTTTTGCGGTTATTTTAACGGAATAAAAAGTGACCTGTAATTACTATAGATTTTTCGGTTATTTTTGTGGTTACTGAAAGTGTCAGGGTCACTTTGGACAAACTATTGTGCTTAGTGTACTTAGAACTACGTACTTCTTAGCTTTAACGAGTCCCTGTGGCACCGTGTTCAAGGGATCCTTTAGGAGGTAGATTCGAAGACCTCGTATGTGATAGAACATGTAATCTCTCCAGTTGAGGCTCGCCACGTTGAAGTCGAAGAGTAAACGATCGACGGGACTGACCTTCTCCCACAGCCTCATCACCCGATCGTTGTTGAATTTCCACTGTTGCGACGAGAAGTAAGCTATGACGCCGCTGAACTTATGGATTTTCTTGTACGCGTTCCACATCCTTAAAACAGCAATGGAACATCACACGAATGAGTCGAAAGAAAGGTGAAAAGTAACATGTAGATGGCTTACTTATTTGTTACCATTTTGCACATAGCTTTCTGTATGAGAACGTTCGTTGATTGATTCTGGCTTCCTCATAGAGGAAGCTATGCGCAAAATGGTAATAAATGAGGAAGTGCATCTGGAAACTACGCTTAAAACGGTCAACATTTTCCGCAAAATTTATTATAGATAGTCAATAACTGAAATTTCCATCATTTGTCGAAACAACTTTTCTGGAAAATTAAAAAATTCCGAAATATGAGAAAATTTAAATGATTAGATCAATTTTCACCAAATGTAATACCAACATTGTACAGTGTTAGTCCATTCTCGTGTCAAATTTAAGATCGATATCTCCATGTTTACGCAAATTAGACAATTTTTAGTAATTCATCCAAAAAATTCGAAATCTCGTAACGCACGCACTCACCTACACACGACGTTTTAGATTATTTTAACTAGTCTGATATCAAAATTGCTTTTTTTTTTTTTACGAAAACACAGCTGCCTCATGTGGAAGTAAAAATCAACGGTAAATTGACAAATATTTGTTATACTCACATGGGTTTTCGACCGGTAAGCCACGCGAGGCTATCGACGATTGCCGCGGGAACGAGATGAAAGAGAGTTACGTGGATATTATGGACCCACAAATCTTTATTCAGATGGAAGAAGTAATGCCACAATATCATTTCACTTGGGACATCCAGGCCTGGTTGTTCGTTCCATAGCATAAATTCTCCCCACGTTATGGGATTTTGGCACGACGAAACGCTGTTGTAGATCGGTGGATCATCATCGGGATTTGGTAGGCGTGGTACAGGCACAAGTGACCTGTTTGGCTCCAGTTTTCTGCGAAAACACGATATCTCTTATCACCGATATAAACCACAATTCAATCCTCAATAACCGCAATTCGGTTATCTTCTCGCAAGAGGTCCTATAATTTTGATTCGAAATTGGGATTCATCAAACTTTATACATAGCTATTGAACGATACGTGATTTCAAACAAGAGTTGCGAGACGCTTTCGTTAGTCCGATGTTAATGATAAGCGATAGCCCAATACTTTTTTATCCACGGGACAATTGGTGACAAATCACCCCCACCCCTAAGATTCGTCGATCATATTACTGTGTCTGTGCGACGTCCCACGCGGCGACGATTATATTGTTGATGACATAGTCCGCGGGTATGATTTCGGCTATGCTATTCGCGTCGCAATAAAGAGTCCGTAGCAGTCCGATACCCGCCCCGGCCACCACACCCGTAGCTCCGTAAAAATTGTTGATCCATCCGGGCAACGGTTCGTTGGCAGTTGCGATCACGATCGACGGCCGAACGATGCACGTTGGTATTCCCGTGCAGTACTTTCGGATAACATCTTCGCCGACGGCTTTGGTGAAGGCGTACGTGTTCGGCCAGGCGCCAATGAGCCTGCGTTCGTTTAATCATCAGTACATCTTTTAAAATTGTTTCCCAAATATTATCGACGAATTTTATTTGTATCGAGACCAAAATCGATGCTCGAAAAACCTCGGCGATTGTGGTATAAAAAATGGTGCCAAGTAATTTGCACAAGACTTTCTCATGTTTTACTGTTTTGAGCACTTCCTGTGTGAGAAATTTCGTTGTTCGATTTTGGCTTCCTCGTCGAGGAAGCTATACCCTAAGGGAACTGCGGTGACTATCGGCAGACTTCAATAGACTAATGCAAATAATGCACAATATTCAAAATTTTGACTTGCTCTAGACAAATTTTCTCAAAATTCAAATATCTTATAAAATTTAAGCGGTTCACCTTGGCCTAATTTAATCCCAGACATTGTACAGTATTAGTCCATTAATTTCCCAAATTTGAAATCCATACCGTCTAATTCCATGTTTATGGGAATTAGAGGATTTGAAGTAATTTTCAAAACAAAAAACAATCCAAATTCTGTAAAATCTGATCCCTTGGATAGATTTCGGCCAAATGCAATACCAAAGTCTTTGATCATAATATTATATTATATAATATTATATTTGCATGCAATTTTAAGACGATAGCTAAAAATGGCATTTCGCAACATTTTAGACTATTTGAAGTACTCCGGCATTAAAACCGCGATTTTTTTTGTTATGAAAACAGCTTTCTCTGGGAGGAAGCAAAAAAACTTGCTCTGGAGTGATAAGGTCCAATTGTTTGTCGTCCAACACGTTAACGAGACTCAAAAGTTTGTCGGAATCGATGGGCGGATCATAGAAGACCTCTTCTATCAGCTTGGTCACGCACTGGGAAAAAGCCGTGCCGATGTGCACGAAAGCCTGTATAAATTGATTTTAATATTTACGAATTAGCACCAACAATTTTTTTAGAAGAATAGACGAAAGGAGGATCGAAAGGTGAGAGACCTTGAGATTCGGCATTTCCCTGGCGAGTAGAAAAATTTCCTTGGTTCCACGAATGTTTATGTTGACGGCGACACGAAGTTTCTCGTCGAAGCGGACCGTCGCTGCACCGTGAAAAACCACGTGCGAAGTTTTCAACAATTCCCGGTTCTCTGGCGACAGACCAAGACCTATTTCTTCCATCTGGCCCTCGATCATCACTACTTTGCTCGCGAAATTTGGTTGCTCGAGTTTGAGCCTGTGGTACAACTACGAGAAAACATCGATTGATCACGGTTGAGGCGATGTGAAAACTGCACCCGGGCTTAGTTCGTAACAAAAACCAAATGGATGTACCTAATCCACTTTTGTTCCAAGGGTGCTAAACTGTTCTGAGCGCGATGCGAAGCGAGTGGAGCTAATAGATTTTATGTACTCATGCATGAAAAGCGCTACGCCGAGAGTGGCGTAAGTGGCGCTTTGCAGCCATGAGCTTAATAAGTTCCCGGCGCCTGCGCAGATCGGCTCCTTTGCGTGCGATTTACTTTTGCGTGCGATTTCTGGAAATTATTGCACGCTGCTCGCAGCGCCACATTCAGCAGGCACGGAGTAGCACTTCTTCTGCATTCGTTACATAAAATAGAATGCGATACTTGTACGTAAAAGACTCCCAACGGCGATTTTGAAGTGGCCGCACTCGCCTTCTCTCGCACCACAGTGCTCGGCTTTGCCACTTGCCGTTGTAGCGCTCGATCCGGCTCGTGCAGCCAATTCCCAACCTTCGCCGAAAGTCCGCTTTTACGAACGGGTAATCACAATATACTGTACTTAACGAAAAGTCCATGAAATGTAATTCTTTCTCATGTCATTGAAGATCAACTTTGGGGTCTGAATATTAAATTACATAGTATCGTGAGAGATCGTGAAAGTGAACTTACGGTGTCCTCGAAATGCTCGTTGTAACGTTCCGCCGGAGTTTTGCCCTTTTTCGCCCTCATTAGCAGAAATACCTTCCCAATCGACGAGCATGTTCTGAAAAAATCGCATTTACAGTTTAATAGATACAGGCTGCAATCAATTAATTTCTGCATGTATTTTCCTCTCCGCGAACAATCAACCGAAACGGTACGGTTTATGTTAATTGTTGACCGTTGTGTCGTTGGCGGGTGATTTCCGGGAATATCGGGCGGTTGCGGTTTTTTCATACACCCAACAACATCCATAAGCATGAACCGTCCAGAGTATACATATTCAGAGATAAGAGCTGTCCCATGTACAGCAACGTCCGCCTAGACCACGATGCCGCACAAGTAATGGGAAGGAATAGGCGTCTAATCGTTTCGACATACAGAAGTTAGAAAATGCCGTTTGGCTCGATGAGTGATCCGAAGAACTTGACCTGTGCGTCAATGTTTGTCGAACTTTTGAAATCATATTGGTTACATCCGTATCGAAGTGAACATTCGGTGTTGTCGCGTTCCGCTCTGGAACAATTTTCATATAAAATCGTCTCGCGCTATCCATGACTCTACTCGCGATATGGCACGTAAAGACTCGTCAGCGGCGGGCTCAACTAGCAAAGCATCGAAATGCACAGGATGTATTCCGTTGCCTTTTTAATATTTAATTTCCCTTATTAGTTCTTTCAACATCGCGCCTACCGCGGCGTTTTCTCTACGCGACGCGGGTCGAGCGATATTTTTTTCGAGAATCGCAAGCGAGGTCTCGAGGGGATGTGCGGACGTCTCCTCCGCTCAAGCGAGGTATGATTTCGCAATTTTTGCAGAAATTCTCCCCGGCTTGTCGTCCGACGGCCGAGAGATCGGCAGATGAACGGGCCGGGGAAATTAGTCCCGAAGATTCATCGGAAGCGCGAGCTTGAACTTCGGAAGGCTCCTCGTTCAGCACCCGCAGGAGTAAAATAAATCCGGAGGGAACACCCCGGTCTGTTAGTGAATATTGTAAGGGCGAATGTATGTGTGCGCGAGCGTTTGTATGTGTAAATACTTGCCGGCACATTTATCCGATGTTCTACCTTTATCAGGCATTTGTATCAACAATAATCCGTGCCATGTCGACAATTAAAACTCGAGTCATTATAAATCGTTGTCTAAATTATTTAACGACCTGCGCGAAATATCGAGAAGCGTCCTGTATAGGACGATCCGGAAACGATCCCGAACAAAAATATAAACTCGTCGCGCTATCCGCGTCGGGGTTATTTTGACGTAACCAACGCCCGTACGTCATAGTGTCAAGGTGACGACCGACACGAGCGCGACCGTCGATATTGCTACTTGAATGCGACGAAATTCGCCACAACTGGCCACGGAATTATGCAAATATGTATATTGAATAACGTGCCATTCAATGATAATCCATAGTTCCTTGTTTTAACTCGAAGGCAAATGAACGTTTCTAATGTACGAGGAAATGCAAATGATCCGCTAGGTGACTCATAATTGTAAGTTCAATGTATATAAAATCCTACTATGCAAAATCGTCTTGATTGTGCCGTCTCACCGTAACAATTTTTCCACGAGGATTTTGCCCATGAAACCGGAACCACCTGTGATAAGGACATTGCGGCCCGCGAAGAATTCAACGACTTCGCTCTTACGGACGAGCTTCTCGTCGTCACGCGGTTCCGTCATCCCGTCCAACATGTTGTCCGCGGAAGTCTCACCGTTTTCCAACTTCATTCTCGATTATTTCGAATTAACAAAAATGAATGTCCTGAAAATCAGATGTTGTCAGATTTTTTGCTGAATGCTTTATGTTTACATTTTGAACAATCGAAATGTCGAACCGGCGATATTTTGAAACAGGAAAATAACGAACGTTCAAATGTACAATGGCCAGTCGCCTGAGACACCGTAAGTAGTAGATAAAAAGCTTTGCGAATAAAGGGATATTATGAGGAAGCGATATGAGAATCTCGTCATCAAATTTTTTTTATATCATCGGGAGCAAATATATTAAGGAGGACCGACTGTCTCTTTAGCGTCAATAATGCGATTGAAAAAGAAAATCATCACAGCTGTCTCGAATCGCATGCAACATTAGTAAAATGAATGATCCGTGCATCGAAGATCAAGAAAAATATGTAGTCAAGTTTAAGAATGTTTGGGCCAAAATCGTGGGAGGGGAACGGGAGAGAGGCTCCGCTGACCGCATTAATCAGTGTGTAGCAAAGTTTTATAGCGATCGAACAGAAACGCGTTTTGGCCCGAACATCCTTGAGAATCTCAACGACCTCGGCATCGTTATCACATACTACTGGCCAATATTACGAAACGAAAAACGAGATCACAAATTAGTTCCAAATCACAAATCAGTTCCAAAAACTCATATGAACAATTTCTGAATAATGTTTGAGCCATGAAATGATTGATAGATTGATCATTTTATGACGTGGATTCTTGATGTGTGGCAAAGTTGAGAATCTTTGATGCTTCGTCTCCCCGGAACTAGTTTTTCACAGCTCAAATTTGGCTTCATAGGTAGTAAATTAGTGATATTTTTTCCAGAACCGACCGACTCTAATGTAAGAATACAGGATGATACGGTCAAAGTAGTCAACTTCCGAATTGTATTGCAAATAAACTATACGATAAAAATTATTCAGACTCCGGAAATGGATGCGTAGAGTGTAGAACATATTAAAATAGTGTAGTCCTAAGTTGAATTTCGTCTGATAGTCGATCCTCCTTAATAGACGATAATGCGGGGGGTGTACTGAGAAAAAATATTATTCTTTCTCTCGGTGTGAACTTTAGAATAGACGAAAATTCGACCACTACAAAGTGTGAGTCGTGGAAATCTAACATCGCGAATATTACGACTGTTCATAAAGAGAATTTTTTACTCCGACCTGGAGTAACTCGTATAATTGATTGATACTTGATCTTCTTGTTCGGGATAATGTTTCTAATTTAACGTCGGTCCACCGTATATTTTCTGCCTTAGAAACAGTTACCCAGCATCGGTGCGTAAAGTCCCTCGATTCTTCGAAAATCTAAATCGTGCAATTCGATCGTATGTCAAGTGCGCAAAAAAAATCCCTCAACCGATTGGTGATAGAGAATTATCAATCTCTTTATTACCTTGTAGCTAGTCGTTGCAAATGAGTCCAACGGAGAAGTAACTGCACAATTTGCGCCGGCGCCGGCTGCTGAAGCAAATTGTACGACGAACGAAACGCGACTGCGGCCGAAGAAACGACATCATCGTAGGCGCCCCGTACGACAGGAAGTGAAGACCCGGACTGGGTTCAACTACTTACTCAGCACGCGGGATCTTCGGGTGTTGATCGTTGCACGCAATTCCTTAGTTCCTTTTCTCGTACGGAATTAATTCATAAAATTATTCGAAACTGCTGTTTTTTGCACCACTGAATTAACTTCCCCGAGTCAATAAACATTTTTGACGTTCGAGGGTAATTTCTGATAAATGTCCGCCTTGAGAGGACACCGTTCATAAATCCATGAACATTGTTATTGTTTATCAGTTTATCATCGGAACATTTTTTTCGGTTAGATAACTCACGTTTCATATTTCGTCTTCGATTCTACTCGGTCCCGACTCACTACTAAGCTCGAGTTTCAACCTTGATTATGAACGATGAAAAAAGTATCGGGGAACCAATATGCAAATTCAATTAAGGTGAAGGACCCAGTTTGTGACACTGACCCAGGTTGTGACAGGGGTACCTCTAGCAAAGTTGGCTCCGCCCACAATTTGATATGCAGCCAATGGGTAGCGCGCGTTCGGGGGGGGGGGGGGGGGGGGGGTCGCAAACTGCGAATCTTGGTACACATGCTTATCCCTATGATTTTACACGCTTCATGTGAGAGAGCTGCGTAAGTGTCAGAAACTGGATCGTTTACCTTGGTAACGCGACATCAGCTAAGGGGTAAAACTGATTCTCACCTTTCGATGATCATAATAGCAGTTATTGCCGATGTGATCAAAGTTCATTATAAAGCAAGTTTTAACCCGTTACGTACGGAACGTTCGTGCCGAGTGACCAGGCAGGCCAGGAGCTCCGCGATCTCGGCAGACCTGAGGTGTAAATATAAATTTCGAATAACGATTGCACACTAAACATTGACGATAAAAAAATTATTTTATAGAATTACAATATCGTAAACATTGCTCTTCAAAGATTATTTTTCCGAATTTTGATATCATCAATATTTTTTGAGATATTGATGATAGCTTCAATATTTTTTGAGATATTGATGATAGCTTCAATATTTTTTGAGATATTGATGATAGCTTCAATATTTTTTGAGATATTGATGATAGCAATTTTTATACCGCGTAGTGTAAGTACTCGAGTGAGGATCCCGGGCGAATATATAGAACTATTTTTTATATTCCCTCAGTTGTTTTAGGTCACGCGACAATACATTTCAGTAAGTCAAAATTGGCTTGTTTACATTGAACAAAAAAACAAAGGTATATTTCATCAACTAGTATATTTTCTCGTATCAATAGAACTATTTAAAAATTATAGATAATACAGTCTATGATACATCTTTTGCAGGCCATAATCCATCCAGCCTTCTCACTACAGGAAAATAAATTGAAGAAAAAAAAACAACTTTTCAACGGCTCATTAAAATATCTCATCGAGCATCCGCTATAAGGAGTCGCAAAAAAAAAAAAAAAATAATACAATTGTCGCGACTGCAATGAAAAGTAAATAGAAAAATATATATGTTCATGTTTATGCAAATATTTATACACGTAACTTGTGAAATCTCACTGATCTTCAAATTGCACGTTCACAAACAAACAAAAAAAATAATAATGAAAAATCAGTCGTCTTGCAGCATACTCAAAGGATCCCCGACGATTTTTTCAGCAGTTTTTTTCAAGTCTCTGGTCACTGGTTTTTTCGGTGTATTTCGGCTTTCGATCGTTTCAACGGTCGTTCCTTTCGTTGATGATTTTGTACCGAATATATCGTCGACATCATCGTCGTCACCGTCGGCGGTGAATATCGAACTGGTGGCTCGAGATTTGCCGATAATTTTTTTCGTTGCAAATATATCCTCCTCGCCGCTCGACTGTTCTCCAAAGATGTCCTTGAGCTTGGCGTCTTTGGCGATTTTACTGGTCGCCGGAAAGAGCCGATCTTCCCCAACCTCAGTGGAACTTTTCTCGGGTTCTGGTGAGAATTTTTTGTCGAGAGCATCAACGAAGAGATCGTCGTCGGCGTCCTCGCCAAATATGGAGCCGCGACTCGGCGACGCTCGACCGGAAGTCTCGCTGCTCTTGCTCGCGATCGTATCCTCGATAACTTCGATTTTTTCTCTCGTTGCTTTGGCACGCGCAACAGAGCCGAAAAGATCGCTAGAACCGTCCTCGTCGGTGTCGATGTCGTCGAACAAGCTGTTGTTCTTAGAGGCGGCAGTCGATTTTTTCGAAGCTTTGGCGAGACTTCCGGAGAACAAATCTCCACTGGAATCATCGGCAAAGAGTTCGAGCGTTGATTTTTTCGACGCCGCTTTTGCCTCTTCGGCAGATTTTTTCGCTAGACGAGTGAACAGACTATCGTCCTCTTTGAACAAAAGATTTTGACCTTTTTCCGGTGACGGTGTTTTCGTCACGAAAGCGAACAACTGACTGGGGTCTTTCAGGGGATCGTGACTACTGTCCCGCAGAGGATCCGTTGGTTGTATCTTATCGCCATCGTTCGATTTGGACTCTCCCTCACTTCCTCCAATATCGGCCTCTCGACTGTTTTTCTCTTTTGCCGTTTCTTTCCAGGCCTTTTCGTTTTTCGTAGACTTCGAGTCCCTGTCTACGGTGAGGGTATTTTCGGACGCGCCGAATTCACCGCGATTGTCTTTCGATCGTTGCTTGGACCGTGTGTGCTTCGACCCGAGTAGCCCGTCGATCGGCGACAGAATCGGCGCTCTGCCGAAAAGGGTGTCCTCCTTCGGAGGATCCTCGGGCAAATCGGGCGGCACGTCGAACAGATCCTCCTCGTCTGTCGATGGTGACAACAACGTGTTTTTGTTGATACTCATTGAGCTGCCTTTACTGAAACTGAGCTCCGATCTATCGTCGGGAGCCAGTGAAGAACTCGACTCTGCAAGCTTATCGGCCGAGCGACTCTCGGCATCGACGTCCGGTGCTGTGAGACGATCGGAACCGAAGCTTTCCTTCGGACTGTCGATAGAGTCGGTTATCACTGTTGGTATCTTGTCCGAGATGCTGGAAAATGTATTATCCGATGGATCGGATTCCACGGCCTCGGGTCCTGCGTCGACCGCGTCGAAATCTATACCACTTTTACGCAGTGCTGAGTGACGCGCGTGTCTACTCTGAGGTCGTCTCTTCGCCTGGATCCTCGCTCGACTCTGCGAAAAATATTTTAAAAAGTCAATTTTTAAAAATATTTCCGCATATTTAACATATTTGAGTTATTTAGAGCTCCGTTCGCGTTTTACTTAATTTTTTCCATCGTATCGCGACTTTTCATCTACTATTTATTTTGGGCAGCAGGTTGTCCTGCCGCTCCTGTAATTGGGCTTTGTCCGTATTAATACCATTTAAATAATTAAATAAATGAATAAATATGAAAATCTTCTGAGGCGCCAGGACCATTACGCGTCAAGATTATACCTCAATGGGACAACGGCACCCGAATTCTGAATCATTACTTCGCTGGAGTTTGGAGATTCTCCAAACGTATGTAACAAAATAACTATTATAAAAGCATACGATAAAGTGGCTGTGATATCACCTTCGACGCTGTTACAGCGAGTGTCTCAACTTGAGCCGGAACATCAAAGCTCACTGCAGTTTCCGAGTTTCCCGAATCGTCCTGAGGTGAACTCGGAACTTCCTCCTTCGAAACTTCCGGAAATATGTTCAGATCTTCGGCCTTGCTGGGAACCATGGTCGGCGATTTTGTACTCGGCACACTGACCGCACTTCCGTCCTCGCTGTCCCTGCTGTTCGTCGGTTCGTCGTCCGACTTCTCCTCCGCCTTTCGCCACAGCGGCGGTGTATCCGTCGGCGACAGGATTTTCTCCAGATCGCCCATTTTTCCCATGAGATTCTTAATTTTACTGGAAACCGCCCGACGCGGCGCCTGCGCCGAATCGTCGCCGGCCGACGGTATTGGCAGACGAATGCTCAAAGTTTTCGGCGGTTCTCTCTTCGTAATTTCGCCAATGGCTTCCGTCGAGCTTCGTGCTTTAGAAATTTTCGCACCATCGGTCGTCGAGACTTCGTCCTCCTTCTCCGCCTCCGATGCTGTTTTACGAGACGAATTGTCGTTATCATGTCTCCTGGCCAATAGTCCCGGTGATTTTATGCTCACGGGCGGTTTCATGCTCGGCCGATCTTCCTTTTCACTGGATTTCATTACATCCGTCTCACCGGCGCTCTGGTCTTTTAATAGCCCCTCGATCTTTGCGCAATTCGTTTTAAATTTGGAGTCTACCGTTTTCGATTCGTAAGACGCTTCGCTCTTCATCGTCGATTTTTCTTCAACTTTGGTGCTTGTAGTTATCTCTTTGGATTTATCGGTCTTTTTGCTGACGAACAAGCTGTCATCGTCGTCAACGTCTCCGTCAAGATTGTCGAAGAGACCACCGCTCGGATAACTTGGCACGGGGCTCTCGACAGCGGCTTCGTCACTGTCCCGTTTGTCGTCCAGCTTCGTTAAACTATTGTTGGCACCGTCCGCCACACGCCGCTCTGCCTCCGCGCTCGTGAAATCTTTTTTCGTCTCAGTCGGCACCGTTTCGACGGAGCTCTTCGGTTTACTCGCGAAAAGATTATCATCGTCCGATTTAAGCATAGCGACGATTTTTCGATCACTCTTGAGGAAACTCGAGCCGAACAGGTCGTCGTCGTCCTCCTCCTCGCTGTCGTCGAATATGCTGTTTGGCTTTCGGTCGGATTTTGTTGGAGCTTTTCGTTGCCCACCGAAATCCCCGGAGTCGGCAATCGACGCGGTGAATAAATCAGTGGATTTTTTTGCGGACGTATCGCTCGTATTTCTATCGATTTCGAGACTCGGCGGTTTGGTCTCTTTGACCGCCAGGTTAGAGGCGAAACCCGCGCCGAATATGTCGACGTCCGGGACGTCCCCGGTGCCGAATATGTCGATGTCCTCGTCGAACAGGCCTCTGCTCCGGCCAGACGTGGATTTCTCACCGTACTGCGGCTCGGTCGACGCCAGTAGGTCGGAGCTCTTCCGCGAACGAGATCCGGAACTCGCGTTCGAAAATAGATCGTCGACCGAACTTGTATCGGATTTGGTCTTCGAATCGGCCTTGGGTAATGGAGGAGGCCCGAACACGTCGTCGCTGTCAAAATCTTCTTCCTGATGACTGCCGAGAGCCTCGGCTATTCGGCCATCGTGCGGCCGATTACTCGAATTGTTGATTATCGAGCCCGTGTTGTCCTGTTGACGAATTCGACCGGCGAAGAGACTGTCGCTCGATACCCTCTCGCGGTATAGATCCTCGGATTTCAGTCGGGTCGATTCCAACTGAGGCTGGAAGTCCACACTGAAACATATCGAGTAAATAAACTTTATCGTCTGTTGATATTAAAATCAACAATTCACTTCCATCGTCGTATCTTTTCGAACGTGATTACAGTTTCTCAACTCCAATGTGGTTGTAATGAATAACTTTGCTTTATTTATAATTTTAACTATCCGTTCCGTACAATCCGACTAGGAAAAATTCACATTTTTTTCTTATGTCACCGCAACCATGACAACAACAACGTTGCGCTCTTCCGCGTATTCAATCTTGATTAAACTTAAGCCGCCAACTTACGTCCGAATGACCTCGATCAATAATGTATCCTGCAGATGACTCGATCCGGAGAATATTCGTCGCAGACTCGCGACATAGAAAAACACTATTTAGCATCGACAGATTAATCCCGCGTGCCCGCGGTGCAATTGCAATGCGCATACTTTCCTTTCGATCGCGCTTGTCGATTCCACTCGCGTAGAAATAGCTGTGCCGAGTGAAAGGCGTATTGGCGCAAATTGTAAAAGGACAACGGTAAACGGCGTCGTTGACGGAAAAAAGAATAATCGCGTTCGTTGACCGTGAACGTCGATAAACCCGTTGATATTGACGTCGATGCGTAAGCGTTGTCTACGACGTTTTTTTTTTACACCGAGATGCTATATTGATATCTGAAGATTACGCAACTGAATAATTTTTAAGTTTCTTCACAACGAGTCGTATTATTATATCAATGAATTCAGACAAGGTCAAGTGTCATCGACACTTTTTTCTCATTCAACGAATAACCAACGTTCTCGTGTTTTCTTTAAAAATATATGTATCTCTCACATTTATTTTGTCCGACGACATAACATGTTTCAACCGGATTTTTAAACCAGTCGATAAATTTTGAACGCCGTTTACGTACATCGGATTTCGAATGCTTTTAGAAAAAACATTATACGGCCCGCAGTGCAAGACCCGCGACACTGCTCTCATTTACCCAACGAATAGCACGATCGGTAAGTGTTTAGTAAATTATTCGTTCACATTATTTGCACACCGTCGCGAGTAAATTTTCCGAGTGCGTCATTCCCGAGTGACCATTGAACCCTTTAGCGAGTTTACTTTTTGCCGACAAGCAATAATAATTTGTTTCCTTTGAGTTAATCCTATATGAATCATCGGGACCGAAACATTGAGTGAACTTTTTCTCTTCCTATGTTATTCGCAAAACTTATTTTCTTTCCTCTGCTGCTGCGAAAAAAATAAGTTGGCAAATTTTGCAGCCTCCACGACGCTTTATCACAATCCTTTACTGTGCCGAGAGATTGCTTTTTTATTCTACGAACACGGCCGACCCCTATATACATAATTCACGCAAGTGTCACGCGTTCGACCTCACTTCGGGTTTATCAATTGCACGGACTTTGGCTAGAGTTCTAAACCGATGTCTTCGACAGATGTTTTACATCCTACAATAATTCCGACATAACGAGAAATCTTCCGAGCGACTTTCGACGACGCAGTTCCCATTTGCCACCAACCCGAAGATATCTGCGTGAGACTAAATTTCAGCAAATTATAACGGCTGAGTTTTTTTTATCGCGCAAACTTCGCTCAGGGAAATTCACGTAGAGAAAAAAATTCTACAAGTGAACAATCAAAATTTCGTCCTGCCTTCGTGACACTTATTCATGAATAAGGTTTACTAGTTTTCTAGTTGTTGGCTTAGTTACAAAAGTACGAAACGATTTACGAAAGCGTTCGTTGAATAAAAAAAATGCAAATACTGAAGCCATCTCTGTGTTCTCTCGTGTTCACCGATTTATGTATATTTATGCAGAAGCATTGGCATCCAATTATTGCGGAGACTGGTACCACCGCTGTTTGAGTCTCGCGATGGTATTTCCACGACACTCGTTGCCAATTAAATCACCAGTATTTTTAAATGCAACGATCGATTGAAATTAAAAAGAAAAATCACCTCTTGTAATCTACATCTATCTTCAATCTTAAACATGACGGCTATTGTTTGCACGCTGTTTCTTAGTGTGCGAAATAATCATTGAATACGGAACGACGAGATTAATCCGCTACGAATAGCGTGGAAGTTCACGCGTTGTTAGACGAGCACACTAATAATTAAAGTAAACATCACATTAGTCTTATCAGGCGAAACTTCGGTGGCTATGCCAACAACTCAACGTCTGCGAACGTAATAGTTACCATTTGACGAAGCTGTTTTTTCCATGTTAAAACGAGCATATGCAGTATCGATGGGATTCGATCTCCGTGATTTTATGCGATGTATACCATCGACCTCTACACGCACAACGCCTCAGCGATAAATTGATTTGAAGTTAATGAGTATCGTCACGATGATGTAAACATTAATGGATTTGATACGCCACGAAATGGAATTTTCGTTTTGCTATAGGCATTATGTGTCTTTGCTCCAAGGTTATAGAACGAGGAAGAGTAACGACGGAGGGGGGACTCGCTTTAGGATATATAAGATGCGAGAGCCCGTTTGGAAATTTATCAGTTGTCGAAAGTTCAAGACGCCCGCGAGAGTTATAATATCCAGGATCCAATATGAAATCTGCGATGATCGTATGCGCGTTTCTCGTGCTGGCCTGCCTGAGCCTCCAAGCTAAGGGTACGTTCGAACGTCGTACAGGTTTTTTTTTTCTATTCTCCAACTGTAGAAATGAAAAAGGAAACACAATCTTCCTAAAAGTGTGATAATCGATAATACGTCGGTATTTGAAAACAAAGCAAACCAAATTACTCTTTCAAATAAGTAATTAAATAATTTCAATAGAGCGAATAGAAGACACTCGCGAATAGTAGAAATAAAAGTCACAATGAAATTTTATGTTGCATTTTTTACTTTTTTTTGTTACCAGTTTGTAAATTAATGCAATCTGGAGTTTCTAGCTCGAATCGCCTGAACATTGAAACTGCAGTGCATTGTTTAAAAATACGAACACATCATCGCTTGTCACACTTTTCGGAACGTTGTTTTCTTCTTTTTCATTTATACATTCAACTTGTTGCCGCAACAATCACTTAATGGCTTATCGTTGAATATTATTAATGAAAATCTTTATGAACCGTTCTGAAACTAAAGCTCACACTAAGAAATTCCGCTCCTTTGCACATAAAAAGTTGTGACTGTTATTATTTCATTATCATTATTATTGACTCTTTGTAGTCGTCCGATGAGGCCCATTACTATTTTCGAAGTTGGGAGCTCTAGTGTAAACCTATACAGCGCCTATATTCCAAGAAACGTGATCTTAATGGACGAACTATCGAATGAATGGAATCTATTGATTAGACTACATACTTCTGTTCCCCTACAGCTACTACATGTCAAGTGGAAGGCGAAGAGCTATCTGTGGGCGAACATCACCGCAACTGCATGAAAGTAACGTGTGATGAGGATGGATCCATCTCAGCACTTGGGTGAGTCGCAGTCGACGGAGAGAGGTTTACTCGTAGACATGTCTAATCGCGAGAGACGCGTCTTCGATGCTCAGGACGACGACGGGATGTTGTTATTATGAGAGTAGAACGTTTTCGCCTTGTCCCGGATACGTGCGACGCGATAATTCGTTGGCGTTTATAAATAACGTTACGTCGCTGAATTGTTGATGCTGAATTGACCAATTCGAACAGAACTCTTTATTGGACTTTCTTACGGGGAAAAAAGGCATATTCATTTCTCAGTGCGACTTCTCGAAAGACGAAGAAAATGAACATGAAAAAAATTGTTTTGTTAATCCATTGTATTTCGTGATTCCACCTTTTAGAATCTTGAATCGCACGTTCTGTTACTTCACCGTGAATTTTCAATAAAATTTTCAGATGCGCGGAGTCCCGATGCCAGCCAGGAAAACAGACCGGATACCACGAAACCGACCTGACCAAGCCGTATCCTGAGTGCTGCGCGTATCCCATATGCGCCCCATAATTTATCGTCGATCGGCTTAAAATTCACGGGGGTGTTCACAATGTGCTTGAAAATGTTGAAAAAGTATTATTTTGCCAACGTTTATAGTAACGAAAATAAATGACTCTGACATGAAATATATTTCGTTTGTTTGTTTTTCTCGACTTCGTTCTTTAAGGTTGAAAAAAAAAAAAATGTCCCCGATTTTTCTCCGTGTCTATCCCGAAGTTCTGATGCGTTTTTTCGAGGGAATCATTCAGTGACATATGATTTCCATACTTCATAAACCTTCGATGATGTATTTTCTTCTCGATAAAACTATGTAAGAATTGTGTCGATTAATTGAATTATAAAATTATACGATGTTGTCGATGATCAAATACCTCTTTCACTATGCGACGCGAACCGGACGCGATAAAAAATTTATCTACACACCGTTATTGTATCACCGATCTGTGCTGTCCCCGTTTCCTTCGCGAGAGTTCGCGCTCAACTGAAGATATCACCAGGACTGGTCTAACGAGCAATAGCATCAGTACTGAGCTTAATCTAGAAGTCCGTGTGACTAATCTTCGTCCCAGTCTGTCGACGAAGCGGTATTCGGCATGCGGCACAGCGTTGAGCGGATCAAGCGATAAATGTCGAAGCTTATGGGGGCCTCTAATGGACCGAATCTTATGCATGTCACGGTTATGCCATGGACCAAATAAGAAAACGATCGCGTAACGCTCGGCGATAACTTAAAACACCGACAGACCGAACAGTCAGCTCGATAAAATAAAAAGGAATTTCACGATTTGTAATGAATTGATCAATTTAAAAATTAGTCAACAATATTTCGTTCACCGGATATAAGGAATTGTGTTAATGAATTTTTCATTAGTTAGCTCTTTCAAGTGCGGTGTCGCTAGCTCCGGTCTTTTTTAAATGATTTGTTTTAAGTAAGAAAAGCGTAAAATGTGAAATAAAAAAAAAAAAGTCGCGACATACGAACAAAGCGTTATATTAACGCTTTGTTTCGATTTATAAACATTATCATGCATTTTTCTCTAATGAACCCTTTCAAGTGCGGTGTCGCATATACGCGTGTTTTTAAAGTTAAAAAAAGTTCAAAATCTACGAAAAAAAAATATACATAAAAGTATCCACACACAAAATTTAGACGCAGTATAAGCAAATATTAAGTTTAGCTGCAGATTTCACGAAATCAAGGTGTCGTTCCAATATCTTCAAGTTTCGATTCGTAAATATTATCATAAGACACGGTGATAAGATTTAACGCGCGTGTGTGCTTCCTGCTATAGAGATAATTATATTTGTAAAAACTTACCCCAAACTGACACCGAATGTATTGTTGGTGCTATTAGGCTGTATCGAAATACCGCTGCTAGCGCTGCTGTTCTCGACGATCACTCGAGACCCGTTACCGTTTCCGGCTAGTATCAGCGACCCGATGTTCTGTGTCGATGCCCCCAGGTTTTCGTTGCTGTCGGGAATTGTCGGTTCGCTGACCTGTGTATGTTCATTGTTCTTCGCGGCATCGGTGTCGGACGAATCGGAAGAATTCTGACGGGGCACTCGTTGGAACAAGCGACTTCCAAGATTCGAGGACAGTAGGTCCGCTTGAGTGATCGACAGTCCCGGTGGCTTCTAATAAAATACAATGTAAATAGTCTCAGTATATTTCTCATCGCTACACTTATTTTAGTGAATGGAAATGGGCTGTGCCCCTCTATATACCAAATCAATAAATAAATAAATATGGGGCTGAATTACTTCGGTCAATGGCCCGTTGACAATACGCAAATACATATTTAAATGTGTAAGTATGGAAATGCTTGATATGTGTAACGGTCGTTACCGAATCGCATGTATTGTTAATGAACACACACTTACTACTAAAGATATAAACAAAGGAATACGGAACGGTAAAGTAAATACATGAAAAACGTTACGACATGTGAAACTGAACTATGTATCATTTTTGAGTCAACTCATTTGGCACGCGCGATGAATAAAGTTTGATATCGTTTATCCACCGATAACATGCCAGTGTTTTGTTCGACCCGTTGCTCCAATCGTTGATTGTGGCGCATAACAGCCCGGATGTATTTTATGTATTTACGTTTTCGAATCGATACTTACGGGTCGAGTGGCGGCGCGAGCAACTTCGGGCGATCTCTCGGTTATCCTGTTTCGCGATTTTACGGAGGAACCGAACAGCTCGTCGTCGTCGTCGTCGCTCTCATCGCCGAACAAACCTCCATTGTCGTTCGTCTCGGGTGTACTGGTTGCCATGTTACCAATGTTTTCACTCTGTGCTATCTTGAGGAACTTATTTTCTCTGAAATCTCCACGTTCACGGTAGTCATCGCTCGGATAAGTGGATTTGCTGGCAGCGGTTTTTACAGAGCTCTTCGACGCGAATATGTCGTCCGAGTCTTCGGAGTCCGCGTCGCCGCACAAATCGTCGAAAGCTGACTTTGGTTTTTCCACTGGAAATTACAGTCGAAATGATAACATCGCTCAATCTATAGTGAATGTAGACGTATTGCGTGACTAAAATCAAAAGAGAAGGTACATCGGGTTTCAGTCACGCGATATTTGTAACTTCGTATTGTAATTTTTCGGTCGAGCAATTGTACTCGCGCATGCACTGAGTTTTCTGGTAGCGGGCAGAGTATAACCGAAACGAAAATATTTTCATACTGGGCGAAATTTACACATTTTGTTAAATGAATCTGACCTTCGTGCATAGGCGGTGGGACATCGAAACTCGGTGGTATGATAGTACTTTTCGATACCCTAATGGGTTTGTCTTTCCACAGACTGCTGGAGACCTCCGCATCAAACAAGTTATTGTTATCGCTGAAGAGATTGTCAGACTGAGAGCCAAAGACGTCTCCGTCACCGGGGGCGAACAGGTCATCTAAAAACATCGAGTTGTCTGTTGCGATCAAAAAAAAAAAAATGTTTCCACGCTAAGATGTAAATTTAATTGCGTAATACCCTTGAATCGATTGATGGACGACTGATCGGCTTCGTGAGTATCCGTCACTGGCGTGGTGCTACTGGGCAACACTTTTCCCAATCGCTTAGCCAATTCCTCGGCGAAACTGGGCGCCTCCTTGCTAGGATTTTCCGCTCTCGTTGGTCCCACGATCGGTGTAGCAATTTCCGAGCCCGAATTCAATGTGTCCTGACTTTGAGCATCGAGTTTGTCGGTTCTCGAGCTAACACCACTGTAATTTTTTGCGATACCGCCCAGTTCATTGCGGTCGGTCGATATGCTCGACGAGGACGAAGATCTTCGTAACATCGATTCGCGGCGATTGTTAACGCCCGTTGCGCGTTGCGGCATTTTCTCGTCATCCTCGCTGGCCGATTCAGACTCTCCTTCCGGCGGCTCAGAGTCGCTGCTGCTCGATTCCAAACCAACTCTACTCGAGGATTTCCATTTCTCAGATCCAATGACGTAGGGCAAAGGCCGGTTCTGGTACGGATCTTTGGGCTTCAGTACGATGCTGCGACAAAAACAAAAATATTATCAATCAGCACATCCGGTATCGTTGACAATATAAAAAGAAATAACCATCGTACAAAAGAAAGTACATAAAGCTGCCTTCCAGATTGAGAAAACCCTCTTGGCTACTTATATTTTCTACTGTTCAATGCTATTTTAGTATAATAAGAAACGTGAAATTCAATGAACCTTGGAGTCGGAATTTCGCCATCATCCTCGCTGTCGCTTGCAAGAACTTCCAATCGCTCAAATTTCTCGTCCATTATACTCAATCCGTGCTTGATACTTTCGCTCACACAGGCTATCAAATCTTCTTTGTCGAGTTCCTCATCGTTTATCTTCTGTAAAAAAAGGGAAATTTTACAAATTCCTCTTCCAAGATCTTAAGAAAAAAAGCCGAACACCGTAATATTGAGATATGAGTAGGGTCGTACCCAAGGAAAATGTGTCATACACTTTAAAAAAATTTGTAAAAATAATTTGAATGTACTGGACTCGAAGTTTTTATACAAAAACGGGTACACTATATTCAATGTACAATTGTGATGAAAACTGAATGAGCTTTTACAGGGAAATTGAGGTAAATTATTGGATTGAAAGTACTTTTATAGTAAAATTAATGTAAATCATTAACGTAAGTAAGTAAGTAAGTTACATATTTCTACAGTTTTTGATACGAACTGTACGTTAATATTTCATCACATTTATACATGGAATTTGCTCAATTTTATCCCAGATTATGGATATAAACACTTGCAGTACCACTACATTACATTTCACGCGAAAGTTTTTACACTGTATGGTATTAGTTAGATAAATTCAAGAGTTGTAATTTAAGTGTTTATAACTTTTATGAATCGTTATTCAGAACTCTAAAATAAGGACTTATTTTATACCGATTGGACAGGAGAAATGCTTCAACAAAATAAAAGATACAAAAAAATTATCTCCTAAAAGCGTTGCATCAGAAAAGTTACGAATTTCAGAATCCACCTCACCTGGCCTTCTGTAATCCGCGGTGGTTTAGTTTCTATGTCGTCCTCGTGCACTCTGCTCTCGATGAACTGAGTATTTGCCAGAGCCAGAGAAGCATTGGTAATGTTATCAACAATTATGGATGTCTCGCTCAGATCGTTCTTCAGCGAGTTGAACTTCTCTTGGGTCTTGTTGATGGTTTCCGTTAAATTCTGGCAAGACAAAAAAAAAATGCAATCCTTCATGAAAGAACAGACAAATAAATTTAAAAAAATGTTGTACATTGGAAAATTGTTCCAGATGTTTGAGCAGTCCAGCGTCGGCCGCGAGACTCCAATCGTTTCTGTGTTCTCTCATTTCGTCGGTGGTCCACGGATGGTCCCACGACTTGTCCGTTTCGTTCGAAGTATCCGGCAAGTCCTGCAAAAATTTCAAAACTGAGCAATGTACAAAAAAAAGGTGGTAAAAAAAAAAAAAAAAATGAGTAAATACATTCGTAAAAATGCACAGAACGGCATTCCCTTTTTTTGCGCAAAATATTTCGTCCAATATATCGTCAATGTCATTATCAGGTGACTAATTGAAGATCGCGATACTCACCATGTTAACATCCAATATCGCCGGCAACCCACCAAGATCGCAGAATTTCTTCGAAATAACATGAATAAAGGAACCAGCCCTGTCGCGCGAAGGTTAAGGTCGAACCTCGCGAATAACAGCCGAACGACCGCTCGACGTCTACCGTCGAGCCATCGGAGCCTTTCTACTGAACAATTAGGGCTGGATTTTTTTTTTTTTTTATCAGCCAGAGAGAGTGTCACATCGGTGACTCAGGTACGTGCACCCCGTCCCTGGATGTCGGGAGCGTTTGAGCGGATATAACGAATAAATTGTCCCCCGCTACACTGTATTCAATATAATTTGATTTCCCTTCGTCGTCATCGTCGTCCGTCCGCAATACGAGCAAACTCACTCGCGACCTACGACAACTAAAGCTCGACTAAGTTCGCGCAGATTTTCATTTTATTTAATGACCAACGAATCTGTCGCCATCACTTACAGCTGTCGAACATTAATTTTTCCATACAAAAGACGTACATAAAAAATACTACGGGTGTTCATAATAATAATAACAATAATTTGTCTCGCAACGTCACGTCGCGCTTTTCTGATTTTTGTTCGATCGATCGGGGGCCCGACGAAAACTTTGGCACGCCACTGGCTCCGTGCAGCGTTGTCAGACCGAGATATCTCTGCCTGCTTCGACTCTCGGTTTTTGTCTCGCGCACTCGTCCGACACGAAAAAAAAACAGCGCATCGGATTGTTTGTCAATAATCCACCTTTTTTTCACCGAGCCCTCTTCGCAATTACGCTGGTCGTATAGCGGGGGGTTTATTGCGGCTCGGGCGCGCGATTCTCGAGTGACAGTGATCGATGAATCGTATCAATTCGATTAATTGACGGGGAAGAGAGAAGGAGAGAGTGGACGTGCGTGCCCAATTTGCATCGCTCGCAGGGAACAGTCGAGTTGCGTGTGTGTGTTAGCGCGTACGAAGCTGCAACCCACTGATAACACTGTCAACGGGTGCGTGTGCCCGTCTTACGCGAGTGATGTTGCCCCTTCGAGCAACCCGTTTCACTCCGACGTTTCGATCAACGAAGTAACTTCGTTCACGATATTAAATATCATAGAACAATGAGGGAATAATGATTTCCTTCGTTTATTTGTTATTACGGACGTCCATCCCGTTGCAACAGCGGCATTGAATAATTCGAGGGAATCCCAAGACAGCCAGTGATGTCCGAGGCTTTAACCATATCAACGAGCTGATAATTGGTGAAAAGTTACGTTCGAAACATACAGGTGAGATCTACGATTATATTTTTCGAATACCGATAATCTGCCGAGTCAACGTCGTTGACATCGAACGGTCAATGTTTACGGATAACTTTGATCGTTTACAACTTTGACGGATTTCTCCTTTACGATCAGTGTACAAATCCTCAATATTTGAGCTCCCGAATAACGAGTTTTAAAATTAAAAAAAATTAAAACCCCTTACGATTCATAGATCACAAAGGTTAAAAACACTTGAGCTTACGACGCCCGAATTGATTTAGCTCTGGCATTGATTTAACCACTAGAATAATAAAAGTTGAAAATACTTACGCTTACTTGCATGCGACTGGGCACCTCTCGTTTTCATATTTTGGTCGGCTTGTTTGTTTACTAACGGATTTCGCCTTAACCAATTATCAAAATACAAATGTGTCTTATGCCTTAATTCATATTTACCTTTATTTATTTATTTATTATTAGATATATCTATTTATTTTGAAAAATTTTTGCAAATACAATATTGTATCGATGATTAATCAATCAATTATCATAACAATTTTTCAAAGCCTAACACTATTAATTTACAGGCACAGAGGAGCGTCGCTAAGATGTACGGTATAGGAATGCTGCGGTTCAGAGACAGCGGCTGGCGATATCGCAGCGACGTTTCGACGGGACGATTGTGTATCCTACCAAGTTGATGCACATGACACACCCTCAGGCGTTTAGTCCTACGCATTAGAGAATATAGTTAAAGTCCAGCTCTCGCTAGAGCTATATAATAATTCCAAAAAATTGTGTATTAAAAAAAACAATTTTTGATGAGGCCGCGAGGACGCGCGAGGAGGCAGACCGTCTTCTGAGAAGCTTGATCGTTGTACCACTGACTCAGATGAACAATGAACCATTCGGGAAGCGGTAAACGTCAGGCGAAGGTTTTGGAAGATAACTATTGGGACTGCAGTGTCTGTACTTATAGAAATACAGCGGAAGCATTCAAGTGCCTCATGTGTGACGTCCGGAAAGGAACTTCTACGCGCAAGCCGCGCATAAATCCGCAACTTGTGGCGCAACAGGTGAATAAACTAATTATTTGTTTATTTACTTCATTTATTTTATTTACGGGACAGGCCATTTTCCAAAGAAAATGCAGTACGATCGCATGTAGTAAAGTGTATTCCGTATAAAAGAAAATCGAAAAATAATTAAACAAAGACAAATTGTTGATGGAAAAACACATTTGGTAAATGAGTTAATAGTTATTTGAAGAGTGGGAATTATAATCGATTTTCACAAAAAAAAAAAAGTTTCCATGTGGACACATTATAAACTTACTTTCCGTAAATTGAAATAATAATAATAATAATAATAAGACCCCGGTGATTCTTTCCACGGAGACCGAATATTTTTCGAGTAGCTTGGGTGGCATAAGTCGTCGGCGAGACTCCGATCGTTTGTCTTAAAATGTTGTCGAATCTGTTTTGTGCAGGTTGCACAGCAACACTACGTGCCACTGCTGAAGCCTGGGAAGAAGGAAGGCGGCGGTGCCGGTAGTACGACGAGTACGGGTAAAGAGAAAGAGCGTAAGCTGGACAAAACGCGACGCAAGAATCGTCATCCTCCAAGATTGAAGAACATCGATCGCAGCACCGCTCAAACCAACGAGGTAACCGTTAACAATGTAACCGTTGTTATAACGGAATACAAGCCGAAAGTAAAGAAGAGCTCCGATCAGTCGGGCCTGTCGAGCAGTGCGTCTTCGGAAAACGGGAGTCAGCATGACTCCAATCAAGATTCAAGGAGTCTTGATATAGGAACTGATGCTTAGCTCTAAGCTACTTTGGCATTAAGTGTACGAATTGTTCTAATTAATATATTTAATATCGTACGTAATTCATCGTGTACACCACCGTACAAGAAAATGTATATCGTTTCTTACAGACAAAAACAACAACAAAAAATATTGCGTGCTACTAATAGAAACAGTTGAAGACTTTTATTGCTCAATATGATTATCCGACGATGTGCCGAAAATGACTAAATCACGATATTAAATCAAATGGTCCAAGTGCCTTTTTCAATATTATTTTCCGTCAGGATTTGCAAGTTTATTTCATTAATATTCCTTCCAGTCGATAAATGTGGCAAACTTTTTTTTTACGATTGGAATTTATAACGGAAACACGTTTGATCCGTCGATCCCGCAGGATCTCACGCAAATGGAATCAAATTTTTATGTGCTATTGACCTCAAGTCCATTATTGTCGGTAAACTGTCTAATACTTTGTCCATGAATTTACACTGCCAGACAATATGTTTGATCGGCTGTCTTTGCTATCGTAATCATCATGTTTCTTTTCAACGATATATCGCATCTCTGGAGCAACAGTGCAATGTTTTAGCATTGCTGTTCCGAGAGCGCGATATAATATTTTGAAATTTATCTATAACCGACCAGCTCTGTCTAATCTTGGAGATTATCGTCTGAAATAGTTACGGTGATGATTAACATCACATAAGTCATTGTGTGTAATATTGATGATTTCCTGTATGTCTCGAATTGATAAACTAACGTGATGTTTAATTATAGTATAATTAATTAACTAAGGAGTTTCGGTGTTTGCGATATGTAGCGTAATACGAAACGATCGAATAATTTACATCAAAAATGGCACTGTACATATCTACAAGCTGCGAACGCAAATTTTTTTGTTTTTCTTTCGTATTTCGTCGAATTATTTAGAATTCTTAAGCAGCAAATTAATATCAATCAATATATTTGATATACAATAATATACTAGACTTATGGTAATTTTGTAAATAATAGTTTAAAAAAACCTTGGGCACACGTGTCCAGCCTACTTGTTTATTTTTTTTCTTTAGCTATGTTTAAGCTGTTTCACGTGCAACGTCCGAGGTACTCGATAGCGAAACGATGCAATTTCAATAAGTATAGACTCATTGGCCGAACACACCGGGATGATGTATTTTTCGCAAGTGAAAAGTACAAAAATTGTACGGTAAAAATGAATTTACTTTTACGGTTGAATGAGAACCGAGCGACTTAGTTTTTCACGTCGAACGATTTGGCGAACAATTTTCATTAGCCATTAGACATCATTAAATTCAATGCCGATAAGCATAAGTACCTTGTCAACCATGTGGAAAATATGTCTTCTGATCCGTGAATAATAAAATTGTTTGTTGAATTACTATATTAAAAAAAACCCAGAGAATATTGTATGTTAGTTACCTTTTTTATTTACAGTTTTCATAACCGGATGGATTAAAATCATTTTTTCGACTTTTTCGTAGATTTCGTAGATTTCGTAGATTTCGTAGACTTGGTCGAAGTGCCGGCTTCCAATTCCATTTCCTCCATATCCGCAGCGACGTTCATCACCTCAGTCTGATCAGCTTCCGTGCTACCAGTTACTGTTTTCACGAGTTCTCTCGTCTTGAACCTCTCCGAAACTATAAACATTTCGACACAATTAAGGAAACAATTTGCGAAATTCGGATGATTTAAAAAAAAAAAGCATGAACTTTATTACCTTCCGGTGTATCGAGAAGATCCCAAACTTTGAAATTGTTCGACTTATTGTCACCACCAGTAGCGAATACGAACGGACTGTCGGGACTCGCCGCAAGACAGAGAAGGTCTCCCAAATTCATTTTTTTCTCCCAAACAGGTTCGAGTATCTCGGGTCGTACGGCATCCCACACTTTGACGACGCCGTCGGCCGAGGCTGTGACCAGCAGACCGGGGCACGATGTACTCAGCGATAGGCCTGTGACTTCTTTCTCGTGCGCATCAACTTGCCACAATACTTTATCCTGTCTAACGTCTATGCATTCGATCTTGCCTGTGTCGGTGCTAATCTGTAATACATGGAATTTGGATTATTATCGTCCGCAATTTCGTTCGACAATTGCTCTAAAGTCTTACGCCACAGTAGTTTCGATTTCGTTAAAAATACTTTATAGTGTCAAGATTATTCTGTTAAATTTTGATGTCGGAATTCAACGGATTACGAAAGTTAAAGACCGTTATGTGGAAAGTGATGGAACGCTCAAGCAGCGGTGCGGCCGAACAATTCCTAAACGGTCTTTAATATATCCTCCTTCTACCCTAAAAAATTTAATCGATAAGCGTATATTTACCGAGAAGAAAAATCTGTGGCGGAAGCCCTTAATACAATACACCTCCTATTGACCAGGAATTACTTACAAAGCAGTAATTCGAATTGAAATGATTCCACAGCACCCGTTCCACCTCGCCGGACGCCTGCCAACATTTCGCCTCGTTTTGCGCTTTGCAGTCGAACAATCGCACAATTCTGAAATACAACGTCCGATATAAACTCGCCAAGTTTTGTTTATCGTTATCTCTCAGTTCGAAGTTTACTTGTCGGCGCATCCCGTGAGCAGATGATGAGTTTCGCTTGGATGGAATTGAATTGCCTGGACTTTGTCGCCGAACGATTTAAGCTTATTGACTGGTTTCATCGACTCCAAATCCCAAAGCAGCGTTGTTTTGTCCGCTGATCCACTGGCCAGCACGTGTCTGTGTAATTCAATCGTTCAAATTATAATCTCGTTTGTAATACAATATAACTTTCCGAGAACTCACGTATAATTCGTGTTCCATGCGATATCCAAAACAGCGTCTTTGTGGCCCTTGTCTGCCTTCTTTTTACCAAGCTTGAACGCGGGCTCCAGACAATCCACTAAATCTAGGTCCCAAACATCGATTACCCTTGTCATGTTGCCCATGGCGCACAAATTGCCGGCTTTTGCGTCCGACGGATCGAAATTTAGCCATTCGAGGCAGAGTGGAAAGGACGGCAGCAAAATATCGTGATGACAATAAAACGAGCCTTCTTTCTCATTGTACACTGCAAGGAAAAAATGAATTGCAGCTTAGATTGTTAATATATAAAGTTTAGGCGTCACAAATGAATATCTTTGCTCTCATAAGTCCTTGCAAGATGAGATAACAGTTCACCAAGAATAAAGCCAAGAAAAAAATATTACTTAAGGTAGCTACTGCACGGAACACTAGTCAAACAAGTGCTGAATTTTGACAATTGTTTATCCAAAATGTTGTACATTTATTATTAGAAACGGAAGATGTCTTGTATTATTGCATGGGTCCTCGATCAAGGAAACAATGTGAAAAAATTATCTTTTCATTTTCTTTTTTTTTGCATCTCCAAAGAAAACCCTTACCAAATATCTCCAAAATACTGGCATCTCCTTCGACATGTCCGATCAAGACAAGATTATCATCCGGTTTAATAATGTCGTCCTCCTTCTCCGAGTCCACATCCTCGCCGTCCTCTATAGTTACAAAAGGATCTTTCCCATCCGCGTTGTACACAGCCAAGCCACCGATGTTGCAGTGAATATTGCCAGCTGAAAATCAGTTTAATGTGTAGCAACTGCAACTCGCATTTGTGATACAGAATCTTTGCTTCCATGACGACTTGTACCTTCGCTATCGTAGTTGTCGAAATTGTACTCGTCCACCACCATTCCATCCTCATTGGCTTCCGATTCATTTTTCTCTACGTTAACTCGCATGCTCTGTGCAACCGTTTTGTCATCTTCGTTCTCGGAGTCGCTGTCCAATTCTCTGCAAGCAAGAAAGAACATAATTAGCTACGCTATTGTCGGTAGTTGCGAACGTCGAGTGGAGACAAATTTTGTATTCACTGCAGCTCGGTTTCCGTTTGTTTGATAATCGTCTCCAATTCTTGCGGTGTCAGTTGAACCTGAAATACAATCCATTTAAACGATTAATTTTTATTTTATTAAAAGTATTTTCGATGTAACAAAATTGATTTTTATCTACCTTGTCAGGAACAGCAGCTGACACGCCTCTTCGCACCCACGCTGTACACGGTACGATATTCATCGTAAATTACTTAGCACGCGGGGCGATGTTATATTTTTCTAAAATATTGCAACCTCGTGTACGATAATTAATTGACTGAACAACGAGCACGTGGCCGGAGAGCCTCGCACACAAAGCGCACTGTGCTGTACTGCACATGTAGAAACATGCAGCACAGGTTCCCTCCCGTTCGTTGAACGGGAATAGAATAAATTATTTTCTAATAAAAAAAAAAATTATTTCAATACTTCGTTGACTTAAAATTATTTTACTCAAAATTAATCGCCAATAGTTTGCAGAGATATTAGTTTATTATTTATTCGATAAAAAAATACTGTGTGGTTATTCGTGACGATCATATAAGTGTATGCCATTGGTTGTCGCGAGATCCGGGCATTGATTCTGATTGGTCCACCCCTGGGCTGCGCGCCGGGCACGGAAAACGGGAGAGCACGAGGCACGGACATTTCAAACTTTCGTTCGCACACTTCGTTCACGGCACAGAGGCGCTTTGTTCTTCCGCCAAGTTGGGTCCATTCGTCGTTCCGGCGTATTGTTTCGTACAATTTTCGCGTTTTCGGCTCTCAGTCGCTCCGCAAATGTATAAATCGCGAATAGTCTTCTACGACAGTTAATCGCTTCGTGCTCTTACATATCCGTGAGTATCCCTGCCGATAATTATATTTACGAAAAAACACACCCGTCGACAGAGACGACCTGTTGATCGTCCTTCAAGACCAAACAAAACATCGCACGACAAAGAACAAAGGAAAATTGTCTGCCGTCGCGCGTGTAGCAAAAATTTATCCACGCTTTCGTCCCGACGTTTTACGATTACTGAAGCACGTTTATCGGATCGTTTGTCGTAACTGGAGACTTATTGACGCGAATAAATCGCGCATTATATTTACGAGTATCTTCAATGGACAGTACGACGAAATTTTCGAATTAGTTCGAGCGGTCGGGGCCGAACATTCTTTCAACTGTTTCGTACTGCGTGCGGAGTCCTGCATCGCAAAAGTTTCGGCGTTTCGGGTTATTTTGTGCACAAATACAAGCGGTAGGTTGTGAAAATTCGCTCATCGCTTCCTCGCCGGTCAATTCATTCACAAAGTTTTGACAAAATCATTCGCAATCTCTGTACTTGCCGGCAAAGAAGGTTTTGCCTTTGTTGAAGAAAATTACGATTGCCTAATGTTCAAATAGCGCACGCAGTGCGTGTAAGCTGCGTTTATACGCCCTTCTAGCGGTAAATCGGCAGCATGCTCCCTTTTCTTCGATCTCCCGTGATGACATGGAAGATAATCCACAAACATTGCATCTTCTAGCAACATCGAAAGTTTTTTTCGGGTGTCAATAAAGCTTGCGTTTGGACTGATTTATTGGTAAATTCAAACTGTTGTAATTCTGGAACTGCTAAATCCATTTTCACTGCGAATCATACACAGTGAATATTTCTTGCTTACTTTTCCATGAAAGCGAGATGCAGTAGAACCTTGATATCCAAATCAATGAAGCTCGAGCCTAGTTCAGATTAACGATTATTCGGATAATGGAAATTTGAAGGAAAATAACATACTTAGGTAAAACATCAAAAAGGGAGCTGACAATGTGCTAGTCCCGTTAAAAAAAAATCCACTTTTTTCTACTGTAAGAACATTACGCTTCCACTTAGAGACAGAAATACCGTTTGTCAGTGCAACAATGGACTCGACTACGAAACTATTGTATAATTACAAATAATTTTTTACATGCATGCATATGAATATCTCCGTGTGTCGCACAAAATTGTCACAAACAAGAACGATAACGATTCCCTGGCAAGGCGTCTGCAAAATAAAATTGATTTATATATTTTTATGTGAAGAGCATTATATAGAAGCAGATGTAAAAAGCAAAAACTTGTTTTCTGCAAATAAGTAATGATAATAATAACAATAATTATTAATATTTACAGAAAGCAAGTATAAACTTACATAGTATGCTTAAAATATATATATATATACATGTAACATACAAACCTAACTTCTTCGATAACTAGAAGTTTTTGCAACATTTTTATATGACTCAATGGTAGGATATGTATTAACGAGTCGCTGATTACCTATATGATGGCAAAACAGTAAAAACAAACGTTCTCTTCCTCAACAGAAAAAAATGTCGGTGCCCAGAGGCAGAGGAAATGCCTTGCTTGATTTATTGAAGAAAAAGCAGCCTGGTACATCGTCCGAGGAACCGGCGCCGCCTCCTGTCAGCACTCCTCTGCAGGAAGGTCCGGCTCAGCCACCACCAGTTGCGAGAGGACGGGCGAGTCTTCTCCACTTGGCCCAAAAGTTTCAGCAGACTTCATCGCCCGCACAGCCTTCAGCTTTTGTCCAACCTCAGCCTCAAGCTTTGCAGCCTCCAGCTTCTGTTCGTCCCCAGCCTCAAGCTTCGCAGCCTCGACCTCAAGCACCGCCGAAAGCTCCGACACCGACTCTCCCGCCCGCAGCCACACCTCCGCCGAAAAGCGGACCCGCTTCGCTGCTCGGTTTGGCGCAGAAACTCTCGTGAGTTTTTGCAATTCAATTATTATTTTCGTTGCTGTAGAATTTACTAGACTTGAAATTTTTTAAATATCGTGTAGTGGAATCCGTATTGTTTCTTAAATCGCGGAAGAATTCATTTCGTAAATTCAACTTGTTTTACATACATTGTATTTATTTATTTTTACATTTTTGTAAAGTAATCATGAAAAAGAAATTTGTATTCTTCTGATTTGCTATAAAAAAAAATTCAGATTTTCATCAAATGTGTGTGGATTTGTTTGTCTGTAGTGATGCAGCAACTTCGAGAAGCATATCGCCAGCGACGACTGAAATCTCCACACATCCAACATCGTCCGGGGATGGAGGCGGGGTTCTCGGCCGCTTGGCTCTTCTGGCTGTCGACGGCAGGTCCCAAGGCACCAACAATTCCGAGCCCATATCGCGGCAAGGAGAGAGCGGCAAACCGTGAGTTCACGATACAAACAAACTCTTATTACAATGGCCGAAGGCGACACCGCGATAAAATTATTCGAGGAATCGCTTCTTCGCTTCTAGCGTGACGTACAAATCTCAAGTTCTCGAAATTGTGTGGCGCGCTCAAAACTTTAAGCAAAAAAAATCTGATTATATCACGACGAATTTCAGACAAAAAGTTAACAAACGCTCAGTTGATGTTGAAAAAAAATTGTTTGTGAGAAAATGCCATAATTGTTCATCGAGTTGTATATAAAAGTTATTGGGTTGGAAGACATTTATTTTACGACGAGAAACAAGTTCTGGGGTGGACCTTTTAAAAACGAGCTTACAATGTAAGGAGTTTGGAACGCTTCGCACTAGTCAAATGAGTGCCACATTTTTTAAACCGTTTTTACAAACTTTTACCCATCCATTGATTATTGTGATGGTTATTTGTAATACAGCGGAGGTCCCTAAACTAGAAAAACACTAAATGCAATGAATTTGAAAAAATATTAACTGGTTTGTATTAATTTTCGAAAAAGGTACATTTTTCGTATTTTTCATACCTTTTCGAAAATTAAAACAAACCAGTTAATATTCTAGTAAAATCATTGCAATTAATGTTTTTGTGATACAAATAATCATGTACTATAATCAACTGATACGTAAACATTTATATAAGCGACTTTAAACATGTAGCATTTAACTAGTGTGCAGCGCTCCAAAACCTCCTTAATAACATCTTGTGTTACACGGAGTTTTGTTATCCGCAGAATTGACATAACGGCCAACTACATAAACCTCGAAATAGCGTCGGGTAAAGGAATCTTTCGGTACGAGGTCAAATTTTCGCCAGAGGTAGACGCTATTTATCTTCGTCGGAAGCTGCTTAATCAGCATGCTGAAGCGATAGGAAGTGCCAGAACGTTCGACGGTGCTATGCTCTACTTGCCCACAAAGTTACCTGAGACCGTAAGTGAAATAATTTAAGTCCATTCATTGGCCGATTTACCCTACTTCCCTTGCGGTCACGAAAGAAAATTTTTTATGTCGTAAGATGAAAATTATCGGGGCTTGAACATTCGATGAAAAGAAGTAGGCCGTCAAATGAGCATTTTTATACAAATTTTACCTGATAATTTACAGAGAACGATTTTTCAATCGGTACATCCAGCTGACGGTTCCAACATAACCGTCACGATCATATTCCAAGCTCAGCAAACTCTGGCCGACAGTATACCATTCTTCAACGTTCTTCTCGGAAGAGTTATGCAAGCTCTCAAGCTTGTTCGCATAGGTCGTGACAATTACAATCCGCGTTGCGCTCACGCAGTGCCTCAACACCGCATGGAATTGTGGCCAGGCTACGTAACTGCGATCGACGAATACGAGGGTGGCTTGAAGCTGAACATAAACGCTTCGCATCGCGTAATGCGTACGGATACCGTTCGCGATCTGATGTGAGTAACTTCATGTTACGCAAAAAAAAAAAAAAAGAAAATAGATGATTGAATAGTTTAATAAAATGATTAATTTGATTTTGTGCAGAACGGACATCTATAAAAATAACCGGGGAAATATACGGGACGCTGTGAACGCCGAGGTACTCGGCGTAACAGTACTGACCCGATACAATAATCGAACGTATCGCATAGATGACATTGATTGGGACAAGACTCCCAAGTTTGCGTTCGACCGAAAGGGCGAAAGCATTGTCGTTCATGAGTATTATAAGACGCATTGGAACATCGAAATAAAGGATCTCGAACAGCCGCTCCTTGTTCATCGGTACAAGGAGAAAACTCCGACAGGCGAGGTAAAAATACGCAGCGTTAAAACGAAACAATAATCACATACACACATCACGCCAGACAATTTTTTCGAACTAAAAAAACATTACTCTATGGCGTAGGGAATATATGGTTTCTAAATTTTGACATTGATTGAAATGTAGATATTCTTGCTTTTATTTTAATGGTATAAAAAAGTGACCGGAAATTACCGTAATATTTTGGATAATTTTTACGGTTGTCGAAGCTGCTAGGGTAATTACGTACGATTTTTTCCCGTTCGAAGATACTTCCATCCTGTGTGATGGATAGATTCTGCGGTCGGGTGTCTGGCTATTGGCAAATTTTTGTCGATAGCGGAAACAACCTAACTCAGAATGAATTGCATTTTTATTTCAGACGAAGGAATGTACCTCACTCCTCGTTCCAGAGCTTTGTTACTTGTCGGGTTTAACGGACAAGCTTCGTTCCGATTTTCGTGTGATGCGAGATCTGGCAGTGGTGACGCAGGTAGCACCGGAAGCGCGAAGAAATGTTATTCTTCGTTTCATAAAGGACGTTCAGAGCAATGAAGTCGCGAAGGAAGTGTTGAACGGTTGGGGTCTTCGAATGGCCGGGGACACGGTGAATTTGAGCGGAAGAGTTTTGGAGCCGGAGTTGATCATGTTCGGAGAAGGCAAGAGTTTCACTTCGCCGAAAGCCGACTGGTCGGGTCCTGCCACGAAAAATCCCATGCTTCGCACGGTAATTATAATTGAAAAAAAATATATATATATTAGAAGTTGAAATAAAAATGATTCTAAACGAAGAGACATAAAAATATGTCAAGTTTACATGATAAAAGTTTACCGATAGATTTTTGGTTTCCTCGTAGAGAATCATGCAAAAATGTCAAAATGTCAAGATTTAAACGGTTAGATGCATTTTCTTCAAATAAAATACCAAACATTCAATCAATCAAAATTTCATAAAATGTGATCGCTTGAATGACAAATTTCGGACTTTCATCGTTCAAAACGACTATAACTCGGAAACGGCTTGAAATATCTAGTTGAAATTTGTTACACTAGTAGAGTGTTCAATTCAAGAAGAATAAATAAAAAATTGCCTCCAATTTCGAAAATTTCAGTTTGAAATTTCCTATAATAAATTTTGCGGTACATTCTGACGTCCTTAAAGTTATAAAATGTTTTTTTTTGCGAAAACCGTTTCCCCTATGCGGAAGCAAAATAAACATATTTCATTATGAACGGTCAGTAAATTTAAAAAATTGCTATATCTTGTACGCAGTTACTTCGTTAAACATAATATTCTTCTGCTTGCAGCCTCACATGAGAAATTGGTGCATCTTAGCCACCGAAAAAGATGGTAGAATATGTACGGAGTTCGTTTCTATGCTGAAAAGAGTCGCTAGGGACATGGCGATGAATGTAGCAGAACCAGTTTACATAAAGCTTAAGAATGATCGTACGGAAAATTATCTCGCTGAGATAAGAAAAATCCTTACTCCCGATCTTGACATGGTAGTCGCTATTTGTCCCACCAACAGGAACGACCGCTACGCAGCTATTAAGAAGTAAGTTATCACTGGTCTTGTTATTATAGTAATTAATTATATTCCCATTATTTCTTTCGTGTCTGAAGGCTCTGCTGCGTCGAATCGCCAGTAAAATCACAGGTGATCATAACGAAGACAATATCCCGAAGCGACAAACTGAGGAGTGTTTCGGAAAAGATAGCACTCCAAATTAACTGCAAACTGGGCGGTGCGCTGTGGGCATTGAAAATCCCTTTCGTAAGTAAACTACATGTGAATGTATATATAATTATAGTCAGCCGTGGAAATATTGGCTGATATTATTTTTATATATTTTAGGAAAACTGCATGATCTGCGGAGTCGACGTGTACCACGCTCCTGCGGGGCAAAAAACGAAGGGAAGCGTTGCCGCGTTCGTTGCCAGTCTCGACAAACCTCTGACCTCGTGGTACAGCAGAATTTGTCTTCAGCGTCCGAATCAGGAACTGGTTGACCTGCTCAAAGTTTGTCTCGTCGCGTCGATCAAAGCATACGCTAAGGTGAGAAAATTGCTCCTGGCACTTTCTACCGACTATGCATGTTTACACTCGTGAACTTCTTATTGCAGAAAAATGGATGTTATCCGCAGAGGATCATTCTGTATCGCGACGGGGTGGGAGACGGCCAGCTCGACATGGTCGCCAAGTACGAAGTCAGGCAACTGCAGGAAACTTTTGCCACCATTGACTTGTCGTACGAACCGAAGCTGACGGTGATTGTCGTGCAAAAACGAGTAAACACTCGATTGATGGCGTCTCTTGTGAGTAGACAAATTTTCAAATTGATAAAAATCGGTGCTTGACAGTACTTGAGTGCCGGGTACTTGTTTGGTACTTCAAATACGTACTCGAAGTACACAAGTACTTTTTTGAAGTACACTAGGGCCTCGACTTCATGAACAGCGGCGGGACCGGCTCCCGCTGACACGCATGAAAATCGAGGCAGCACCATGCCCCGCCCATAGTAACTGTCGAGCATGGCAAATAGCTTCCTGCGTCGATCGATATTCACTCCCTGGTGGGGACTGATACGGAAACCGAGGCCCCACAAATCGAGGCCCTAGTGTATTGGAAGTATTTTTTTACGATTCGAAGTACCAAGTACGAGTACTTTTTGAGTACACGGTCGCATTACGGATACACTATGAGTAGTATGATATCCCGTTTCTATGAATATATCTGTCCGAACTTTTCAATAAGTATAATTTTAACGACCATTCATTTGAAAAATTAGTATTAAACAAAATTCCACAAAAAATGTCTGAAAAAAAATGAAAAGGACGTGAAGGGACCGTTTTCGTTTCTTTTAATGACATTTTTTATCGATTCTTTTTGTGTGAAAAAAGTGAAGAATAGATTAAAAATAGAAAAGTACTTGAGGAATACTCCAAGTACAAAAAGTATTTGATAATTTGTATTCTATACTAGTATCTTTTGGTACTTTGCCCGGCTTTGATAAAAATAATTATTATACTAATATGGTTGACAACATTGAGAATTGTTTGTTTTCAGCGTGGAAATCTGCAAAATCCGCCACCAGGCACGGTGGTTGACAGTATCGTGACACGAAGAAACTGGTATGACTTCTTCCTCGTTCCGCAAACGTCTCGTCAGGGAACCGTATCCCCGACGCACTACATCGTTCTTCACGACGCAGCGAACATGAAGACTGATCACGTACAGCGTTTGTCGTACAAGCTCTGCCACTTGTATTACAATTGGCCGGGAACGGTGAAAGTTCCAGCGCCTTGTCAGTACGCTCACAAACTGGCTTATCTCGTTGGTCAGAGTATCGGTATGGAGCCGGCAGAGAGTCTTTCTGGGAGCCTGTACTACCTGTAAATTCGCAGGTTTGATCTTACCGCTTTTTTTTTTTTGGTATTTGCTCTGATAGCTTTGTTTGAACGGTATCCGAACACTTGACAAATATGATTTGACCTGGACGATTTTTCTTATAGCTTTTATGGCTTTTTTTCTTTTTGACGGTATTCAAAGCGTTAAAAAATGTTATATTTAAGTTGATCGCTCAGAAACAACCTACAAGTATTAGATTGCAAGGATAGATCATTGGAATTTCTGTCGGGACGATAGTATTAGTTTTAGAATTGTTGTTCCTTTACGTAGAAGCAAGTCCTTCTAATAACGGTATAGTTTGTTTCGTAAATTTAATATAATTTCGAAGACTGAGAAAGCGGCTGTCGTGGATTACGTCCGATGTTTGTACCGACTTGATACAGTTTCGATGAAAAGTACTTTGGTTTTTTGTCGTCACTTTTGAAGGACATAAAAATCATCGGAAGATCAGGAGACCCGAATTCCGATTTTTATGGAAATAGTGTTACAAGTTTCGTGATGAACATTTCGCATTGGATTTGAAAATTGGTTTGTGACCAATTTTAGCTATACTTGTTCTCTGATTATCCCCTGTGGCAACTGCAAAAATGTTCGATTAGGAAAAATCGGGTTCGAAGAACGATTATTGTAATTCAGTTGTTTCGACAGAAGTCCCAGATTCTCGATACGTTGATATAATGTGTATCTCAGGATTTCGTATGAAGTATGACGAGAATGGATTAAATATTTTGTGGAGCCGTGAAATAAATGGGAAAGGGATAATTTAATTACAAAGTATCGACCGTCGAGACAGCAAGTTGGCGACACGAAATAGAATCCAGCAGGATTTCCGGCCGTCCCAGCATCCTAGATTATCCAGATATCCTTCGTATCGGCAGAACTATATAAGATTTCCGTGCGCTCGCAGCCACTGTTGTAGAGAACGGCTATACCGCTTATTGCATTCCGTCCCCTAGGGAAACATTTTCTCTGGGGTTCTTCAATTTTTCGGAAGATAGCGCGACGATGTCCCTTTTCACATAATTCGTGTCGTGATTCGAAAGCTCAATTTTTTTCTTTTTCGCCAATTATTGTAATTTAGTATTTCAGTAAAATAACTATGAAATATTTCGCATTAGTCATCAGTCATCATTAACAGGCAGTTCGTTCAAACATTCTCCCGGCGATGTTTTTACTTTTTTTTTCTTCTTTTTTCAATGCCAAGTACGAATGAATGATATTATTCTCCGAGACACAAGACGAATGGGATTTTGAAACACGTGTGGTTTGCACGTATCGTCCACCGGTGTGATGTGAGTTATTAGTTTTCCTATGCCCGATGAATATCAATGAACGGATGGGCTATGGATATAATATCTGTCCGGAGCCGCGGTTTACGTATATTAGTAACTGCTGCTGCTGCGTTTATACAAGCCAGTATCATCGCCAGTTGTATATACGTACACGGGGAACAGCCAGCCGCCAGACTTCCAGCCCCCATAAAATCTCGCAATTATGACATAAATCATTGTTGATTGCCGTGCAATATGACGGTGGTTGACGGTACGGTACGGGAGCCGGAAGGTTTACAATTAGCATATCGGAGGGGTTCCTCAGTCTTCGACGAAACCTCTGCGGGAAATTAAGCCGCCGCGAGACCGATTTCTACGGCATACTACAGCTAGCTTTACGCTCAGCTACATAGGTATAGCGTTGCGTTGTATCGGCGAGCGTGCTGTTTAAGTTTTCCATCAAAAAAATTGCCACTTCGTAAATAGACGGACACGATTACAGATTTCGATGAAAATTTACTCTGAAGTAGTTAAATTGCAGGATATAAGAAATATTCCTCTTCCAGTTATAAATCCCTGTTCCTATGGAAACCAAATCTTCATCGGTATCGATTACAACTCTGGTGCTCCGTTCTTAAATTGATACCTTTAATTTTTTACCTTTACATTTGAAAAATGTTTTATATTTTCACAAATAATTTTGAATATAAAAATAATCAATATAAAATTAGAATATTTAAAAGAATTCAGATCGTTCTTTCTATATCAAATTTCATTCCGACCGAAGCCAAATTACATTCAAGTCATTGACTTTAAAGTTATTTGATCGAGTTTTGCATTCCCAGTTAACATCGATACGTGAACATTTTTAGATACTGAATAAACTCCGTGAATTTATATAACGTGGAAAAAAAAATATAACGCATAGCACCCTCGCAATTGTCCGGGTGATCACGCATGGTTTATTCAGTGTAATATCAAACCGAGTCTTATAAGTCCTGATATAATACGATATATATTTTCTGAAGAAGGGTGGTAAGACCCCGGCGACAAGCGAGGAAGGAGACGAGGGTTGCCAAGATGGAAAAAGAAAGCTTCCAGTTTTTTTTTGTCTTCTGTCATCAATTGTCTCTGCACCCTCATCCTCCCCAGTGGCGCAGGTGCTTCCTCGAGATTCGATTCTCTCAGTTACCCCTAAAAATAAATATCGCTCTCTCTCTCTCTCCCCTCCTCTAAGTAGAGGGGGAGAGACTTTCTTCCCTCTCGCATGGCTCTCAACGACCCTCGCAAGGTACCCTCTTCGTTCCGAACCCGATCCGACAGCGGCTACCCTCGCTTTTATCATCCCTCCCGTATTTCACGGTCCGCAAGTACGCAACTTGCAATCATAACGAGAATATAATACGCGGCTCTATCGTGAGTACTTAATTTCGCGAACCGCTGTTTAGCAAATTTTTTCCAAACAGCGTTCTGTCTTTCGCATCGACCGAACTTATCGGGACCGAAAAATGAGGCAGAATTGAGTTTTGTATACAGAGCACAGCACGCTCGGGGTTAATATTGTTCACTAAAAAAAAAAATTGAAATCAAAAGATACGCCGGACAAGAAATTCCAATCGCCGGTGTAAAACGCGAAAATTATGAACTGCAAAAAGCTTTTCGGGGAACATTATAGTTCCGGATTCAAACTTTTCGAGGCAGTTTCCGAAATAAAAATGTATCTTGCCGGTGAGACGGAGTTCCGAACGCGGAGCCCCCGAAGGAATATATACCGGGTAAAGTCGATTTTTCTAACGAGTGAAACGTTGTTCTTAAAGTTTTCCGGGAGATAAAGGAATTTATAGGCGGCAGAGGGTTCGAAGAAGAATGAGGGATTCAGCGAGATAGGAGCCGAAGTGACAAGCCGGATAGATCACGCCGGAATCCCTTATCTTCTTGAAAGTTCCCGTCTCGGATCGGCGAGTGCAACTTCATGCCCAATGAAACAGACTTGGCTGCTCGCGAAGGAGAGTATAACCGCCTTCTCTGCTACGACGTTTCTTCATCGTGCACGCGATCTCTCGGCCGACCCCGTCTCGCTTCCGTTTCCGTTCCGACTCCTCGACGTTTACTTTCCTTTTTTTTTTTTTTTTTTACTATCCTGAAATGGAAGAAATTCAAAGTTTCCGCGGTAATTTTACGGGTAATTTGCCGGGCCATTTCCTCTAGCCGAGCTCCCTCGGGATGACCGGGATTAGGCAGGCCGGGGACCAGAAACGCCTCTCCTACGGTGCGAGTAGGCGAGGGACTTATCAGAATACCGAATTGTTTCGCGGCGCTTCACTTAATTCCCCTCTTCTCGGGTCGATATTCTTCTCGCTCTAATGTCGCTGTTTTTACACGAAAAAAAAAAAAAACCGTTCCCTCATTCAGCAAGACTATAAATCCCAGCCCAGACAATCGCACGTGTGATTGTCGATGAGGCACGAAGAATCGTGAACCGCAGACTCCTGCCAAGATAACTCAGTCTTGGCCCCGCGGGCCCGAGAGCCATCAGTCCCAAATCCATTAACGCACCGTACGAGCTTAAAGGTTTGCGACCGCGCGAGTTTCCCGGCACTCCATCAGGATAAGATTAACGCGAAAATCAAGTTCACTGGGAGGAGGTTCGGTTCGTGGAGGTCCCCGTGTGCCGCGACGTGGCCTTTGTGGCGATTCGATAAATCATTGGATTTCCAGAGGTTTCTTCCCCGGCAGTTCCCTCCGCTCCTCATTGTCAGACCCGACAACTACTCGCGTGCCCCTACAATCCCGCAGTCACTCGCTCCGCTCTTTCGGCCGACCCCACGGGAGGCAAAAAAAAAAAAACAAGGCCGAGTCAATCCGCTTTCGAGCGGGGAGATGCCATCCGAATTGGAAAGACACTCACCCTCGCCTTTCGCCAATCTCAAAAGACGCGAGGCACCTGATACCTTCGAACATTAGGACGGACGAGGACGTGCCCGTCGTGCAAACTGTTCTTTCAATAACTTTTGCATTATTAACAATTCCCGGGTTCGCTGATCTTTCCCTCCCGCCAAAGTCTTCGCGAGAGCGAGGGCGAGAGATTCCCTTCGCCGTCCACGGGGCATGCGCTCGGTTCTTTGAGAACGTAAGTTCCAACGCGACTCCTGGGGATAGGCTAAAGGGAATCCTCCTCGTCCGGGCGAAGGATCAACTTCTTTTTTATAAATACATAATACCCTCGCGGACGTGTAGGCACGTGAGAAATATTCTTTCGAACATTTCTCGAGAAAAATATTCGAGTTTGACTGTCGATACGCTCGGCCCCTTTTCGCAACACGAGTCGAGGCGCGATTTAGTACGGCATCGAGGGAAAATCTCTCTCTGGTTGGGAGAAAATAAAATCCCTGAAGGTAATCGCTGTTTTACGCGATAAATACTACAATAATATTCGGGATACAGATATTGTCGAACGAAGGTTTCCTGGTTATTTTTCGAACAATTGTTATTATTTGATAAATCAGTTGATACCTGTTCGGCATTGTTATAATTATTATGCAAAATTTTGTATTTACGAATTAATTAGTTAAATGTTGAATGTTTCAGATTTTTTGAAAATTCCGTTGATATTTGTGTGTGATAGTTGTATATATTATTGCCCAACGGCACGAATGCGAGGGCTGCAAAGAGGGCTCTTTCGGCTCATCGAAATGGCTGAGCTTGAAATGTTTGGGAATCCCCGGAACGTGGTAAAAGATAGAGAGAAGAGGCTTGGGTCCGGCGAGAATCCTTCCTCTCCTGAGGGGTTAACAGCCCCATCGAGCTTTCGGCGGAGAGATAGAACGAGGCGGGTGAGAAAGAGGTTCCGGATATATACGGAAGAGGTCGAAAAGCGGAATGGTGAGCTGGGCAGCTTCTAATCTCGCGTTATCAGCCCTTCGCAGGGGCAATGTTTGGCCCTTAGTTTTATAGTGCAGTACCCTCCGAAACGTCGAAGCTAGGGCGGGGAACCCTTTTCCCTTTTAATCCGTTCTGGCCAACTACGCTATCCCGTATAAGGTGTCTTCTTTTCCCATTCAATGGACCTTCATTTCACCTCGTTTGTATTCAATGGCAACGTCCCGAATCCCGTGGCGTGACCAGGGATTTAAAGCGGAACGATTGCAGACCTAACTCGATGATGGGTCGTTACTTATCGCCGAAGAAATCACTCGATTCTTTCGTCGATCTATTTCGATAAGAGCTTTTACAAAAACTACGTAATTGGACTTTTTTCTTCAGTTCCTGATATCTCTTCAATTGCCTTTAACATTATGTGTTAAGAAACTTTGGCAACTGCAAAAATTTACCAAAACGTCCTTCAACAAAAACCCTCAACGACCGTATCGTTGAATCTTCTTCAATTTGCCTGTTTCACAATTCTTATGATCGCTTGAGTTATTTGCAGACGAAATTGAGAAACCCGACTGAGCGTGAATTTCGACACTTCGTCAGGTACTTCGTCATTTCTCAACCATAGTACGCTAAGGATTAAGATCTTCTGAGGTGTGAGCAGGGAATAATGCTCAGATATCGAAGAAAATAAATGAAAGTCCTTCGATTTCAAAGCTCGAACATTCGTTTATTCGCGAGGGTGCGCGATGAAGGTGTATAGGTCTTAGCGATAGTTCAAGGAGAAACGTTTTCTCCTGGACGAATGAGAATCGGCTTCGATTCCCGGGAGAGAGGAAAAGCGGGAACCCTCGGGCTCTCTCCCGAACCTATCCCTGCCCAACGTTTTCCTCCGACTTTCACGACATTGATGTATCGCAGGTGAGATACCAATCCCCGGAACGGAGGGAACAGCCACCGACTTCGGTGCGGTAACGTACGCAGTCTTTCCCTCCCTTCCTCCCTCTCCCCTTTCGGTAGTACTTACCACCGCTAACCATCAGCGAACCATAGGATCGAGTGACTCCTGCGACCATTAACGCAAATTGAGAATAAGAAACGTCTCGAGTGTTCGGCAGCGCAGGACCGAGTAGGCTAGGGAATGAGAGAAACGGTCTCCCGGTAGTGCTCGGTTGAATTGATGATCCCATTCGGATTCGCATAATGGAGAAAGTTCGTCGGGGAGAGTTCGAACGAGCGACTTCAGCCAGTCAGGAAGTAACACTTTCGAGAATGCGTCCACGATAAGCTTTTTGCATGAAATTCTGTGTCGCCAGATTCCAGGCTTTTGCCGAAAAGATCGATAAAAAAAGCTGAAAGATCAACAACAAAAAATCTCGAAACATGTTGAAAGATGAATGAAAAAAATTGGACGGTCAAAAATGGTATAAACGAATATTCGACGGTACCTGTGTTTGGAGCTAATCAAGATCGACATTGCTCAGCGACAAAGGCATCGAAGTATTTCTGTAAATTGTAATGGAATTGATGATGTTTTGCTGGTATACTTCGCATGAAGCTTGCGATGTGTAACGGCTCCAGCCTTTCTTCGCACCGATATTCATTTCTTTCCACGCAGCGATATTATTTCGCTGCGTTTCATTCATAGAAGCCCTCCCGGGTTATCTACATCCGGCCGCACGGTTAGAGCCGTGAGAAGGCCCTTATCGCGGGCGTCGCGACAGTCCGTCGCGACTTTGTTGCGGGGTCCGAGGCCCTCAGCCTCGCACCTCCGAGAGCCAGTCCAGCTCGAGCTCTCAACCGGTACACTCTCCGTTGCTCTTAACAATAATCACGCTGCGACTAATAAAGCATTCGATCCGTTAAAATATCTCACGTTCAATCATTCGCCACCCGCAACCGACCATCCGTCTCATGGTGTCAGAAGCGGTCCTACCACGTAAACACGCCTGCTTCAAAAAAAAAAAAAAAATCTTTTATCACTTTTTCAAAAAAAAATTTTCACCCGGACGCGACAACCGCGCTCGAGCCGCGCTCGCACAAATAAACGAAACCAGAAGTGCAAAACAGTGAAACAAAAAACAACGAACAGTGAAAAAAGGGAAAAACCCAACCAGTGAAAAAAAAATGCACACACAAATAGTGCAACGTGAAAAAAAAAAGTGACAAATCGTGAAAAGACACGAATAATAAAAATATACACAGTGAACAGACACTTTATAAATAACCTAGACATTAAAAATATAACAGTGCAAAAAAAAAAAGAGACACAGCAAACAAAAGAAAAACAACAGAGAATTTTCAAGTGTCGAGTTAGTGTCGAGCGAGTGAGCGAGCGGCATCGGGGTTACCGACCGCTGAGGAAACCCTCGCGCAGCACAGCAGCCGCCGACGTTACCACCAGCGAGCCGTCATCGACCGCGGCATCGATCCGCCAGGGCCGTGATCCGCCGCACCGACGCGACTCACCCGCCAGCTGTCCGCCATCGTCGACAATCCGATACTGAATTTTTTTTTAAAAGCAGAAGGAAGGACGACAAAAATACAATAAAATAGAAGAAAGGAAGGAAGAACGACATACGACAGAAAAGCTAAAAATAAAAAACAACAACAACAAAATGTCCAACCAAAACCGATGAAAGTTTTATAAAACGATTATATATCCTCATCGTACACGTAAGTACCAATCAATTAATAAAATTGTTTTTGTTATTATAATTTAACAGTGTGTATCGATTGTTGAGCCAATTATTATTATTATCACCTATTTTGAATTTTTATTCAATACGTTAAATATGAGCGCCGACTCGCGAAAGCGTATTACAAAAACCTTGTTGCGTGCTCGTAGCGCATGTCACAACGTACGACCACCATAGTTCATGGCATTTCACACGGGACAAGTAGAATTTCCCTTTTTCTCAAATACGTCTCAATTCTCTTTTTGCCTTCTGCTTCACTTCGACACAAAGTAAACGCCCCTCACGTAGATGGCAGCGAATTAAAAAAAAATATATATAAAAAAAAAAAAAATTATTACAACATTTATTGAGATACACAAAAAAAATATATACCTACAGCAACAAATAATGATAATGGCAATAATAAACAAATAATTCGATGAACAAAAAAAAGAATAATAATAAAAAATACAAAAAATACATAATACATATTAGAAAAAAAAAAGAAAAAGAGAAAGAAAAACGAAATATCTATATACTATATATCTAATATAGACATACATATATTCACAAAAAAAAAATCCAATTGCGCCTCATGCCAGACGGCAGCAACACAAAAAATTTTATTTAAATTTTGTTTTTTAATTACTTGGGTAGTTCAACAACTACACCAAAATTGCTCCACCAGAGCCGCCTCAGCGCCCCACGCGAGCAAACGGCGGATATAATTTTCATCGCCGAGCGTTATCTACCGAGCGACTCCCGTCGCGAACATACTTTGCGATGGCGAACAATAATAGCTCGATAACGCTCCGCGATGTACAAAACCTCATACCTAGTTTTAACGGTAAAAACATACCGCTCCATGATTTCATGCGCGCTTGCAAAAAAGCAGCAAAAATCCTCTCGGAGCACGATCAACCGCAGCTCCTCGAGATCATCCAACTTAAATTGTCAGGAGTCGCCGCCGATATCGCCGACGCGAAAACATACAACGCACTAGAGCCACTCCTGGGAGATCTCCGAAATGCGCTCGAAAAACCAGTCGAATTATCAGACCTCGAACTCGAACTAAAATCAAATTCGCAAAATTATAACGAGTCGGTGGTTGACTACGCAATGCGTACGCGGAAAATCGCGAAAAGAATCGAAGAACACCTCAAAGAAGTATACACGGATGAAGAAAAACAACAGTACCTGAAAAACAGATTGCAAGAAGTAAGCCAAACAGTAATAAAATCGTTTATCCGTGGACTTTCTGACCGGGTAGTACTTGATCACAATTTGCTCTTGTCAAAAAACTTTTTAACACTCGAAAATGCGATCGACGAGGCCTTGAATATTGAAAATGAACTCATTCGCAGACAAGCAATATACCAAACGACGAAACGCGAAAATTTCGAAGCTAGGGAAAATAGTCCCATTAAAACGAAAATTCGTTCCACACAGTCTAACGAGCAACATAGACAACGAGCGTTTTGTGAAAAACGTTTCGAGAATGCAACTCAAACAACATCAGATCGCTACATTAATTCGCGATCCAATAACTATCAAAATCGCAACAGAAATTCTTGGGATCCATTCGACGATCGTGATAGAGATTCACACGATCGAAACGACTATCATGGGCGAGATTCACGAGGTTGTGACTATCGAAACAATTCGCGGAACCGAGATTATCGAGATAACTCACGCGATCAAGATTATCGTGATAACTCCCAAGACCGAAATTACAGAAATTATTCTCGATATTGCAAAAATAATTCGCGTGATCAAAACTGCAGAGAGAATTCACGAAACCAAAAGTATTGCTGTCGAGTGAGAGATAACAGAAACGAATCGCGTCACCAACAATATCGTGACGACTCGCGTGACCGAAAATATCGTGACAACTCACGCGGCAACTACCGCAATAACTATCGCGACAACTCTCGCGACAACTACCGCGACAACTATCGCGACAACTCTCGCAACAACTATCGCGACAACTCGCGCGACAATTACAACAATTCCCGCGGCAATCGAAACAACTCGCGACGAGACGATTCACAAGATCGCAATTATCAAAACGATCGAAATAGTCGAAATAATTCACGCGATCGAACTAACTCACGAAAAGGACAAAACACCAGTAACACCGGAAACTCGCGAAAATCAGATTATCAATCAAGTGTCGACACATCACAGATCGAACAGATAGTTCAACGACTACTTCAAAAGAAAGGAGTAATGTGGTCCACAAAACTTCGCAACAATATTCAGGTCACAACAATGGGCGACGCAAGTGCCGAAAAAACTGAAAAAATTCTCTTTAAACAGACAAAGCAACCACAAGAAGAAACAAACCAATTACCGAAAAAGCCGGAATCAAAACAAATAACGGAGAGTGTACCCACAAAAATTGATTCAAATATTCACAACGAAACACCGCAAACTAAAACATTAGAAAACAAAGCTGAACTCATAAAAATACCTACATGGAAACAGACCAGGCAAATATTAAAAGGAAAACGCAGAATCAAACTACAATGGAAACCGATCGAAAAATGTCTAGCGGACTCATCTGAAGACGAAGATAGAGAAATAAACGAACCACGCAAACAAATTACGAAACGAGAAGATAAAACGATTATGGAATACGAAAATAAAGAAAAATCGAAAAGCCCAACGAGGCCACAAAAAGCAAAAAGCCCAATGAGGTTACAAAGAATAGAAAGCTTATCGCAGCATAGCAAAAGCGAGATTCGCCAAAAAGTCAGCCCTGACGGGGCAACCGGCTACTTATACGGTGACAAAAGCGAATATAACGACGGAAACAGAGTGGAAAGCAACCTAAGTGAAAAATCCGGCAACTTATACGGTGAAGCTGATGGTACTGTCGTCGAAAATATCGATGGCAAACGCATAGAAACTCAAAAACATGACAACTATCAGGCAAAAAATAAGGAAAATGAAACGGAAAACGAAACAGAATCCGAAAACGTAAATTCCAACATACAAGGATTCAAACCGTTGCCGACGTACATCGGAGAATCGTCTGGTGACGAAAATAATGGTAAACCACCCGTAAAACCAACCTTCAGATCACCTCCAACAATTATACAGCAAAAGGACTGCCCTCCGAAAGCCGCACAAATACTTGTGCAACTTGATAACTCACTGCCAACTCGCGACAGAAAAATATCAAATTCGGAAAGCTCAGTACAACCATCACTACAACTGAATCCTGAACTGTCACGAGAACGTAATGCCGCGAAACTCAAGAGTCAGCCAGTAAATAGCGATACAATAAACGAAACGCGATCATCACCAATAGCATTTGATTTGCGAGAATTCGTTCTACCATGGCATCGAGAAACGAGCACATCGGAGAAAAATGAAAACAGCATACCACAGGAAGTACAACCGAACTTCCGATCACCACCAATTCCCAGAAACGTCTTAGAACTCGGAAATTTATCACCGCCTTTCAGCTGTGTTGAATACGTAACGAAATTCGCAATGGATGCACCACCATCACCTGTGCATCCCAAAATCAGGCTACCACCGATAAACGCAGAACGAACAAATGATTCTGAACAACATCCTGCACAAACACCAGTGCAACCGAACTTCAGGTCACCACCAATACTTCATTGTGACGAAAAAATGTATGGACTGGAAGCTAACAATTATCTACCAATGACACTCATACCACGCAAAAAAGCACTACCAGAAACGATCAGCAATCTTCTATCGAAACTAACAGCAAATCGCAGAACATCGCCTGGAAGCGCATAATATGCATTATGGCCTTAAACAAACATACCGATCATTGACCACAAAAAAAAAAAAAAAAAAGGAAAATATTCATTAGCGTTTAACCTAAAAATAAATATAAGGTAAATTAATTCCTACACTTAAATACAACTAACACTTTTCTACATTTAAATACAACACTATCCACACTAAAAAAAAAAAAAAAAAAAAAAAAAAAACCTAACAAAACAGATACACAGAAAATTGAAAAAGTCAGAATGTAGACGAAAAACCAAGCCACCAAGATACATAATAGAATCAAATGAACCGCAAATTCTTTTTCGGACTACCAGACAATTTGACAAACTACAGTAATAGGGTTATACTACTCACAAACAAATCACGACTAAACTAATACACACAAAACCCATATACTTATTCACACGTCCATTTAAGCTACATTTACTCCGATACAATCGCGCATTTATCAATATATTTGATTATTAAATTTACTTCGTAAATAGAAACATGAGGAAAACGGAAGTTAAGAAAGAGGATAAGATCGAGACAATGACAATCTAACAAAAAAACAGATGTTTATATACAATGTCTGAGACATGCTCTGCGACACACGTATTTTAATGCAACAAAGAAAAAACGAAATTCAGCAACTTTATAATTATAACAAAAAATCGTATGGGAACAATTATATCCCAATATCAATCAATATCAATATCAATTTGATTTATTTCTTTTTTTTTCTTCTTTCGCAACGAAATTATTGTCTACCCTTTTGGCCAATATATATTTGCTATGTTTTTTTTTACCATAAATATTCGTCTTAATCATTTTAACCATTCCAGAAACAACTCCCATCTTGTGCCTACAGAACCACTCCAAATAACACGCCCAACCCACTAACCACCACTAATCAGATCTTAGAATGTTACAGGCACAATACCATCAAAATTCCAAAATTATAACCTAAACTTCGAAAAGAGAATATTGGGGTAACAGAATGTTTATACCAGTAAACAATGGACAACCAGGAAGGAGGAACCGAAACCTACCAAATATGGACAAATTTGACAAAAGGAAAACATAACAAAAAAGGAAAACAATAATTGGATCTCATCAACGAACGAAACAGGACAACATTTTAATTTTTCTCAACCATCTTGTTTTAAAACCAAATTTAATCCCATCCAACCTAACTAAACCATTCCCACTAACACGAACAAATAACAGTTTTCTTAGATTGTTACAGATCAGCATAGAAATCAGCATCCATTATCTAAATATATTCAACGACGAGAGTGCGCCGGAGAAAAGATAAAACCAAGGGAAAATAATTAAAATAAAACCAAACTCGGACGACAACAAAAAGGACCAACCAACAACCAACAACTAACGAAACAAAATACACAAAAATAACACAAGTACACAAAAAATGAAAATATATAAAAAAAAAAAAAAAACCCCAAAACTTTTCATTTATATAGAATCACACTTAACAACAATTATTAAATGTAAATTCTGTTCAACATCCGATGCGGGGGCATCGTTTTCTCTGGAGGGGGAGTGTAACGGCTCCAGCCTTTCTTCGCACCGATATTCATTTCTTTCCACGCAGCGATATTATTTCGCTGCGTTTCATTCATAGAAGCCCTCCCGGGTTATCTACATCCGGCCGCACGGTTAGAGCCGTGAGAAGGCCCTTATCGCGGGCGTCGCGACAGTCCGTCGCGACTTTGTTGCGGGGTCCGAGGCCCTCAGCCTCGCACCTCCGAGAGCCAGTCCAGCTCGAGCTCTCAACCGGTACACTCTCCGTTGCTCTTAACAATAATCACGCTGCGACTAATAAAGCATTCGATCCGTTAAAATATCTCACGTTCAATCATTCGCCACCCGCAACCGACCATCCGTCTCACGATGGAAGTAGTAAAATATCATTTATTTTGTAAAATTTTTCCCTTTTGACAGGAACAGTCATTCGTTACAGTTAAATTGTTTTTTTTTTTTACACATGCCTATAGCGTTTCGACAATTTTCATGGTTCCACTGTAACACGAATAATATTGCTGAATAATGCGTTCAGAAAAGAATCTCGGATGAATGACTTTACCGATCGGGAAAAACTTACCATTTCGCACAGTAGTACGGAACAGTGGCGCCACCTGTAGTCAAAAGATTTATGAGCGCCATTTTCGTAGCTTTTAGGTGATGTGAAATACCGCCGTCTTTTAGCTCTTCTAGCTCCGTCACGTGCCCTTCACTTTACCTTAATAATGAAGTTAAAGCAACGCGAAGCTCACGGCCAAGTTTTTGTGAGTAGGTAAGGCGTAATTCCATGTTACTTAACAACTGTTATGCTAAACATTCTACGGTGATCTGGCACTTTCTGCCGTAGGTGGCGCCCTTGTTCAAGAGGTACAGTAATTTTTATCTCAGTGTACTCGTAACGGCCGTGTCGATACTTCCGGTCATTAGCTTTGCGATTTGATCGAATGTTCGTGCAAACTTTCGGGGGCTTAGCCGATCGCGAGACGGTTTTGAGGGTTGCCGAGAGCAAGAGCTTTTTGTCGTATCCACGGCCATGCGCGTCGAGTATTTGACTACGTGCCCAGGCAAACCATCTCTGTATAATGTGTGGCGGCGACGGACGATATAACACGGGGGGGGGGGGGGGGGGACGGACCGCGGTTGGTTAACGCTCGGGAGGCACGAGGCCGCAGGTCGCGGGCGATCCTTTACAGTGCGAAAGCGAGCGATGGAGAGGAACGAGGCGCGGAGTGCGAGTCTGAGCGTGGAAGAGAGGCTGCGGATCTGCGAGGTAGACAGTCGAAACGAGAGGGTACGAAGCTTCGGTGTTTACAGCTCGCGAGCGAGAGAGAGTAAGTACGAGAGTACGGTCGAGTGCCGAGAGGGGAGGGCGAGCTATAGGAGATGCGCGAGGGGTCGACAAAGCCAGGAGTGAGCTAGAGCCAGCAGCAAGCCGCAATCAATAGTCAAATACGACAGTTGAGATGTCACTAGGATGGGTACCTGTGATAGAGGGCGTGTCGACTCTAATTATGCAGTCATCCCTCAATGCCCGGTTCCAGCACGGCGCTCCATTCGAGCCGTTTGCTCGTTCAAACCCCCCCCCCCCCCCCCCCCCCCCCCCTTCCTTCCTCCGCGTAGTACGTTCAGCGCGGGAGCCATCGTAGTATGTTATAGCGTCGGCCGGGACCGCAGGAGCTAGCGCGCTCGAACAATTGGTCTTCACCTACCACTTTCGAATCGATGTTACGGGAGAGAAAGATATCAAGAGCATGATATCGAGCGTTTTTCCCGTTTAATATAATTCCACCGCAATCCCGCACCGGACATGCATTCCGGTCGAATTGTTATCGATATCGAGGTATTACGGGCGTTGTATATTACTACAACGGTTAGCGAACCAAACGATTCTACTCTCCGCGTTAAGGCCAATTATGTTCGGATAGCTCGTTATCGAGAAAAGAAGTTAAAATTCCAATTATATCAGTGTAATCGTTTTCTAGGTTATGGACTTGGTTGCAATTGCTCATGTCGCTACCGCGCCTCGGCTCTAGGACTCGAACGACCCAGTTTCCGAGAACGCTTTTCACAGAAGCGGAGCAGCTTTTTCGATTAAACTTCTGGATGCCGGAGTGAAAAATATGTCGTAACTCGGCGGGCCACGAGGTGCTAGGTGAGTCAATTAGGAAGAACTTTCAGTTTGATCGAGGAAGTATGTGCGGAGTTCAAACGAAGAGAAATTATTATACCATTGGAATTTATCGATCGACCAAGTTTTTTTTCTCTTTTTTTTTTAATTCTGGTACACCGCGAATACCGGACAGAGCGAGATTATGATGTGAATTTATCGAACGAACAAGTTTTTTTTTAATTTCGTTTTTTTTAACTCTACAACACTGCCCATACAATTTTCGCAGTTCATTAACGTCGTACGCGGGACTGGCAGACCCGATGACTTCGTCAAATGCCAAATCAAACGCCAATTTGCCAAAGATCAATATTTTCAATATTTTGTAGATACGATTTATTTATAACAACAAAATTTTATCGATGCAATTCAAAACTGACCAGTGAACACTAAGAATTTCCATAAAATTGCATGAAAATGCAAAAAAAAAAAAGAAAAAAACAGTATGAAAAATAGTCGGCACCTACTCCATCACGAGTACGGTGAGTCGCAATTTCTATTGCACAAGCGATTTTTCTTGGTCTCGTTTTACTGCGCATGGCTATTTAACAGTATACCAGCGAACGCGATGATACATTTATCATAGATCGTTAACTCCCGGTACACCGAGAGAATCGTATCGTTTCTCGGTCGGGTCTTCGAGGTCTCCTCGCTCTGCTGTTCCGTGCCTCTTGCCTTTCTCATGCAAATAATCTCTCGGGAGGGAAGTGCTCCCGGCGCGGAGAGAGAATCGGCCGGGGGGGGGGGGGGGGGGGGGGGGGGGGGGGAAGGCAAAAGGGAAGACAGAGTCGAGGAGAGATCTCTCGCGGTACCAGAAACAGCAGAAGCAGAAGCTCTCCTTGTTGGTGCAGGCAACAGTTAATGATGTGGTCACAGGAGTCAAGTCATTACACGCTTATCGTTCGATCCCATCACCGCACTACCCGTCTTACGTTTACGAGATATACTCCCTATACCATGCCACGCTGTACCGTAGCTGAGGACGGCTCGCTCCGTGGTGCTTCATTTAGATTATGTTAATTAGGCCTTATTTAGATTCCCAGAGAGCGAGAGCTCCACAGTGCAGCGCCGGGAGCTTCTGTGTCTCTCTATGTTCTTTTTTTTCTTTATTTCTCTCGCTTTTCTTTTTCTCCTGCCCGTAATTACCCACGGTTTTTCTCTTTTTTTTTTACTCCCCGGCTTCCTCTCGATCCCTCGTTCACGTTTGACAAAGTCATTACTGCACGCGGGCACGAGCGATCCGGTCCTGTTTGCGCTCTCTCGATATACGCTATATACCTGCTTAATACGCTCGGCATCGGCCGATCTTCCGTTCTCGCATATTTATCGGGGTTTAAACTTCGAGGAACGAGCTGATTGCCCTCGTCCATCTCGCTACGTAAGTGTTTATGTATTATCGGATGAAAGCGCCATATCTCGCTCCAATCTTCCGCGTGAGATACTGACGAATAATGTTCCTATAGCTTCCTTATGCTATGTTCCTATAACAAACAAGCCAATAGGGGCGTTTCAATTTTTCACATCGCTTCCTCATAAAAGTTAAAAATCGAAATTTTCATATGGCTTACTCATAAAAGTTGCAAATTTTAATTTTCCAATGGCTTGCTCATAATGTTCTTTTATTCGCTAAACTTCCTCTACGGGGAAGCCAACAATACAGGAAATGGTTTCCCATAGAAGAAGCTTTGCGAATAAAGGAACATAACGAGAACGCCATATGAGAATTTCAATTTGCAATTTTTTTTTCAATTCTATTTTCGAACTTCTATTAGTTATTTATCATTCAAATCGTCACGAAAATAAGTCCTTGAAAATACTCGATGGACTGGAGCTCAACGTGTGTTCCATTTGTCCCCTCCGGTATCCCATTTGTTCTCTCTGTTCTTTATTCGTAAGTCTGCTGCAAACAAACGGTATCAAGATTTAATGCTCGCCCTTAACTTCACCGGATGATATAGACATACAACTTTAAAAGCCACCTGAACCAGTTCGAAAAAAATAGAGTCCAGTAAACTGCACGGGAGCTTAAAAAAAGTATGTATTCACGATTGGTCAGGAAGCTCATCGATTACCGATAATATCGGTACCTGTAACGCATCTCCTCGATTGTGCGACCACAGTCGGTACCGGATTACATTTTTTATACCACCACTCAGTTCGCAGACTTTGGCTTTTACAATATTCAATCGAGCGATCGTTAATTCGATTGCCGCTTCGTCGAGTCTGCTACCAGAATCGCCGAAGAGTCGGTCGGTACGCATCGGGCGCGGCCGGTTGAGTGGCGCGGGGCTCGAGTCGAGCCATGTCGCTCGTTTAACTCCCTCGCATCAGTCAGTCAGTGTTAAACCGGTAGGGCCAGACGGGGAGGCAATCCCGACGAATGTGTCCGGTCAACGGGATCGAACCACAAAAAGCTTAGCTCAACAAATTTAGCCTGACAACGCTCCGCCCCGCCGAGGCTAATCCATCCGATTTGGATTTATAATCCGGACATTTAATTAAAATCGGGACACCGCGAGACCGCGTCGCGTATTACCGTCGAGCGGAATTTTCCACGGTCGTGATAACGATTAAACGTGGATTTTCGATGTCGAGCGTTACAGTAAATTAACACGCGATTTATGAATATTGCTCGAGGGGATATCGGCTTTGATCGAGTGCAGTCGAGTAGAGCCGAATTCGAGGCGATTGTTGGCAAATGGAAATCGCCGGATGTTTCAGGATTCTTTTAATATGCAGAATACGGACCGTCTCTCGACGTGTTCCAAGAGAAAAATTGAAAGGAAATTTGATTTCATTAATATAAAAAAATTGTAGATTAAAAGATGATTCAAGTGACCCCGGTCAGCGCTGTACGCGCAGGAATATTAATGCTCGCCTGTTAGTGCCTCGACTGAGACAATCTTATCCCGTTTCTCATTCCTGCTTTACACAATTATAATAATCGTTAAAAGCGTGTCGAGATAGGGCCAGAACTGTCCGGTGAAAAAAAAATCGTGATAGTTGAGAAAAGAAGAGAATAATTAATGTGCCTGGTTTAAACGAGGCACGCCGTTTATAAATGTAATCCAGTTAGGTCGTGCGGGAAAGTACCGCACGGTCGATAAACACCACGAAAGCCTCGGACTATAAGCTCTTTCAATTCGTTTTATCGCGGCTACTGTGCTCTACGTCGCGACTCAGCACAGACCTGCGCGCGCACACACACCGACAAGTTAACGACAATTAATTATTTTATTTTCCCCTCTCTCTGTCTCTCTCCGCGAATATAATAATTATTGGATAATCATCACGGTGTAATTAACAAGCGGTCGTTATTTTCGATCGAAAGCCCGCGGGTTCGATATTCGTTATTGCAACAATGCCGGCCGCTAAAGCGGGCGATTAAAGCGAAAAATCTGAAACGACGAAGCTTTTATACCTCGGATCCGAAAGCACTTACCAATTAAACACATGAACCGCGAAAGTTCTAACGAGGCAGTAAAAACAGAGAATCGGAGGCGCGGAGAGCGAGCGCCGAGCTTTATAATGACCTTACACGAAAATTAGAGCCAGGTGTATAACAGCCCACAATATATCTCGTGACTGGCAGCCATCGGGGTGGGCTCGTAAACTCGTCTCTTTATTCACCAGCCACGGTAGTATATCACGTATTTAAGGTGGCACCGGCACGATGCGGCGTCCAGGTTATGGGCGACAGATACGCCACTCGCGCGCCGTCACATTCCGCTTTAACTCACGATATCTCAAACAAAATTAATGGCGACCGTTTGTCAAATGTTTTAATCATATTCGTGTAACGCTCATCCGAAATGTTCTCGTTCATTTGATCTACTCTAGAATACCGTGAAGTAGAAAAAATGGATTACAGTTTTTGTTACCGACTGAGTCCGTTTCACATCGCCTTCACATCACCGAAGGGCATACTGTCAGACAGTTTGTGTCCAAATTTTAAGAAGATTCACCGTTTTGTTTCTGAGATAAATTCAACAAACCAAAGACCCTATCTCTGTCTAGCCGCTTGCTTTGTCTGCGTTTCTCACTCGCACACTGACTAACGCGGTCAGCGGAGCTCCTCTCCCGTTCCCCTGCCGCGATTTTGGCCCAAACGTCCTTAAAGGGTTACGCGGTAGTAAAAACGGAACTGTTTTTCTAAGGGTTGAAATTTTCTTTAAACCTGCCAAATGATCACAGCAATTCGCAATCAACGATGCGTGGACTTGTGGATCTTTTCTGAAACCCAGGCTATCGGTATTCGCACTATAACGTAAGTTTGGTCGGTGCTGGCAATTCCCTTGCCAAGCACCGTAGCAATGTTGTGATACCGTCGGAATTGATGGGAATGTGATCAACAGTCGCCGGGGGGCAGGGGCGGCGAAGAAACTCGTGGAGTATGCTGTATTAATGAAAGGAAGGAATCGAGATCGATTCAGTATCGCGGGAGAACACAGTACAAGGCGTATGCTACGCGCAGGCACGCGATAAACATACACCGTAAGTTACGCTGATAGTTCTTGCGCACGCGACTCGACGCTCGTGTGTTATGGAGCTATTATTTTGCCATCTTTCGCTCGCCGACGCGAACTAACAAACGCTGCGATGATTCCGTCGTTATTTTTTTTTTCTTTGTTCGGTGTGCTGTGCAAAATTAACTTTAACTGCGAAAGTCCATCGTGGATTAAAGCTACCGTTTATGATGCGATCCGTATTTAGACCTTCCATCGGATTGCGATGATTAATAAGAAGAAAATGCCTACATATGATACAGGGGCAGGCCTGAGGTGCTCGACGTATTTTGTAGTTCCGCATTAAAAAATTTATTTACCGCCGCAGACGAACTAATTTCTCTTTTCGTGGTGTCCAGTATAAGTGAGAAATGACTTTCTCAGAATTCTCGAGGATGTAACAATGATCGGGTACATGGATCTATGTTTTGAAAATTATTTTGCGAATGTCTCGTAGCTCCTGTCACGTTCCGCGCTGGAACAGTTTTCTGCCCTAAACGCGATATTCTCCTCCAATACACCAGTATTCAATTTTCGTCTTGTACACTTCCGCCAAAGCTGCGACAAAAAATACTGCCGAGCGAACCACCCGCTTCCGGTCCCGCTGAAACGAACCGCCGAGTTTGCATTAAACGGAGCAGCAAAGTTATTACGGAAAAAAGGTAAACAGGTGTGGTAAAAAAAAGAAATTGTAACGATAGGAGAAAACTTATGGGTTAAGTTGGCTTGATAGATGTAGAGCACGTGACCCGCCTTGACTATTACCGCCGGGGAGCGTAAGTCTGTGCGGGCTCCGCTGCATTTCTCTTTTGTACGAGAATCAGAACCACATGACGCCCCTTTTTTTTTATATAACAGCGGAAGTTCGTAGCTGTCTGCGAGAGATCCGCCGGGTTCGGTTGGGTTTACGGGAGCGTGAATTAGCGTCCTTCGACTAAAATATGCCGGGATATTACAGGAGTTCCGGCGAAACGGCGAACGAAGGGAGAACCAACGAGAGATTTTATTATCTTACGGTGGATATATGAATATACCGGCTCGGTATATCGGTGCATACACGAATACCCGTGCAGCTACCTCCGCTCGCTCGGCGATCCTGCGGATATATTTGCCTCGGGTAAACTGGACACCAAGTGCGTAATAATGGTGCGTGTGTGCGCGCAAATCGCGTAAGTCAAATAGAGGGACGGCGGACCGGTCGATCGGCCGTTCTGCCTCCTCCTAGCCTGACCGGCCGCCGCGACGTAGATGGATATAATTACACAGTCGGAGTTAATAATCTGTAATTAAATTAAAACATCCCCCGGGATCGCCTCGAGCGAGCCCGAGCCGACGAAGTTGATGTAGTGTAAGCTGAAGGAGAATCCTTTTGCTGTGCTCATACATCCGCGATGTCCGAGAGCCAATGCTTGGCCTTCGTCTTTGTCCGCCGCTTGCCAATGCTTTCGGACTTCGGTTATGTACATATATATTTATACCTCGTCGACTTGGCAAATTAGTTACTCGAGCGTTGATTAAATCACGGTTCGGATACTTGATATCTATTTTCGCTTTCATGGTTATTCAGAGATTTTTGCGATTCAAAGGTGATATTTTTTTTTAGCCGATTAAAATTTAAATAGACATAATAATTCATAATTTTCTGTTTCTGATACACGAATACAATGGCGCCAGTGAGAGCGAAGTTTAACACCGCCGTCATTTGAGTGAGGGGAAGTGAACTATTTGGCGCACAGCAGTAACATCGATGAAAATTTAACGAGCATGTTTAATCGATTATTTATGCGGCTATATATATATAGATACATATCGGGTACCCAATATGTGGGTAATCGTTCTGGATAGCCGAAGAGGTGTTTGAATACGCCGTTAGCAAGGTCCTTCGCACACGCAAAGCCCCAGCAATTTTAGCTCGCGCGTTTGGTCACCAATTTTATAGAGACATACAATTAGGGAGGCATGGCTCGTCGATCGATCCGTCTTGCCCGATGAGTCTAAACACAAAAGAAAACATACGGATGAGAGAATTCTGATGAACTGGCGAAAGTGCATATTGAGATTATATTATAGTGCGTATTGAGATTTCGCCGGGGGGCGTCGTTACAACGAAGATCCAATCTTGCGTGTACCCACGATCGCCGCCGATAGATCGATCCACATGAGATTACATCGATACAATCATTCGGGCGTGATTGCCTTCGAACTAATAACTCAATTTCTAATCGAAAAAAAAAACAAAAAATCTTCGATTTCTCACTGACACGCACGATTCCACATTCATCGATGAATATGAAATAGTACGTTGCGCCATCGTATGTTACGTGTTTCGTACAGACAGCCGTGTTATCAATGCGAGTCTCACTGATAAATCTGCCCGGAATACCGGATATATGTGAAATATAAGTAAATCGGGAAAGCATCGATTTATACAGCGAGGCCGGGCAAAGCCCCCGGGCAGAGCCACTCCGCATGCGTGGGCGGAAACCCCAAATTATAAAATTATCTTTCACGAGTGAATTAGTGGATGATATGAATAATAATGATAAATAATTTTTTTCTTTTTTTTTCCGTTCTCTCTGCCGGTGCTTCGAGATTGCCTCGACGACCTGGGTGGCCTTTCTCTGTAACTCTAAGTAAGGGTTACATTCTTTTTCCTCGTATTTCCTCCCCTCTGGCCCTTCCTATCAGCCTCACCTCTCTCCCGGGATGGTGTCAGAACGATATAAAGGTGTTGAGAACGGTCAACCACACGAGAGTTGAGAAAATTGGCGCGCTCGTCTTCCTCGGCCGTCTCGGGGCCACTTATAGTGAGTGGTTTCGAAGGTACCGCGTAGAAGCTTGTGCCAATGAAAATAAAACGAAAAAAAATACGAACAAGAGAGTGAGAATAAAAGTCGTGGAAATTGGGTGCCGGGGGGAGGGGGGGAAGGAAGGAAAGTTAGGTTCACTTGTCACTTTGCGTAGATTAACAATAACAACGATTACGCCGTGGGAGACGACGCCCCAACATTTTCATAAAAGTATTACACTGAAATTGATTATTATTTGAGAAAAAAAAAATTATTTTCTCCAAAGAAGTATTATTGTTTTTCGTGTATTCCGCCGTTTGGCTCTTATAGTCCATTCTGGGTTTCTATCTATTGTCCGCCCATTGTTTTTTTGTGAGCTCGTACTGCTTCGATCTTTTGCTTCCGGTCATCTCTACGTAGGCTGCCGTAAGGCTCATCTCTAGAAATACAAATTCCCGATCCAGACGCATTATACCGAATGCTTGAAAGTCCCGTAGAATTTCGCGTGTATACGCCGGTGATAATTTTGTCCGAAGGGACAGAGGTGTCGGTGGCCACGACGGTGGACCGTGCCCGAGGCGGGATCAGCAAGAGCCAAGGAACGTCGGTTAGCGTCGGTTCCTCGGGCTCGGGACACGCGATAATGAACGCGATGAGGAATGCGGGAATACCGGGAATGTTGATAATCAACTCAGTTCGTCAGGTCTGCACAGGAATTCGAGCCATTCCCGACGGCTGGCTGCATTGCAAACAAGCGAGACATAATTGAGACGATGCTGTAAGCCGCCGCGACGCGTCAATTTTCTCGCTCGCTCCTTTTCTCTGCGTCGCTCACGCTCCGGTTAACAAGACACGGCTTTCAGTACCGCTTCGGGAGACAACGGTACGACGGGGAGGACACTTCTCACACTTATATACATTCATTTTAATGTAACTCGCGCCTTAAGCGCGGTCTTGATTAGTTTTGTTACGTCGGCGCACCCGCAGGGGAATTCCCGGCGTTTGTTGTTTAATGCAGTCGCGAGAGGGCGCTCGGCCGCAGAGACTCTCGCACAGCATTGTCCTTACATCCTTTGCTGCACTATTTTCACCTCTGCGTTTTAATCCTCGTGCGTACATTCAGGCACGATCCTCTCGTTGCCCAAAACTGCAAACTCGACAGTCCGTGTAAAGTGACGCGTAGATTATTCTCGCTGTTCTTTCGCCCGCAACATTCAGTGTTGGCATTGTGCACGTGCATGATTTTTTCTTTTGCGTCCTGACGGTTAGGTGGCTCCAGCGATTCAATTACGGTGAGGATCTCTGCTACTTGCTTCCCTCTTTTTCTCGCTTCTCGGTATCTCTCACGCGAGAGATTACCGGCTTTCACCGGAAAACAAATAAAATAAGAATGGTGAAAAGGAAGATTGGCTTTTGTCTTTCGACCGTTCAACGCATATTATACGTCCGTGCGTACCGTGTTATTTTAATCCCGGAAGGGCATACTTCCGCACCGGGTACCCCTGAGGCTACCCTGGATTTTCGACGCTCAAAGAAATTTTAATTGGCTGCCGTTTCAGCTGCATTAAAAAAATTGTTTCTCATGAATACGCTGCACGGTAAAAAATAATTTCGTAAAATCGGAATACGAAGTTTCCCTGAAAATCATCGTGGGATCGGAAAATGTATGAATAAAGAATTGTGGACGATTGTCGACAGTAGGTTGTTGTAAAAAGTACAGACTTCTTTTTACTGTGCAGTACGTTAATGGGGGATATGATTTGTATGCAATTAAAATAACGTTTCTTGAAAGCGCATAGTACGACACGGCTGAAACGCATTCCTGAGTGCAGGACACTCAGGACGAGTTCCTAAGTGCCCTGAGTTCCTTTTGCCTTTTTAGATTCAAATGGCTCTAAGCAATGCGCAATTATGCCATGCTTAGTGGATTAACAAACTCTTTCCGGTATTTTGTTTCGAACAAAGGTTTAAGACAATCTATGGCTCCAAAAATAGTTCCAACGACGTACGATCGAATTCACCTCCAACTCTTTGATATCGTCGACTTCGCCGTTGGGCAAACCACATAAAAAATTGGGAGAAAAAAAAACGGGAAAAAATTAGTCGAACGAAAGTTTCCTCGGTCCGCTATCTTCTCGCTCCCGCCGATTCCCCCGAACTTCCCTTCTCCGGTAGGAGAAACTCTACCAGCGACTAGGGGGGGTTGGATTTGCTCAGAGTTACGGTTTACTACATCCCGGGATTTTCGCCCGCTTTTCCTACCGGTGAGAAAGTACCTTGCGAATCGAATTGGTTTTACCCTCGGTGCAGTAGTGGCAGCCTCATCCCTCGCTGTGCCCCAACGCCGGGCTACATTTTAGAATAAATAGCGGGGAAATAGACAGTAGAACGCTCGGTTTCGTTTTTCGTCTGGGCCGCGTTTGCTCCTCTTTTTTTTTCTCCTGCAAGTCCCTCCTCGCTGGTACTTAGTCCTCGGCTAGTTAATTTGAGTCTATACACACACGAACACACACACACAGTGCCAGAAGTAAATTGACGGCGGGGAACTTTAACGAAAAAGAAAAAGTAGATTGGCGAGCGTAAAAAAAAGGCGGACTTATTTACCATCTTCGAGGGGACCCTTTCGTAAATCAGGATTTCTTTTGTCCTTCCACATCGTTGATCGTTCTCATTCCGAGTTAACTTTACACTCGAAAAAAAAAAAATTCTCAAACTCGTAATTGGCAAGTTACGATCGCCTATGGGGGGGGAGTCACGATTTATTATTGATTTGATCGGCCGAAGGGCTCGAGGGATGGCAGAGAGGAAAGAGTGGTGTAGGGGATGAAAGTCGTGGTTCCTTCTGTTTCCAACTAATGCACATTAATCTTTTCGAATCTCTCGCGCACTCTCCGCCGGCTTGGGCCCAAGCTGATCACGTATATCCGAGAATTTATTTCCGATATCGAAGAGAGGGTCGTCCTGGCACCTCCTCACCCTCCCCCCCCCCCCCTCTCCCCGCCCACCTCTGCACCACACTCAACTCCCTTTCTCTTTTTTAATCAAAGTAATTCGATAATTTATTTTATCGCCGAGTCACCCTTCGAGCGGAGAAAGGAATAAGAAAACTTTATAATTTACGGATTGGTAATTCGAGACGGTCATTACCCATTTTTTTAAACTGCGACCCTTGCGTGACTTTGCTCTTTCTCTTTCAATATCGTTCGCGAATTTCAAGGGCAGATTATCGATGTAGGTTGTATGCGTAGAGAAGATATTTTTTTTGTCTCAAAATCGACGTATTTGAATCCAGCATAAACTTGCAAGATTTTAAGTATTTTGACGAGACATAAGAAAGGGTTTGAAACCCTTGAAAAAAATTGATTGACGTTTATGTTATCGACTGAGTAGGGTCGGGCGAGGGGGCGCAACTTCAAGCTGAAAACGCGTGTTGCTCTAGTTTATAAGAAAATGCAGATGTCCTAACAAAAGCTGTTTGGGCTTTTAGCAACCGTGTGCAAATGAATTAATTCTAAACGAGAGACCTTTTTGGAATTCCAATTAATTCGTGAAATCTCCGCATTCGCCTCGCCGCAAATTTTTCATCGAAATTGGCGAGAGTTTCGTCGGAGCTTAACTCAATTATTCACGCATCTATCTCTAATGGTCTGACCGCACGAACCGCAAGCGAAGTGGAAATAGTTGTTGAGCCTCGACCTCGAAGTATTTTCCCGGGCGCCTGCATGCCCGAACGGCGAGTGACCATCAGCGAAAGAATATCGGAAAATGGGCACGCAAGGCACGCCCTTCGAACTCCACAATTTTATCAATGCTCGTTCGACATTATTCGTTAAAATTCAAGGTAAATTCAAGGTGAGCCAAGGTACCATGAGCCAATAAATCGACGACAATTAATTTTATTTTTGATGGTGAAATTTTTTATTGGCCAGACACAATGGCGTCGACCTTCGTAGGGCGTGCAGGAGAGAGAAATCCTTCGCGTTCGGAAACACAGTCCATAAATCTCCATAAATTGCATTGCCCTTTTCCCCGGTACAACCCGCTTCGGAACGTCGTGGCCGGTTTATTAAAAATATTTTGCCAATTTTATTGCTCGCGAAATACGAAGGGATGTATGGGGATGAGTTGAAAAATCGTACACCGTTCTCTTCTCCTCAACTATTTCATTGTTGACTCTCAAATGTTGAGGTGAAAAAAGAGGTTGAGGTAAAAAAAAGAAACTTATGAGACACGTCAAGTGTACCAACCCTCTTTTGTGGAGTGCCAAAAAGTGTTTGTATTTCTTCGTTTCACACGCGATAAGTCTGAATCAACCAAAGGCCTTGCAGTATGAATTTCACATATGGGTGTCTGGAAGCAAATTCTATCTAATGACCAGCCACACCTACGAAAAGTATTACTAGTTGATCGTTGATCACCAGTTGATCAATTATAAGTTTATCACCCGGTATCGGTGAAAAATTTACCTTACCATCAAATGTGGCTTCCTCGTAGGGGAAGCTATGAGCAAAATTTTCATGTAAAAGCATGTAAAAGTCGCAAGGCTGGAAGAATATAAAAAGAAAACTGAAGAAACGTAGAAATAAATCGTGTCACCGAATGTTTTATTCCTAAAATACAGAAAATCGCACATATAGTATATCGGTAAATAAGTATACAATGAATATAAGATTCTTGGGCCAGTTCGGGGTTCGATTGTATTAAAAACCGTGTAGAGTTCGATAAGTCACGACCGATAGTTCGAGCGGAGCGTCGTTGCCGTTGTGATGTCCTACTGGACATTGACTAATTGAGCCCCATTGCCGTAGCCAAGACCTTCGACGATCGGGTGCGTGCCGTACAGGGATCCGACACCCCTCACTCCCAAATCCAGTCCAACGCTCACGGGATAATTTCCGACCAACTCGGCGTTGTATCCGGCGATGATATTCCCATTAGTCAAGTAGGGAGATTGAGCGGCGATGAGTGTCTAAAAAAATACCCATTATAAAAGCAAGTTCTAAGAAAAACATAAAGTATATTCGAAAGTGCACTGAAAAAATGATGCTTTAGGAAAACTAATATTCGAGGCAACTAATTTTGGGAAAAAAGATTATTATATTATATTAATGACAATTATAAATTTTCGTTATTATTTATTACGATAATATAATGAATTTTTATTTGTAAGTAAACGAAGATAACAATTATTAATTAATTTTTTTATAATAAATAATTGGAAAGCTTACCGATTGACGAAGAAGATTTGCGTCCTCACGGGTTGACAAGAAGGTGGTAGGTGCAGTTGCGGTAAGGATCGGCTGGCGAGCGGTTAAAATTTGAGCCGGACGTCCGACTGTAACTGCAGTGGGACGGATAACTTGAGCGGGCGAAGTCCTAGCGACCACGGGACTCGCGGCGACGGTGTGAGTTTTCACGGTGATGCGCGGATCTTTCTGGACGACCGCGTTGAAGCCGTTGATCGGATCGGCGGCATAGGACACGGTACGACGAGAACCATCGGGTTCGACGAGGCTGTAGCTGCCCTGAACAACGTCACCGTTGCGAGTTTCCTCTTGAGCCTTGTTGTCGCCTGTGATTCAATTCAACGAAATTTATTTTCGACTTCATCCTCTTTACCCACTTTTGGAATAAAAGATCATTTCGATGCTAAAAATTTACCCGTTAGACTGTCAGCAACGCTGTAGCTGAAACTGTACTGGGGATTGGTGTCGTAATTGTCGGTTCTCACGACGGTAGTTGGCTGGGCGACCGCTACAGTAGTTCCGGTTCCGTGAATCAGCCCAGCATTGGCTACCGCCAGGAGCCCGGAGATTATGATCAACTGTGAATTGAGCGAATTAACTTTTGCGAGCGGAACACCCGAACGTGTGAAAAAATTAATATTATTTCAATGGTATATTTATCTTTTGAGAACCAAGCCTCTTTCCCAATAGAATGAACTCTTTTTTTCAACAGTTCGACCTGATTTTGTATGAAAGTAAGCGAAAACTATCACTTTTGAAAACTTCTGTTTCAATAATTTTAACCAACAAAAAAAGAGCATCATAAAAATGCTATCGCAAAAATTTGTCTGGGATGCATTGCATTAGTCACCATTTTTCAGAATTGTGACGAAAATTGAAGAATATTAAAAAGATATTGGTGTTTTTGCCAATGTAGAAAATAAGCTACAGTGAAAGGGTGGAAAAATATTTTTCGTCGTCGATAAAACTTACTTTGCAAACCATGCTGAGGCTCTATGGATTTCGGATTTGACTCGTTGATGATGACTGTGTGTGCCGATGGTCATCGGTACCCAGCTCTTTATAGCAATCCGATCGTACCCTCTCCTGTCCCTCTGCTCGATGTTTCTCACTTACCATTCTTAATCCTCTGCCACGTAAGACCCTATCGTATACTCCCTGTGCTATTCTACTCGAGCGAGGTCGAAGATGAAATTAGAACTCGATACCTTCTCCGTATCCTGATGCACGTGAGGATAATAATAGTACGAACTGCGGCGTATTGCGAAACGACAGCGGAATCTTTGGAAAATGAAAAGAGAAAAGAAAAAAAGAGTTTATTCCTTTCCCTTCGTCAGGTATTCCGTTTCCTATCTGCGCCATGACGGTCTCCCCTTTGGGAATTCCATTCGATCGCGCGGAGTATATTAGATCGTCCTTCTCGGTTTTAGGACACAAGGAAAATGGGAAATGGCTTGTCGTTTCGCTGGCTGGTGCCTTTTCCACGATTTCTTCGTCGTCCGTGCTTTTCTCGAACGTCGGGCGCGGGACGCCGCCGGATTTATCTTTCCTTAAACATGAAATCTATCACGGTGCGCAGGGGGAACCCCTATTCTTCGTGGAGTTCGCAAGGAGAGCAGGAGCACGGTAGCTCCGCGGAAAAGCGAAGATCGGTCGCTCATTTGGGCGCCCGTCTAGTACCTATGGGATTCGGGCTAACTCCCTCTCCCGATTCGGCTTGATTTAGTCGATAGAGGAAGTCAGAGAACGCCTCGAATTCCCCGCTCGATCGTTTTATTATACGGGAGCCTTTAAATCGACTGCCTGGTCCCCGACTCCGGATTGACTTACTTTCCGTAAGAGATTCGCGGCTTGCTGCCGGGAAATGGCTCGTGTTTGAGACCCCGCTTTGCCTCTCGCCACTTCCCATTTTTCCTTCCCCGTGTCGCGATACTTTAGCCACAAATGCTCGGTCTCCCGATGCACGCGGAGACCGCGATACGCGAGCTTGGCTCAAGAAAATTTTTACCGTCTCAGCAATTTTGAAGATGGCTCGCGGTTTTTTCTTCGATAGAGAGAATTGGCTAGATATTCGTAATTCGAGCTTACCTTATGGCGAAGTCTGAGGAACGACGGGAATTCCAGCAGACAAGGGGGTGTATGGTGGTTGGAGAGGGGAAATAGACAATTTCAGCAGTCATGCACTTCGGTCGGAATATTATGAACGTCGGCGTCATCTCTTCTCGTAGATAGGTACGTAATGTAAATTTAATTTAAACTTCCTGCATTATCGGTATTCGCGAATAGGAGTACCAGGGCATCTACACAGGGTCGCACGGAGTGTCGGTGAAGCGACGGAAAGAGAACAACTCTCGTTGCGGTAACCGCACCGGAATCGCTACGAGAGGGAGAGACGAGATTTTCTACCGAACGGAACGAACGAAGGACAGAGAGAGAATGGGAAAACTACGGAGAAACCCCGCCAGCTTTGATTCAACCGGAAATTACGTGAAATTCACTGCTGATTATATCACCGACTCTCGAGAGCGACGAAACTCCGTCGCGGCTCTCGACCCGATTGCTTTTCTATAAAAGGAGACCCCGAGAGTCGTTTTGGGTCAAAAATAATTATTTTCAATGGAGCCCCCTCGAACTTGCGTCGCGCTACGGCTGTGAGCGGAACTCTTATCGATTGTACTTAAGAGCGAGGCTCTTTCCACGTCGATGATAATGCTCAAATGGATTGGAAGCGACCGCGGTTTAATCGACACCACTCTATAGGTACTCCAGCGGCGCAAAAAAAAAAAAAAAAAACTTTCGGAAAGCAGTGAAACTCTTTGAACTCAAATGCCTTTTCGTTCGTCGCCACTTGCCGTAGAAAAAAATATTCGGTGCTTGACGTTGATATAAAAAAAATGAAGACGGCAGCTGATTTTTGGGTTGTGCAGAATCACATCATTTCAGTTCTATGCATATAGAACAGGACATCAACAGGAAGCAAGGAAAATCTTGAAAATAATTCAAGTACCAACCGCCCTGAATCCCTCGACGGTGATTCCGTTATTGCGGCACACAGGGGTTCGGGTAATGGAATATTCAAGGATTTGCCGATGGGGATATATAATGACAAAAGAAACCGGAACCTAATCCTGCGAAGGTGTTCAGATTGGGCAATCCAGAGATCCGGGATTTTATAAGATAATAAATCGGTGTCATTGTGTCATTGCGTAATGAGTATAGTGCACGGAGGTTTGCGACTATGATCATGCGGGTGCGTGGTAGACGGAGGTCGAGGCTCGCGGAAGGCCGGGTACGCTCGGTTCATTTGGGTCAAGTAACTCTAGTTGTAACTCAAGGAGCTTCGCGTATGAATATAGTTGAGAGCCGGGCGTTGGTTCCACCACACCACCTGTCGCCGAGACGTAATTCTACCCACAACAGGGACGAGCACGTCCACGCACACGTGCTCATCCCGCAAGTAATCTTGTTATACGCGTCATACGCTTCAAGATGACCATCAACACCTATCAGAGTAATTAGATCGGAAGTTGTAGGACAAATGACGTTACCCTCTCTACCAGTGCACACGACCGAGAGATCGTTTCACGTTCGTAAAAAGTTTTCCCTGCTGTAACACCAGACTCTTTATACCGGGGGAGCTCCAGATTTCCGTATAAAAGGAACGCGAGCAATTCAAGCTGGAATCATTCGGAGCGGAAGGTAGCGCCGGCAGTTGCCAGCCAGTCTGCGAGTTACGAATCCGTCCAATTTTTTTTTCTTAACGAGCACCGAGTACAAATTCAAACGGCGGTCTTTGCATCTTTTCCCGTAATTTTTTTTTTTTTTTAAACTTTTTTTTTTCTTTTTCGGTAGATGTAGGCAAGAAGGGGTTAGTTAGAGAGATGCAGGATGCAGGGTATACGAAATTGGTCATGCCGAAGTGATCTCTCTCTCTCTCTCTCTCCCTTTCTGTCTTTATCTTTTTTACTCGGTCTCGTCCACCGCAGAGAGCTTTTGAACTCTCCGCGCGACCGCGAATTGGCACAATCTGTCGGGAACGTCCGTCTGGTACCACATGCGGGGGAGTCGTAGCTGCTAATGTCGTGGTGCCTGTGCACTCGGCGGTTTCAACCTAGATAACAGTACTACCGTGAAGACACACTTGGGTGACCCACTTTTTTTTACGAAAAATGGAGGAATTTTTTTTTAACGCTATAGTTGAAATCTTCCCGTAAGTGATCTTATTTTATTTATTTCGTTTTATATTTCTTTTAGTGCGATATTATTATTTTCTCACAACACACGAAGTACGTAAGTAGAGACAATTAGCTAATAAAAAACAAGATCGTTTTTCAAATGATTAATTAAAGACATACTTTGCATACCCGAGAATACAAAAAACCGTTTTTCATTTCTGTCTGTCTGTGCCTCTGTCTGTTAGTTCCATGAAATGCTATTAATTCCGTCCTTAATCGTTGAAAATGTTCTCCCACTAATGTCATGACAATAAATTCATGCGAACGACAAATGCGATGAGAAAATTGAGCCTTGCGAATGTGCCAATGGCAAGTTTTTGACCTTGTACAAAACAAAGCGCAATGGGGTCGGTTGGTATCGCGGATTTTCGCGAACAATTGGTAGAAACGAAAATAGTTCGAAAATAGTTCCAAACGAATCTCGAAGGAATCTCGGATACGGCGATATCACAGACTTCTGCACGGGAATTCCGGTTCGCCGTTAGAGTCGCTAGCGGCCGCGAATACTCGGAAATTAAAATGTTTCTGGGATGCAGAGATGATCATTATGCTCAGTGAAATGCCCGCGATGCACAGCTCGTTCGCTCGGTTCTACTAAGCCCCTGTATGCATTTGAAGCCACCCGGGTGAACAGACGCTCTATGCACTCGTGAAACTGGGCCAACTGTGTAAGAACATTGGGCGAAGCTCCAGAGCTTCGTGTAAGCACTTGCCGCAAGTGCACCGACCCGCTCTCCCTCCCGCTCTAACCTCTCTCTCCTTCTCTGCGCTGCCGAGAGTACTCTTTTTAACGTGTCTGTTAATGGCCAGCCACTTCTACTTCCACTGTGCTCTATCGCGCAATAATCGTATTTTCAATTTATATCACTTTTGCAATGTTCCTTTTGAAAATCGGGCTCTCGGAAGAAATTTGCATACAAGAGATTCTCGGCTATTTTTGTCGCTAGAAGTAAGAAAAAAAATTGACCATATCGGTGAGGAAATTCCTTCCAAACGATCCAATTACAAGGGCAGAACGTAACATTAAAGAGTCTCTTGAAGTACACATTTGCTCTAGCACTAAGGTGGTGTCTCCGTCTCAGGCATTGCGGCCTCAGTAGAAATTGGGTCAATATCGTGGTTCGTGCGCTATCAGGTTCTGATTAGATAATAGCTGGGCATGGCCAATGTGGCTGACCTATGTGATTACCCTTATCAGAGCTCGATTAGTTATCGAGGAGGTTATATTATATCCACACATTGCCACCATAAGGGGTTGATACGTTAGCATTCTTGGGAACACAAACCTGATCTACCCTAATCAAAGCCCTGTTATATGTGTACAGTTTATATGTTGACAGTTTATGTGTACGTTTGTACGTTTACACTCGCATATATACTCCACGTATATAAACAGGTGCAAATTTTCAAGATTTCTTAAACGCGCAAGATAGCTATTTTAGTAGTTTTATCTTTAGCACCAAGCCAGTGTTCGGTCGAAGAACTTGCTGACTGAGTGGTCACTTTCAAAGTTCTCAATGAAGAATATATATTGTGATACTGATGCATTGTGATCGCATTGACAAGTTTACGCTGTGCTTCCACCGCGACGTCCCGACGTCAACCTCAACGGTTTGATCGCCAATGGAATCGGTGCTATCTTTTAAAGCGTGTAGTACAAATACCATCCCCGATTCGAGATAGCGAAATCAGCAGCAGATTTTCAGTGGCCGTAGCGCACGGGATTCGACAGGCTGTTATTGTCGTCCGGGAATCTCAGAGCGAAATACACGATAGAAGCGAGACCAACCGGCGAGGCAAAGTATATCGAATACCGAGGCGACCAACGCCAGTGGCGGAAGCAGGACGAGAGTCGAGTTCTGGTATCGACGCGACATGTTCCCAGAGCAGCGATGCCAAGGGTCGCCGGTCGCGGTCGTCGTCGTCCTACTCCTCTCGTCCGCGGCGGTGGCGTCTGCAGCGTACAGGATTTATTTGCCGGATTACATCCTCCCGATAAGCGAAAACAAAATAGAGGACTCGGGAAGAGCTGGCTGGCTGGCTGACTGGTTGGTTGGCTCGGTTGCTCGTTCGTTCTCCTGGGGCTTGGCCGGGACCTCGTGCTCCGCTTGCAACCCAGCCCCCCCCCCCGTCACCCCGTTCCCTTCTCGCTTCGATCTATTTGTCGAGCTTTCATCCGTCGCCGGTGCTCTCCGCTGGATTGATAGAAACGGATTACGGAACTCTGTTGCGGACCGGTAAAACAGATAACAAAGCTATTCCGGTAAAAAAGAGAGACTAGGGAAGGAAGAAAGGGTGGAGAGTATGGGAATGGAAACGGGCAACGTCCGCGAGAATCGGAGACGAGTTGAAGATTATTGAGACGAAAGAAGAAGAAGAAGAAGAAAAGAAGAACAAAGAGAACAGGGAGGCCTGCACGACGGGAGAAGAGATAGAGGAACGAAAAATTCGTCGAGGAAAAAGTGGTCGAGGCAGGGACGAAGGAGAGAGAGCCAGTTGGCGACGCTCGCGGATCGCTTAACGCGGTAAGAAATATCTGGGGAATTAGTCGATTGAAAGAGGCCATCGCAAGTATACCCGGAAGCTGCCATTATCCATCCCTGCTTCGAGTGCCAACGGGACAATATTTTTCCTTTCTTACACGTTCGTGTCCACGAGAACGTTTTTTCCGTACTCGCTCCCACCGAGAAACCGTACCGAGCTACGTACCTCTTGTAAACTTTGTGCCATTTCCAGCGGAACTGTGGTATTATTTTATATTTTAGAAATCCGTCTCTCTACTTAACGGAGACATGAAAACACCGACCCTTTTACTTCCAGCGGCAAATGTATTTCCAAGGCTGTCCACATTATTTATTTATTTATCCCAGTTGAATGTCCGTATCTCAGATTACTTAATTGTTATAATAAACGTAAAAAACGTTTCGTATATTTAAAAAAAATACCGCAGCAAAATCGTAAAGATCTATTGGGAGAGAAAATTGGAATGGAGAAGTAGCCAAAAACGTTTCTTTATAAAACAAAGTCTGCGAGACGTCTTGCCCGATAGTAAAATATATCTTTCCTCTACACCGAGGTGCAGCATCCTCTTGAAAGTATAAACCCACGATGCCAGTTATCGCTTCGAGGTTAGCGGCAAAATAGAGAAACAGGAATGAGAAGTAGCGGAGAGCCCTCGAAGAATGGAGATGATGGAAAGTAAGACTGGTTCGCAGCAGAGTGAGCAAGCAGATGGGCTAAACGAAGGGTGAAGAGCAAACGTTTCCCGCGCTAGCCCCCATGCCCGAGCTTTCGGGAATAACCCGCTGGGCGGACCGCTTGGTGTGGGCAAGATCGTCTAGAAAACGACTTCGAGACGATACGGGCAATTCCGCACGGCGCCCCAGCAGTTTCGATGCGAGATCTCCCCCATGCGCCTTTTCCCTTATACTTCGTTTTCGAATCCTCCTCTACTTTTCTTCTATCCATCCTCTCTATCGCTCACTCTCTCGTTATCTGCTCTGTATTCCTGCATCTCGCTGGAAGCTCGAGGTACTGAAGCACACGAGAATGATACAAAAGAGCCACGTTTGCTATCTATCAATACGGACAGGTCCCGTGAAACTCGGAGAAACGCGATACCCCAATCATGCGCGGATCATATTTTATTCTTTCTTCTATCGCACTGTTGTAGCCCATTGCGGGGGATCCCCCGTCAGTGTCTGATAGTATATCCATGCTTATTCGCGGAGAGCCAAAATATCAAGAATTTCTTAGGATATGGTACAAGAAAGCAGAGTGCCAACAGCGATGCCAATGGGCGAATGCCTCCGCTATGAGAGGGGTGAGCGCCCTCATATCCCCCGTTTCGACTCGGTAATTGCTTTTTCTTGCAGCGCGTTGATTGCCTTAGCGTTAAGAAACCACTGTCTCTGAGCATGAGAACTATGGTTTTCGCATTAACGTAACCGATATATCATTGCCGATCTTGGCTGCTGGTTCCATCAGCGGTTAATCAACGTTTCGCCGTATCTCTCTGGCACTTTCAACCCCTGAGGAGGAGGGGGGGGGGGGGGCTCCTCCCCCGCCTCTGAAATCTGGTCGATTACGAGGAATTCCAAGGAAATATTGCTGACCAATATTTTTTTTTCTCCATCGACATATGCATCCAATATCATTCCAACATTCGTCCCAATTGTGAATAGACTTAAGATGAGTGTTCTAGTTGCTATTAAACTCGAATGTAAATCACTTTAATGACAAATCATACACTTTTAACGGCGATAGAGGCAAAGTTTAGATGATGAATTAAAATTAACGAGGTACGATTACGCGCCTGAACTGCAGTCGCGGATATTTGACCGGTAGATTTATCCTTGACTTTAAAAATAAATATTCCCGGGATAACAAGATTACCTTCCAGAAATACCTAACAACGAGTAATTCCGAGCTAAGTATGGAACACGTTTGGAAATAAGTAGATCCGAGCTTCCTCCGAGTGAACTTTTTTCCCTGTTTGGGCGGTTATATATTTCACGTCTCCGAGAGACTATACCGTGCACGTATCGCCGTCGGTATAGCCGGTATAACCCCTTTTCCTCCAGGGAATCGCGAGAAAGTGAAGGATACACGAGGAAGTGCGAGGGCACGTCGGGGATGAGGTTGCCGCTATCGGGGAGCATGAAAGTATTCGATCCTTTTTGAGTGGTGCGATTTGTATTCAGCGTCTTACTGCCTCCTATCACGTATCCTTCGATATCCACAAAACAAACTGTGCACGCTCGTCGCACTCCCCCACATGCCCCTGCGAATCTCGGATGTACAACACGACGACACTGACGGTGTCTTCGCCGAGCAGTCGGACCCATGCCCTCCTTACACCTCACCTCCCCACATCGTACACTCGTGTATGCACGTACATTTTTTCCTCGACAGCCTCACAACGGTATCTTCCCATCTCAGCTTATCCGGCAATTTAACGTAACCCGTCCCGCGGAAGAAAACCCTTTGATCCAATGCCCGACCGATCCCGACAAATCCGACCATAAACAATTCAGTCCGGAAATCAAATAGCCCGAAGCCACGAAAAGTTCGTGTAACGCGTTCGATTTTCATTCATTCATTTAAGATTTTCGAGAAGTATACATTCCGGCCGTGTGAATTTTTATTTCTTCGCTGTCCCGAGTTCCGTCGCCGATGGAGAGTAGAATTATGGTCGTAGAGTGTGTGTGCTACGTGTATACAATTTTTCATTTCCGGTCGGGGCGGTCGGTGCGAGGGGGTGAGCAGACTTTCTTCGCGGGCGCCCGAGGCGCGCAACTCGTTATGCCATCCGCAGAGAGCAACCGCGAGAGAGCCCGAGCACAGACGGACAGACAGACACGGAGTTGTAACAGTGCTCCGGGTGTGCTATTGCTGGCTGTTGTATCCTAGGGGATGCACTCAGACCGAGACTCAGACGTAGACCGCGGGCGCAGTACGAGGTAGCGGCGTCAGAAGTGAGCCGGTGGCGGCAGTCTCGTCCTCGTCGTCGTCCCTGTCGTCGCCGCGGTGCTCCGTTCTCCAGTACCGCGACGCCGGCTCACTTCCCCAGGTTCGCAACGCACGCACCGAGTGCGCGGAGCCACTAGGTGGAAACGTACGAGCACGTTGCGCGATTCCTCATCGCCCCGGGCGTTCCGGGCAATCATACCGCCCGGGTGAGGGACGAGCTCCTCCGCACGGCAAATCCGTCGTACAGGTATCACTCTACCCGCAGCATCCCGCTGTACCCGCAACGTACGCTCGCAACTTCAACTCGAGCCTCGACCCTGTCGGGTTTTCGCGACTGACTCGAGAACTCTTGAGGGTGTAATGCACCCGGAGAATGGCACTGCACTCGTAGACCGCTGGTGTTAGCTCTGTTTCTTCAGACTAACCGCGATGCACTTGAACGGGAACGACTTTATCTTTCGGGGAAGAAAGATGCCGCTATAACTTCCTGATGGGCTCGAGGAAATATGATTTTGTGGATGTCGTTGTTGATAAAATATTTTGCGGCAGCTCTTAGGATTTTTCTGCTAGGTACCGCCTTCCGCGAGGTTTAATTTGAGATCGAAATCCGTAATTTAAAAAGGTGGGAGGAAAATTTTGAAAAATGTCTTTTTTTGAAACATTCTATAGTGCACACAATCTTATAATTTTCGGTGTAATCATATTGTATCGACATATACTAAAAACTGAGCAAACGGTAGCGCCATTCGTTTGTTACGTGAAAAGATATTACTGACTTAACGTAGTAGGATAATTCGTGGATAAATGGGAATACTTTATGTTAAACTAGTCACAAGTCAGCAGCAGGAGTAAGGATGTTTTTTTTGTAAACGCGACAGACATATTCTGGTAAAATGGGTTCCGATCTGTCTAGCGCAGGGATTCTTGGGAAGCGTCGAGCGGGGCGAAAAATAATCCCCCAACGAATTGGCTTTTCCGGGGCTGTAGCGTCGCGCGGGTGGGGAATCCCTGGTGCGATTCGAATTAATGAATTTATGCTTCGTGGATGCTCATAATTTGGACGAGCGACGCTCACGAGCCTCGGTATCACGGAACGAAGCATTACCATGCTCAGCACGATCCGGCCAATTACCAAAAACAACCCCTCCAGTGCCGATGCACGCAACCGCACCCACCCTTTTCATCTCTCATCCGCGGCGCGCTTTCCCGTTTCCTCTCACGATTCCAAACGAGCGCGAACCAGCCTCCGCACAGCGGCTACACCGGATCGTTCGCAACACACGACGGAATAGTCCACAATTATTCGAGCCAGAAGCCCGGTAATGAGGACCGGATATTTCGGTGATACAACGAGCGCGTAATAGCGATACTCTCTTCTGGGCAATAATGCCACGGTTTCGCTCGGTTTAGTCAGCAACGAGAACGCCCTCCAGCATTCAGAGTGCATGTAAAACAAGCTGGACGGAGTTTGGTTTACTATAATGCTATAATGATCGAATAGTTAGGAGGTACTACGTTGTTAAAATTCGTTTTCACGATGCACGCTGTACGGGACATCCGCTTTCGCCGAAATAATATTCGTATCATATTTCTGTGAAATATAAACTCGCAACGAATAATACTCGAACAATACCCGCTAATGATGATACTGGTAGTGAGACAGAAGGTAAAATATGTGAAATATTTCGGCCAAAATACAGGTGGAAGCATTAAACATTATTTAAAACATGAAAAATTGATAGATCTGAATGTCTATACTTTTTCGAGAAATACTGGCAAAAATGTGTTTTTACAAATTGGATCTCTGCTGTACTGTAAATACCAGATGTAGTACTCGAATATTCTTTGGGTAATGTGGGCGTGATGGAGATTTCATTTTCGCATCATACGTAGACGCCCTCCGGCATCCGGAGTGCATGTAAAACAAGCTGGATTAGGTTTCGTTTGCTATAATGATTGAATAGTTGGTTGTCAACATTCGTTGTCAAGATGCACGGTGTACGTGCCATCCGCGCTCGTCCAAATAACATTTGTATTTCTGTGAAATATAAGCTCGCCACGAATGATATCCAAATAATACCCGCTAATGACGATAATGGAAATGAGACGGACGATAAAATATGTGGGATATTTCGTCGACGATGCAGGTGGAAGCATGACGAATTATTAAAAACTGGAAAAGGGGATGGATCTAGATATGTATTCTGTTTCGAAGAATACTTGCAAAAATGTGTTGGTGTAAATTGGATCTCTGTTTTACTGCATATACCCCAGATGTAGTACTAGAACATTCTTCCGATAATACGGGCGTGATGAAGATTTCATTTTCGCAGCATACGTAGACGCCCGCGAGCATCCAGACTGCATGTAAAACAAGTTGGAACGGCTTTGGTTTGCTGTAATGTTGTAATGATCGAATAGTTAAGGGGGTACTCCGTTGTTAAAATTCATTGTCACGATGGACGCTGTACGGATCATCCGCTTTCGTCGAAATAATATTCGCATCATATTTCTGTGAAATATAAATTCGTAACGAGTAATACCCGAATCCCGCTAATGATGATAATGGAAATGGAACGAAAGATAAAATATGTGGGACATTTCGGCGAAGATACAGGTGGTGGTGGCATTGCAATTTATTTAAAACTCGAAAAGTGGATTTTGAAATGCTGGCAAAAATTTGTTGGTATAAATTGGATCTTACTGTAAAATACCGAATGATCTCGTTTTAGTACTCGAATATTTTAGTTCTTCTGATAACAGGGGCACGATGAAGATTTTATTTTCTTAGCATAGGCAGACCCACTCCACGAACTATTTAGGTAGGCGAATCACGTTTTTCACAGGATTTACGATGCGCTAAGAAGGTGCAGTTATTTTCCCATCCGTAACAGCATGCTCGGCTCTATATCTACGGTGAATGGCTAATGAACAAAAAAAAAATTAAAAAAAGGAATCGAAGTGTCTCTACGTTGGCGCAAGGACTCAACGATGTAGATAATAGATGTAGTCTTCCGAAAGATTAACGAGGCCGATCGGTTGACGAATAGGTATCTCTCGTTTTATCTTGCGCACGGTGAAATATGTAGGTATAAGAAACTTCCGCAGTGAGATAAAACTTTTCGAAAATCGTGTTCGCAAGGACGCAGGAAACGACGATTCGAAGCCGCCTGGCGCCTGCAGATGTGCATCCTCGCGCTCTCGAGAGCCGACCGCAATTCATCAATGACCGGTGGAGACCGCACGGAACGTCACTGGGGAAACACCGAAGCGTTCGGCACCGCTATCAAGATCGGCTCGACGGCTAGAGGTGCTCGCGCGGCCAAGAAAGATCCTTGCGAGGCGTGAGGATCGACCTGCTGGCGAGCAGCCAGATTTGCGGCGTTTAGCGGAAACCGTCTCATCGTACATTCTCGTTGAAAGTGAGCTCCTGCACGCCTATGTACAAATTCATGCGTTCGTTCGAGGATTACTAACAAACTCGAGAGTTATAGGTAGTTCCTACCAGGGAAGCTCTTTTTGGTTTACGAAAATTTCGAATTATCCAAGATTTTTTTGTTTCTTTTCATACATGAATATCGAATTAGATCTTAGGTAATTGAAGATGAAGTGCCACACCGTCTGAGCCGACATGCTTGGGGAGAATAGATGTTTGGAATTGGGACAAATGAAACTGTTATTTGATAGAGTGAAAGACTTTTTTTTAACGTTTTTACATTTTGAAATTTGGACACTCTGTACGCACATCCGATATCAGTTTAGGCGTAAAATTAAGACGTCGGCAATTGCTGAATAACTAAATCATTTTCGATCGTTCCGATTAAATAAATTGTTTTCATTGTTCCAGATAACAGTGACCAAAGTGACAACTCCGTCGATAAGGAACCATTCACCCGATCAGAAGACACCTTCGGTAAGACCCAAAAAATAATTGTTATCGACTTTCTTTTATCACAATGCTTGCATTATTCCATCAACATTCTTTCGCACAATTGAGACCTCGTATTTTCGTGCGCCTGATAAATTTGAACTTAACTTTTCGGCTCCGAGTGAGAGGCGAACTCCCGGAATTTACAAAATGTTCAACCATCAAAGCTGCAGCGAAGGTAGACGATATCCGGCCTCCAGAGATCTGTAGGGTCCGTCGGGGCAGCGAGAGTGCTGTCTAGACCTCCGTCAAACTGTCCCATGCAATTTCGCCCCAGCGGTCCCACAGGGTGCGTTTGCATAACGGCATAAATCGGCGCTAGATTCGGGACATATTTATGCGCGACGGCGACATTACCCTGACGTCCCTCCAGGGCCCTCGTCCCGGCGACAGCCACAGCTACGGAGACCGACCGACGAGGCATTACCTACTACGCTCCGGGCTTCCGGTGAAGGGGTTCTGTAATTTGCTTTGGCCAAACAGCCGTGGCCGCGGTGTTCTATGTGTGCGGTATATACTCTACAGTATATACATGTGCGGTGTACACCGTGGCCACGGAACCGCCGGACATCGGCCTCCCCGAGAGCGCGCACGTGAATCACACGCACACAACTTTCCCAAATTCAATTTTGTAACATCGGGTCTCGAGCTCAAACTCGTTCTCCTCTTCCTCCCGCGATTTTCCCGAAACTGGCGAATGAACGAGGTCCCCTGCATTTTATCGGCTTTCAGCTGAACAGGCATACCTTCGCTGCGGATCATCGTTTACCGTCGTAAACCGAGAGTGGTCCGAGGACGGAAGACAAAAGAAGGTATCTTCCGCCGAAAATTCGCAGGCGAACTGCAATTTATGGCTTTCTAATTCCCCTCAGCACGTACCGTAAACGGAGTGTGCCGGTCAGCTACGAAAGAAAGGCGGCGCACGGCTGGTCGATCCGTCTTCCGACTCGACTTCTGGTTAGAAACAGATAAAAGCGGGCCGAGGGCCTCCGATAAATAACGTCGCGAAGTGTCGCCGAGGACCGTACGCGCGGGGTTGTACCAGTCGGACGGGCGGTATCGAAAGTGGGGCTTCGGGAGGGTCGTCCGTGGGAGCCCTAAGAAATTGAGGAACCTTCCAGCTACGAGAAGAAAACGCGCGACAAGTGTGAGAGAAGTGGCGTAGGTACGACGGCCAGCTATGGGTCGTAAGGCGCATCTGACCCTCCATTTTTCTGCTCCGAGCCATATACCAGACTACCTCGGACTGCCCCTTTCCATTGCCATCCTCACTCCCACTCGTCTCGCGGGACACAAAAACTTTTTCGAGATCTCCTTCGAAGCAGATGGATAAAAAGTACCCTCTCCGGTATTGAGAGTTTACAGACCGTTTGCTCTCGAAATGGAAAGGCGCCATTCGCGGATCGGAGCACAATAAATTCTTATGTTTACGCTGTAGATTCTCCTGCTGGCAATCGAGGCTGATGCGATGTACGGTTGAAATTTCGCATTTACGGGTCGTAGCAGACACCATTGGGCCGATGAGCTTTCCTCCCGCTTCGTACAAGGCACGTTTTAAGGCTAAAGAATTTTCTTTTCAAGATTCAAGGTTAATACATGAATATATTAGCTAAAGTATAGAAAACGTTGACCCTTCGCGTACAGGGTCGTTCTCTGATGAGTACTGTGAGTTCGCAAATCCGTGAAACTTGAAACTGTTCGATTAACATCGAACTATGGTCGGAAAGTACATTTTTAAAAAAGTCATCGATTTCACCACGACATCGCCTTGATGGGACCAAAATACAGTGATCGCTAACGAAAACTAATGCTATTTAAAAAAAATCGATTACAGTTTTTGTTATCGACTGAGTCAGTTTCACATCGCCCCAACCAGGCGATGACTCGACCCACCCTGAGTATTTTATCCAAATCGATCGAGAAAAAAAAAAAAACATTAAGACGAGGTTGTTCCTCATCCCTCCAGCGAATGGTTCTAGCAGTGGAGGAATTTGGCTTTTCCAGTTTGCCAGTTTGCCAGTTTTAATGGTGGTTCGCGAGAGAGTATTAGAGGCATGGTTCGTATGCAGCAACGACTCGAGTCTACGACGTCGGATTAACGGGGTACGCGTTGGGAATAAAAGGAATTAGAGGACAGCGACCGTGTTACGCAGTTGAGTTTCGTGGCGAAACGTTGCCGGGAAGATGCGTGGATAGGGGGCGAGATGAGTGCGAGGGTGAGCGCGGTTGGGTTTTCGCGCGAGGTAAACGAGAGTGCGGCCAAAGCTTCGCCTCTCTCGGGAGGATGTGCAGATGTGTGTGGCTGTTGGAAGTTGCAGCCTAACCGAGGGTCGGAGAGCGAGAACAGATCCTGCTTCTCGCTGTGCCTTATACGGAAGGTCCTTACACACAATGCGATAATATTATACAAGAGCGCGGAGAGACCGAGTTGGAAGATCAGCGTAGCATTTGAAAACGAGCGCGAGACACAGCAGACACTTTGTCTCCCTCGTTATTCCACTCTGTTATCACTTCTGGAACTTTAATAAATTTATTTTAACCGCAGTTGGTGACGCGCTTCGAGAAAGCAAATGCACGATAGAACATATAGTATGATATAAGATATATAGTAAAATATATATCCCTGTATATATGTCGGTATCGCGAACAAAGTATGTAATCTTGTTCCTGAGGAATATTTATGATTCCCGGGTCTATGTGGGGCAACGCAAATTTTTACCTCGTGGCAAATATGTCCTCGGGAGATGACGCTGTATGTACTTTTCACACACGTATTTCTTATTTTCCGAGAGAAGGCTCGCGAAGGCGAGGGAGCACTGATGTATGAAATAAGGGGAGTCGGTCACAATGACGAGAACGTCAGGTGCACCGGGAGGCATCAGTGAACAGCTCGTTGGAGAAACGACATTGCAGCCTCCGGTACAAAAACGTATCGAGTCCTCCAGTGCATTCCGATAAACGATCTCGCTTCTCGATTATAGATTTTTGTTGTTGTATGTACCGTATATTCCAGTCACATAACGAGATTGCCGGGCGTTGTTATAAATGTTGCCTCCGAGCGCTTGACACGATTGTCGTATACAACTCCTAGACCTGCCAACCACTTTGCTTACACCTACGGGAATATCGTTTTGCGTATGAAATATGTTTCGCCGATGTATTCACCGATGTATCTAATTTGTATTCGAGTAGTCGCGCCACCGATGGGGTGTCGAGTTTGTTAGGGCAAGCGTTAGTGGATTACCAGCGCTGGCTGATATGCTAAATAGGATATTCATATTCAAAAGCGCGAATCGAATTTAAATGGGGTCAAAAGTATTCAAGCGCTATCGCTATCTTCGGCTCGCAATTGTGTCACTGGAAATTCGGTCAAAGGTATATCGTACGTGTTATACTTGTGTGAAAAAAATGTATGAATATGTTATATATATATATGCTTGCTTACGATATATATGCATGTGCTTCTGGTGGGTCGCACACTCCCGTTGAGTGTCTCCAAAAGACTTAAAATAATCAAAGCCTGGGCAGGAGCCCAGGGTTTCTCAGAATAATCAACCCTCCTTGATCCATCCCCCTGTAAGAGGACAGAATATTTCAGACTTGGGCGTGGGGGTTAGTTTCACTGAACGGGGAAAGGCTCCGTGTATCATGTAGCTGACCTTTTTCCATTGCGATCAGGAGGGAAAAGGTCACCTTCATCAAAAGGGACCTCCCTCTCCGTATGGTGAAGCCTCCCCCCCATTCGTGACACGGCGACGAGACTTTCATATATTATAGAGATATTTTTTATTCATCGTGAGTTGAAATGCGAAACGAAGAGTAAAACGTCGAGCCGTCGGCATTATACCGATTTTACGCGTTTAGTTATAAACGAGAGTTTGGTACAAGAGGGGGGAGCGCCAAAATGAGAACGTTTCATTCGGTTCGGGCGCGAGTAAAGTGGTAGCCGAAGTGCTCCCCGGATGCCACAATAAGCGTTCGCCGCCTTGCCAACCGTGAGAGGGTGGCTTTTACCCCGTAAGAACTTTGAACGAGCGGTCTACAAGACGAGTTAATGCATTCCTGTCTTTCGAACTGGCGACTCATCCGAAGTCGATGCTCGTTTGGGGGTTCTAAGGGGGAAAAAAAACTTGTTCAAACAGTCGAAGGTTCGAAGTTACGCGTAGCTTGCAAGCAAACTAATGTCAGTGTTCGTGATGGAGTTGATGGCTGATGCAAAAAAGTCCGTTCCAAATTCCACAGTGAGATGCAAATGTTGCAAAAAAAAAAAAAATGCTATAATCGATACGACTATCCCGGCGTTAAAAAAAAAATCTGAAATTCTATCGACTGTTTATCGCTCAAATGTTTCAAGTAAATATTTCCTTCGTCCATAGAAACACGCGGTGTATTAAGGGCTGCTGTTGCGCCGACAAAAGGAACTTTGAATGAATATCATTGTTACGACTGAAGCATTAATGTTGAACACCGGAGGCAGTGGTGTCAGTCTGGACGGCAGTGTTGAATTGTTGCAAACAGAGTTGTACGCGGAGTTTCTAACAGTAATTAAACTGAATCTACTTGGTTTCGAGGCAAGTGGCTAGCAAGCTGCCTCGGCGCCGAAGGCTAAAACCGCGCTCCGGAGAATTCACTGAAAGATGTACCTGTACGACGTGTACAGCTCTACGTATCTCGAATTATATCGCAGTCACCGAGAGTACCCGTCATTCGCAACGGTGTGTGAAAATTTAATTTCCATACAGAAATCCTTCGACGTTATGCGACGTGTGCGGGAGACCACCGTTGCGCGAAGCGTTCGAGGGTTTGCCCGGAAACTTTTTCCCCCTCTGCCGTATCGACCGTTCCCCCTGGCAGCGGGAGCTCCGTTTCTCGTATTTATTGGGGCCATTTTTATCCTCGATATAAAAATGTATTCAGCGAAGCGTCGGTGGAAATTACACCATTCGAAGGTCCGACCCCCCTCCCCTTCGCGTTTCTATATCCTCGTGCTCTCAGGCTCTCGCAGTACCCGGGCATCCGGCGCCCGGAGAAATCGAAGCGATTCGGGGTGCTAAGGAGAACGATTTGCGGCCACCGCCGGATCGAGTTAAGCTCTCGATCGAGATGGATGGCAACACTTCGGTATACGGTCGCCGGTAAAAGTATTTTCGAGCTGAATCTTATCGATCGTATATAACAAGCGATGACAATCCTTTTAAACTTTAACTTCGGTAAATGTAGGATGTAAACCTTCTTTACCGCGAAGTCTCCACATCGCTGCCGCATAACGCAGCCTTTTTAATTAGTTTTATTTCGAAAAATTGCGTGGAATTAAAAACGGGGTGCACAAAAGTAGAATTAAAACGACAAGATTGTCGGATCTCGCGGAGGGAGATGTTGAGCGTGAGAATAAATTATCGACGACGGAAATGACTACGCGAAATCGCACGGTGTCGCGCCGAGCGTAGCATGTTCTGTATCTATGAGCAATTATTAATATCCAGTGTGCATGTAAAGCAGGAAAATTGATGAAGAAGAAACTTTCTCAAATTACTCCATCGTTATTGAAGAGCGGAAGCTGCGCCCGCCGGTTAAATTAATGACGATAGTCGGGTAGTCGTTTCGTGGAGTACGATGGTAGATAGCTGCTATCACTGGCCTCACCGGGCATGGGAAATCTTATTCATCCCTGTGACGACATTATACGAGGAGCGGAGTGGGCGTTTCGCGTCGTGGCCTCTCCCGCTATTATTAAACATTTTCCCTCAAATATGTAGCAACTCCTCGGGCACACAATTTATAGGCAATATCCTGGCCTATTATTTCCGGAGAGCGAGAGCAGTTATGTAAAACAAACCGGGTTCCCGCACCCTGTCCCTACTTCTGCAGTATGTTCACGGAGAACCGACGAGAGAAAAAATAAGAGAAGAAAAAAAAACCATAAAGGAAAAGGTAAAAGGTGCGAACAGTAGGGAAGCGAAGAAACGCTCTTCGGCGGTTCGGAGAAATCCAAATAGGGGTGAAAAAAAAATTACGAGTCACATTATCGGGAAAAAATTGCGTCACACGATATGTGTTTGCATAGGATATAAGGTGAAAAAAAAAAGTTTATCCCCAAAGCGTTTCGAGGAGAAAGAGGTATAATGTTGTCCCGCTTTGGATCTTCGCATAAGGAGATTGTTTCCGTAACGTAGTAACCTTAAACCACCCTTATCTACGGGACTTTTTCACATGCCTGCACGTAGTGATACTGCAGATATGCACGTGCGTCGAGATGTTGGACACCGGAGGCCTTTTGTTTCAGACCGAGTCGTAGGGCTGGGTGCAGAACGTTTCCAGATAGTCGGTTCGTTCGCCCGTCGACTCGGCTACCCCGGGTGTCGCGTTCGGTGGAACCAGCATTCCCATAAATAAGGGATGGAGGGATCCGAGGGGCTGCGTGCACCCTCGACCGACCGAATTCGCGCAGTCCTACGTCGAGGCATTCGCTGGTCTGTTCGGATGGCCCTGGAAGCCCGGATATAAATACGGCGCCGCGTTTAGGGACATTAAGTTTCGGAAGGGTAGAATGCCTCACCGTTGTCCGGTGTAATATGGAGGCTGTCCGTTTTCGCACGAGCTTTAATATATATTCACCGAGGGTGAACAGGAAATTTACTTTGGATTGATGCGTCGATTTTCCGCATCACTTCGGTGATGCGGTGAATCGGTTGGATAGCTTTCGATAAATGTGTGTGTGTGTAGCTGTGTTCGTAAAATAATGTTGACAAACCAGCAAATTATTTAAGTCCGTTTAATTTTCATCGATGCATACGTGTGTCGGTAGTATGTCGTTGAAAGTAAATGTACGCTATAATATGAAAGAGTAGGTTAAAAGTATTACATCCGTCCGGCAAGGCTGAAGAGTAGAGCTTTGATAATTGAGCAAGCATGGCATTGATGCAACGATTAGTTACCTCGTCGGAGCGAATTATAGTTCCATTATTGGAGGATTTGATTTAAGAGTCATCCGGCAGGTAGGGGGATTTGGCAGCGGACGTGATATTAACCACTGAATCAGAACGGCGGAACTTAGTCATTGCGATTGGTCGGAAATCCTGAGGGCGGGAAGGGGATAAGCCCAAGCAGAGAGAATCCCACTCTCCCATAATCCTCGGCAAACTTGAGACAATATCGATTCGCATCTAGGACGGATCGATCTATAGTAATATACTATATACATACGTACAGATATAGGCATAAGGTATAGGTTCGCCGGGTGATTAGTGGGAGATGGTTGGGAGACCGTAACGAGCTTCGGCTACCAATTTCGCGGAGTTCGACCGGAGAGTTCATGGCAGTGCTCCGGGCATAACTAGACGCTCGGTTGGGCGAGTGCGTGCTGCTCCGTGGGACTTAGGCATTCGGTATATAGCATCCAAACTCCCGACGTTGTAGGGATGCGAGCACGAAAGCGTGCTTCTCCGATCGTGTCTCGCCGCAGTCCTTGCACTGGCTTTGAGATAATCGCGTAGAGAAGAGGAGAGTCTGCGAATAGGTAGAGGAACCTACGAGTATCGCTACCGGCGAGCGCGAGTTGCCCCGGAGTGCACGGCTCGACAAATTAAATTTATATCTGATCGAAAGATTACCGGGGGATCCTGGCGGCTTCTACCGAGCAGCGATGAGATCCAGACGAATATACTATTAAAGGAACAATTACGAGAAAAAAAAAAAAAGAATAAAAGTTATTTCATCTAAACTTCTGCACTGGTAATCGGGTTATATTTTGACCATTTCGAAAGTCTCACTGACGCAAATTTATTCGCACGGGAGTACATGTATCAGGATTAATCAAAGTTCGGGCAAAACGGACCCGTTTTCTTCATTTGAGATTAACTTTTTTTTTCGCGAAAAATCATAAGTCCGAAAGTATAAAGGAAGTGTTGCGAAAAACAAACAAAATAGTTAATGTGGCCATTTTATTTGCGGCCTTTTTTAATAACCATCACGCGTCGATAGTGTAACGGCAGGCGTGCCGAATGTCATACGGCAATGTTTCTCATTCGAAAATACTCTCGGCACACGAAGCGATACAGTTTATAATACTCTTAACAACTGGTCTGACCGGCTCCATCCGTTTCTCCTTACGGGAGGGAAGATCCGTGGGATGAGGCGACGACGACGACGACGCCGCCGACGACGACGCAGCAGCAGCAGCCGTGTCCCGTTCCCCGGCTGCAATTTTACAGGACTGACAGGCTCGCCTTCGTATCACTACTTTGTCTCACCACTTCTGACGTCGGGTTAGATAAATAACGTTAGATAGAGGAAATATACAGCGAGGGTATGGCCTGAGACTGGCGCGGCTCGAATGGAAAGAGGTCCAAGAGAGCTCCTCCACGGGTATATCACTCCTTCGCGTGCTCTCCCGGAGAAGAACACAGAGAGATTCCCGTCTCGTGGCTATCTACGAAACGTCATCCCGAATTGCTCTCGTTCGTTGTCTGATTTTGGCAACCAAAAACGTTTTTCTCTCATCCTTGCGTCCCTCTGAGTCTGTCTCGTCGGCCGATCGTCCGTCTTCCTGTTTGTGTGTGCCCTCTTTTTTTTTCGCCATCCACTCCCGTTACGATACACCCCATTGTGCAACGCACTACGCCTCGTCCTCGGTGAAACTAAAGATGGCAACGAAGGAAAAACAACGTTTCGCTGACATTAAGAGGCGAAACGGGTATCGAATTTCCGAAATTGGATTCTTCCGTTGTGGCGCCATTTATGACTGCGTATTATCCAAACTTCCATTCCGGTTGTAGCGCACTGTGTGTATTCCGGACGATACGAGAAACAGCGAACGGAGTTTCCTCGCCGATCTCATCCTGATTGCTACGTACCGGAAAATACTTTTGGTATACCGCGAGCTGGACTCGGGCTCTCCACCCGCCTCGTCCAACTTGTGTACTCCACATAACAAGGATCACTGTTGTTTAGGAGTTAAAGAAAGTTCGGCCGAGCCGTTAAGCCAGTAATCTCACGGGAAATCTAACATCACATGAACCCAGTTAATCGAAGACCAGACATGTATACGCCGCGAGTGGGTACACACCCAGTAAGCCAATGAGAAATTCTTCTCATGTGAGTAAGTAGATCCGGAGAAGTATACCTACTTACACATCGTCAGAGATCAGTCGAAAGGGATATCTCCCTCTCTCGGTAGAGAGTATTCGAGAGCACGTACATCCGAGCTCGAAATCTCTCGCTCGTTCTCTCGTTTCCCTTTCTACTAGACGACTGTGGGTTCGCTTCGGTTTCCCTCTTTCCCCGGTTCCGTACGGATCCTCGTTTATTATTCAAATGGCTTATTCCGTCGGGCTGTCTTATACGACGTCACGTGTCACGTAGGCCTTAAACTATTTATCCGTGAGACACTCGGTTTTGGCCCCGTCCACTGATTTCATTACGATATTGCACCGAGACGCAATGAAATTTCGGAGCGTCTACCGAGAAATTTAATTTTCCAACTCGTTATGTAACATCCGTGATATGATAATAGATAATTCTCCGAACGGTCGTCTGTTGCGGGCCAACCGAATGGGTATTAGAAAAATAAAACAAGAGGACGAGAAGGCAATCGGCGGCCGCACGCGCGTCGAAGAAATAATGTCCCTTGCACTTTCGGATTACAATCTTATGGGACCGTTGGGGGATAAGAATGGATTCCGCGGGCGGGGTGAAAGTCGTCCGGTTTCGATTACGAGCGAGAACCGACGGGAGCATCGGGGCAGGTGCTGGGACATTGATTTCCGTAAATTGCTTTCGCTATTTTCGACCCTCATCCCTCTCCCGTTCAGATCCACCATAGATCTTCGGCGAGGAGGGTCTATCTCTCTGTCCTCGCGATAAGAATTCGTTTCGGTCTCACAATGGTTCCTTTCCTCTTTTTTTTCGTGGAAACATGATAAGGTCCCTCGATCCGACAAAGATTTCGAGCATTTTTCATTGACTTCTAGATTGGACAGATGCCTCGGGGATAAATGAGATCGACGGATAAAAATGGTCCATTTATAAAAACATTTTTCCAGCATTCCCACTTTTTTTAAACAATTTTTTTAATAAAAATAAATTTTTTCTTTTCACGGAGAAATGTTAGATTATCAAGCTGAAGATGGTCGGTGCATGTGCGACGCGAAGCTCTTCCGTAACAGAGAAATGGAGTTCGCCGTAAGATATGAACGCGTTGGGACAATATTTATGGGTTCCGTGAGAGACTCCCGAATGGAACGTCAGCGGGCAATCGGTCCGTTGAGATTCCATGTGAAAATAACGTAGCAATAACACGTTCGTACCTTGTTCAATCGTAGGTAGATGCAATCTTGGTCGTCGTCGTCGTCGTTGCGACCCGGCGTACGGGAAAGAGAAATATTCGAATTCGCAATAAGGCGATCGTGCGGGCTCACGATATACCCCGGCGTATGGAAAAAGGCCAAAACGTTATTGTTCGAGTATACGTTACCGTTGTCTCTCCGTTCCTCCCCGCGTCTTTTATCTGTGTTGAAATTGGATGATTGTCGTGGCGTGTGACGACCGGTCATCCGTGGACGAAGGTCGGCGATAATTCAACGACGGACATTCCGACGTCGGTGCAACCCGCTCCCACGCACCGTTTTTCAGATTACGAGGTTTCACCGTTCGTCTGACTACCATGAAATCACTCTACTCTCGGCTTCTTTCAAGTAAAATATTTGCAGTGTATTTATATTCGAAACGATCCAGTAGACCACGGTGTGTCTACTTATGTACACCAGAGCTCACGCGGACCGTCGAGAATTACCGGGTTTATTTATTGCCCACCGGAGCTCGTCGCAGTTCACCGCTGCACTCGCCGGCCTTTATCGCCGAGATAATTATTTGCTCAGACCGTCTCGGTCCTTATCGTATATGTGTATATTCAATCACTGCGGTACCATTCTTTCGGTCGTTTACTGCACCGAGATATTCCGCTCGCCGATCGTTAATAGCAAATTATCGTTCGATGCACAGGTTAATACTGGCGAGCGAGAGCGCATAGGGGGGGGGGGGGGGGGGGATCGTTCGACGGGTGGGCGGAGAGATATTGCGTTACACGAGATAAATAACAAACAAGAGTCGGAGCCGCGGCCACGCGCGAACGACTGTTGTGCATTACCACCCGGTATAATCTTGTCATCCTCTTACATCGCGCCAAGATACTAATAGCCTGTATGCTGTATCTTGGCTCTCGCTAATTTATCTCTCTCGAATAAACCGGCCATCGACGCGTCGAGCGTTCACCCTCCGGATTTTCCGATCTAGGATACACCGATACATCGAGCACAACGCTCGTGCACCTTATTCGCTCGTACAGTTGACTCTCCTTCGTTTCTTCGAAATATTTTCACAAGCAATTTCGCTCTCTCCACTCGAGAATTTCTTTCGCCAACATCGGAGATACTTCTCTCGAAGGTGACTCAGAAAATTCGCCGAGTGAGCGGGAGTTCGCCGGGACGACAATCGCGAAGAAGGGGCGAACCCCGCGACGATCCAGAAACAGCGGCAGTCCCGCCGTTGGCTTCGATGTCTCTGCGAAAATTGAGACGCCTCCGCAGACCACCTCCAACCGTCGACCCTTTTTGTCCTCGTTTTCTTGTATTTCCTCTTATTGTCAGCGCACCTCCTCCTCGTCGTCGTCGTCGCCGTCGTCTCTCCTCCGTGACTCGGTCCACCTCCGCGCCGTACGTAGCAAACTACGTCCACCCACTTCCCATTTAGCGCGGAACACCTCGGACCGTTTTGCAATCGGGTATTATCCACTCGGCACTTATCCCTCTGTTATTCGTTGCATCTCCGGCTACGAGACTCTCCTTTTTCACGCGGACGGATTCTTTCTTTTTTCTTTCGTTGCATTTGATCCACGTACACGGGCCTCAGCTACACGTTAAAAAGCTTCGAATATTTAACAAACATTTTGCGTCTACGAATATCCGGAATATTCTTCATGTTGGTTAAAAAAAGTAGTCCTTTGACGAACAGCATTTTGAAACGAAAATTTTACAATTCCGAAACACAAAATAATTATAAAATCACCAAGAGAAAATGGTGGGCATTTCGTCGATAGAAAGTCCATTGTAAATGAATAACCTTTTTCACCGTGTACAGTCGAGTTTTAATTATTGTTATTATTATTGTTATTATTTTTAACGAAGATTTCATTTTGTTCATTACCGTTCTTGTTTTATCCGCTATCGCATTCTCACATTCTCATCGATGTCGGATCGCTCGCGTATCGTGAACTCGCTTGCGGGTTCATACGAAACATATTCGGTTCGCTGTACAAGCTCCGCAAGCTCGCCGGTATCAGGTCCATAACCCAGCCAGATGGAGGCTCACCGGAGAGGTGGCTCTTGTTTCAACGTTCCGGCTCCTGTGGATGCTCCCGCTGATGCACCTCCTGCCCCTGCAATACACGAGAGAGCCCGCGAAGCCGATGTCGTGCCCACACCGAGATCATATCTTCGCCAATTACGCGGACCTCGTTCGGTGCTTTAATGATCGCAAACGGAGGCTACTCGTTTCATCACTCGTCCGTCTTTCCCCCCATCTCTCTCTCTCTCTGCCCCCTCATTCTCATCTTTCTCTTAGATCTTGCGGCATTCGCTTTTGACTGCCGACGACGAGATTTCAGCAAGGGCGTCGTACTTGAGAAGGCAAGGAGCTCTAAAGCTGAATTAAAAATTATTGACGAAATAGAAACATAATGAAACCTCTTAATAGTGTGGTTCACAATTAGAAACAAAATTTAACTGAGTACCAATGACAATTGTAGCATTAATTGTCATTGGTACTCAGTTGGTTGAATGTTTTCACCGGAATTTGCTCAGCCCGAATAGTAATCATATTTTTTTTTTTTTTTAATTTCGTCGATTGCCACGATTGTTTCTGCCCGACTCCAAAAATCTTTATCGTCATAATAACAGTCTTTCCGGTCCCTGGAAGTGATTTTTCTTCTCGACCACTTCTCGTCCACCTATCTATTATTTTTCCCGTCTTTTGCCGCAGTAATATATCGAACGATGTTTTTCTCGCTGGGGCGAATAGCAACGCAAAACAAGACTATCGGCGACGAACGCACACAGATTCGACCTCGCGTGTGGGTCGACGCGGTGCAAAACGCGCGACATAAACGTCCACTCCGATATAATTGAGTGCGTGGATTTTATCGCTCGGTGTGAGACCTCTGTTCAAGCGCGAACTTAACATCTCAGACGCGCCTTTCTCTTCTCGCGAAGAGACACGCGTTACGAGATTATGGCAATACGCATACGTACACCCGTCGAAATTACACAGCGCGTTCTCGCTCCGCGGATGCGGGAACTGCACCGTTAGAGAAGCGAGAATAAGTAATTCAACCGGCTAGACGTTGACTCCGATATTTCCCCGCCGGAGATCATACATAAACTTACATAACTTCAGTGGTTAGAATAATTTTACAACTAGTTCCCGAGATAGTAATAATTTCGTTGAATTTATTCGATCAATCGAGTACCGGCCGGCTCGGTTGCATTATACACACACGCATTACTTGTGCGTGTGTGCGACTCCCGGAGGAAGCCGAGAGATCGTTGAACTGATAATCCTTAATAATATTACTTTGCCGCTAAAGCTTTGATTGACGACAGCTTTACCGGTCACTTACTTTACTCGTTTAATGCCTATAATTTGTCCAGTTAAGTCCGGAGTAATTGATATATCGCGAGGGGCTCCTCACGAACGAGGCGCCGACCGAGTTATTTCCACATTTCCACGCGTATGCACCCGCGAGAACACGTCCGCGGACGTGGGGCAGCGGAGGAGCGAGAGATTCCACATCTCGATTGGGTACACTTACTCAGGTATCGGTCGAGAATTGCGAGGCAATCAGACCTGTCTCGGGTCGTGCAGCTGCATATCATTCGACGTGGATTCACGTGGTTTTCCTACCGACGCGATTACCCGGGCACCGTGTGATTATCGGAGAAATCCCTGTTATGACAAGCACCAGTTGGCGCTGCATATGAAGGCACAAAACACAGCCAAAACGATAGTTCGAATGCCTCTACATGCTGGAATGATCCAACGGCTCGTTCATGAGTCGACTCCCGGGAGAGACCTTGCTTGCTCGACTAGTTATCGGAAATCGCGGCGAGTAGAGATAAGTACGTTCGGGAAGAAGAAGAAGAAGTGGAGGAAAAAGAGTAAGAAGACGAAGAAGCGGGAGGAGGCTATATCCATATTCCAACGTTATCTTCTTCTGGACGGCTCTATCCGCCCTGCTGGAGGTTGTTCCCCGTCTGCTTCCCTGAGTTTCAGCACGCTCGCCATGCAGCTTCCCTTTCTTTTCTTCTCTCTTTTTTTTTTTTTTCTTCAAAGGACGCAGAAAGCGCACGCTGTGAAAACTTGGTCCCTCGATGCTACCGCAGCCGCGGGGAACCTTTGCTCGCGAAGATCGTACATAACTTGCGGGCGCTCCTGCTCCTGCTGATCCGTTCAAGAGCATGAGCCAGGGCTCGCCTAGTTTATCGAGACTTAGGGATACTTACGAGAGCTCGTATACTCTGTACTCGGTTGCGCGTAAGGGGATTTTCGAGTTAAGTGCGGCGGAAGGTGCAACGATGCTGCGTTGAAAAGTGGATTCGGGAGCAACAGAAAGAGGCGACGTAGAGGATAGGTCAAAAGGAGATTTACAAATTTCGGCCACTGCCGAATAATATGATCGGATAAGTAAATAAATTACGTAGGTACCTTGGTAAAAATTTTACAGAGTTACATCACGCCCTGATAAGCTCCTAGCAAAGCCTTTTCGGAACCTTATCATGTCCCGATTTGATACTAGGATATTACATTTTTACTAGGATAATACCGTCGGGATTTAACCGTCGATGCGGCAGTTTAGGTGGTGAAAAAAAAAAAAAACGTACGAGCATCCAGCTTCCGCGAGAGCTACTTTATACCGAATAGGTACCCAAATCTCGATGAGCGATACTGTAAAACAAAGCGCTTTTTGAGACCCTCCTAAACGCCTTTATTCGAAGTCAATCGAGTTCCGTAGTAGCGTAAACAGGAGAGCACAGAAGCACAGAAGCTGGTAGCGTTCGCCGAGTGGTGGGCAAAATGCACGGACAAAGGGGGAGGTAGAGAGAGCCTGAGAGAGTTCAGCGGGTGCACGAATGCTCGGGAGCCGTATTGGTCGACGAGGTGTTCGGAGTCACACAGACGGTCTCTCGGACGCGGTCAGGTGTGGTCTGCGGTCTTGCCGTTTCCCGAGGTGCTCCACGGTTGGGCCAGGCGGCTGCCCATTACGACGAATTAATTAGGAAAGTCGACGTCATAAAACGATGCGCGCGTTTAATTAATTCGAGTCCCGGTGCCGGTGGACAAAGGTCGCCCGAACTTCCCGGCAAGCGGCGGGCCAAGTACCGGCCGAAATTCCTCGGGACTCATAGGACCACCGAAACCATTCGGTCGGGAAGCTGAACAAGATAGAGCGGATTCTCGCGTACGCTTTATGCTCAAAGCACACTACATTTTACTGTACACTCAAGCTGAGCCGTACCGGGGAGGGAGCGTCGTGACACAACGGGCATAGGGGTAGCGCACGTGGGTACGTGTTTCACTCGAAGAGCCTCGGCGTACGGAGCGCCGAGTTATACCGAGACCGCAACCCTTTGGAACTCGTAAAGCAGAGCAGCGTGCGGGTGCGAGCGCCGGCGAATGTAACGTAAGGCGATCCCGTAACTTGCGGCACCAGGACCGGCGACGTTGCACCTTGAAATTCGCCTATCGGCGAGAGGGAAGAGCCACCCCCGTCGTTTCACTCGGCGGTTTTAGGCGAGAGCTTATCGGACTCTCCCGTAAATTACACTACATCCTTCGCGAATCTTACTTTAAACTGCGCAATTTTCCCTCACCTCAATTTACAACGATTTTATTCCCGCAGCTGTACTCCCACGGCGAAATCGTTGCGGTGTCTCGGTATCGGTGCTCGAGCTACGTATTTTTTACCTCGTAACACTTTATACCGGCATATCGTACGATTTTCGCTAAACTTTACGAGCGAACGTTTCGAGCGGTATGCTGCAAAAGCGCGTGTTTGGTCCGGCGATGTTTTGGTCCGCGGTGCGCTTTGCCGATCGCGTCATTCGATTATTGTACGAATTTGTGCGGGTTGAAATTACACTACACGGGGGTGGAATGAACGACTGTACGACGACGATGACGGGTTTAAGGGATTCACTGTCTGTCGCACTTTACGACTTTTAGGCCAGTGGGCGAGGAAAGTTTCGGCGTATGAATGATGATAAAATATTACATTTCACGTAAAATTAAGTCGGACTCGTTCGCTTATAAAATTGTGGAGCGACTTAGCGAGGTGGATTCGTCATTCGCTGCTCGCCCACTTTGCTCCTAGTGTAATTGCGTTCTCGTGCGAGGTGCACTGGTGAGCGTTACGAGTGCGCCGCAGTCGTTCCCTCCTCGTGTCTGTTTATAGCCGAGTTTGTAGTCTCAACGTCCTCCTCGTATATATACACGAGAGGGACGGAAATTTGCCGTGAAATTTTGGGTAACCGGCGCCAGAGGAGTCTGCTTTCGAGAGGATCATGCGAGCCTCATACTCTCCGTTGGATGGTCCTCCCTCCCTTGCGTGTGCGAGGAAGCAAACTTTGCATCTCGTAATCTCGTAAGAGGGACGGAGAATTGTATCGTCGTTTGGGTTAGCCTCGATCCAAAGTTCCTCGGCTATGCAACGGGCTTAAGTCTGGGGGGCACGTTTCTGTTTAACGTCGTGAGAATAAATTTTATCCGGTGCCTCGGTATCTCTGATACTCGCGCACAACGGTAATGGAAATAATAGTACGGAGATCCCGAAAACTTGAGCATGCAGCCTCCTTGCATTAACGGTAATTACAACGAATTTGATTTGTCGCGAAATATTGTTCAGAGAGTCCGGAACGAGCATTGCGTTGCGTGTGCGAAATCGTGCAAAGACCGCCGGTCGTTGGCTTTCTCGTAGAGGAAGCTTTTCGAGCGACAGAAAGGATTAAGAATTAATTCGTTGAACCAACGATTAATTCCGGAAAAAGCTGCGATAATTTTTTCGACGAGATCTCGAAATACTTTGCTCTCGTCAATGAAAAGTTTTCTCTATGAGGAATCTAAATGAAAATTGTCTCCTGTCATTCCGCGTGACAATGTTACCGAATTACATTGCGCATCTGGAACGAAAGCGAGGAAAGCTTCGGTGAAAAAAAAAATAAAAAAATAAAAAATGGCGACATGCGCAACGGGTTCGGGTGAAAGGTGCGGAAGACTTAAAAAAAAAAAATTCGCGAGGGTGCGAAGATCGATCGTAAGAGACACAGGAACGAAGGAGCGAAGGGAGAAGAGCCGAGCGTGCGAGGCGCGACGGTGTCAGACATATAGAACCGTCAAAAATGGACCATCTGCGTGCTGTCAGCGCACGCAGCCGCCATTGAAATATTTCTTCGCTGGCTGCAGGATTCAGCGATGGGTATGAAACCCCGGAGATTCTGAGTTATTGGGCGAAATGTGGTAGAGCAGGCGTAATGAAAAAATACTGTCACGCAGGTATCGAAATAGGGGATGCTGCGCTGCCGGTGGTTCGCTGCCGTGCCCGGGGGTGGCTTGTCATCGCGATACATTTTTCTCTCGCATGATAAATTCAATATGACCTCGGAAGCAGATCCAGACTGATAAATGCATCGTATAATTCCTTCCTCCGCGCACGTGTTCGCCGAGGATATAAAGAGGCTGTTATCTATCCCTTTCTCACTTGCAGTCTGTCCGAAATTTTCTTGCGCGCTGCCAAAGCTATTCACACTATCGACGACGGGGCTATTATGTCCACTTGGATGGAGTCCCAATTAATTAGGCTTAAATGGCAAAGCTTAGTGGACGTTAGTTTCCCGAATTTGCGCTACGTTGTCCTGGATGTCTCCAAATAGTTTAACACCATCAGCCCCTTCGCCCCCTCCCGTCTCTCCCCCCGCGGCTGTTTTCACTCCGGAGGGAAACGGGTCTGATGGCACTTCGGGCGTTACCGTCGTGAATGTAAATCCTCCGCGGTGCGAGACCAAGTAGAGCCTCGCCGAGTTGCTGCCTCTCGCTGATGGTGAGGTTTCTCTCGCCTTTCCAGCTTCTCAGCTCCCCGACTCCGCCGGGACTTGAGATCTTCAATTAATTATAGTTGTTAATTGGTCGGCACTGAGTTGAGTTGTATCGGTGGTCTCTTCTCTCAGACGATTAGGTACTCGACCGCGGTATGCCGTTTGATGCTTGCGGGCCAGGATGGGAGAGGAAGGACAGCGGTTTCGCTCATACAACATTCAACGTGTGCCCGCGCGACCGCCGACTCTATAGATTGACTTCGTATTTCCACCAGGCGCACGATCATTTACCAGACTAATGCCCTATCAATTATCACCACCGTAATTGGCTGCTAGTCGCTAGATATATCGAATTTAAAAAAAGAGGAAAAAATACGCCGAATACTTACCTTGAATACCAGTTTGAAAACGAGACATCATCGAACCCGGGTATAGTAGCAGTGTGCGGATATTAATATATATTCAGTATCTATTTAAAAAAAATATGATTACAGAAAATGCTTAAAAAATAAGGGTACTATTTTTTTTAGATAAGGCCCTATCGAAATACGAGCCATAAATTTTGTACCGTTTTGGAGAAAAAAAAATGTTATCGCGTCTAATATTATTATTATTTTTTTAATCCGTGTTACAAAGATTAAGCGATTTTGGAGCTCGCTTTACCGAGGCTCACGGGGGAAATAGCGTTAAAACTATAAGTTCACACTCGATGTTAGGTGCACGTAGTTCAAGCATATAACTCCTCAAACTTCGGCTAACCGCCCTCTTCACTTGTTGAATTGAAAACCCCCAGGAAATGAATTTATCCTCTGGGCGCAAATTTGCGGTACGCTTTACGCCAACTTTTTAATAACGTTGTCGAGCATCGCAGTCTCGTGTGCCTCTCGGAACTATCTGGCCTCGGGAGTTTCGGTGCATAAGCGTGTGCACTATGCCGGATGTCGGTAGTTACCGCGCGTCTCCTAAATCACCAACTTCTGAAACGGGTCTGTGACGCAGAGAGACACGTGGAAAGTAGTCGTGGCACACGAGAAGTGGCTGGAAGGATCTAAAAAAGCGCGTGCCCGTAGGCCGTGCCCTCTCTCGCGCGGTACACATAGTGCAATATATCATAGAGAGTAGGAGACTCGTCGTCGTCCAAATACTCGTGCATCATTCCCGTTGATGCGGTGTAGGAGTCTGGAGAGTCGGAGCATTGTACAATAATAATAAGCCAACAGCAGCCGGCAACTACCGGCCGGTAGTTCAAAGTGATATTACTCCTACAACATCGCATCCCTTGTGCCTCCGCAAACGTAATGAATATTCAAACAAAACGTTGTTTATGTACCAAAACAAATATATAACTAATGTTTTCCAAATATAAACTCCGACCGAGATATATATATACATAATGTATAGTGCATTTATAAAATTTGACGTACATTCTCCATTTTCAGATCAGAAAAAAAATGTATATTTTTCTGTGACAGCGATACGCTACGCCTTAGTCAAGTAGGTCGTAAGAAGTTGATAAAGCGGTAAAGAGTCTGGCGCTAGTAGTGCAAGCGCACGTAGTGTAGTTGCAGGTAGTCATTTTTTTTAAATGTGGCACGAACTATTCAGAAAAATTGATCGACAATAGATAGTGTAAGCAACTCTACAAACATCAATGAAGAAACGATAAATTCGACGAGTCACTTAGGGTTCATGATATAGAAATAAATAAAAATTAACGATTGGCCATCTCATCCTGAATTAGCCTACACGTGGGGAGAAGCATGGTCCGACCAGCCTCGCACCGGCATCGATGACAGAGCTTGTCGCCGTGCAATATTCCAGGGAGTATCGCGAAAACGGGTCGGATGTCGAGTGCGAGAGACGGTCGTTAAATTATGTAGTCGGTGCGAGTCGCGTGGGTCCAGAACGGTTACTAATTCCCACGTGATCCCGTCTCACGATTGCAGACGCTCGGTTCGTTCCTAGGAGCAAAGTACGCTGGAAGGTTGCAGCCAGTACGACCGGATCCCAAGTTTCGCTCGTGATCGACATTGGTCGAGGGTCCCGTCCGGAGTCGTCGTTTCGGCGGCGGCACTTTGTCCACGTCATCGGAAAGAAGCGTATCGATGACGGTGCCCCAATGTGGAGAGCGACAATATTGGCCTCCGGTCGAAAGTGGAACGGAGGAGACGAAAACAAAAATAAAGCATCGAGGACCCGGTCGAGAGCCAAAGCGGGCCAAAGATCGCCAAGATTTCATCCGAGAGTGCGAGTGGCCTGGGGTACACATTAGCAGGGACTCCCTTTGTAGCGCGTAAAATAGCGTGCGCTCGATGGTGCAGTCCGCGTCGTCTAACTTTCTTTCTTTCTATTTTTTTTTTTCGCTACCTCACTCCCATTTTTCTTTGTTGGCCCGGGCACAATGAAGGATGCAACCTTTTGTGAAGAAAAATAGGACACAGTATACATGTATACCTTGTGTAGTACATTGCCTCGTAGAAGCACCGTTTTAATACTCTTTGTGGAAGTAATGCACGTGCGATCTGGAGTATGTACAATCTAGAATACGTACCTACCCCTCTACGCTCTGCCAACCAGCCAGTAACACACGGAGTTACGTGCACATGCACATCCGAGAGTGTACGGACTCTTTACTCAGCTCCCTCTCGTTTCGGAGCAGCACTATACGACCAAGTAGGTCTACGCCTCGAAGAACGGATCTATAATACCCTATCCTCGTTGTCGCGGGAGGAAAGCATGTTCACCTTGTATAAGCGGAACGTCGTAACGTCCGACACGCTCGTTCCTCGTTGAGTTGCAATGTCTTTACAACAATAGTCGAGAGAGTTTATCGAGCTTGTATGCGGTACACAGGTGCGAGCATGGGAATTAGGCGGGTTATTATTGTTACGCCTGATTACGACACCTCGCGAGGAAAAAACTGACGACACTCGATCGGAGTTAATCCTTCGGACCAAAAAATACATTAAATATGGTCCTGGAACGAAGTCCTGGACGACTAACGAAACCGTTCACCAAAAGTCAAGTGCGACGTTGATATTTTTTTTTGCGCCGAACCTGAATCGAACAGCTGTTTCGGCCAGAAGTCAAGCACGACGTTGACGTTGAAAAAAGTTGAAAATGGACATTTTCATATCGCATCCTCATAATGTTCCTTTATTCGCAAGCTTCTTTTATGAGGAAGCCAAGAACACCGAAAATACTTTCATATCGAACAAGCTTTGCGATTAAAGGGATGAGGAAGCGATATGAAAATTTTAATGTTCAACGTTTTTGTAGGGTTAATCATTTCTGTGGGTCTTATTCAGAACTCTTTTAACTCTTCTACATTGTATTTTTAAGTGCGAGGTGTCGAGCTGTGTGGGACGATGCATGGAAGGGTTGAAAGCTCGCAGGTCATTCCTCGATCCGTGCTCGCCGTTCTGATCGCGTTTGTCGGGCCATAGTCTGCGTGGAATGTATAGGCGTGGCTCATCGCTTCATCGTTGATTCTATTTAGTAAATCGAAGGGGTGTAGTAACCCGCGCTCACTCCAACGCCTAATAGGGGGTTGACACACGCTCGACACCCGGACAAAGACAAAAACGAACAAAGAGCTTTGTTTTTCTAGATAGACTGTCGATGAGCGTTCTCTGTCCGGGGTAGATACTATCACGTATAATACAAGAAATAAAAGTCGAAACTGAGTGATTCAAATTGGTGAATTGAAATTCAATCGAGCAATAATGCAACGCAGCAGATGAGCGAGTTATTCCGTACCCTTCTTTCATATTTTAATTTTTAAATCCTTATTTTTTTTTCAATCGTAGATAGCGACAAATATTATCGATTGCCGCAGTTACGTATTCGTATCGGTGATTTACGGAGTGAGTAGAGTGTTATAAGATTGTCACGACGATTTCCCGGTACATTGGCCAAAATGGAACGGTGCTCTGCGAGAGAAATACTGTATATCGTGGAGACGCTTCGCTCCGCATCGGGAAAGTGCATTTAGCACTTATTGAACCCGCGCGTGCCGGCGCATACTCTATAAATCTTGCAAAGGTTGCATGAAGACCCGGTGCACGGAGACTCGCGCGCTTGCTCATGGCTCGATGCCGTTGGTGCAAAGTGTGCATAATCGAAATTAGGTATCGACAAGTATTTGAGCTCGGGATGTCTGAAATATATGTTGCCCAAAAATACTTCTACTCCATTGCTGTGTATGACACTGGGATTCGTTTAGTGCGACTGCTTAGTTTCAGGCTTAAAGAAATAATAATAACAAATTTGTCGATATTAAATCATCAATCATCATTCAATGAATAAATGATATTTGAATACATATCACGTTATCGATATAATTACTTACGGACTTCGAGACGCCAAAGTGCACAAGTACTACACAAAGGCTACAGTACATTTTTTCGGCAGTTCATTGATTTCACGGTACCAACATGATTACATTCTGAGGGCTATGCCTTACATAATGACTTATCAAAAGCCTTATCTCTGTTCTATTCTGGTACAATCGTGGGAGAGATAAGGTATAGTGCCGTCATTAACATTTGAATCATAAAGATTAGGCAAACATTGCGAACACGTACAACACGGAAGCAAGCGATGAGGATAAACAGAGTTTGTCAGCATTTCGTTACCGAAAACCTGTGTCATCGTTCACAGATTTTCGGTTCAATTACAAAAATTAGACAGACCCGAAGTAGCAATGCAAGCAATGAGGAAGGAACGCGCTAATTGATACACAATCTTGCATTAAGTAAAGAACGAAAAAATCGTGTAATCATAACGTATTAAATAATATCTAGAGTTCGCAGGCGACCGGCAATTTCCTTCCTTCCTCTCGCGAAAGCTTTGGAGCTTCGGGGGAGAAAGGCTTTTCGGGGTGGCCACCCGCGGACTGAGAGTTCGCCGCCCCGCGAACTCAACCTATACCCTTTGTAATCCTAAAAAATGGTGGCGAGCAGTAATTCACCGAGGCGCCGGACGGAACCGTTTCCCGTACCACCGGCGAAACGGTGTGCCCGCTTTATTTAATACTACGATTTATTTGTCGTATTGGTTGTGTTAATAATGATTTGTGGAGGCTGGCGGCGCGGCGTTAGTCTGCGTATCGTCCGCAGCTATATTCCTATATAATAATACGATTGTATCATTCCCAATTTTACGTTACATATTCTATTCGAAATACTCGAGAGGGAGAAAGAGACAGAGAGACAGAGAGAATGAATTTTTCTCAGACTCTCAAATCCCTCCAATTCAACGGGGCTAAATTTTCAAGAAAATTGGCTTTAACGTTCCTAACGGTTACCCTCGAAATGGTCGGGGCTCACGGTTAATGGACATTGATCGCAGTGCATAATCGTGAAAAATAACAGTTCGACTGAGATAGCTCGCATTAGAGTCGTTATACCCGGTGATTCGATTGTCTCGTCTCGGAAAGCTGAGTGGATGAGTCGCTCACGCGCTCACGACACTTTTCCAATCATCCTGAGTTCGCGGAGCACGATTCCCTCCTCCCTTCTCCCCAGTTCCTATTCTACACTTTTGCTGCAGTTTTCTTTGCCATTCCGTGGGACCGGGGCACACCGGAAGAACTTCTATTTTGTTGAATGAGAACGGAGAGTCGCTGGCTAGATAGCGCCGGAGCTGCGGAACCACGAGGGACCGGGAGGACTCTAGAGATAATAGATAGGAAGTAAGAGCGAGAGTCGGAGGTACACGGTGAGGGACTAGGAACGGTATAGAGGTACCCGAAGCGCACAGACGCCATACACTCTGCGGTGGGTTCACTATAGGTGTACAGAGAGAGAGAAGGAGGAATAGAGAGCGAGAGTGAGAGGAGGGAGAGAGAGAAGAGCCAAAGTGCTGTGGTAACAGTGGATGTTGGCTGGCAAAGCCAGCCATCTCGTCTGGCACAATGGACGTGGAACAATACTAATCGCATCAAACCACTCTCAGCGAGGCACATGCACACGAGAGAAATGCCGATACCGACTGGGAGACACGCTTCTCTCACACAGACTGAAATGCCGAGAGCTAATCCAGATCAAGCGATACGTTCCATTCAACCTTTAGCGTTAACGCGATCCAAGTAAATCGCTCGCGGGGAACACGAGGGGTATGCATGGAGTGAAGTTTACGAATAAATTCGAAACGAATCCTTTTTCTTTGCGCACCAAATATGTTCCCAAAGGTTATTGTCTCGTGCGAAAGATGAGGGCCACTTTCGTTCCTTTATCCAGCCCGGCGTGTAGCCCTATTGATGTGGGGCCGGCGATACCTAATTCAATATCCTCCGCTCGGCGTGGCTTCTCCTCTGCCCGGCTAATTTGAATAATTCATTGAATATATATTCGTTCGTGTGTCATTGACAGAAAAATTAATCAAGAATCGATTATATCGTGCATCAACAGCGGGATCCAAAGGGGACCTCGGCGATCTCTCGTCGTCACCCTCGTTATTCTCTCACTCTCGATTTTCTCTGTATTATATACACTTCGTGCAGGCACCAGCTACTCGTACTTCTGGACGCCGGGGCGGAGCGTAGTCTCGAGATTCCCGGAGCGACGAATGTAATTGAGGACGCAAATAGAAATTCAAAAGTCGATTCACGGTCGGACGAACGGGTGCGATCAACGCGGGAATGAGGAAAACCTCGTTTCATGCTGAATGGATATTTATTCATTGGAAAAAGGGATCTCCCCTGTTTGATTACTATACACCATATATATATATATATGTATAGTGTGCAATGTCCTGTCCGCGAATACGCGATAATATATTCGATTCAACTATTCTGAAACATCAATTGTTTTTTAACACGATTTTCATTCAACGAGTCGGACCGGTGTGATCGCGCCGATAGCCCGAGATCTATACCAAATTTAGCACACTGTTAGTCGCTTACACGGACCGAACTTTCCGAGTATATCTCGAAATACTCTGTCAATCTGGTAATTACTGTAAATTTGCGGTATCATCATACTTGCACCAACAGCACCGACAGAGTACATACAGTGCGCTGTGAGGCAGCCTAAGGGCAGATGTTACAATGAGGTATTACATTGTGGTATGGGCCACTGCCGAGTTAATTAGTACGATGATTACAGCAAATAGTAGTTGTCCCGTATACAACCTTCTGAGAATAACAGCGCCAGCTGTGTCATAGAAAACCGAAACTCGCTCTCACACACCCTTTAACTTGGAGGCTTTGTTTGGCCGGTTTTTTTTTCCATACTGAGCTAGTATGGATAACATGCATAATATGAACGTTTGACTGCAAAGTTTCGTCAGAATTTTAGCAGCTGGATCGAGATTCGGAAATTTCCAAAGAATTTTTATAAAATTAATTATATAACAATTTTACTTTACTTCACGTAGACAGAATATGGGATTTTCTGTCTGAACCAACATATTCTGCCCGTCATCCATACAAAGTTCTTTCCTTACTGAACTAAAATTAATGGTCTTTCTCACATTCAACTTTTGCGCTGCATTGACATCTTCAGCGAGTGCCCGGAATAATTAGATGTTTCAAATCCTCCCCTTTATCGTGCGCGTATTATTACTATTATATTATTAACCTTACACGCCGATATCATGTTCCTGGCGATCTTGAGTGTAAAAGGCAGCATATATTATATTACAAAACCGTATTTTCTATTGTTCCCCTTCGTCCATACATCGTTTGAGGTTACGACTATTGGACTCCGGCGTATCGGCGTCATCTCATCCGGCGTAATGCCCATTGGAACGACGAAGAGCAGCACAAGCAGAGCCGCCGGCTCGCTGTGCGCGATACTCCGCCGTACTGTTAAAGCGCGTTCATGGGTCTGTTACCTGCGGAGCGTACAAACTTTTTTTTTTTTCTGCCACTCACGCGTACGCCGCGATCACTCCTCGCGGGTATGTGCCACAGGGCTCGAGTTCCCTCGCCAGTCTCGACTACCAATAGTTACGTGGGAGAACGAACGAGTCTCGGATCAGAAACGCTGCCGGGAAGAAGTGAGCGAGGGCGATCCGAGAACATTCAACCGGCAGCACTTAATCGAACCTGAGGATCTTGAATCACGCGATGGCATTCAGAAACGGTAGATTTTACGAAATTTTGTTTCATTCTTAATTTTGTTTTGTTTTGTTTGCGATCCGCGAAATAACGTCCAATAAAGTGAAAATAAAGATATTTATCACGGCTCTTTTGGCAAACTGGACTCGTCGATATCTGATACAGTGGAACCTGAATCATCCGAACCCGTCGAGACCGGGTCTAGTTCGGATAATAAAAAATTCGCATAATTCAAACGCAAATTTTTGTTAACGTATAACAAGTACATAAATAAGGCGTATATAAATGAAATAACAGCATATATTCAACTTCGAAACATGTAAAATATTTATTTATTGAGAGGGTCGAGAACATTTTTTCCGAAGACAGGACTTCGAATGATGCACAATTACGAACATACACAGACACTAAGAGATCAATCATTTATACCATTAAATTATGTCAGGTATCATCGTTTGAAATTAGACATTCACAGAACAATCTATCTTTTTTTTTTCTCAAGAACTCCTTGAACCGCAATTAAGAATCCCTGTCCGTAAACCACTCCGGTGATCGGACCAGGGATCCGATGAACATAACAAAAAATAGGCATACATTTTACTCACCTCGCAATATTGAACGCTTTCACGATGGCTTTTTCAATTTCTGCGGGGCTCGCAGTGAACAGTTGAAGAAACCAAATTCACAGCCAGATCGGCTGGCCGAGCGGCGATCGAAGGCTTCTGACACGAGGCGTCTCCCTATGTCTTCCCGCTCAAAATTCCACACGACCGTCGCATACAGTTTACGACTCAACATCCCCGGAGAAAAAGAGAACGATCGGATAACCGATCATTCAGATAAACGGAGTTATGGTTCGGATGATCGTGGTTCGAATAAAGAGGTTCGACTGTACATTTATTGCAATTTAGTTTCAAATATAGAGTACAGTGATAATAACTTTAGAAATCATTCAAGTGCGGTTCAATTCCCGATGTCACTGATCTCCTGGAATCTAACAAGATCCTGCAATAAAAATAAATGGGATTAAACGTTTTTTTTAAACAATTAATTACATTACGCAGACTGTTTCATTAAAAATCTTTAAATGTTATTCTTTATCGCTTTTTTGTCGCGTACCTGTGCACGTTGGACGCATGCGGCAATCTTGAACTTCTTTTCACAATCTTCACCCGCTGCGGGATAAAACGAAAAATGAATCAAGAATTTTGTGGTAATACGGAATGCGCATCATAATTAAGCCCTTCACTGTCTGTCACACATATGATTTTCGAGGTTGTGGAGTTCAAATAAAAAATCATATTTTCAACATCCAAAATGGTGCATCCAACATGGTGGATATTGAAGATATTCTCAAAAATCTTGAACCTCCTCGCCTTATTCATCATACATCTCTATTTATAACACATGTGGTACGTACGCTGATCAGCGCATTTTGTGAGGACTTGAGTCACTTCATCTGCGTTTATGACTTGTTTCCCAACTATTGTCTGGATGTTATTGACTAGGTGTGCTCCATCTACAGTACCATCGGATTTCAACTACGAAACGGGATAATAATCATTTATTTTTGTTAACATTTCGAATTGTTTTTTCTGTTTACTCACGATTCCAACTCCCTGACTCCAACACGCCACGAAACATTGCCCTTGCCGATTATCCATTTCAGGATTCAATTTGGAGGAAAATAGCAAGTTTATAAGCTCGTCAGTCATACCGTTTGCCTTTTTGCATGACTCCACTGAAAATGGTCCATCGTCGGGTCCATTGCCGCCGAAAATCTAGATTTATCATTGGCATTAATTATGATTCAATTAATAAATTGTATTCGAATATATATCACGTCATCGACGTAATTACTTACGGCCTCCGAGACGGCAACGAGCACAAGTACGATACAAACAGTGCGGTACATTTCTTCGGCGGTTGATTGGTTTCAGGGTACTGATGTTTTACATTGTGTCGGCTAGGCCTTATATAGTAACTTATTCCTCAAAGAGCGTTATATCCTTGTTATTCTGGTATAATAGTTGGAGGGAGGATAAGTTATAGTGCCGTCGTTAACATTTCAATGACGAAGGTTAGACAAACATAGCGCACTCGTGGATCCTCGTACAAGCGATGACGTCAACTAGTATAATAGAATTCAGTAAGTTGTTATTGTCAGAATTGCGTGTCATCGTTAATACTTCAGTAACAAAGATTAGGCAAACACTTTGCATATGTGGATCCAGAGTACAAACAATGAGACCAACCAAAGCTATCAAGATTTTGTTAGCTAAAACCCGTGCCGTCGTTTACACTTGAATGACAAATATTAGACATAACCGAAGTAGATGGACCACGTATGGAAGCACGTGGTCCAACGGCAAATAGTGGCCAATAAAATAAAAATAATAGTAATTTACGATACCACTGCGATACAAATTTTTCTTACGTGATTTATGTGCGGCGCGAGCAATCACATGAATTAGGAAAAAGTTTGTCGCTCGACTATTGTACGAAATTTTACTTCACATAGATTGGTAGCAAAATTGCGTCATGTGCGTCCGCATTTGCCGAGATTTATTGTGCAGAGATCTATTTTCGGTGAGACGAGTCACATATATATCCTAGCCATTGAGCCTCGTGCAAAATGATTATTTCTATACTCAATATATCACATTAAATTATAATAAATATACCGTAGAACCTCGATTATTCGAACTCAAGCATCCGAACCCTCAATTATCGAACCATGACTCCATTTATCCAAACGCTTGATTATCAGAAAGTTAGCGCGAAACATTACACATTGTTGTTCGCCGCGGCAAGAGCCTCGCCTGTGTTCACGGGTTTTCGCTTGAGTATCGTGCCAAATTTGATTACATTCGGTGCGAAAATAGCAGTTTTACGCACGCTTTCCCCCTATTTTCATACCTTGAGAAGTAAAATTTGGTACGATACTCGTGTGAAAAACTTTTTTTGAACTCGTGCGATTGCATCACTCGCCTTCGACTCGTACAGCAAACTCACTCGCGCCAGAAAGTTCTATCCCACGAGGATCGTAAATTACTTTTACTTCACAAGCTGTGAACATTTTACGCGAAGCGTGTGTAAAACTGCCATTTTCGCACCGAGTGAAGTAAAGCTTTATTTATAGCGGCTCTTCTGGCAAACTGGACTCGTCGATATCCGGAGAGAAGGAGTGTCAACGGGCGCGAGAATTGCATCCTCGTGCAAGGTGTTCGGTTACACGGTCGCCAAGCGTTCTCACTTTGCTCTGCGAGCATGCGCGAGATCTCGGGCCCATCCATTACGAGCGCGGGGGTGGGCTGGTAGCGTTTCTCGCGCGATTATTTTACGTTTTTCTTTTCTCCGTTTTTTAAAATCTCTTCAGTTGAGCGAAAATTGCAGCGGAGTCTCTGCACGCTTCGAGGCAACGGGGGAAAGAAGGGTGGAGGCGTATGCGCCTACCTTATTTTCGAGATTCCTCGTGATTCGACCGTGCGCGCAAATTAATATTATCGTTGGAGTCGTCCATCGGCGTTCTCATGTCGGAACATTCGTATACGTAGAGTATACATGTGCGATGTACTGCGAAGGCTATAGTTGTTCGATGCGATATCGGGAGAGGAAGCCGACGGGGAAGGAGCACGCCCACCTCAACGAAGATACGCATCTCGGCCCCCGGGCTCCCGCGCCTACCGGTGCCCCTGTATCTCTCCCCATCGCACACAAACCCAACTTTCGTATACTTACACCTGCGTATACCTGTCCACATGTGTAACGTGTATTCTCTCCCATATACAGATACATGTGTATCCCCGTAATTACAGTTCGTACTACGGCGACCGCTCACGCGGATTTACCACCGCCTTCTCCTTTGCCGTCTTCGTGCCAGTCGCGAAAGGACCCGGCTATGTCCAATTTCGCCGAACTGGGTCACCTATCTTTAGTCGAGCTTAACTGGCAACTCATGCAGAGTTCGCCGAGGCGAGCACGAGATTACGCGAAAATATTAGGAATTTTGGGAAAATGGAATGTGAGTGCAGATCGTGTGTATGCCAGACCCGGCTCAGATAAGGCTTTCCATAAAACGGCAAGTTTTACGTTTCCTCATCATGGCATGATCACTTGTAGGGCATACCTGATTAAATTTCTTCGCGGGTTTGCTTCCTGAATTTTTTGCAATGTTTCTCACGTCTATCTGTGAGGAGTTGCCCTGGTCAATTTTGACTCCTTCGCAGCGATATTTATGTTATGCAGCGAAGTACGGTGTGTGTCTTCGAACACTGGCCCCGATTCTCTCAGAGACTCACACAGACTCATACAGAACGCGCGAGCCAAAAGCATCGTCTGTATCCGCAGCATTCGCCTTTTTCCCCTATAATTTAGGGAATATATAATAAATGAACCTGGTAAGGTTCGTCATCCAATTACCGATATCGGTCTGTCTATCAGAGACCGCCTATACGTGAGACCCGAAAGGACAAAGATCCCCGAACCCGGGCTCCACCGACAACTCCAATATTTATTGCGATTCCAATTGCAGGTTTGCCTGAACTCTGGGCTCAGTCTCGATTTTCGTTAATCAGGTCATCGCGACTGCGTTGAACTCAGAGTCAGCGAGGCCGGGAGTGAATCAGTGGGAGAGCTTGGGGCGCCGGTTCACTCGCAGTAATTGTACGAACGGTCGGCGAGTAAGCTTAATTAATTGTCAACCTTAATGAGGAAATAAAGGACAGGCTGCGAGCCGACGAAGCAATCCCCTCCCTTCCCAGTGAGTCTTCTCACCGATATATTCGATTAAGCACTCGGCGTACAGCGGTATGCACGTTTCACCATTTCACCTTCAGCAGGTCTCACAGGACTGTGCATCCATGTACCTATTATACTTACACGGCAAAAGGTCTATTCGTGATCGCGACTACCGCATTCTAATTATATCAAGGTCAACGTTCAGGTGGACTCGAGCGTTCGGCAGATCGTGAATCGACGAGGATCAGATAAAATTCTACCAACGTACATCCGTCTTGTTCCCTATACATTGCCGTGAGATGAAGAATTTGCATGGACAATACCATCGAGCTCCGCGACTTTAAAAACGCGATTTTTCAAATACACCGAGAGAAGAATCTTCTAACAATTACCGATCATCTAAGAAAAATTACCATAACAGATTTTCCAAGAATTTTTACAATTATATCTCTGAAAAATTCTTAAAAATCCGGTACTTCCTACCATAGGTGGCCTACTAGTTCCCTACTACTATGTACTGTGGTAATATCTCTCAAGCGATATAGACATATTTACTAGATCCTTCTCTCAGTGTATTCAAATGGGTTTCGTTGTTTTTTTTTTCCTCGGTAAGATTAAATTTTGTGTCGAATTATAACGAGACGCATCCACAGGACCTTCCACTCAACCAAAAACGTCTTCTGTGCTCGCTCACTCGAGACTGTAAAATTACCCTGGCTAATTTCTTTGGCTCCAATTGTCTTGGAAATTTGAACGACCGAGGATTGCGGAGAGTTTAATCGGCGCGCATCTCAAGAATAATTGTTTCCAAACGTTCGAAAAGGGTGTACGAACGGAGTGCACAATAGTAGTACGGGAGAAGTACTTACGTGCATTAAATAACAATATTAGCATAATTCACGCACGAACAACTCGCGTAGCCCCGAGAGCCGTTATAGCTCTCGAGACGAGCGGGCACGGCTGCTGCCGCTTGCTCCTGCTGGCCAGGCGGTCGTTCGTTCTTGCTTTCGCTTGCTCCCTCAATCCGGCTATACCACTATACCTCCCTCGCTGCGTACACTGTACCTCAGGCCCAGCGGGCTGCATTTCAACGCATACCTTCGATATAAATCTCGAGGGTTCACTTCCTCCGGCGGCCATTCAACGTACCGCAGAATAAAAATATTAGAAAACAATCTGCTTGGAGAGAGAGAGAGATGACGACACGGAGAGAAGGAGAGGGAACGCGGCTTGAGGGGTAGTTCTCGTGAATGGACGAGTGCGCGCTTCATCGATGGTAGGTTATTGTGTTTCGAGTGGCTTTCGAAAAATACCTTCGTATATTCTATGGTATACACATTCCTGTGCCGACGCTGGGACCACGACGTCTAGCAGGCCAATTATATCGTCGTATCTTGAAGGTACCTCTGAGACTCGTGTACCGCTTCGGCGATGCCAAGGGATTTCTTGAGTCGCTCTGTTGGAAAAACCTTTTATTTTTACCCTTATATTCTGAAAACAACCGAGAGTTTTCTCTTCCACCGAGACCTCAGTATTTTCGCAGAAGAATGGACAAACATTTGTAGGACGTGACATCGTTCCATTCTGCCGGCAAACGGTTGCGTAGTTCCACTCATCCCGCAAGTTTTCTGCTTCCGTTTTAAAGGCGTGGAATGCGTTCGGGGTATGGGTGTGTTAATGTGGCGAATATGTGAGTGTCTGTATTTTTTTAATACCCTTTAACTGTCTCTGTGGAAAATTAATGAAGTCACTGATCCGCTCCCGAGGGTGAATCGAAAAATGGTAGTCATCAAATTTTTCGTATGACAAAGCTGGGAGACTCCCGAAGGGAAGAGATAATACACTGTACGGTCGTTTCATCTTAGCCGGCAAATTGTTTAGAGTAACGTTGCACGGAAAGCTCCATTCCATCTCTTCTCTCTCTCCTCCCTTTATATTAGTTTACTCTCGCTGCAATTACACTCGATAGCACCCCGGGGATGACTAAACTTGGCGGATGCGTGCGACATGATTTCTCCGGAGGAATACCGAGATTGTACAGTGTATACGTAGATATGTATACTATATACATATACATATATATATACGGATTTCCTTACACCGAATTGCTTTATACCGCTGTGCTCGCGAAGAAGCCGCAGTTCGACTTCCACGTGCAGCAGAAGTAGCGCAACGACATTCATAGGAGTGTAAGCAAAGCTGGAAGCAACTGTCTCGCAGATTCGTGCGGATGTTCCCTGGAACAACGGGTAATGCGGGCACGATGTACCGGCGTATGCACCGACGCGAGCCTCTCGTAATTTTATCGGTGGGCGAACTCTCCCTCTCTCTACCGGTTCCCGTGCAAACAATTTTAGCCGTTGTTCGATGCAACTAGGAACGTTCTCCGTGGTACACCAAGCGTGCCGCCGGTATAATACTGTGACCTATATGCCGTATACCGTTTACGGAGAACGTGGAAGCCCGTTCAGGAGCAGCCCAGTTCAATGCCGCAGTACTTCACGCCACGGAGCTTAAGTCGCACCAGCGTTGTTCCATTACTCCGTGTGCTTATACTCGTGAGTATACTCGCGATAATGTTCTATATCCGCTATACAAACTTTTCCACTCAGTAGAAGCTAAGCGGTTCGATAACGTCAGAAACTTTGGAGATACGGTAAGAATTTTTGCTGACCCAACAAAATTGTATATTACGTATATTATAATTGCGTGACGTATATTTTTTCCAGAAGTCTATGGAGTTGATATAATATTCGTAATTTCTCGAAAAAATTTCTGATAATTGCCTTTGTTTGTTTTTCTCGTTTATACCGCACGATGGGAATGACAGTTTTATTCGAGGATTATCCTCGATATCAGGAATTCTTTATTCTTCGAACGAAGTTTGATGTGTGCTCGGGGAATCGGTCTCACCATCGAAATTCATTTGACTTTAGTGCCCAGCTCCGGCGAATCGTTCATTGGACGGGATTGCAAGTTAGATTGCTCCCCGCAGTATGGGCTGGGCGGCTCTCGATAAGAGGGCAGAGAACGATCTTTCTCTCTCTCTATCGGACGCCGTATGTACGATCGATCGTCCCACTAAAAACCCTTGCAACTATGTGACCCAATTCCTTGAACGAGAGGAAATGGCATTTGGTTCGCTCCGGCTTATCCTGCCCTGTAGCCTCAGCCTGCATCCCTCTCTTCTTTGCGAGCGGCGTCTCGGCGTTCGCAAAACTATCCGCTTATTGGTCAGAAACGTCGAACATTGCGGTCGGTGGCGTCTACACGGAGGGTTGCAGGGGCCCGAATGGCCATGTTGGGACGCGCGGAATGCAACTGGTTAACCGTTCATGCATCATCCACCGCAATAGTTGCAAGTTCACGCCGAACACTAGCGACAATGGGTCCCGGAGACCGAGCAAGTCGTGCATATGGAGAGGGACTCGACAGACGAGAAGAGATCAGGACAAAAGTGGGTACGAGGGAGACCGACAGAGGGAAAGCCTGAGCCATAAGGGGATGAACACCAGCCAGATACGGGCTCGAACAGCAGTGCAGTTCGAAGAGAGAATCGACAATTCGGTTTCCACAGTCGGTGCACCATTTGGCCGCTTTCAACAAAGTTGTTATTGGTCTCATGCTCTGCTGGTGTGCCAGCCTCGACAAAGTTTTGCCGACCGTACGTCCTCGGTCTAACGTATATACCTACCATTTCTCCCACCCGGCTTGCCCTCGATGCAACGTCACGTTAAACTCCAGTAAAGTTTCATGTCCGCGACAACCGTTTTCCCTTTCAAAAGCTCCTCCGTGCTTTCGCGCGATAACGGTTGAAATATGAATTTTATCAATGTTCCCATGATTCAGAGGCTAGTCTCGTTACATCTCGCGAATGAGAGAAGCTACTGCGGTCGCCAAGTTTTTACCTCTTCAGCTAGGACGGTTAAATTGAATCAAGATTCTCTCGCCTCCTTACACTTGCAGTGTTTCGCTTCGCGCGTACCAACGCAACCAGGCGAGTTACAATAATTCGAGCTTTCCTTCTGGTCGCTTCGACAAACTTTCCGAATACGGTGCCACGCGCAACCGGAGGAATATACCTGCGCACCGCGCGGCCCCACAAGGCTGGGAAGTATGCAACCATAATTATGTTTTATTTCGCTAGATACACCTTATCGTTTCGGTCTGTGCGAATTTCCAAGTTTAGTTTAACGGGAACGGGGTGAGACGCGACCGAGAAAGAGAGACAGAGAGAGAATGCAAAAGCGTTGGATGTAGTTGTATTGTTTTGTCTGGTGCAGTCCTTCCGGATAAGGTACGAGACAGGGGGGGAGCACCGGTGTCGCCGCCGGGAACACCAAGTACTTGGCAAAATGTAATTATACCGCGGATAACTCCTTGTTTCTATCTACTTAACTGTTTACAGATAGGAGTGGTAGTGCGCCCACGTGAAACGTGCTCCCTCGCGCCTCTTAATGCACGACATAGTAGAATTGTATAAATTCCGTTGTGCACGGAACAGATATTTTATTGCGAGACGGAAGCTCTGTTCGTCAGCAGATTTGGAAGTGAAATAATTCATTCATACACTGAAAGAAAAATTTGACTGACTCAAACAAATTTTGTTTCAATAAATTAAAATGCTGGGGTCAATACGTTCAAATAAATATGTACATAATGCGAACATAAAAACTCATTGTTTTTCCAGAAATGAAAAACACCACGATCAACATGATGCTAGGTCACTTCAGACCATTTAGTTTGTATGTAATTGAGTGGACAAACTCCTCGATGCTTCAATTACATCTCTTTTGCGAGTGCACAGTGACTGTGTTTCTTGAATAAATATTCATTTGAAACGATAAAATGCATGATGGAAAGAAAAATTTATTTTGCTCGGTTCAGTTCAGACAAATGTAGTTTGTTGTAGTTGATGGAAACCATTGTTCACTCGAAGTAAGCAAGTAGTATTTTTTAACTATTTAATGTATTTATTTTAATCAACTGAATTATTTTCTCACTGTAAAAAAACCCACAAGTATTTATCAATGTCGTCGAAACGGTATATCACCGTTATGGTGAATAGTTCAGTGACTATTTTTTCTCAGCGCGCATTTGATTTCAAGTGCTTGTGAGTCAGATAAAAAAAAATAATGCACATATTCCAATGGAGCAAGCCATAATCAAAGATTCAATAACGATGACTTATACTTGACACGACCCTCTTTAACGAAAATTCAAAAAATCTCAAATTTTCATCCAGACACAACTTGAAGCTCGCAAACCCATTTCATTCAGCGTTCCTCGATCGAATCCATTGCGAGCGAAACCCGTGTAACATAATCCGATAGACACAGCGGCGTGAGAAAGATCGCCTGAGCGTGTAGATCTGTGCATATGTAGTAAAATAAGATACACGCGAATAATAGAACGAGAGAGGAAAGGAGTGAGTTAACGTCTTCGGCGAACGAGCCAAGTTCTCGGCTGCGAGGTCTGCGATTCTCTCGGATGTTCGGTAATTCGTTCGTGAATCATAATGTTCGAGAGTAATCGTGTTGGAGGTAAGCGAGAGAGGAGCGCGCACCGCCGTACGTATAAGTTTCACGGTCGAAAGGAAACATTACACGTTTCTCTCGGTGCACCGCATTGTGCATTTATCCGCGGGTGCGGACGAGCGCGGACCCGGCGCATATACGTTCCTCGAGCGCCCGCTTCCATATTATAATCTCTTTCGCTTCCTCGCTCTTTTCCTCCCCTTTCTTCCTTTAATTTCGTTCCTGTGTTTCCATCTCCTCTCTCACTCCCCCCTCTCACCCTGTCTCTCTCCGGCGCTCTCTGTCTTCCCTCAAGAACACAGAGTGTACTGCACGGTGTGTGCCGGATCATTTCGCCGGAGGGTGAGCGCGCCGCGGTGCACTCCGCGCCCGCACGGGGGAGTACGAAGGAAATAAACCCGAGCGTCATTCTTCGCGGGAGTGAGATAGGTTTTCAGGCAAAGAGCGAGATGAGGAAAGAACGTTGGGCTCCACGGCCAAGATATTAGATTGTCAGTCAGATACAGGGTGGATGAGGGAGGGGGGGGGAGGGAGGTTTCTGCCTTCAGCTACCAAGCAACTACCATTTTGCTCCTCACTTGAACGAGCGCCAACATCTCTCGCGCATCCCCATGACCACAGATCGAGTCTTCCGACGTTCCTGATGCTCTTTCCACGACGAGGCATATCACATACTGCAATAGGCACTACGTAATACCACTACCAATACAGCCCCGCTCTGTCCTGCACTGTGTATCCTCACCGCACGGAATAATATCCTGAGTTTTTCTACGACGGACAAAACCACTTACGTGCACTCACGACGAGTTGTTACTGACCCCACGGCTACGTTTTGTATAAACCTATATCGCCTATCCTCATTCTCTTTTATACAATATTGCATACACCGCTCTCCCGGCTGCGTATCGCGACTGTGTGCAGCCTTCTCGTTCAATTCGTACGACCGTATGCAAAACTCCGCGGAATGGAAGATCCCCACTCGATGTTCCCGAGGAATAAAGTGAGTAGAACGAGAGTAGAATAGACCACTTTGGGATTATAACCTGGAGCAAAGTTGCGAAAGAACTGACGTTCGGGTATTACAGAGGAAACGGCGAGGACTCTGCGGACCGTGATGGGGCGCTGTTCGCCCATTATAAACTGGGACTGATGTTTACGCGAGCTAATTGGAAGGAATGTTTGTTCGTTAATGTTCAAGAAAAAATGCCTACTTCGATATTAAATAGCTTTGCATATACAGAGCCTCTTCGGAATGGGCAGGTATCTTGTTTTCTCCTTACCGAGCCGACCGCGACGTACCTATGTACTGCAAGGTACACCTACACTGCAGTTTTCTCAAAGCCGCAAAGCCGAAACCACTCGCTAGCGCTCTATTGCATCGTTCCGTTAGCGAAATTAGCATGGGCACGTTAACTTCAGCCGTAAAACTCGAACGCCGTAGTCTCGCGGTATTGTGAGTGTGAGGCCCTTGCGACGCGGAATATTCGTGAGCGGTATACCACACAGCCACGCTTTCGTGTACCATCGCCAAAGGGATATCGCGTGCATTTATGACATGTTTGGGTATGTCTCCATTAAGCATGAACGATATTAACGGTGTGTGTGCGGCGAGTGAACGCTAATGTAACGCGCACTCAAACTCGATGACCTAGACTTTGCAGACACGGGCAAGAACATAATGGCAAGGTAGTTATCGGAGGGCCAGGAAGAGCTAAGGATACGACGACGACGAGACGAGCCTCTACCGATGTTCCGACGTTCCGAGACACGTTAAAACGATCCTAAGAACCTCTTCGTGTACTCGGTGCAGTCTATTGTACAGTGAAAACTCGGTTCGTGTCCGATCTCCTTGCCCCACCGGAAGGAGGCTTGAAAGACTCCCTACAAGTGACTTGAAGGGAGGGCATTAATTTAGGGAATGTGGGGGGATTCAGGGACCAAAAGCATAGGCATGATCAGAGTTTCAACTGTAACAAAGTACATCTCAGGCCGCGAGTAGAGTTACCCGTAAGATAATCTTTTATCGGTCGTTCATACCATTTCAACGGGATCCGACTTTTTAAGTCAAATAATATAGCTAAAAACCATTACGGAAAGGAATAATATTTTGATCACCTTAGTTTGTATCTACTTGGAAGACGAAATTAACAGATCTTAGCGTTTCTTGGTAATTTATTATTATGAGCTATTTAAGTATGGGTCGGAGGCAAGTATATGTGTATATCGGGATATCATTGACTCTTTGAGGATGCAACGATAAAGACGACCTCAATGATGCGCGGAATAGTACAGGGTTGCTCAAGAATATTCGCAAGAGCTTGTAGAGACGCTCGCACGCCACTTTCCTCGGGTTTCCAGCTTCCTCCCAATCTCAAAAAGCTTATCTACGAGGAACTGTTTCCAATTAGCAAAGTGCACGGGCTCTTGGGAGTAAACTTGAGACACTGAAGAGACGATGACGGTAGTGGGGTCGCGAATAGAAGGGATTAATGGGAACAATCGACCGGGACGCTTCAGTACGATGTGCAATTGAGAGATTCGCGTCAAAGGAGTTTACCCCTAATACGAAATTTCAATTCAAATCGTTCAAATCGTCTGAGACGGAGCAATATTTGAGCTGCACTTTACAGTATTACAGAGGTTTTTGCAACTGTAAGAGCCTCGAAAAATAATAACACACGTGTGAACCGCAAATCCTTGTTTTCACTTTGGCTTTATTGCCTGATCGGGAGAAATCACGAAATTATTTAGAATAGAATAGAACAGCGTTGTTTTATTCGTGTCCTGAGACAAGCTTCCTAAGGACAAAACGCCCAAACGTACAACGACGAATAACAAAGAGTAAAGGCACAAAAAGTCCTTACAGATTTTTCTCCCAAGGCGATAATTTAGGCGCTACAAGTTGCCAAAGTTAATTTTTGAAGATGCAGAAATTTTCATGGTCATAGAGGAACAATGCATTGGGATGCCGACAGAAATTCAAAGCTGCGATTGGCATTAGAGACGGTGCAGCTCCTAACGCATCGCCAAGTCCAATCTGTGCCCCAGCGCAGCTGAGACCCGCCAAGGAATGAGGAATATGCCGAAGGGTGTCGAAGACCCGAATGACGTTGCGTCGTGCCACCGTTGTCTCGTCCACGAACACCCTTGACGAGGCAAATTCTGCATCACCCAACTTTCTTCGTTCGCCTTTAACGGTATACCCTCAATGGTGGAGTAGCTAAGTTACGTGATGGATTCAAATTGCGTCAACGTGAAAGAAAGGGAGAGAGACGAATGTAAAATCCAGCTCGACGTAAGGAAATTACTTCGACAATGAAATTTCATATTCTTTCGACAAGTTTCGTCAGTCCGTTCCCCAGTACTATGGGATGCAGGGTCGAAGGAGGCCGCGACGTCGAGTCTCCCCAATTATTTCTGTATAACGAGAGGCATTTCCAGCGCGAAACGCGTTACAGGCCGCAAGTGCGGAGACTTGGAACTTGCTGTTTTGCAACTCGCGCGAAACTTCCTACGCGACTCGGTAATGTCATTGGCGATGTTCTCGACAATGGTCCGCATCCAGCCAGTTTGCGCTCGTCACGGTGCTTTCTCGTGTACGAACAGCTTCTGAATTCAAGCGTTGAATTGCCACGACGACGACTACTGGTCCGACCTAATTTCATAGTAATAACCAACAGGACTTGTTGCCTGTTGTGTGTGTGTGCTTTATGGTGACACTACATCGCACGTATTGTCAACGAGTTGGTGAGCATGAAACGATAATTGATTGTCTCGAGGTAAACATTGCCCATTACATACATTAGCTCTTATTGTGAACTCAATATGTAGCCTCGCCGATCTACGCTTTGGAAACAAATGGAAAACAAAATATTTTTGATTATTTTCAAAAAATTCAGTAACAGCTTGAATAAAATGACCTAATCGGCATGTTTCGACGGAACGTATTATTTTATCGTTTCTTAAAAATACGTTAAATGTATGAGAAAAATTGGTTTTATGTTCTGGCGGGTTTGAACTGAGAAACTTCGGCTCGGGGATATTCAGAGAGGAACGTGCGATAGGTACAAATCCACGGATACTCTATAAGTAGGTATGGCGAGGCGTTCTACGCACGTGTTACACCATTCACATGTACATTTCGCACTTGGAAAGTGAGTGAATGCAGGCGTGTATAGTATAGAATGGGTAACTGGATGGTACCGCTGGCGGGTTTTCGAACGAGAGCGAAGATTCTTTCTTCGTATTCGCCCATACGCTTCGAACCTCTGCTATACCAATAAAACAGCGAATCCATCGGGGCAGCGTTTTAACGCACATGTTACACGGTTCGGGGGAGAGGGTGGAAACACGATCGACTCGTGGGGTGGCGTCGTATAGTTCCGAAGGGTGAGAACAGCCTCGGGTCGAGAGGGTAAGGAGAGAGGAAAGGGGGCATAGAAAGATGGAGGAGGGTGAGTGGAAGAAAGCCGCTAGACGAAGGTGACGGAAAAGGAGCAGAAAAAGGAGACGAGGAGGAAGAAAAAGTACGTATTTCTCAGGCGATTCACGTTCGAGAGGGCGACACCCCAATAACCGGCTACGAGATTTGTGGTCCTCGCGAAAGAGAGGGGGACAAAACTTATCGATGATTTATCGGCTTATTTTTTTTTTTTCACCGCTAGTACGAACGTTGTCCTCGCCCAGATTCAAATTTTTCTGTACTTAGTCCAAATCCTGAGAAATCATCGATAAATTTGAAAGATTAACGATATCCGTGATTGCGAAAGAGAAATCTAGTTTCGAGTGCCCAGTTCGCCGTATTAAATAGGTACAAACTTTAATGTTACATTTTTAGTGTCACTTTGGTATACAATGCACGTTTCTTTTTTACAGAAAATAATTTGCCTCGATTCAAGTAACCGTAGCTGAATTTCGTAGTAGCTTCAGAAAAAGAATATAATTCCTGGCGGTTTTCTCGTTTCTCTTAATGGTTTTGCCGAGTCTGACCTTGTGCTTTATCTCGACTACTTATACCGCGCCCCCTTCCTTCCTCCCGTGCGGTACTGCCCACGTGCATAGCTATTTCTAGCCTTGCAACGACGTTCGCGACGGGGGTGGCAATATACATTCGGCGCAACCTCGAGCAATTACAATGGCAAACCCATGAGCTAGCTGGTGCTACCTCGGGCGTGAACGGCCAGACAAATGGTTCCATAAATAAAATGGCTGGAAAGGAATTAAAAGTGGCGAATGTCGCCGCGTTGCTTCGCCCTTCGGTATAAAGCACACTCCCGTTGGCCGTGAAATTTTTTCCACCGGAACCTGCCGGTGTCGGGGGTGCCGTTTAATTCCTGCAGCAAACAAGAGTCCGCAAAAAGAGAAAAGAAAATACCCGATACATCATCGGGTAATACGAAAAACAAAAAATAATTTTCGATTGCTCGATTGCCGAAGAAACCATTAGGACCGGAGCCACACCGCTGTAGTAGCCTGCAGAAGAAGTATGAAAAGTTTCGGGGCGCTCTTTGAAATTGGGCGTCAGTGCACCGACAATCTGTTGCTTTAACGACCAAAGTTGCCGGGGCTGCTGCTACTGTTTTCTTTGCGTAATACGAAGCTGGGAAATGCGAGTGTTTCTTTTTCTGTAACTATCTTCTCGAAGATGCTACCGTTGTGTATTGTTACCGGGCCCAATGGCGTTTTCCCGCCGTTTAAACTTCGCCCGGGGGGCGCACCTAGCCCTCGAACGCCACGGTGTAAATGAGTGCTTCAGTTTGTCCGGTCGTAGACGCGTTTTTCTACTGTCTACTGCCGGCAACTTTACTACTTACTATATAGCCTTACCGAGCTTTTCAGCAGTGGGAGTCGTAGTAATGGCCGTGGTAGTAGTATTCTAGCACGCTTGCCGTATTACTTTCCGGGACGTTAAGGAACACAAAAACGCTCTCGGAGCTCCGCGCATCCAGCGTCTCTTCCTTTTACCAACTAGTGGAGTGCATCTCGACGAGGTACTTTGCAGCATTTTTGAATACTCGCACCCCTCGCTCCCCTCGCCAGTTTCTCGCGTGTTCCACTCCCTCCGACTCTTACGGTGCAAAAAGTTTGACGCGCGCGAGCCTCGAGGCGCTCTGCGTCGACTACCTTGCCACGAACAAATGATGCAACCTGAGTAATTAGTATAGCTTATAACTAGGCTGGCAAAACAAGTTCGCTACATGCGCAAACTTGACTGAGGAAGTCAACAACATGGTAATTAAAATTTTCATCAAACAACCTTGAGGAAAAACTATAGAGTGAGGTTTCACTTGTTGTTACAAATTTTCAGTTTCTTGATCAGTTGCGTCAATTCTCTAATTTCGCAAACACGGTGTACAGTATCGGAAGATATTGAAATATTTTATTTGGACTTACAAAAATCACTAGTCTATCCTTACTGAAGTTATATACATCTTATTTAATCTACCAAAGAGATTGAATTTTTTGCTGTACGATAGAAGTCTGGCCATTTCGTTGAGGGAACGCTTAGGCGAATATGTATATATATATACCTTAAGATTCTTACTATCCATCACCCCCGATCCCATTTCTTATACTAACGACTGAGATGGGATAAACGTATGGTGATGTCGGAACATCCTGCGATGTCTTTACGCGTCCGGGGCGAGGGATTGCGCCTAAATCGTAATCGGGGCAAATGCTGCCGTCTTCGGGAGGGGAAAACTTAATATTGAGAAACGAGTCGGCCGCTTACGGCCAAATCCGTGCACCAAGAAGATGAATCTATGGGTTTTCTTATATCGTTGTCTATCCACGCCAAGAGCCGGTGAGCAGGCTGAATGTCAGAACAAAAGTTTAGTGTATGGGCACGTGGATGAGAGAGGGAAGATGGTAGGAAACAGGAAAATCCCTCGAAGAATCCCCGAGTGAGAACTGCACAAGTGCGGCTCAGCGAGGCTTTTTCTCGTGGTCCCACTCCTCTTTATTCCAGTAGGCTCAATGTTTTTATGCCATTTGTAATATTTTTCCGGGACGATGAACCCACTTTCTCACCTGAGTAAAAATTTGCAAAAAAATTCTTCCATATCATAGAGGCCCATCATATTTACTATTCTGCTAACGGTTTCCACCTCCAAAAAGTGAAGAGAAACACCAGTGAACGTTTTTTCATTTTTTTTTTTTGCTTTTCACTTACAATGACTGACTCTTTCACATCATTTTCATTGGGACCACCACGCTAACCATAATTTTTATAACACATGTTTTTGTGACCATTTTGTTGTACGAAGGCAACAGCAATAAAAAAAATGCTTCACACGTTTCTCAATAAATTCGAGTTTAAAGATATTAAACGGATAGTAGATTCATCTAACACAAATGTCGATTTTCATGCATGGATCACAGTGCCTCGATTCCATTTAACGAAGAGAAATGGATCACTGGGATTCCAATAGTTCTGGGAGGATAAGTAGGCTTCGGCAGGCAGAGCGTTGAGTTTTCGATGGAATCCGATACGTGACTCACATATCCGACGAGAGTTTCGGGCGCTCCATCGTTTATCCCTCATTCTCGTGGAGAGTGAGGATGCGCCATGGTACAGCGTAAGAAGGTAAGCAAGAGACGTCGTGGCATCACGCGAGAGAACGGAGGAGCTGTTATTCCACCCTCGACGAAACTTCTCGGGAATCCGGGATGATCATCGAAATCCGACGTTGACGCGCGCGTCTGTGTTGCTGCCGGCGAGCCTTTCTCGTCAGAATTTAACGACGGTACTTTGTCGCCTCCAGCAGCTTCAAGCTTGGCCAAGGCTCAGCCCGACGTTGGGACAAAACCGCTTCTCGAAACGGAAGCGGCCCGGAAGCCGCAATGGAGAAAGGCCCCACGACCGAAGCGGCCAGAAGCACGAGGGAGGCTTTGCATGCGTTTTGGGGCGTGTGCGCGTGTGCGTTGGAATAGATCCACCCCCTCTTCTCGGTCTCACCTCACTCCATATCATCTCATTCCTCCCCCCGCCGTTTTGCCTAACAATATTACGTACGTATTTTACATTTCCCAGATGCGTTTTACGACTCGCTGGTAGTCGAGAGTTTCGCCGAGTTTGGTGTGTTACCAGCGTGCGTAACACCCCTCTCGTGTATCCTCTATCTCCCTCCCGAGCTCTCTTGCGGAATTAAATTTTAATCGAGACTTTCACCGTATTTGCATATTATGAAATACACTCGCACCCACCTGGAAATGAAAATCTTTGGCCCTTTTGCGTACTGCATACCCAGTTATGTTCTGGGATTTGGTAGATACAACAAATTTGAATGTGTTACTTCAATGGGACAAATTTACACGAGCTCGTTTGTCATTGAAGGGAAGTTAAAATATTACTGCACGTTTTGAGTCGGGGTGAATTTGTGGTTTCGAGGAGCTCATTTTACTGTTAAATTTTCATTTTTCAATAAAACATTTCTTTATGCATTGGAAGCACTCAGAAATTTATCGAACCCCGCGAGTCGAAAAAAAAGATCCCTATGTGAGCTCCGATCTTCGGGCTGAAGCATTCGGAGCACCCAGCGCGCCGGTTCTCGGGTTAATACAATTTCTTGCGAATTCTGTTCCCTTCGTTCTACATTGCTCTCTCCCTCTGTCCCTCTCCCTCTCTCACCATACAATTTTCAGAGTAATGAGATTCCTTCGAAACGCGCGTGTACGTCAATAAGAGAGTATCTCACCCCGAATTTTCACGAAAAAGCCAATGAGAGATAACGATATCTCGAGCGGAAACTCCTCGCTCTTTTTGCTCGTTCCGCCGCGGTTTCCCGAGATTTCCTCACGCTAGGCTATCGCTCTCCGGTTCCCCTGATCCCGCGGCATATCGGCGAAGTCCACCCAAAAGTTTGACTCGGAAAGTTTCGCGTGTTCGAAACGTGAAAGATAAATGCACGCTCTCCGTGCTATTCCATCAAGCGGGGAAGGAGCGAGGTAGGTTGAGGTAGTTAAACGACGAGCGGCGCGGCTCTTCGGGGCCATTATGACTTTCAATAATGCGTTAATAGCCCCTGGCATAAATCTTGAGCGAAATATAAATTCGCTGAAGAGGAATTCTCCACTCTCGTAGATCTCATTTATTCAGTCGAGGTATGAGCTCACGTGACGACGACCGTTTTACCGACGAACGCAGCCGAATAATTCGTCGCTGTGTCAAATTGTTTTTGATCCACTGTTTGTTATTATTATTATTTTTTTTTAACGAATGGCATTGATCGATTGAACTTCTTTCACCGTGGAAGTTCGGCGTTGTTCTTCGGCTGACTCGCGGAACCAAATGAATCCGTACGTATCTGCACGGTATAGCATCCGGTTGTAGATTTCGGGAAGCCGAAGTGCTCGGCGGCGCCTCTATCTCATTCCGCTTCGGTTTATTCATATTTTATTTGCAATTCGCAAACTCAATTACAGCTGAGAGGGGCGCTTACTCTCGGTCTGATGGTGCCAGAGGACAACATGACTGTGTGAATTGTTCATAAGATAGGCGGATGGTGGGAGAGCGGTGGAGAGAAATTGAGGGGAGCGTCAGGCGACAGCATCGGGAAACGTCGTGCGCCGGAGATTGGAAGAGAGCTTTCTGCTCTGTCGAAGTTTTACCTCCGCTATTTTCCTCTTATTTACGATCTGTAACTTATTCAACATCCACACGGTACGCCGTAATTGGGGGTTATATGGTCGCTCGTGTTATACGGCCGATGGTTATATCTTCTTGCAAGGCGACGCCTCAGCCGTTTCGAGCTGTTTACTAAAAATGGATGCGTCCCGTCCTTCCACTTATATTCATATCAATAAAAAGTGTCAACAGTAACATTTTTCCTCATGCACACTTACCAGAAAGTGAGACGCAATAAATAATATTTCCCAATTTTGACCTGAGTCGACCGCTCAGCGAGTTTCGAGATCGCATAAAAAAAAATTACGCACGGGCGACAAGTCAATTTAATCAAAGATGTGAAATCTTGAAATTTCTTAGTTCCCCCTAAATTCTTTCGCCCGAGTTCACTCGCCGACTCTCGATTTGCAAAGTCTGCCGCGAAAAACGGCATTTAATTCCGATGCTCAGGAGTTCTTGCCTTCGACGCCGATCGCCGGCGGACAACTTTGGCGAAGTCGAAGTCACGTAGCTCGCCGAAGGATCGGCGTTGGACGACGGCGACTGCGAGGTAGAAGGAGGAACACTTCAATCTCGACTGGGTACATCTGGCACGCCGGCCCTCTGACGAGCTAAGGCCGTATCCTGCACCGTACACGCCATACCGAAGCGTTTCGCTCCCAAACCCACGTACACGCGTACAGACTCGCCGATCTACTCGGAACTTTTTCGTTCGACGCGTCGCGTCGAATGTTCCGAGAGAGTTAATTTACTTTCGAAGTACGGTGGGCGAGGGTGGCGGCGAGCCGGGGACTCCCCGTCGGAGGGGTAGAACAAGCGAGAAACGAAGAAACGAAGCACCACAGGCAAACATGGCTTGGTGCACCACGGATTCCAAGAGTGCAAGAAGCGCCTTACTTCTCCCGTGGCTGTGGGTACTTTTTTTTTCTACACCAGACACATATACACATAGCCGCGGAGTTGGTGAATCAACGAGGAGAAAGGAACGCGAGAGAGGACTTTCACGTGAGGCAAAAGAACTCCGGGTGCAAGCCAAACACGGGAGTCCGTCGGTAAAACGGACAGAGAGGAAGAGGGGAAAAATGTTCAATTCGCATCAGGATACGGACCCGTCGACCCCGGAGGGGTTGAAACATGCCCGGCTTGCCGAGCAGAATTATTTAATAATACTTTCGTGCTCCAACAGAGAGATGAAGAGGAGCTGGCGAGAGTCGACGAAGGGATTCCACGAGTGCGGGAACCGGTGTGCGCGGAGAGTTGGAAGGATCCGGAGAGAAGTGGCGACGGCGGTGAAGAACCGAACGAAAGGGGTTGCTGGCAACCCGTTCGAGGGGTACGCTCGTTTCTTGTGCGGCGCACACGGGCGGGCTTGATATTATGCGGTGCCGCACGCGTGGGACCGGGGTCCCGTCGTCGTCCCCGGCGCGGTGAACGCGGAACGCGGAACGGGAACGAGGACAACGATGCGCTTTCTGCTCCGAAACAGCGCAGCACAGCCACGACCACGTCGCCGCGATATTGTCCGTGTACAGGGCGCGGGGGCTTTATAGTTACCCGACTTCCGTGCCCGCACCATTAAAGCCTCGAATTATTTTATAACGTCGCGCCTGCGAGGGAGGGAGGGAGGGAAATAAACGAAGGAAGGCTATGGCGGAAGGCTCGGTGGCTTGCCGAGGGAACGACCAATTCCCCGGTACGATATCGCGAGAGAAGCACCGTAGCCGGTTGGTATTTCGCTGGCGTTATACTCTCGCTCCCTCCGTTCTGGCGCCTGGCTAGTACCTATCGCCGTTCCGAGGGGTAGCCGGTATCCAAGGGTAGGTTACCCCGTCGGCGCGGGGGATGCGCCTCGCACGGGATACCTCGTCATTTCGCGTAATGCTCGTACACCAGCGGTAATAAACCGAGCCGAGTTTCGTTCTGCACAGCGGCGGCTCACACCCGTTGGAAACGAAATCGCGTCGGGATACATATAGACGGGAACGATTCGCGGATAGAGCCTGGAACACCTGAAACGCGGAACACTTATTCCACGCGCATGGGATGTTCCGCTCTTTATTTTTCCTCACCTACCAACCCGCCACAGATAAAACATCAAATTTATTCCCATCACGCCTCACTTCGTTACGTCTATCCGACTAGTCTCCGCGAACGACGTATCGTACTGCCGGTTTTTTTCTTCTTTTTTTATGTTTTTTTTTTTTTATTATTCCGCTGTTCTGCAACCGTGTACACGACTGGCCGTGGAGTCTATAAAATTGCGGAGAAAAAAATATATTAGCGTAGTCGCGGAATCTAGATGCGAAGAATTTTTTTAATGTTTTCGACACGAGTAGATCTTTCGGCGGAGTTTTTAGAAAATGTAGATAAAATAAAAATAGAAGAAAAATTGTACGGCGTCGAGGCCGGCGAGCATTAGAGGCGAAGTGTGTAGGAGGCTGGAGCGATTCTATGTATCAACTATGTATGTATGCATGCGCCGGTTCGGGGAGATGAGAGGGGCGGTTACTCGCCGAGTGGGTGGCGCATAAATCGAGCTCTCACGCCGGCCTGACCGTGCCAATAAACTTTGGCAATCTTTACGCGATCAGGGACGAGAGAATTCGAGATCCCTCGTTCTCGACGTTATACATGCGAGGGCACCGGAATCCAGGGTACAGGATAACTCTGGCAGCCGCGAGCGAGCGCTTCTCGTGATCGGTATTTCTCGCGGCGCCGACCGGATCGTACTCCAGGGAGCTGTAAAAGAAAAAAAAAAACAAAAAAAATGGCGACGAAAGTTCCTAGTTCCCTTCGGGGCTCGGCGCGTCATAACAAAATTTGATTTCTCGCTGCCCCACCGTGACGTAGTTACTGGTAACTACGACACGGTGTGGAAAAACCGCTGTCGGACGTCGATTAAAATTATTATCTCGTCTGGCATATAATTAGCCTGCGAACATTGATTTATCTGTACGAGAAATTGTCCCGTGAGTCCACGAATAGGTTATCAGATTCGTCGATAATATGTGTTAAATGTACGTCGTGTGAGACGTACGTACCAAGAAGCGGAGCTCGTCACACTGGCTACAGAAATAAACTTCGTTCAGAAGCCCTGACTAACGAAAATGCGCTACGTCGGTTTATCGCCGATGCGTAAATGCTACCGACAAGCGTCGATTGTCCCCCTAGTCGAGTCAAGAGCAGTTGTGATAAATTCAGACAAGTCGAAAAAAAAAAAATCTCATCCCCAAAGTGTATCCGCGTATACACTGTACGCAAGTACACGCACCTCGGCTATATTGGGATCAAAAGCTACGGGTCTTCTCTCAGTGCCACACAAAGGGATCCTCTCAGTGTCTCTTGTCTGCTCGCTTGTGCGGTGCACAGAATTTTTACTTTCAACTCGTTTTATACCTTCACCGCTCGGGCTACCGAAGATAATCATTATTATTCTTGTTGTCCCTGAGATTTACAACCCGCTCGTCCGACGCGTCCTTCGAGAGTTCGTATACTAATTAGCGGAACGAAAATTTATCATCCGCGTGAAAACGACCGACCACAATTCATAAGGAAGCTGAATACGGAATTGCGCGCTCACTGTAGACCCCACATTTTATTTGCCTATAAAGCACACGCTTCGCTCCAACGAAACGCGCCCATTCAGCAACGCCCCTCTTTTAATATTTTCATGCATATTATTTTATTTATCTTCCTCGTACTTCCCGGTAGCGAGTGGTCGTCGGGCATGTGAGCGCACCTTTTTTTTACCGCGAATAGGGTACGATACCCATCGAATATCGGACATAAATTTTGTACTTACCATTTTCATAAAGGACATCGGGGAATATATATTTGACACATCTCCGGCCCTTTCTGCGATATGTTTTCTGTGTGTGTATCTTTCGATTTCTGACCGTAAATATAACGATGTACGAAAGTATTTACACATATTGCACGCTGAATCATCGACGAACCCAAGGAGTCCTCTCGGGTTCTCTCGCTTCTCTGAGGGTTCGGCGAGCCTCCTTCGTATGGTAATGACCAGGGAAGTCCTCGTTCCCTCGGGAAAGCGAATTTTCGTATTTATGAAATCCACCGAGCCCCGGGCACACCTCGGTCAGACCCCAAAGTGCATTGTCCATGAATAATAAATACGTTTGAAATATAATTCACCGAGATGCTTGTAAATTGGCGTCGGACGACCTACTGAGACCGCAGAGAAATGTGTATCACGGGGTTATCCTATGCACTATGAGGATAACCAACATGGGAATACGGCCGGAGCGCCAGAAATTCAAATTCGATGTGTATTACAGAGGGGAAACCGCCAAGATCTACAAATCTTGGAGTAGTAACACAAATATATCCTCTGATACGGAAAAGCTGAACATCTTCCGGGTTCTGGGCTGTTGTTTATGATTCTTGGAATTGGAGGGCAAGACATCCACGTCTCGTCATTAATAATATGTCTGGAAAAAAAAACTGGCTGTATCCCTCGATAGTCGATATCACCTTGAATAATCTCAGTTGAAAAATGTTGTTTTTCATAATCGCGAAGTCCCACCCTGCACCTCGACTCCCAAAATTGATGGACAGCCATCTGTCAACGAGAATAAGCTCAGTTCCGCGTACGGGTCTGACATAATCGGCCTTCGCTTCCAAAGATCGTGTCGCTCGTTCCTCGAACGATTGTTCCCCGGGTTGTCTTATCTCAGCCCTAGCACTCAGTCACTTTCGTGAATTATTGCTTCAACGCGACGAGGGCTATCCTCTCGCGTACACCGAATAGCAGATGGGTAAAACGGCCAGACAGTTTCCTTGGCGGGTTACTCGGTTGGGGTTAGCCGGAGCTCCCTGAGCTCTCGTACGAATGTATTGTCTCAGCTGTGGTGACAGAGGATAGAAGGCGGCTCTTCGCCCCGGCTCTTACACGCTCCGTCGACTCGACTAAAGGAGACGCTTAATTATCAAGCTAAATGAGATAACCAAGTGCGAGCGTGTATGCGGGCGCGCGCACGCGTTTGTGAGGAACTGGAAATGGAAAACGGCTGAGCAGACGCTTTGATTAATTGAATTTTACGCGATGCTGATACGTTCCGATGAGTTTTGGGCGTTAAATTCCGGAAATTATCGCGTTTAAATTGTCGACCGTGGTATCGCGATAACAATCATATTAGCCGAATAGCTCCGGAGACTTTCGATGGCTTGGTATTTTCCACTCTCAACTTTGAAGACTTGATAGCATAGTTTCGATATTGGGTCACGAAGCAGAAACCTCGAGCCGAGTAAAATCTTCAGCTTAGACGCGAGATAGACCCATTATATCGACTAAACAATTCCAGAGCCGCGCGCGCTTTGGCTCTATTACACCGTATACCTCTGCGGTATATCGTATGTATAGAATACCTTATCCATCCCTTCCGAGTTCGCGCCCTACTGTTTGCCCTATTGATTATACAGTTATGCCGAGGCAGCGGTGGCAGCGGCAGCGCGTCTTTCGAGCGCCGAGTATCTCAGAACCCTGTCTTCCCCAGTGTATATCCATATCGTAGCCGCGTTATTGCGTTTACACAGATTGCTGCGCAATTTAGCAAAAAATGTTCAGTGGACACGTTTGAATACAATTTACGTCCATTCGGGCCTCCCCGATTTATTTCAAATCTTTACAGAATGTCCCTAGAACCGGCTCGAAATCGCAAAAAAAATTAGCGCCATGGAACGGTGACCCGTTTAATGCGGAATCACTCTTAGATACGTAGAAGAAGTATCGGTCGAAGTACGGTTGTAGACACAACGACTTTACTAGCTCGTTTCACTACCCGCGGTCGATAATCGTTGAGCCGAGAAATTTCGAGAATCTCGAGTATTATTATCGGCTATCATAGTCATGGGAATCCTGGGTTTAATAAAGAAACCAAAACGTAAATGAGCATTAAAAGTCTCAGCGTTAGTCACGCGTCGGGAGTGCCACTCGGTTCGCTCGACCGCAAACCCGCGAAGAACGAAAGAGAATGAGAGGGTGAGAGCACGAGACACACAGCGAGAGCTTCTATTTCTGACGGAACCGCGGAGCGCTTGCCTCATTCGATGAAGCATACATATGTGCATATATATATATGTACATGTATATATATGTGCGGATACATATATGTATCGTTGCTACAGCGTTGTGCACGCACTCGCGCTAATGGCTCGCCGACGCGTGATTTAACCGCACATTTTCCGGCGTTCTATAGGTACAGGCGAAAGTGCGACCGAGCCTTCCAGACAATCTGCCGGGGCTCGTCGAACACGTATACACAGTATACAGAGTATCCACGAACACGTGCATGGCCCATCGTCTCTGCTAATGATCTGCTGATGATATTTAGTGTGACTCGCGTGTAAAGTAACCGAGCCGCTCGCACGTTTCACCGCGCGATGCACCGCGTGCTTCGGCACGCATATGCATTTACGAAAGAGAGTCGGCGAGTGGTTGGTCCAAAGAGTCTGCCAAAAATAGTATCGGACACCGTTCTCGCTTCAACATCTGTGAGCAATTTTATGAATCGCTCGTAACCGATTTATTAATAAAATTCGGAAAGTTTCGAGAGTGAAAAAAGAAAGTAAGCAAGAATGAAAAGGGTAGTTTACTTTTTTCATGAGAAACTAGAACCGTCGAATGTGCAAGTGGATTTTGTAGAACTAGGGTAAGCAAAGCTTCCCGAGGTGTCGAGCTCGAGAGTCCCATGACCCCGGTCGAAACAGCTTATGCTGAGGAAAAGTCAACGAGTTACGAGGATGAGAGGAGCTATTAAGGCGAGAGAACTACTGGCGCCTGAGTCTCCGGACTAGATGGGCATCTTGCTACAGTCGAATGTACGTGGAATCGTCGAGACGCTCTACAGAGAGTCTCAAATAGATTTTAGGCTCAGTCCGAGAGCCGCGAAACCGCGAACAATGCGTAACCCCTTTCATTTTGTCTTATTAGTTGGCACTGAACAGACGAGAGAGCATTGTCGCTTCTTTCTCCGCTTGTACTCGGACTTCGGAATGCCAGGAATGACTGTCCGTTTCTTTAACTGCATCGTTAAGCCCGTCCACCGGGTGCCGGAGCTCCTGTCTCGGTGATTCTAACGGCCCATCGAGCCAGACTGAGTAACGAGCGAGTCATCACTCTTCCTTTCTTTCTCCACTTAAATTGATGCTGTGATTTAAATTTCGAGGAAAGTTACGGGATTTCTTTTACACCGCTCGATATTCATGAATGCATTGGGCAACAGAAATCGACGCGGCTAATTACTTTTCAATATCAATTACTTTTATCCACAATAGTGGTTTGTGCTAGGTCTAACTCGATGGTCATGTAATATTGATTATTGGAAACGGTTTTTTGCTTTGGTATACGCGAGGTAAAACGGGGTTTACAATTGCTCGACCGAATGGTATGTGAAACTGTGAAACTGTGAAACTGTATGTTTCACCTATGCCATTAGCGGGAAGCCCTTCGGCCGTGTATCACGTATAACGGCCCGGGTCTATTCACCCGTTTCATGTATCGAACATAATTTTCGAGGCCTTTTCGAAAGCATATTCGATCGTTTTCCGCAACGGTTGGCCCTCGCCTAGCCTCGACGCTGCCGAAACTCCATGTGCTCGTGCGTATCGTATAATGCGTACGTGTATACGAGCGACACCCGCTTTCACGCATAATTCATACTTCCGCATGTCGAATTTCCAACCTCGCTGCGCTTGAACGTTAACAGTATATAGGTGCGCGCAGGACGCGACATTCGCCACCCCGTTTCCAAACCCCCGCGACCTCGTTGCAGCGCGCTCACGCACGTATAATAATCGGGCGGCCGCATGCCGATCGCCATTGGAAACATTAAAATGATTACGACGCGTTCACCGCTACGGGAGCCACCAAATTAATGGGAATTAGCAGTAGAGTCCGAGCCGAGTTCGCTGTGCCTCGTCGGAATAACGGACGGGGTGTAACGCATATTACCAGGATGGGGCTGTATAGCCGAACCCTTTGCTCCGACCCGCGTTGCTCGTCACGACGAGCTCGTTTCTAGCCCCCAAATAACCGTATTCATGAATGTGAGTTCTCGTTTGATTTATTATCGGCGGCTATGCCACTGCATCGTCCCAGCTCGAAAACGCATGATAAGTAGGACGGCTGAATGGGGAGGTGGGAGTTACGCGCGATGCCCTCGTTACGGAAGACCTCAATCAAATCTATGTCGGCAAATCTTGGCAGGAACATTAATTCCAATCGATTGGGCATCATTCGTTTCGCACAATTTCGCGTGTAAATAACATTGGTAATTTCAACGTACCTAACTTCGATATTAATTTGAACTTCATTAGAGGTTCAAATATTGATATAACATAGGTAGTCTTCGATGGACAAACAGTTACCTGGAAAAGTGAAGACTGCACTATTTGCGATTCGTAGATATTACGATGGAAAAGCAAATTTGACTGATGCAAGGGAGGGTCGGGTAAATGGAACCCAGCGGCAAAATGGACCAGTGAACTTCATTTCAATATTGCGTTCTTTCTGTGTACGATAAAAATTGATAAAATAGTCCGTTTTGCCCCGGAGTTGTGTCATGTTCTGTTCTCATGTGCAAATTTCATCGAGGCATCATCGCACGGTCACCTGAGACAACCAGGTGTACAAAATTGCCGGATCATTTATATTCTGCGAACTATGATCGAGCAGTTTTGCCTTTTGTTCGCATTAGAATATATCAGAGACGAACAGATAGGAGATGCCGGTATTGCATAATGAAACACACAATGGTACGTCCCCGAACGTTTCGTTATGGTGTTTCTGGTTGCTCGCAAGTCGAACTCTCTCATGTTCTTCTGGCCGATCTGACCGGTGGGTTTGGGCCACGCCACGACATCGCGCGACCGGTTTTTCTACATGTAAATACATATCAGAAAGACAAATAAAACGTTAATGCGACACCAACGACCGCTTGCAACTCGAGTCTCGACGAACTTGGCCTTGTGGCTTCTGTTCCCACAGGATATTTTTTTTTAATCGCGAAATGACAGTTTATCTCCAGTGTGCAAAAAATGACCTTTGCCACGAGACCTCCGTAAAATTGCGTGTCCGTATAATTAAATTTCTCCATAAAATAGTCGATAAGATGTTGCCTTCATTAATGACAAAATAAACCACATTTTTTAAAATTAATAAGCATTCTTGAAATCATGTGAAATACCGAGTTAGGTTATAAAAACGGTAATTAACTTTTTATTCCACGGCCGCCGCCGGTGTTTATGCCCAAAAGAGAATGTGATTACAGTTTCTGATACCGACTGAGCTCGGGTTACACCAGGTATTTCACATAATCTTAGGCAGTCTGAGCGACGTTCCTGTCTCTAAATCATCCGCACGCTGCATTGTTTTTTACATAATAAAATTTACATGGACAAGATATGTCCATGAACGTTATGCTGAGGGGAGAAAAAAGTACCGGATTCGCTGGCAAGCTCGTGGAATATTTCGAAAGGATTTCGCCTAGCCGACTTCGCGGGCGAGGCGGGTGGAATAGCGCGAAAAGAATTTCCGCGAGGGTCGTAAAGAACTGAAGGTGTTAACTGCCGTTGGCTGGCGCCATAATAAAAACATATGTTTTATTCGCGGTCCTTCAATGTGCCGGCAAGTGCCATAAACTCATTCATACACTCCCCGAGAGTGAGTATAAAACTCGTTCCCCCAATTTACAACGTTGTCTGCCTGTCACCGATCGAATCGCGTTATAACGTCGGTTATCTTTGTCAGGCACCGTTTTATCGTAACATCGTACCGGCTAGTTAAACAATTTGTAGTTCGTTTCACGGGGCACAATATCCAATTACGATGAATTATGCAATTTAAATTTTTTCATACCAACTCCTAATGGCTGGATCGATCGCACGGTCGCGATCGTGCCCGACGATTGCAGCAATGACTCGGCGCGGTCGATCCGACAATAAAAGTCGTCGTTCGATCGAGTGACGATTTTAAACAGGCGCATGCATACCCGTTTCGTGATAAGTAATATGTGAGAGATCAATGAGCACACCGTACTGCGACACTATCGATTCCTCCGATCCCGCGCCAAGAGAGCCTGACACTCTTTGTGTCGAATCAAGCGTGACAAATCGTCTCGATTAGCTCTCCGTCCTATCGTACACCGGCGGTATATAGTAACGTTCACGCGTCGTTGCATTCCCACAAACCCCCATTCCATTCGGCTGCATCGAGAATAGCGTATGCACTATAAAGTCAAGCGAGGTGGGCAAGTTTTATAGCAAGGATTTCTCTGGCACGGGAATATAAACTCGCATCCGTTACCGATAAACGACCCGGAGCAAGAAGCCTTCGGTGTCGCTTGCCCAGAGATGTATATGTAGTGTAACATACGGTGAACAAACGGGAACCAAGAAAACGCTTCGTATAACTTTTTCAATGAAAATTAATGGCCGATAGTATCGGTCATATAAATTCGCGGTCAGACTATCCAGGAATTTTCGATCAATCCTCGATCGAGAAATAACACTTTGAAGACTACACTGAGGGAATAAACGGGGATGGAGAAAACGCGTCGTATTCAACCTCACCGAGAGGTTGAGCCAACCTTATGTTGTTATCTTAACCTCTCGGTGGTTAAGCCACCTAAATCGTCATTGAGCCAACCATATTTGTTTGGGTCAACCGCTCATGTAAGTTCGCTCCATCTCCGATTTTTCCCTGAGTGTACGCAATAAAGTATTTGGTGTGGTTATTTTTTGTGTTGTTTTGATTATTCGACACCAACGAGCGGAGTAGAAGCCGCTCGTCGAAGAATTGGTGCAATTATTTTCCGCGTAGAGAAGCCCTTAACCGAAGGTTACGTTTCCCCTTTCCCAACCTTGAGTCGATCGGGAGTTTATCAGGAAAACGATAGGTAGGGATCTGGAATCGAACGGAGGAAAAAAAAAAGAAGAGTAAAGAAGAATTGAGGTTCCACCCGATCGACAGATCGCTATAGCAGGAGCGAGTGGACAGTAGATAGAAGGGGAGGGACGAGATATAGACCATAAAAAGGATGTAAACGAAGAGAAGCCATCCTGGCGGATACGCGTCGGTAATTAGACGAGTGCTCCGTCGCGGGCGAGGGAGAGTTCGGTACTACTTTTATTACTTAGATTATACCGTTCGTTCTGCCTCTCCCCCTCTTCCTCTATCAAGGGATTGCCGAGGGTCCGTTTCTACTCCCGCTTTAAGCCAGAGAGCGTCGAACTGTGGAAACGTGGAAAAAGAATTTACGGTCTTCCACAGCGGAGCCATTAAAATTTAGGTCTCCGCGATTATTGCCGCGTTAACTGCGGTTGGTCTGCCGGAGTCGATGAAACTTCCCTCCCGAAGTCAAACGAAGGATGAACTTCGTTTCTTATCGTGGAAAAATATATAAATTTATTTTCTTCTTAATAACCGAGACATTCTCGGAGTTTGGTAATAAGTAGGCTTTATGGACCGATGCCTCACCCCTCACATCGACGAGCCAGTTCTTCCATTAAATCCCATTCACGAGATGTTGATGATGTTTCATATATAATAAGGTAGAATGATGTTTGATGCTTCCGACGAAGAAAAGCCAGTCGGATAACCAGGAGTGACGATTACCGTTGCGCTTTCGTGAAACCAGAGACCGACGTAGCGGGTTTCCCTCTCGCGATTCAAGCAATGATGCGGCAGTTTTCCCACGTAAGTTATTCCACGGATCTTGTAAATACTTCCTCCCTGCGCTCGCGCTCTCGCGCCCCCAGGCCACTATCCATCTGGTAGTACTTTCACGTAACATTGTGTTCCTAACTTCGCGGGGTAAGTACCAAAATTACATCCCCCTCCGGTTGCCTACGGCTCTCGAAACGAAAGTGCGGGCGATACCGGAGCTCGCGGGGGTTTCGGGGATTCTTGCCATCCATATATATTACGGGATTCTTCGCCAGACCCCCTTACCGCTCGCTTAACGATCTTTGTTTTAGTGCCCGGGGTGCTCATTTCGACGGGAAGGCGACATTAACACCCGAGTATTCTCAACTCTGTTGTGTCTGTTTCTACTTCCTTTGCCGTTTCCACTGTTCTCCGTAAGCCTTGACCTTAAGCCATTTGAGCCGAAATATTGTTCCAAGAGAGACAACATCATTTTATCTTTGGCATACAGTAAAAACAGATTTGTAAATTTACGAACATTTTACAAACAGTTATTTTCTTACATTTATTGGCATTAATGTTTTCGCGAGTTGTGAAAACATTGCTGCCTTCAATAATAAAAGTGTTAATGTCATCTCGAACAATTTTCCCTATTTTAAACTGGTGAGTTAGTAATTTAATTAGTCTCCATTGCTCTATTCTCTTCTGATCATGAAAATATCAATCAACCCTCGGGGCTACATTATTTACCCGACGAAACAGTGAACATTTTATTGTTTATGGTACTTCGATGCCGAAGGGTGGCAATATCACCTATTCAGGTCGTAATCATTATTCTTCTCCCCACTGTAAATTATCAAGAGTTCGCTCCTCGTTCCTATTAGCCGTGGGGTGAGTGATTTCGGGGATAGAAAAAAACATGACAGCAGTTCCGTCGTCTAGAACATCGTGTACCTATACGTACCAAACTACCTACAGTGCCCGAGATAATCGTGCAAGTAGGACCTCGTACGACGAGACCTTAACTGACGGTTATCTCCGTGGTGCAGTTTTCAGAGGTGGGGGGTGCTTGTGCCCACCAGCGACACTAACATAATCGTAAACGTAAATACACATGGTGTGTGAAACGATATACTCTCCGGGGTACATACAGGCCCTCAGGCCAGGGAAGGTTTACCGTTTTTAATGGTCTGACCTGTTACCGGGATAGCGGGCGAGGCGATGAAACGAGAATTACGATTCGCGTGCCAACCCCTATGGTTTTCCGTCCTAGTCGATTACGCAGAGATACCGAATTCTCGTACGTTTTATGGCGGAAAATGTTTGTCGAATTTTTCATCCACTTGCAAGCTCCTTGCTATCGTTTTTATTCAACAAAAACGCCGGTTTGAACGCCGATTCTTAAATAGATTCGTTGTTCTATACGTACTTTCGTGTTACGTGACAGCCGGTTGTTTCTCCCCGAGCTCAACGAGCTCCATCGTACTAGTACGATACCAACGTTACTTTTACCGTGAATTTTCAAACGATATACTTGGGCACACGAAACCCGAGTATAAATCAGAACTCGGTGCCGGACGTCGACAACGATGACGACGACAATAATAGGGTGAAAAAAGAGAGAAACACCGAGGGATGAAGAAATGCTGGGAGACACGGACTGACACGACACGTTTGCACGAAAACAAGGGAATGGGATCGAATAGAACCAAATTACATTCTGACTGAAAGCCCGATTTCATATATCTGAAAAAACGACATGATTTTCGATGAAAAAAAATCGGTTCTCTGCCTTTTATTTATAAAAAGTGTCTACGAAAATGAAGTAACGAAAAGAGCAAAGACGACCACCAGGCCTTCGCGGAGGAAGCTTGGCGAGAGGTAAACGAAATTGAGGCCCGGTTCGAGATTTTACGCGATTTTATCTTGAATATTATATATTTTTTAAATATTATATTTATATTTATCATCGTCAAGTCATAATCACAAAATCGCGTGTAGGTTTATTTTTGTATTTACTGCACAAACACTAGTGCAGGCGGGTCTGTGATCCACATTGTAGGATCCGTACATTGGCTTTTAGTGGATGCGGTTGAGCCGTACAACGGAGACCGCAGTCACCGCAATGTACGAGCGTTACCTGTAAAGCGGTCAGCCTGTTACGTCCCGTACCTACTTGTGTGACGCTACTCGCTGAACTTCTAATGGTTATAGTTATGCTAATGGGGCGCAAGCGGTTCCAGCCATACCGGGCATTACCGTACGTTTGTATCGGAACTGGAGCGTCTGTTGTGTTCCCATTGCTCCGATGCCAAAACAGTAGCCGAATCGAACGTAAGCCTGCAGGATTCTGTTTGAAGGATCAGAAAATAACTTTTTGGTCAACAGACGTCCACTATTGTTTTATCAATTTTTATCCGCACTGTAAAATACAGGTAAATCATAAAAACTCATATTTGAGGATTCAAGAACCCAGAGCTGCTCCTTCCGAGACATTAGAGCTGTGAAGTCTGCATGCGTGTCGTCTGCTCGGGGATGGGGGAGCCGACAAACCGAGTTAGATCTCTCGAGTGCACTCGAGGTCCACGGCGTAAACGTGCGACGCGTTCAAATTTAATTGCGGACTTATCGCCGAAGTAATGCGAGTCTCTTAGCGTTACAAAGCAGCCCTCAGCGATGCTTGGCGGAGTCTGGTACTCGAATACTTACTGCACAGACCGCAGAGATGAGACTGCACTGAAAGTTTGTTGTTGCGCTTTGCCATGGTTAAGCTATGCCATCGAAGCCGAGAACACTGCTAGCATCGATGCTAGCAGGATTCTCTGCTTCTATCCGATCTTGTCAGGTAACCGCGAACAGTAACTACTGGTCGGAATGCTGTTGCTCTCACTGTTGTTAACGATTATACGGTAACACCACTCGCGAAGATCCCCCGCGGCTTTTAAACTGTCGATGCAGCGGATGAACATAAAATCATCCAGAATTAAGCGTCGCGGCGAACTTTCGAAAAAAAACCTCTCGTAAAAATGCCCCTCCCAAAAAAATACATGACAAAAGTCGGAGCCGCTTTTCGGGCATTCTGGCTGCAGGAACCGGTTTCTGGATCTAGTCTGTTGAACTTCACATCCATGTGTGGAAGCGTTGTAAGTTCCTGCGTACATTATCAGTTAACCATCCAGTGGAAAAGGCTTAGGAGAGATTCCAATTATCACAATAAGAACGCCAAAGAAGTTGAACGATGTCTTCTCGAGAGATCCGAAACGGCCGAAGACTTGAGAAAATTTGCGAACGGGAATCGTATGCTGCAGACGCAGTTGCCGTGTGGACGGCGACGCCTACGTCAGGTAGATCGAGCGACGGGTAGTTTAATTCCAGACAGCCTGCGGAGATGCTTTGGGTTATCCAGCTCAGACACGCCCGTCTATTTCCCATTCATTCTTTCCTGGGATTGCCTCGTCGACCCAACATGCCTGGTGCCGACTCCCTTCTGGGCTCGTCACCCTATCTCTCGTCGTTGGTCGCCCCGTTGGTGTATTCGAAGGTCTAACAAGATGTTTTTTTGCATATGCTCAGCCATACTGAACCAAAGTACCTTATTTTCTTCACTTATGAATCTCAGGTCATTTTAGGTCAGGTAATCGGACACGACAGTTTTTATCACAAGCCGACCGATGACATCAAACTAACTAGCTGCGTTGCCTCGGATATCTTCATATCGAGGACTACATCTAGGCTTCATCACATTGTAAACGTGAAAAGCGACAAACGAGGCACGGACTAAAGAAGCATGTGATGAAACGCGGACCTGCGAATTTATTACCCTTATAAACTATGTGACAGGCGCCGGGTCGCCGGTGCTCATGCGTTCTCCGGGAGCTTGTAATTTTCCTGGTAACTTACTTAATAGCCACGTACACACGACTCCCGGACGTGATCGCGGAACGTGATTTCACGGATCCAGCAGCAGAAACAGCAGTCTCATGTACGGCTTTAGTAGTATATTCACGGTTTTATGCGTCGCCGTTGCACCGTTCGAATGCGCACAACTTTTATTATTCCGCTGGTGCGTATCAACGCGTCAACGGGGAATCTCCCGGGATAATTTAATTTCCATTCCATTTCCGCAGATAGAATAGATACCTGATCGGTATAAATCGGCTCCGTTTACACGCATACTTGTTAAACGTCTTAATTATTTAATCTTTTCATTAGTCGAATTATGCGTTAAAGTTATTATTGATATATCGGTGCGATCGGGCTGTCGGCACTTATAGCTGCCAAGTGCACTCGGCTATTAGCAATGGAGAGAAAGCGAAGGGGAGCGGCTCGGAGGAGCGAAAAATGATCACAGTGATCAACATAAAACGTCCGATCAGATAAAAGCATAATTGGCAAAGGACTGGCCGTAAAACACTTGGCGTCCTGCTGCTGGCTCCCTGGCAAGCGGGTATGTCCAGTATAGTATAACGGTGGTGAGAACGAAAGCAGCAAGCACGTAGGTACCTGGAGAGAGGAGTGAGGCGACAGAGTGCCAGAATGTGGAGCATTAAAAGGTCTCCTGCCACAGTAAAGCGTGTAATTAGTTATCGAACGATGATTAAGTCGTAAATTAGGGCTTGTTTGCTGCTTTCCTCTTGCTCCCTCTTTCTTGCCGTTCCCTCGGCGTTCCCGAAGCCAACAGCTGCAGTAAACGGTACTGCGAAACTACCACTGTTGACTGGGCTGTACACTGCGAGGTATCGCCGTAGCCCAAACGCTCCGACGATCTTCGCGCCTTTGAGCCATAAAAGTAGCACCGTTGCCCTGTGTAGCGAAAAATGAGGTGTAAAGCGTAATTTACTCGCGCGCCGATTTAACGGCCCGCGGCGAGGCACGAGCTTTATCCCTGCGGCGCAGGTGAACCTTCTCGGTCAGCGCAACCAATCGGCTTGGTCGTCCGAGAAACCGTACTTCCCTTCCGTCATTCATCGTTCCTTTAACTGCCATTAATTTACTTTCTCGAGAATTTATTTTCTTGTCCGCTCGTTGGAGAATGAGACGGCATTACGGTAATTTTACAACTTTATATTTAACAAACGGAATATCATAACACGCATAGACGTTATTAATGCCAAAAGCCCGTTTTTTCGATAATGAATAATCGTATCGGGGATCTTACAGTCGTAATAATGAAACGAAAGAATCGAGAAAAGTTTCATCGTGTGAACATAATTTTTTTCTTTTTATCACACACGGTGATGTAATTTAAGGATTAATAAATGAGAAATATCAATTAACAACGGACTTATCAACAATTACCAAATAACGATGAACAACTGACATCACATTTCAAAATCTATTCGTCCGATTGAGTTGAAATTTGGACACATCCTTGATTGTAAAATTTTCCATTTCTAGCTTCAGTATAGATACTAGATGTGAACCAAACTCGATAGAAAAATGATATATTTTAAGAGTATCTCAAGAGTATTTTAAGAGTAAAATATTGACAAGGAAGTATTCCGCTTCCCGCATTTCTGAAAATAGCTTCCTCGGCATTCACCTCATTCTGAATCCTTTGGCATCCTGCATTCTGGATCCTTCCCGAAGTTTTCTCGAAACTTTACGGGCGAAAAGTGGCTTAGCATAGCGCGCAAGGCCTAGAAGAACAGCTACTAGCAGAGTTTCTCACACTTTCAACAGGAATTCAAATCGCATTTAGATAAAAGCGTGAAACATCGTCGTCATTCCCGGAAGGATATATCGTAACGTTCATTCATAATTCATAGTTTTCCTTCGCGTGGCACTCGGAAGGATACACGAAACACCTTCGCATTCGCGAGCTATGCGCCATTGCGTGAAAAACTTCAATCATCAAATCCTCTCCCACTTTATTCTCTTTCCAGGCAGGCATTCGCAGTGTCTTGAAAATCTGAGCGAAATAACGCATCTCCGCATTCTTGGGGAACGAATTTCGGGTTGTTTATACCGTATACTCAATTTTCGTCAAAATTCGCGTAGACAACATCTTATTTCAACTGCACGATAAAAATATCAGATGAACGTTCTACTTCAAAAATCGCACAGTCATGAATCATGAGTGACCAGTCATGAAAATTGTCCGCCGACCATCCCCAATTGTATACTATTTAACCTCATATAGAGGACGAGCGGATAGTATCAAATAAAGAAGAGCCACGAGGAGAGCCGAAGCGAAGTGAGAAAAAGACCGGTGGCCCGAGAGCCTCTGTAGCCTAGCACATACGAATATATACGATCGAAATTTCCATGAGACAACCGTTACAGTTCACCGAAGGGGGCACAGCGAGGGAGGTACGGAGCGCGGAGAATACGCGAAAAGAGAGAAGTCCCGAGGCAAGTCGCTGCGGGGTAAGTAACGGCAGTAAACCTTTGACACGGGGGCCGTAACACGTTTAACCCGTGCCCTTTGTCGGTGCTGCTCGCCAGTTCGTTCCCTCACACGGACCTTCTACCCGTCCGCTGTCTCGATTCAGCGACATTCGCACCAATACCAGAGCATCCCTCCTCGTCCTCCCGGGGTAGTCTAGTCGTCGTCCTCCGTCCTGACCATCGTCCACTACGACGTTATGTGAGTGGCGACCCGGCCCTCGCTCTCTCGGACCTCTCGCTATCACAGATTTATCGGAAACTCTTCCTCGCTGCCTCCTGCGAACCGTCGCATGGACGCCGGACCGCTGCCCGTAATACCCTTATAAATTCATGGAAGAGCCGGCCGAGCCATTTGTAGCTGACGTCGCGCCAAGAGGGCCGTCTACCACCCAAAATTCAGAAGAAATTTAACGGGGCTCAGGGACTGGTCGATTCGGTACGACGATCCCTCACAGAATCGACTCGTTTTTTCGGCGATATAAATGGCGACACGGGACGTCCGATGATCTGTGAACTGTCGAGTGTTTAACATCAAGGCAAAAAGTTGTACCACGAGTTTTTCAACCCACCCCCCTACCCCCATATTGCGCTTCCCGAGAAGCATAGGAGGCGACTTATTGGAACGGATAAAAATTTTTTGCTTAATTTGCTTCATACAAATTTCACGGATTTCGTAGTAAGTCGTTTCGGATGAGTTATGGTTTATGCTGTTGTAAGACTTGTACTAATAAGTGGTATTTATCGGGGTTGATTTCGTAAGGTCATTTAAAATTATTTAGGAGCAAGTGTTTTTTTAATATTTCATGAGGCATAAGGCCTAATCATAGCAGGGTCCTTTGGTTTGTACGGTACTTGTTTGAAGGAGACGAGGAGAGAAGAATCCTTATTATCGCCGCTGAGCCGGACAGGGGCCGAACGATGTAAAAGAAAGGAGGCATGGCCACGCGTGTAACCGGACACGATGTACATAAATTCCGAAAGACGCTGGAATAAATCAATTTTCGGCGATTCCTCTGTTGCTGCTGCTGCGAGTCTCGAATTTCCTCCCGCGAGCTGAGAACCTCACGATTCGCAAACACTATACGCATATATATTATTGTGACTTCTGGCACCTCGTTCCCAACCAACCTTTTTGACGTCCTAACGATCCTCTGAATTACAATTCCTGGCTACGCCAGCGGGAATAACGAAAATATAACTTAAAAGAATAAAATGAATATAAGCATACCGGCCGTGTAAAAAGAAGCAAAAGGACAGAGTCTTCTCCGCTCGAATTCAGCCGACAAGTACATTGTCTTCACAGTAGGGAATATTTTCCGAGCCGGAGATAGTTTCTTTTGGAAGACAGCCAGCGGGATGTCGTCGCCTTTGACTTCTTTTCTTCGTCCGTCCCGTTGCCTCTGTTTTTCTCGACCGTATAGATTTGTGACCGCATGAAAAACGCGTGAGCACATCGGCCATATAAACGTTCATTCTCACGCGTTTGGAACGAAGGGAACTTGAACGGTTGTCTCACTCGTCGTCCACCACTGGCACTAATTAAACTCGATAATATGTGTTTGGTCCATAATATATCGCATACTTGAGCCCTCCCAAAGTGTGGGCAGAGGGATACCGGAGGAAGGGTTGTTTTACCCGGTGGAATCAGCAGGGGTAACAGCAGCTTGTTCCAGACTGTGTCGTACTAAGTAGGGAGAGCACCCCTTCGAAAACTACCCCATACGTACCTACGCGCGAACCTGCATTAGTTTGTGGCTTCTAATCCATTAATCCATTCATTAATCACTTTGCGCTTCGTCGTCTGCGAACGACGGAGGAACACACCAAGAGCAGTGGAGCAGATTCCACACTTCGCAGAGCCGAGAGATCGCTTAGGACCGGAATACTCTTGGATTTGCCTTGTGGCTCGTGGATTGAGCCCGGTCAACGAAGCAGCAGCTCTCGAACCTCCGGAGCACCCTTCTCGCACAAATTGACCCAAACTCCTCCCATTATGATTTAACGCTCGTTCGTGATCTCGAACTGGCTACCAAACTACCGCGTGCCGCCTATAAATGCCACGCAATAATAGCGCCGCGCGAGGATTCATTCGTTTATCCCACCGGTATCGACGACTAAGAGGTGTAATTTATGTCGGGAGCCATCGATATAACTTCTCGAGTCCCTTGGCTCCCAACAGCCGAGGATGTGCCGATGCAATTGATGTCCGTTCTCCACGGAACCATCTTCACCAGTGAAACCACTTTTTATTTATTTTATTACCTCTAATGGTATATTTGTAATATAAGACGGTAAGCTTGTCAGACTGCTATACCAGCGAAACTGCGCGATCCACCCATTCACTTTTCAAGAGCAATATCCAATAGTTCGCCCTAACCCCGCACGGTATACTTTAGGATTCCGGGTTTCACTCGTTTCTGCGGTGTGTTGGCACAAAGCAAACTCGGAACGTGATTAGAGATTTAAGGTGCCGGCTGTTACGAGGGTGGAGGGTAAACTTTTTCTCAGCTTTCTCTCGAACCTCGTTCCTTCGCCTTGTGTTCGCGCGTCTTCGCCGACGGAGAAAGGCAAGCCAGTTCGGTGGGCGGTTAGTCGAGCTCGGTAATGCTTTTAATTAAGGGCTAAGGGCCTAACATCACCGCGTTGCGAGAGGCAGAGTGGAACGAGAGGGGCTGGAAGAGGTAGACGAACGAGGTTCTCCAACCGTCGGGAACCAACTCTATCTCCTATCCTCTCTCAGGCAAAGCAATGAGGCAATATACGCCCTTTCCTTGTTGCCAACACTAGACTTCGCTGCAGGGATGGTTAACGGTTCTCATTGTTCGATCTGTTTTCACGAAACTGCTACAGTAACTGTGTACTATTCATGCCCGACGAAGTTGGGAATCCCTTTGGCCGCTCTTGCAAGGAAGACAGGTTTTGCGGGTGGAATCCAATAAGGGGATGATGACGCTGGCGAGGGTTGGAAGCCACGGGGTGAAACTCGTAAGGGACCAACGCTAGGCCGTTGGTTCTCCTATTTCTGCTTCTGCTGTTACTCTCATCGTGTGCAGAGTCCAGCAAACTGTGTACACATAAGCCGGCACGGCCTGCACGGAAGAGAAACAGGCTATTTTCTTGGCTCTCGGCTTCTCTTCTGCCACTCCTTCTGCCGTGATGCAAAAAGGATGAGAGGCGAGGTAGATTCTCTCAAGGGCACTCTACGGCGGAACTGGAGCAAGACAAACTTGGCTTGGATGAGAACGAGAGAGCCTTCCCGACTCTGTGGATGATGCTCTCTGCGCCCCTCTCTATGTGTTGCACCTTGCCATACCGGGCAAAGCGCGGCCTGGTGAGCATCGCATCAGTGTAGATCCGGCGCTCCACTTCCGGCTGCCGATGCTGAGGCCTCTGCGCAAGCTTCTTCTGTATAACAGGTGCCGACGAGGGCCTGCTTGCCAGCATGCCTTCCAGGGCCCTTTTCCCGTACCGTGTGGCCTGGGCGCACATGTACTACTGCCGAAACGACTGTGACTCAACGACAAGCAGAAGTCGTGAAATTGAACGACCACTATCACCGCTACACGGACACTTGGCCACGATCGTCTCTCGCGTGGTTCCAGCGACACTTCGCGACCCAGTTTCTCGATTACTGACGCAAACGAGAACCGCCAAGTTGTCACAGATTGGTGCAGTGGTTTATAAACTTAGTCAAGGAGGAGAGAGAGTCGGCGAGAGGAGTGGCTGTTCCACAACATCCGCAGGTGCAGCCAATCGCCTTTATTCGGTTAAAACTTTGATCGGTCTCCAACGGGTGATGAGATTATAAGTGTAAATGTTGGATCTTCGGGGAGTTTCCATTGCATCGCCAAGGGTAGATTCATGAAAATAAATTCTGTCGGTAAACATAGCTGTACAGTTCAGGAGTATATGAAGAAAGAAGCATTTAAAAGAGTAAAGATACGTCCTACGAGGTAGTTTGAGTATTCAGAGAGCGTTTTGTAATATGTCACAAATCCGAACATGGATTAAGCTCGCGAACGCGGTTGTGGGGCAAGGGGAAAGAAGAGAAGCGTTAATATAAGTCAGATTCCGAGACATCGCTTCTCTACCATAGAGTCTTTCGCTTCTCGCATCGACCTGGCGAGCGGCTGGGGTGGAATTTTTTTTTTATTCGTGTCTCGATTTTTCTCTTTCAAACATATTTGCTGTTCTTTGTCATACTATTATACCTCACGAAGACTTTGCGAATCATCGATTATGCATAAAAATTCGGCCTTCTCGTTGTCGTTAGGTCTCATGCAAACTACGTCATTTACTTTCTATCCGCGAGATGCATGTACACTCGAGGCGCAAGGAGATTGAAAACTGCTTTCGACGCCAGTTTCGTATCGTAGTACCATTGAGGACCGAGTTGAGCTCCTCGCTGCTGTTCGTAGTCCCCGCGATACAGAACGAGATGCGGAAAGGGTGAGAAAAGATTGAGGGTTGTTCAAGGCGTGAAGCGAGAAGAGAGGCACACCGCCGTGCGAGGAAAAGCGTTGGCAAGGAACGGAGAAAAGACCAACACGGGAAGGAAGAGAAAAGAAGCCGAGCGACCGGGTGCCTACGTACGCGTTGTGAATATCGAATCGGGATAGAATCGGATAGCGATAAACGAAGCGATTGAAAGTTCCACGAATCGCACGAACGGAGGAGAGTAGCCGAGGGACCAAGTGTGTGCGAGAGAAAGAAAAGTAGTGCGAGTACGCGCACGTTTCCCGTTATTCCGTAGTCCCCTCCGATCCGTTTTCCCTCTCACCAGGCTTCTCCACCGCTCCCGATACCGAAACGGGATATCGATAAGCCATTCGTATTTCTATCGGGCCACGCCGTCGACCTCGTCGTCGTCGTTGTAGAGGCCAATGATAATGCCGAGTTAGGTGACGCTACCAATAGGGAAAAGCCATTCTGGAATGGATTTTAGTGCCGCGGCCATGGGAGGTAGTTGTCAGGGGGTCATTCGAAGCTACGAACAAAAGGACCTTTCCAGTACGGCCGGCCAGTTTACGGCCCTCTGTGTCCCTTTGTCAGAACCTTTTTCGATATCACGTCCAGCGCGATGAACGACGAAAGAAATAGGTGAAAGTTTGATAAAAACTGACACCGACCTATTGAAAAAAAGTTTCATTCTCGTGCGTGCAAAGTGTAGTTTGATTTAGTGTGGAATATATGTATGAATGGGGAAAGGGACCACCGAAAGAGGGAACAAGGGGCAAAGGATAAAACACGGGGTAACCGTGGTTCCTCCGGCTTTCACTTTCCTCCGCTGTCCCAGGACCGAACCATGATCTCTCTGTATCTCGAAAGGCTCGATCAGGACATCACATTTCTTTTATTCAATACCAAAGCCTCCCTTCCTTCTTTACTGTATTTAAATTCGCTCGCGAATTCAATGCGAAATTGCCATTCGATTTACGACAAGTGTGCGAATCTGCGATGCTTACAGATTCACAAAAAAAAAAAAATACGGCAGATACTGTAAGTAGCTGAGTTACATGCTATAACGTGTCGTCAATCCTCTGAAGCACGGTGTTCCATTGATGGGGTGAAATTTTTAAAAATCTTCCAGCTGTATAGCCTCTTGGAGCTGCCGTAACAACTTGGTATTTTTCGGCAAACTATTCCAAAGAAAATACCCAATATCCATTGCGCCTCAAAATGTGTATATCAGAAGTTACACGCAATGGAGTGGAATTTTCTGTGACCGTTCAGTCGCTGGCGTACCGAACATCTACTCAAGCCCGGACTAGACAGGATTGATATAAAAATCGATACAAAGCCCGGACTTCAGGAAGCAGTAAAAGATCTGGTGGTTGATCCCTGTGCGATATAACTTTGTGGTGGAATAGACGGTGGAAGTTAGCTATATACGGTATTCCAGACCGATTCTGTTTCACTGATACTGCAGCTTCTGGCTGTTCAGGGGGGATGAAAGAAGCGCTTCGTCGAAATCCTTCTAGATGGGGCGGGCTGTATTATTGCCAAGTTCGATCGAGCTCTCGTCGTTCGAGGGTGCGCAGGGGTTACGTCCTGGATCAAGCAGCCTTTACCACTGCGAGTCCTCCGGCCCTTCTTTACCAAGCCTCGACCCTCCCGGAACGTACCGTTCGTTATTGGAACGCGTAATGCCGCGACCTACCAACCAATCGAGACCTTTTCCAACGTATTCGATCGGATTCTTAACTCTTCGGCCCTTGCGTCTGTTTCCTCCCGACTTTTTCCCTTTTCGCTAGGAAACGACAGAAGCTAAATCGGATTTCGCGGTTGCTTTCTCCGGTAAGCTCACGTCATCTTTCACTAGTTCTCGTACGATGTACAGAAGGTCTGAGTACTTATGATACGATGGTCTGTTATCTGTACGCAGACCTATGGTAAAATTTCATTTCGCTTCTCAATTGGAGAATCTACAAACACTCGGAAAATAACTGATAAACAGAATAATATTCTAGCGCTGGTTTCGACAGTGAATTTCGTATTTTCATACACACGGCAGGCGGCATCACGAGGGCGTGCATGCAACAAATATACAATTCCTCCCTTGGCGATTAAAATGCAATTCACATTTACGCTCGGCCTCGAAACTGCGTACGCGTATATATTTCGACATTTGGCACGCAATCGGACCATGAAAATTATCGTTTGCACGTCGTTACGCCACAGCGATCTCATATTTCGTTCAGCATTAATTTTTCACACTGCGTTCGCCAACCGATATTCCGTTATCATTGACCCCGAATGCGAATGACAGAGAACAGTTCGTGAAAATGCATGACTCTGTGTTATTATATTGTTTCGTTCGAACGAATCGCGTACAAACTCAATTTTCTCCGTTGACGATGTAAAATTTGTATAACCGCTCGTGGTTCCTGGTGAACTGACTTGGGAATGCGTTCATCCCGCCGGCGAGAAATTCATTGTTCCAGACGCTTTTGACGGAGAATAGAAAATGAATTGAATCGCGTCGTCTCTCGAGTGACCGACTTGCTGGTGTCGCGCTGCTGCACTTCCACAGTTCCCGGAATCGCCGGTGCTCGGAGAGGGGCTGGGTGCAGAACTCAGGAAGCCGAAAAGCGAGGAGCTAGAGTCCCGGGACGGTCTGTTCGTGCTCGGTTAATAGCAGAAAGGTGACGTTTATGTATAAGTTCAGTAAAAACAGATTCGGAACGTTTTGCGACAGTCAATCGAGGAGTCTCAGAATGTCTGTCAAAGCTTCGCTCCGAAGCTTTATTACACGGAAGGAGCTATCGAGAGCTTTCCCCGTATATCCTTTCATTCTTCGGTCGAGCAAAACGCCTTAGCCGTCTTCCGCTTTCGTTGCCCGTAACGATTGAGAACGATTGTAAAGTTCCGCAGTTTCCGCTTTCCAATCGAAAAAAATATACGGAACCGCCGAATTTCGCCGCTGAGACATATGATTTTTCGTCTCACATGCGAATTAGACTCCGGTCAGACATAAAAATCGGATGCCATTGTTCGGAAAAATTGCTCTTGGCAGAAGAGTCGAATTTACCGAGGCTCGAAAAGACGTGCGCCAGATTTTCGGTTGATGGCTCTTCCAGACTCCACGTGCCGCCGCGAGACGTACGTCAACTTCGTTCCAGGGACGGACGTGACGCCCGGAATTGGCATGATTTCCTCTGAATTTGCGGAAGAGGAAGAAGTGAGGGAGATAAAAAAAAGTACTTCGCGACACCGCGAGCAGCAACCCCTGCGCTTTCTTTCGCGCATGTACGAGTGCGGTTTTAGCTCGGGGCAGCGGGTGTACGAGAAAACGAGAAACCTGCCCGCAGTGTACTATGTATATAAAAAAGAGGAGTATAGCGGTTCATCCTCGTAGCGTTGCTTCTGCATGCAGGCTGCGTCGTGTTCTGGGTGAGTTATTCTTTCGGTTCGTTGTCTCACCATTGTGTTATGTAGACGTAGACGATGCCTCCGCGGGGATGGCTCGTCCTTCCTCCTTCCTCTATCTCTTTTTTTCTTTGCCCGCTTTTCCCGCTTTTCCCTCGGCGGACCTCTTTTCTTTACCCGTACCGAGACGAATGCTAAGCAAACGAATCGAGCGCCCTGCACAGAGCGGCGTTGAAGCACAATGCGAATTTATTCCTCAGGAATAAGAATGAAAGAGGGAAAAGGAGAAGAGACGTTGGAACAAAAAGGACGGATGAGGTATAAAGGATTCACAATAATATGGCTCGCCCTCGTACTCCCGGGGTTGCTCACTTAATGCCTCCCGCTAACTGGCAAAAGCCTACCCAACCGGCATGGTTAATTGTTGCCCTTCGTATTTTCACAAAAGTAAGTCCTGTAAGAGGACCCCGAGAAGCTTTCGTCCTTTACCATGTAACAGGGGGGAAAAGCATAGTGTATCCGCTTTCTTCAATTAAATATTCTCTTGGGGGAAAAACGGCGTATCGATACTTGCTTTCGGATACCGGACATTGCGACCCTTGAACCCCGGGGAATTGTGTAGCCTCGTACGGCTTTATCCGGTCTTACAGGGGATTATGATTTGGAATGATTGGACCCGAGTATCAGTGTCTTTTTCGATGGATCCCGAGGCACCCTCGATGCTAAAAACAAAGTTTCTGATTTATCTGTTTCGGCAACTCGGCGTTGGGAATGCTGTTCAAGAAATTTTTTCCAATGCAAATGTTTACACGCCTTAAAATCCATTCTATTCTCGAAAAGCGCCAATGGATTTATAGAAGTCAAACAGCGAAGCCGATGATTTTATACGTGACGAAACGTTTCATAAAATAATTGTCGCAGACGAAACTTCGAACCGTCTCGTGGAACGCAAGTCGTATTCCAAAATTTCTTGAATGCAAAGTGATTCACATCACCATTCGAAATAGAGACAAACGTGTGCGTCGTGTGGGTGAGCGTATTTAAAATGTCATTTGTTCCAATTTCCAATTTCATTTAGACGGGTTCCAATAGTTTTCGTGCCTCTTTTCCTCGAGGCGTTCGAGGATTCTCCACAGTCTGGATCGTCTCGGCCCGAATATTCGGTCCGTTAAGCGGCCAAGATAAATCCGAAAGTACGCCGTTTCACGTCGCGTTCGCGAATACCCGAGGGTAAGGAACGAAACGGGATATAAGACGCAGAGACAAATTTAGGGACCAATAAGAGGCTCTCGCTTATTCAAATGTAAATTTACGAGGGAGAATAATTGCCGCGGGGACCGGTGGAAGAGTGAAAGAGGACGTTTAAACGTCCTCGTGCTGCCGCTGGTCCCGGCTCTACCACTAGCCGTCTCGCGCCTTTCCATCTTCCTTTATTTTCCAATGGACACCGCTAAGTCATTGAGGATTTTCTCCCGCTGCCCGCTAGCCTACTCTTTCTCTTCCTCGCTTTCGCTTTCGAGTGATTCACAACGTCTATAGCGGGTCCGAGCGAATCTACCGTCGGTAATCTCGGGTATAATTAATTATAACGAGAGAGGTGAAAAATTACGATCTCTGTAGTACTGGACGACTATAGACCCTCCGTTCCGTCCGCGTTAGCGTCTTCTTCCGTAATATTTTCGCTCACCCCTTCGTCTTCTTTCTCCACCCGTTACTGCCTCTCTCTTATAGGTGAAAATCCATTTATCGTTAGCCGGGCTCTCTTTAATATGTTACGCTGGGTGAAAAATGATACAAGTGCGGGTGATATAGTGGGGATAAAGCGTGATAATCCGTCACGCGATCTTGCGCGATGTCTTTGTCCCCTCGTCTCCGTCGTTCCAACTCTTCTCGATGGAAAACCATCATCGCGACGGTGTACATCTCGTTCGTCTTTTTTTTCTTACTTCGGCGAAAGCCTTTCAGTCAACCCCGGCACCCCCCACATTCCGCGACGAGGAAGACGAGGAATTCCGAAGTTTGGTAAATTGTATCGAAATTCAGTGGAGATGCTTTTGCTCACCCTTCGCGCTGTGTTCTACCATCTTGGAGCTTGTCAAAATTTTCACCAACTTTACGAAGCCGAGCACTAAGCTCGAAGTTTTCCCCAGGAACAATTCAGGCTGCCTCGGGGAAACGAGCACCTAAGACCCGCCGTAGGAGGAAGTGGCGGGAGGGCGGAGGAGAAACGAGAAGTCTTATCTCGCGACGGGGTCTCGTATAAATGAGGGTAATATTCTGCGCGTAGCTTCGAGACTACTCACGTCCGTTGGCATATGGCCACGCGTCCATCACTCTCGCTTCGCGTCTCGCGAGAGGAGGCTCGCAACGAGAAAAAGGGACTATCATATAATGAGAAAAGTCATCTTCTCGATCTGCCGAGATATTTTGGCGAGGAACGTACGTCTCTTTCCTTCCTTCTACATCGTTCACATTCAAACGAGTCTATATCCAGCAAATGTCTCGTAAAATCTTTAAATTGCCATCTCTCGGATGCATAAAAAAATTGGGTAGTTTAAAAAAAAAAGGGAAACAAGAAAGGAACTCGAGCGCTCATTCGACTATTTTCCAGTCGCTGGTTATAGTGGTGGATCGGAGGGTTTCCTTCCTCGGGGGCATTTTCTTTGGCGTTTGCTCGCTCGTGGCGCTCGTGGAGAAGTGAAACTATTGTCCGGCTTCTTTGCCTGGTTATGAATATTAAGATTGTGGAAATATGGGCTCTTCCTCGAAGCGGAAAGTTGGCCCACTTTAATTTTCCGCTAGCTTCGTGAAGGCAGTCGGGTAGGCAGCTGGGCGAGCGATCGCGTTAACGTCGACGGGATGGGCGCCGCTCCGGGACAGGAAACTCTGCGGCTCTCCCGTTACAGATTTTCCGATCTGTTGTATTATAGTGGAATATCGCTTGCAGAAATGCGAAGGTATTCTCCGAGGAGGCATTGAAAACAGACAGCTTGTTAGCGTCGGCAGGATTGAAAAACGAAAACTTGAACAAGGTTTCTCTCATGCCATTCATGTTGCGGTATTCAGCGCGTCCGCAAGATGCGTCTAGGACAACAAACGAACGATTTTTTTTTTAGCTAATTCTCCGAAGAAACCACGGAATTCGCATCGAGCTAAGAACGGTAGATCGAGACCTAACCAGCATCCTCGCGGCAGTCTAATTTTACAAAGACTTTGGTCTTTCTTTCTCCAGACTCAAAAAATGAAAAAAGATTCTTAAAGCTCCACCCAATTTCGCGGAGATTAAGCGCATCCATTAAAAAACTGTTGGCGAAGAAGAGCTTTGGGAAAACATCGGACGGGCCGGAAGATCGCCACCAAACTCGTTATAATAAAAAATAATTAAAAAATCCTTTAACTCTGTTCTTTGCTGATGCGACAAAATTATCAGCGATTCTGACTGTATACGTGATCTCGTGGCTGCACGGGTCCATGAAAAGGCAAGAGAAAAGAAAGAAATCAATCCGCATCACTACCGAGAATCGCAAATGATTTAATTCCGACTGCGATGAACGCCGTCGGAGGTGGGTAGTTGAAGCGACCAGAGTATCGAAAAGGAAAATAGGGAGCGAGAGCGAGCCGCGATGACGACAGAGGAACAGCGAGCAGCGTGCTGGTGCAGCCAGCAGGCGTCGTGCTTGCGCCTGCGGTTATGGAGTTGGAGTCGCGAGGGGTAATCCGATTTGCCGGCTGATTCGATTTTCAATTTTCTCTCGAGCTCTCCCTAACCTGCTCTCTCAAAAGCTACGCATTTCCCAGCCTGGTGCGGCCCTCGTCGTAGTAGTCGTCATCCTCCCGTCGCCACCAGCAGGAGCAGCGCAGAAGCATCACTCCCCAACCCCCACCTCACTCGCATAAAAGAAAGTTCTTCCTCCTCGTCGTTGGAGGTGACCCGGGCCGATGTCTGAGCCACCTCGCGCGTCCCTCGATTCTCAACCCTCGAGTCTGCGTACTTTCGGAGTTACCGTACCTTGGTGAAACTTTTTTCCTCCTTCTCCTCCTCTCTTTTTTCCCCTCCTCGGCTAAATTGGAAAATACAATGGCCACAGGACCCTTTTACGGCGAAATAGCATCGGCAGCGTGGTGAACACAAATGCGGCACCGAGGGAAGCTCGATTAAGGCTCTTCTTGTTGATCAATGATTTGTCCTTCCATACTGTACGACTGCTATAAAAGTTGAATAATTGGTAACGATTTTCATGATATCGAAGGGGAGAGTGCTTTCACATGTTGAACATTTTGCAAAGTTTTACCAAGGGGTTCAATCGATCAAATTTGGCACGGATACATTCCCGATGAAACTCCTTTGGTGCCAGAGATTAATTTCGATAACGAGAAATGATAACAGTTGAGGGTCATTGCCTCACATTTGCGGGAATACCGATGAAGATTGTCCGGAATTCGACACACGGCCGCGTTGTATGAGCCGGATTTGTTTTACCGGGAGCTTTTTCAAACAGGAACTCGGCACTGCTGAACACCGCTAATTTCGTTGATGCAGGTGCAAATGTTTCAATTCCATCGGTATCCGAATGTGCTTGATGGATCAAAGCCCATTGAGCTGATAACCGGTATTCGATGGGGCTACATTTGGATCAACCCTCTCAATCACTCACGACACACTTGCAACCGGGGGGTCGAGGGTGTTTCAATCTGCACATAACCTAGTTAAAGAGTCTATTAGGAACGCGCTGTGACCATTACCGGCCTGGGAATTGCTTACTTCATCCATTTCGCTCTCGAGCTCCGCCCCGTATCCACGCGAGGACTCAGCATCGGCGCAGACATTCGACAGTAAAACAGACTTATTTATTTGGTCATAATAAAAAAGAACATTAACATTTTTTTATGACACTGGATGGTTTACATTAAAATCACATCAAAATACTTTCTAGAATAGAAACTTACGCCTTTTCGATAAAAAGTTACGGAAAAAAAATGAAAAAATGTGTTCGACGTATTGGTCCTTCGATAAATGATGATAAAAAAATACAAAAAATGAGATATAAAAAATAGCTTACATTGTAAAAAAGTATGATGACGTCTATCACTAATTTTTATCGGCGTTTTCCCCATCACAACACATGCAATTTTAATGGCACATGGCGAATCAACACTGTTCTTTGCAATTGTTCTTCTTCCGCGGTACCCGATGGAGGTGCACAGTTTCGGCTTCGTTGTAATCGCGCTTGTGAAATTTCATCGCCTCTAACATTCTTTTTCGCGGTATAATCAGCATGAGCAGAATCATAGGTGGAATCATCTTTATGAATTTCAATATCCAGAAATTCGGAAAAATTGCGGCAAGTCCACTGCTGAACCACGGAGTGTCCATCAGGAGATAGAGCTTCAGGAACAGTAGATATTTCTTCTTCACGTTGTTCTTACGGTTCTCGTTGACGATCGCGGTCGATCTTTGAGTGGCTATGGTCTTCGCGGTTGTGTAGATGAAGAGGCAGGTGTTTATCAGGCATATCACTACTGGTCCCGTCATAACGTATACGACGACGCTGAAATTGGGACGATGAAATTCAGGAAAATTCGGCCGAAGCGGCGAACCTTCGGGAAATATCGGACTGAATTCGGCGATAGCAGCGATGAGGGTGAGAAAAGTCGGTACACCCCATCCCCAAGCGGCGTATATCAAAAACTTTCTTTTTTCCTCGCGACCTCTGTCCGCACCGCCTTTCGGAGCCCAGCGAAATCTCGTTATCACAAGAGTCATGTCGAAGCATATGATGAGGAGCCAAACGACGGATCCCTGCGTGAAGAACATCAAACTGAGACCGAAGAACCGGTAGGTCATAGCCGACATGGGCGCATGACACAGACTGTAGAATCCCAACGTAATTAGAAGAAAGTTGATCATCACGTAACACATGTTGTAGCTTATCACAGCTTTGTCGTAGGCCCGCGTGCGAAGATCCGGTAAGGCGCAATATATAATCACTACCAGAATGAACGGCACATTGTAGACGATCGTTGCAAAGATCACCACCGTTGCACCCCAAAAAAGCAACATCGTAAACACACTGTCGCATTCTTGACGAATATCGTTCGCAGCGAGTAATTGTGAATCGCAGGTCAGTGTTACTCGCGTTCCGTTCGCCAAAATATCCACACAGGTAACATCTCTCCGGTATTCTCCTGTCCCGTCTGAAATAAGAAAACAACCCATCAGATTAATTACATTATAGAAATAATGAAATAATGCAAATAATAATAAGTTTCTATAAAAAGATCACAGCATTTATTATCCAATTTACTTTTGGGGCAACCGTTGTACGTGATGTCAGTCTCGTTGGTCATTTTGAGAATTTCGAAAGGTGTTCCGTGGCTGGTGATATTCCCATATTCTTTGGTGCACTCAAAACTGTCGTTCAATATATAATCATTGTCGCAACACTTGAAAAAATTTATCGAATTTTCCGTACTCGCGATATTCACTGAAAGTGACATGACGATGAATAGGAGATGCACGAACATAATGGTAGGACAAAGAGAATCTGAACATCTGATAACGATTTATTCGCCGCGACTCGACTGATTCCGTCGAAGGATCGGACCCCAATGAGTGGAGGCCGGCGGTTTAGTGTCAACACGGCTATACCCAAAACCGCCGGCTATAACGCGAAGCAGCTTACAAATCGCGGGAAATCAACGATTGGGGCATTCGAGACGCGTCTGTGTTTCGTTCGGGGACAGAGGCTGAACGCCAGTGGACACCGCTGCTGTAGCTGATCCAATGCGGGATCTCCGGCAACGCTGACTCATTGGCAAACCGTTGCGGTTCTTGACACTCGCATACAAACGCATTTCGTGGTTCGTGGTAGAGCCTCGATGTGCTTGCAGACGATTAACATTCATGGTTATTCTTGCTCGTAAGCAACTGAGCTCTATCAGCACTGAAGCATGAACTTGGAGGCGCTTTTCCTAAGCACGTCCGGGTTTCGTCACTAAATTTTCCATTCTCCTCAAACATAACCGACCAACGTGAAGACATATCGGAAATGCAATTGACTATAAATAGCAATGTGCCCATACAGTAAATACTGCTGCAACGAAGATAAAATACGCATTTTTGTCGCCCAACATTAGTATAGACGAATGGTAAGAACACTGATGCTTTTGAGACTGATGTGAGAGTGTGAGGAAGTCCTGATTATTGATGACCTTCCAAGGGCGTTTAAAATTTAAATTTCGATTATCGATGATACAGTAGCTACGTACGAATCGATCGTGAGTATCGATTTTCAAGGGCAAAACAAGTTATGACAAGGGCAAAACAAATGATCTACGCATGTACGAGAGAATTTCGGGCATAATATACGAGTGTAAGTCCCCAAGTCGACCTCTTCCTCTCCGGGGACGTCGAGCGGTACGCAGTGTCTCCGTCGTGACAAATGGGAGAGAAAATAAATGGGGAAGAAAATAAATAGCGAGAGAAGTCTCGTGTCAGACGCCTTTGATTGTGCCTGGCCAACCAATCTATACTGAAATTTATTGTCTTCTTTACAGATAGTGTACGAGCCTCGGAGACCAAGAAAGAGCCATCGACGAAGCGTTTTCAACTACTAAGTTGAGTACAAATTTAAACTATATTTTTATTTGCTAATTTTCACTGTCGATATACCCTTGATCCGGTAATTCATTTTTCGGTGGTTTATGGACAGGGAATTATCAATAATTTGCGAAATCTGAGCGACGACCGGTCGATTGTATGTCTCTGGATGAATGAATGGGTAGTGATTAACGAATTATGCAAAATGTTCTCAGGCAAATGATATTTATGGTGTGATTTATATTGTTGGACATTTTTAGTAGCATTTCGCCTTATGTGTATTGTGTGTGAAAGTATAATTGAGTATAAATCGTGAAGAAAATTTGATGGATTATCATGAAACGTATCAAATAAACTTGTCATGAATTCAGCTAGTTAGTTTAAAAAAACAGCCTATCGAATGCGTATCATTTGTTTTAACGGGTGTTTGTGTTATGCGTTCTCTGGTTATCTGGTTAACGATCATATTAGTTTGCTGCTGTGACGTACGAAGTACCTATGTGAAAGATTTCTAGGAAACATAAATATTTATAACTATCCACAAGTGCCGTGTGTCATACAATTTTCCGTCAGGAATCTGCTAAGATATGTATCAACGATTTATATTTAACCAGTAAATTTATCTCTGTGAGAATCGCAGTCGCTACGTCTCGTAAAAACATCTCAACTTTAATCTATTCTATTATTTATCTGTTTGTACCGGACAGCAACAAAAGGACGGTTGTAATGTGATTAAATTACGGACGTCGCATTATAAGTTTCGTATATAAATAGCCTCACGTTCAAATGATTCTGTAAAATCGTACGAATAACAGAAAAAAGATCACCAAATTTATCAGAAAGTGATGTAATTTAAGGGCAAATAATGAAGACAGAAATGTATATATGTCTTTGTTTATAAACAAGACCTGCCGATCTCGGCGAAGTTAAAAACCGGTAGATTAAAAACCCTGACCACCTCACTCCGTTCACGCCGATACTCATGCAATACACACATGTACACTGAGTAATGTAACGTATATTTATTCTCTAATAAGGAACTACAAACCGTTAATCTTAAAAACCGGTAGATTAAAAACCCTGACCACCTCACTCCGTTTACGCCGATACTCATGCAACACACACATGTACACCGAGGAATGTAACGTATAGTAATTCTCTAATACGGAACTACAGCGAATCATTAATTCACTCATTCTTGCGTTATGATTGAGCCACTATTCACTCATTCTTGCGATATGATTGAGCCACTATTAGCGCTCGTAAACAGGGGATTCCTTGTCCCCGCGAACTATCGGAATTAAGTAGCGGCGAGGCACGAAATCACACGTAGCAGCGGCCGATGATATACTGACTCGACTGACCAGTGTCACGTAGTGAATCGGCGACGATGCATGTGCGACGCGTCTCGCGTCAATTTCATCATTATTCATTTATTCTATCACTTAACTCAACAATTTTGCTCGCCAATTCCGCTAATCCTTTCGTATCACAAAAGTGCAGCCGGGATACCTATTCAACGACACTTTGATTTGCATTAAACGAGCAAAGTGAAACAAATGAGAAACTGTGCGAAGATGAATTCGGTGATTGGTTGTCATTGAACAAGTAGGAAATACGACAGCTCTCGCGGTTCGCTACGATAATGATGATGAGACGACGACGACCTCTTTGCCGGCAGCGTACATAGAAACAAGTGCCCGGACAACGGAGAAGTTGGTGTACACGAGCCGTACCGTTGAATTTGCGCATCGAGAACACGACCAACAGCACGAAAGTGGTGGCCAAGTGTCCCGAACTCCGGACAAGAGCAGCGGGCCACCAGTCTCAGCCCCTAAAGCCCTCCGCGGTAGTCGAGATGGTAGTACTCAACTGCAGCCTCGACACGATCGTGTTCTGGGGTGCCCAGACGTACATGACCACGAACATCGCCCACGTGGTACTCTGCATAGTCGTGGTCGTTGTCTACCTGTCGGTGCCAGAACTGGGTCGTGGCCTCTACAACCGTGCGATACTGCGACACAACGTCTCCCTCATGATGCACGGCTGCGTGTTGGCCCTCATGGGACACTGCGAATGGGACCATCTCGCCGTCAACGACGAGATCGCTATTTTTCTATGAATAGTCATGCAATTTTTTACCAACTCCACAGTCTTCTGGGTCAACGTGATATGCTGCGATGTGACTCTAGTAACAACGAGATTTCGCTGGATTCTCGGAAACGGGCATCAGAAAAGCGACGCTGCGGAAGACCGCAGACTTCGCCTGTATAGAACTTTCGTATGGGGCAGTGCACTCGTTCCGGCGATCGAAGCTTTGCGAATAGAGGAGAATATTGTGAGACAGCCATATGAAAATTTTAATTTGCAATTTTTTTTAATGAATTTACTGAAACAGGTTCTGTGCAGTGAATGCAGGACGATGGCATTTGACTGCGCTGTCCTACTAAAATTTGACGAATAAATCAATGAGCTGCTGTTGCTGGTGATGGTTTCACGATACGCTGAACGCGCTCGTATATAATCCTCTGTGCATTTCATTATCCATGTTTATTAGCGCTCGGTGATTGGCCGATCAGTGATGGATCGTTGTACGATGTCAACGCTCCCACGTTCAATCAATCAAAGGATAAGCGGATCACTTCGATCACGCGAGGCAACCAACTGCAAACAACTAGCCGTGGATTATGGATTTTTATTTGATCGACAAGTTTTCTAATGCGTGTGGGTATATAGTGTGTGAATTTTCACCGCAGCCCAGTGCCGCGAGCTGATGAATGATTGCGAAAGCTTGGGAAATAAATGTCTTCGAACAGCTCGGAAAATCTATTAGTGCGTTTTACCAATAACTCATTCTATCGGAACGGCTATTTTACGAGGAGGCTGTAGTGATTTTCGTACTTCCTGCCTGTTTTGAGTTTGGTTCACATAAATTACATAAAGGCCTGCAATTTTTTTTTTAAATATAATGAGATACTTATGCCGAAGGTATGCAGCGGAAAATGTTAACAGGTCAATTGCGCGTTGATTTCTCTTCTTGAACAATCTTTATTTTTTCATTATTAACAAATGTAGGTACCAGTAGAGTAGGATGCGAATACGGCTCGCTTCTTTCAATTGCAACACAATGTTCCAAGCTCGATTGGTCTTTGGGGGCCAGGGGGATAAGAGCGTTCATTCACACGATCATCGGATGATGCATGAGATGCGTCCCACCCTTGCAACTACAATGTCCCGATGACGCCGCTATCGCTGCGTTCAGCACGTCCCCTATCATATCATCGTCGGCTCTCTCCGCCAGAACAAACTATTTCGTTCGGCAAAGACCCCTTGCCAACTCCTTGTAATGAAATCATAATTTCATTTGGCCAACAAAAGTCACGAGGACGCCACGCTACGTTGAACTGAGTACAATTGGGGATGAAAGAAGTGTCGGCGAAGTAGGAGATGCCGTGCGGATCGCACAAAACTCTTTCTGACAGAGACCGATCAATGCCGAAAATAATTGGCGCTCTTCTGAATGGAGAAACTACTTTCGGTACTTTTTTTTTCTTTCGAAGGTCAAAGATCAACGCATTATTTTAATAATCTTTTGTCCATAGCCGCAGGCGACGTTTCTACATAATAATAGAAGCAAGTAAATAATACCTTCCAAACACACAAAAGACGCGAGTCCGATCGATGGATTCCCATAAGATCGTCTGAAGGATTGTCCACTTATCATGTTTATGCAAATGAGGTAGTAGCTGGCCGAACAGATATATCATAGTTTCGTGTATGCCTTCGGGCTTTCGGATCCGGCTGTTCGAAATATCCCAAATATCAAAGGTTTCTCATTTATCAGGACATACCGCACGTTCCCTGCTTCAGCGAGCGTTCCAGTTTCGCCAGGTTTTAATAAACACAGGAATGTTGGTGAATCCCGTTTCCCTTCTGCCCCGAGTGCTTGCAAGCTCGCTGGCCCCCGTACAAAGTATTCGAGATTCTTGAATACTCCGGAGACACCGAAGCCGCGAATGAATATTCAAGCGAATGCAAAACTCCCCTACGCCCCGTTGAAGTTCCTTGAACGGGGCATTGATTCGCGTTCGTCCGTACCGTAGCGTCGGTGGAACAAAAGAGTTGGCTTTGGGTCAAACTTCCAGAAGCTCGGAGCAGCGGAAGGAGCACGATGAGAAGGTAGAGCACTAGGCGAGAAGATATGTACTACCACGATGAATTCAAACGACGAGAGTCGTCGTATAGCTCCCATCTCCTCTGTCTCTCTTCTTCCTCTAACTTTCCCTCTTTTGCTTCAGCTCAGCTCGACTTGGCTCTCTTCTATGCATATCGTCGTACAAGAACTCGCGCTGAAACTAGAAGCGGACACCGTCGGCGATTCAACGTGGAATTACTCGCTCGGATAATCTTGGATTTCGCGGATTCCAATTCGACGACGCCAACAGAAGGTCTGACCTCGGTTACAATAAACTTGCCAACCTTCGAGAGATTCATTATAAGACGTGAAGTAATTTATTCTGGACTATTAATATAGCGAATAATAGGGTCAGTCATCCTCACACTGAGTTACACGAAACTTTTTATAATATGGAAAAAAAAATCGTAATCGAAGAAATTGATCTTATCGGAAATGATTAAACGTAATGAAAGCATTAATGAACTTTATATTATATCAATCTAAAATCCTTCCGCCAACGAAATCATTTTTTTTTTTAATGAAATTTTTAACACCTCCCTTACAGACTCAGAAATACGTTTTTTTTCGTATTCGCCTAATTTACCCATGTTGCACGAAATTTCACGTATCGTCACGAAGGTGGGCGATTATCAACACGAGCAAGAGGTATCTATCCGCATTCAACGCGTTGACAATATGTTCATGCGAGGGAGTGTTTGAGAAGGTGCGAACGGAGGGAACGACGCTTTCGCGCCCCCGTTACTGGGTTATGCATTATGATTTAATTACAATTTATGGGACGGGGTTTCGCGCACGCGGTGAATGCGCTGTGTACTCTGATTCGGCATTACGTCGCCGGTCGTGGTATACGCAGCACGGCTATGCGTAGCAGTAATGCTACCTAGTTAGTTCTCCGTTTCTCTCTCACAGACCGCTGAAACGGATATCCATTTCGAATTCCATGCTGCTCCCATATTATACAAGCACAGTTAGGTTCGGTCAGAGTTAATGAACGGGAAGGGGGATCTCTACCTGTTCGGTATTCTCCCGGCTTTGGTCTCTCGTCAATGCGAACTGAACAATGACGAGACGTAACGAAACGTGGAAATCCGGAGCGAAGACCTACATTAACAGTTTGCTAACATCTACAAAACCACTATAAACAATTCCTTCATCGCTGAGCGTAGGCAGCCGTGAAAATCGGTCAAGTAGGTATTCATCTTGCGCTATCCGACTCTCCATCATCATATCCTTCGAGAACTCTCCACGGGCTTGGGCGTTATCATTTTCCCAACTCTTTCAACGAGAAAACTTTGCCGCTTTAACAGCAATGCTCTCCCGGCGAATAAACGAACGAACGATGCCTCCTCGAAAGAGGTATTAATCCCCGCCGCAGAGTAATGAGGCACATTAACCCCCACCGCGTAAGGCAAAGGGTACGAGAATAATCGAAGCTGCTGGTGAGCGTACTCAAACTTTAATCAAGCACCAGCTATTCTTTTGGCGGTGCGGGCGCTTGGGTCCTACATAAGTCAGAAAAAACGAGGTTATTTACTCGCAAAAATATTTCGATTTCTAAAGTAAAAATACGATAACGTAGAACCGAACGAAGATTGACCGTTTTTTTGGACCAAATTTTTATGCTAGTGCATTAATCTGTTAAGTTAAACATTAAAGTTCTGTGATATACTTCAATTTGTATAGAAATTTCCAAGGCATTCGCCTTACTACACATACAAGATTATTATACTAGACAAGATATCTTCGTGTAGCCATGGCTCTATAGAATAGATTTTCTCAAACGACTTTTACAGAATGCCGGCGAACTGGGGGAGAGAAAATAAAAGGTCAAACGGACGACAGGCTCTTATGCAAGGAGAGAGGAACGAGCCTCTTGTTTTCTGGTTATTGCACGTGGGACGGGAAGCGAAGAAGCAGATGAGGCGAGGGTGGCTCTGAGAGGTAACGCCAGGTTAGAGAGAATCTAGAGAAGAGGAAAACCAGGGCCCGAGAGAAGCAGAATCGAGCAGAAGCTGCTCTGGGGGAACTCGGGGGCGAGAGGCGGATAATGGGAGGACAGAGTGCCGGGGTCGGGAGAGAAGTTCACGGCGCAGAGGGATAATGAGAGCAATCTGCTCATCTGCTGGCCTGCGATGTCTCAAGCCTCCTTCCTCGTGAGGCAACGAACCTCCAGTGGTTCTCGACTCACTCCACCTCTTGTCTGCATCTTCTCTTTGCTGCTGTGTATATAACCACTATCCGTATCTACCTAACAACTATCTCATGAGGATTTCACAGCTACTCGTTGTTGCGCTCCTCGATGCCCGGAAATGCTTCAGTTATAGTACACAACCACGATGCTATGTTGCCAGCAAATCGGGTTTAGTGATGGAAATAGCCAAGTTATGTAGCGTAATTCGATAATAGATGGACCACTTTTTTTTGTAAACTGCTTTGCAACTTTAAATATTTACGGGTAAGGAATTTGTGTCTAACCCAAATATTAACAATATCATTTTAAAGAATCCAGTGTATTTTTTTTGGTCCAGCAGATTAAATTCTTTCCTGCTTTTCGTTATCGAGAGGAAGAGGTATGCCTACCGTACTCGAAGAAATATTTACTATGTACGCGATGTATCTTATCTTCATCCAACGACGGGAACATCGAGCGTGTGCAATAAGAGACTTGTCGGTCGCGTTCCATCGGATAAAATTTCGTGGAAATAATATTTATCGTCCTTTCGGGGAACCCAGGAATATGCTTATATGATCACACGGAGTCTGTGTTGGCCGGTGACTGTAGCATTAACCGAGAGATAAAGACAGGGGGACCTCGCGAAGTCATTTAGATACCACTACTATACTATATATTAGGGAAGGGCAACGACGGATTTACGATCTCGCGCCGTTTGCTCTCGAGAGGTCTGGCCACGATATTTTTCTCACTTTCGACCTCATGTAGGTGTCTCTCTGACGCACTTTCAAACACCAAACATCTCATCTCATCTCTGCAGCTCTGGCTGGGGCGTCGAAGCTTTTGAAATTTTATCTTTCACCGACAGACACGGTGCTTTACTGAATAATCAAGCCTCTTCGCCTTCTGCTCGTGAGAATTTTCTTTTTTTTTTCTCCCTTTTTTTTAAATGCCTCTTCCACCAAGAGAATTGAGTTTTCGGGACTATACATTCCCAGTATGGTTCGTTCATAATCGAGCTTACAAAGGAGTGTGTCGTGTGGAATACCTTAATGTAACACGGCAATAGCATCCTGCCGGAGGAACTTAGCACGCAATTCAGCAATTTATAGTCGAGGGGACGTTGCCGGGGATACAATCCCTTTCGAGCTCCACGGGACGACGACACGCTGTCGACCATCCATTATCTTGTCCGGTTTCTCGATTACCTTCGCATAACGTACATTGCTGTACAGCTTCATTTTCCATCTTCACTTATTCAGGTGTTTTCGAGCTATTCGAGTTAAAAAAGATTGATCGAGAAATCCATCAGTCTGCCGCAAACTCGCAATCCTGCCAGGTGTATGCTTGATGGGTTTTTTTTTTCGTGTTGAAACATCTTATTTCACGCTCCTGTTTTTACCTTACTAAACGTTTGGTGAATCAGTCAGTTCCACTCTGGTACGTCAGTGCTAGTTGCTAGGTTAAAAAAAATCTTCCCCAGCCGAGTGTTAAAAGATATTTGTGTTTAAAGAAGGTGAATATCGAGTATACCACACATGGGAAGAAATATAGAGGATATTTTTAATTTGGCAAATTTTTATTGAAAAGTTGTCGACAAAAACTCTCATGTTTTTTAAATCAAATGTTTTATCGATGCGATAGCCATCAGAGAGGGCCGGTAAAGGTCACCGTTCGCGAGCGGAAGCTTTTTTTTATTATCTTCATTTCGTCTGTCACGCGCTTATGCCATGGTTGTACAACGGAATAGCTAGCCAGGATGTCGGTGGAGTCCCAGGAGAACGATCGGATGTTGGGATATAGATTTTTCGGTGGCGACAGAGCGAGCGAGATTGTTGAATAAAAAAAGGATTGTCCCCTAAACGCTCGCGTTTTCCCAACAGACTAACGTGGTCTGTTTTACGTTCAAACCGTTCGTAACACACCCGCCGAAGCGTCGGTTCGGGGATATATATTCATTTCCGGTGCGAAGCATTAAAAAACGTGACGCGTCTATCGGGGAGAACTGCTGCTCGTAAAGTACCTCGTTCGAATTTTCATTTCGGCTGTTACAATATTTTTGTTGTTGTTTTTATTATCTTCATCCTGCAGTCCTTTCGCTTTTCAATACACGTCTCATAACGCAATTTTCGGGCTTATCAGAGTCTCCGAACCCTCATCCGTCTATCAGATTACCCGGAAATAATGCGTGGCATGATAGACATCAGCTTGACAACCAAGGGGAAACTAGTGGAACGAAGGCGGGAAGGAAGAAGCGGCGCCAAGGAACTTAATTCGCAGGAGACATGACGCGCCCGAGCACACGTAAGAACGCAATAACCGTATCGTTAACCTGCATGATTAAGGTTCGCCCCTTCGTCTTCGCGCTCCGTTAGATCTCCCGACCTCGGTACTCGCATGCGCGTAAATATTGTCGCGAAAACGATCGATTCCAGATTCGCAAAGATCATACAGATCCGTTGGATTTTAGCCAAACAAAAATCAAGAACACTGCACCACGGAAGAACAGTGTGTTGTCAATCTCCTCCAAATGATGATCTGCTCTAATTTTTTTGCGAATTTCCGTCAGTTGGTGGCTGTCTACACCCTTTAACGATCTCCAGATTCCCTGTTCCCATGTGCAGGCATGCGAACCGGCTCGTGAGCACACAGAGTCGCGCGTGCCTGCGGCAGTATCCGCGAATTCCCAAAAGCAAACTATAAATCAATATATTTTGATGGTAGAGAAAAAGATGACGAAAGGGGAAAAAAAGGTCTCGCGAAGGCAAACACGTGTGAACAAATGCCGGGTGAGTCCTGTTCTATCTCGCTGCGCGCGACACAGACTGTGACTCGAGATACGTTAGACTGCGGTTCGACTCGATGAGCGAGAAAAACGCGGTCTCGTCTCCCCCCATTAAAAGACGCCGCGACTTTGGACTTGTAACCTGTGCGTGTTTAGTACGCCGAACGAAGTTAATACAGCTCTGAACTTCCTGGAAGTGTCACCGCGCAGGGTTATTTTAATTTTTACTAGTTCTCGGGCGAGATCGTTTGCTCGGGCGCCTACGAGACGAGGGTAACGAAAGAAATAGCTTCGCGAAGGCTCACGACTCCTAAGGAAACCGCATATCCCGCCCTCCAGGACTGCGTATACGCCGCTATATACCGCACGCACGTTTTACTGCACTCCGTTCGTCGATCTTCACTGCTGCGCAATACAAACTATAAACGGCTACTTTTTCCCCCCTCTCGCTTCATCGTTTACCGAGCTTTGTAACGCCCCGGCTATCAACTCACGCTTTAAACACATTATCACGGACCACATTTCTTTCCGGCCGAAAGGAGAAACACGTGTAACATCCCGCGCCGTCTATCCGACATTTGGAGTTTTAGAACATAGTGGCCACTAAATCTGATTAAAAAAATACACTCGTATCTTCCTGATTTCCGGGAAGCGTTTAAAATTCTCTGATTTTACAGGTTTTTCCACGTTTTTCTACCGGTGGTGACCCTGCAATAACTTGAGGGGAGTAAAATATTATTATAATATAATATCATATTTTATATATTATATGTTATTATAATATATAAAATATTACAATAATATACAGAGTACACTAAAATACGTTCATACATTGAGGCAAAGGCGCGAATTTCGAGCGCGCTTACGCAGAAGTGAAATACTGAACTGAACAAAACCCATATGTAGATTATCCACTCAATATTATTTTCCATATTCCCCGTATTCAATTTAATACACTTTCCCATACAACTTTTTTCTCCGCGGGATGGCAAAGTCCCGAGTTGCGGTTACGCCAGTAGCATAGGCGTATATTTTTTTCCTTCTTCGCCTGTTCACTGAATGTAGTAAAGTCAGACTTCAGACACCAGACAATGGATTCAGCATCGGCAATCATACAACCGTCTCGTCCCGTGATTTATGAGAACAATCTACATCCCCGTCCGCCTATCGGGGAGCTCAGCCTCAACCCTTTGCGTGAGTGCTGGTGCGCGATAGAATAAGATTTAGTGCAACTTCCGTGCGGTGGAGTTGTTCGGCTGCTGTCTTTCTCCCTCCTCTCCCTTTCTCTCACCGAGCTAACGAATCGGAAGCGGCGCGATCCATCTCCAGTTCTCACTCCCCTCCGACGCCGGAGAATCGAGCTCGCGCTACATCTTCGTTATGGGGCCATTAGAGAAGCCTGCTTCGCAGCTCGGTGGAAACACCCGTGTGTGTAACACCAAAAAACGGCTCTTCGATCCCTCTCTATACCATGGTTATACTGCTGGCTGGTCGAGTACGAGAAAGGACGGATGAGAGAGGGCGGTTTCGCAACCCTTTAACTAGAATTTTAATCTCCGCGCCGTTATCATCCCCCTTTACAGGTCTCGGAAGCCAGATCGCCCCTTCAGCGACGAACGCCCCTTGATCCGCAGACTGCTTGTATTGTCAAATAAAAATAATACCCGGGGTTAGAACAACGTCTATCCGGTCTCGTAGCCCAGAGGCACGATGAAATGCTCGCGTCGATAGTCATTATCCGAGTCGTGTTGTGTGTGTCGGGAAGGGTGTACAAGGCATCTATGTAAACCAAATGTGGAATCGTTGTCCGAGACACCCTCGTATAACGGTATGCACGGGGTTCGCATCGACCATAGGAGTGAACCTGGAGTACCGAGCGCAGTGCAAGCGTACATGCGTGTCTCCGAACGTGCATGCCAGAAATACGTGGAGTTGTAGTCGGGGCAAAATGTGAGGCCACAATGACCAGAACGTACGCGAAATAGTTTTTAAGTGGCAGTGCTGAGAGTCGAGGTTGGTGCATTGGTCTCTGCATTGCGTTATGTATCGAACGTTTTCCGGCTGATATGGAATTTATAAAAAATGATTGATAACTTTAGCATTTTGGTCTTACTTTTTTGATCTCCGTTAGTCAAAAGGTACTATTAATCGTTACGAAGAAAATCTGAAAAATCTTGTCTTGTCGGAAGTTCTTCGCATGGCTTTCCAACCACCTTTTCGTACGGTGAATGGTTCAAGCGATTAGTAGAATGAGAGACATCCAAGATTGAAATTTTTGTTTTTTTTTATCCGCTTTGATCCCTCAAAAACTTCTTACGTTTGCGTGCCTGGTGTTGTAGTCCGGCAACGTTGTGTGCATGCAGGAAGTTGTCTCGTTTGAAATGACCCACGTGTTAGCTAAAGCATACCAGTAATGTACGCAAAGCGAGCTAAAGGAGGGTCGAAAGACGAGGTTTGGATAAGGCGGGTGGTGGGGGTCACGTCTACGCGCCTCCACCGACGACTATTCACTCTCGCCGCGACTAGACTAACTGCCACGTCTTAGACAGACCGCGAGATTTGCATATTCAAAGGCCGTGAATCCTGTGGAATTGGATGGGGGTTGCTGCTACGGGTGCTACTGCACCGGCTTATAGCGGTGCCGTAACGATGGTAGGTAGGCGGCAGTCGCAAGGGGGTAGTTTGTTAGGGAGCCAATACCTAACTGTTCATTAAGGTACAGAACAGCCGTACGCGGAATGGAGCTAAGCAACCCCTTGTAGCCGGGCAATAAGAACTCGCGCAGGACACACGTGAGACTCTGCGTCTCAGCCGAAAACACACACGCGTACATACATTCAACAAAGCTGCAGCCAGTACAGCGCTGTTCTACGACACTGTGGTGCACCAACACAAATTAACACGCCGGAAACCACAAAATTATTAGCTACACCCCACGCTTCTGGCTGTATACAATACACGAACGAGCAGCGAGAGACATTCGAGAAGTCCGTAGAGGAGAGAAGGAGACGTCGTAAAAATTGTCAAATTGCTTCGCCAACCGGATGGATAATGCATAAACTCTCGGGTCGTGCGGTTGGTCAGGGCATTCATTATGCAAGACTGGAAGAGAGATAGAGGGGCTACATAGAGGAAAGGGAGGAAAAGGGGTGGGGTGTGAAGGTTCGTTCGAATTACGTCGTTCGTCCAAAGAGAGCCATTTTGACATGAAAGTTTCGTTCACTCTCGCTCCCGCCACCTAGATCTCGGATTTGCCCAAGCGAGAACAAACTGCTCGGAAGGAATACATTAACACATGAAGCGCACAAACACGCGACAGTCGTTGCGACGGGCAGTTTAGTTCGCCTAGTTGCACTCTGGCCATGTACTCACCTTCGATATCGTATTTATGTGTACCCTCCTATATCTATGTACGTGCGTAACAGTGTATGCGAGACCTATAGTGGGTTTCACAAAAGATACGCATAAACGCGTCTCCTGTGCGCGTATGTACAGGAGACGCGTTATACACCGTACTATATATGTACTCTAATAGTTCCTTCCTGAATAATGCATCAGATGGCATATTTGCATCAAACTTCGAGCAGTTGCTCGCCAGCCACTAGGCGGTGCTTGTCGCTCTCCTTCTCTCCATCTCTCTCCCACTTTCTCTCCCATATTTGACTCCTGCTACAGCCCACAGGAACTCTGGCCGTCTCTTTCACTCTCCTTTACGTTATGACGTCCTCCATCCTCCTTCACTACCACTCGCCACTTTCTCACTCAATCCCTCTGGCTTTCTTTCCTCTCTCGCGTTCTCTTCCCCTTTACCGTACAAAAAATGATAATTTTATTACCAGCCCGCGGCACCGACACAGCGATGGTGAGCTGCGAGGCAACTTCTCAGCCCCAAAAACGCCATTTAACCTTCCGCAGGACACTGACTTGAAATAACAATGTGCGCGGTGGGGCTATTACCGCGACATCCCACGCCGGTGACGAGATCGTGTCTTTTGCTCTAACGCCTTACTTTTCATATTTCCTGAAGACGATGGCTCATCTCTTCAGCAACTGAACCGCGCGAAACTTTATGATCTTCGAAGCGAATCAACTCCACCAACTTTTGCTTGCGCGTTGCGGTTGTGACGAGATATTTCAGGTATGTAGAATTTCTTGGATTGCAAAACGATGCGTAGCTTGTTCGGTCGATAACAAAACTGTAACGAATGCCATTGAGAGACCGTATGGATTTGAGGAAAACTGGAAGAATCATTGGGCGCATACGCGATAGGTGAGCGGGATGGGGTTTCACATCCTTTTCGTATGAAAAACTTTCTTTAGATGACGTGTCGCGAGCTTGCTTCGCGTGTCACACGTACTGACACTTTACCTCGCGTTCATGTTTAGCCACAGACCTATTAGTACCGTACGTCTCATATTGCATTAATAAAATCAGAAGGACGTACTTTCTCTTTGTAAGCATATAAAATACGCCTTTCTGGTCTTGGAAATACTACATCGCACCGAATTAATCGCGCACCAATGATGAACGAGCTGTCACCACCCTTCGTGCGGAAGTTTGGGCGAAGGATTTAGGGGTTGGTCGTTACTGTTACTTAGCTAAGGTACTCTCAAGAGCACGATACAGTATTAGAGATTGTAATTAATTTCTTTATCGAGTGGTCGAGCGATTTGTCTTCCGAAGTGACGGAAGGAATTTTGGGCTTTGGAGTACTACCCAGTAGAAAAGAGCAATAGGGATAGCAGAGTAGTAGGTTTCTGCCAACATTTGCAAACTTAAAGCCTAAGTCATATCCCCGTGGAAGAGCTTTCGTCGACTCGACGATTTTCAATCTTGTTAAAGATTCCAGCTGGGCGCCGAATCCACCCCTGCTGCTACTCCCTCAAGGAAAAGAGTACAGATGCTCGTCTGTTTGGATTTTTGCCACGGTCGATTGCCCCTCCGCGAGGGATGAAAATTATGAGTCATGTATATTCTCCCTTCGACGTGAATTCGTTAATTTTTGGCGAACGGGCATCCCCGGCAGTTCGTCGGCTGTTCCGCAAGAGTAAGAAGGGTGAACTCCTTGCATCCTGTGTCTCTCGTGAGTTCATTCAAGAAAATACAGAGAGACACGGAGAGATTGTTTTCGTTCGGGGAAGGGATTAAGTCTCGCGGAAGATAATTCAAGGATTTGATCGATCGGGTTGCGATACGGACAAAACTTGTGTGAACAAAAGTGAGCGAATCTCCAGAACCGAAGGCCTAGGGCCTCTCTTGTTCGAATGACGAGCGGAGAGTTAGTTCTAGTTAATTCATTATCGCTCTGCGGGAAGCCTCGGCACAGTGCTGCACTGTTCGTGCAGTGATGCACATGGCCCTGTCGTGGCCCTTCCCGCTCTCTTCTCTCTCGAGGAATCGGTATCCTGCGTCGTTGCTGCTGCGGCACAATCCAAGTGACAAGGGGTTGATTGGCATGATTCACCCTTGCCCCCTTGGACGAGACGAGAATTACTTCTTTCCCAACGAGCCAGCTCCTAGTTCGGGACGAACAGGCCGAACTGAAGGGATTCTAAAATCGCAATTAGGGGTACGTTACCCCCACGAACCCCGCAAATTGGTCATTCATCGGTGGCTATGCCACCTATCACTGCTGGATGAGGGAGCCGAAAAAACACGGTCACGCACGAGCGTTCGCTGAATGAGGATGGGGACCAATTCGGATACCTTCAATAGCGCTTTTCTATAGGATAGTTACGTATCCACAGCTTCCAGTACCGACTTTTTTATATTGTGCAGTTCGGGAAATATTTTTGTGTTTTTAGAATCTTGTGACTATATGTAACACTTAACCTTTTAAAGCACAGTAGTATATTCCTGGCACCTCATTGAAGTACACTGAGAGGATCAGATAGAAATTACCGTAAATCTAGCAAAAACCGGCAGAACTTTCAGGTATAGCAAAAACCACAGTGACATCCTGCCAAACATTCGCATTGAGCTTAACACATTCTGCTAGAAAATTTCGTATATCGCTATTGGAGGCGCTGGTGTACCGTGTTGCTTGGTCGAAACTCACCGTACGACTTGATAATTTTTCCGAGATGCTTCTCTAAGTGTACTGGGACTTTTAAACAGCTAGAAGTCTACGCCGTTGCAGCTCGTAACCTTGACGTTGCGAGCTAAAATATTTTGTGAATTTTTATCACATTTACCACATGCAAAATTGAAACAGGATGCAGGCATACGAGAAGACAGTTATGTAGTACCAAATTCTCAGAATCGCACGGTAGTCCTTTACTTGTTTAAATAATCCAACACGAAATAACCGATTTCCAGCGTGAGGCTGGCTGAGTGAGCGTGATTGATATCACGCGGACCGCGACTACTAATCGCAGCGGCGCCCTGTTATTTCTACGAATAGCAGAAAGTTCTGTAAGCAACATACAGGCGTATGCGATTGGCGTATACGTAGTACGCTCGCACTGTATGCAGCTTGACTACGACTGGTGGTGCCAGTGGAGATTTATTAATACAAGTACTGCGGGTATGGATGTACAGGTTCGTCGATTGAATGAGTAACGAGGCACTCACTTCTGCGCGGAGTCCGACAGCAAAAGATAGGCCAGGGAGTGTGCACACAAACGCACGATCGTCGTGCGGTTTCAGTTTCTTCCGTCGTTTCGGACGATCGGTAGTATATCATTGCGCGAATATATATAACCAGTAGTATAACCGTCTGGGACGAGGGATGAAGGACGAGAGGGAGGGGCGAGCCGAGGCTAACGGGCAGACCCTCGATCGCCAAGAAACAAGCCAATAAACTATCGATCTTAATTAGTGAAAAACGCAAATAGCCGCCGCAGCGACCAACGCACGGGGACGTCGGATAACGACGTACGACATCGTGCTCGAGGGGAAATCACGACGCGAGATAAATTAAACTCTTTGGTAAATGGGGAAGCGTGGTAGGCTCGAGTGACCAGAGGGGGCGAAATGGACGTCGATTCGAAGGCAAATCCGATCGGCCGACAACGGCAAACGGCAGCGGTATGGCGCGTGCGAAAAACGCGAAGGAAACGCGCACGGATTGCGTGCCGGTTGACGAGCGATCCGAGGAATGGAGAGAACGAAATAGCGAGTGAATCACGACGAGATAGGCGTGCACACACGTATAGGAAGAAGCAAAACGTTTATCACCGCTCGATCGCGTGACTCCGCATTATCCCAGTCGAGGCTTTTGCTCTACGTACGCGTGCATAAAGCGACGCGGAGTACCGAGTGTAATTTTGACATTGAATCATGGATAAACATATTTTTTTTATCGGTCTTCTTTTTTTACGAGCCGCAAGAATAACCGCCTTTGATACTGTAAAATTTCACCCCTTGGCGACGAGAGGCTCTGAATAGAGTCCATTAGAATCATTAGCGTCGCATAACGAAAACTAATTATTCGACGATGAGTCTGTGATTCGCGGCGACAGCCTTGGATTACCATCGAAAAGAGACGGCGAGAGTTCCCACAGCTTTGGGAGATTCATAAGTTGAATTATGCCTCGATGACAAGTCGGACAAAATTTTCGAGCGGAACGGATCGCTTCAAAGGGAGTTTAATGGTTGCGAGTTTAAGGGGAGTTTGAATTACTGAAACTCCGTATGTGAGAGAAGGGGTTGAAGTGGCTCGTCGTCGGGGGGCCCCGCTGAAGACTACCAATACAAAGAACGGGGATCGATTTTTTTTTTTCAATTTTCATCTATGGCAGTAAAAGTGTTCATCGAACGTTTCACGCCCAATAAAATTTAATCGACCGTGAATGAAGGCTCCCTCGACGGCACGTCAAAAATTCACGACGCATCCGCACAACTGATTCACAATCGGACGTTCGCGGGTCGAATCGATGCGAACTGTCAAAAGTGTTTCGGTATCCACTTTTATGAGAGTGACCGATATCGAAGGCGCGCTTTTACGATCGGAAAATGGCGCATTTTTCGAATTAATAACGGGCGATCGAACCCAACGAATTATTGTGGTGTACGCCGACCTCGGTACGTCACAGGTACCGTTTTCCGAACTGATATATATGCATCCCGTGTGCATAAATATAGCAGAGATATCGGGCGCAAATCGAATGTCAGTGAAGGCGATGCCGTGATACCAGGCAATTCGGAGATAAATGGGATACGAGGAGAGACCGCCCAGTGGCGGCTCACGCAAACGGATCGCTAAAATGCAAAGCCCCTCTGAGGTTATCGTCATTTATGTCACACGAAACTGGCATAACAGGCAAAAGATCCTGCTGGATTTTCTGCTGCACGAGGAAAGAAATTTTTTTGAACTTGCGGTTTCACAATTGCTAAAAATTTTATAATGCCAATTTTTCTTCCAAAGGTGTGCTCGCAACGTTCTGTATTTGCGGCAAAAAAAAATAAAATAAAAAAATCAAATACTCGATATAAATTTTGGAACACAAATTTTACGGTGCCCTATCCACTGTGCTTATAAATGTGGATGCGACAAATAGAATGTCAATAAACATGACGTCGAAGTGTATCCGTTCGTGTTTCATAGACAGCGACTCATATGGGTTTGCTAGCGCGATTCGCAGATAATCGAGTAAATTGGATTAATGGCGCTGGAACAAAGAGTTACGCACGCGATGAAGTGCAAACACGCAGTTATTTTATTACCGCGTGTTCTCATGAATGGGATGTCCGCGCGAATAACAGCGTCAATAAGCTTTTTCCATTTGGATTCCTGTCATAGGTGTAGACCCAATTTTATAAATATGGAGATGCGCCTTTGTTCCCTCATGCTGGCAACTGAGTTTCCCGTCAGGATATTTCGATGAACTGTATGAAGTGCGAACACAAATACACACGTGTATTCCCCCTCGTCGAAAACTTCCTACGTGCGATTCGGTGGTGCGTTAAAACTTGCGGGGCGCGATAAAAAGCGTAACGCGATGAGAGCGAGAGCGGGCTTTCGAAGAGGACGCGCACCTCTGTGCCTACTGTATATTACAATATATCGTATTATTTCACTGCATGACGTAGAGGAATCCGATGAAACACGCTGGTCTCCTCTCCCAGAAGTAGCGTCAGCAGCGGAAAACTCTCCGGTGGATGTCGGTGAAATTATACTCTAAACCCAATCACACGGACGGGGGGACACGAAACCCCTGTACGGTAGTAGCAGAAGCACTGATACTGTCGAAATGTAAATATTTTATTTAATATCGAAGTGCGGGGCCGCTAGCGGGAGGCAACCAACCTCCGAGCTTCGGTGAGTTCTGTTAGCTCGTGGTCCGCACCCTCGCCATCGTAGCCTCGTCATTGATCGTTCTCGGAACCTGGAAAACTCGATTCGCATATATTCAACTACCACACGTCGGATAAAATAATCGTAATCGAATTGGCCAATCACAATGCACCGATACACTCGGTGATTAATCAGTAATGTTCGTTATTTTGCATCCAGATAAAAAATGTATGCCTGTTAGCTGTCGTGTTGAAGTTTTTATATTTTTCTGGTTTTTCCCTTTACGACCATGCATCGGTTATTACATAATTATTACAAAAAATACCCGCAAATAAAAATATTGCCATATTGCTTGCGCATTAAATGCAATAATTGTACATAATTAAGCGAGTCCCGTTTCCAAACAAATTTCCATTGCACGAGCTAAAATTTAACCATTAGAAAATTTTGCGCATACAATGACACTAAAATCCCATTGAAACAGCTACCGGAAATATGTCACGCCCGGTTTGAAAATAGAATTTTTCTACCGGAAGTGACGTCATCTAGGGGAAACGTCACATTCGGTTGGAAACTGAAATGATCATACTAGAACTTCCGAATTTCCATAACTATTACTTTGTAGCCATTACTAACATACAGGAGAAAAACAAATTCCGTGATCAGCAAGTTGCAACGGCGATGGGATAGTTATTATGCTAAGATAGGTGTAGAAGAAACCCTAGGATCGTTTGAATCCTGCTGGGTCTAAACTCACAAGTGAGAGAGTAGTGGCGTGGAGAAACGAACCCGGTGGGAATCGAACTACCCGTTTCACGATTCGCTCTATCTCGCATTTAGGTTTTGTCGAAATTTACAACCGCGCTCGTATAACGCTCTCGGTCTAGACTAGAACAATTTCGTCGGTCGGGGCTAATATCATTCGGGAGTGAGTGCGCGAGAGAAAGCGTAACTGGGGTACGAGGAGAACGGCGAAATCGTTCGACATTCGTACGAGACCCCCGGGAGACGACCACCGCGTTCGTAAGCGAGACCGGTGAAGCCCGCACCCAGGAACTAATGCAGCCACCGCGTCTCGTGGCTCTAGGCGGTGGTGATGCTCTTTACGAGCATTGGGTACGTAAATAACCGGTGTACGCCGGAGAGTAACAGACTACAAGAACGAGAAATGGGGGAGAGAGAGGTAGGTCGCAGAAGCAACGAGAAGGCGTACCGGCGTTTCCCGTCTCGTCTTTTGCGCATAAACGACATTCCACAACGGTTGAAGTACGAGAATTTTCTTTGATTTATCTTACTACCCACTCGGTTGTACATACGACGTACGTCGCAGGGTTCGTCGGTGCCCCATCGCCGTTCCCTGGGTACTCTCGTCTGGTGCAGCTGTACGTGTACCTTCTTCGTGCCGCTGCTGCTGTTGCTGTTGCTTTTATACCGATGCTATAACGTTTCTTGCAGAGTAGGTATTAGAGAAGCTGCGGTATAAGCTCGTCGTCGGAATGGTACACTTTGCCCCCTCGCTGTCATTCCGTCTTTTGCTCACACCCTGGCACACATACATGTATCTAACACAGCACGCGACAAGCAGGTGAGCTCTTGATGCATCGCAGCATCACTGACATCAGCCTCTCGTAATGAAGATGATTGTTCCGCACTGTGCGTCTTTCCGTACTTCATCTTCTTGTTTCCCCTCCCAAGACGTTAGCATCGAGCTTTCTCTGCGCCACTAATCGACACAGACCACCGACTATGTCATGCTGAACGCGCGTTGACGAAACATTTACATGAAAACTGGTAGATATCGGCATCTACCCAGTGAACACGGAAGATGGAGCAAGGGAACAAATGGAAAAAGAAAAATGGAAGAACGTCTAGGAAGGGGTGGCAGTAAAACAAAGATAACAGCTTGCGCTCTCTCCTCTCGGATTGTAAAAAATTGCGCATACATCACCGCACAAACGTAAAACGTGCAGGCGAGAACGTGGATCCGGATGACGAAAGCGTGCAGAAATGGCCTCGTTCCTCCTGCTAAAGTGGAAGAGAGGTGGCAATAAAAACTCCAAGGGCTCTTACTTACGTATGGAGAATGAGGAGTGCGTTGTGCAGTGGGTTTCCACGAACAACGTATGTGCTGACGATAAAAGAGGAGAGACATTTTTACATACGTAGCGACCAAACGGATAGGAAGACGATATCGGTGTTGCGTGTCAGTCTTCTTCCATACCGTTCACTTCTGCCATCATGTACATCATAAGCAGTTTCTCTTGCCGGATTGCAGTCTCTTCTGCTGTTGCACTTCGCCCTCCAACGATACTTGCGCGTGGATTGTTGCCATGTACAACTGCGTACGTTGTTCTATGAAACCTCGCTCGCTGTGGCACATAACATGAACTGATCTTGCACGCCCGTCAGCCGGGGAATGGAACTGAACTCATGTTTCGTTCCCGAAAATGATAACCGCCTGGAAGCCAATATCAAGTATTCCTCAGACAGGAAGTTTCGTGGAAAAATGAGAAAAAATAGGGAAATAATGCGCTAAATGCGTTTTTAGAAATTTATTCTTTCTTGAAATCAAAAATGAAACACTTATCGCAGCCTCTGTAAATGTACAATGTAGAATAATGGAATTGACATTGCAAAAGTTGAGGCACTAGCGAAAATAATAGTTGACTTGTAAAACTCGTAACTGCGCACCGTTTCGCTATTCGACTCTGCCTCGTTGGGCTGTGGACCGCATGCCGTGTCTCGGTCCGTATATCACCGGACGCTGAGTGCTCCCATAAATACCAGATCATCGTCGGGAGCCCCTTCTTCCTCTTTTTCTTTTTCTTCTTCGTCTTCTTCTTCTTCTACTTCTCCTGCTTCTCTCCTTTCCTTTTCCTTCTCCCGTGTCCACCTCGACTTCGGCATACACATACACGTACCATAGTCTCCATGCTATACGATTCCCTCTGTCCTCTGTTACATACTATATGCTTCCTCTCTTGTACTCAAAGTGAACGAAAAGCTTGCACCCTCCTATTTAAGCGCCTCTTTATCTCTGTTACTCTTCTCTAGCTGCGCAAACCTCTGCTTTACGCTGCGACGCTCGCGTCTAGACAACAGAGACGTGAGGGAGTTTCCCATTCCATCGTCAACGTACCCTCCGACAGGCAGCCAACCACACGCTGTGTCAGAACTCCGCGTTTCGGCAATTTATTTACCGAAATGTTCCCTTGTCCTCATCGGTAACAGGGTTGTGCACGGAGAAAAAAGAAACCTCCGATTATAAATGTTCGTGTGCGTGTCGAGCCGAGGGGCATGAGAAACTCTCGTCCGGTTGTCCGAAGCGTTTTTGCTAGCGAGTTACACACGAGTAAACTGGACGTATGTGAGGAGTGGTCGCTGCATCGAAATAAAAAAAAAAACTTCTTGGACCGACACTGTTATACAAGAGCAATTATGTTTTTTTCGCCAATGTCCTGACGAAGCGTGGAGAAAGTCAAAGGATGGGATGCTGGTCCGGAAGACCTCTTTCTCCACTACTTCTCTTAATTCTTCTTTTTTCTTTCTGTCCTTCGGCTACTTTTTCCCCTTCTCTGGACACTCCTCGGCCACGGTCTTTAAAGCCTTCGGTAGACTCTCCGCAGTCACCTGGTAGGGTGGCTGATCCTTCCCTCACGCTGTAGCAGAAAGTATTAGCGATGGCTTACTGGCTGGGGTATCGATCTATCGGTGGGCTATTACTACATCTTCCTCTAGAGGCTGGGAAGTTGAGGGAGTTTGTGCAACGGGGCCAGTAAATGAGCTTTGGGTTCGACGAGTGACCACGATACACCGCTTCTTTCCCCTCATTTTCCCTGATAATCACCGATGGCGTACTAGGAATCCGGTAGCTCATTGCGGGTCCGCTGAAACACTGAAGGCGATTGCTACCGGGCGATCCTGCAGGCTGCTGAAGAAGATTTTTACCCTCCTAATTACGGTCCATGGTTCACACTTGATAAAAATCCGAAGCTATTGATAGTTGATCTGTCATGTCTGCGGGGCAGACGCCTACACCAGCAACGATTGAAGTAGGCGCCCGAAGCCGTAAAGGTTTCGATGCGAAACACTAAGATTTGTCTCTGAAGATTCGGAATTCGTGTAGGTACACTGCTGGCTGTCCTAGCGCTCGTCCCATATCCCCATTCACTAGAAGCTCTTTCCCTTTCTCGGCTGTGACGTTTAACACAGTTAAGTGAAAGTCGAAAAGGCGTAACGAACGCATACGGTAGATTGGTGTGCCTCCTCCGAGTACTCTGAAAGGGCTAGCTAGTCGAGGACACCTACCGGATCGAGGTTTAGGTACTTCTGAACTTTCATCTATATACCTTCCAGTTCTTATACCTGAGCAGGCGATAGTTCTGTGACTCCCTAAGCCTTCTCTCCTTCTTCACCTCACATTTCGCCGTCGCTTTCCACTGGCTCCATCAGCAGATCGAGCAGGGTAGCTCGACACAAGATACAAAGTTCACTGGATATTCTTTTTAGCCCGTAGAAGCTACCCTACCGTTACAGAGTTTTTTTTTGCGCGAAGAAGGGGGTAAAGTCGAACTAATCTCTCGAAAGTTAACTCCCTGCTTCTCAACTCTCTCCTCTGCTCTATCCCGCTGGAAATACTTTCTTTTGCCCTTTTCGCCCCTTCTATTTCGGCAAAAATAACTAGAACCTGCTTGAGGCTGGTGGTTCATGCCGGAGGCGGATCCCGGCGAGTTCTTGCAGGGAAAGTCAGGTTTCTCACGGCAAAGTGGTCTACCTTACATCCCGGTCTACGTTGCCTGTCCGACGACGCCGCACCACTTCCAAAATTGCTGTATAAAATTGTACGACGCAACTTTTATAGAGTTTTCATGGTACCATTCGGTTTCGTAGTCTTCGCCTCGAACGGCGGAATATCTTCTTACCGCAGAATTACGTATGCCGAAGGGGGTTGCCTTTTCGAACGTGGCGCGGAAGAGCTGCTGTTTCATGCAGTCTCCCGCAAGCACCCGCGAATCTTAGCTCGTCCACGCGCGGAGATTGCTTCGACGGCACCACTCACGGCTTAAGTCGATGGAGGACGGGGGGAGGTTGAAGGTGAGGGTGAGTGGCATGCGATAGCTTCCCGCAATATCCTCGCGCTTTAAAGAGTGTTAAGTACCGAGGATCAAGAATTTAACGAGCTTTACCACTTACAGCCGCCTTAACGAGCTAGCAGTCCCGCCTCTTCCTCCTCCTGTACCAACTTCGCCTCATGCTTATCCTCCCTCACTTCATTCTCCTCGCACCACCCCCTTTCCCCCCCCCCCCCCCCTGCCCTCGCCAACATCGCTCGAGAACCTTCTCATCCAGCTCCTCACTTTCCCCTGGTTCATGTACTCTAGGCTTAAGATCACGTAGCGGCTAACCCGCGACCGGAATAATTCATTTTTTCTAATTAATTCACGGAGAACCGCAGCAACCAGCCGCCAACGCGTCTCAATTACACGCGCTCGACGCGACATACTACGCCAAAAATATGCGTCTTACTCTCGTTCCTACGTCAGTCGTATATTTATTTTATATTTTGTATGCGTCCGTACAGCTTGGCTTCCGCGAGAACTGCAAAATGTTTGTCAAGTAAACCTAATTACATGTGGCCTAATATTAACGAGTCGCCAATAACGCGCGAAAAGCTCAACCTGGAAACTCTGCTTGTAATGAATCTGGTGACACGGCCAATCGGTATATCTTCGTACAAGTATCTATGAGAAAGACTTAACATTAATGTTCATAGAGTTACTTCCCACAGGTTGTTTCTCCCGTTTTCCGATTACAAAAAACACGTCCGCATCATCCGTAGTTATCCTATAATAAACGTAGTCGACGTGAAAGCACTCGCGAGCTGTGCGCCTGAGATACAACCCTTATCAAGTTGGCATGCAGATAATGCACTCAGGGTTTCATTTGCGCCACCCACGTCCATTCTTCCCAACAGGCAACGAGTCCTGCCTCGTCGGTGTGCCCCGGAGTATACGTGTATGCGCAGAGGAGAGTACGTAGGAATGTACGTCCGAGTTTATATTATCCTTAAGCCGAGAGAGAACCTAGCTGAACCCCGCGGGATTCCCTCGTCAGCGTTGCCTGCGGTTCGGTGCCAGTGCGGACTCGGCAATTTCGACTACGACGTACTGGTGTTTCACCAGGTATATCACGTTACTCTCTCACTCTCGACACACACGTGAAGATGTGCGTTCGCCGGCTGCTCGTACTCCTTCGTAACCCCATCGTGTTCTGTTCGAACTACAGCGCGAGAGTGAAGTGGCCAGACTGTCCACGGAGTGCCCAAATTCTCGCTGTGATCGAAATCCACGAGGACACTTCCCTGGTCACACGAGAAGCACTTCCCTCTATGTGAATCTCGTGGAGGGATTAATTCCACTTGCCCGGTCCGGTATGACGCCCGGGCTCGAAGTGAGCGACGTGACCCTACTTTCCCGTCAGCCGCGTCACGCGTTCCGACAAATTTAATTTCGTAAGCCAGCAATGACACCGTGCGGGTTTACATGAGTTGATTTGTTGTTCATGTTGTACGCCTCGATCGACAGTTTTTTTTTTTTTAATATTACTCCGAGTGCCGGCTGTACTTGCGAAAAAGGGTCGGACAAAAAGACCACCGGCGGATATAAATATACCGTCCACTTTTCTCACAACGCTTCCTGCTCCTATTCCGCATCGATGAGAAAGGCTATCTCGATATGAATCCTACGCGTTGTCGTCTTATTTTATGGTCGCGCGAACGAGGTTTTCCGAGAAGAAGTTGCTACGTCGATACGCAACGATGCCAGATACAGTATGAGCAAGCTGGAAAGAGCAGAAGTGCTGGATGTATGGCGAGGAACAAGGGTGGAAAATAAGGCGGCGAGGAGGACGGTGGAGCGAAGAGAACAATTCGGAGACGTCCCGACCATCGCTCACGTCGCTCCCGCTCCCTGGGAAGAGCGCAGAAGTAATCTGTCGCCGGAGGGACCTCAATGGGATTGCAAGGGCGAGAGAAAACGAGCCAGAGAAAGATAGAAATTTCCTGTACGCGAAACAGCAGCAATACATATAACGAAAACGGCAACATCGGCAACAACCCCCTTCGGAGTGCCTGAAGGGCGTGGACCCGTTCGATGTTCCAGGATAATCCAATAAACAATCGAACGTTTAATTTTATTTGTACAGGTATAGCGGGCACGACAACGGTACCTACCCGTAACATCGTATAGCTCGAGGGCTCATCAAATCCTATAGCATTTTACAACGCGCTGGAAAAACGCATTTTGAACGTGGAGCTCCTCCCTTTTCGTTCAGCGTACACACGTCGCTTTACGTAACTCACGGAAACGCACGTGTGTGTGGTTGCCGTATGTAGTTGCTATACGCAATATGTATAGGGGTATTGTTACAATGCTGGACATTCGCTCACGCCGCGGTGAGTAATCGGTGCTTGGAAAAGCGCGGGACTGGACAAATGTCCTCCCGAACGTTGTTTCGGTGGACGAACACGAATTGGTAGGGTTGTATCGGTCCATGAAACACGGTTTTAGCTGGACCAAGCTTCAAGCTTTACCCGACCACGTCAACTCAGTTTAATGTCCGGCCGGTACCTACATCTATGCCGCTCTTTAACCAGACATATATCGCAAGATTCAATTGGCTTCAAAGCGTCGCGACACGCTAACGAAGAATCGAAACAACGATCGTAGCTGCTCCGGAAACTATCAAGCAAAACTCTGAAAGTTCATTGGAGCATGTATAGGAATATATGAGAAAAGATAGCAGACTGCGCTCTGGGCCCCCCTATTACGATACGAGTGATGGAAATTATTCCTATCTTTGTCTCTCCGTGTATCCTGCTTTACTCTGTCTCTAACCCATCTCATGAGCTATAGTGGCGCATAAGTTCGGGAGCGATGAATACGAGCCGTACAGTTTAAAGCTCACCTAATATATACACACACAAACACATATATATATATATAGCCGTCGAAGAACGAACACATGGATAAAACGGGATAATGAATGAAGAAAGGATAAGAGACGAGCAAACGAGGAAACCTTTTTCGAGGTGCCTGGTCAATGCTGCCAGAGGACTTTCACTGGCTCTCGTCCACCTCCCTCCGTCCATTTGTCCATGCGCGCTCCCACCAGAGAGTGTAATCTGTCGCCCGAAAAGCAGCGGTCCAGCAGGAAGCAGAGAGGGACAAATGTGCAGCGGGCGTGCGAACGTTGTTTCGCGGACGTACATCACGACGAACTTGCCCGCTATAGTATCGTTCACTCGTTCTAACGGAGAGGCCCGGTATGCGGAGGGTGGCTGGCTAGCATAGCGACAGAGACATCAGTGTTACGTTGTATCGGTCCGTTGGACATGGTTCCGTGGTTCCCGCGATCCGGCTGCTCCTTCCGTTGTTTCTCCACTGCCGCTTTCCAGTAACCGTTGAATACAGCAGTGGCAGGTTTCGATCCCCGGTGCCTGAGCGTTGTGATTGGTGCGTACGTGAGTCGGATTCCAAGCAGAAGGGCGTACGTGCGTGCAACGCGCTGACGGATGGACGGACGGACCAGGACCTTTACGGTGGCTCCAAGTGTACGGAGCGAGCCCGGGGCAGAGGGGATCAAAGCCGCAGGGTGCATGAGTGTGCTATACCCAGCTAGTACGGTATCTATCTACGAACTCGCTATCCAGCACCAGCGCACTCGTCTAGGGAGAGTGAATACCGAGAGGCTCGTGCTACGGCGGCACGCCCTCCCCCTTTCAATCCTGTCTCAATATCTCTAGCTCACTCTGCCAGGTCCTCGCTCATGTCGGGATTCGAACCGTTGGAAACCGTAGGGAATGTTTGCAGACGCTGGCGAGCAACCGAAGCTCCGGGGAACCACTACCCCTGTCCCCGTGCCAATTCTCCACTATGCCACTACGATCCGAATTCTTGCGTCGTCGGCTGGCCGATCCGCTCACCAAACCCCCTGATCACATGAGGCGAGGGTAGCTGGCTCCGACAAGGCGTTCACTGGATTCTCGGAATTTTCGGTGCCACCATACCACCCGCCTACGGGCATAGCGCAGCGCAAGATTCAATGAACGTCATAGTTAACGAGAGATCTCTTAACTTCGTCGTAATGCATTCATCGGCTTCTTGATTTTGCGAAAATCATTTTCCCGCGACATGCAGAACCTTTCCGCGAAGATGGAAGGGGCATTTTCCGCACTTTCGTTTTCTTTTTTTTTCTCGTTCTTCTTTCGCTCTCCACCTTTGTTATGAATGAGAAAAAATATGACGATCCATTACACTTCAAGGGTCTCCTTCCTCGTGCCCGCCTCCGCAATCCTCTATGCCTCCTTTCGGGGATTCCCACCCTCTCGCGGATATCTCTCGAGCTTCGGTTCCATATGGGTCGGAATGTTAGTAGGTTTCGTGGGGGTTCTCCGGACGACCAGAGAGCGAGAGTTGTTCTCAAGGACTCTCATCCATCAATTAACTTTCGGGACATTTCAGATCGTTCAAGTTGAACAAACGTCCTGCACAGAATATTTCCGATGACGCGACAAAAAAAGAAACGACAAAAACACGGACGCACGACGATGACGAATAATTGAAATCTTGGCGCCTGAGGGTGTTAAAAAAATGGAAAAGCAGATTGTATCGTATGCCCGAGGGGACCGTGTAATAAACTAATCGACAGTGAATTCGGTTTAGCAGACAAGAGAGAAGCGTCGATGTGGTTACCAATCGATACGTGTCATTCGAGTGTCGAAGTCTGGCACTCCTGTGTCACAAGCTTCACTTGACGTTGAAGGTACATGCCGGGAGCGTGCAGTATATAGAGTAGGTGTACATACACACCTCGACATACACCGTACATACACATAACTCGATACACTAAACCCATAGTCTATGGGTATAGTTGTGGAGGCCCGAAGCTCGGCAGCGCTAAAGCGTGTCGTATGATCGAAAATTACAGAAGGTAGAGTAACGCATGTGCTTTGTATCTCCCTCTCGCGGTATCCGGCTCGCTCTCTGGCTCGTGTAACAGAGGCGAGAGAGGACTGGTTTACGCCACACAGACTATGCGCACCACAGAGTGACCGTCCAAAGCGCGCTGGGTCTATTAGGGCTTGGGATTGCCAGGACATTATAGGCCACTATATCTGCCTTATCAGCCGATCTAATGGCAGGTACCCGCATCCAAAATGTATCCTCAGCTATGCTGTAGCCCACCATCACGTTGTATCAAACGCCGCTGCACTGCCTATACTGATCCATGTCCCCTGCTCTGCTGATGACGCTGGGTTGGCTTATGCCAGGTCAAGGGAACCTCCTCATGCAAATTTATGATCGTGACACTCCGTTAACGAATCTGTGAAGCGCAAGACTATTCAAGTAGCAGGAAACCAGCGGAGGTTCATGATTGTATAAACAATACCTCTTTCCTATCAACTGGATATATCGCGATATTTCGGATTGTCGTTTAATGTGGAGTTCCAACGTGTGTGTTTTCCAGACGGTCGAATATCCGACCGGGAATTGTGGAGTGTCGAGGCGACGAGAATGAAACGGGACAGAGGGTTGCACGGAGGAACGGAGAGTGAGAAATCCCTGAAGAATTCAACAACGTTTTATCGTATCGGCTCATCTATTACATTTCAATGCAACCTCTAATTTCGTGTCCCATGCGAGAGGTCTCACGCCGATAATGCCCCCTGGTACCAGAACAATAAACTCCCCTCGAGCGTGTCATTGAGATCGTCTGATATTATACAACCGGCGGCAGCGGTAGTAGGCACTGTATGGATTCGGGATGCGGTGTGCACCGGAGGCTGCTATGGTTGCTATATGTATACACCCATGTACACTACATCATACGCGTGCAGTGCCGGGTGTTTCATTCACTGTATCTCGACATCCCCCCTGACAATGTGTGGACCAGCCGTTTGTCGATTGATCGACTGCGCCAAATCTGCGTGATCTAACGGACCTTATACGTAAACATGTACCTTTCACCTGGTTCCTAATACCACCTCGCTGGTTCACCATAAGTATGCGAAGTTCATGTTAAAACGCTGTATATATTCTAATCTGGCATTATAGTATATAATTTGAATTGTACGAAAGTGTTTGGTAAGGAGGGAAAATGAAGAAAAACTTCATCGATTTTTCGACGGAGCCCAACAAGCCTTTAACGTTAAGTTTCACTTCTGTCGCTATTTCCTTTTCATTTATGCACCCCGTGATACCGAGCTCGGAACTAGTCTTCCGGCCCCTTGTACTCTCATTCCGAGAATCTTTCAGAATGCTCGCCCCCCTTTTGCTCGGAGATATTTTGACGATATTAAATCCTCTTTTGAGCTCGGTTCGAAAGAGTTCTGTGCCGTTGCCGGTACAGCTTTCGCTAATGCCGGAGCGCCGGGCAGCGTGCTAGTTTACCAGAGCAGTGGCGTGAGAGTATATACCTAGAGCTCGCGAAGCGCGTAACTCGCGGCCGCCTCGTCGAGAACAAAAGAGGACGTTACGAGGGCCCTCTCGCGACGGATTACTCTCGCCAACTAACGAGCATAACAAGCCGCCACAACAGGAAAATATTTGGCTAATGGTTATAATCCTAGCGTGTAGGACAATAAGTTAAGCACCCGCCAGTAGCACTCGGCCACCCGTCACACGCAGCAGCCTCTCGCTCTGCTGTCTCGCTTCTCTTCGCTTCAACATTTCCACTTTCTCGCTCGCTCTCTGGCACCCTTTAGGCTGCCTCTCATCCAACAGGGGGCTTGCCGACTAGCAAACGTACAAATTCTCTCAGCCATTTTATCTTTATCTCTTTTGCTCTCGCATCGTATTTGCCGGAGTGGTGGTCCTCTTCCACACCGCGCATTCGCCACCAAGATATTATATATCTCTTTTCCTCTAAGCTCCCTCGTCGCCACCTCCCAAGCCCCCGGCGACGGTCCTGCCCGCGAAAAAACGTGTCTCTTCGGGCGACAATGAAAACGCGAAAAAAAGGATAATGTCCAACACTGGGCTTGAAAAATACTTTAAAGCCTCGACGGATAACGCTAAACCGCAATTTTCGCCCTATCCCTTGGATAAATATATTCAACGAAAACTTATGTTGAATCTTTGCGTAAGTGAAACTTTTTTTTTGTGCGCTAGTGAAGAAAAATGTTTGGTCCATTCATCCTGAAACTCTGAATAGGACGCCGTACCATCCATAATGCCCCGGCGACATGACCAAGTGATCATCTTTTTTTCTATACCCTTAACTAATTCGTGCATTGAGCTTGTCGAATCTTCCGCATGAAATATCCAAGATCGATGTTCATGGAATTCCTCATGGAGATGCTCCCTTCCAATTTTATCAATTTTTTTGACGGTGCGCCCGCCGGTTTCGGAGGAACGTGGCCATATCACCCGGAATTACCCTAGTTGGGAATTAATTCGCGGGCTGTACAGACGGATGAAGTTGTCGGGTTTGCACAAACGGATTAAGCTTGCGGGAGATGCTAGGTGCAGAGTTAATGCAGCTGACGCACTGAGCGTAAGTGCAATACGAGGGACGGACTAGTTGTGTACTATATCGCTGCTATAGCGGAGATGAGCACACCTGCTAGGACCGCTAGAGCGCCTAAGGGCTCCAAGGATTCGGTCGCTCTGGCTTATTGGAGACGGCCATTATTGAGGCTTCAACGGGGTGCTGTGGTGGGGAATGACCGCATGGGGTGCGGGGCGCTGAGCCGGAAGGACGCGAGAGAGAGGTCCATGTTACATTATAACAAGGGTACAACAATCTCAGGAGAAATTTAACCTCTTGCTTAGGCCATCTTGCAAACTGGACGGTGAATTCTTTTCAAACGTTAACATTCTCCGTGCAACACCACCATCTCGCCATAGATAAGTTTTTTTGCCACATATCGTCCACCAATTTTTCACGAAAACGCTTTATATGCTGCAAATTAGCGATCCTTCCGTACAGTTTATGCTTAAGAATTCAGCTTCAACCGTGAATATCGCTAAAACTGAACAGTCAATCAGTATCAAATTTTGTACGCACCGAAATACAGTGTTTTGCTACAACATTTTACAAATTTAGATCCGTATCATCAAATCGTGAAATCAGTAAAACTTCCTTGATGGAATTATTGCTGGGACAGGAAGCGACGAGCCAGATACACCGTAGACAGGATTATAGAGGTCACGAGAACAATGCTGAGCTGCAGAGGCAATGATTTCCACCCTACGCATCGCTAAATAACCCAATCGAGGTTGAATCTGAGGTGTCAAAAAAATTGCTTTTCGCCAATCTCAATTATCTAAATGTGTGACATGAATTCATTAATTTAATTTTTTTTTGCATGCAAATCGGACGTGCCACGGTCGGATGTCACGGATTGCGGTGCGAACCGATCGATGTTGTGTTGCGAGCCGAACGAAGCATTAATTGCAGGTATCACTACGCGGCCGGGTAAGGTAACATAGGAACAACGCGCTCTTGAAGTAATTACATAAGTACAGGAAGCAAGGAAGACGCGGAGAGGAAGAAGCAGGTAAGGTACGGTACAGTAAATACAGCGTGTGAGCCGCCGCTGGCCGAGGAATACAGAAAGTTCGGAAGAGCTCGATGTTATCGGGAGGCGAACTCCACTGGAACGCCACACAAGCAAGATAACTGTGCACATAGTGCATATATTGCATACGGCGCCTATCAGAAACAGTTCCCAACTCCTGGTGCGGGTGGCTCTGTGTGCGTGTGTATACAGCAAAGGCCATCCAACCGAGGCACCTGAATCCGTATTAGCGCAAGGAACTTCACTTCCAGCTGTATATCTATCCAAGGCCTTCCTATCCTTGGCTCCACAGGAGTCGCCCCCCCCCCCCCCCCCTGGATGCCCTTCGCGCCCTAGCGCCCGCGCGTTTGCACTCGCGTCTCCACTAAGCAACTTAATCTCCACAGAGTTCAGTAATTAGGAGTTGAGTACAAGTCCCGGGCGTATATGTCAGTCTACGCATATAGTTAACTTCCCCAAGACAGTAATTTAATAAGACGTCGAGGCGCGGGTCGTTAATCATTCTATCTCTATCGCTCGTCAACGTCGTCTAAATCCGGCGTTCATTGGTCAAGAACTTTTACTTGCGTCCTAACAAGATCTCGGCCGTACAGAATAAGGGTTTCCAGGACTCTACTAAAATGTTGAAGCTGGTCTTCCAAGGACTTTTGAGGGCCGAAAGCCTGAGGGTTCAGAATTTTTTTTCATTAGGATAAGAAATGTAACGAGGATCGTGTCAATTCTGTGTAAGGGTTATAGACATGAATGGAAGCGGGACATCTTGAGTATATGTAAAGGTAGCTAAAAATGTCTGCGTACGATTAAAATGTCTGAATGCATATCACTGAGTCGGGTCGATATCAATTAAATCGTACGAGTGTACAGTCGAGTTGATCGGAGCAGGGTTAACTATGATTTCCTTTCATACCTTGAATTACTCGTTTTTTATACACCGCTCAAGAGAGCACCCTTGCATTATTTCTTCGTGTAGAGATAGCTTTTAATAGAATTTTATCGACGCATTCGTGCCCCATCGATCGCACCTTCGCCGCACTCTACTTGGATATTTCTTCGGAGGGTCGCGCGAATTTAATTTCATTAATGCTTGATTCGTCGTTTCCTTGGGTCTCCTTTGCGTCCATCGAGAGTCTATTTTTCGAAGTGAGCTTTCGATGCTTTTATCGGCAGACATCGATAATACAGCGTCGAGGAGAAGCGGAGCTATATAAACCCGAGCTACGAGGGCGGATGACATACGCGATATCGAACGCGGTGTATACTCGGCACGGTCGCACACTCTGCATCGACCCTCACGGGGAACTCGGCGAGTTCTTTATAAAAATAGAAATACAGCGAACCGCGATCCTCCCCTGCGCTTGGTCGAGTATAATATCGCCCAGAGTCCAGTGAGGGCAGGTCAGGATAATAAAACTGACCCGTTACGAGTTACAGGGCATCGAACGTCCGTTCGCGCTCACCGCGCAAAGTTCACCGCGCATTAATGCCGGTAATAGCTCTATTTCGAAAGTTGTGATTGGACAGGAACACGCGTCACTAAAAATGTCCCCACGCTGAGTCAGCCATGGCTCTCGGACGAGCATAAGTATACGGCAGTTTTGGGATTACAGAGTTTTCTTCCAGAGGTGAACTATCGAAACGTAAGTTGTTTGGGACAATTACCATGTCACCGTAACCATAGTTACTGCCAGGTACACGTGTACCTTCGCCCACACAATTGTCCGGTGGAAAAACACCGCCTAGACCATGACGACGAGTTCGATTCGATGTTAACGCGGGGTTATACGACGCTCTCCTCTCCGAGGGAAATTTTAGAGCGTTAAATCGCGTCCTGGTAAGGGCCTGGCAAGGATTTTTCAAGATCTTATCATACTCCGATTTTGCATCCTAAAACTTGTACCAGAGCTTCGGTCTGCCATCTCACGTAACGTATCTCGGCTGGACGGGAAGAGTACACTTTTTCCACTTATCGCCAACAGGAGTTCTAGCTATGTAGATTTCCCATGCTTCCAAGCAGTATAATTACTAATTAGACGAAGTAATTAAGCGCGCCGCGATTGCTAATGGCCGGAGCGTGAGCCAAGCACGAGCATGAAGCCTGAACGTGCCACTGATATCTTGGCCCGATATCAATTTAGGACTTATGTGTAACATCGTCGAAACTTAGAAGTAAACTTCGCAGAGTCCTTTCCCCCCCCCCCCCCCCCCCCCCATCCCTCGAATTCCCACGACTGCAGGGTGAACATGAAATTTTATACTTTTCTGTGGAAAAAGGTTCGTCCGAGATATGCGAAGAAGATCGATCGATCATCCAGCAATCTTCGTGGCTGTGCTGCATCCTGGAACAAAAGTGTCAAATGGGCGACGCAGTCCTGTCGCGCATTGAGGGACAAGGGGCCGAGTTTCGTTTACCGTGAGGTTTGGGTATACAGCAAACAATGAGCCATCAGGTGATCGATCATCGACAAGTCATGAGCAAGGGTTAACTTGAGAGGGTAGGTACGAGAGCATCGTTGTGACACCAGGGGCGTCGGATCGAAAGGGAGTGGAAGGGAACCGATGCAGCTGGCACACTTCCATTCGGCGGGGCGTTCGCTGTCTCTCGTTTCCGCGCGTATGTTTTCAACCCCATAATAGAAAGAAAAAAGTTTTATGGATCGTCATCCGCAGTCATTGTCGACGTAACCATTTTAAATTGCACGCTTGTTAGGCTTTGTATTCTTCAACGAACTTTTATATACACGGTGTATATACATGGTCTGACACATATACAACATGCGACCAGTGTTACAAGCGAGAGCCGCTCTCGAATAAAAGCCTATCAAGTCCATCCGAACCAAGTTCTCTCCTTCCAGATTCTCCAAAGCCAAGATCCTTTATCCCCGAGGATTCGCTCTCCGTATTATAAATCCAAGGCAATTTGGTGACAGTGCCGAGTTGAACGGAGAGGACGGGAGTGCGCGGACAGGAAGCGAAAGCCATTAATTAGCCAAATCTTGAGAGCAGGGCGACGCCAGAAGCGTGGGGCGCGACCCGTTCCACTGAGACGGAAAACCATCCCTCGGAGAGCGGCGAGTCTTCAACCCTTATATCCAACGGGCTTTCGCGGAATCGTAAGAGGGCCACTGCAGACCGATATATCTTTTCTGATATATTTCAGTTTTAGAAGACGGTTCCAAGGCGCCCGAGTTCCCGCGCGGCTCGCCGCGGGCCGGCTTTAATTTAGCGAAGGTGTTCGCCCAGCTCCGTATCCACGTCTTCCGCTACTCGCATCTCGCTTCAACAGCGCAGTCTCCCCTCGTCGGATCTTCCTCCCTTCGCCCTTTCCAACTTCTCTTCACTCGCCCCGCTCGTTTTCCCCTCGTCCCTTCTTACTCGCTCGTTTTCCTTCTTCTTCTTTCTCTTCTCCGAGAAACCGCCGAATCCCAGGTAGGATAGGAATAAGACGCCAGCGAGAAACGGAACAGTTAGTTATACACGGTAAGCTTTCGCTGATGTATGGCGGCTTACTGCGTTCGCCTGGTGCATGTGCTGGCATTACTATATATATATATACACATACATCCACGCATATATATATACATATATCTATATACTATATATGTATAGATGCTATATCTATATGCGGCTGGTTCCGTGTTCCGTTGTTCCCTCTTGTAGAACCGGTACGGAAAAGCTTCCTCCCAGCAGGTTGCATAGCCGGATACGTGCAGCGGGGGCGAACGGCTGTACCTTACGTGGACGAATAACGTACGCCGGCATTTTGCGCTTACAGCCCCGAGAGCTTTCGCCCTTTTCGGCATGGTGTACCAACTTGCGTAGGTCCCCGTTGCTGGTTGCACATGACTACCGTTGCAACAGCCAGCGGGGATCCTCGAAATTAGGTTGCGCCGGATTGCGAAAGCCGGCTTTGCCTCCCTCTCACCACCTTTCCGCGTCGGAGGGAGGCATTTCGCAGTCGTGAAACCTCCATATTTTCCAGAATAGGTCTGCACATATAATATATATACCTAATATATCTATATGGAACGATGGTGGGTGGTTCCGGGAACGAGACGTTCCAATTTTGCGTTTCCTCGCGGGGAGGCGAGAGAGCTTTATTCCAGGTATTGCTGGATTTTCCGCCGGCCCTCTGCCTGTGCGACAGTGCTGCTGTTCGCTATTCGCGAAGCGGAGAGATATAATTTTTTTTTTTTTTTGTCACATTGCGAAAAATAATTTCGCAAGATAATGGAACGGATCGAGGGGCGAATGGCTTGTCGCGTTAGAGCCGGCTTCTCGCCGGAAACCGCGGAATGGAATATCTCGGTTTTTCTGGTGAAAACCGACGGGTACTCTGTCGTCTCACCGGGATCGTGTCGCCTGCTGCTTCTGCACTTGGAACAGTCGCCGCCGTCCTATGACTCGCGGCGACGACGTAACACGACGACGCACATTCGCGCTCGGTGAGTGCACCGGAACGAGCCGCGGAGACGACGACCCATTCGAAATACGAATTACAACGAGTGCAGGCGAGCGTACTCGTTGCATTGCCCGGCCTGGAACCACCGCGAGTTCGAAAGTTTACTGGCAAACGGCCACCTACGTCGGATCGTAGCTTTTTAGGTCGAAACAAAACTCCCTTGTTACGATGTGCTTCGAGTGTTTTATTCGCAGCATTTTCCAACCCATGAGCCGATACGTTGAGCACGTATGTGTATATATGATCCTGGTACAATAGTTCGGTATAACTTGTTCGCGTATCTGTAGTTACGTGACTGCGATAAAACATGCTTATTTATTCTCTCTTTTTTTTGTTAACAAACACGATACATATTTCACGTGAGAGATAACTCGATTTCCGTCGTCGAGGGTCCCGACGCACGAAGAATAATCGCATGAAAAATGCTCGTTATTCTCGGTAATTCACGGTATATATTGCCGTGATTTTCGGCCCAATAAAAAACTTTTCGCGTTAAATCGTCGTCGTTATAATATTGCAGTGAAGTCGGAGTGCGGGATTGTCCCCTACACTTGTCGAAGAAGGTTCTAAGAAACATACTCTCATCTTCAAACTCTTTTGAATGACGAGTGCACCTGACAATCGTTTGGACTTAAAATCTTTAGATACCAGCGAGCCAGGGTAGAGCAGAGATAGAGGCTTCGCGATGTACATACATTTCACATAAGGAACGAATGAATTCTCTCTCCCCTCATTCCAAAGATACGAGAACTCTCGGAAGTGCAAATAATGAACGGCGTCTGGTGACGACAGATAGACAGCTTGTCGGGACAAGGGGCACCAACGAACCTACCGATCGTTTCGTAAACGGTATAACAAACCCGCGCTTTTACGTACGTGCGCGAAAGTGTTGGAAAATTATTTTTCACTAATATTGTAAAATGCCGCGTTTTTTAATCTTTTTTAAAACTAGACTAAGGGAAGGATCTGATAGAAATTACGATGAATCTGGTAAATACCGGCAGCCCTTTCAAGTATATGGGAACTACATCGCTAGTGATGGCGGTGCTGGTGTTGCCTGGTCAAAATGTACCATATGACTTGGTACTTTTTCTGAGATCCTTCTCTTCGTATAAGCATTTTCTGGTGAAGTTGGGTTAATTAATTAATCATAATCTGTGAATTAAAACAAGATATGACTCCTTAACAGTCCCATTTCAATAGTCTATCTCGATGTAAAAGACCCTTGCCACCATTTTTTTCCCAAAGACACGGATCAGATCGATGGTTCGGCACTGTGGGGCGATATCGAATTAACGTGGAACACGGATATACACTTCGATTTGAATAATGCGATAAATGGTTTATCCTTCCGGGTGTACACGCCTTTGGTTGAGAAACGACTAGCGAATATAATTAAATTTCAGCAGGGCAAAGTGGTTCCGCGAGTCTTCTTCTCTATCTTCCCATAAATTGACATCTGACGGAAATAATTGAATATTTCCCTGAGGAACACCGGCTATATAAGGTACAGCGGAGGGGAAATCATCATAGCCCGAGCACTTCTCTCACAGTTCTTCCCCGGAGGAAGAACTGGGTCGATATTACCGGAGAAACAGACTGCTAACTCAATCGACCCCCTTACCTCATCCGGATATCTACAAAAGTTGCGTCAATATTAAAAATACAGAAAATACCAAATTGTTTTTCATGCAATAAAAACAAAATTGACGAAATATAAAAGTTTCGTCGCAAATTAATTATAGTGGGTCGTGAAAAAAAAAAGTTTCATTGAGAAACGTTGGCGCAAAGCGTCTCGCGAGAGCTGTGTAGGTTGAACTTGGTCCCCGTGGAATATAATCTCGGGCGGTCTCTTCAAAAGTACATTTTAACTCATTTGCCAAAAAGGAAATCTCATTGATCCTCGGCCTCTTACATATTCAAATTACACGCGAAGCGTAGCAGTCGCGACTTTGTCTGAATGGTGCTTCATTTAAAGTTTTCCGCCGTCTCTCAGGTTGCCCCTCGCCCCTCGCTGCTCCTCTGCGAGAAAAGCGGGAACGTCGGGGACTCGCTTATCCCGGTCGAGGTATCTCTTTCCCCCGGCGGGGCTTTATTTCGCGACTCGCGAAAGCGGGAGGAAGAAATGACCGTGAGGCAACGGCAATTAATCATCTCTAGTAGAATTTAACTAGTGGCACATCGCTACTCTCTCGCCGCACGCTTTGACTTTTCCCTAAATGGACTTTAAATTCCCGTTTACTCAAATACACTTCTCAAGGACTCTGTGCGTCTCTTGACGGCGCTATAATTTTCTTAAGAAACTTTTCGCTCGAGGGAACCGTTGATCCATAGTCGAAAATTTTGTCGCTAAAATCCATTCCGGTCCGTCCGAGAACTGCGTTCCGAATTGATAATTCAAACGCGTTGCGGAAACCCCGATCGGACTGTCGACAATCGAACTTTCTCAGACAATATCGAAAGCTGTAACTCATTGATTCAGAGCTTAAATTACAGCTGCTTCGTAAGCTCTGATCAATGTATCGAGTAATGAACAACGAAAGCTCTCGTAAGCCAAATGAGCTTATCGAGAATAATATTTCGTTGCGTTTATGATTAAACATAAACATGATTCCAACTTTTCTCTCTGTATCTCCAGTTTGCAAAAACTCTGTAACGTTTCGCAGAGTATGTTGCATAATTAATGCCCGTACGATGAATCGTGAGGGTTCGTCGAAATCTCTCTCGCATCAACATCGTTAATAACGCGATGGTTGTATTTTTACTCCGAAAAAAAAAACACTGGTATAAATGTGTTATCAGTCGAAAGGCGTAACGTGTATCGCGTGCAGGTCTAGTTGCAGACAGCCTCGAGATACAAGCTTTTAAAACTTCATACGAGAGTGCCGGCCAGGTAAACGAGACCGCCCAGTGACAGCGTAACTCGACTTTATACGCTGCTCCACGCGGGACTACCCCGTAGTCCCCGGTTCAACAAGTTGCGAAAGAACTGCACCGCCGATATTATTAGCACACCTGTCACATTAGTCTTCCTTAAACACCTGCCAAGTATATACGATTATTAATTCCCAACCGGTCACCGTTCGCGCAGTTGGAAAATTAAGAAATTAACCAGAACTCCATTACAGAATGTGTCGTGTGTCCGGGCGTTAATCAACCTGTCGATGGAGTCGCCGCATTGGCGGGGTTTTACGCTATTGCTGATAATGCGATAGTTTATCCTTACTTCTTAGGTCAACCTCCCGTTCCAGTAGATTTCTCAGGCTCAATGTGCTCTAACGATAATTAATACGTGTATCGCATGCTTGCATTAGATTCGCATTGGGAAGGGCAACGCAACCCACTGAATTGGGATTTAATGAAAAGAATGGAGCGAAGGGAAGCAAATCGCATTTTACAGTTCGCAGTGTGAGACGCGAAGGGAGACACAGTTTCGGAGGCAAGATTCGGAGCCACTCGGTTTCGGTGTCCCGGACATGAGACTCCTCAACGGAGCTCCCCGTTCCGCGGGTGCAACCCATATCCATTACCGGGAGACGTGGGTTGACAACAGCTGCACCCCGAAAGTCTTGTGTCAAGCTTTGGACAAAAACACAATGCCAGTCTGATTTTGGCCCGTTGTCGAGAAAGAGAGAGAGAGAGGGAGGCACGACTCCGGACTCTTCTGACCTGCGCTCTCGCACCTTCTCTCGCCAACCGGTACCACTGCTAGAGAGGGAATTGCATCGCCAATGCACTCCCGAGCTGCTCTCTGCATTACCTTTTTTATTATCTTTCACAAATTCAAGCTGCCACCTTGATCGCAGTAGTAGCCAGGATTTTTTTTCAAAAAATATAAATATATATACATATTTTTGGCATCATCAAGAACTAAATCGGAGTTAATGCATTTGCTTTTTTTCCTTTTTTAACTTTGCGAAGAGGGATTTACGCCTCGACAGAGTACCACCGTTAGTCCGAGAGTAGACGGAATAAGAAAGTATGCTATACATCAAGCGTTCCATTATAATAATATTTTATTAATAACCAGGTACGCTGACTCGAGGGAATCGGGAGAGGGAACATCATAAATCTTCAACGTCGGCTCTGTCGGAGGACTGGCCGCTGCGGACTCCTTCACCGCAATTGAAATGCCACGGGCGAGACATCCCACCGCTTTTTTCGTGTTTGTTTACACCATTGTATCGATGATACACCCTACGGAATTTTATTCGTTTTGCGGCGGATTCCTTAGCGTCTAAGAAGAATACTAATCGGCCGAAGAGGTTCCAGGCCTTAGGAACGCTTTTGTCGGACCAAGCTTTTAAGGCCGGATCTGAACTTCGTCTCTCACTGAGGATAATTCTGAAAAGTATCGTGTACAATACTTGAGAAAAAAAGAAATCTTCGATAAATTCGATACGAGCGAGGGCAAATAGCGACAGCGTGTTAGACTGTAAAGTGAAATTGACGAAATTGCTCTTAAATAGAGCAATCTCGCTTAATCAGTACTCAGACTTAGGGCATGGAAAATTACGTTACCGTGTAATTTTCGACGCACCGTGACGAAGTCTCGGGGTGCTCTCCTGCTGCTGCCGCTGTTGCTCTGCACGTCGTCGTTTCGTTCGCCACCCGGGACCGAGGAGACCCAATATTGCAGCGTACGTCCTAATTTGGTTAGGCAAAAAGTGAGGGTGCAGTTGTTACGCGAGCGCGTAGACAGCAGGGGTTCTACTGATGTTCGGGCCATGGGTAATGGGAAATTAGTGGCCAAGAAAATCGATTTCGAATTTTGGTTACGACGCTCGCCAGGCTACGGGAGACGATTAATTTGACGGATGCTAGATTTCCATCCTTGCCTTACTCGGCTTCCTCGCTGGACTCTATAGTTTCGGAGATGCGGGAGGATCATGGACGCTGGAACGAATTGTGACTGCTTTCAACTTCAAGACGAGAATATATTTGCATTAATCGTCGTTTGTTAGTGCAGGGTAATTCAAGGCGATACGCACTGCCGGGTGATATGGCCAATCAGTATGTCTTCGTGCAAGCGGAACCGAACACACAGCCGTTTCCAGAAGCTCAAGTTTACGAACTTAGACTGAAATTCCAACCGGCTCGGCATGATTTCCGTAAAAAACCCCTAGCCATATCACCCGGAATTCCTCTATTCTGTTAAAACCTCAGTCAAGCGTGGATAGTGCGTTGCCCCGAAATACGATCAAAGAACCTTAAGTATTTAATGCAGCGGGTATCGTCAATAAAAAGGTACGATTGAGAGTCTTTAATGTTTCAAGGGATCTGAAGCAACTTGGGAGTCACGGTAGTGGCTCGTCGCACGAACGGTACGTAACGTAATTGAATGTAAATATGATCCCAAGTTTGCCGAAAGTCTCTTAAATATAGATAACCAAGAGTGCCTAGCCGCGACGGAGTATTCCCTCTTTCTCTCTATGTTTGCCATTTCTCGTCCTCTTCCGTTGGCCCTTCGAACTCCCTCGCGCATCCTCGAAGGAGCTGGATAGTCTGGCTTCGTCGCGAGTATACTTAGTCGGAATTCTTTTCGAATAAGTGAGGTCGAACTACTTTCAATTCTCTCCGATCACCGGTTCGAAGAATCAATCGAACATGGAAACCTCGAACCAAAGTGATCTTAAACATTAATTACCGGTCCATTCACGATATTGGGATTCTGATGGGAACTCGGACGTTTGAACAAAATGGGGCTCAGCGAATTTGTAGGACAATCTTGTTACCAAGATGGATCCAGTGATAGAGTAGAAAAAGCAGGACGAAGAAGTTCTGCCTGGAGCCTGCAGTAAAAACTCGTCAAACTTTTCCTTTAAATTGCGTACAGCCTGTAGGATAATTCGACGGTGCCTGGGACACCTTTTTTGCTGCAGTACACTTTACATCTTCACTACTTTCGGCTTTTTTTAAATTTAACCATTCCTTTTATGTTGATACGAAGTGTATCAACGCAATCGAGTTGTTTTCAGTTATCGATTAAATCATTCAATCCCGAGGGGTACGGACCGCGGGTGTACTCCGGACCTCCCAGTCCTTTATATTTCTAACCGCCCGTTATAGTCACCATTCCATTTTACTCGAGCGTTGCATTATTCAGCACAGGCGTCAAGACATCGACTGTCTCTATTTCTGCCAGCAACCTCGGCGACGGTCGAGCAGGTCGGCGGGCTTCGGGTTCTCTCGCAAGTTCCACTGTTTACCGAGGGAGCAAATAGCCGGATGGCTCGTCCCGCCGCGTTGTCGTCATCGGCCTCGTGCCCCGCAGGAATAGTCCATAAAGCCTTGGCGTGTTTCGGTTTCGAGCTTAACGAAACCGGAGACGCAGATACGCGACGAGAGTACTCGGGGCCAGTTATATCACCCCCCTTTTCGTGCGGAATTGACTTCCAGTTCGGAACCACCCTTGTGGATGAAGCGCACTCCTGGACATTCTCGTCGCTCTATTTACATAGGATTATATGCTAATATGATTTCGAGACGGTAATTGATATCCACTTTGACTGCGGTATCGTGCAGTCGGCGGATATTCTAGTCCAGAACCAGCACGTCGCGAAAGTTTGAACTTTTCGCAATGATTCCTCGTCCCCGACTGCGGACGCCGTTGCGTAACCGGAATAGATGACTGGTAAATTTTTCAACAGAGAAGACCTCAAGACTGCGAAGACATCTCCATTTCGGGATAGACTGCCTCAGGATATGATGCTTCTAGTAGAGCAAATGGTGCTCAGTTGGTACAATATAAAGAGCCGCCACCTCCGCTGCATGGAGATCCGGAGGTGTACAAGCGTCAACAATAACAGTTAGCAGTTTACATTTCATTAGCAGGAGTATAGGATGTTTGGTCTCTGGCTGGTACCGTTGCTGCCATGGTGTCTTCACAACACCTCCGAGTTTACCTATTCTAACAGGTCGTTCGTTAACACTTCCGTGAATTACTATCCGCCTCCGTGTTGTCCCAAGAAAGAGAACTTGATGTACTCGTAATACCCCGACAGACGGTTAATTCTCCCGAGCGAGAGATTGCCATTACTCGCCGTGTTTAGCGGAAGCTCATGTCGCTCTTTCGGTAGAAAAAAAATAGGCCATCAACGAGAGGTAGAACGGATGGGGGGGGGGGGGGGGCAGGAATCTCGCTGAAGCTTCTCGCGGTCACCCCGAAATTCTTTCATCGACCGGTAGTGAAATGGGAGTGCCAGGGATTCCCCCCGGAGCGGTTCAACAACTTGAGCGGCTGGGCCGAGGCCAAAGTGACCATCAGCATCAAAATATTACTATGTCCGGCGCGCTATATTAACCCGCTACGGGATTCCGGAGAGGTCTAATTTAACGTCGGACGGAACGATGGAGCCGCCACGGTAAGGACCCGCGTTCCATGCTCATATACTGCCCTGAATACTACAGCTGTCTTCTCCCCGAGCAACATACTAAACCTCCAGGAGGACCACCGTACGAGCTTGCCCCAAATTAACAGTGGACTGACAATTAATTTCATCGTTCCGCTGCTCGCCGAATGAAATGAAGAAAATAATAATAAAACAAAAATGTAACAGCGGGATACGAGGAACAGACTGTGCCACGGTGCAGCACGAAATCTCGCCGCTTATGTTACCCTAACTGTATATACATATTGTTTCGTCGAGACTTGGTAACCCGGTCAAAACTTTGAAGTAGAACGCGCAATTCAAACTTTTGAATTTGCAGTTTGTCTAAGCCGTGGCTTTATATATTTCTTTAGAATTTGTGTGTGTTTTTTTTTCTTCTCTTCTCCAGAGAGAGAGACACTGTAGACGAGAGCGGACGGGAAAGACGGTCACGGGTATAAAGGCGCTATATCCTATCTCATTATTCTGGATCACTCTCGCGCGCCAGCTCGTCAGATCTTGCGAGTTAGCGGCTCCGAGATCGTTATTTGCTCGGGCAGCGCCGCTCTCGAGAGTCCCGTTGCCCTTTTAAAGTCGCCGACACGGCGTCGAGTCTTTAATATGAATTTTATGGAAAGTTGCGGCGGGGCGGAAGAGACCGGAGAGAAAGAGACGGCCACAGTTGTCGCGACTCGCGCACCTCGCGGATCTTCATAATACCTGGAACTACCCTCCGCGCCAATCCCTTCTGCCGGGGCTTCCACGCTCCGCGTTTTCTCTCCATTCTCCGCTGTCGTCCTTATAAGTTATAACGTTAAAGTTCGTCGGTTCGTTCACCTACCATGGAGGACCAAAAGGAACTTTCCTCGTACACTTTTGCCAAGTTCATCTTATTTTCCTTCCTCCCCGTGGTTGTTGCTGGGCCTCGCCGACGTTGATCCTCTCCTCCGCGGCTACCCACTTCCCACACGTATTACTCGATCCGGACGCATTCCATTCGATTAACCGATCGCGCGGCTGGTCTTCATCGATAGTCGATTAACCGGCCTAAAGCTTCTGCGTGCAGAAACTGCTCTTCTTCCTCGTACCGGATGAATTCCCTCCACAGTCGTGCCTTCCATACCGCTAACGTCTTCCTCACTCGCGCCAGACTCGAACTCGCCGGAGTCCCTTAACATATGAACGCCTTACAAAAGCGTGGACCTCCAAGCCAACCGGATCTCGGCAATCGGTGAGATGGATTCGCGCACTCGTCCACTCGCTCGCGCTCCCTCGGTCACTCACGTGCGGACTAACACTCGAATTCCCTCGGGGCCACGAGGAGTAAGAAGATGTAAATTACTCTCAACGTCCGTGCCATTTCCGTGAAAGAAGTTTATCGTCGGTGCGCAAAGAGCGCCTGGCACCTTGGCCCGGTGAGTTCCCCGCGGCGTTCCATCCACCCGCGCCGGAGTGACTTATGCACTTTACGCTCTCGCGCGGTACAACGGTTGCATCGTAAACGCACGCAAAACTCGACCGGGTATATACACGCGTGTGTCGCTCGCGCAACAGGTCGGTGTGCGTACCCCACGTCGGTGTGTGTGTGCGCGCGCGCCTCTCGCGAAATTCGAATGAGTACTCACTCGGACGAGAGTACGCGAATACCGTGGAGATCGCCGTTTCTTCTTTTTTTTTTTTTAACATAAGAAGCGAACGTAAACCCTTTGGCTCGTGTGCAAGCATTCGCCCATCCCGAGGGAGTGAGTATATTATCTCATATACGCATGTACTCGACGAGTAGAAGGGAAAGAGTGACATAAAGGCCCACGAGCTAAAACCCCCGCATAAAGCTTACTTTTTTACCTGGTTTCTTTTCCTTATTATTTTTTTTTTCTTGAATTCTTCCTCTTCCTCCGTCATATTTTCGAGCGCGAGATCGGTGGACGGACTCTCGTCGTATTTACGACTGGCGCGAAACATCTTCATCCATATTTAAGGGCCGTCGGTATAAATCAACGTTCTCCGTGAAGCTCAAACGCAGCAGAGTGAGGCCGGACGATGCTCGGCACCCCCCGTGAGACTCTCCGGCGCGATTGGGTCGGTGATCATTTTTATTTTATTTTTTCCTGACGCGGCTGCACAACGGACATGCACTCATATCGTGACTCGTGATCTTCTTCCTCCTGCACTTTCACTTCTGACTTTCGATAAGTGGCCGAACTGCGTGTGGCGAGGATGCCGAGATGAGGCTCGAAGGAAGATGAACGCACGTTGCTGTACGCGGCCGATGAATTTAATTTACGAAAATACTCACGGGGTGTACGAGAAACACCGTTATTTTTCGGTGAGATAAAGAATCATTCAATTTGCATTTAGATTAGAGAGGTGATCGAGGGGACCACCGTGGGATAAATTTATCGGTATTTCATTGCTTGTATTACAGCGTCTTATCTCAAAGGGGTTGAAGGGAGATATAAAACATTAGCGAAGGACGAGGCACGGGAGCGCGGAGTTATCGTGCCTCGTATAATAATCGTGTCCCGATCGATATCGCCGGAGATATATTGCCGGAAAGTTTCGTAATATGATGGGTACGTGGGCCGCGACGAAAGGGAGTCGGGAGGAAGGGCTGCTGCAAAGACACAAGAAGAAGAAGAAGAAGAAGCGGGAACACAAGGAAGCCTGCGGGACTTGCGTATCATGGCCCATGTGAACCGTGTCTTCTCGTTGTTTCTACTAACAAATTATCGAGTTTCCTTGAGAAAATAGATAGAAAATACAAGGGATACGTTGAGACAACCACCCTTGTTGAGAGTTGAACGTTAATTTCGTGAAAAGTTCCGTCGAGTTTAGTTGGTTTCTCACACCCCCCGATCTCGAGCGCTCTTTGTCGGCGAAGCCCCTAATGAAAACTCATAAGACCCGCTTCATAATTCACCGTACACCACGAACTCCTCGACACCCCGTTCCCGTCGCACAAGACCTGCACGATCGACGGTGGCAACGGTAGCGGCGGCGGGCGGAAGAAAAACGGGCTTGTGTGGTATCTTTATTTAATATTTAATATTTATAGGCGATTCAATATGAAACAATACATTCTGAGAGTTGCAATATTTCTCGATTTTATTAATACTCAGGGAAAATCGGTGGTAATAATAAATGCGAGTCTATGGAGAACGGAAAGCCCGTCTTTATATCGACCGGCTTTCCAGGCCTCAAAATTCATGGGTCTACTCAAAATGTTAAAATCAATATTGGACCGAGAATATTTCACGTTTTCTTGCAGCAAATTTGCTAGATTTATTTTCAACAAAACTGTCTGCCCACATAAATAAGTAAACTCGATAAAGAATAAATACAAAATGCCTTCACCGCGATCGGCGACCATCGAGTAATATTATTTTCCAATCGACGCTTTATACGCTCGAGTACCATTAGAAAAGCATCACCGATAATAATAATCCCTTGTCGATATGTCAGCTTACTAGCGCAGACGTTTATGAGCCTCTGTAAAAATAATGGAACGAAGAAATAAAACGTGGACGTTGGTTGGAGCGGGCGGCGTGACTAACGATGTTTTTCCGTCGATATCGTCAATGCCGAGCGTTCGGGGATGTCGCTCGAGATGGGTTTTCTTTTTATTTTCTTCTTATTTTCTTTTCATCTCTCTTCCTTTCCATATATCGAGCAGGTACTACCACAACTATGATTATCCTGCTGTGTAGGTGTGCGGCTCTCGAGCGTGAATCTAGGTCGAACAGCTGACGTCGAGAGGACTGGTGGGGTATATAGTATAAAGAAGGAGCGCGGGGGGTCGGAGGGGGCGGTAGAAACCCTCCGAGTTCCCGGTGGTAAGGGCGACGATAAATTCCTCGACATGGCGGTGCGCTCGGGAAAAGGCGCGGCCGGCCGCGGGAGGCGCCAAGGAAAAATGACCAATATTCGCGTGAAATACCGCCACACCGGGCCGGCTATCCAACCGATTTTCCGTCTCCCTCGGCCGTTCGCTCTTCTCAAGCTCGGCAGCGCGAAACTTTTTGGTTTCTCGCCCACTCCAAAAGCTCGGGTGCCGCTATTGGATTTCAATTTTACGGCTCACCGGTGGCAATTTCCTACCGCTATGCTCCGGGCTTAATGTATAACCCAATAAAATCAAGGATAATATCGCTGCTTCGCTATCCGGCTTACTTTTTATCTCGCTACAAGATTACATCGGATTCGGATACAAATACAATAGGACTCGCAAGCTTTCCGGATAAACAATCGTCAGCCTTAACGTCTATGAAACACCGGAGTGTCTATGCGCTTGAAATCTCGGGAAAAATCCTTCGCTGCTGAGATACCGGGCTTATCAGGACGCCGCCTCCGGTGGATAGTACTGCCGAGTTTGATAAAACGTCGACGTGTTTATAGCCAGCTCGAGCAGCAGTGACCGTAAGAAGGCTTGCCCGAGTCGCTCGCGTTACCCCGGGCAAGTATCCTGCCTACGGTATGGATGCAGCACACTCTCGAAGAAGAAGAAGAGGAGTAGGAAGAGGAGACAGCAGCAGGAGCAGCGGCGGGAGCGGCAGCAGCCAGGGCGCGTTACAGAGATAGCAAGGATGAGAGAGAGCTGAAACTAAGACGATAATATTTCTCAGCCGTGCGCCACGGCCCGGCATAGATCCTGATTTACACATCTAGCACGTTCCCCCTGTAATAACAATGCGTCACTTTTATATGTCGGCATAAACAATGCGTGGAGAACGGCGGTGAGAGAGGGACGGAAAGCACGGGGAAGCGAGAGGGAAAGACCTCCCAAGCGGTGTACACCTCGGCGAGCCATCATCATACAGCATCCAGGGTATCGCGCACATCCGCGTGCTCTCGCTCTGTGACCACCGCAGCAATTCACCGTACTTTCCTTTGTTGCGCTTATCATTTTTCCCTCCGCCATGCGGAAACCCAACGCTCCATGGGCATAATACGTCTCCGATCCGGGCACGCCGGAAATACGTCGAACTAATCGTCGAATGCCGCACGGATAATCGAGTTCAAATTTCCCCGTTCAACAATACATTGCTTTGTGCGGTTTCTATGCCCGATCGTTTGATCAAACGTCAATGCCGGAGCGGATGTTTCGCCTCGAACCTGGCTTCCCATGAGTAATTAATAATTCGAACAAACGACGAGTCAATCACGAAATATCCATGTATGCACAAAAGCTCCCGCTTCAAGCCCCCTCCTCTCGGCCCTCATAAATTACCTATAGCGTATCGCAGCGAATATTAAACGTTAATTAGTACACGCTGGGTCGAATTATTTAACGAGCTTGGTTATTGACCCATTGTACTCATGCAAAATAGGAGAATGCGGGGTGAGCAGGATTTTTGAGGTGTCGATATATCGAAACGATATTTCTCTGATAATGATCGGCAGTCGGGCGGACAATGCGGTGGCAGAACTCTATCGGTGCTTGCAAAGAAGAAAAAAATACACCCGCACTTGTTTACGCAGTGTATTTATATCAACACGCACGGTTCCATGTCGCGCCTTCGCGTGGACATTCGCAACTTTTACCCCACCATTGTGCAGTATAAACCGGGCTGTTAACCATCGTCTTCTTACACGTAACTCTCGCAATAGCAGGTGGACAGTTCCACGAAGTATTCCCGAGATGCTCGGATAATAATTCGAGCAAAAGGAATTTAAACGACGGAGACAACCGAAGATGTTCGCGGAGAGAAGAGGTCTTAATTGAAGGCGCGAGTTTCGTATCCGCGCGCCTGTATCGTTATGCGAAATAAATGCGTACGGGACGACTGCGAACTTGCCCGGGAGGAATCAGCAGGCCTTGTTATGCCATATAGGTGGAAGGGGGCGAAGTGCTTGTATCGCAAAGGTTCTCCTGTCTGAGTTGGCCGCAATGTCCAGTCGTTCGGGGGCGGCGCCGAGCCGACGCGCCGGGAGCAAAAACATTTCGGTCGTTCCGTTGTCCTGGCATCGGGATGCAGACGCAATCGTCGTCGCCGAGTTCTTATGCAAATCGAGCACCGGCAGAGGCAGCTCGATGCCACACCGACCGCATGTCCATTGCCCCCCCGAAAGTGTGTGTATCGCTGTTGCGTATAATACGCATACACACCTCGTCCCGCATTACGGCCCGGGCGACTTGGCACTTACGTCGCGTATTAGTCGTAAAGTAAAAAGGACAATCTCGCGCCAAGAGGAAGAGGCACGGTAGGTGGGTCGTCGTACGGGCATCGCCGCTACTGCCGTCCGGGGAACAGTGACGGTCTTCGTGTACATGCAGCGGGCGTGTGTATTCGACTCGGGAAAACCGCTGAAACAGCGTTTTCACCGGTCGAGAAATAATACCGTAGTGCCAACGCAGCGTCGGTCCACTTTCGAGAGTCAGAGAGCGGTCGCAAACTTGGAAATTTATAACCACTCCGCCGTTATCCAAGAATCGCTGCGCTTAGTTCGATCGAGTTTCGTCGATAAATTCGAGTGCAAATCTTGCATTTTATTCTACGGGATTTTGATGCCGAATGCAAAAGCTCCTCACTGACGGATATAGGTTTTCGGGGAGACTCTGGCGAGATCTCCAAATAGTCCGAGTTTCCATCGGGTTTCCGTTTTAGTTTCTTTTTTTTAGTTGTAAGGTATTCGATTATATTTGAAGATTCGGGGCCAAATACGCGAGGATTCCATGCGTCGAAACTTGACGCTCGCGGTGCTACACAGTCAAAGAAAGGAGTGGGACTAAAAGTAATAACGTCACGAGAGGCGACGTGACAAATTTTCGGAGCTATCTCGGCCTCTTTATCTCCGGGACCGTCGACGATGTAAGACGATATCGGTGCGAGTGTCGAGAGGAAAGGAATAGCGAGGGAACTCGTGTTGGATGCTTTAGATCGACATTGTCGCCTAAGATCGACACGGCTCGCCGACCAACACTGTCAACTACTCCACTCTAATTCCATTCTGCGAGCCCCGGATGTATGGAACGAGTCAACGTAGAAGAGCAACAATTGGCCACTACAAATCGGGCATTATTAAGTTTTAATTATCTTGGATAGTCCATAAATCCCAGAACCTCTTGCAAATCAGATCAAGGACAGGAATTTATTGTAATCATTCTGAGATAAGTTCCAAAGTTAAAGAATGTATAAGTATGTAATGTGTGGTTTTATACGATTTAAATATATAAATACTTAATCGTTATAATTCAATTATAACGACAACAGAATGTCGGGCTCATTCTTTCGATGGCAACTTTTTCGTTTTATCGGTTGAATTTTTATAATCTGGGCGTCATGAAAAGTAACTATATAAAACTTTAAATAAATGTGATAGTCGATGTACGAATTGAATTGACGATATTTATTTTGTGGATAATTGCAACAGTATAATTTACTTAACATCCTTTTCATGACCTGTGGTATTGGTCTGCCGATCTGTATAAATTATTTCTATGCCGAGAGCATTAAACACTCTCACATAGTAAAAAGACACATTTGGTACACGTGGTCAGGCTCCGTATCTATTGACTTACGTGTCACGAGGCTGGCTGCGAGTTCCTACAGGCCTATCCATATCGAACAACGAAAACATAAATAGACAACAGGGAAATATACAAATATACCTAATGCGGGGACCGTGCAATACACGGACAACGTTTTTGCTGTACGGCGTAGTACTGCGATGCGATAGAATACAATGCTCGCGAGCGATGCAACCCGATGTCGTCGTACTCCGAATGGGCACGCGAGCCAAACGTAGTCAGGGTAGATAGGAGTAGCGATCGGTACAGGGAACTTTGAGTTTGCTGGAGAAGGGTGAACCGCGTACATAGTACATATACAATATCCTCCATCCTGCAGAAGGGATACGCAGAATCAACAGAGCGTCACATTCTTTAAATAAATATTGGGGAGATCAAAGGTACTGCACCACACATCGTTGCACCATCCTGCTTTTCCTCCGCCCCGTATATATCTATCAAACGGTTAAAGTTGCCACACGGAAACATTTTCCTACTTTCTCAGCGTCTGCCGGAATATATACTTTTCTCGGGGCATAAACGATCGCGCAAGAACGAATGGGATATTTAAAAACGCGCTACTCAATCGAACTATATAATGTTGGCCGAGTTCAAAGCTTATACTGAATAAATAGAATTCTCGGTGATGGGAAAATTGTTTCCGGTTAAAATTTCCGCAATCTTCATTCCGTAACTCGTTGGAATGAATTTCGACTACTTATGAATGCGGAGAAAATAAAGCGAATTAAATATGAAAGAAACGCTTGAAAAAGTAGTTCGAAATGTCGGTAAATTATTTATAATTTTTGTTATCCCCTTTTTCCATCGTTCACAAAGAATGCTTTATAAAAGAAGAATCCTTTGAAATCGTTTATAAATAAAAAGAATTAGGGAGAAATATGCCAATCGGGTTTGCGCTTGCCTAGTCCAAGTAGAATTATCGAATTTTATAAAGACTTACCGCTCAAACGAGCCAAAAACATTCCACAATTTTTCAAATTTTAACAGCGTTCACCCATGAAGGAAAAAGATCGATGGAGGGCATTATGCACTGGCTGGTTGTATACTCCGCTACGTATAATATACCCGCGAGTCGCAAATCATTTTAATTGCGTGCTCGGGTGCGTTAGATGAAATCTTTCCGGGCTCCGAGACCCCTTCTCGCGCTCCGTGATTCTTTGTTACGAATTTTAATTATGGAGTTTCTTTTCTGACCGTTAACGGGGTATGTTATAGTGCCCTCGGGCCAGCGTCTGGGGAGGCCAGGGGAGGAAAATCGTTCACAAAAGCTCGGGCTTCCACACACGCATGCAGGTATTTATCGCGTGGGTGGATTCGTGGGTGCGTGCAGTTGCGTGGCTCCGAGCGATCGGGGAATTCACGAGAAACTAATGAAGAAGACGAGGAGGCATATCTTTCATTCGGGACAGTGTCTATTGACACGATTGTATAGACCTTGGTAAGAATGGGACCCCGTCAAAAATTCCGTGCGTACGAAATGCGTCTGGCCGGACGGATAATCAAAAGAACGGAGAAAGAGAGGTGGATGAAAGAAAAATGCATTTATAGTATAGAAGGGCTGGGTACTTCGCATCAGACCTCGTAAGTCGGAATCATTCAAACAAAAAAGTATAAAGTAACAGAATTTTATGAGCTGTCGCACTGAGAAAAAAAATTGCGTTAGGTGACGTTTAAACTAATTTTTAGCTGTGTAAATAATTTTTGTAAACATGTTGCAATTTTACTATGTAGGTATGTCTGTCACATACACATACACACACACATACATCCGGACTCCAGCTAAAATCACATCACACGACGTTTCACATAATCACATCTCTGACACTAGAATCTCGAAACATTTTTTTTTCCTAATACATAACTCCCTCTATGAGGAAGCAAAATATAAATATTGGTAAAATCGTACTGTGCATTTTTCTCGGTGCATGCGCGTTATCATGGCGCGCACAATTAAATGACGTTTAATCAGTGGAATGCGCTGACCGTAAAATTAATAAAGTAAAGCGAACGAAACACGGTCATTTCGTTACTAATTGCCATGCCACAACACTATCAAAATGCAGCACAAATTGCGATACGTCGCCATGCGCAATAATATGCAAATTACGAATACCCAATGAAAATTAAATGAAAAAAGTACGTGAAAAATGAAATGTCTTCGGTAGAACTCGGCAAGAGTAATGGAAATGGTGAAACTTGTGAAATATATATATATATATATATACAGTGTACTTAACCGTGTGATTTGAAGTCTGGTAGATAGGGAGTCGAGCGGGAGAGCAGAGAAAGGGGTGTGTGAGATTAGACGGGGCGAGTGGTGCGTAATCGAGTTAGTATCGAGTCAGCAAGCAGCTTGGTCCTGCGAAACCACTTCCTTCCTTCCTTCCGTTGTTCTCGGCAGCTGTGAGAGCAGACTCGTGAGCTAAGACGCCAGATCGGCCACCCCGTCGGCGCGAGATGGCGGGTGGGCAAACGAGAATTAGGGTGGTGAGTGCGGTCTGTTCCGTCCCGGTGATTAATGCCTCGGTTACCGAAGAACGACAATTTTCCGCGATATATCGTCGGCGTCGTCGTCGTCGTAGTCGTAGTCTTTCCGTTGCAGTTCTCGTCGTCTTCGCGGTGGCTAAGACCGGGGACCGCTACTAACACACCGAAACGTTTCGGGCTTAATGTACCGAGAGAACGTGTTCACCAGCTTCGAGCGAACCACGAGAGCAAAACATTCACAGCTTCCGATGCTCGCTCGCTCGACGTTCCAGCTACCATGGATACCGGGAATGGCTTGCCGAGAGATAAGTCGACCGGTGCACATCTGCTCGACAACGCGCGCGGGAGAGTACAGATTTATTAGCGGCTACTTACGCGATGCTCGCAGGTGTCGCGACTACGAGCGATTACTCAGACAACGACGACGAGACGAACAATATATGTACGGACAGGAGCTACGGATGGAGAATGTAAAATCTACGGAGCTCGTGTGATATGTCACGCAAGACTTTTCACGAGTTTTAAAGCAAATGAACGGGAGTCAATTAAAGGCACCGGTACCAACGCTCGGACACGTCCCAGTAGTTGGAAACCCCTATGCAGATTTGATTCATTACGAGCTTAAATATTAGAAATCCAATTTGAAAAACCTTGAAATTGCATTTCGAAGCTTTTCTCGAAGAATCGTGGAAATGCTAAGTGAAAGCAAAAGTGTCCAATCGGACACGCAGGTAAGTGTGTAAGTGGCAGTGGTGAACATTTTCTTACCTTTTCCGCAAAATATCCGGGTCCTCGTGGGCTCGGCTCTCTCACTTCGTTAACAATCTGCAAGTACGAAAGCAAAAGTTACAAGAAGCTTTTGAATTACGTAGCGAAGTAAGGGTAAGGACCGAGTAAAGGGTCCGCCGTGAGCGTATTGCCGACGACCGGAGCACAGCGACATGGCACAAGAAGAAGATAAAGGCAGGAGTGGGGCGACAGAAAGGGAGCAGTTTATTATATTCCACCGGGAAATTCGTTGCCCGGGAGAAATCGTGCGCTAAATTCGGGGGTAATTAAGCACACCATGGCGAGTTCTGTGGGCTGTATACCGTACAGAGGGCGGAGGTCGATTTTCCCCGCGAATCTCCACCACCTCTTCTTCTCCTGCAGACCAAAACTCCACATAATCCGCGATTCGCAAATCCCCGAATCTCTGTTAATGCGTATTTCTATAAGCTATTTATATTGAAATTTCCGACACGCATATCCAGCGTTAATATCGACACGCTCGGTCCTCTTGTCGAGCAAATATGTACATTAGAGCTTTTGGACGATTATCCCACTACTCGGAATGATTTATTTGCTTGAAGACAGGTTAACCGATTGGCACTCATCGCGCTAATTAAACGTATGACTCTCGATGGCATTTGCGCGTCACTCATCGACGATATCCGTGTTTGTGAGCGGTACAAGCGTTAATTGATATCAACGTACTTTGACGGATGTGTGTACGATGAAATTTCCCGTCGATGGACGTCCCTGCCTCGGTCACATCCTTACAAACTCGACCGAGCGCATGGGCTCGATGCTTGTCCGAGAATGACAATGACGAAATACCGCCAACCTGTCTCTCGACCGTCGATCGTTCGCAGCCTCGCGATTCTTCACCATAGCCCGTGGGAATTTGTCAACTCGCAATTCGTTGATTCTTTTATTTTTGTTCGAAACCGTAAAATCCAACAAAACGAGCTGTTACACGACTATTCGCGGCAATGTCAACGATCACCGAAACGGTTTTCACTGGGATCGTAGCACGAATTCGCGCAATGTGAAACTACTGAGCAAACTGGGTCGAATACGATCCAATATAACGATGATGGAATTTCAGATAAGGCACAGTTAGCTTCAAGCGTTATGACTTCCACTGCACTTCGAATTGCCAGTCAGCAGGAAACGATGAACGCTTCCACTAGATCAACGCTCTTGGTAGTATGATCCTCATTGGTTGTGTGCGTCTGTTATCAAGTTATCATGTATGGTTATTCAGACGACTCCAATTTTAGCAGCGAAGAAATAAAAAACAAAAGAGATAAACCGGAAATAAATAGACATAATCAACATAAAAAAGAAACAGTGCTGCAGGTAAGACCGTACGTACTCACGATTTTGTACACAACGAACTTTTTCGGGCTGTGCTGACAATTTCATTTCCTCCACCCTTCTAAAGAACTGTCTGATATTCGCAAGAACAGGCTAAAATAAAAAAGAGTCGATATCTATTTGTGGAAAATATTCGATATCTATTTGTGGAACGCAGTCTGACATCAACGTACGAATCAATTGCGGTCCCGATAAAGGAGTTACGCGTTTGCCGAACCACATTGAGTCCCTCACTCGAACAGTGGTCAACATTCATAACAAAAAAAAATCCACGCTCCATAAACTTGCTGTACGACGATATTGCCATATTCGCTAAAGCTCCCGGGCTATGCTCGAAAGAAAAAAAAAAATAGCAAACAAAAAACGTAACCGATAGTAGAAAAACAATTACGCATAAGCCGATGCAATACAATTCGTCGAGAGCTCGTCGAGCAGTAGCCGGGAGGAAGATCGGAATCATCGTCATGAGTGAACCAGGAGCCGCCTGCGGTGGATGCACCGCACCGCTAGTAGAGTGCTCGCCCTCGCGATCTTTCATATTCGATTAACGGTATATCAACTCGGTGCGCCCGGCGTTGCACAGCGAGAGCGGGAATGGAACGAGCGTAATCGCGCTGGCGCTCTCGAGTATTTATAGTTGTACATGTACGTCCAGTATATGAATATCGAGATAGAAAGAGAGAGGGAGGACGGGTTGTACCGGCATGTATCGACGTCGAGCTGGCGAGCGAATCGAGGGATATCGAGACCTCCATCAGTCTCGCGTGACGCAACGTGGGCGATCGCCGGACGCACGAGGAAGGCGGCCGGCGTCCGTCGTACTTGCGCTTTGGCTTTTGCTTTTGCTGCCGGAGCTGCCCCTCGTCACTGAGACACAAGAAATAAGAAACGAGCGGAGACTCGAGACCATAACCCGGGCTTGCCGATGCAGCAATGCAACAGCGGCAATGCACATACTGCACCCTCGGACGGCGTGCGCGAGAGTCGGCCTTGTGTGTACTCTACGACGTCGTCTCGTCTCTCGTCCACCGGCTTGTCGTCGTCCGTGTGCAAGCATGCACCAACGGCTTGCAATCGTGTTCCACCGCACCGGCGACTCGTGCATGCAGTTGCAACTGCGTCGCGGGACAACAACTCCCCGCGGAATGAATACGGGGATACGGAGAAGTGGCGCACTGGCAAATTGTACCACCTTGCCTACGCGAGATCTGTACATAATAAATGAGAAGCGATAAATATGAGCACAGTGGTGCTCAGAGTGTACGGGGCATTTAAGTTAAAGGCGCATACATTTCAAAGTACTCGAAGCCGCTGCCCCGTCGTATGAACAGCCAAATTTCATACGCGTTGGTAATTTTTGTCGGATTCACTCCTGCCGGCCGGTACAGGTCGTTGGTTTGTTATACCGGTTACCAGTCGTTTAAACCCTTTCTCGTACGAAGTTTCCGCCCTCACCTTGAAACATCCAGAGACACCGAAAATTCCTTGGTGCGAGAGACAAGCTCCCGCCGAGACCGTTGCGGTGAAAGTGAGAGTACAACGAAAGTTCGAAGTGCTCTCGGTTGTGGTACAGGAGAGCAGGAGAAAATACGACGTCCGTGGCTCCTCGTGCGAAATGCTTTCGCAGTCGTCTGACTGGGCTCCGGTGAGGGGTATGAGGTTGACAGCGTCGAGAGGGTGCAGATGAGGGAAAGTGCATGGCGAGCCGGGAGCTCGGAGAGGCGAGAGCAGAAGCCAGGCAGGAAGCAGCAACGAGGAGTATAACATCCCTCTGCTTGGCTCGACGCGCGTTCGCTCTCTCGTTCCCTAACTCGTTCGCGCTACAGAGCTGAAACCCCTGACTCGCTTGGAAATGAGGATTGGGGTGTTTTATTTAATTAAGCTCCAGCGGCGTCTGCCCAACCCTTCCACCGACGGTGTATATGTATATATATATATATACGCTTGCTCCGGCGCAATACGAGTGAACGGGCTGGCCGGCGGTGGAAGCGAGAGCAAGCTGAACGGGAAGACGAGATAACTTGAGTGGGAAAGAAGCGACGAACGAGAGAAAGCTGGATGCCATACAGTACTGTGCGCATAGGCGGTACTGTTAAAGGTTCGCGCTGAGGATATGCAGGAAGGGGGGTGTTTATGCCCCACGGGGATACCAGGTTAGTAACCCGCTCCGCGCTCCGCCTTACGCGAACGAATTAGAGTTGCTCGACGCTTGTGCGGAGGTAAAATGTTGAAGCTCGTTAGATGGTACACGCGCGCGTTGGACCCAACGGCTGATGCTCCTGGCTATATTCCCCGGACCCTGGAGAACGCCTCTGTTCCACGGATATTCACCTGGCGAATGAATCTACGCTATACACAGGCCCAGGTATAATATAATAAGTAATAAACGTAGCGGATACCCACGAAACTCGTACCTCCCTTCCTCCCGTTTCCTCTACCAAAACCCTGTTCGTGCGTGCGTGCACACACACACACCCTCGTCATAATTCATCCATAGAACATTTAGAGCTGTCCCGATGATTTACGAATTTCTCCGACGAAAAAATTTTATTCTTAGCGGGCTCCGCGGCCGCGCTTCTTCGAGAAACAACAAGATGGAACGGGGAGATAAGGACGCATGCGTGGAGTTGTTTTTTCGGACGGTTCGCGCTACCTCGCGTATAATAAATCGCATTAACGTCCGGGACTTGTAGACTGCGCTGAATAATTACAAATCCGCTTCTCGTCGATACGCATGGTCGTGTATAATATACTCACATATAGGTATACGCTATATGCATACTGCATACATGTAGGTGCAAATCGACGATGTTACGGCTGCACCTTGCCCATCGTTCGTTCGATTAATCTCTTTCCCGCATGCACACGCGCAATCCGTTACTTTATACACACGTGTACTATGATGCACGGCTGTGTAATGCGGCTACGGATGTTGCCTCGAAATAATTACAAATTGCCGTACGCGCGCCTCGAGACGTAACACGAGACAGTATACGTGCTGGTACGAAAGACTTCCAGTGTATACCTATTATACCAGCATGTATGTACCTATAAGTCGTTAGACGAGGGGACGACGCGTGTAACGCGAGAAACGAATAGTCGTGACAAGAAGGAGAATTCGTGTGGGCGCTCGAGAGCTGCCTGCCGGCTATCGGACGGACGGAATCGTGTTCGTCATTGGAATGACGAAGAGTTAACGCTCTCGTCGCCTTCAGGGTTCATCTTCTCGCGCCGTTGAAGGCACGTCCCTGCGGAGGCTTTTTTTTATCCCCTCGCCTCCTTATCCTCCAGGCTTTCTTTCAATGTCTTTTGTAAAGCGTGAGCGGCGCGATGGATGCATCGCCGGACACGGTAACCAATAGGCGACGGTGGATCATTGACGTGAACTCGCCGACACCGGGGCGAACAACGGGGTATTAAGTTGCATTTTTAATCACGTTTCCGCGCCGTCGTAACTCAATATTTTTGTAGGAACGTGACGCGCGAAGAAATATTCGTCTGAATCTTGATGAAAACAATTTTTTTTTCTTTTATGTCAACCGACCGCAATGGGTGCGCCGTTTGTGTGTGGCTCTAGTGAAATATCGGGTAAAAGGTTTTGTTTTCTTTTAGCGAAATCACCAGTTTTTTTTCCCCATGCAAAACGCTTCAATGTAAGCTCGGCTCCTGCAAGCTCTTAATAGAGTTATCTATTTGAACGATATACGAAAAAAAAAGGTTGAAAAAAGTTCATTTTTCGACAAAATTATACGCGATCTGACTCTGATAACCCGTTAAAGCCCTATATTCAGGAATGTGTCCCCCAGGTCTGGTCGGTGTGTATAGGACAAGTTGACGTTGACGCGAGTATCGGACTTCGAGATTGCGGTCACGTATCGGCCTCGCGCGAGCCTTCCGACTCCCGCGGAAGCCAGCTATGCAGGCGTGATTGTTTCGAGCGTTTCCGCCACGGGTTTCCTCCCGTTGCTGCGTCGTTTCGCGATCAACTACTCAACCGGTGCGGACACCGGTGTTCCAGCACAGTTCGAGCTGAGCTTTGTACGCTCGTGAACGAGCAGCAGCAGCAGCAGCAGCATTAACGACAGCTACTTGACGGATGCTAATGGATCATTACCGCTAATGTAATGATGATTGAGAGGATGTGTTGTGCCTATACTAGGCGTCGTCAGTCGCGTATTCCACACTGCAAAACGGTATGGGTGTACACCAGTCGCGCGTACACGTATCGTCGATGACATAATGTATGGAGGAACGAGGAACGCAGCTATAGAAATTTTCGAAAATTGACGAGTTCCACCGCGTGCTGTGTCAAGAATTGGATCATCCCGATTTTCGTTCGCATCCGCTTCGACGAAAGGACATTCTTCAAACCGGAACTCCGGGACAAAACGGACCAGTTTTATCAACTCTTCGCGGGACACACCAAAAGTCTCATCTCAAACGAAGAACTCCGGTCCGTTTTGCCCCGGAGTTCCGTTTTGCCACGCTATCCCCTACGCGATGATCGACGTTCGCACGATTGACTGGGAAATCATCGACGGAGGACCGTGAATTAACGCGCGTGGTGAGTTGTCGAATGTCAATATACATAATAAATTTCACGATATCTCTCGTGGCGCTCGGTATTCGTTCGAGTTCGGCGTGTGTGCTGTATTGAAATAAAAATCACGAGCGAGCGCACACGAAGTATCGCCGCGAATCACGATCGAGAAATTGAATATAGGTGTGGTCCGTACCGCTCACACGAAGCTCTATAGCAGCCAGTCGAACACGCGCTCTCGCCGGGCTTCTCGCTCGCTCGATCTCTCGTCAACAGGGGAATCGATACCTGTGCCGACCGACGTCAATTACAGATGATTTATGTTTCGCTCGATTCCCAATGCTGAATTATACACGCGCTCGGCTCGTGTGTGCCCTCCCGAGCTCTCGAGAGAGAGCCCGTCGTCGTCGGAAATGTAACTCACGTGCCCTCGCAATTATTATCGAGTCGATTGGCCGGGTCGAACGCGCTGCCGGCGTGGCGCGCGCGCGCGCTCACTCCCGACTCTTTTGCCCCCGCCCCGCGACCGCTGCGACGTAGGATCGATGGATCTCGTCGGGCCCACACCCCATCGTGGATAGCGCGGTATCGATCTTTCGCTCTCGCTCACGAGACCCCGATGATGTCAGTGATACTTTTCGCGCTGTCAACGTGACCAACAAAACGCCTTCGCGCCTTGCACAACAGGCATTCTAAGCGGGCCAACCCATTTTCATGGGGCAACGGCACAACGGGTATTCCTATATTTTTATGATGTACTTCTGAATTTCAGACAAAGAGACAACACGATGAACCAAAGAAGCATGCTGCAGCGACTGTTGGAAAAACATTTAATTGTTTTTAGTAATAGCGATAGTGTGCATAAGAGTTCAGCATCGTATTTGGTTGTCATGGATGTGCTCATACCGCCTCAAAAGGAGAAATGCCGAACCCAATACATTTGTTACCAACTAGACAGTAAAGAGTAATTTTGTTAAATAAGTGACAAACGTTTGTTCAGGTTTGAATATCCGAACCTGTCCTTTTATTTCCCTTGTCATTAACGATCTTAGTTTGTACTTTTGCTTGTAAAACTAGAGCCGGATGGCGCGATCGGAGGATCAGCAAATAAAAAATTGTGAACGCTTGTGGACAATAAGTTGTTCTAAAAAGAATAAACTTTTAAAACTACGTAGCGTTGAAATCTCGAGAAGAAAATGTCGGTCTCGCGTGAACGTCAGGGAGATTTTCTGCTTCCTTACGTTCGAAAGCCATTCCTCCAGGCTGGGAACAAAATGATGTATAACCGAGCGTTATATTTACCGAAAGGTTGGAGCTTGATCCCTACGAAACAATTGAGAACGTACAACCCCCTTCGGCACTGCTGGTCGCGGTTGCTATCCGCAATCGAGACAGTGGTAAAGTCCGGCAAGGATCGGAAGAGAAACTGTACGGCGTTGCTGAGTCAATATTATCCTTTTCTCGAAGTCTCTCCTCCGCGAGCGGGGGCCGGTGGGAGGCGAAGGAATGCGGGGTTGGTTCGCCCGGACGCTCACCAACCCTCTAACCAAACTGCTAACACAGCGAGACTTGAACGGCAGCAGGAGCATTGTAAAGCGATAGCCCGGATTACACGTCGTCGTCGCGCGCGCACACTCCGAAGAAAAATACTCTCGGGAAGCAAAAGACTCGACATTTCACCGTGAAGTGTATGTAAATGCTGGGCGGTTGGGGAAGCTCTGTTTTTCTGGTGGCTCCATCAGGAGCGACGCGCAGGGGATTTCGAAACCGCGATATCCTACTTTGCAATGGTCCTACTCGTTCCCTCGGCTTTCTTTTTTCCATCCGATAAGCAATAAAATAGAAAGAAATTCCATAACGTTAATGATTTCGAATGCCAAGTCCATCATTCAAAGGGCTAAGCGTTTCTTTGTTAGTCAAGAATTTGTATTCTCTCGATATTTCATTGAAATTTAACTTTGTCCGAACGTGAGACAAGCACACACCCAGGCCTTCGGTTGGATCACCGCAGATCCGGTTATAGACACAGAGAACCGAAAGTGAAAAAAAAAAGAAAGAATGGCTCGTTCCGAGGTGTTGTTGTTTCGTGGCGAGGTATCATCCGGCCCCCGTCGCGGCGTTTCGAATGTACGGATGAATGGGACGCTCGGATGAGACGACGAGCGGGAGACAGGAGACAACGGGCCTCGGAGTGGGACCGAGGACCTCTGACAAAGCGGGGTTGTGCATAATTTACAGGCTCTCGGAGAGTCTTCCATCGCAAAAGGACGAGAGAAAAGAAAAAAATAAATAAAGAGCGGAAAGAATGCCTCCTCGTATCTGAAAGTCTATTACCCAAATTAATGGAATTCCGCTCAAACAAACTTCACAGACCGCGCACTCCGGACTTGTAACGAATCGTCCGAAAACTCCGAACGTACATGACAGTGGGAAATAAGTTACCCAGAAATTCGTTGCCGGAGATGTGAAATTTGTGAACTGCACCGCCTGTCGGGTGGGAACCGCTTCGCGACTATTGTGCTCCCGAAAAAGCGACGAACTTTGCTGGTCCCGAACACGCGATGGCCCGGTCGAGTTCTCACATCTAGACGGCTGTTACAACTAAGCAAACAAGGGTTTCTCCTAACGCCATGTGCTGGAGAACACATGTCCGATTCGTATGCGCATCCAACAGCTATAGCCGCGACATCGCTCTCGCGAACCTCCACCGAGAATTATTCGAATTTGTCCGGTGTTCTCACGAACCGTATAATTTTCACGCTGCTCACGATCTCCTTCTCGGTATTCCACTCCGAAGACATCCAAAACGCGAGGACTGGACCGTGTTTACTGTTTTTTTGTGTGTGTGTTTTTTTTAATTCTCAATGCATCGTAATTTTTCTTTTTCGCGAAGCAATTACGATTGACTAGAAGAGAATAGTCGCGGCTGGGAATAATGCTCAAAGGGACAATTCCACTGCGGTAGGTGTATAGTCCGTTACACTGCAAATGAATTCACGTGTTGGCGCTGAGAGCCGGCGATGCAATTTCAAACTGGAATATTCAGTAGATGCACACCGGCACCATCGCCGTTCGGTACGAATGCGGGACCGTTGCCTCGGCTAGGACTGTTCCGTGCGATAAGGGATCGAGTCTGTGAAATTCGTAATGCCCGACAGGTACGAGTTACCTGGAGCATAGTTTACACGTGCGACCGGATGGTAAACGATCGCTGCGATAAATTTACTTTTCAAAGGACGCGTCGAGAGGTGAGAGTCGGAGAAGAACGGATGGGCATGCGTCAAGATGGTCGGAGGGATGCGGTACTTCCTCACCGACATCCGGCACCTCGAGGCTCGGTAAACTACAAATTTTCGGTGGATTTTGTTTAAATTCAATCGAGAAGCTTTACCTCGCTGAGTTTCAAGGAACTTTAGGGGTCCAATCGATCCCCGATCGATGACGACGAAGCCCTCCGAGTCACATCAGCTTGTCTTTGTATAGACAAAGTTCCCTTGTCTCGACCAGGAACCTTCGTCAGCCTCTCGTATGACTATCGCAGAGTTTGGATATTTGGTTGTTCCGAGAAGAGTGTGCCGCAAAGTCTCGGCGCTCGTTGCGTCGCTTTCACGATTTCGATGTAAAGCAATTTTACAAACGATGAGGGCTGTCTGACTGCTCTAAACGCACGAATCGTTGGATTTTACATAGGGGTGACGGGGCAAAATGGCACAGCGGGGCAAAACGGGACAGTGACGGCAAAACTCAATTTTCCAATAATTTTTGGATGCCCCATTTTGTCCCAACGACACATCCGGATTTTCAAACCCGTTTTGCCCCACGTACCATCATCGCCACCATCCCAAAGTTATTGGAGAATTGGGTCTTGTCTCATTATCCCGTTTTGCCCCGCTCTCTCCTGGAACGAAGGGTTTTTGGACCTACAAGGGGCATAATGCCCCTTGAGGCGCACATCGGACTCCGTGCCAAGATAATTATAATAACTGAGAGAAGAAGAGCAGTGCCTACTATCGCGTTAAGTAAATACATTATATGTACCTGTTTTCTTAGGTATCTGTTTGCGCTCGGTACGGTAACTGAGGTATCCCTATGATACCTAATATACGAAACGTCGAGCCGTGCCGTCGCGAACCACGTCGAGAGTCACGGGAAGCTCGTGTGGTGTGACCCATTCCGGCGGATGCGCCCGGCAAGTGCATCGTTTATGCGGGTTAACGCCTAATCGTGGCGCATGCAACGTGGGTGGCGAGAGTAAAAGCTAGATACGTACGGAGACAGGAAGAGCCGCGGTCGCGCGACCGCTCGCTTCCACCACACTTACTCTCTCCGCTGGTTCCCTCTGCTGTCCAGATCTGGCTTCCTAGCGGGCTCACGTATTGCATAGTGCATGTATAATGCATGTACTGCAGTCCGCGGAGAGCTGAAGCGCTCCGACGGCCGGCTCGTCTCTCCATCTTTGTCGCTTCCCTGCGCGAGCTTGCAAGACGAAGAGGTTCTCTCGTCGCCGAGGATAGGAAGCGATATCGCGGCATCTCGGGAGAGCGAGAGAGGCTGATGGATATGGAGGGGAATAAGGGATACCGAGAGGCCCGGCGGCGCGTTATCTCAACACATCTTTAATTACCCCGGGTGATTTATCTGCACGCGGTGGGAAATCGTCTTTCGTGGGTACCGGGCGTGAGCTCGAAGGCGGCTCGGTGGCTCTCGAAAGCCTCCGGGCGAACAAGCGGGGAGGCAGACGGCTCGTGCCCCCGGGATTCTCCGCGATTGCGAGCCTTCCGGCGGACTGTTGGACTGTTCTTTGGGATCCACTCGCTCTCTCTCGCCGCCTCCACTGTCTGTCGTCCCATCGCCACTGTACGTTTATTCACTCTTTCACGTTACTCCCTTTCGGACACCGAACGACGTTAAAGTCACGAAGCTTGATTTGTGCTTTCTGCGAACTCGCACGAGAGCATTAGGTTTTGCGAACGCGGAATGAAACGCCCCGGCGAAAACTGATTCATCTCGTCGCTGTAGGGTTCTGGGTACCTATACGGATACGAGCGTGGCTTGCAACAAGCAATATTGACATTTTTTCGCTATCATTGCACTATCTGATAGAGTTCCTGTGCAAAAGATGATAATTTAAAACACCCGAAAATTGGCTCATTTGTGACCCTAGGCTAGGCAGGACACGGAAAAGCCCTGAACGGCATAGCTCTAGATGTTTCTACAAAAAAAGTTTTATTTCTACAAACATGTAATTCGGAATTACCCAATCCTATAGCGATCGGTTAAATCGCTTTTTTGAATGCCGTGTTATACTCTGATACACATAGTTGATGGGTGTAAAACTGCTTGGTGTCGGGCTGACACCGCAAGTCAAGTTGTGCGGTGTAAGTATCCGCGCAAGGTCGGTCAGCGCGGAGCTGGGCGATGTACATAGTCGGTCTGAAACCGAGGACCGCCGTTCGAGTCTCGAAACTCGCTGATAAGGTATCAGACTCTAACCTAGCGTTCGCAAACTTGAGCGAGACTCGAAACTCCTGGATAGGGTTAGCTAGAGCCAGACTAACGTTGTCACGCTGCACGAGAACAAAATGTGCCAGCTTCCACCAGGACCAGCTGAAACTAATTTCGACCTGGGAAGTTTTGTACATTTCGAGGTATTAATTCGCCCTCTAATCTGTAACACCCAACGCAGCGTGACGCGTTATTTCGTAGGTGATTTTTTTCTTCGATTTATTGCGTAATATAAAAGCTGCGTGCATTATTCGTAATTTGCAACGTGTATGCATCGAAGCACGAGCGGCGTAAAATTACCTACGAAAGCCATTGCTTTACATATTTATGGACCCGCCGCGCAAGAGGATTTGGAGTTTTGTAAAATTCTCGTTGCGTATTTCCGTAGTGTGAGAAGTCAACATTTTTCGGACTGTCTGGCATGCAGACGTGTTGCGCAATAACACGGTATATTCAGGAGCGTATAGTTTCGCGTTTTCATGCAGATGAGAGGCGACCCAAGCCTTCCTCGTCTCCCGTTCGGTAAATTAGCGCGATTTTCCACGGATTTAACGAATGACACGTCAAATTTTACACCATCAGTGATCGCTAGAGCGCCACGTAACTGGAATCCCTGCTGGCTCTGGTGTTGTCCCGACAAGCTAGCGAAAGCTTCGACGAACGAGACTGGCCAGACCGGACAATTGATACGCCGGGCGAAGCTCCGGCTGTACCAGAGACTTCGTAAGCTGCTTAAATTTTGAATAAAGCTAGGCCATTAATGCTGCCTTCCTAAAGCTTACGAAGCTTGCGCACACGCGGCATTGCAGACCGTTCTCGGGCGACGTACATGCTCGGATTAAAAGAGCACGCAGACATAGTTACTCGGCGAGGAAGGGGGAGGGAAGCATAATTCGCTTATGGGAGCTATTCGCCTCCATTGGATGCTTTTCATTATCATTCCCTTCCACAACGACAACCGACGAAATGAAAAATTCTTTTTCCAACAGCCTATGCCACACGGGGCCCAGGCATTTGAAACACACTACAACCTATTCTTGCGACAATACATTTAAATTATTCTCGATCGCATCACGGTTCTCTCAGGGGGCAATGCATAGAGAGCACAATAGACAAACCTTGCCATTGCCTTTCTGTATTTCTATCCGTTCGTTTATTTATGCCTCTCTAATAGGACTTCAAAGTAAAATGTCAACATTTTAGGTTATTTCTTTGAACAATGTTGCAATAGTTTCAATGTTGAATTATTGAAACGGACATGCTTTTTACGCGAAAAGAATTATATGTGTTGTTCATGAGAAGAATCCAACGTTGCCTGAAAAAGCTCTCCCTTCATAGATTTCCCGGTCGCCCGACATAACCAAAATCTCGAATGCAACCGATGTGTAAACTCTGAGGTTTGCGTAATACAGGTACTAATTGGGAATTCACGTGGATCAACGCCGGAGGTCAAACCTGCATTGCTGGGCGCCCAGCCAGGCGCAATTGGCCAGACCCCATGAGCGCTTGTTATACGGTACGTTGTTAACTAACCCCCTCCCCCCCTTGTCTTCTGCAACGTAACCGTTGCACTCTCGACTCGTTGCACTTTGCTCGATGCTTCCTGTGCAAGTGCAATACCGCACGACACCCGTACAACTCACTCTTGCCGGCCGTCGATCGATGTCTTACTGTAACGAGTATAGAGACGAATCGCGATCGGGCTCGGTATCGCAGACAGGAGATACGTGCAAACGTCGACCGCAGCCTTGCTTCCTCGGGAGCACAATTCCATGCCGGTTCATGTTGTTGCGGCTTGTACGCTCCTCAGCTCCGTACGGTCAAAGGGGTGCCTCAGACACGACGAATGTTTCGAGACCGCACCGATTACGATTCCAGCCTGGAGAACACATGTTCCCATCAGCACCTTCGGCAGCATCGATTCCATTTTCTTGATTGATTCAATGTATGAAGTGGTCAAAGGGATATTAGCGGCTACAGGGTTTTCCTTAATTGAGCGATATCGGCAAGGCTGATTTTTTTTTTATCACCACAGAGATAAAATTGCTTCGAAAAATCAGCGTTACAACATATGGCCTGTTAAATTTATGCCCGGTTAAAAGCAATTTCGTTGCAATATTATGTAAGAGATAGAGAGACACTTGGTTCAGTTTTATCTCGCCGATAAAAGTGCACAACTCTTTCGTACACATTTTATATAAAACGATATATCGATTCTCAATAATAATTTTCATTTGTCGAGTAAAATCTCTCCTGCCGAGCGCGATCGTCGTTTTCCGCGAAGAAAAATCTCTACGGTAATACCTTTATCAGGGAACTTCGAGGAGGGGTTTTCCAATACCTGCTTTAAAGAAGATTTCACTTCGGCAACGTCAAAGTAGCGTTGTAGTATAAGTAACCAATACTGTTCGGCGGAGACTTCGGTGGCCCCGCAGCGAATAGGAAGCGAAGGGCTGCGTTTCCACGCGTTAGCCGCGTGACACCGACGGGCCACAGGGTTATCGCGAAGGAGGAACGGATGCTGTACGTCCAACCTCGCCGCTCGTACCCGGTTGTAAAACGAGTGGTTGAACTTTACGGTAGGGCTCATCAATATTTACGAGGATGAGCTTCGCGGATCCGATTCGATTCTCGTCGTCGGCGCTCTCGATATCCGTCGCCTCTATCGCCGTTGAGACTGCTGCTACGCCCGGTCCTCTCTAGTACCGAGTACTTTCCTCGTAAAATCCTCAAGGATTCGATAGCGATGGTATGAGGGAAAAAAAGAATCGCGGAAGCGGTCAAAAAACGTGCGGCGATTGATCGACGGATCCATATTGAGGATTCTCGATATCAATCACCTTTCGCGTACTGTAATGTCGATTAGCGTGGATATGCGGGATTGGCAATCACCCGAAGGTGTCTTCGATTGTTCGTCACAGCTGACAGGCTGTCGTATTTTCTCGTGGCATCCGGAGAACCGCACCCGCCAACGTAATCATGGCTGAGGATTCGCTGGAAATTTTCGAAGAACATCCATTCCATCCGACGGATCCGCCTCGCGGTCTGAGAAACTTCGATCTCGGTACTCTCGGCAGAGATCAGCAGCGCTTGTTGAACAAAGTCAAGATGACACAGATAATCGAGAACGAAATTTATCTGAAGGCTCATCCGGAAGTTCGTGGCTTGATTTCCATTCTCCTCAGGCGAGTTGTCAGTGTCGTATGGGGTTCGGTGAGGGTCAAATGAATTCTATGACGCCACTCACTTTACATATCTGACAGGCATCTTTTGCTGAAGAAGCCTACGAAAGATGTCCACGAGACTGTGGGCTCTTTCTTCAAGAGGCCAAGAGGCAAGTTAATCATAGATCTTTTGGACTACTTCACCGAAACCGGGGACTCGAGTTACATAGTGGAAAATTTGCGCAAGGAAATACCAAAGAAAGCTTCGGAGTCGTCGGATTCCAAACCGGATGACTTTTCCTCAACATCGATTTCTTCCGGATCGATGATGATTTAGTTTACCACCGTTTCATTTTGTATACCGTTTATCGATGTGGGCGACTGGATTTCGATCGTCTATTGTAGATTCAATTCTTTTACGAAAGGACAAACGATAAATATCACTTTGCCAGATGGCGCGGCGGGAAACAATTTAATATTTCCTCCACTTAGCCGATCGGCCGACAACGCTTACGAGGTTGATGAACGATTACAAACTTTGAGCGAACTCTTAGAGTCGGAGCAACGTTTATAATTAATGTATTTTTATTTCGTCTTCGCAAAAGCTGCTCGGTAATTCGTTACAGGAACGTTCACAGGGAAACGCCGAGGCAGTAGTTGATACAGCCGGTGCAGGGGCACCTCGTTATAAATGTGCTCGGTGTCCAAGATGATCAAAGCGAGTGAGCGCGGGAGCCTCGACGGTCGAAGAAGAAAGTGAGCGAACGGGCTTGGGACCATCTATAGCAAAAGGTCACGTCGTCGTTCCCGAGAGTGGCGGAAGCGACGCGAGCCCCGTGTAAAGTATCCCAGGGGAGAAAACAGCGCATGGTAGTTCCCCCCCCCCCCCCCCCCCCCGCAACCCTCTACCGGAGATCTATCGCGCGCGGTGCACAGCTTGCGCGGACGTAAGATCGGTGGACGGTTTGGCGAACACGGACGCTCGCTAACGTTGCCGCGAGGCAAACCCAAGAACCTCCATTAATAACTCGCGATATGGCACTTTGTACGCGAGCTGCTATGAATCCTCGGGAAATGTGCGTAAATAATAGCTTGCACTTATACCGGTGGGGTAAACGGTTGGCGTTATCCGGTCTCCGGCTAATGCGTCTTAGAGACCGCGGATCGTTGCCGTCTAACAGCGAATCGCTCTGCTTCTACCTGTTTTTTTACTCCCGCCAGCCCACTGAGCGACGAAAGGGAACGTTATGCTTTGATTTCATTAAAGAGAAAGATTCAACATGCTTCCTCATGAATGGGCTTTGTGAACGATGGAAAAGAATGATGAAGCAATGTGCGAATTTAATTGATAACCTTTTTGCAGCGTGATAGACGACGAAAGAATAGTAACAGTTCTTGGGTTCATCATTGAATCGTCTTTTTTTTCTACTCAGTGAAATGTTGATTATCCAAGATGAAACGCGCAGATTTCAACCTTTCACGGACATGGTGAAATTCTCTCTGCTGCATTAACGGTACAGTAAATTTCAGATATCCAACGTAAATACAAGTTTTATTGGAAAAAATTTATATCGTTGTCCTGTCCAGTTGTTGGTCAGTGATCAATGACCCGCAGAAACACCTGATCAATTATTGTCCGTCTAGCGATTCAACGATGTGTACGAGAATATCGCGATATCCGCCCCTGTGTAGACTGGGATTAATTGAACAATTATTCTATATCAAATTGGAGGTGGATAGTGTAACACTATCCCCATGAGATAGTTGTATGCACGATTCCGTATAACACTAAGAGCACGTGGGTTGGCTTCTCGCTTCTATAATAAAGGACTGCGTGGGCATGGGAAGCGATCGAGCATTACCGGAGTGAGACTCTCGAAGAAAGCGTCTATAGATGTAATCTATGAAACTTATAGGTAGGGGAGATACTTCTACTTTTTTTGTTACTTTTTTACATCGGACCCGGGGAGGAAGTTACTTTTGCATCGCTAAAATGCAGCATACTTTTTTACAGTTTTCTTTAGGTCTGGACAAACATCCTTTTCACACCAAAACAATGCTTTTTCACTCCACCGAAGTTCCATTAAAAATTCCTATGTTTTTCTGCCGGTGGATTGCCCACAACCTTGGCAGTCACGCGAGTCCCTGCGTCGAAAGGTGGTCGGATCTCCCCCAACGTGTACGACTGCACCACGATAATGAAAAGAAATTTGGTCCTAGAGGTCGAATCGTAGGTGTCGATAAATTTTCACGTGGCGCCGTTACACCGCCCCGCTCCCGTAAATTATGCTGGCAGGTCGGAAAAAAATCGGCGGAGAGAGGTAGAAAACACAACGAGAATCACCGTTGGCTCGCGGTGTGGTAGCACGTGGCAACGCTCAACCCACGACGGCGGGGTGGAAATATGGATTAGGCGATATTAAGTAATAACATAGGGGGGGGGGGGGGGGGGCGGCACATAGGGGGTGTCGTGGGTCCAGATGGTCAGAAATATGAGAAGTTTGCATGGTGCTACGGTGAAACCGTTGGTATAAAGTCACGAATATATCGCCCCGGGGTCACCTCCTGCGCGTACGATCGGCCCCAACGACGAAGAACCATTAGAGGGGTAGATTCGTATGCGTATCGAAAGACTCGGAGCAATTCGTCGTGATAGTTTTATAACTGGTATAAATCTATTTGCCATGGACTCACTATGTCACCTAAATCACGCTCTAGCTTAATACATTCAAGAACACTGGGCAACGTTGCAAGATCAAGAGCGTCAAGTGGCCCGGTGCCCCCCGCATGAAACCATTAATGCGTTTCACCTGCAGCCGGACAGCATAAAAATAAGCAGATAGTGTTCGAGAGCCAGAAATAAATACCAGAACGATCAAACTAAATGCCATCAAGGCAATGTGACATGGACTCAGTCGTAACGAAAACTGTGATCTATTTTTTGCAAGCGTCTTCAATATTTCATCAACTTTTGCTCAAAAGGATTAGACGCCTTTCATAAAAATGTAGTACAGTTTTTGTTACCGACTGAGCCCGAGTCGGGTGGTAGGAAGTAAGTTGCACATCGCCCTAAACGATGCCGTCGCTGAACATTCTAATGTGCAAAAAAATCGTTTCATCACCGGGTATAAATCCAATTCTGCCGCACGGTACAAGATCGTAGCCGGTGCACTGGATTTTGCCTCGTAGCCTCGATGAATATCAACGTCAACGGGAGCCAGGCTCCCTATAAATATATTCTAATAGCCGAGGTAGATGGGATAAATAATTTTAATCGTAGCATTAATAATGCGATAAAGCGTCCGCTTAGCCACTTTGCACGCTCGGTGTAAGCCGCGTACCTCCGTGAAAGAGAGACGGAGAAATCCTCTCTCCATGAGCATACGTCAACTCGTGCCGGCGTGCTTCTGCCACGGCGACGTCGGCTTCGCTAGCGGAATCTCGTAGGTATACATGCTCTCGCTGTACCATCGCCGCAGTACAGGAATCTGCACGACATACAGTGACTGTGCGATGTGTTTAAATCATGATTCGTAAATTCACCATAGCGCGACGACTCAACGACGACGAAGGACCTCGTCGTCCTGCGGTGTCGTGGCGTGCTGCTTATCGCCGTCCGTGTATAAACATATCTTCTACCGCCTTTTTTTTTTCTTTCTTTTTTAAATTTCTGTGCACATAGGTACGTCGAGAATTGCGAGTACGCTCGGCACTCCGTATGACACCGGAGACCTGCACAGTGCCGAGCCGTACAAACGTACCGGATCCATTCAATTTACAACATTAATCTATTTGTACTTCCAGACCCCGCGGCGGTCTCAGGTCGTCTCTTCTAGGATCTCGGGCGCTTGCGGGAGCATGAGCATTATTGCGCGGAGGCAGTAATCTAATGTGGTTTTCACGGTGGGAGGTCCTCGCGCGATTGAAACGAATAATCATCGCAGAGTACGATCACATTGCCAGCACAGCCGCGTGTGTGGAACTTGGATCGTACGTAACAGCTTCTATGCGCTGTTTCTCTCGCCCCTCATCTCGGTCCATTGAGTCGAAAGACACTTCGGAATGCTGTACGTGAAGTCCGACAGGAAATTGGATCTTTCCTTCTGTTATTAATATTATTATTTATTATCATCTTAGCAGAAGACACGGATCGACGCACGAGAGCATTCAAATATTTAACAACGGAAGGGTACTTTATTGCATCCGCATGAACATCCCGACCACTAACAGCGTCTCTGCAAAACATGCATTTAAAAAAAATTAAATCAAAATCGCTTGAAAATATTCGAATCGGGAATGAATCTGTAGGAAAATGTTGAAGTGAGTCTTATCGTTGCTAAATGTAGAATCAATTTCAATATACGAATTTTCCAATTTTTACTGTTCCGTTTCGTACACATGTGAGCGAGATAAGTGTGTAACACGAGTATCTCGATTTACTCTTGCAAATATCCCCAGGCTACTCGCGAGTTGAATCGTGTTTAACTGACAAGAGGTACACGCCCATTGCAGTCTCACCTGGCAGCACACCCTTAGAAACGCATCGTAACTCATTCGCGGTTTGAATAATAGTTGTCGGTCGTCTGTTTATGTTGTATTTTAAATGCGCCAACTTGTCGTCGTATTCGTTGTCCGATCAGATGAAGAAACGCGTTTTCACGAGGGAGGATGGAGGAAGAGTGCTGGCGGGTCTCGCTCCCTCGCGGTGCATCGGTTCCGCGAAGCTACACCGGCAGAAATACATGAGTGAAGGATAAGAAGAAGAAGAAGAAGGAGGAGGGTGAGCGGATGCAACATCGCTCTCAACGGTCGGCATACATCGTAACCACGGGTACCTATACAATCACACTTGCATTATTCACGTGCGAACACGCCTTCCATGGAAAACATCTGGTACTCGCGCACTTGTTAATGAGAGGGGGGCCCCCCCGATCAGACCGGCTCCCGGAGAGGTCTATTTCAAAGGATTAAATACCAGTCTAATCCCGGTCTGTTGCGCATCCTTGTCGGTGGTGTGAAATGTATTGCATCCTATCCCCTTGACACTAGTCAGACCATACCGGTAAATTATTCCAGGGCAGCTGTCCCCCCTTCCAAAAAAATTTCTAGGCCAAAAAAACCCACAGATCTAGACCTTCTTTCATGGTGAATGATGACGTGTCTGTGTACTGAGCAGGATCATCAGTGCAACTGTGTAACTACACAGAACCGAAAGTATCATTCTAAGGCGACTTTTGTCATCTGAAATAATTAACTTTGCCGATGTTTTTTTCTTTTCTTTTCAATGCACATGGGTACTAATAGTTTCATTGTCCAACTTTTCTAAATATCAACGTTGTTTGCTGCGGTGCTGTTCATGAAAGCCTGGACGAGCTGAATAGGGCCTTTGTAGGAAAACTGACCAGGCATTCATGAACAGCAGTGTACATGAAATTTAATATATCAATTTTTGCATAAAAACTTCTAATCCGATACATTAAATTCCGTACTATTTTTTTACAGTCTACAGTTTAATACATGGCGCTACTTATAGCGCCATGTATTGGATTGAAAGATCTTTAAAATATAAAAGTGGTCGACATCACGGCCATGTCTTCTGGTATTAAGCTCTGGCGAGGGTGGCGAAGCGAGAACGAAAAACAAAATGATTGAATTCCAAAAGGGCACCCCTAAAGTTCCACACCCTTGGGCAATGACGAGATCGCTGGCCTAGGTCCTGAAAAAATATTTTTTTTCTCCGTGATCGTCGAGAGTTGACTTCATACTCGACGTCGTTCACCCGGCATTTTCGGCCTCAATGGCTCGCGGCCGTGGAGTTGACTTAGGACAGGACGCGGGGACTCCATAATTACGTATAGAGCGTGGAAGCCTTAGGCACACATCGGTAATTAGGTTACGCAGCGGATCAGAAGGAATATACGCGATCCTGAGAGGAATCCCTTCTGCTACGAGGTTGACGAAACGCGTCGAAAATCGTCGCGAATTTAATTCGGGCATCGGAAACGTTACCATATATAAAGACGAACACATTGCAAACCTGTCTGACGCAGAATGGGCCAGACAATGGAAAAATCCGGCTAAAAATCCCTCCGTTTCGGTGTCAAAGCTTTATCGAACCGAGGAACAGGTCCGGAGTATGTCGAAGGTAATAAATAAATAATTACAGATCGAGCAATGTTTCATTAAGGCCATTCTTATTATTCACCCTTTGTCACGACCCGAGACACCCGCTCTCCGGCGTAATGTAGGCTGGGACCATATAAATCTGCAACAGTTGCTGTACGGCTCGGCACTGAATGTATCTCTCGTGTGCGCGCCACCGTATTAAGACTAAGCTCGTAATTTAAATGTAGATCGCTCGGAGTCCCGGTCTCCTTGCCCTCCCCTGGTCGTTTCTGTTCCTGTACTCGTATATACTTTCACGTGTCCCTCGGAGTCATTGAAATATGTAGTATAAGTACGTACAGTGAGGAGCGCCACGATACGCGCAACGAATCGCAAGATTAATTAATCGTTCATTGAATAAATTCTCGATCCCTCCGGGAATAGCATGCGTAGAGCCGACGGGTCGCATAAGGAATGGTTAGACATTAGTTATTGGGATACTTCTATATTTTTTTCTCCTCTTCCTGTTCAATGCGTATTCCAGCCCATTCGATGTGGAAGTCATCCAAACGCTGATGGAAGGACGAACGACAATATCGCTTACTTTTACTACCCTTGCTCTTTTCCTCCCACAATATACCGATACATGTTTATCGAGAATCGTAACGCGCGAGAGTGGCTTTCTCGTTGCTCGGGCGTTGTGCAGCATAGTAGCTTGTTGTTGCAACAGCGTTGGCAAGCGTGCGCGCAGAGAAACGGAGACCCAACGAGGTTCCGCGAGAAGCGTTGCAGTGTCCCGAAATTTTACGGGACCGTAAAGCACCGGGACGCGCTCGAGTTACACAACCTCCGTCGGTGAAGTTGCTTTCGGTGCTGCAGTTGCACCCGAGTGACCAGCAGGCCAGTGGTCCCCCTCTGTCCCTTTCGCCGAGTTGCACTCAACCCGGTCTCGCCACGCCGTAAATTAAATGACATAATGTGTTCGCGCTCGATCAACAAAAAGAGATTTCGAATGCGTACGAGAGCGGGCGCTGCTGCGAGAATACGAGCTGCTGCTCGTAAATTTCACAGCTTTGCTGCCTCTCTCTCTCTCGGTGTTTGTCCTACCACGGGAGCCCCGGAGTGTTTTTATCGTGGGACTTTGAAGAAGGCCCTGACACGGTGAAATCCGGGAATCGGAGTCGAAACCGATGTCCAGTTTCATTGACTCGATGATGGACAATGAAATTTCCGTCAGAATATTGTCGAAATATTTTAGACATTCCTGTCACAACGGAGCCACATTACTGCAACATTCCCGCGACATTCCGTGCAATTTATGTTACCACGGACTATTTTTGATCAATTCTTTGAAAGACCAAAAAGCGCCGGCTTGAATGGCGGACACCTGTCCATTTTGCCCCGGGGTTCCGTTTCGCCCCGTGCTCCCCTATGCTTGTAACTCAATAGAAACTTTCCATTGACTGTGTAAATATTCCGTAACGTACCATCCGATAACCTGTAGAATGTATTTGCATCGTATCTCCTCTCATAAGCGCCGAGAGCGAAGGCTGCAGGCAGGCAATCCGACCGCACTCGCAACACTACTTCAAAGCCTCGACATCTCGTGCGTGCGGGAGAGAGTAGCACGCGCGTTTACCCGGCAAAATTATCCGCGTAGAACTTACCGCGGGGTACGGATGCGGGATGCACCTAATCCGCCGAGGATTTCCGAGTCTAAGCCGTGTAAGCACTTTGGAAGAGTTAGGTGTACCCCTGGCAACGATGATGCGCGAGGGCGCCGATCATTAACCGGGGGAAGGAGGAGGGGGAGGGGGGAAGCTTGTGTACACGAGCTACAATATAAAGACAGAAACAACGCTGAAGCTCCCGCCGCGGGCAACCGTCGGATGCGACGAAGGGGAACTCGATGAGGGGGTCAACCCCAATTCCGTGTAGTCGCAGCACCACGGTACGTCACGACACTGGAACCAGTAGGGCCGATCTCCCACGTCCATGCCCGGCACGTAAGCCCTTCCGATCTCAGCGTGGAAGTAGCGGCATTGTAGGATGTAGCGTCGCGAGTCGCGCGATTCGAATGCGCGGCTTATTTTGTCTATAGACAGGAGAGTACAGCGGAGAAGCGATGTGTGCACAGTGGCTCATTTCACGGCGGACCACCTGAGCGCCCGATGTTTGAACAACTCGTCGAATGGCGCTTCTTTCTCTGCTCCTCTGTGTTTGAGTCATGCCTCGAAGAGACGAGGGAAAAGACGAAAAACAAACAGTGAAATTAGACGGATGGAAGAAAAAAAAAGAAACGCGGCCCATCGCGTCAGGCCCGAATTCCGTTGCGGCATTGTTCTCCGCAAACCGAGCTGAATTTATGTTTCTCCCGCGCTCTCCGGCCACAGTGTTGATATTCGTTAGCACGGACGAATGAATAATTCGACAAATGTGGCGGCGGTGGTGGCGGTCGGAGTATCGACGTTCACGTCAATTTCCGTACGACCGATCAACCATGCTCTCGAGAACACAGATTGGCACTGGGGTACACTTGTAGTTGTGTGTACGTACCTCTGTACCGACCGCTGTCCTCTCCCGCTGATCCTCGATCCCATCCGCCAGATATACACGGCAGAACCAGCAGCAGGGTCACGTTAATATGCCATTAAATCAAAGTTGGACGGCAGACTGCACACATCAGATGCACACGAGGCTCGGCGCGGTTGGTCCAGGCACATCCGCGTCTATCGGCGAATCCGCGAAGGGAGCCACCAGCCCGCGCACTCCTGTCTCACTTGGCTAGCGCGCAAAATTACGCGCGTACAACCGAGGGTGCCCGGCCATCACGAGTGCTTCTGATAGATTTGTCTTGTGCAGAGCGTTAATTAGTACAGTGAACTGTGTCACCCGTTCGCTCTCACTCGTTCTCTCGGGAATATGTATTCGCCGCGTACCACGTCTGCACTCGCCCGGGCTTACACATCGACGTCGGTGATGCTGCGGAGCGCCTGGACTGACTGCATAAGCAGAATCACGCTGCAATTATGACTCGAGCGTTCACGTTGAATCGGTCATGAACAGATCTCACTCGATCGTTCGGTAAGCCGAGTCTTTTTTTTTACCAAGTTTCGGCTCGGAGCTGGGTGGCTCGTTGGTTACACGATTATCCATTCACGAACTGTTTTGTAAAGTGATCCGTTCTCGCTGTTCGGTTCTTTGCCAGAACGTTGTAGTTTCCTATGCGGAGGCAGCTTCCCCGCTTCTTATGTATATTTATTTCCCAGGGGGGTGAGGACGACGAGAGTATTTACCAGGACGATGCAGGAATAGAATATTTTAGGGATTCAAAGTTTTTCTAGGGGGCAGCCGGCTCTTAGCGGGGTTTCCCCGAACGGATCAAGAACCTCGACGATTCCCTCGACGGACTCCCGCTGCTTCTGGAGAGCGTTTCGTCAGGACCCTGTGGCCGTCCGCGGTACAGCTTCTGGCACACTTATTTCCGCCAGGAGGCTGGTACATCCGTCAATGGCGTGGCATTTTTTTTTTTTTTTACTTATCGCCTATTTGAACTTTCTCATCATCACGGTTGATCTAGTCCAGGAGATACGTGTAGAGTTCTCAGAGGCGTGAGATTGATCGAGCGAACGGGTGCAAAACCGATCAGGAAATCATGGGCCGTGTTGGGTAGGTGTCGTGTCGCTATTCGCTCGTCCTTGCATGTACGCACAACAAACGTTAGACAATGCTCGTCAAAACGTTGTGTCACGCACAGGCACGGACAAATAAAATTGCGAGCGACAAGGAAGCGGGACAGAGAAAGCCGCGGTTACCCGTGATTTATGGACGCCTGACCAACGCCGACTTCCCGAACGATTAATTATGGTGAATATAGGCTTTGGCGACCGCACAGATCGTCGAGGACTGATAGAAAGGGAGGAAAAAGGGTTGTGTCTGTGCAGCGAAAGCCAACGGATACCAAAGGCTTTTCGCCAACGATCTCGCGCTATTATTACTACCTCGTCGACGAAATAGCTGCAACGAGAGTGCAGGGGAGATAACGAGTGTTGAATAGATGTTTCCGAACGAATGATTTTGTAAGGTTTGTATTATCTTTTAATACGGTTCTTTCGGGAACGTTTCCGAAGCATTTTTTACGAAGATCTTAATAATTGTTGTTATTTTCCATAACATGATGCACATCATTTTGTAGATCCAATTTATAGTCTCCAGGTGTCGGATTTTAGGACGCTAATCTGAACTCAAGTTCGCTCTTGAGATCGAAATTCATTGGGTGCTTAAGATCTATCTTAAACTTAAACTAATAAGAAGCGATAAGAAGATATCCCAAAAAATCTTCTAATCGACCTCCACGATACCCTCTCCGGGACTGGAATGGCAAATCGTTTTGACGGATCGTTACCGAGCATTTCAAATTACATTTTTGTATACGAGTCGCTCGCGCAGACGTGCAGGTAAATATTTTATAAGCCGGCGACGTTGACCCAGCCTTCTTCTAATATTTAGAGACAGCCATTTGACGGTTTCTGTAGACGGAAGCGCGAGCCGATGAATCGTCCGCTTTCGCTGTAACGGCTTCCGGGTAAATTGTTGCCTGGAAAATTGCGCTCGTCCGGTTTCGCTACATTTTCCGCGTCTCCCGGTGTTTCATCCTCCTCGCTTGGGCATTACATTGCAATAGTGCGAGAGAGAATAGCGAAGTGGCAGTATAACGCGGAGTCCTTTCAGCACTCAAGGGACGCACCAACCTCGTCGGTTCCGGTTTCGCTCGTCAACGGGGAACAGGACGGACCACTTCGTCGCTTTTCCTTCTCACCTATATTCATGTATATGTCTCTACACACACACACACACACACACACACATATGTATATATATGGCTCTGTATCTTCCGCTTGGAGCTTCCGCCTATGCAAATACCGTTAACCCCACTTCGTCGGGTTTTGTGATCACACACAGCGACGAACCTATACTGTCGACCCTCGTTCTATGTGCGCAAGTCTGTCTCGTACAGAAGCGATCCGGGCGGACTGTCGTTCACTCGGAAAATCTTTGTATTTCAGATATTCTAATACTAGCTGTACAAATAGCAAGTATAAAAATATTCAAAATCCAACCCTAAGATCTGACTAATGATTTTTCTCGGTGCGTCCTAGTAACAGCTAACTTTGTAGCCTCCGGTGTAATTTTTTAATTGCCGAAGAAAAACATCGAAATTATACACCCGTTTCAGTTATTGGGTGCGATAACGATTTTCTCACCTTGTCCCGATTCGAATGTTTCTAATGCAAACTCTTTCGCCTACACGCCGACACTCAAATACAATCAATACGGCCCACCTAATCAGACACATCTATACGCCTGTGTACATGACTGCCTTTCCAAACGAGAAAAGAAAGATATTCGAGGCACGTACTACACGAGGATCGGTGTTTGCCGACGCCGTATACCTCGACCACCGAACTTTTCGCTGCGGGGTGACCACGGGCGTCGGGAAATCGAAAGCCTGACCAATTTCAGCTTCTTACCCGAGTATATATGTATACGTATGTATACAGTATAGGTCGCACCTACCGTCCGTATCGGCGACAGACGGAGTCGTGAGGCATTCGGTTGGCCGGGGACCTAAAAACGAAGATCACGCTGCGATACTGCAGAATCGTATGCAGTATACGAGGAAAGGAAATCTCCACTTCGTTTTCTTTTTTGCCCCCGTCATTTAGAAAAGGCACTTCGATCTCAGCTGTTTCGGCCGTCTTACGATCCGCCACTTTCGAGCTGGCACAAGTAGCAACGTCCTGGAGATATCCGTGCTGACGCCACTTCCGATTTTGCGTCCTGCCGCTGTGCCGAGATGTAAGACTTCTGAGAGAACTGTCTTAGGAGCGAGACGTGCGCGAGAGTCCAATAATAGACACGAGCCGGCTGTATGATTCTTTGACGTGCAGGGTCAGTTGGCAGCATTGGTAGAAACAGCGGCACTTTACTTGTGCTTCCTCGGGAAAGAGGACGCGTCGTTCCTTTCCCCCGGACGAGGACGGCACGTGCGTTCCCTGTATTTTCGGAAGACTCGAGGATGTTACTTCAGCCGTCGAGCGAGGGGCTTCATTTACTCTCCTCCGATAAAAAAAAATAGAAACTGGATAACATTATCGGGAATACGAATTTATCTAAAAGAAACCTGGAGCGGTGTGTATTTTTTTTTTTATCAGCCCGGTCCGTATGGTGTTTTGATTCACTGTACTCGTAACGCTTTCAGCGCTGATGTATACGTAGGCAAAGTATTAAAAAAGGAGAAGAAAAAAAAAGATAAAGGGTCGTAAATCCCTGAGAAATATGCCAGTAAGCCGGATACGCGGATACGCAAAAATCAGTGAGCTTCTCGCGCACCGGGCGACCCTCAGTGACAAAATATTTGCACGGTTCTCGAGAGAGGCTGCGAAGGATTATACGGCCACTTCAAAGATCCTCCGCTCGGTCTCGCACACTCACGGAGAGTGAGGCACCTGTCGAACGGTGGACCTTCGCGTTTGGATAAGCTCGGTGCGCCGAACAAACCGTCGGTCGTTTGCACTGGGAACCGTTCAGAGTTCCTCGTATACCGTGTGTATACATATATATATATGTCTACATTTGTGAATATATAAAAGGTGTACAGCATTGCCGTACGTTCGTGTGTAGAGGTAAGCATAAGCAAGTAAGGGATCGCGCACGAGCTCGGACGTATTACTGGCTCGTCGAGCCAGTGAACGCCAGTGGCGTGCGTGCATCGTTCGGCGAGGGAACCACCGAGCGGAAAAGCTCCTTCTCTCTCCTTCTCTCCCTGTGCTGCTCGAGTACACACGCCGAAGTTCATCGCGATGCCTTTTTGCACGTACATACGTCTCCGCGGGCATCGGGTCTGGGCCCCTGGCCGCGTGCTCCACTCGTAGACTATAATTACGGGGCTTATTTAGTATTATTTCAATTATCGCGTGCCACACGTACGGCCGATAACGCGTTGATATAACGTCGGTGTATAATACCGGCCGTGGTCGCCTCCGCAACCACGGTATATCTTTCTCTCGCTTCATTCTTTGCCAAGCCGTGCTCGGGGACCGTGCTACGCCGAGGAAACAGTAACTAACGAACTGTAAAGCTCGTTTGAGGAGTTTCTCACTCACTTCTCGATCCGCTTGGCCACGAGAACGGGAGAAGTTCGGTAACTTTGAATAGAGAACATTCATCGAATATACATAATACTGAGATATACAAAATATTGGGGTTTTATTTTTGTTTTTGCGTTTTTTTTTTTCACTACGTTTTTCTTATCAAAGTTCCATGAAAGTCGTCAAATGCATCAATGGCAACATCGGGTTGATAAAATCGATGCGACATTTCTATTTGCGAACACTCCGGACTTTTTTCTTTTCTCCGCCCCCACGTCAACTCTCGGTGCTTTTATTTCATTTATCGGTTTTTTTTTTCATCCTCATTACGGATTGCATGTTTTCAGTGGAGTTCAGATCTATAAGTAGCCAACTGCCACCCGCTGGGTGTGACGCGGGCGTACTTATCCGGAAAAAAATTATTTTCCTTTCCGGTCCCCCTCCCGTTGTTGCTCGTGCCACTGACGTAAACGTTCTCGGGGGCGAGAACGCTCGCGAAAGGACCTTTGGTATTACGAGTGAAACGTCAGTGGCTCCGGTTCCCAACGCTGAAATGTATAACGCGACCTATCGATTTTTTCATCTACTTCTATAATTGGGTGCACTTTGGCTGTCTCGCGATTTCTATTTTGGATTCACTGTTAAAACGACAGAATGACGTCAAACCTTCCACAGCTTAAAAATGACCCTCTGATCTCGAGACTAAATATATATCGCACCCACACCGAATGAACTGGATGTTGCCGAATAGTATTTGGATACTGGCAACGATAAATATCCACATAAATCGATTACATATCGGCCGATCCACAATCACCACTTTTACCCTAAAAGTGATAACACACTCTTGGCACGTCATGCCATCCAAATGCGAACAGTTAGTATAAAAATATTCCGCGCATCCATAGCAAGATCACTACAATCTTACCGTCCATATCTCCGACCGTGAAAATAAAAAGTAAAACCCCGTATTTCGCAGAGAATTTATTTGTGACACCGGGGTTCACGCGTCGGCGATAAATTTCTGCAGTTGTCCGGTAGTGTGACCTGGCATTCCACTGTTCCGCTGTCCCTCTTCGTTATCATCATCATCATAAAAAAAATAGTCATCGGTCCTTTCGATAGAGATTGTTTGCAACGTGTGCGAAAGCTTCGTCCCCTTCGTCCTCCTCTTCCACGGAGAGACGACGGAACCGCTTCGTCGATTCCTATCGACAATGTGTAAGGAAAACGTATGCACTGCCCGCACGGTAGTTCCTCCCGAGTACGGTTTGCAGAAGCGCAGATAAGTGCAACGGAAGGACAAAATCGGCCGGTGGAATCACCTGACGGCGCACAAAGGTGAAACCCGAGGACCCCCTCGAGTTCTTTTCAACTCCCGGATAAACGGTCGCCCACGCCCTTCGCGAACGTGTATGCGGACTTTGGTACGTGCATGTGTGCATACATGACTCGCTGGGTGACTCCTTTGGTTCATCGGCCAACACACGTGTTCCACGTCGGGTTTGGTGTTGGTGCACCTTCACCGATGCGCTTTGGGACAATGACTGTGGCGTGCCGGGGCAGCACCCAGCACTGTCACGGCTTAGTGAATTATTGCGCGTATTATTAAACGGCTCGGTCTCTCGCGGACTCGAGAACCTGGCTAACCGCGTTTCGAGGTGGTTTGGCCGGCTGTATTCACCGAAGCCGAGAGAGTTGCACAGAGGCAACTAGGATAGGTATACACTCCGTGGCTCGCGGGCTCGTCCCCGTCGGGCGGCCACTGTCGTCCTGAGATTCCGGACGGAGTCTGTGAGCTGACTCCACTGTCCACCTCACGGTGAAACGCCTTCGGCTATGACTTTGAGCTATTTTGCTGTGTACAGACCTCGGTGCATATCTGGGCACGGGGTACATTCAGCTTTGTTCTGCACACGGGGGAGCCCGGGGACACTCGATGGAAAGCCGACGGTCACGCTCGTGCGACTCGATAACCTCGGTATGTCGAATCTCGTTAAATTCACCGTCACAGATTCGCATTTTTTTCACTCTTCTCCGATCCCTCGAACATGCGAGCTCGCGGCGCTCGAAACGAGTCTCAATATTTCTTCAAGATATTCTCGAAAACGCTGAAACCTGAGAACGTGCATTTTTTTCCCCGTCGGAAAAAATTGATAGGAAGATTTTAGGAAGCCAGAAAAGTTGACTGCCGCTTCCTGTTTTCCGGCAAAATGTATATCCGGGCCGTTGAGAGGGTGAATGTTGTTTCCTCGTCTGTTATTGAAACTCGATCGATAGTCAAATTTTTTTTTGGGTTATCTCTTTGAGACCGGTGAAGAATCAACGAACGGAACGTAATACGCAAACGAGAGAAATATGCCTAACCGCGGGCACGTCGATGGGTAATATCGTGGAAAATATTCGAAATACTCGGAAGACGGAGGGGAAGGTACGGGGAGGGGTATGGAATCGCGGAGAGCCGGAAAAGAGGCCGCGGAGTCCTTATCTGACGCTCAACAGGCCCTGCACTCACTACTCGATATTCCAGCATCTCGGAGAATCCCCACCCGCGACACAGGACCTCTACCTACGTCGAGTTTTTATTAAAACCTATTCGTGTATGTGTATGTGTGTGTATGCCGGTGGCGGACGGCGGGATCGTTTGATCGCGGGAGAGGAACGTCTCGCCGCCGAGCTCCGCAACGACTTCGCCGGTTTCTGTTTAACCCAAATGCTAGCTTGGGCCGGGAAGGTTGCTGGCTTTCTTCCAGAACACGTTCAACGTATTCCGCGCTGGAGCCGCGACCGACTACCCAAGTAATTCGTATTCCCGTATAAGAAATTGTTTCTCTTCCGAACTATCCTGTACCGCACTCTTGTCCCAGTTCTAGATCTCCTCCATTTGTCAGTGATCGTCGTTTTTTGTCTAGCCTGCACGGTCAAAATTGTATGCAAAAAAATGGACAAGCCGTCCCAGATTTTTTCATGTCTGGCCGGTACCGATGGTGTACCGCGATGTGTGGGAGCAAAAATCAGTGATCGCATCTATTAATACTCATTCCAGAGAATCACACTTAGGAAGGTCCACGTTTAAAAAAACCGAAACAAATGTTTATGTCGCACGATATTAGAGAGCGGCCACCCGCTATACCTAAATTCTGAAGAAACAGCGCAAAACACAATAAGAACCGCCGAAAGAAGCGCACTTGGGCGTCTCATAGGCATACGTACCCGTGCAAACCCTCCCTTCAATCCACGCAACTCGCTTCTATAGAACAAAAACTGGAGCTACCCCAATTACAAATAGACTGAATTCATTTTTCATTTTTCATAGCAGAAACGGTCTTCCGGAAGGGCGATCAAATATTTAAAAAAGCAATCCGCAAGCATGCATCTTATACTCGGAGACCAACAATAATATTCCGTTCCTAAACTGTGCACAGTGAGCGAGGCGTAATTCCCTCACATACTAACGTTTCTATGATCCGTAAACGTCTCACGATTCCGGCGGTGATTCCGGGGGCTCTAAATATTATGACTGCTGTCCGAGTTCAACATCAGCAGCAGCAGCAGCAGCAGCAGCGGCATATGTCGGACCGAACGAGCGTACAGAATCGAAAGGGCGAGCGTGTACAGTATGCATATCGGTGTGGTTCCTACATAGCTCGCCTATGGTTCTATGCCTGTAACTACATTGCCCAGAGCCAAGAATGTGGGTCACGTGTTCTCGTTCCTGAAACTTAAAGCACGCGACACACTCGACGTCTTTGTACACATCCTTGTATTCCACATACGTATTGTGTACCACACATATCCGTTTCGGCTGTACCCGGAGCCGCTGCTGTACACGGTTCGTACATCGCTCGTACAAACTCTCGTCTTACACACACGTGTTCCTTATTCTTATCCACCACCGGGCCATTATTATATGCACGTGTGTGGATAGGCTCACATTCCGTCACAAGTACATCAGGCACGTCATGCACGTACACGGAATATTATATGCAACGGAAATGCTTGGTCGTCGTATCCGTGAGAGTTTGCCAATGGGACACTGGGGTGGGCCAATGGGACACTTGGGCAAAGGACGGAGGGGGGGGGGCATAGTTCGCTCTTTCCGATATTGGTTTGTTCGTCTCGGCTCTTTCTGTCTCGGTGTTCTCTGCTTCGGCTGGTCGACCCGCAAAAAGCCAAGTACCAGCCGCCGCATACACCTTTGGGTCCCGCAGTCTACGGGTATTTTCGTTCTTACAGCCTCCCTTCCGCTCTCCCTGTGTATCCGTGTCCCGCGATTGCGCCGATGAAGAGGAAGAAGACGAGGGCTGCTGGCTCATCTTGCTTACCGCACAGCTACGGCCTGGCTGAAAGGTTTGCCGGCTGGTTCGAAAGCGCGGTTGCACTCGAATTTAAGACGAATCTGTGTCGCTGGGTCAGGCCCCCGGTATGGCGCACTCCGCATTGGCGTAATCGCTTTGTCGATAAAAGTCTCTTCCTTCCCTCCTTTTGCCTTCGTCTTCCCCCTTTCTTTCGTAACCCGGCGCTTTGTTCTCCGACGAATCGTGGAGAATGGAGGGGGCACTTTTGGGACGAGATCCCGATACATGTCCCAGGTCCCCGTATGTGTCCGCGTATCCCGAATGTCGTATTATTGTGCTCGATCAAAGCCCGGAGAATAAAATAAGAACATAAGAATTCTTTATGAGCTCGCCCAGGCAACTGTAACGACGACGCGGTCCCGGATCGATCCTATCTCAACGACGTTAGGCCATGGAGGAAAAAGAAAATTGGACCTCCGCTAAAGTCAGATAACTTCCTACGCTTCCTCGAACGGCCGTAGTATAAAAATACTCACGGATAATCGAGAGAAAGCTATCGTAATCGAGCCATCGAATGGCGAGGGGGGTAAAGGCGGGGGGGTCGATCCGAACGGTAACGGGCAACGACTCTCGATTCCCGAGGAAACTAATTTCGTTGATTTCTTCGGCCCAAGATCTATCCCTCTAGAAGATTCGGTATTCTCTCGATATGTATCAGGAGGAATGAGAAAAGAAAGCAATAAGGCCTAACTGTCCGGATGGCAGGTAAATTAACCGAGTCCTCGAAACTTATCCTTCATCCCTTCGTTTTCCGTGTATCGTAACTATCATCGTGCTCAAGCGTTATGTGTCTGCGCGCCTTTGCTGCGTTCATACCGGCGCCAGCGAAGGTGCCACGAATAGGGGAGCGAAATGAAACCCCGGGGTAAAATGGTCTGCTTTTGCCAGTTTTTCGCGGAGCATCGAAACATTTCTCATATCAAGCGGACGCTGCTGGTCCGTTTTGCCCCTCTCTCCCCTACGTCTATATACACGTTTCATTTAGTTTTCGCGATCGGCTAGTTCAAGGGAGTTGGTGCCGGCCATCGATACCGGGGGGTGGCAAAAGTGATACGGGGTATATACGGGCGCGGTTTATGCGAACCTCGTGGCAATATGCTGCTAGCGGCACCGGCCGGCCAGCCGGACGAAGGGGATATACCCCAATATGTCGCCAGGAGCACCGTCGGGTCGCGACGGGTCGCCACATGTTGCGACTAATAACGTCATAGATCAGCGACCTGGCGAACTTTGACTTTCCTTCGCACGTCGTCGTTGTCGTCGGCGGGCTATCGCCGAAGCTTCGAGAGTTTCCCGACGGTGGGACGTCGTTGTTGCCGTCCGAAGAACCTTCACGCCAACTACCTAACTACGTGCTGGCTGGATCGACTGATGCGTCGATAGGTCCGGTCTAAGTTTCCGCGTTATCGAAAACAGGATATGGATGCTTAGGTTCGTCTGACCATTCTGAGTCCCTTCCAGAGCAAACTATCATCCCTGGAGACTTTGACCATTACGCTTTCTGAGGAAACTTCGAAGATCCGCTGAAGATACGTCGCATAAAAAAATACTCACCGTCAGATTTTGTCAGATAACTTTAGAGGGTACTTCGAGAAGAAAAAAAAAAATCATCGTCCAATCCACTGTCGGCGACGCAAATACTCATATATTCTTTCTCGTTTCATTTCGTTGCGTAAACGCGTCAACCTGTCGACGATTGTCGTGTGCCGCACGAGACACGCTTGTCGAGCTGTTAAATCCGCTTGGATTTCGTCGTCGTACCGCCACCCGGCAGTTCGGGGCTTCCTGGCTCCGGATCGGACGCCGGTCATGAATAAAACAAGCCAGTGGTTGGGGTACGTCAAACTGGTATGGACACACGCAAGGGTTCCACGGAATTTCGCGTTTGTTCAGCGCTGCCGTTGCTACCGGCGATGGAGAGTAGTTGGCTGCGAAACGTTCCTCGGGCTCTGTGGATTTATGCCTGTACCAATATCCCGCTGTCCCCGTACTATTACGCCGAGAATTATTTTATCTGGACCGAGGGACGATCGTAACCGAGACGATTCTCTTCATTTAACCCCTTTCCACAATTCCACACCGACACGCCTCGCATCTACCCGCTCGAAAGCCAACATTTTTACAGCGGATTTCGGGGAATTTCGATCGACGACGAGAAAAAGTCCTCGAGAACATCCCACGAAGGACTTCCACGAATTCGAATCGAGAGGAGATAGAGCAAGCGAGACGAAAAGATAGACGGTTGGAGGGTCCTTTTCTCCGAGAGAATACCCAGAGTCCGCAGTCAGCGCGATTTGGGAGAAGATCGCCGTTTGATAGACGATAAAGAGAAAGCGAGAGATCTCAGGGAACGAAAAGAGAAGAAAACGGAAAGAGTGCCTAGCGACAGTCTGAAGAAATACTGGAACTTTTTACCTCTTTTGCCCAAGCTGTTACCATCCGCTACCCTAAATTACACCGTCCTCATACCCCTCTCCATAAAACAATGTAAATATTCCTGATTCGTCAGAGAAATTGAACGAGAACAGATTTTCTTTTGTACTTGGTTTTTTTTCGAGAAAGGACATGAAGGAGAATGGTAACTGTGTCCGCGAAATTGAAAAACGTCTACAGTAAAAGAAATACGCCATCTTTGAGATTTTCAAACCGGAAGTGACGTCGCAAAAATGCGATAAACGTTCTCAGCGCTTCGCGGGCTTCCCTTCTTTCGAGCGCGGACACAGGAAATAAATTATTTTTCACAAGAAACAAAGCACATTCCGAAATGTAGCAAAAGATATAGCGATGGAACAATAAAGGAAGCGCGGAAAGAGGAAAGCACTCTCACGCACCGGTCTCGCTGTCGAGATGGGTGCGTGAGAGTGGATCGCCCGGGCTCACGGTTATTCCTCCCTTCCGCGTGTAAGCGAGAGAGCACGTTTACTCGAAATACCTTTTAGAGGGTTTTCTCACAACGTCGGGCGAGGAGAAGGCGGCATGATTTTGTTTAACAGACGGGAGTCGCGCTTTAAATAAGGCAAATAAGGGGGAGCGGGCGTTCGGCGTGTTCGCGAGCAGATTCTCCCGCTTATACGATACAGGTACGTACTGTACCGCGGGAAGAAGTGCCCGCTCGCGGAAATAAGAAGGAATATAAGGAGCGATGCGAGCGAAGAAGGTTGCAGGATCGGCATGAATAAGGAAACGCGGAGAGAAAAGGAGATAGAGGCGGAGGTGCTGGTGGCTCGCGGACACGCGAGACCAAAGTGCTTTACCTTATACCTGCCGACCGGCATAATACTACACGATGGGGGCGCGAGAAACGGGCCTATAAATGGATCCGTGGAATTTAAGGCATCGCCGAGTGAATAAGCGCCCACGACACCTACACACCGTACTTTATAATACGTGAATTCTACCGTTTGTATCGTATTTTCTCAACCGACGGACCAGCGAATGTAAATAAACGTCGAATAAAGTTCGACAAAAGTCGCAACGGCAGTACACAGGCCTCGAATGTGAATCGATAAAATGTTATATATAAAAGAAAAGAAGTTTATCGATATTGGTAATTGATATTTATACCACTTGCCGGAGCGACGTTGAATTGATTAATTATTATAATTAACGAATTTATCCATCAGATTTAGGAGACTCTGGGTGGTGCATCCGAACTTCGGTCAACGAACTCGGGCGGTGAATGAATTATTTTCTTAAAAAACAATCCCGAAGGTTTAACGGAACAGTCGAAAAATTATCTCCAATGAAAAATATATATACAATTTATATAGCGAGGTAATAATTTCAAATAAAAATCAATTCGTTGAACGTTTTGGCTTTCGGTCACTGATTGTCTGTCGAGTGAATTGCAAAGCGCATCGGACTAGCTCGAAGGTTTCCGTTAATTATTTTTTCCTCCATCTCTCGCGAGTCTGCCGCTATACGCCTCCCATTAGCTTCCTCGAATCCTGTTTTTGGGATACGTCCAGGCAGACCTGATTTAGCTCCCATCGTGCTGGTTCCTGCTGCAGCGAGCTCCGAGTCAGATGCACGGATGGGCATGCAGTAAGCGCGCCGGTGCAAGCGGAAAGTCAAATATGTATGCGGCGCATATAGTATGTCGATACTCGAAGTCGGGTGGACGCGAATGGGGGTGTACGGTGGGTGCTCACTCGGGCGTCCACGCCGAAGCATGTCGTTCGATGGTCTTTTTAAGCTGCTCATATTTGGCAAACGTTTGCAGGAGCTTGATGCCGACGAGTACCGAGACCCGATGGGAACGACCCTCTCCGGACCCAACCGCGCCTTTCGCGCATTCTCTGTATTTTTTTTTTTTTTTTTTTTTTAGTCTCCCTCACTCTTTTCCATGCTGCTCCTTCTCCTCTGCTATGCATCGCGTACCACTGCGCTTGGCGCTAGGTGAATCCAATCTGCTTATTGCCCATTTGTAACGTTTGCACGCGTATACCATATTCCCAGCTGTGTGCGGCGGATGTCTACGACGGCAACGTTTTTTACAGTCGAACCGCGAACTTTTCCGCAGCGAGATTGTACGATCTCTTTGCGGCTGCTGGCTCGAGAATACCGAGTGTATACACGCGGCCACGTACATAGATGTATGTACGGGTGGATAGCGGATACTCTCTATATTATACCCAGGGCTAGGCGTGTATCGCCCAGTCATTCTTTTTACCCGAGCATTCTTGCTGGAATAGCGCACATTTGTCTCTCACTCTGTCTTTCTCTACCACCTCGCTACATCTATACGAAACGCGAGCGATACTGGGCATTCCGGAAAAGAAGACGCGACTGACGGCGAGAAAGCTCCGGAGCTATGAGAAACGATATAGTTATACACTTGGGCACGGCGCACCGTCGGCTGATACAGTGGATTATATCTGAACGATGCATCGGAGCTTTGACGCGTCATGTGGAAAAAGCTGTGAGTGTTAATGCCGGGAATTCGCGTGCCAAGGAATCGCTGGCGGAAAACCGATGCCGTATTAGAATCATGAGCGGCGAGCCAGTACCTCTCTCTTGCCGCAGCGACTTTCACACTCGTACGTCTTCTCGCATAGTGCACTGCTGCAACGCTTGCCAGAGTTTGCATTTTGAAAATGGAAAAGTGAAACAGCCCCGTGGTCAGCGTCGCAGGCTTGGGCCAAGAGCGTTGGTAATCCCGAAACTTGAACGCCAGGAAACCAGCCGGCGGTTAATAGTTCAGGATTTAAAAAAATAACGAAAAAGACCGACGTCCAGACGTTTCACAAAAATGTCCGCAATTGTGCAAATACAATTTCCAAGATACAATATAGGTTAAAAGTGCTGAATACGGACCAGCCAGATTACCACGTAAATCAATGAAATATACAGTAAAAAAATGTTGTACACTTAACAATCTTTTTTGTTCACAAGCGTCCACGATTATTTTATTGTTAATTTTACGAAAAATATTTTTAAGATTAACTGCCATTTTTGTAAAATGGACAACATTTCTTTTGTAAAGTCAATAAGAAAAAACTTTACAGTGTTTGGACCGGATCATGTTGACCCGTTTTACCGAGTTTCGATATCTCAAGTAAAGCTCAAGCCATCACACCACGACGCAGCGTCGCATCGCTGAAACACGAAAATGGTTCATTGACGAAACCGGCCCAACCACGCAGCTGGTCCCCTTATACGCTGTGGTTAATTTCTTCAAAATCGATTTCGTCCCTATCAGCGACGAAGTGATGGGCCTGAGGTTTTCTAAGAGACTCGAGGTTTTTCGACGAGAAGAGATTTCTCTTTTTTATCTTTGACGCGGTGAGTTTGAAGGTCGAAGAGCCAAGCGCGATGATAATCGTATAGAGGCGCTTTTAATGGTATATCGACACGGTTAATGGACTATCGACAGTACGCGATGAAAGATCGGGTACCCGGAGCGCCGGAATCGATGCCCTTTGGCGAGCTATCGCGATAGATATAGCATGTGTATAGGATGGAAAGAGGGAGAGGCAGACCGACAGACTTCAGAAGAGTATACGCGCCCCAAGACTAGAATCAATAATTACATAAGGCCCGTCGATCCTGAGCGCGAGGAGGGCTTAAGCCGACCAATCAATCACGAGCATTACTTAGCGACTGTACCCGATGCCTCGTCGCATCTCTCTCCCGAGTCGCTACGCTCTCGTGATTGATTGACCGGCTTGAGTCTCGTGCTTACGCGGCTTCGCGTAATTGATTCCGCGTTCTGCCTCGAAGATCCGGGCCGACGACGCAGGAGAGACGTAGATGTGACCACGGGTACCGGAATTTACCGGGAGGTTCGGGGACGATCGGTACTTATCGCGTATTCCCCAACATCGAGTTTCCGGTCGTCGAATATCTTCTGACAAATTTTTAGTCACAAGCATCGAAAAAGTCTGATTTATTAAAAATAAACTCTGTGAATTTTCCCGTCAACCGGTCTGACAAATGGTCCATTAGGCCGTGTGACAAGGAATTTTTTTTATTTGATTCGAACAAATTTTCTTTAGCCGGACAAATAGCTTCTTTCAATGTAGCCGAACCCTTGCAAACGTACCCATTTTTTTTTTCTTGTTAACTTTACCATTTTTTTTTGTTGAAGCACGGTTGGTCGCAAAAAAAAAATGTTTGCAATTAACGAGAAAAAAGGTTGGTCTTTCGTAGACAAGAAATGTTTGTTCAATGCACACACACCTTCCTTTACTGTTGGGACCATGTAAGATCCAACAATTCTAATTTAGTTTCTGAACGGAAGCAGAAGAACAGACGTAGGATATCGAGACGATACGAATGAATGCATATTTTGAAATTGGACCACCGTGGGTCTTTAGATGGTAGCCTCGGAGGCACCGCGTGGGTGGCCCCAGAAATGTTCTGCTAGTTCGACTCACTTTTTTTCACTGTGTTCTTAGGTCGTTTCACAATGTTGATTTAGGCTTCCGATTGTTTAATGATATTCCGCGGCTTGGATATTTTTAAGTGAGTTCGAGATGGGTCTCGAGCTGCGGGAAGCTGACCGATGTTTCCCACAACAGGCACTGCTTGTGGTTTTACAGAGGAGAGCGAGGCAACACGGATCGATGTCCGCTATTCAAGATGCAGTTTTTAAGAATGTATGAATCGCCAAAAATTTTCAAAAGTACTCCATGCTGCCCCGTGAATTTTCCTCTAACGAAAATTCGTTCAGAAATCTCTTCGCGCAATAAAAAGTCAATATAACGTATACATCTCTCTGAGACACTGGAAAATAAATGTTTTTCTCCCAACGGACATAAAAAAAATTGATATGCGCACGGTACAGTCGTAGCTCCGAGATCCGGCTAATGCGGATGGTGGAGTTAATGAGATGATTTTTTTTTATTCGTCTTTTGATGCTGACGACGACGTCAACGAGGAAATGAGGAGGGTGCCGGGTTGGGTCGCTGAGCACATAGGCAAATGTTCCAACGACTGATTCGCTGTGAAGATCTTGGCCATCAACGGCATCGCCAGTGGCATCATCATCAGGCGAGAGGCGCTCTCTAATGTGTCGAGCAGGCACTCAGCATGCGCGATGCATAAGCGGCATAACGAACATCCTCTTCATATCCCATCCGTAGAAGCTCGAGGATTGTTCAACTCGTTTTCTACACATCACACAACTTTGCCTTCAAAGCGAAGTGGAAAAAATAATAATAATTGACGCAACAACTTCCTTTGCTGTTAATATTAATTGACGTTCGATGCAAAAAAAAATTACCATTAAATGGAACGACGAAAAAGTGAATTCTGAATGAATGTTTTAATTACTGCATACATTGTAACAATCAGAGGCACCCAACTGCTCTACATGCGCGCCAAATTCCAATCCAATTGATTAAGCAGTTCTTGAATTATAGACGGTTGAATTTTACCGACCCACACACACATCCATTCAGACATTTTTTGTAAATACAATTTTCGACGTTTTGGAACGTTCTGAATATGAAAATCTCGAAAAAATACCGAAGACAAAGCTTCCTCTATGAGGAAGCAAAAAATGTTGGAATCTTTTCTTTTTTTTTATTCGTAAATTTCGTATTATTTTCTCTATCGTCCTGTCAACCGTTAGATCGCCGTCACAGCGTTTATTTCAGTACTTGCTCATAGCCGCATGAATCGCGGTCGAAGTGTGTCATTCACGAGTCTTTCTTTTGCAATTCCGTATATACATCGCGAGGCTCGCCGGTGTAGTTGATTAATTTCGTGATTCTTTTTATTTTTATCTTGCTTCGGCTTTTATCCGATGAAAGGGGTTACGCCTGGGTGGCTCACGTCCGGCACAGGTGGCATCGCGAAAGGGCGACGAGGAGTATGAGGCGGCGGACGAGTAGTGCTCTCGATATGAAAATTCTATTAACGGCATCAAAAGAAATTCCACACCGAGAGCGATTCCCCTAGTTAGCGAGCTCTTCCTCTCTCCCTCTCTCGTTCTTCTCACTCTGTTGATCTAAGGGTTCTCGCTGCGTGGCATAATAATAACACGAACGATAGACGCGCGTACGTGAAGCGGAGAAGCGGCTCCGCTTTCGTTTCTCCGGCTCGTTCTGCGTTCTCGCGGTGTGGCGGAGCTCACGCGGCCGCGTGCCGCGCAATGACACGCACCGCCATACGCACACGCAGGCACACTCACGCATACGGACTTGGAGCTCGAGCCGATCGGGATATCTGCGTCGCGTCCACGTCTCCGCCGAGCGTGCTCTCACACTTTCGGCTCCGAGTCTTTCTTGTCGTCTCGGTTTCTCCCTGACACGTATGCCGTCCTCGTGCGCTCTCGAGACCGAGGCACAAGAGAGACGGAGAGACCGCGGTGTGTGAACGGTGAACACGAGATTTTTCAAAGGGAATCTCTCGTCTGTCCGTGCATTAGCCACATGGAGTCTCTTATTCGTCGAGCTTCCTCGACAACTCCTTTCGCCCTCCCCCCTCGTTGACGTCTTTATTGTAACGATAAACCTCGTGGAGTTTATTTATCGTACAAAAAAAATAAAAATAAAAATCATCGATCGTATTATACTGTTAAAGCATAAACGTTTCCAATTACCGTTCGCAGCGTGAACTCGAAGAATTCAATTGATCGCTAAATATTGACGCTAATGCAAATATACACGAAGCGGTAAATATTTGAATATTCCGTTCGTCGCCGAAGGGCACTCGGTCGTTCGCTCTCCTCGACGCTCCCCGCGGTTTCGTCGCGGAGAGAGACAGGAACACCCGCTCGTTGAACAGCGAGAAAACGTCGAGCGAAGCGTCTACCGCGGGAAGAGTGCTCGCAGCGACTACAGTAATGAATTCAAGCCTCGGGGGCAGAAATTATCGGAGCACTCGAGGAGGTTCCCGTGCGGGCGAAGAGGATGAAGCCAGCCGGTGCAGCCAGTGTTCCTGGACCGATGCCCTGACTTCCAATCTCTCCGAACCGCCGACACCGCCTCCATCGTTGTCGCGGTAGTCGCGGTCGTCGTTCTCGTCGCCGACACGACTACGGACCCGTCACCCGGATACTCCGCGAGAGTGCAAGACAGCCTCGCACCCGCGACGCAAACGCATTCCCGAGCCGGAGAGGCGTGGTAAATGAGATCCGGATATCTATGTATACGCATTGCTGGAAGCTAACTTTGGGATACCGGTGCTAATTAATACCCGGTATTCGGCCATCCCTTCCGGTCGGATACCTCAGGGTATCAGGGGCTTACATTCGACAATTAAGCATTGTAACAATGCTTGTACCAGACACCGAACACGATATGCAAGAGGTTTTTTCATAGGCTGCTTAGCGATGGCTATTTTCGGGCGAACACGTCGACAGTATGATTTCTTACTACTATATTTTGAAAAATGCCTGTTAAATTGGGAAATTACGATTGTGCTTTTACTTATACCAATTGATCAATTTTTCATCGGAAATTAGTTCCCTGTATTGATTCTACGTATGCACACCAAAAACAATCGTTCAGTAGATTTTCTCCCGGTTTGGTGGAATCGATTTCCAACGACGCTTCGCATGTGCTGCTACAACATATCACCGTCCGACGATCGTACAACGATCACAGTTCCATTTTCCGATCGGTTAAATTACGAGCTTGAATTGCCGGACGCGAAAACCACGCGTAGCGCCAGTTCCGGAAGATTTGTAGTGGAAAACGGCAACAGGCGTCTTACTCACGCGTCGGGTTGCAGCGGCGACAGCAACAGCAGCAGCGAGGTGCCACCAAGCTGGCAGTAAAACCTAATCTAGTCTAGCTGGACGCGTAACTTGGCCGGTGAGACGGACAGTGTGACGAACAATAGAGCGAAGCGGCAGTGCGGAAAGGAGTACGGAGGCGACAAAGGGTGGAGAAGCCCAGCTCCATCAGGGGTTGGTTTCAGTCTCCCTCTGTTACTTTACGACCGCGGCTTGGACGCAGGACAGGAATGGCGTGGCAGCCGTTCCTGTCTCGGTTTCAGTGCACCATCCACTCCTCGACGGAGTTTCCTCTGCATTCTGCAGTCTACGGAGTACCGGAGAACATTCAGCTCCAGTGGTGTGGCTATGGGAACGATGCGGTCCGACACTTGTGCAATTTACGCGTGACCGCGGGACTTGAAAGTACCGTTTAGCCATTGAACACTCCTCGGTCTATGGAAACTATGGTGTTCACAGCCACGGACTCAAAAGAAAATCAATTCATTTCCGATTGATCGAACATGAATCGATTAAAAAAAAAAAAAACAGAAAAGGGACCAAAAAATTTGCAAATTTTGCCAAAGCCAACCGAATTTATCCTACGAGCGTGCCGTTGGGAATGAAAGTTGTCTCGCGTGTGACCGCCCACCGAGAGAGGTCCCGTCGCTTTACGATTCCAAAGTGCTGGACCAAAGTACCACCAATGCCATGTTACGGTACCCGCTGCTGTACATATTGTACTCGAACCGTGCGAGAATCCTCTCCGTCTCGTAGTTGGCGCATAACGAGATCCGCACGGACGCGCGTGTTCGCGAGACACACGTAGAGTGTCGTTCGACGCCCGAGCTACGGTGTAACAAGTTACGTCCGGACTACTCGACGATTCGCACATGCCGGGGATACGATTGTGAAAAGGATCCCGGTGCCACACGCGGCGGTATACACGGCACCGGTGTGTGTGTGTGTGTGTGTATATAGAGAGAACGAGCTTGCTCGAACCTCTCTCGCTTCGAGGTATCGCTCCATTACACACGTGCCTCGTAAATTTTATACAGGTCTATTCTCCGACTTCACTACTCCTCTCTCTCTGTCTACCGAGTTAAACCTGCTAGGTGCGTACCGTACACGATACACGCGGTGTTGTATACTGCTCGGGTGAAAATACACATCACGGAGTCGAACCTCGTGTCGTTCGTCCACACGAGCGAACGCCTCTGCGCCACCCCCTCTGGCCGTTTCTCCCTCATTATTTTATAGTATCCCAGGACTGCCGGGCGTGCGAACTCCCCATGGGCAGTAACCGGAACACGAACTCTCGCAACTGTATAAAACGAACGATCTCGGTGGAGCATCAGTCCGATCGAAAATTTGCCTCATTTGCTGCATCCACGGATTCGCGCGGTATCGATATATGTATAGATATATCCGTATATATCGGTACAGACTATCATAGGAATAGAAGCCACTTCCTATAGTGCTGTGCTAAATTATCGACTATCCCCGATCAAAGCGGCTTTGTGCACGGAGCACGGTGACGCTCGCAACGGGTATGACCAGCGTCGGATAAATGAACGGAGGTTTATATCGGTGGACACGACGTTTTATAGAAAATTATTCATAAATGTGATTGAAATCTAAAAAATGGTGACGGTGAGGTTGTGAGTCGGGCCATTTTGCTCCGAAACGCAATTTTTCTCGGATACTCCTAATAATTATTAATTTCATTGTTTTGGTTTGTTTGATGGAAAACAGTAAATTCACAGCCGGACTCGCTCGAACGGTCTTTATTTCTCAGCTACCTCATTTTGCCCCGGGTCTTCCCTACCGGCCAGGTCAGCTCGATGAGAACAACCTCAATCCCAGCCTCATGAATGTTGTCTCCGGCTTCTCATTAAGAGGGGAGCATCGGTTCAGCAAGCAGGTACTTCAAATGCCGTGCTGATTAGCGATCCGATCGAAGGAGTGCGTCGTCGATTGGCAGTGAGTGTAATTATCGCACTGGCCGCTCGATCCGGTTCGAGGCTGCGTTACGGCGGGCGAAACGTCGTCCTGCCGTAATCTTCGAGATTAACGCCGGTCGGCTCGTTAGCGCCCGCGATCTTCGAGCGCGCCAGTGCGTATAGAAAAGATACACACGCTTTGCATAGTCGCGCGTATAATATATACCTGCAAATAGCACTCAAGTCCCACGGTGCTGTGAGGTACGCTCGGATGCACTGCTCGGATACGATGCGTCGCAGCATACTCAACTGGTGGATTCTTCTGCTAATGTCGAGTACAATATTCATGGTTATACAGTTGCTTACTACACTGATTTTCGTTCAATTTTTGCTTCCGCGGGAGGGGAAGCTATGTTTTAAAAAAATTGAGATTTTAGTCTTAGAGGATTTAAAATAGCCAACAAACTTTCTCATTGAGAAAGCTGTGCGCGAAATTGTAATAATTGAGGAAGCCATGTGCAAATTACTGCACCTTTCTTTAAGGGTGTAACTCCAGTTTTTCGCTTTAAAAAAGTCGTTCCACATCACCTGGAATTACCGTACAACTTTTGCCCGCGGCCCTTCTCACGAATAATGATTCCTGTCGCGCACTCTACTATATCCTCCGTTCGCGAACGCATCGGAAACTTCATCGATCACTTCGGCTTGGATTCCGTTGCGATCGGGGAGTCGAAGAATCGCGGCAGCACTTTCTACCTCCACTCGGTTCCGACGAGAAATCGAGCAGGGTTTGCTTACCGCTTCTGCAGGGAGGATGAGTGCTCTCGCTGAAACTTTGATCGGTGATGTTCCGTCCGGGATGCTGCACGACTACGGGGACTTTCCCGGGCTGCGCCACCGCGGGAATGATTGATTGCTCTTCTCCTTCGCCGCGTTTGCCGGCTTCGTCGGGATCTCTCGTTTTCTCCATTTGTCGTCTCCGACGAACGATTTCACGGATTTATCGGTAAATAAAGCGTAAATGGACATCATAATATTTTCTCCGAGTGAATTAGTTTGCTCGAGAGAATAAATATAGACAAAAGTTGCGAGATGACGAGCGGATTTTCTTTGAGTCATCGCGCGACCTCGGTGTACCTATATCTTATCCCTGTCACATTAGATTAACACGATTCATCGGAATTCACTCCGGTGAGTCGTATTAAGACCGTGTCGCCGTTGAATGAATGGATTTTTTTTTCTTTTCATAAGAAGAGGGGAAACCCGGAAAACACGGTCGATCATTTGTAATCGAATTAAAAATAATGTAGTGTAGTAATGAGGGCAGAAATCACACGAGGTGGAAATCCGCTTCCTTCCGAGTAGCATACGATACTTCTTTTCCGACATCTCAAAACAACCATATTTCTTGCATCACAAAATCATCATATTCGGGAAAAAAGTATCTCAAGAGCTTTTCGTTCAGTGCCGAGTCGGGGGAGCAGAATAGGGCCGGTCTCTCGGGGTAGATTAAAGAATTCACTCAAAACGTCTGCAGGAGCTGACTTTGAGAATGGACCGAAAATTGGCCGAAGCGTCGCTGACACAGTCGCCGGATAGCTAATGCCATTCGTCATGGAACTTCCGACTTGACGAGTGAGATCGCGAGTGGGAACGCTTCAGAGATTCGGTGCAGAGAGAGGGTATTCTTAAAATAATTTCAAAGCCAAGGTGGAACCCGACGCCTTCCGTGAAAGGCAGTCACGTCCCCCTTGTAACACACCTCGGAGAAATACCAGATATCGTACGGAGTCTCTACCGAGAAGGAGTTCGTTTTACTGCTGCAAATGTAAAGAAAGATCGGTGGCGTTTCACCGAGCAACAGACTGACGTGCACGGTAATAAGAACAATAAATTCTCGCGGCAAATCAAAAGGAACATTACCAGCCTAGCTAATTTTCACGCACCACACACTGAGAAAAATAAACGATTGGATTAGCCAGGGCGTGGTGGCATACGTTCAAAAGCGTCATTTGGTTGGTACAACGAAAATATTGGATAATTTATCACACCGACGACAGCAGCAGAGAATAAGAAATGAAAATATTTGTTTATATTGTGTAAGAGACCGTAGACCGTGGAGAGTATAAAGTCGTATATTGATTGATAAATTCTATAATCGAATGCAAGAGTATACAGAAGATAAGCTCTCGCTTTGACGACTCTTCTTAGAATGCCTCGCTACTACTGCCTCACTGCCGGGCGTTTCCTCCTAGTGCTTGAGATTGGTGGGTACTCCGTGTGAGGCCCACAAAGAGTCTTCTATGCCCTTGCCATAAACAGAGGCATCGATATGCTGTCTGCTGGGTGTGCAGCAGGCGCCGGAGAGATGAGTTGCTTTCAATTGACATATTTTGAATTGACTTAAGCGCATAATCGTTCAACAAAGCAACGCTTCAGTTGTACCAACCAAATAACAGCTTTGAACGTATGTCTCCGCGACTTTGGTTAATCTAAATATTTTAGACACTCGCTTCTTGCACGTGGGAAGTGTCTATTGAAATCACTTTTTTCAATATCTTGTTTTTTCTCAGTGTAGAATTTTTGGTCAAATGATTTTGTTTTCCAGTTTTCCCACGCGGGATCGCTCGGATTGGCGTGGAAGACGTCGGCGGTAGGATAATAGGAAAAGAGACAAAAAAAAATGGAGGAGAAAGGTGATGTGTGCAACTGGCAATGGGGGGACTCCGATCGACCGACCGTATCAGAGGCACGGGACATACCCGTTTATACATCGTGGGACAGGCAATGCGGAGGCGCGGCTGTACGCAACACGCACACTGCTTGCTGTTCATGTTTGAGTTTCTGTGGGTATATCGGTAACTCCACGCTGTACGCACGCGTATAATGCACTAGTCCGATATATACACGCATGACGCCGGTTATCCCCCATATCCATGATCGTATCGGCGATCCACGCGTCACATGCCGGTGCATCACCCTCTCCATTACTTGAATTCCTGCACCGCAGGCGGAGAGCAGGAGAGAGATGCGCCGACACCGTGCATGCACTCGTCATCCTGTGAGTGTATCCCTGCTCCCTGTCCGGCTATCCGACATCGTAGGTCCGACATCCTTGGCCGCCGGCAAAAGCTCTCGACCCACTAATGCGCTCAAAGTCCTCCATCGTTTCGTCCTTCGAGGGATTGATATCAACACCCTGACCCCCCATCTATATCGACTTGCTTGGAAGTCAGTGAAGATGCGCATGGATTTTAATAAACAAACGCGTTCCATCGATTTCCTCTACTCCGATATTGAAAAAAAAATAATAATGTTATCAATCGAGAGTTTGATATTAACAGCCTCGGCCCATCGATATCGACCTGGTTGGAAGTCAGTGAAGATGCGAACGGATTTTAATTAACAAAAACGCGTTCCACCGATTTCCCCGATTCCGATATTGAAAAAATAATAATAATGTTATCAATCGAGAGTTTGATATTAACAGCCTCGGCCCATCGATATCGATCTGGTTAGAAGTCAGTGAAGATGCGCACGGATTTTAATAAACAAACGCGTTCCACCGATTTCTTCGATTCCGATATTGAAAAAATAATAATGATGTTATCAATCGAGAGTTTGATATTAGCAGTCTCGGCCCATCGATATCGACCTGGTTGGAAGTCGGTGAAGATGCGCAGGGATTTAATTAAGCAAGCGCGTTTCGCCGATTCATCCGGTGTCGGTATTGAAAGAAATAAAATAAAATAATAATGATGTTATCAATCGACACGTAAAGTATTTAACTGGCTACACATGTTTCGCCAACGCGTGCTCCTCCGTACCGTTGCCGCCGAGTTCCTTCAACTTCCTTCCTCCTCCTCGACACCGGAATCCACCGAAACGTGCTAACGAACTTTCGCAATTCCACCGGCTAGAGTTACGAAGGTGAGAGAAACGCGAACGGGAGCCGGGAGGACGCGAGACTCCTGGGAGTATACCTACCTACATACACCGAGTACGTACTCATAATCTCGAGACTCTTCGAAACCCCTCGACGGTAATTAAGAGTCTTGCCGAAGCACCGGAGCAGTTCACGGAAAGCTGGGATCCTCGTTAAAAATCAAAGCGAACAGGGGAAACGTTTCTTCGTCGGGTATGTGACAAAAAAAAAATTAACTTTCCGCTTACGAACAATATTTACACAGCGGTGGGGACAATTTTTTTTTCATCAACTCGCTGATGAAAACACGAAATTAAATTGTTCGGAAGTTCCGGAACGGCAAATCTCTCTGCGTAGATGTTGAAATAACAACGGGGGAGTCCATTACACTGAGTGAATCCTCGTGGTGCCCCACGAGCTATATCCAGTGTCAGTGGGTGTGAGTAGAGAAGGATAAGCGGAGAGCAGAATTTGAAAAAAAAAATTTAAGGCCACCTTGAACGGAGTAGAACTCGTCATCGGCAGACGGCAGGCCACCGGGGCAAAAAGTCTGAAAGCGATGCCAGCGGCACAAAAGGAACAAGTAAAAAAGAAAAATAAGAAAAAGAAAAAGCGAAGACATACGGTGAGAAAATAGAGGGAGCGATCGCAGAAGACACGGAGAAGGAGCACGAGAGATGCACGGAGGTCCGTTCTTTGGAAGCAGCTTTCTTTGTGTCACGTACGTATGCCTGTTGTTTTAACGCGCCGAGAGGGTTGAGCGGCATCGTTTCGTCCTTGGATTCTAAACGCGACGGTACGACGACTAAAGCCCCATTCGATCTACGATGTTTGCGCTTTTCTTCGAACGCGGCAACTCTTTTTGTGCCTATGCAAAGAAAGTCAGGGAGTCGGAGAGAATGAGGGCGACGGGCTTGTTCGATGGGTTGGCGACGATATACTTGTGTGAAGAAACCGTGGACATTCGACGTTACAACTTACCGAAGAAACTGTATTCCCAGCTCGGACTCGAATGAATCGCATCGAGTACGAAGTGCGTGGCATGTCAAAATGATTATTCTTATTTGTTAATAAAATATAAAAATATATAAAACATAAGACCACAAAAAATGAGAATAAATAAATGAAAGTACAGTGGTTTGAAATGAAAACGGGCTTGCAAATTAAATTATTTTACTAAAGGCTTAAAGATTAATTTGCAAATAACTCAAGAAGAGGAACTCAGCTCGCATATCCCATATTCCACATCGGTAAAAGTCACTCGAAATACGATTAAGATAAAATTTAGAACAGTTACCGAGGTGTGAATTTCACCGAAGCACGAATGGAAACGAAGCGCAGGTACGCCAAGCATACAGCACTTATAGGGTCGTGTTCCCGGTTGACGGAGGACAGTTCTCGGACTGCCGAGTACACCGCGTACCCAATCATGTTAAACTAGTCGCGGTGGTACATACTGGACTATCGTGCCCAGTGCAAATGCAACTGCAACTGCAACTGCAACCTCGATCGTTTTCATCCCCCCCCCCGTCACGTCTGGTTCTGTCGCATGGAGTATATAGTCTACATCGCTCGACCGATGTGCAGCGCGGGTCCTTGATTGCATCAATTTGTTACTACAAGTTAAAGCTCCTCGGTTGCCCGGCTGCATGAACGGTCGAACGGTCGAGTGACCATGGGTTTCGCTGTGACTCTCTTCGACTGGGCTTTGTCCGAATTTCACACCTATCCTAACGCGGCAGTGACGCTGCCCGTGGAAGGTGGACCCGCGAGTAAATTGTTCCGGGTGTCATTTCCGATGAGCCGGTCTCGGTATGCGTGTTATTCCATAGGTTTCCCAGCCAAGTGCCCATTCAGTACAGTGTCGGGTGTAGATACCTCCGGCAACGAGTCCCGATCCTGCCTAACGTTCCGGTTGACAGTGCTCCACCAACACTCGGCCCGACGTTGCTCCGCAACAACCGATAAATTCGTCGAACGAGTCACGCCGCACGACCGTGCCATCAGACACACATATAGCGCCGTGTTTAATATCGGGGACGACTCTGTTTGGGCGTGCGGAGAGAAATGATTTAGAGTTTTACAACTGCTAACCGTGAATACGCGTCCTCAAATTACATACCGCTCGTGCCTCGCTCGTTGAAAATTGTTGCAGGATATATTCAGCACGGACGAGGGTGCTCGACTTGCGGAATATACCCGTGAGCGTTTTACTACGGCTCGCGAGGAATCTCATATTTTCACCGTGTATTTACGAGGGTATGTTTTACTGATAAAATACCTCATTGCAGGCTTTCTCGCATACCGTGAAGAGCCAATCCATGGAGCGATGTTGATATTTTTTTTACGCTTTTTTAAACGTACCGATCGAAATATTGACGAAATTTTTCATCCAGTGTTCCGCGCGTGTTTGCATAATTGGTAACTCAACACGCCCAAAATAAAAAGATTTTCATGAAGTTTCATAATGTGGAAAAAACCACACTAACTCGATCGGTTCGTAAATTGGAACGGTCACAATAATTGAGAAAAAAAATTGCCCATTCAATGCCGGTTCGCGAAATATTAAATATAATTAAATAAACCTTCAGTATTTTCGAGACCAAATTCAAGTGGATCAGTTTTCTATTTCGATTTTCAAAAGTCGCTGCCTACCTGTAATTTTATGGAAAACACAGTCCATATATCCTGTATTTGTGTAGAACGCATTTTCTTTTTCCATGTTTAAAAGTATCAGACACTGCAAAAATCGTAAAAGCGACGACAACGCCCATAGAATATCGTCTTATCACGAGTAGGTTTGTTATCGTAACGTTCAATTGCCGCAAGAATGACGGCATTAGCGGCAGCCGTGTCGGTGATCTTAGTGGAACTCTCGCCCGAGCCGTAGGGTGAAATTTTATCGCCCGCGAGTGTGCTCCAGAGTCAGAAAAGTTTTTTTTCCCCCTGTGTAACTCTCCACATACCCCAGTCACCGGGGTGCCCTAATTGTGTTTTGTCTAGAAGCGAAATCCCGTGGATTAGGCGAGAGCACGTTTGGGAATCGAGTGTGTAGCGATAGTTATTACGGCACTTAGCCGAGAACCGAATATCTCTCGTTCGTTCGGCTCGCCGGGGCCGTACACTCGATCATGAATGAATGGCTTTCGCCGGCGCGATCCGAGAGCGCGTGCCTCTTTCGCAACGAATATACACGCAGTGAGTACACGTTATATGTATGTGCACCCGGTGCTTCGGTAACGTAATGACGTCTACTCATGTCGGGCGTATGCGTACCTCTCTGCCTCGCGGATAATGTATAATTATCGTAATACCTATAATTTGATGGAAAACACACTCCATATATCCTGTATTTATGTAGAACGCATTTACCTATTCATGACCGAGCGACGGTTAGAGAGCGATGTGTATCATAGGCCATGAATTATTGTGCTAATACCGGCGCGATATACTGTAATACACTGTTTAGTGTTAGACTCATTCATGAACCAGACACACCATCGGGGATTTGCATTCATTGAACGTCACAGTTGCAACTCGCGTTGGCTCCTCAGCCGGAAGCTTCTGGAATTATTGTAATTTTTTCCAGGCACCTTCAAGTGTGCTCGCAGTGCGTTGCGCCGTCTGAATTACAAACAGTTCTAATCGAAGTATTCAAAAATAATCGATTACCGAAATCTTACTATGCGTCTGTTTCGGTGCACAAGCAAAAATACTCGTGGGATTCAGCTAGCTGCGACGCTGCACGAAGATCTGCACTGGGTAGACGATTTTTGTTGCAACTGTTCGATGCAATGCCATTTGGGACTGTTTTTTTTTTCCCTCTCTAGCCTACATACACCGTACGTATTAGAATTGGGGGAGGGGTGAGGGGGGGAAGTGGTCGAAAAAAGCAAACAACAGACGCGTGATTCCGATTGCAAAAGCGTGTTCGATCGAGCGTCGAGAGATCCAGCGGGGAATCAATCTTCCATGTATCCGGCAGAGTGTCCGGTTCGAGTACCTATACACGTGCACGTACACGAACGACTCTTCTGCCGCGCTATACGTGCAGCCCCGCTGTGTTGTTCGATCCCGAACGTTCAATCGGCCGAAACTGTTTCGATTTTCGGAGTCCCGTCGGCCGAATCTCCGCGGCGACCGGGGAACTGCATTTTTCGTTAATGCCGATCGGGATAGGGCCGCGCGACCGGGTTCCGCATCGCGCATACGACCGAGAAAAGTTACGCGGGTGATCGCGGCCTGGGCGGCGATGAATTTATTAGCCAGCGAGCGAAACCGGCACCGGGTCGACGCTGTACATTCCGGCAGATGCACGGAGGCGCGGGCACGGAGCCGAGCTACCGATTCGAGATTGGAAGTGACAACGACAAATTGGCTTGTCAAGCGGTCGGTACGCAAATAGGCCTGGACTCTCGCGCGGATTCCCACCAAAGCGACAAAACTCTCTGGGATTTTCGAATAGTACAGTATGCAACTGTATCGGTTACGGATGGCGGAGCCACGCGTCCGCGCGAACGATGCCGTGCCCCCGGTGCGCGATTTTTACTCTCGATTATATATATATACGGTGGAAACCATTCCGCACGCATTGTCGCGACGAATAGAGCGCGATAACATCCGTACACAGTATCTGTATTGGCAGTGTCGACGAGAGATTCACATGTTAACTGGTGAGCGGGCAGGCTATTGACCGTGGCGGACAGCCAGAACCCCGTGTTCACGGTCTGCTACCGCGTGCCTCGCTTTATTTTTTTGATTTTTTTTTTCTTCGCTCTGTATAATTCTCTCACTCTTCGAAACCTATTCACGCGACAGGTATAAGTGGATTGCTCAGAGTCGTGCGAATAAAAGTGAAAACTAAAAATTACCGGGCTCCAATGAACTTTGAAGCTAAAAGTTGGATACTGAAATGTTAACTATCCGATTGCGGGAAAGGCGGAACAAAACCGATACGTCGATACTGACCGCTGTGTTAGCGTATTCACGGATCTTAGCTCTTGCCACTCGAACTGAAATCCGTGGCCTCCGTCGTTGCTCTGCTATTTGAGCAAGTCCGTGATTAAGGAGATGGCTTGCACTGCAGCGCGCTCACCGAGGCTGTGCCCGAGCTTTCTGTACAGCCGGGTGTTCGATCGTCACGGCATTTTGGAGTGGATCCAAGTTATATTCGAAGACGGATAAGTGGTTGTCCCTTTATTTATTGCGACGGGCAGCCGTTCCGTCGAGTCACTCGGCGACTCGGGACCAACGTGGAGGACTATCCATCCTAGCCCCGGAGTTCTTTCTCGATTTCTCGTTTTCTCTTGCCAGCCTCTCTAGCTCCACGTTCTCCCTTGGCTTTCACGATTCTTCCTTTCCGAACTACGCTGCCGATGTCGGAGACGCATCTTCACGTGGCCGGCATTCGTCAGTCTTGTCGTCGATGCAACCCCCTGGAACAGCCTTTTCGCACTCGAGTGTTTCGTCGTGTCTCGTGAAACTCCACAGCCCCAGATCTTTTTACTCCGTGGACTCTTGTCTCTCGTTTACGGGGCCAACGTGGAATCCTCGAGCCCGTGGCTTTGATGCAACGCTAACAGATGTTGCACTCTCCTTTAACAGACACGCAAGAGCGCATACTTCGTCTCGCTTAGCTCTACGGGTCTTCGCGCTTTTTTGGAACTTTCCACAGATTTCTCGAGTGGGGCTAGAATGACCACTTCAGATAACGAAATCGAGATATTCATCGACATTTTTGAGAGGGGAAAATTCATTGGTATCGAGGATTTTTTGAAATATGTGGCATGGAAAAAATAAATTTGTTGGGCACACTTACAGTGAGATAAGTGAGATACTGATTAGATACAGTGAGATACAGATGAGATCGACATAATATTATGTCGATCAATTTTGATTTTATGTATTCATACATAAAGAAATTTGGTCAACGAGATTTTTAGTTTTAATTCACGAAATTCTGTTTTATCCACGAAATTCTTAGCCGAACACATACAAATTTGCCAGCCCGCCGTCTGAAAAAATTACGATATGGCTTGGGTAAAAATTACTACGGACCCTGTGAAAATTTCACATATCGCTAGGGTGGCGCTAGTGTGCCAGGTTGCCTGGTCAAAATGTATCATATAATCAAGATTTTCTCGAAACGTCTCGGGTCCACCCTACCCATGTGTGGGGTTCTTCCAGGGTTAATTGAAATATTATCCTCATAAGCCGCGAGCTGTCCGGCATGATACACAATTTCATTAATTCATTCATTTACGGAGTTCTCATACATTCGCTAGTGCCTCACCGTTGGTACGTATAAAATAATTAAACCAGAATTATATTTTGCCTTTAATATCGCGGGCTCGCGAACACTCTTCCGGTGTTCCGGCTGAATACCCCGTTCAGAGCACTGCAAGATCGCTTTCGCATTCACAAAAAACTCCGCCCCCCCACCCCCGTCGGTCCGTGCTTGGTGCGCATCAACGTTAATGCCAAAAATGAAGTTCGCTGAGCCGTTTTCACGGTCCACGAGAAAATATGCCCGGAATTATTGCAGGTAAACGCAACTCACACAGTAAAAAAACGGCGAAGTATCATAACGAGGGAGAATTGAAATTATTCAATCTACGTGGGTTCCGGATGCCGCGTAATTATTTTGGCTCTACCTGTTATACAATTTTGCACGTGTATAATGATACACCGTTGACTCGTACTATTCGTGAAACGACGTTAATTCCGGCATGAGCGAGATTTCTGCTGGACATTAAAACATTTGATCGACGCGTAGGACTCTGATTTTTAACTCGTAATGTATACATTTTTTTTGCTGCAACAACGAGGGATGTCGAACACGATAAATTTGCCGCATAATTTGCGCATTGACCATGCTTCATACGAATCATTAAAACCTTTTTAATGGTCGCGCTCGACCGTCCATACGTGCGTACGAAGTTGCGCGGAAATATAGTAATTGCCTCTATCGGAAATAAATTGAACGTGGAATGGAGCCGTTTGCCTGGGAATGCCGTGAAGCAGAGGTGGAATACACGCACGAGAGTACCATCGACAGTATTACCGGCATAGGTGGGCACGAGAGCGGGGACTATATCCAGGATACCGGGAATCGCTAACGGGAGCGAAAGGGAAGCAGGCATCAGCGGCATAGCGGAGACTTGGCAGCGTGACGAGCTCGCTTCGCTCAGTGTAGGGCTTAACCGGAAATGGACCGACTGGTCAAACAATTGGAAACTTCCCTCCGTAAATAACCGGAAGTACGACAAAAATATATCCAGCGAACCACGTGAGCGGCCCGGCCGCGATCATCTCTCGCCGGGGCTACCGGTTGGGAAACCTTGCGGTACAGCGGAGCTGACCGCTTTTGTGAGGCTTGATTAATTCGACGGTAAATATGTGAGTGGGGAATTAACTCGTAACTCGTCGATGCGGGACTATCGATCCTCGACATCCAGCGGAGTCGGAGCCGTTTCACCGCGTGCAACTCGATTTGCCGTATGACGACGAACCGGGCTCCTCTGTGTTGGCAGGTTAGCGGGCGCGTGGGACGATAAAGTTGCCTGGTGCACGCCACGATCAATTATCGCGCTATTATAATTCGCATGTAACTACGCGCAACCAACTATCGCCGGTATACACCACGAGTTTAGACTCCAAGGACCTTGTTAACTTTTTCTCGGACTATTTTTAAACATCTATTTTTTTCCCATTGACCTTTTGTAATTCAGAGGAAAATTCCGGAGGCCTCGCTTCACGGTGGAAACGTGTCGGCCTCACTTTGCGCGTGAGATCGATATGGAGTGACTACGGTCACGAATAGATCTACAATAATAGACGCACCTGCTGACACTTTTATGAGACAATAAATAATGAATAACATGAGTTAAGCATTGTAATTGAACTTTTTATTCGGGTCGTGAATCGACGTAGTTCTACGTCATTATCCCCGCTTGTAACTCTGTAACACGGCGCATGCTCTAATCTTGGGCTCTCTACTCAGGTTTGAGTTATAAACCTATGATTTAGTCTAGGTAATGAAATATCTGCATTATACTATTGCTCTCTGCACTGCATGGTACTTGGGGGATTCGTCCCAGTACCCGATAAAATATCTAACTATCTATCATTACCCGCGGCGCTTAGACAATAAGTGCGCGATTAACACGCACTTATTATTTAGGGCGTACTTAACCGACGCATGTGAATGTAAGGCAATGCGGAGCGCGTAGCCTTACACGAAGCAACAGCGATAACGATACCGGAACAGATCGTCCCGAGACCCGTAATAAACAAGACGTTTACCATAATTTCTGTTGCAATGAAATGACTCGTACACGTTCCTTATAAAAAAAAGATAAAGTTCACAAGATTATTTAGCTTTCTCTCGGTCTCTCACACATCGACGATTCCGAAAGTTGCATCTTATTTTTCTGGTCGAAAACGATGCAGTTTCCGCGGAATCGTCGTTCGATATTTCGCACTCGAAAGCCCAGCTTCATAGACCTCCGATATACCGGTAAGCTGAAGCGGGGAGTGGGTTGCGTAATCTGGTCCCGGATGCTGTGGAGTGCGGCGCCTGAGGCTTGTTGATTCTTTATTTTTGGTCCCGTGTCTGTACGTGCCCGGTGTCCACAGCCCTGGACATCGCGCCAGGACTCTTGAAAGACTCCGAGTCCGGCTGTGGCTCCTTTCGTTAATTGAAAATCACGACGACCTACGTGAGTGGCTTCCCAAAATTCGGAGATTCGATTTCACCGTTGCTTTACTCTGTGCTCTGCTCTTTCGCAGTTTTGTTGTGCTTCTCTTACGACGGTCCACACCGTTAACTGTCGCCTCGGCCACAGCCTTGTTCCTCACTCGCAGCTGAAGTCCCAACGCGTCCGAGACGGTGCTAGCCGGTAACGAACCTCAACGGTGGTCTCGTCGCTTTTTCCGTAAACCCTCGACGAACAAAGAGCAAAGAGACCCGTGCCAGACTGATATTTCACGCTCTCAAAAGCGTGGCACTCATAGTTTTCGAAATACTTGCGGTTTCAATTGGAAGCGTCGGTTGTAACATTTGTTAACAATAAAACCGTGGTTGTATTATACAATAGATATATTGTAACGAATATCGTACGCCCGATACGGTAGACGATTTATCGATCCATGAGCGGCCAAGACTCATGACGAACTGCTCGAACAGCCTGACATTTGGCGGACGAACAAACGATCGTCTTGACGGCGATCGTAAATTGTATCGGCGGTCTCTTCCGGGACTTTAACACGAACAGACGTATTGATGGTTATGTAACGATTACGATTTCCTATTCGTGCCAATGAACATTCCGCCTATAGTTCTTTTTATAATCCGTGTCCCTTTTTATTTCGCTCGGTCGTTGCAATATAAATGGGGCATTCCCTACCATTTCGACCCTTCACATCTTCGATTGCCTCCACGATTTTTTATGTACCTGAACTAAGTGTCAAATGCACGCAAATTTTTTATTAGAATTTAAACAAAAAAATTTGACAATTATTTAGGATTACAAAAATGAACCTATTGATCGCCACAATTGAAAAATCCGAAATAATTTTAAAAAATACAAGGCGACGCACGCCGACTCGAATCTTAGAAATGTTTATGTATGACAAAAGATTTTTCAGAATTTTTCAGATTTTGAAATTTTCGCGATCAATAAGTTTACTTTTTCAATAATAAATAATGATAAATATTTTTTTCATCTAATAAAAAACCCAAGTGCTTTTGAGAGTTAGTTCAGTCATATAATAAACCGAGGACCCAATCCAAGCTGTGAAGGGTTAACCCAGGTCGAAATGGTATGAAACGCCCCGTATGTACTAGGAGGTTTTTTCGACTCGCGTCGAACCTCTGTGAGTGCCTGCGAGACAGCCAAAGTACACACACCAAACTTTTGTGTATGCATATGACTGTAATAAAAGCGGTCAAGCCGATTGCGCCACAAGTATTATAACGAGAGAGAACAGTTATTCCGGTTGAGGGATGAGTTAATGGACACGCTCGAGGAGAATGGGAGAGGCCAGAGACCAGAGTTATACCGTCGGGAGCAGAGTAACTATTTTGCTGACACGTCGAGAACTCGCAGTGGAGAACCCTCCCTCTTGCGCACCTCCACAGAATGTATATCGCACGGTCGCGGTCCCGCGACCCGGCGGCACACGAATGTGCCTGAGAATACTCGACTATGCACCTGCTGGAATATAATCCAAAAGTCAGGGCGAAAGTCCGGTGGACCGAAAGCTATGCTCACGGCGAAACCGTCTCTGGGGACATTTACATATTTCCCCAAGATCGAGTTCGGGGTTAAAGGGCGTTTCGCCATTCCGTATCATTTTTCACGAAAGGATGAAGAGCCAACTTGCTCCAACTTTTTCTCGACTACATTCTACGCTGCGCGCGGGGCATGACACGGAGAGAGAGAGAGAGAAAAAAAATGTGTACATGTCAACGTTGAGCACTTTGCAAAATTCTAAACTGAATTCCATTTCCCAGCGGGTGGAGAGAATTTTTTGCGATAGGTAATACTCTCCGTATTGCACGAACACTCTCGACGCCGCCGAGCGCACGGGGTAAAACTTGTTAGGCCGTGCGCCTGTTGCAGGCGGAAAATTCTTTCATAGCCGACGTTCGCTCGTTATCCTTACAGTTTGGCTAATTCAACGAGCGAAGTAGCGAAAAGGGCCTTCCCTCTTCTCCTCCTCATCCACCCCGGCGTGACCTGATTTCTCCCCGAGAATCTGTCCGTTCTCGGGTGTGGGCACCCCTCATCCTCCAACGCTGCGCCGCAAACTATACCGCATGCGCAATCTCCGGATTATAACAGACTCAAAAAATAAAAACTCGCATCCCTCGACCATCCGACGAATTTGCCTCGGGAGACTGCAATACACTCTCCACTCTCTGCCGAGTCGAAAGTTATATTACACCACGTTGACTCTTGGGTCCTCTTTTATTATGTACTTAGGGTCTGAATGACCCCGAGTTTGTGTCGAGAGTGATGGAACCTCACCGCCGACTCGACAAATTTTTTTGCCTCTTTCGCGTCAACGCTCGTGAACACCGACAGTCTTCGCTTACCTTCGCCGTTCCTCTCGTCTTTGTTTTGTTAATTTTTTTGCGGAAAAAGAGTAGCGCAGGTGACGCGAGAGAGGTGCCGTTTTTGTTCCCATACAGGACGAAGGGTGGTTACACGGATATTACACAGTGACCGAGAAAGTTCTTTCCTCGGTTTCTTTGCGTTCGCCACGAGCGCCAGTCGAGGGACTCGTCCGACGGGATCCGAAGGGATGGCCCTGGTTATTTCTCGGCTCGAGGAGGGCTCAGCGGAATCTTCTTTCCGCTGCGTCACCGCCACGGCTTAGGTCAGGTCCGGAAGTGGCCGCACCGGTTGACCCGATAAACAGGAACGTATTCAGGAAATTCGCCCGATAAAGCGAAGTCACGTTGGCGCGACAATGGCACCGATATATCTGCACATGGAGAATCCGATCGGATTTTACGGAGTATCGGCGAAATCGAAGAAACTGTATTCGCTAAAAAACGAGAGAACGAAAGATTTTTTTTCTCGGGCGACCTCGTTTCCGCGTGTGTTCCGAGGAAGCTCAGTTCCTCCGAGGGCGGAGGTCAGCTGTACTGCCCACACGATACATCGGTACAAATAACCACGCCGTATTCTCCTTTTCTCTCGCCCGTTGGCACATCTGTTTCGGATCACGTCTTTCCGACGGACAAACTGGCCGACTCTCCGCCTCTTCTTCGCGTCTCTGAAAAGCGAGAGTCATCGCGTTAGCGCTGAGTAATAGAAGTAGCGCGCGCGCTCCGTAAGGCGAGAGTCGAACGGATACAACCAATTTGTATCGAGACAAAAAACTTTCGGTGGAGCAATATTTCAATGGGCACACGAACGGTTGTCGGTAATTTAAACCGGACACCTACGAATTTGTCGGAAATCGAATACCCAGTTTTGAGCCAGACGACCTTAATTTAACATAAACTCCGAAACCGTGCGTACCCGAAGGTACGCCCCGCGACTAGAGAGGCATCCGTAATTGGTATCCGTCTTGACCGGCACGTGCCAGTAAAGCCCTCTCATTCCAGCCTTCTCATTTCCCTACCTCACTGCGCTCTCAATTTTCCGAAGCCCTTCGCCATCGAATCCCTCGCTGGCAATCAAAAGTTTCGCCGCGTTTCCCCGCCGGTCGGTATATTGGCTTTTGGAACAATACCGATCTATCTAATTCGCCGGAATATGTACCTTAGCTCTTCGCAGTAAACACCGGGGACGGACCCTTCAAGCCCTGCCCGTTATGTGGCATTAGCGCTAATTAAATCTCAAATTGCGTATTTCACAGACGACCCGGAGTTACCCCACTTGTCTCGCAGGTCTGGCTCACGTCTCCTCGCGGACGGCCCGCGCTCCCGGTGTCGTCGAATATCAAAGAAAGATTCGCGCTTGACACCCGAGAGGCCCTCGGGCACCCTTCATCCTCGGCCGTGTGCCCTCCTTCCAGCTCCTTCCTCGACCCCCGCGAGGCTCGCTCGCCCATCGCTCACGGCCGATCGAATTTAATTATCTTAACTCGCATGCGAACCGATTTCGCTGGCTCACGTTCAATCCCTCGGTTTCCTCGCTGCAACCTGGCGTCACGATACAAGAGCCACGCAGCCACTTCCGCGTACCTGTCAGTCTGTCCGAGCGGCGCACGCACAGCCTTCAACATTGCGATTACGAGAAGCCGAGAACAGAGGTAGCGACGTTTAATCGGACCGTAATGGCTGGACGAAACGATTTACTCCTTACAGGGAAGTGATATACGGAGGCGCGCGTCATTATTCAATATGGCCTCGATTGAAGAGTTGCTTCGTGGGCCCAAAAATAAGAAACCCTTAAGGAAAACCCCTGAGAATTATACATTTTCACGTCGCTTCCTGGTCATTTTATTTTATTTTTTTTCTAAAGCTTCTCTCCCAGGAAAGGATCTTCAGGATTTCGCTGACGAGCAGTGTCCGAGTAATCGTGTTGTGTCTCCAAAGTATTTCGCGAACAAGTATAACGAGGTTTCGGAACGCTGCGTGTATAGCGAGGACAATGAAGCCAACACAGCGCGGCGTTCACCGTATCTATCGTCCGGAATTGCTGAGCAAGAGTTCTTAGCAGGGTAATCTCGACTTTCCGGATCGAACCCCGGTGTCCCTTGCGGCCGGCGTTTAGGAATGATCGGAGGGATGTAAATATGTATAAGAGAGCATGTGTATACACCACGACCGGTCCATACGCATGGATCCCGGCATGGATTTACAGATGTCAACTGTTTTTGTAGTGGCAGCTGCACAGGGCGGAACGTGCCGCAGGATCGGGGGTCCCCCCGATTCGTCGTGTGCACACTGGAATAGGAGGGCACCGCGTTTCGCGCACGAACCTTTAACGCATCCATACTAAGCTCTCCTTTCCGACCTACCGACACAGCTATCGAGTTACCGTATAAATACCTCATATCCCCGGAGTCCAACGCAGACTCTCTCTTTCTACGTCGTCGATTAGATTCATGGATGATATTGTACACCCATATACTACGGCTAATATGCTTTACCGTTGGTACACTGAACCATCGGTGTATGGATGGGTGTACGCCCATAGGATCGTAATAGCCATTTCGGACGACACACGTTCCCTGAGTCCCCTACGGATTGATTGCAACGATCCGTTTTCGTTTAATTCGACGAAAGTGCCTTCGATCGTCCGACACGATTATCAATCTCTAATATCTTTGATATCAGACGATGTATTAAACTGCACTCAACCGATTTGGCCGGTCACGTTGGGGGATAAGTGAAAACGATCAAATATTCATTATACATGGAAGAGGGTTTGTTCTTGTCTCTCACTGCGCTCTGCGTCGGTGGCTCTTTCAACTTGTTTCGTTCATTTCCTTTCGCAATTTCAGCTCGCTGATAGTCCTCCCCCCCCCCCCCCCCCCCCTCCCCTCCCTCAGCCCGCCGCTTTCCTGCTGCTACAGCATAAGAATGAAATTAGCATCTTGGGATAGCGGTACCCGAGGCGAGATAGACTCGATCGAATGGATTGCATTCGTGAAACTTCTCACGTAGAAGACGTTGCTATGGATTCGGGGCATAAACGGACTACGTGGCACGGCGCAATTTCCCTCTCGTTTCCTGGCACTCGACTGCCGTCCAGCTTACTCTCGACGGGACGATACTCCCGTAGACGGCTTCGCGCATTCGAGATGGTCAGCCCAACAGGTGAAAGAATTCTTTCGATTTGGCGAGTAACGGCGTCAAATAAAGTTTTTAGGATAAACCGCGTACGTGATCCTTTCATTTTCTCGAATTTCATGGCGAAATGGTTCGATGTTTTTTTTTTTATTACGGAAAGTATTTTTTCCTTCTGATTGCACATACAGAAAGCTTTGTTTTGGTGAAAAAAATTTTTTTCAACATTTTAATGAAAACATGTTCAGAATGTTTTGTTTTGTCGTTATGAAAATACACGCTAGTTTGTCCGAAAATTCTCCCCTTCTGCGAGTCTTCGGTCTCTCTCTCTCTCTCTCTCTCTCTCTCTCTCTCTCTCTCTCGGTTCCCATTGTCGGCTTATCGGATGCCCCGTAAATCTGTTTTCATACGAAGTTTGGATACAATGTACCATTGTACTGCCTGGGAGAGGAAGAGCGTAGCGCCGGGGTGCGGTATACAGTCGCATTATACTGCCTGTGTATATTTCTATTCAACGTGATACTAATGGGCGAGCGCGCGGGACAATATACAAATAACGGTGCGTAACAGATCTCGCCCTCTCGCACTAATTACCTGCAAGACGCAGAAACCGGGGGATGGGTACGGGGTAGGGTAGCTAGCGCCTCGTACGCACAGCCACGAAGGGAGATCGTATAAATGTTCATTTCCATATAAAATTGAAAGGAAAGCATTACATTTTTCATATGGAAAACCGATACATTCTTGCCGTTCTGCTTCTGTCAATGATATTTTTAAGAAATATTCTAACTCTCTTATGACACACGATCGACAATCGGATATATGCCCTCCAGCGCGAAAAGTGTCTGCATGTAATCCATTTTTAATCAAGGCATTCCAATTTTATCCGTATGCCTAGTTGTGCGTTATCTCGGCCATTAGTAGTAAGTGTGTGTATTATCGATACATACAATGATTTAACGACCTGTTCACATATTAGACATTTATGCATTAATATATACATATATATATTGTCAAGGGGCCATCGACCGGAGTCCTTCGGTCCATCTCTGCCATTATTATCGCTTCTTATTTATTATCTCTGCATTAACACGTATACACTCTTACTCTTGCTACTGGCATTTTTTTTACCGGCGATGTCTGACTCTTCTCGAAACCGAGTAATGAAACGTCAGCTTTGCGAAGAATCGCGAAACGCAAAAGCCGCGTGTCTCCCCTTGATGAATCTTCGGCGCATAGTGCAGCGCGCGCAAGCACAATTGGCTTCGGAGAACAATGAACTTGACGGGGCGCAGTGTGCCGCCTGGCAAGGTGCAGCTCCGGCCTGCAGTCCCGTTTTTGCGAATGGTCTCATCGTTTTGCCAGGCCCACATGGCGCGCGTTACATATCGTATGTTATACGATTGGCCTTCGGCCATCTGCGTATGCGAAATGGTAATGCTATCGCGCTTGCTCGCTCGCGAGGACTTATCTCGGTGCAGCATCGACCGAGCGCAGAGAAACAAAAGGCCGAGCGAGCGGTGATTAATAAACAAAGCCAGCGGGAGTCGACGAAGTTAACCGGCTGCGCGCCCACTAGCGCGAGGCGCTATAAATTTGTAATTGATCCAGCGAGTGCAACGAGCGATTCCGGCCGGATTAAAGGTCGTATTACCAGCCGCTCAACGACGAATAGATTACTCGAAATACATCGACCCCCGTGCATCGATGCTTGTTATACGCGCATTATACCTATCACTCGTTAAAATTGCTTTATTGGAAAGATCGACGTACCGCACTGATTCAATCGTTTCACCATCCGTCCCCGATTGCTCATTGGAAACTTCATTGTCGACCAAAATACAACGACTTTCGATCGAATTGAGTCGCACATCGATGAACCGCGGGCGCGAACGGGGCAAAACCGCCGTCCATTTCAGAGGATACATTTTTTTTGTCTCCTCTCGAAAATAAATTGATGAAAAATAGATTGACCGGAGATTCCGATAACTCGGACTGCAAGGAGACGAAGTCTGACTCAGTGTACACAGTAAAAATAATTTCGTAAAATCGGAGTACGTCGTTTCGCAAAAATAGTTTTGTTAAATAAGTGAGAAACTCGTTTGTTCGTATTTGAATATACAAATCTGCCCTTTTTTTCCCGTGTCATTGACAATTTTAATTTGCACCTTTTTTTTAAACTAGAGCCGGACCGTGCGATCGGAAAATAAAGAAACAAAAAATTCTGAACCTTCGTGGACAACAAGTTGTTGTGAAAAGTACCAACGTTGTACAGTTCAGAGATGCACAGGGATAATCGACTGGAGGACTGAGATGGAAGAGCGTTTATCGCATTACAGGATCCATTGTCGCGGCGTAACAAATCGCAGTCTCGAGACTGCCTAATCAGGAGTCCATTCAGAGGGGTCTCACTCCCGAGGCCGTTGTGCGATACACCCGAATCGAGTGTCCTTTGTCCGGGGTGCATCATTAAAACCGCGTTTAAAGAGGCTGCGGTGAAATTTTTCGAAAAGGACCCGCGGTCGGTGCACCGCTCCGCCACAGCCGGACAATCGGCGAGTCCGCGCCGGTGTTCGGTCGGCCGGTTCGGACTTTCGCCATTCGGTTCTGTTGCCGGCAGAAGCAGAAGCTCCATGCTCACAATGAACCCCCATAAAAGTCGTCGAACGAGGGTGCAGTCTCCGCCCGGTGGCGCGTCGCGCCGTGGATTTTCTATGGATAAACGCGCCTCACCGAAATACGGAGTCCCCTCGCACGCGCTGGATTAGTAGACTCCGTGACAAGCGGGCTCCGGAGTGCATACGTCAGACTTATGCGGTGGTCCACGCTCTCGAGTGTACGCCGGAGAAGAGGAAGAACTCTCGGGACTCGGGGCAAAGGAGGACGGAAACGCGTGTAAACCATGATGATGCCCCGGACGTCTCTCGTCCCTAATAAATCACTCTCGCATTAGGTGCGGGTAATACGTGGAAGAGCGATACCATCGGGAGGGACATGTCTACGCGTTTCTTTCTTTCCTCGAAATAAAAAACTAGCGACCAAGTTGCGTACACATGAATTTATAGAAAACATCGTCCATTCGGTTTTAATCGAGTGACAAAAGAAAACAGATTATTAAATCTTGGTTCGAGCGTCGGGCGATCCATGAATCAGCGTTACTTCGTCGGGCATTCGAGATCATCGGGGCTACAGAGGACCGACGGGTTTTGACTCTCCGTACGGATTTCGTACCGGTGATGCGCGTGCACGGATAAATTGATTGTCCGTATCGGAGTTTAATGGGGAGAGAACAGTGGGGGGAGGGGGGCAAAGATTGAAAAGATTGCTTTACACATAATAAAAGCGCGCGCTTACCATGACTATTCGATTGATCGTAAATAACTGTGGAATCACGAGGGCGAAACGGTTTACAATGGCTAAAGGCACACGGGCGCACGGTTTGACTGTGTACTGTGCGCACTATGTGATACGATAACCAGCCACACGCGTTACCCTTCGATGTGCTCCGTTAACGCTGACAGCGAGAGGAGACGAACGAGCGACTCTCCACCCACCGTCGCGCTGAGAAAAGAGTTCGTTTAATGCTAACAAATCCTTTGTTTGATATGGCAAAATAAATGTTTTGTTAACGTTATGAAATTTTTGACCACACAAATGAATTTTTTTTTTTATGACCGGATAACATAACATTTGGATTGCGGATGTGTCAATTTTATTTTGTTTGGCATAACTAAAATTTGTTGACATTAAATTGATACTTATTTTGCCATATCCAATAAAAGATTTGTGAACATTGTATAATATCTTTTTCTCGGTGCGCAAATAATTTACAACGCAATCGAAATTAATTATCTGTGATTCAAAAAATCGTAAAAAACAATGTAAAAAAAATCAAAAGTAAAATAAATAAATGATGGACTTACTGCTTCGATGTTTCCTCCGAACTGCCGATGCAATATTTTACTGGAGTTGACTCAAAGTGAATTGTAATGCTGCTGCGAGTCCGTAAATATTTTGGTCGCTACAAAAAAAAATTAAAATTTCAGCGCACTGCCGATCGATCGTGAACCCGAGCTAGTACATTTAATTTGAAATGAATATGTCGGACGAAAATTAATTGTATAGCAAATAAATACTTCAAGGTTAATCGATGCATTTTTTCTGATTCTGCTTACCAAATTTTCTTTTGTATTATTTTTGCTGTACGAAAAGCTCGACTTCGTTGAAATACACGCCGTGGACTTTACTCGAACAATTTACTGATTCGGAATGTATCTCGACTTTCGTTTGCAGCCTTCTGCACAAGACAGGATGAATTTTCACGGTTGAATTAAATTCCTCGGTGGGGCGCTCGACAACCAGCGGAACGACAACGAAAATATGGCGACGAATTTTTCACAACAAATTATGCATCGTCCGATTTGGGTGCACTATTGACGTTCCATACTGTACGATCACATCGCGAGACAAAGAAAATTCAGTACCGCTTAGTAGAACGACAGGCACGGCATTCGTTGCAACGGGGGAAAAAAATGTATAACAGAAAAGGACACGACGTCGCGTAAACACTGGGGGTCACACGGGCTCAACCTCCCGTAAGGCGAAGGCACCAATGCTCGGACGGTCGAGCTAAAGTAAAACACATTCTCTGGCCCTTTGTCTCGCTCTACTGCAAAACCAATGTCGCGATCTCTCTCACACTCCCGGCCCCGTCACGTGACTTTCACTTCACCTCGAGAGCATCCCCAGATACCGGCGGTTATTAATTGGCCAAAAATTCGAGGATTAGCCAAAAATTCAAAAATTCAAAGACTTTAAAAAACTGGAAAAATTTATGCGTATTCAGAAAAATAAACGAATCATTTTGATTTTCAAAAAAGTTAGGTTTCCGGAAGATTTGTTGAACAATTTTATTTGTCATCAATTTGTTAATAACATTTTGGAATTATTATTGTGCAAGATTAATCTTTTTAGCACGTTTAATATGCTTGATTTTTTTGAGAATTTAACCATAGAGATACCGTCGAGAAGTGTTTGCGATTCCCTTTAATTTCTCTGAAACTTATTCGAAGTGAACACTATTCGCGAGGACTACATTAAACACCAGGAACACACTGAGCTAAAACGAAAGCCCGAAAAATACACAAGTTTCATATCTATCGCGCTCAACCGCAACCTTACGTGACTCGTTCTCAGTCCCATTCTCGTATACGCGCGGAAAAACAATGAGACAACCCGAAAACTCCACTGTGTCGATTCCGCAAATGGCGGTTACGCGCGAGTTTGAACTTCGAGCCTTATATGGGCATGACGGCCGTTTGATTGTTTCTCCACCGTCCCGAAAAGTACGCACGTCAGCTGACCGTCGCGTTGTTCGTTAGGCTGTCAACACATCGGAATGATATTCAAATTTCGTCACGTAGTTTAATCGATTATTAAAAGTAGCCTGCATGTGCAAATTAATAATTTATAAGCTGAACAATATTTGTTTTCTACAAGTTTGACATTGTAACATTGACGATCGGAAATATGAGAGGTTTTTGATTACCGGTGGAACGTCCATGAAAATATGTTGATGAATTATTTAAGATTTTATTCCCGAATTTTTTCTGCTACTTACTCGTCGAACGGGTCGAGACGCGTCGGTCAGCTGACGCGAGTTCTCGGAACGAGAGAAAAAAATCGATACAACGTCGCAAGTCAAGATTCGTCGCTATGAGAAACACCTACATGGAGTGAGGGTTAAACGCACGGTTTATTTCGTTCGACGAATATACCCGTTTATATCGTCAGATTTCATCGACAGAATCGCGAAAAAAAACGTCGACGCGTATATAAAGATCGATACGTTGAAGGCCAAACGGGCAGCGACACGTCGGTCAGCTGACGCGAGTTCTCGGGTCGAGAGAAAGAATCGATACGACGTCGTGAGTCAAGATTCGTCGCCACGAGAAAAAGACACATTGTCGATGAACATTACGCGCACTGTTTATTTCGTTCAACGAATATTCCGATATTTATCGACAGATCTCATGGACTTAATCCCGAAAGAAACTCGACGCGAATATTTGACCGATGCTAAACAGCCGAACGAGTCGCGACGCGTCGATCAGTAGATGCGCGTAGTTGTTGGGCCGCCACCATGCCCGTATAAGGCTCGAAATTTTCATTCGCGTCCGGCGGCCATTTTGCAGAATCGACACACGGTGATCTCCGGGTCGCTTCATTGTTTTTCCGCGCGTGCACGAGAATAAGAATGAAAAAGAGCGATGTGAGGCTGCGATAGAACGCGATAGATATGAAACTTCGCGTATTAGTCGAGCTCCCGAGTCAGCTGAGTGCGTCCGCGATGTTTGTGCGATGTTTGAGCGTAGCGCAAGCGCTCTGGCGTCAGTCGTAACCGCGAGTGCCTACGCGTCGTAGTAGGCATTTTTTCCGTTAAGATAAATACCGTGTCTGTTGTTCTAGCGAGTGGTGCCGATTTCTCTTTGTCTCGCGATGCGATCGTACAGTGTTTAACGTGAGTGGTGAACCCGAATCGGATGGTGCACAATCTGAGGCCCGTTCAGAAACTTACTCTGAATCACAGAACGAGAAAGAGTGCTGCACTGGTGCGAATTTCAGAGGGGAAAGGTAGTATAGCGGGTATTATCTCTGAACGCGGCCCTGTTGTGAAAAGTTTCTGTGCGGAGACGAATATATTTACGGACTCGGAAGCAGCCTTGCAGTTTACTTCGCGCCAACTCCAGTGGAACATTGCATCGGGCGTTCGGAGGAAACATCGAAGTGGTAAGACGAACATAATTTATTTACTTATTAAAAAAAAAAAAAAATCATTAAATTACCAACTTAGTCGAAGAGCTGGGTGAATTTTGGTTCCGCTCGAGATTTTATTTACCCCTTAATGATACACCGTAGGATTATCCCTACCGCGGTGAATGCACGATCCGCTTTTAATTATTGCAATTAGTTTCAATATCACACATAGTATCGTGCCATGCTCAAGAGACGGAGGAGTTTCGCGTTATTTCTCGAGACCGATCTCGTCGCGCTGACTCGTGTAATTGTCGTGCACGCCGGACACCGGACTTAATTTACTACCGTGCTTCTCTCCTTCTTACTTATTTTTCTCGGCCGGGAGAACCGAGTGTCCATCCTGCTCGCACTCTCTCCCATCGCTTCACCGAAGCGACTCCGAACAGGCGTTAAATGCTCCGGTATAGATTAACTAATCATCGAGCTATTACACGCACATGCTAACTTATTATTCAAAGACTCGAACGTTCGTGGAACACGAGTGTATGATGGACGACTTTTCGTTTTTTTCTCTTCGAATACAAATCGATGTAGGTTTCAGCTGGTTTTCGATTTCGTGTTTGTTTTTCGCTCGGTACTCGGTGTGTCCGGGCTTATCGACACGGTGTATCTGAATACTCGTCGGCTACGTCGAAGCCTCTATGTCGCACGTTCACCCTGTTGCTGCTGCTTCTTCTCCGCGTGTTCCCCGGCAACTTTGTTTTCGTCGTCATTTTTTGATCGATTGACGGTTACAAAAAATGACCGTCACGGCACGTCTCTAATGCCGTAGCGACGAAGACGACGACCGCAGCGCCGGCAGAGGCGGTAGTGGCAGCACCGGAAAGGACAGCGGGACGCGGTTCTATGCGTCTCGCTGAAACTCGTAACGAGACTTTCGGTCCCAGCTGGCCGCCTCGACCAATTTTCAACTCCGTACAACGAACTCATTGATACGTATAGGTACTAGCAGTGTCTATATATATGGCCTCGTCGCTCGGGCGCTCGCGTTACTATCGTTTTTATTCATTCAATCACCCACCGACAGATGGATTTCACAAACGCAGTCGGGCAATATTAACGATATATCTCAGTAGTATTAGTAAAAGAAATTTTTTTCCATTGGTATGGATTTATACAGTTATCATTTTTTACTAGTGTTGTACGTAAAATAATGATACACTTTGGAGAAGGGCCATCGACCTGAGTCGTTCAGCTCGAGATATATTTTATTTACACGCAGGGATTTTATCTGCCATATTAATATTCAAATAATAATTTATAATAATGAGTATTATACATTTTTTTATTTTACTGTAAAATACAAAACACTATAATGATAATGTGATAATACGTATTGCTATTATTATTATCGTTATCAATTGATCGAAAGTACTTCCGTAATGCTGCAAAATAAAAACTAAGAATTCCAATCCGGTTTCCGACAAAAGTTAAACTCGGATAAAGGAATGCAAACATTTTCGATCGAATGGGTATTGTATTTTTTTTTTCTTTTTTTTTCGCCACGGCAATCAATCCTGGCAGGGTATTTAATCTGAATGGCGTAATCGATAAAGTTCGCATCGTACCAGTTTCGTAAAATATTATATCAAGCCTCGAGTTTCCCACGACTTCGTAACTGAAACATCAAGGATATAGGGGGAAGATGGGGAAGTAGCCATAAAGCGTGCGCCACGGAGTTTCGTAATAATTTGAAAAATGAGGCAGTTATGTTTTATTGGGGGATCCCTAATGATCGATACCGGCGGCGGAGTGACCTGCTTCCTATATATACACGCACTGTACTCTGTGTGAAAAGAGCAAGCTCGGCCCATACAGTCGCGGAGAGAGTAAACGATCGAACAGATGTGCCCTTAGCTCGTTCCCAGCGGCAAATGCACCAGAGCAGCATCAGCATCAATGAATAACGTTTCTGACACTCGCTTTTCCATGCACCGTTGGGAAGCGGGGCGAAGCCGAAGATCAATCCTTAAAAATTATTGCCGCCACTTTAGATTAAAATATCTTGATAATTTGAATTTTCACATTTTCTTGACTCTCTCATAGAGGAAATCAAAATAGTGCCGAAAAAAGGTCCATAAATTCGTTTCCCGTGCACTGCTGAAAAGCGGGGCGAAGTCGAAGATCAATCCTTAAAAATTATTGCCGCCACTTTAGATTAAAATATCTTGATAATTTGAATTTTCACATTTTCTTGACTCTCTCATAGAGAAAATCAAAATAGTGCCGAAAAAAGGTCCATAAATTCGTTTCTCCGTGCACTGCTGAAAAGAGGGGCGAAGTCGAAGATCAATCGTAAAAAGTTATTGACGACAATCTAGATTGAAATACCTTGAAAATTAGAATTTTAACATTTTCTTGGCTCATGGAGGACGCGACATTACTCCGGAAAAAAGGCCCACCGCTCGGCGCAGGAATAGTTTCAATCCGGCAGCATCGAAAGTGCTTGTCCCAGGAAGAAAATAAAAAAATAACAAATTAAAAACGATTACAATAAACCCTAATCGTCTGTGAAGAAATATTGAACATGACATAAAACGATTTTATTTTCCCGTGGTTTGTCCGACCCTAGTATTGTTATAGTGGCTCAATTGACAGTCCTCGAATAGGGTGGATTCAGTTCAACAATAAACACCGAAGTAACCCGTAACTGTGACCCACATCGTGGGTGATGTCAAATGCGCGCGCGTTCGCAATGCATCACGAAGCATAGATAAAATAGAAAAAAAAAAAATACCGACAGGTGATCGAGAGATCATCGTGGCTCTATAACTTACTACCGAAAGTACAATATCGTTTCGTCGCCGATGGTCGAGGGAAGACAAGAAGGCGGCGGTGTTTGGACACCCGTAGTCCCGGGTGAATGGAGAGCACAGTGTTCCAAGACCCGCCATCAATAAGCTCCTTACATCGGAGTCCCAACAGCAGAAGCAACAGTGGAACCAAACCCCGTCGGCAGTATCTATACAAGTGCTGAATGAAATTGTAAGAAAGAAACGTATATCCACTGTGGAACGCGGTTAGAATTTCCTCGGCGCAGGTTTTTCACACGATCGGTCGGACCGCCGACGATCGTAACCGAGAGTGTATCCAGCAGGCTCTCGCATTCTCCGAAATACGATGCCACCCGACGGCGAGGACGTGGTAAAAAAAAAAAAGAGGAAGAAAGTATATGAGAGTAAACAGAACGATATAAAAAGAAACGATCGCGGCGAGGTGTAACGTCGAAAAACGACAAGTAGCGTAAGGTTCTCGGACGGAGGAATGAGGGGCACATTCGCGGTTTCACGGAAGTTGCACGATAGAATAGCACCTGGCAGTTCGAGAGAGATCCAAGGGGGGTCGGAGGTTGCACGAGCGGCGAACGACGGCGACGGGGGTCGTTGCCGAGGAAAGGGGTGAACGCCGCTCTCGCCGCTGTACAGTCTTCCCTTCCTCATTCTTGCCGCTACCCGCCGTTGTAGCGGCGAGGCCGAAAGCGTCGACGGCGGAAGATGCCCATGGATTTTTGCCCGGTTTGAATACTAAACGTACGCGCCGCGAAACTTTCGAGACTACGCGTTCCCGCGGGGGAGTTAGAGACGCGCGGTGAGGGAGGACGACGAGGGCCCCCGACGACGACGTTACCCTCGAGGGGATTTAAGTTTTACTTCTGCAGCTCGGATTTGCCTGTTTAACCATCCCCGTAGTGAGGATAACGCTCGCGAGCTCCGCCGAAGCACTTCCGCCGCACGAGGAAGGTTCACCCTGGCTGCGCGAAAAAAAAAAAAACGAAAAAAACCCATCGAGGAAACGGTTTCGCTATTGAATCGGTCGATGGGATGGAACAGCGCGAAAACGTTTCGTTAAGAAGTCGCCGCAACAAAGTTTCCTGCCATAGATGATCCGACGAAGAGTCGAGGCTGTAGGTTCGTATCTCGGGGCAAAGTTCGTTGAAACGACAATTATTTGAAGTCCTTCCTCGACTCCTTCTCGACCGAGAGAGGGGGGCGTTTCGTCATTGAACTTCACATGGCGTGGGTATCCGTAGGCGCGGATAGCACGTAGGAGGATGCGCTATCCGTAGCCGCTGGTACACGGGGCAAAGTCAACTTTAATTCGTACAGAGGTTTCACTGTGTTATAGGATCGGCGAGTGCGATACGTAAACCGGGTGACGATAAGGTGCGCTTTCACGCTTGACGATTCATGAATATTCCACCTGGTAGCCCGGTACTCGGTACCTTGCCAGGCCAACAGTTAAAAGTACACACACCACAGCCGAGATAAGTCCGGCGATAGAGGCGAGGACGTACGACCGGCCGGGAATGCCGGCGCCGATTCTTTTACGGTCGCGGCAATCGAGGATAATTAATTTGATGCGTCGCTGATGCGTCGGCCGACGGTGTTATCCGTTCTAATATCATTTCGCTGCGATGGATACATTATAGCGCGCACCGTACTCGACGTAGCGCGAGCTGCAGTATGCAGAACGCTGATATAGATATAGCATAAAACAGTTTATAATGGACATACCGGTATGCATGTGGAAGAGCGACGGTCTCGCGCCACCCGATCGCCCGGTAACGCGACTCATACTGTTCGGGCTCCGACGCGCATAATTATTTACGGGCGAGCCGTGTGCGTCCGCTCGCGTGTACACGCCGCGCCACATGGATTAGATAAATGACCAGATGCCAGCAGCGGCGAGTCCGTCATAAGTGCAACAACCCGTGAAGCGCCACATTATAATGAGATCACAAAACAAAGCTGTTACAGACAACGAGACTCGCTCGCTGTTTCACTCGTCATCGAGCCCCGCGCGCGGACTTGAAAAATGAACGGTAGAACCCCGGATTGCGCAACCCGCTTACGACACTCGGGGAAGATCTCGATCGATGATAATCGACAATTTTCAATCGTTAATGAATTTTTTTTAAATTCCCCAACGGAAATGGCTCAGTTTCCAAAAGTGTACCATTTTTACAGTTTTTTTTTTTTTTTTTTTTATACATCAAGCTTGTTATCACTCGTTATCGAAGGCAAGAGGGCAAAGAGGAGGAGGAAAATGTTGCAGAAAAAAAGGAAAAAAAAATCTCAAGAGGATGAGAACCGATAGGTCGAATATCACGCGCCAGCAGGGTACTTCTTCTCGACAATGGCCATCCGTCGTGCTCCTGTCATTGGGTGGAAGAACGGTCGTCGGTCACAGGTTGAACCTGGATAGCCCGTGAGAGCAGAGGGACCGAGTGACCGCGTGAGCTCGAGAGACTAGCCAGAAAAGTAGGTAATGATTTACGACAACACTGGACCAGTTTCCCTCTCGAACGAAAAAATAACCCTCGAACTCCCCAGGCCCCGATTTTTTTACTTTTCTTTTTAATAAAACGAACACACGTGCAATCTCTTTGTGAACGAACGAGCTCGTCGTGAAACATCGAAGGCGACTGTTGTCGGGAGCGTTGTAGGACGGCAAATTAATGAGTTCAATTGTGCTCAGATCTCGAAACGAACTGCCGCTGTCCCGAGCAACCAGGACGATATTCATCGAAAAAGCTCCGTAACAAGTGAAATGACCGGCAATTCAAAAATCAACAGCATAACCCGTTGCTCCGGATCGCGAGCGTCAGGGCTATTGGTAAATTTGTCTCGAATCGTCCCATCGGCTTGTAGGACAATGCTGTATTTACGTAGGTATGCATGTAAGGCACAGTGTATAAAGTCGATAGGGAACGATTCCGTGGCGTGCAGTCGCCCGGTGCCGGCGGACCTTTGACCGTGCACAGTTTGACCCTTCGGCCAGGGGGGAGACACGGAAGAATCGGGCTCGCGCGCCGTCCGGCTCGCGGGATGAGAATCGAGGAGAGACGGCACACGGAACGGCCTCGAGCAATAATCGAATCGTGAGGTAAGAACACCGCGGAATAGGTCGTCGATTCGAAGATCGCAATGGCCGGGAACGAGCGACGGAGAGAAACGGCGAGAGGGACGGGAGGGACAGAAACTCCGGCATTCCTACTTTCCCGCAAGTTCTATCCTCGGTTACCCGAGCGGTAATGGTTACCTGTACGTGTATTTTATTTGCGTATTACGAGCGGACATTATTGTATCTCCTGCCGCGGTCAAGCTCGAACCGCCGAGTCGGAAAACACACGGGATACACGAACAGTTCCTCCTCATACAGCTGTTACCACCTATCTCTCTGGTTTCTCGCATCCGCATCCCGGTTTTCCCATCCGAGCCGTCGGCGCTGCGAGCTCGGCCCGATACACGATGGACCCGGGCGATGATGCATAAAAGGGAACCCCCGCGAGGCGCCGAGGCGCTCACACAGCGAGGGCGCGCACACCGTCGTGCGGCTGTGTCTGTGCGCCTCGTAGCGAGTTAAAGGAAGATAGAAAGGACGGACGAGTCGAGAGCAATAAAAAGAGCACAAACGCGTTTCAGTTTACCGCTTGATTAATATTCGTTCCGCTGTAACGCTGCTGCTGCTGCTGCTGCGCTCTCGGCGGCAAAGAGCGAGAGCCGAGAGATCGGGCGAGGTCGCCGAGCACCGGAACGCCCTGGAAGCGCAAAACAAACGAGTCCGCGTTATTAATTGATTTATAACGCGCCATCTTGCAGTACCGAGTGACCGGTAATCATTAATTACCGCGCTAATTACCCGAGTGTCGGGACAGGTAACTTGGTACAGTAAAGTTTTGTACTGTATAGTGAATAATATGAGGGAGATGTGTCCTGCCCGGCACACAGTGCAGTGCGACTGTGTACAGGAGAGTTCGGGAACCATTTTCACGACCGCTACTGTTTTATTCGTCTCTTTTATTTATTTTTTTTTCAATAATTGAATTTCGTTAATCATTCATTCGTTTAGTGTCAAAGTTTTTTTTTATACTTCTGACATGGGCAGGATTTGTCGTAAAACTACAATTGTGTGAGGGTGGAGCGATTCCCACTTCTCAAACGAGTACTACATTTTTTAAATCGCTTATATAAACTTGTACGCATCAATTGAGTATCGTGAATGGTTATTTGCGTTAAATTAAGGTCTTCAACTTTGTTTCAGTGTCAAACATCGAGTCCGCTCCGAGCGATCGAGTTCCGGAAGTGACCCCTTTCAGGATCAACCTTTCAGGGTAGGAGATTGAAACAGGTGAGTGAAAGTAATTCTGAATGATCCTGTACTCTCTACGCGCTCGTGAGACAAACGAGTCGGATAGTCGACGCGAAAAGCGCCGCGAGACGCCATCGGCCGATTAATTTTTTAGTCGTTCGATGATCGGCACATATACATCAAGTGTTTCGCTACTCGGGTATCCAATCACGAGAGTCCCGGGACGTTAATGAATCCGTTCTGGTCTATGGTGCTCGATCGAATGGCGTGTCGAACACGCAGCCACGGAAAATATATTACGTTTATTATAGATATATATACATCGGCGCTCGGAGACCCGGGGCTTCGAGATAGTCGATGAAATTGATTTACGACACGCTCTCGCGTCGTACCTAAGTTTAATTCGATGCAAAAGCTGTGGTGGCGCGGTGACGACGATACGAAAAAAAAATATAAAAAAAATAAGGGTATTCGCGAGCCCTTATCTTTGTTACACTACAACTTAAAATTCGGCCCAAGTGTCGTGATCCTTATACAAAAATGCAGGTCAAATCTACGAGTCCCGTTGAAAACTTTTATAGATACAGACGTAGAACGGCAAAATCAGGCTCGATCGTTTTGTTTCGATATGCGTAACGAGACGAGTCACGACCGATCTCGAAATCGCTTCACGGTTTTTTTAAAATCTGCCCGACCAGTATCACTGCCTGGCCGGTGCTCGCCCGCTCTCCCCAATCTCTGCATGCGATCCCGTCGCCCATTCAGACATTTGTACTCGTGCTCCAGTCGTGTATACCCCCGATTCTACGGCACCGTGCGGCGGGAGTCTGCCAAAAATGTCATCGAACCGCTGGAAGCACAGTGGCACATTCTTTCCAGCGGCATAGAAAGGACGGACGTTGCCGAAAAATGGAAATGAATGTCGAGGGAAAAAAGAAAAGTGTGCCAGCAGTTCGGAGCACTGGTGACGGAACCGGGCGCGGATAGTGTTCCACTGTGTACAGTCAAACTTTTTCGATAGCCCGTCTCTCGTAGGATCCCAGAATGGCACCGGCAGTTTGGCTACGTTGAACATCGGCGGGACAAACGATCCCGCAGGAAAAAAAGGAGCGGGGCGGTGAGGAATAAAAAACTACAAAAAAAAAAAAAAATAGCCCCTCCATAAAAACGCCGCGATATTCCTGGCATATCGCCCCGTCGTGCCCGTCGCAACTTCGAACTTTCAATTAATATTTGTTTTCGGTAGAGCAACTACAGACAATCAAAACAATAACTAGGGAGGATAATGGGGAAGCTGGGCATAACCGACGAGCCCCGGAACTCGTCGATCCTCCCAACAGGGAACAGGGTTCTGGTGGGTTGCTGTTGCTGCACGGGACGATAGGAATGCGTTATCATCGGATATCAGCATTGCAAATACGGGAGTCGCGCACACGCGAGCTGCAACGGGCTCTTCCCTGCGCCCGCTGGACCCTGCGCTACAGCTTGGCCGTCCGCTACGTTTGCGCTAGACCGAATGAAAACAATAAGTGAATGCCAATGCTAATGCACCGAGGGGGGGGAGGGGGCCCGTGATGTGCAGGGGAAAATATGCAACGTGCAGGACCGCGGCGAACCGTCGACGCTGCAGCCGTCGCGACGTCGTTCCTGCAACGGCGAACGAACGGTCGTCTGTGTTCTGTACGCTCCTGCGAACTAAATACGTGTTTAGATAGAGAGAGAGGAGAGACGGAGAGAGGATACGAGGTACGTCCAGTCACGGAGTACCGATATCCTTCGTGAAACATTATACAACAGCGCACGGTACAATGTCCTGCCTAACTATTCTCGAGTCCGAGATATCACCGGGTACCTGCGCTTGCCGTTTGCCATTGCCCACGGCAGCTCGAATAATTCAACTTGACATTACTTTCCGTATTGGTTATAAATTGGTAATCGATGCACACGATCGACCGACAAAATGTTGTCACGGATTAACACACTGCCGCGATGAAACGGAGATACGGATCGAAAGAGCTGCCGACGGACTGGCTGTCGAAAAATTCATCAAAGTTCTTGGTGTTTTTATTTTATTTTATAATTCGCGAGTGCCGCGTGGAGATAGATGAAAAAATACATATTGAATGTGTATTAGAGATGCAGAAAATGTGGAAAGCTGTACAGCGCGTATTTTTTTTATTTTTATTTTTTTACGAAAGAATTAATAAAACATATTTTTTGGGTGTTTTGCCAAACGAATCGAGGCGAATGTTGTGCCAGTGCAATTGACAATATTGCTCGGACTGAAACCGTTGGCATACGTTTTAAGTTTTTTAATACTTGCAAACTAACACTTCCGGAGAAGTCGCGATGTGTTTCGGCTAGAACGCCGAGATATCACTTACGGCCTGGAAGTACGAAAAGGCGAGTTGCACCACACACTATTCAATTGTTAAATGGAAAATTGTATAACAATATAGGTATTGCGGCAATAATCAAGAGTGAAATCCGCTCTTTTTTTTTTATTAATTCAACGAAAATTGTATTTATTAATAGTATAAATTGCATTCGATGATCGTAACGGAGCAGTGAGGGAAACTGAACTCTTTCCTTTACAATCCGCCAGTTCACATAATCCGTAATCACCCGAAGCCTTCGATCACAATCTTGCTTAAAAATTCAACTTCAGTCTATCGATTCAATCAATTTATCGTCTGTTGCACACAGTTTTTAAAGAGTTTTCACTCACGCATCGCAGGCGTTTTCATTATATTCATGCTAGTAAAATTCCAAAGCAAAGCTCGCTCTCTCGTAAATCAAGATTTTTTTTTCTTCAACCGATCCACCGTCGGAGTGCCTCGTATTCGAGTTGCTCTATAGAAATGCGAATTTTTCTTCGCTCACGCTAGGCAGCTTCGAGTATAAAAGCGCCACTATGCAGTGTTGTATACAGCGACCGAGTTTCTCGAAACTTTCTTTTTTTTCCTTCAATTTTTTTTACCGCCACGATATCGTCAAGAGATTCTCGGGAGCCATTTTCCCGCCACTAACTTTTTTCACGTACAACGAGCTTTCCAACGAGAATTCACTACGCCCCTCTCTCCCTCATTCTCTTCTCCGGATGGTGTTGAAAATTTTAGAAAATTTCTCAAGCACGGAATATGCACACTGTACACAGCGTATCCGGCCGAGGCGTGCCGGTTAATTAAGCGCCGAGGATTCTTTAGTGGTACATAAAAATATTATATGCCAGATGAGATGGAACGTTAACGAGAAACTTTTTACAATCTTCGTTTTATCAGATAATTATCCGGACCAAATCCGCGACATCGCGGACGGGTTATCAAGATTTTTATCTCACAGATTGAGGAGTAAAGCTGGAAAATCTCCAATTTCTCGGTCGAGATGGTTCGTATGAGTCGGGATGGAGAGAGGGCACGCCCGGTGCATCCTCTCGATAAGCCGATGTGCCAGAGCATCGATCTATCCGTCGGAACGACGAGAGAAGCTCAGCCGAAGCCGGGCGAGGCAAAAAGTGACCGGAAGAAAACACTTTTGCGCGCTCGACGACTCCCGCCTCGGTTCGCGAAGTGACAAGAAAGAATGAAAAAAGGAATAAATGCGAGAGAGGCTTCGGGTCATGCTGGGCTTTTTTTATATTCATGGAGAAACCGACAAACAGACGGACCGAGCAGCCGAGCAAAGAGGGACTGACCGACGATTCTACCTACCCCCTAGATCTCTCCTTCTGTATGTTGTGCGGGAACCCTGTGGCGAGGGTCTCTCAGAAAGTGCGGCAAAAGCTCGTATAGCACCCTGTACAACTGTGACGAAGAAGAACGCTCTCAATATTCAACTATATACGAGGCAGAATAGTGTATGTCCCATACATAATGTACCGCCTCGGCATAAAGACTGCGTCGCGCGCACCTGGCCATGAAAGATCCTCCGGGTCGTTCATAGAAGTGTATCAGCCCCTTTGGTCGAGGCCATCAACGTCGTATAAAATACACGAAGCAGATACGCGAGGAATGAAGCATTTTGCGATACTTCCAAACGGGTGGATTTTTTTTGTGACTGTGTGTCATATTTGTCTACAATATTCTACTAATTTCGCATCGACCGAAAATTTCTTCCTGTCCTATAATCGAACTGTACAGTAAGAGACCGGGGATACTTGAGCTATTCGATCTTACAACGGCGCTTTAATCGATTAATAAAAAAATATATTTAACTTTCATTTCACTTAATTTTTTAATTTATTTTTATCTAATTTTTTTTTACGAAAGAATAATTTTGCTTCTCCTACGAGGGAAGCGAAATTGGAATATGTTGTTAGAATATTTCTGAAGTAGCCTGGCCTTTCTTACGGTTCTACGGTCTGTCAAACCTTTATCTCAATTTTCCGAAAGTTATATATTATTTAAAATTGTTCGAGAAGGATCCTATAATCGCGCGGTACGCCCACCGTTCGATCGGGGGATAGTGCGCTATAAGCAAACTTGATAGCCGTACCGGAATATCGACGAACTGTATTATTTATAAAAATATATAATGCGCGGTGTGCCCTTGCTCAGTCTGCCCGAGCTCGATGCCTCGCGCTCGCTCCATCATCGATTTCGTTCCGTTCGTCGAGCAGCCCGTGTTCTATCTTCGGATTTGCACGTAATAATAACGCGTAATATGCATGACTCAGTTGGCTGGTAGTTAACGCCGCTGCCGAAGCTCCGACGAGCGCGAGCGGAACTTTCAAAATTGGCAATATCGAACGGTCTCGTTCGGCGAACTTGGTCAAGTCGGTCCAACTTTGATTCGAATAGTATTTCGATTCGACGTGTTCTCCGTATTATACAACTGCCCGGGAACAAATCTTAGTTTCAGCGGCGAGCGAGGCAAAACGAACTACTTTGACAAATCTTTCGCGGAACATAAAACAAGTCCCTATCTCGAACGAAGGACACGGGTTCGTATTGCCCTGCTCTCTCCTACTAGCGACATGTATTGAAGCATAAAAACACAAACTAAATATTCACCATTGCATCCTATTTATTTTATATATGTATATATGGCGCATTCCCTACCATTTCAATCTGGGTCTAATTCTTCAGATCTTGGATTGGGCACGCCATTTTTTTATATGACAACCAGCTCTCAAATGCAATCAGTTTTTTAATGAGATTAAAAAAAATATATATAATTATTACGACGCGAAGGGTTAGGTCGAAATGGTACGAAATGCCCCATATATATATATTTTCAACGATATGAAATTTTTTATTAGAATTTATTTTAATTTAATATTTTCGCGCAATTTAATATGAACCCTGGGTTCACCTGTCTACCAGGAGCAGCGGTAACTTGGCTGCATCCTTACGCATAGCGAAAAAGTTATTTCCCTGTTTACTACTGTGTAAGAACGAATGAATTCCAGACCAAAAAAAAAGTGCAAATATGAAAAAACTCCAGTTCCGGATGAGAGCGAGGTTCATTTAACACTTAGTTACGTAGCGAGGAACGTGTGCCAGGGACAGTAGACGAGGTAGAAAACTACCCTCGGGTGATGCCGAGGAGGAGAGCGTCGTCCGCGTTAGGGTCGAGGGGTTAGAGAGTGAGAAAGCGTAGAGGCAGATGGGCTTGAATAACCTCGACCCGGTATGACGAAGATGAGGAAGAAGCACTCGGCGTAGAACGGTGCTGGAACGAGCACAAAATCCTCCTATACTGAACTATACTACGCTGAGACTTATACTTCTGGCTTCCAGCCAAGTCTCGCTTGACCCTTCCGTATGTGCTTCCTTCCTCCGTTGCTGAGCGTGCTACCGCCTCGGGCACCCTTTGGCTTAGTTAGTTCCGAACGGGGGTCTCTTGCCCCCGAGGGGCTTTTCCGGAATTATCGTAACGCTAAACCATACGACTTGGTCTCTTCCAGCCTCTGGTAACGAACAAGAATCTAGTCCGTGACTCTAACTCTCTCAATCGCCCCGGAAACGCCGGCGAGAAGTTCAACGAAGCGGCAACGAATGAATTATATCTTCGTCACTGCCTCTTATCGCGCGGCCCTCCCATTTCCCGGCCCTTATCTCTCGTACTCGATGAGAGAACACGTATCTTATTTTCTCTCGAGCTCGAAATGAAAAGACGAACCTTTCTCTTCTACTTTTTCTCGTGACTCGAGAAACTCTGAAGTAAAATCCTAATGTAAATATTTTTTTTTGTAATTCAGATCAAATCTCGCTAATAACGATTCGAGGCTCGAACCTCAATTCCTTCTCCCGAGAGAATGAGAAAAAAAAATAAGAGAAGAAAATTTGCGGGCGTTTTTTTTCTTCCTTATACCCGATTAAACTAAACGAATAACCGGGCTTTCGTGCAGGCTCGTTTCGTCAGTTTTCTTTTTTTTTCTTTTTTTCTTTTTGGGAAGAGGACCGAAACGCAGGATACGCAAGATGAAAACGTATACGCGAGTAGCTCTCGAGACGATGTATGGGACAGCCAGTCGTCGCGTCGCCCATAAGGACCAAGGGGCGCCAGGGCACTTAAGGGTGCGGTGTACGTGGTAGGGTTCTCTCGCTCTCCGTAAAACCACCATATTTTTCACTACTCTTTATTTATTGTGTTTTCCCTTCGTCCCTCGCTCTCGTATGTATTTTCCTTCCCCCATATACGGCAAACCATGTACGCAGCGTCTCTCGGCGCTTGCCGCTCCGTCGCCATACGCGTTTCGTATCGTGATTTCGTCACGGATCCTCGAATCCGCTGAATATACACGCGACTAGGTGTGCAGCCCCGCGACACTTGCCGCACGTACAATAAGAAAAAAGAAAAAAAAATTCCACGCGAAGAGCGCGTTATACCGAAAATGGGCAAAGGATGAAAAGGGACGGAAATAAGAAGAAAAAAAAAGCGCAAAGAAAAGCGCGTTTTATTTTGTGTGGGGCTCGAGAGTTACACACCCGGCCCGATGACGACTCCGAAGCTCCGGCGTGAAAAATCCGTGACGCGAGACTAATGGTTATTGTATCCGAAAGCCCGGGCCTAACTTTGGAGTCGTAAAAAAAAAAGTTCTCGCGTTTTCTCTTCGCTCGTTGGCAAAGAGGTGGATACGGAAGATGAGGGAGAGAGACGAGGGACTGAAAAAGTGGAGAGGAAGACGGAGAGAACGAGTCGTATGGGAACGTGACGAGGGATTAGTGAAACACAGACAACTCGAAAGCCCTGGCGGAGCGTGTGGGTACCTCTACACTCGATACACTCCGTTGTGCTTTGTCTGTTGCGTTCTGTCTGTGGTTCGCCTCCAATGTGGGCGGTCGGCTCGAGGAGAGAAAACAAATTTATTCACCCCTTTAGCTAAACAGTTAATAATCACTCACCGCGCATTCGGCGCTATCCTGCGTGTGTACGTTCGGGCAGTATCTGTACAGTACGCGTGTGTGTGTGTGTGAACCTTGGAGAATAAATGACCGCTGGCTGCATGGCCTCGTTCGAAGAATCTCGAGTCAATGTTCCCGATTAATCCTGCTTAGGGAACCTGCCCTATCGCGGACGGTCCTGCGCTCAAACGAGAACCGATAGAGCGCGAGCACGCGACAATGGACGAATAAGAGAGGATTTATCACTGAGATAGAGAAAAGTAGGGTTTCGGATGAGAAACTTAATTTTCCACTGGTCCGTCGGGATTCTCTCCTACGCGCATATGAAAAAAGGGTTAGCGAGCGAACGGCCTCGGTATCGTCATTAGGCAAATAGATAGACCTATCGTTTCTCCAATTAAGTGAGAGATTGTACAGAACCGACCATTATATAATTGTTTTTTTCGTCGACGAAGACGCGACTTCCGACGATAATTTATCGATCTCCGTTGAAAAGAATTCGATACCCAAATTATGTGGGAAAAAAGAACATTATTTTTAGTTATGCGATTCGGATATCTTTGGTCGTCGAGGAGTTCGTGGATGACGTGACTTTATCGGAACATCGAGATCTCGGGGTCGTTGCCGTTTCATGCTTTTTTGGACCAACTGCGCCTTTATGCGCCTGATTGTAGGCGCATGCTTGAAAGGATTATTGAATTATATTCTTGAAGAAATTTAAAGGTTATCGGACGATAAACGAGACTTTCTATTCCATCGGCATTTATGCTCGTGCCTAAGGACACCGGGGCAAAACGGATCTTTCATTGGAGATGAGACCTTTGTTTTCTGCTTCACAAAAAAAATTAGTAAAGATAGCCCGTTTCGCCCCGTCTGTCCCTGCGGGGAGGGGCGGGAGAGTGAATGGACTCGATTTTCATTGACAGGCAACCGAACAATCCGATAATTTCCTCACATCGATAAACAATGAGTTACGAAGCGTATAATAGATTATACGGCCGTGCAACGACGAGTAATAACAGAGCTTCCGACGATAATTTGCGAATTATCGATAATGCCACGATTTTAAATATACGAATTATACAGGGAAAACTACTTTTTTTTTTTTTTTTTTTTGCTTTCCCTTGATATTACACGAGTCGAATGTGTGTAAAGCTGCATCGATCTAGCCGAGGGCTGTCCGTTCACTATTTCAGAGGCGGCAACCTTCCGCCCGGGCGTCCGGGCTCTCCGCACGATAAATCGTAGGCAATGCCGGATTGATTTATCGTTTGTAATTCTTGGTGGCCCATATCCGTTCGCGGAGGGAGCTCTATCCGAGAGTTTGTTATTATAACTCGTTCTATCGCGGTGAGATTAATGCGGCACAGTTCCAGCGGCACGTCGAACAGAGCGCGGACGCTCTGCCTCCCACCCGCAAGCCCTTTTGCTCTCGGGTCCTCCCTGGTTCGCCTCTCGTCGGGCAATAATCGTTCGAAGTCACGAGAAGCATTCGTGCTGGTCTAACGCGCCCTCCGAGCGCCCCTGATTCAAACCCGGCGAAGAAGATCGCCGCTCATTCTTCCAGCCTGAAAACTCCGTACATCCCTCGGTTAGCACTCTCGCGGTCAGCCTGACAACCTCGGCTTCGTGCCGACACGAGATATTGTAATACGAAAGTAAACGCCGTCGTTAACTCAATCCACTTACCTTAACGCTCCTTGCACTAACAACTGCGATACGCTTCGTCGGCTTTACCAGATTTTTTGGGTTCCAGGAACGTGTTGGATAACCGGGCTCGGATTCTTCGTTAATTAGTATCGGGGATTATGGTGATTTCCCATTAGTTAGTAATTGCCGATAGGTAAATGCCCAGCTAATGTTTGTAAAATAAATGTTATGTTCGACCAAATATCGGGCGTCCGGGTGGTCGATGACCGAAATCACAAACGCCTCTAATGAATCGAAATACCGTAACTAAATTAGACTATCACAAAGAAATTAATTAGAATCCAAATATCCGGCTACATTATTAGATCATTAAAATTCCGTGAACTCCTCTTGCTGAATACGTTTGTCGTAAATCTCAATCAGCCGACAATTTGACCATTTAAAAAATTTCAGGCTGAATGCCTTTCCCAAAATTTTCAACAACGCAACATTATCTTTTAAATATTATTCGCTTGACCACGTCTTCAATAATTCATCATTGGAGATCACATCGAGATCGGTTTCGAGGTTTCAAATAAATAAAAATCACAAAAATCTCAATAAAATAAAACTCAACTTTGTTGTTGCCTCGATGCCTCATTCTACTAAGTCTCCGAGCTCGCTGAATAAATTTCGGTGCAGATTGGTGGGTCCAGCACAATTGAAGGAGTTTAACACGTCGCGTGTTACTAATCCCACTGCTCACAAGTTGTCACTGCCGAGAGATCTTGCGCACGGCTCGACGTCCGCTGAGAGAAAGAGGCCGAGTGAGGGACTTGCTCTCATATATGATGCCCGAAATGATCTCGGACATGCGCAGATATCATAATTTAAATTTGCCCTTGACAATCGATATTGACCATCGATTTCCCGCTTCCACGTTGAACCATTTATGCTCGTAGTTCAAATTCGCATAGTGATTTTACAAATTATTACGCGCGCTGCAGTGAAAAAAAATATAGCAAATCGCTATGTTTTTTTTTATAGATTTACTTGATTAATTAACACAAAAAGCTCCCCTCGATAGTTTCATGAACGGCAAACGAGCCGAGCGGTGACGACGGCCGTGCAATGTTAGGAAGACGTTCCAGGCACACCGGTACAAGGAGAATCGGGCGAGAGAACGTCGAGCGGGAGCGGTAAAAGACTCGAATGGAATATGAAACTACGATACGTTGTTGATGCTCGCGGGAGCTCGGGTACATTGTGCACGATATATAAACCCATCCCCCTCGGTCGACGATGTAATCCTGCCACTCAACCCCCTCAACGCGAACGAGACGAAGCCGAGCTCGCGCGTGTTGAAAGCTGCACCGCGCAGGCGCGCGCACGTTAGCCGTTGCGGGCCGAGAACGGGCGGAGAGACTCGAGAGGGAGCGTCGGGGCGCGTGGCGCTCGGCCGAATCTCTGCTCGGGCAGTCGCGAGACGGCCGCCGCGTTGTCAGGATCGTCCGTCTGTCCGTGCCGCTCGTACGAGGTCGGTTCACTCAAATCGAAAAACTCACTCGACAACTATTGACAAAAGTTTGTTTCTCCCAAACGAATTCCTCCGACACTCGATCGATCGACGATCAACGGACTCATCGACGAAACGGACAGAGTGAAAATCGTCGAAACTTGGCCTGAGATCTTTTCATTGTTTTTTTTACTTTCCGTTTTCAAAATGGAAACCGACGATTCGAAAATTTCGCTCTCGAGCGATTGAGATCGTCGCGCGTGAACTGTGCGAACTTGGTGAATAAAGTTGTTGTTGTTTTTTTTTCTTCGTTTTTTTTTTCTACACCGTGACACGATTAAAAAGTGACTGTGTGTGATTCGATCGCGATCTGGATTATCGATAATACACGCGCACACGCAGATAAGGATTATCCGTGTGTAATATTATTTTTCAAACACGCTACGAGATATCGGGAGGGATAACGCTGCTTCCCAAGGTGCTTCGGATAGTTTCGAGTGTCACTGCGTCCCGTTCAAACGAGACCGGCCGACGATTCTAATTCTTTGTCGTCGCTCGTGAAAACTTTTTCCAAGTTCGATATTTTATTATTTTTCGGTGTGAAAGCTCGAATAAATGAAAACACGACGAGTGACTGAGCAGTGAACTTGGCGACTTATACACAGCGAGAGAAAATAATATATGATATATTAATATATAATATATAATAATATTCTCATCCGAGCGAGCGAGATCGTCCTCGTAGCGTAGTTTTTCCTCGTCGTCAGTGTCCAAAGTGGATTCATACGATAATAATTTAAAATAAATCAAATATTTTTTTTTATTAAAGCGTGCTCCGGTGTTTTCGATCGAACGTGCCAGACTCGATCGCGAACGGTTTGAACCGTAAGGTGCGAAAACGAGTACGATGATAAAGTGTTGGTGATAAACGGTTGTCTCGATACAACTATCGATTATATATTTTTGTTGTTTGATATAAGTGCTCTGGATATTACCCAAAATGCAGTCCCACGGGATGGAACGGCTGATCCTCATAGCGGTTCTTGCAGTCTGCGCTAAAGGTTCGTTCGACCTGTTTTGATTACTTTTTTTCATACAGTGGAACGATTATCGTGGCATTTAAACTTTTTTTCTAACAACTTTCTTTTTGTGCCAAAAGACATGCAATGTGGTAACGAAAAGACATTTCTCAAGACTTTCCTTTCCGAGAACTTTACGTCTGATGAATAATTTTTTTTTGGTTTTACACTTTATTGATTCGTTTAATACTTGAAATACATTACTTGTAAATACTGACCGATTGACAAGAACTTTGTCGTGCGCGCACACACCGCAAATGATAAAATGGATTTTCATCAAATACTGAACAAACATTTTTTTGTTTTGTTTTTTAATAATATTTTTCGACTTTCCATCTCGAGCCTTTTGTCGCGGAAACATTTCGTCTTATAAATAATTGTGTCTCTTGACAAAATTTAATTTAGTTGTTATCTGAAACACATTTTTCCTTGTAAATACTATCGAATCTATAAGAAAATACAGCAACGGATATATCCGTACGCGTTGCGAGTTAATTCATAGCTTATTATTCTCATTTAATGTAAAGCATTTTCTAAAAATTTGTATACCTTTGTATCAAAATTTTGTTTGTTCTTCTTCGAATTTGCAAGATTTACGTTGAACTCGTGTACGACCCGAAGATTCAAAACCGTTACCGCGCAAAGTTCGTTGTAATCCTCGTCGGAATAATGTCCGCGTATAGCCCTGGCAGGACCGATAATTTTGCCCGTGCTCGCGCTACGAGATGTTAATTTTGCACTTCATCCTGTCCCGTCACTCGATTATCTCCCGTGCTTACGTCGAGTTGAAACTTCGTCAACTACTCGGAGGACTCCTCCTGGAGCCCTTCCGTCGCTGTCTCCCTTACGCGTTGTTTCTCTCTGCAACGTCGGGTCTGCGAGAGGCTTTAGCACCGACGATGCAACGCCAGCGCCCAGCGATCGCAGGTGCGGTGACGAAACTTCTCTGATGAATCTACACCTCGCTACCAAACATGTATTGTACTAACGTTGCTGTTAAACTGCATCGATACAACACTGTCGTACTGTTAATCGTCAACTACTGATTAGCGAAGTTTATCGAAACGAATTTTCAACAAATCGGATAAACGACATTCTTTATCCGAAGCGACGAGAAAGTGATTATTAGACGTGAAAAGAATAGTGTGTTGAATTTAACAAGTCGACTTTTTGTCCGATCGAGGGAATCAACGAATGAGATCGGAAATCGGCGTTTTGATCGGGTAACAGCGGACACGCAAATGCATGCACATTTCAACTTTGATGATTTCAGATTCGATTAACTTTTTTTGGTCTCTTCTAAGCAATGAATTTTTTATCGTTCAAGGGTTTTTTCATTTTTCTCTTTCTCTGGCTGCCCAGTCATCTTAGATTTTTATTCGTCATACGAATCTACCAAAAAGTCGAACACACACCTCGCTTCGAAACACTTTTTTAATTAATAAAAAAACCGAAAAATTGATATGTTATACATATATCACATACATCTTACATCGAGTCTCCAAACATGTCCGACGGATTCCGTTTATTTTCGGATTATAATCCTCCTATAGGCATTCCACTCGTGTATGGAAATATGCGCGGAGAGTCGTTGGTTTCGTCGAGTGGCTGGACGAAAATGGCACGAGTACGAATAATTCACGAATTTAACGTGTTCGACTTTTCAGTTTATTTTATTTTCTCTTCCTTCTTTCTTTTTTTTTCGTTGTCGCCGTGTGTGTTCCCGGGCTTGCTTTTCTCAGACAAGCAGCCACCAGCCGAACAGGCCCGAATAATTAATCGCAATCTATACCCGGTTGAACTAAAGATAGCGACAAGCCGGTCGCGAACTCTGCAACACATATAACCTGACGTGGTTTTATTCTTCCACTGTACGCCCGATAATGCTATTGCTTTTGCCGTCGGGCGAAGTGGTGCACGACCCGGAGGCGCGGGAGCGCGCGTTACATGGAAACAGAGGATACCGATTCTATTCTGCATAATTGATATCGATGCTCACCGGTACGGAACCTCGGGGCTTCGGGCAAGGTGCATAACATTTTTTTTTCTCCCATTCTTTTTTTTTTTCTTTCTTTCGTTCCTTCCCTCGCAACGCTTCGCAGTGTTGTGTGTGGATAGTATACGGTACACGTTTGCGCGCAAAGTATACGGTGGACTTGAACACGCGTGTGCGGGTGGAGTCGGAAAACGTCGGTGCCGCATATAACGCTACGGTCGCCCGATGACTAAACACACCCTGAACCGCGCTCGATCCATAGGCGAGTCGAGAGCCCGCAGGTGGCGATTTGCGTGTTTTCGTTCAACGGACTAACACCGCTCAGGTTCAACTTTCAGTCGTAACATTGATGTCATTGTAGCACCAGTCCCCTCCGACTATAGTGGCGTCCATGTATAGACTGCGATTAATATTTTTTCTCGGTTCTTTTTTAAAATTATTTTCTATGTTTCGTGTCCGGATATTAGAAAAATGAGAAAGATAATTTTTTTTCTTCTTTTAAACAGACAATATTTATAATATGATTTCAAAAAGAATGATCTACATTTTTTTCCCAGCTTGGCTAGAATTACCAGATTCTTTGCGTGACACACCGGTGGAAAATCGCCTATTATTGACCAATGATAATTATTACGCCCTAGGTAGTAATAATGATCGTTGGCGAATATTGACGATTCTGCGAGGCAAGAAATGTGGTTTTGACGAAGTCGGACATTCGTAGTTTTATCCCCGAATTTCGTAATTTTATCCACACAATTCTTAGCCGGATATGCAAAATTATGCCATTCCGTCTGCTGGAAAAAGTGACCATATGGGTTGGCTAAAGATCGCTATGGCCCCCGTGAAAGAGTCACATATCGCTAGTGGTGGCACTGTTGCCCAATGTTGCCTGGTCGAAATTTATCACATGACGGTAGTTTTTCCAAGATCCGTCTCTCAGTGTGCTGATTTATTTGCACGTTCCGATTATCGTCACGAACATATAAAATCATGGAGGTTTCCATCGATACGTTGTTTTATCTTTTTCCATTAAAAGAAAACACGTTCCACCACGGCCAGAAGTCTTTGGACATTCCCCTCGACGATACACCGATAATTCGATCCCGCAGAAAGTTCCCGTGCCCTTTAACTCGAGTCACCACTTTTACCGCGTCGCGGCACAAAAAATATGGCACGTCACGTGTGCAGTAATTCACAGAAAAAAAAGAAGGAAGTAAGAAGTCGCGGGAAATATAATAAAATACATAGAAACGGAGTTCGGCGCTCATAGTCGAGGAAATTGAAAATTCGATAGTCGTTTCGACCGCGTCTCCGTCATGTGTACACCCGGGTGAAACGTGTCACGAGCACTTTTCCATGTGCGACTCGGATTTCTCGTGCAAAAAGAAGAAAAGCAAAAAAAAAAAAAAAAACCCTAAAAGGAGCACAGGAAAGAAAACGAAAACGAAAGCAAAGAAAAAAAATGCTTGTCGTTTCTTCGGGGTGAAGTTGGGAAAACTACTTTGGGGGATAAGGTCTTGCTCCGCGGCGAGTCCCGCGCCCGATTTCTGTATGGCTCACGATCCCGGGCGAGCTTATAGCTTGCACGCTCGATCGTTCGAAACGACTGGCGCGATTTGGTTGCCGCTGCTGCTGCTGACTGTCAATCCGAGGAACGAGGGAATCGACACTTCCAATTTAAATATGTAAAATACACCCGTAACTCGCAACTCGTGCTGGCCTCCGCTCCTCTTCCCCCTTCTTCTCTGCCGGGCTCTTTTTCTTTGCCGTTGCCGACGCCGCCTTTGCAATCCCCCCTCCACTTGCAGCTCTTTGCCGGGCGACCTCTATCAATTTAACTTCTTATTCGTTTGGTCAAAGTGTGCGTGTCTGTGTGTGTGTATGTGTGTGCGCACCCGTCGGTCGAATGCTCGATCGACCTCTCTCGCGCGGCGGCGCCGGCGAGCGAAGCTCTCCGGCTCGTAGCTCCGACTCTCCTTCGTCTACTTCCTCTTCGTAATATTTATTCCAATCACGAATCGGCCCTGTCACGTATATTTTTCCAATATCCCCCGTGAAAAACTGTAACTCCGATCTGACCCATTTACCCGGCTTCGGTTCACCGCGGTGGCGACCCAATTTCACGAAAAAAAAAAGACCCGAGCAACGTCCCTCCCGAGTGAAAGAGGCGGATCATACGCGACCGGCGTCGACTTTATCGAGCGTCGCCCGATCAATCTCCGTAAGGTTTCGCTAATCGTTATCAGCCGATTCGCTCTTTCGGAGTTTTGCCGCTCGTAAATAAATCCGAGATCACTCTATTGTACGCTCAGACAGAAAACGAACGTGTACACACTGATTAAATATGGATGAAGAGTGAGCTACGCCGCAGGGATAAAATTATCGATAAGACATGGAAAAAAAAAAAAACAAAACAAAGACCTCCCCTTCGCTACTTTTTCCTCGGCGAGGACAGTGCAATAGCCGAGAGCGCGGCTCGTCCGAGCGCCTCGCGATGCGTACGGTTTTAGTATTAAACTTTTATCGAGAAACGAGAAAGACGGAAAAGAACGAGATGAGTGTACACAGTGCATAATAGTATACGTTCGACCGAAGACTCGACGCATCCGGCGAAAGAGGAGTCGGGGAGGAGGAGGCCGTCATTGCCAGTCCGTGTAGAGAGTTTGTCAGCCTCTCGTTACGAGATTCCGTGAATACTGTCTCTCCTTCTCTATCGCCGTGTTCCGAGGATGCTTCGGCTCTCGGATGCTGTGCGTACCAACCCGCGACCCTCCGCCCTCCCGGCGCTGCAGACTCCTCTCGCGTTTCCCGTCCCGTCGTCGCTGGGCGAAGAAAACACGCGTAATTGATATAGACGGGGCTCGGTTTCGCGCGCGCTCCGTCCTCCTCTCTCGCGCGCTTCTTCGCCGGTTTCCCCCGGGAGCGTCCTCTCGGTCCCGCGCGCCGCACCGGCCGGGGCGTACTCTCTTCCGCGACCGGGGGAGCGAGACCCTCCCGCGCGACTCTCCCGGTACTCAACCGGCAGCCAGCTTCGACATCCCGCGATACGGCGACGTGCAACAGCCTCGCGTTCATTTCGCCTTCCCCGCTCGTCTCTGCCATTGACGCACACCGACAGACTCCTCGAAGATCCGTGCGACGCGAGTCACAGACACAACGCCGGGGTTCGTTTATACCACTCCGCCAAATATTTTGCACGCTGAAACGAAGGTTTTTTTTACGCTCCTTCCGAACCGGAGAGAGTCATCCGCGAGCCATTTGTCTCGCCTTTTTTTTTTTGTTAATGTAGTTTTTACATCAGTCGAGTCACTTTGTTAGCGTCTGAGAAATATTGGATCGGAATGGACGAAAATAAAAATTGTACGTTCACTGTTTATTGTATTAATGTATTGCACGATAATATAATCAATGGTGACCTTTTTTTTAAATATTTTTTACATCTGGACACTTCGTTAGCGTGAGCGGATTATTTGAGCAGAATGGGCGAAAATAAAAATTGTACATTCATTGTTCATTGTATTATTGTATTGTACGATAATACAGTCAATCGTGATGAATGTTTTTTAAAATATATTTTACACCCGTGATGGTTTTTTTTTCTGAATCTATATGCATATAATTTTTGTTCGAATTATCGGAAATTTCATATGCGAATCCTCATTCATCGCGGACGACAAATTTGCCACGATAGTCGAAAAGAAAAAAAAAATAAAGTACCAAAGTGCAAGGATTTCCGGGATTTATCAATCTCCATAGTTTTCTATCCGGTACGAGTTTCGCGCGGCTTTACACAGCTGTTTATTCCTCGGATCAACGGCCACCGGTTGCACGGTACCGTACAGGATACGTGTAGCGGAGTTGGCCGTATATTTGCGGATAGTCTCCGAAAGTCCCTGGCCGCGACGATTTATTCTTTCATAAACACGCGATAGGGTCCCCGTAAATTTATGTGTGTACGTAGTTTCCTACCTTACCGAGCGGCGATAAAATTTTTTTTTATCTCCATAAAAATATATCTCACGATATACAAAATGTCCCCTCCCAATCGTCGTTTCGTTGCTCTTTTACTTTCCGTGCCTCTCGCGAGATGATCGCGAAAGTCCCGAGTCATCTCTCTCTCGATCTCCCGCTCGGAGCGAACGGCCGAGGACAAAGAGGTGGAAGAGAAGGATCCTTCAAATCCCACCGATCGATCAATCGCTCTTTCGTTCGTTCGCCGGAATGGATCTCGCACTATATCGCGCTACTTATCGATCCCGTTCAGCCGACGTACGTAGATACGTACATACGTACGTGGCTATATATGTATATATATATCTACATATACATACCGTTTGGCTGTACACAGCACATATCTCTCGTGTAGTGTGTACTCGTGCTTACATACGTAAGAGTGGCCGCTCACGAACGCCGGACGTGACACGACTCGAGTGCTCTGCCCTGGAGCACCAGACGTCGTATAGTCGGACACGAAGATTGCAGGAAGACACTCGCGGGCGCGCGAGAGGAGATCTCTCGGAGGACGGAGCGATCGTGAAGGGAACGATGAGGTTCGCGCACTTTTCCCTCTTTCCTCTCTCGATGGCCTCCTCGTCGTCTTAACGCGAAATTTTTATATTCCAAACAGCGTGCCAGTGAAGTGCCTCGCGCACGGGGAGACTCGGACTCGCGGATCAAATGGAGGCATTGGCATACTCGGGATACTCGGGCCTCACCCGGCGCTCTCGCTCTCATTTATCCTCCTCGCTTGTTCCTCGGCGTAGTCGCGTTTCTATGTGTTGCGGAGATGGCTCATCTGCTTCTTCTCGGAATAATGCGCGTCCACACTGGCTCGCTCGGCCCATGCGGAGTGAGGGGTCTTCGGGAGTATGGGGGCTTAATTGTACAGTGATTGGCACAATTTCCAGCTTATCCTGTCCACTCGGTACACGAGAGGACGGGTCTTTGAGGTGTAGTGCTTATTTTCTGTCGGAGGTAAATCGTTTCGGCACCTGTTTCCCAAGTAACCGGGCAATGCCGGATGATACGCCGATTTTTTTTTTTTTTTTTTTGAACGTCGATCAGGGATGAAGATTATTGGGAGAGGATTGAATATCGTTAGTGAACCACACGATCTGCTCGCATTGAAAATTGAGCTTCGGATTCGCGAACGAAAATGCCGCTGGAGCTTCGAGCGAAACGAGTGGAGTACACCGATAGAAGGATCTAGTAAATATTACTATATCGCTTGAGAGACATTGCCATAGCACATAGTAGTAGGTAACTAGGGCGCCACCTATGGTAGGAATTACCGGATTTATAAGAATTTTTCGTAGATATTGTGGTAAAAATTCTTGGAAAATCTGAGACTCCGCCCTAGTGCTTTGCTACTTATGGTAATTTTTCTCAGATGATCGGTAGTTTTTACTAGATCCTTCGCTCAGTGCAAGGATTCGAAGACAAAGTGACGATAATATTTTTCTTGCGACAAGCACACGCATGCGCTGCTCGTCACATTCGGATGCCAATCACGGACGACCTGCCAATGGCAGTCTCCGAACGAAATCATGGCGCACAAAACTCCCCGTGGCTCTGATGGCTCCGAGATTGGCCTGCTTCCACAAACAACACCTCGCTCGCTCGGTAACTCCGCGAACGAATTCAATTATTAATGGCTCGCACCAGGCTTTCGCTGTCTATCACACTCCTTCCATCTACACGCAGACCAGTGCGAGCGCGTGTGCGCCGGTCGTCGAGTGGCGCGAGCCATTTTTGAACCGGCCGTCGCGTTCATTGAACAAACATCATTAAGCTGGAAGCGTTCTCGGATGTGTGCGGCGTCTTGTTCGTCCTCTCCTTCTTGTTCCTGTCTCGTCTCACAGTCGCGGCTGCTTAAACGTTCCGTCGCCAAGTTTCTCGGGTTCCTTCGACGACCCCGGCACAAACGAGATATATTCTCTTTCTGTGTATTCTCTTTGCCGTGTTTCTCTCGTATCCTTTGCTTCTCGGGACACTCTTCTTTTCGCCGAGTTCGCGTCTCGAGGGTCGACGGCGCAACACAGCTTCGGGCTTCCCCGCTCACGAATACGAGGGAACTGCAGCCCACAGGCACTTCTCGCTTGAGCACAGATGCCACCAGCACCACTTGCCAAAACACCATTCCCGATGGTTCCCACATATACAAGAGCCGGCTCTACCCTCGACGGGTCGCGCAGGGAGGGACTCTCTTCGGGACATCATCACTTCCCATGCATGGCTGCGACGCGACAACGAAGCAGCGAAGTTCCGAGACGAGACGACGTCGTCATCCCTTCCCGAAAAGTTTAAAGGTTGGCGGTTGCCACATTATCGGGACATCAGCGACGTTCCCGCCGCCTCTTTGCAGCTTCTAATCTATCGCGAGACAAAGTGGCAACCAAAACTTTCGATATTTCACTTTTCGCGCATGCTTACCCTTTGTTTTTTACGGTACTGCGCAGTTAGAAGAACTGTAATCCACTTTCCTCCGGGGAAGCTTTACGGAAGAAACGCAAACTCTTGGGGACGAATTTCAAGACGTTAGTTTGAACTTGAGATCGAAGCTTGGCCCGAACTTCATTGCTTGCTCGTGATCGAACTTAAGATCGGACGTCAGTTTGAGCTTGATTTCGTGCTTAAGTTTCATCCTAAGCTCGAACTTAAGTCCGAACTAAGGATCAAACCTCAGCTTGAACTTAAGTTCGAACTCGAGTTCGAATTCGAGCGTCTTGAGATCGAACCCTTAGGGCCAGTAAAAATGAGAAGTTAGGACTATGACAATTTCTGTCGATCAGTGAATGATCCAAACCCTTGAAGAATTTGATTACAGTGTTTCTTACCGTCCCAGTAGGTTGCTCATCGTGCGCGCCGAGGCGCGCACGGAGGATCAGGCTCGTTATTCATCGAGCCTGACAATCGCAAGCGCATTATTAAGCTCCGAGCGATTAGCCTACATCGGACCCCCCTTATCTCACTCCACGTCAATCAAACAGATAAGACCGAAGGAAAGGAAATCTTAAATTATGAAGCGTGCAATAGAATAATAATGCGAACTTGGATAATTATTGAATCGGAGTATAACCGAGGCGTCTCCGTGGCTGGATGCCGTTATCGCTGGGAGTCTCTACCTTGCCATTACCACTGGATGGGCGAGCATCGGAACTTCGGGTTGAATATTCAAGCGTGGAAGCGGCTAACCATAACGGACAGGTGACGAGCGGTCTCTTCCCTCCGTTGCGTCGCACCGCGACGTCGTTTCTCGTTCGGCAAGCATTAATAATTCGGCCAGTAGCAGTACCAGCGGCAGCGGGAGCAGCACCATCCTGAAGCTCCACTCTCCGCTCGGGAGGTCCCACATTACCGAAGCAAATAACGAGACGCTCGCTCCCGCTATCCAGCACCCTTCGCGTACGGGTGCGGACGGCGGAGCGCGAGGATGCTGCGGCGGTCCATCGCGACGCGCGGCTAACACAGATATATCGGGAGTGGCCCGGGAGGGAGGACAGGGTTAGAGTTAGAGCGAACTTCTCCCGTGGTACGTACACCGTCGACCGACGTTGGTCTCTCGTAAATATTTGTTCGTCGTACCGGTCGTACCCCATCCAGAATCTCCTAACCGGCCGACCAACCAACCTCCCACTCGCCTCCTCCACGTTTCGCTTCGTCTCTCTCCCTCTATCTCCGCGCGGCTTGTTTACGCAAGTCTGGCGAAGATATTTGAATTTGAATTTCCAACCGTGGAATACCGTCGTCGAATCGCCGCGATGGTCCAGCGCGAGCCGGAGACACGAAGACCGCGATACCATGACGCACAGATGAGAGCGCGGAGCGATACTCGAAGAACACAATTTTCTCGGAAGAGCGCCGAGTCGAACGTCGCTCGTTCGTATGCGAGTGCAAAGTCAGAGAGGCGTTATCGGTCGGGTACGATGATAAACAAGTGGGGAAACGAGGCGTTGATTAATTAAGGCGACGAAAGGGGCGCTGGAGTCTTTGTTGCTATCGACTCAGTGACGCGGACTGATGGACTGATTCGCGTGTCAATCAAAATTCTCGGCGGCGTTCTCATTTTTTTTTTTTTTTTTGACTGTATCGGCATATGACGAAAATTCGATAAGTTTTCCAATCTTTGGACGAACATGCTTGTCTCGGTCAATTGATGGCTTGTACGCACAAATAAGTGTTTTGTCCTCCTCTTCGCTATAATAGTCACGTTTCTTGCATGCAATGCGGGCGGAAAATCGCCTATTGTTGACCAATGATCATCATTAACATGTGCGCATGCGCAGTACTGTTTCGATACTCCCTAAGGAATAATAGGGCAGGTCACTCCCTCTGGAAGCCGCATTACTGCATGGGGAGTAAAGGCCTTTGGCGAATATGACGATTTTGCGATGCGAAGAAATGTGATTATTTAAACGAAGTCGGAAAAAAGTGTCGGTAGACAGTATAAAATAATTTCGTAACATCGAAATATGAAGTTTCGAAAACATTATTTTGTCAAAAAAGTGACAAACTCGTTTGTTCAGGTTTGAATATACAAGCTTGTCCTTGCATTTCCCGTGTCATTAACAATTTTAGTTTGTAGTATTGTTTCTGAAACTAGAGGCGAATGGTGCGATTGGAAAATTAACAAAAAAAAAATTTTGCCGCTCGTGGACAATAAGTTGTAAAAAGTACAAACTTTTTTTTACCGTGTACTTTTTTCACTTCGGGTGATTTCTGCCCTCGCCGCGCTCGGGCTGCAAACTTCAAACTCGACGAAAGTCGCGCACTTCCCTCTGTTGTAGCACAATATCCGTATATACACTACGCAACCGGAAGTCTACACCACACGTCTATCATATTTCGCAATTTTATACCGCAACATCTGCCGAACATTTATGACCGTAACTGAGCGCATGAGAAAGCTTATGTCCGCATTACATCAGAAAAGCGTCCTCGAAATTCCGAACCGATGCTTCGTTTTTAAATAGCATCGTTTCAGAGTTCCGACTTCCGGCTTTCTCGAGTATAACTACTTGGTAGCGTCTCGTTTAATTTTTTTTTTTTATTACGGCACATGTCATCGGGACACTACCGTGTCTCTTGACACTATATTGTGTCGAGTTTCAGAACATTTCGGATATACGGTAATAATTCCGCAGCGTGAGATGTTCAATCTCTTCCTCGTTTCACACGTGTAGCCCAATCGTTTGAGAATTAAGGTAGGAGATCGCGGTCGCAGTGGTTGCCTCGTGCATGGAATATGTTTTGTCGACACATTCGGTTCGCCGGGGCACACGCGGCATCGGAGAGTTAATTCTGCATCTCTCGGCTCTCCGCGTTTCATAGCGTTGCGCGCGCGCGCACACACACTCTAAACTAATAAACGCTCCGAGTGAAATGCGCAGAAGGCTGTGATTACCAGCAGTTTCCGCGGGGCAATATAATTACATTCTCTCGCGCCTTTAATAATGCATTAATTACAACCTTGGTGGTTGCCGAGATAGCCGGGCATGGTCGCCCGGCAGTTATTTATTTATGTTAATCTCGGACGAGGATCTTAATGTTTGCGCGAAACGCGAAGGAGGAGAGCCGGCCAAGGCAGATGGAAGATCGAGCGAGGAGAGGGTGTCCGCGTCTCGCACGACTCTCCGGGAATACAGAATTCACGTGCGAACCCCGCCGCGTTCGCTCACGTATCCCTACGATAATCTCTATCTCCAGTACTTTCGCAGCGAAAATTTTCTTTATTACACAGCTTTTTGCATTCCAGTAAATTCACATTTTATTAACCTCGGCAATAACGTTCTGTAGGACGAAAAGAAAAAAGAAGCGCGTTTCGCGAGCGCAGTCGGAGCCTGGAAAGTATACTTCCCGTTTCTTAATTAATTTTGCACCGTTTAATTTCTCAATTATCGCGAAATCGAGGAAATTTTTTTTTTTTTTTTTTGTCGCGATATATCTGAATTCCCGTTGCGAAAAGGAGATATTAATCGACACTTGGTCGCGTACGTGACGCACCCATATTAGGTATACTTATTTTTTTCTTCACTCGAATCGTGGAGGCCCCCAGTGCGCGGCGAGCCGACAGTCCCCGGTGTTATATAGCTCTTTGAGAGGGAGGCGAGTTACTTTCGCGGAGCTTTCACGATCGGCCAACTGCCCGCCTGATAGCCCACAGGCAGCTGAAATATTACGTGCGAGCTACTTCGTTAAAACGATCGCGTACGACCGTAATTTTCAAGACGTTCGATGCTGCGGCGACGATGCTCTCGGCGCGATGTGTCCTCGAATACATATTTTTGTCTCGACGCTGTGTCCGACGCGGTACGTGAATAATCGCTCTACCCGGATAATGTACTCGAAACCCGGAGAATGCTGGGGCCACTCCGTGGTAGTCATCGCGGAGAAAATGTTTCACGAAAATCTGCAGTTACTGGTTATTCAAAAGTAGCGATAAGGAAAACGATTGTTATGAGAAGAGAGCCGCGAATAAACTGGACGTGATAATCTACCAAGAACCCCACACGCACCCAGCGAAGTTGCTGCAACGGGCGTGAATAACGCATTCCTTGAGCTCTCGATCGCTTGCACGGTCTGGTACCGATAAATCATCGTATTACACGTGCACATAGGAATATTTGACAAATAAAAAAATGTTATTTTCATTTTTAAAAATATCTGCACTCGTTATGGACAAAGCGAACGCCACACAACACGCTAAAACATACATTTCCCACCCACACTGTATTTCAAACCTTGGAGGGAATGCGCGACAAGATTTAATTGAATTATGTACATTGGAGCTACTCACATCACAAAAATACAAAATCGAGTCCTTTATCATTAAAATCGTTAAAAAAATGGTACACTGGAAAAGAAAAAATGACCGTGGACTGGGGAACTTTGGTCGATGGCCCGTTGACATTAGATTTATTGCATATCAATAAATACATTTACTACTAAACTGTAAAAAGGGGCGTTTATGCATAAACTGGTATATTAACTTTCATGTACAATTGTGATGAAATACTAACGTACAGTATATTAAAAACTTTCGAAATACTTAACTTTTAACAATTTACTTCAATTTTGCCCTAAAATTACTTCAAACCCCAACGTTTTCTTAAATTTCACTGTAAAAGTCCATTAATTTTTCATCACAATTACACGTTCAAATTAATGCACCCGTTTTTGCATAAGAACTTCCAGTCCGGTGCATTAAATTAGTAATCTTTTTTAACAGTGTCCGACTTAAAAAAAAAAAAGATGGATCGAAAAATGTTTCCAAGCCGTTTATAACAAACAAGGTCAACTGCACGATTATTTCATTGAATCTTCTTCGCCGATCTTCCGGTTCATCAGCGATAAGTGCCGGTGGAAGGTGACGCAATGGGCCTCTTATCAGTACAGCGCTAAAGATCATAGAGTGAGAGTGCGGTAGGTCGGGAATTATCGGTCTTCAAGTTAAAGGCGAAGACAATGAGGGAAGCGATCGGGCGGACGCCGACGACGACGACGACGGTGCTAGAGGAGATACTCCGCTCGCCGGTACGGCCGATGAGCCTCAATTTGGCGGATCCTCGTCGGCGTAATTACGGATTTTACGCCGTCACGGCGTCGGTGTGGGCGTGTTGCAAAGACGCGCGAGAAAGGATAATGGCTCGACCGGAGTGCGCGAAGGTGGAAGAGTCGATAAATTAGCGAGTCCCCCCCACCCCTCGCTCTTATGCCGAAGTGGGTGTCCCAATAATTGACCATGTACGGGCAATTGACGAATTATCGATAAATCTTTTCAATTACGTTTTCCGGATTTTGAAAATGAAAAAAAAAGAAAAAAAACTATAAAATTGCCAAGAGAAAAAATATCATGGACAAGAAATGTTTGCGGAATATTTTTAAAAAATGTTATCACGTAACATTTGTGTCAAACCTCTTTTCAAGCCTTGCGACTCCGTTTAACATTTCAATGATCTATGAGTTGACTCTCCGTGGATTCAGCTCGGAGTCTTATCGAGTGCCGACAATCCGACAAAATTTGATTTCCTTTCAACACGTATAATATAGTGCATACACCTATACATGTATATTCGAGCGTACGCGTACCTACGGCACAAACGGTCACGGCGCTGTGAGTCTCGTGTGGTGTCACTTACCGCGGGCAATGCGACAATGCCAATCGTCGCTCCGTGAATGGACCCGGAGAGTTGTCGCTCGTTATCTCGCATGGAATATATACGCGACACATACATCATACACGAGGTCCATTATACACACACAAGTGGACGGAGCACAGGGAAACCAGTGTCCGAGATAATGCTCGTGTGCACGCGTGCGTTTTGCCCAGGAGTCCATATGTCGCGTCGCGCCATATGCGGGTCTCCGGCCGAGAGTGTCGATGGCCCTGGTGTCACATATACCCATACGATTCGAGTTATATTAATCGAACGAGTCGACCGAGACCGGCATGTTCGTATATCGTCGACGTTTCCACGGAAGACCTATTCGCGACGCGGTAAATTTAGTCGCTCCGACGCGATAATCCATAAGGCGAAGAAAAAAAAAATCAATTTTTCATTTTTTTTTCCTTTTTTTTTTTTTAACGACAATACATCGGGAGATTCAGCATACAATTTTCCGTACGGCAATTAGCGCGACGGTTATTACAGCTTTCGCGTGCGACACACGACCCGGCACAATGCGACTCGCAGAGACATTATATTAATATTCATCGTTTGCAGGATTATAAATAGCGGCTTGTTGGGCGATACGTCGTGTTCTAATTAATTAACTGGCGTGCAATATACTACGGTTTGTACGTTGAACCCGCACTCCCACGCGCGTTACGGCGGTACGAAATAATCCCGGCTGCACGATGCTAGGCTCGTTTGCCGTGCAGATAAAACGAATAGGGAAAAGAAATGGGCTTGTCACATTTTTTTAAAATTCTTGTGGTATAATTTTTATTATTTCTAATAACGTACGAGGAATAACTTCGCTATTCTGTATGTATCGAGAGATGAATCTTCGACTGTAGAAATTTTTTTTGCGATAAATCTCGCCCATTTCATTTATCGCCGAGAGCCTGCAAGCGTTTAAAGATCCGCGCGGTAAATTCCCCACCGGTTCTCCTCGCAACTACGCCTTTTCACGCCGCGCACTATTATTAGCGATAAATAATTTGTGGCTGGAGGGAGAAAAGAAACGCGCTGACTAAATATAGTAAAAACGACGCGAAGAGTACGCGCAGCGTGCGCCGTGCACTTTTACGGACTATGAGACGATCCGTTCGCGCGTTGTCCGAAGCCGCCGCGAGACGAGACGAGTGGCTGAGTCTCGAAGACTGGAGGTCGATGGTACGTAAAAAAAAAAGGATCGGAAGAAATAAAAAATAGAAAAAAAAGAAAATAATCCACACGCACGGCCGACAGTGCAGCGTACGCTCGAAAGACGAGGCTTATTTATCGCGCGTTTTTGGAGAACAGAGGGTGCCTGTTGTCGCTTGAGATATCGCTAACACGCGCTCGCGACAACTTCATTATGAACGTCTCTCAGCGCGAACGTAGGAACCCGTAGAGAAGAGCCACGCGAGAGACTGAGCCTCCTCTCGAGAGGGAAAAGCGAGAGAAGAAGAAATGAAAAATACAAAAAAAATATCGTTTCGAAGCTAGGACACCGCGCTTTCTCGGTCGGGCATTTTTATATCAGTCCCGGTTCGTGCGCGCGCGTCGCTCCGGTATTAAAATAAAAGAGATCCGGATAGCCGGGTCTGTCACTAATCCTCTTCGAGGAAATCCACGACGAGTTTTAGGGCTTGCACTTTGGCCGCCTTCGCGATGTCCTCCTCGTCGCCGGCCTATTCCTACAGCTGTCATCGCGACTGCCACAGTCTTTCCGCCTATGCACCGAACGCAGCACCCTCCGACATGATTTTGTACTTACAGCCAGGAGAAAGCACTTGGAAAGCAGTTTTTCGTTTTTTTTTAAAAATGTTCTCGTGACTTTTTTCTTCGCTCATTTCCGACTCGAAAATAGAACTGCTCATTCAGCCTCGGATTTATCGATGAAATTTTTTGACTGGGGATTATTTATTGTTCGTTCGATTTCGAAGTTTTCGTAGCCGCGCAAGAAGGTCGAAGAAAGACTCTCTCGTGTGCTGCGAGTTATTTATAACGGAGAGAAGCGCGTCTATCCGATGCGCGAGAGAGAATCGAGTCTGGAGAGCGATCGGCGCTCCTCTCGCGCTTTTTTTCCCGTACCGGTCGCGCAACCCACCGGTTCACATCTCCTTCGCTCGTTAATCCTCTTATCTCCGGCTAAATAAGCTCAACGGATATATCGGGCATCTATGAAATGACTGTACGACCTAGCGAGCGATCTTTCCGTGTCGTGCACGAACAATAATCACCGAGGTACTCGGCGCGTGTTTGCGTTCCCACCGACGGGGCGCGAGCGAACACGCGTGCGCGTTAAGCGATCGTCCGTATGTAAATATAAAATGCAACATCTGATATTAATAAAATGATATTTATTAACAGTCGCGGGACGGAGTACCGATGCTATCTGCGAAACTGAATTCAACGAACCACTTCCAACGGAGATTCGAAATTTACGTTCTTTTATTGGATTTCCATTTTCCGTCCAAATTCACCGGCCTATCCGGATTCTGCACTCTTTTAGAAGTGTTTTTTTTACCATTATCGTATCACATCAGTTGATAAGTTCTTGTTAAATCGGTAATCTTTGAATGAGAAAAAATCAATAAGCAAATCAAATAAAAAAACGACCAAGGAAATTTTTATTTATTTATTGTTACTCTTGAAATGTATTGTGTACTACCTTGTATCTCGGTACACGGTGTACTCAGAGGGCTTAGACCTCAGAACACGTCATAAACAAATCTATTAAATGAGAATTACCGATGTAACTCGTTCGGTCAACAATAAAAGGTTCGCAAATTTAATATTCTTTTCGGCGACGAGTCGTATTTATAATTTTAAAAAATGTCAACGTTTGCGAACAATAAATATATTTTAGGCATACGAGTCTTTTTTTTAACGCGAGGATAGACGAAATTAGCAGCCCTTTGTTTTTGTGGCTTGATACATCTGTCCCGCCGCGGTCGTTTCTTGGCGCAAATTCCGCGTATATAAAGGCGCTCGGTGCCCCGAAGCGGCCAGACGTCCAGACACTTCTGACAGTTCTAATTGATCGAGAAAAGAATAAAACAGAGGCGTGACGCGATGAGCCGTCGAGCGGGTTACAGTTGTACCGCATACCTCGCGTCTCGGCCCTCCGTCAAGTCGCATGGGAAACTGAGAGGGAGAGCCCAGTTGTGTACGTTGATACACGGAGAGTAGCGAGCCCTCGACCCCCGGCGATACATATGGTATTGATCGTCTGGTCAATTAATTAAATTTGCATGCGCGACATTGGCACACTAGGCTTCCTTTCGGTAGCTCGTCGTGTTCGCCGTGAGCTTCGACCTGCGACCTCCCGCGGTCAGTGAGCCCCATTACTCTTTATCGAGTCGATGACCGAGCGATTATTCTTTCAATTAACTATTCGAACAATCTGCGAGGTATTCCATGCGAAGTGCGCCGGCCATTTTACGCGGAGGGCTTCTAATTTATTTATTTTTAATCAAGTTTCGATACGAAGATTATCGACTGCATCGAATGTACAAAGATCTTTGAACATTTAAGACTTTTTCTTGAATTGTATGATTTTTCATAAAATTCAAGAAATTTAAAGCGGTATAAAGTGTTGACGGTTTGTTCGATATTCGTCAAGTTGAATACCGAGCATCGTCGATAATAAATTGATAAATCGCGTATTCAAGATGAAAGGCGACACAGTATAAATAGAAAATTTTTTTTGCTCCCCGTCTAGCCTTCCATTCCGGTAGAGTTTTATTTCGCTTCCGGTAGAGTTTTATTTTTATTCTAGGAGAGGTTTTTTTCTGGTAGAGATTTTAGGTAGAGTTGTTATCGGGCAGAATTGTCAGTGGCAGAGATAGAAATATGCCTATTTTTTATGAGATAAAAAAATTGTGAAATTAACGAGAAGAAAAATGATGGACGTTTGCGGGCGAGAAACGCTTGTCGAATGTACGAACCCTTTTTATCCAGTGATCACGAGCTATTCTCGTACGGAACGAAGATACGCGAAAGTTTTTATGCAAATCGGTGAGAATTTTTTGCGAGACTTCCGTTTACGATTCCGTCCGTCGCCACATCCACCGGCACGATCGCCTGTGTTATATCCACACGCGGACATAATTATTCTCATCTCGTAGCGACCGTAAAATCGCGCTCGTCTCGATTCGCGGGACATCCTCGTTGAGGAAGGAATAGCTCGATTTATCATAACCCGACGAGAATAAGCGCGTGCCGATCGGTATTCTATAATTAAATTTCCGCTCGTTCGCCAAGAGCTGGATAGATTATATACGTGCTCCCTCCCTCCCGCCGTCCCGGAATATATCTTCGCTATACGAGCGGTTCATTTTTCTCCGCTGCACGTCTCTGCATACTGCTATACCGATCTTTCCTCTTGCGCTTCTCTTATTTCTTTCGCCAACGAGATCTGCATGTACCACGTGTGGGTGGACATTTTCCGCGTTAAAAATCGAAGAGAAGGATTTTTTAAAAAGAAGCCGAACGTACACGTACGTGCCCAGCGTCGTCGCCTCCTGCTCTTTCGATAATTATTAATTGCTTCGGCTCACGAAGAAGAACACGGTGCATCGCGGTCAGCCTGATGGCCTCTCACTACGTTCAGCCGGGGATCACACACTGGTCTTCACATTCATTTTTTTTCTCCCGTTCTCAATTTTTTTTTTTTTTTTCGCTTCATTTTAAACCCCGATGGCTCTTATCCCCAATCCACTCTCGCGATCACGCACGCGCTGTTCCTGGCGCGTCCCTCCCCTTTTCCTCGCTTCCATCTCATCTTCGCGTGTCTCCCAGCCTCTCTACCTCAGCGTTGTGTCACGCGGAATCTCCGATTTACCGGGAATGACTATCTCACGTATGCGCACGCGGATTCGATCTGATAAGCCGATCTGTGCATCCCGCTTCCGAGCGAGGCATCGAAATCGGGAGATTTTATCGGGCGAGTTCTCGTCGAGGAGTCGCCGAAGCGACTACTCCTCTTTTGTATAAGGATGACGATCGTTGTCGCGGTTTTTTCTGCACGCGGGGTGTCCCCGGCCTTCTCCTCGACAGGCTCCCGCAGCTTCTCTCGCAGGGTTTATTAGGACGAACCGATGTACCACTATACATATACATGTCTATGTATAAAATCTGCCCGACGTATTAATGACTCGGATCACTCGCTCGCTATCGTATCGGGCGATCGCTACCGATAAATCAGACTCGCGTTTCTGGTATGCAAATATGTATCGCGCGCGGCTTCTCTGATCGAGTTCTCTCCGCGCCGATCGCCCGACGCAATCCAACGAGGACCAAGTCCCCGCCGAAGACGGTTGATGGTACATGACGCCAGGGAACGAGACGACGAGCTCCGTGTCGAATAAGGGACGTGTCGTGATTATCTCTTTTTTTTTCATTAACCCACTCTCGACCGACCCTCCCCCCCCCCCCCCCCCCCTCCCCCGCCCAGCCGTCCCCCTCCGCTGCGTATCTCGCGGCAGCGGTTAACCGGAGGAGGGCCATCCACTGATCGGACAGTAATGACCACTCTTACGCGTAATAACGAAGCGTTTAACGGACTTTTTAATACAGGCGAAGCGAGAGACTCGAGATAGAATATGCGACGTCGTTTCATTGTAGCAGATCATTTTCTCTTTAACGCCGGACGACAGTTTCAATCTTTTATTTTTAAAACTTTCGTGCGAGCAGGTAACTACGGAGGAGATCCGGACGGACTCTCGGCGATTAACCCTTTGAAGCCCGAAATTGCATCTCCGGCCGGGTGACTGAATATACGGGGTTTTTTTTTTTAAACGGTTCGACGAAATATCGTCGAGCTTACGTGGCATCCTCAGATTGCGATTCGTTCGTGCGAGAATTTTTGTCAATTTTTTTTTAAATATCCATCCAAAGGACTTCCATTATTTTTAGCTTCGCAAGAAGTGTTTCGTGCTTCGAAGGCCCAAATTTTAGATTGTGTAATTTTTGTTGTGTGCTTCATCGCTATGCGCTTGAACGTCGTTGAATTCATGCCTATAGTAACTCTATATAGATTCAGAATTACAATCGAGATGAGAACGGAACAGGTAGTTTCCGGATGTCAGGATGAGGAGCGGCTTTAAATGCCTGTCTGCCTGATACACGAATACACATGTATTATCGCATACAGTAAACCATAGTTAAACGTCTTCCGTGCATTATCATATCTTGTCTAGGCCGCAGTGCCGCAAAGTTCGGAATTACTACATTAACCACTAGCCTGGCAAGGAGACGCGGATGAGGGAAGCGGGAGTAGTGCAATCGTCGAGCTGTACGCACAACAACGGCCGCACCCCCTCCCCCCTCCCCGCCCAGTCGCCCGTAGGGGTTGCGCGCCCCCGAGCAGTCTGGAAGCTCCTCTCTCGACCCCACAGCACTCTCGATCTCGCGCTTACTTTCCCTCTCCGTGTGTCGCCTCGCTCCCTCGGCCTCGCTGGCTTTGCGCGCGCCTATCCTCTCGTTTCTCCCGCACGACTCGCCCAAACTTTACATCACCCATGTACGGTAGACGAGAGTGATACACACTCTCGTCTACCGTACGTACAATATACGTGTATTTAAATATGTATTCACGGCGGTTGGCCTGTCTAGTTCGTCGTCATTTGTAGCTGTCTAGCTCGCCGCCTTGTCGAGCCCGAATGTATGCGCGCAACCAACGTACCCAAATGTACCCGAAAGACACCGCACCTTCGGCCCGGCAGACTCGCCGCGTGTACCTTGCATACATGACCACATTAGCCCTATCACATGTACACGCAGCCGGCTGCGACGTACGCCCGAACGCCGGTGGATTCCTATTCCATCTTCGTTATCCGCATTACTGGCGAATCTCGTTGAAACTCGACGGTTTCCACATACGCGCCACCTTCGGCATCGTCTCACTGAATATTTGACAAAGCATCGTCGCTCCTCCTCTCTCGCTCTATGCTCGACGAAACTCCGACGACCCATGTCCGTCGCGAATTTTGCGCGGACACATGCACAGGTCAACCGAGCGTTTGTCCTTCGTCTATTTACGCCGCACGTCCCGACGGCGGGGCAACTCCTCCAGAATTCGGCGAGACTTCGTTATCGCTGGACAAGCTGTGGATACGCGGCGAGTAAAAAGGTTCGTGCATTCAACCAACATTTCTTGTCTCCGCTGAGGTTCATTTTGTCTCTCGATTAATTAACGAGAAAAGATAATGGGAAATTTGGATAATTTTGGACGATTGTTAAATTTTGATAATTTCATCACCAGTTCTTAAACAATTCTTGAATAACGAACTATATTTTTTAATACAGAAATGATAAAATTAAATAAACAAATCGTGAAAGTTAGCGAGCAAGAACCGTTCGTAAAAAATACAAACAAAAAAATGTTACCGTTTATGTTATACAATCTCGTAACTGATAAATCGTCTGATACAGATATTTTTTTCTTTCGCGTTATCCAGATTACCACCCGATCGTGGCAGTGTACACGAATGCCAAGTGTGTGTGTGCACGCGCTGTTGATCGTGCCTAAACGATTACGTTCCTGTGACAGAGACCGATCACCTTTATATCTCTCGCGGCTCTGCCTGCGAAGGGAGAGGAAAAGGGAAGTGAGTGAGCGCGGAGAGGGTGGGGAGGGGGGGGGGGGAGGGACTAATTAGGCGGTAGGCGAGCGCGACTTTGTCGGGAAATCGTTGAGCGTCTGGTACCGCAAGCGATCAAGTACAACGTACTTATAGATATATGGGTTAGGCTCATGTGTCTCGTGCAAGTCTGCAAGCGAGAGTGCGTGTGCATTGTCTTACGCACGAGAGCAATTCCGCGCGAGGCACCCCGTTGGCTTTTCCCCATATACATGCCCGACCTCCCCCAGCGTCATGAATTTAATCAAGGTAATTTTCCAACCACGCCTCTCCTCGACCCGCTCACTTCTCCACCTCGTCCCTTATATTCCCGTGTAGATCCGCTCGCCTGCTCGCCACCCAACTCACCGGGTCCCTCGTATAACCGACGAACCGAGAAGACTCCGCGGAAACCGGAGGCCTCGAGAGTTTCTGGATTTTACTCGAACCTCCATATTTTACGTCGCCGGTACGGCTTCTGGGTGGAGAACGTTTTCACCGAGAGAATTCGGCTATCGGTGACGCCCTCGCTCGAGCCGGCGATATCACCGGCAACCCCGTTCGCGCTCGCTTCCTCGCGTTAACTTTCTTGGCTCGAGACTACGACGGAAACACACGTGGAAACCCTTGAAAATTTAACGGAAAAGTACTTCACACTCCCCCCCCCATAGAATATATGTTATATTCAACGGCGAGGAGTCCTTGCAGCCTTCGTCGAGTGATTTAGAGCCACTTTACGCATTTACGCCCGGGGTCTTTTCGGGAATGGAATTTTCTTCCGGGCAGCCTCGGGTCTGATGTTGCAACAGTGAACGTTGTTTTGTGGATAATAGAAAGATAAATTATTTTGCTGATGAAAAATAGTTCGTTGATCACCGACGACACGACGTTGTCTGCGCTCGTTCAAAGCGTCAATCAAAAATCATTCCTACGCCATGCAATAACGTTCAACGTTTGCACAGCGATAACGCCACGGTCACGATCGTTCAACGTTTAAATTGGGTGAAATCGATTTTATTTTTTCTTCACCTAAGGAAATCAAATACCGTGTATCCCGATAAATTAGGCACCGTTTGATTGAATACAGCGTAAATTGAATTTCGTCGGACCGCGATAGAGGGAAACCTATGACGCATAGGGTCGGATGTGCCCGTGTACAGAGCGAGGAACGAGAAACCGGGCGAGAGACGAACTCTAAACTCGATACGTCGCCTGGTATAACGAAGCACCGGTAGAGCACATATGCGGCGAAGCTCGACGTGGCTCTGGGGTTGTATTAGGCGCACACGGGGCTCGGTGCAACGGTGTGGCTCTCTGTACCATTCGATCGTTCTCCGGGTGTACGTAGTTGTACATCGCGCTTCGCCCGTTCCACCTCCACCTACACGTGTAATCACTGAAATTCGAGGCAGCAGCCAGGAGTGCACGGACAACCAGGCAGTCAGGTACGCGGTGGGGAGGGTGCAAGGCAAGGTTATATCGGATTTCGATGGAAACATCCTCCGGGGCACGCTGTGGAATCCAATGGAGAATCTAATAAAGAAACTTGATTCTCGATCGACGTCGGTACTGCAGGGATGCTTCCCTATCCGCCGGTACTCGCTCCGGTGCGGATATGTAAATTGAGTGGGATAGATAGAGATCCTCTGTCCGGTACGAATTAAAGACCCCGAGCGTTCTCGCGCACACAAACTGATAGAAGCGTACACCTCCAATACCGAAATGTTCACGTTCACACCTCTTAAATCCCCCTTCTTGGTCAACGATGTTTTTTTGCCCACTCACCGGATCGTCCCGAACGCTCGGTACGTCACTCCACTTCCACCGACTGTACTCGTGCGTTCCGCATGACCGAGCGATGAAAAACGTATCTCGGAGAGTCGAGGATTCAACCAATATCGTTTCATTTAGCAACGTCAAGCTCTTTTTTTCTAAAAAAAAGAATACTATTTTTTCGTACCTTCGAAGCATGTTCGGAAGCAACGTTCGCACAGCAAAAAAAAAAAAAAAAAAATGTTTCATCCGGTGAAAAGACTTGATAAAAGAGATTGAAATTCTTTTGAAAGAGCGCATTATTGCGCATTATTTTGATGAAATCTTATACAGTTTTATTCATACTGCCGGTTAAACTCACAGTCAGGAAGATCCGCCTTGATCAAGTTTTGTTTCAAGTTCCATCTCACCTATCGCATATCGAGAGACCCTAGAGCGCGTAGGTTGAACAAAACTCGGTTATTCGAAAAAAAAAAAAAAAATACGAAAAATAAAAATTGTTCGCAAGGTATACGTGATCGGATTAATTAATCCGAGGTGCACCGGAGATCTCGTGTTGCCTCGAGCGGCCACGAGTTCGCCCACTCTGTGCGGGACTCGAGCGGTGCCTATTCTGCGCTGCTATGCCCGATACTATAGTGCCGGGCATATACAGAACTGCAATAGAGGAAGCCCCCCCCTCTCATCTCGTACACGAGCAGTCAACGTACTCTCGGCTCTCTCACCTAATCGCTTTTGTTCTCCATCCTTCCGTCTCTCCCGTTTCATCCTGCACGCTCCTCGACGCTGCTCGACAAAGGTAACGTGGCGTGATTATGGTATCCAGACGTCGTCGCAGTCGTCGTTCGAGTCGCCGGGGCGCCTCGGACCACCGTGCTCGAGCGTTGGCACGAGTCCGAGCGAGCCAACTTCCGGTTTCTCTTCCCCCCTCGCGCCCGTGCATTCGCTCGGTTGGACCCGGACCATGTCGAGTTACCCCCGGCTGGTCATCGTCCGCGGGCGTCTTTGCCCTGTTCCGTTCCACCCTCCGTCGGCGTTCGGGCCAAATCTCCCCTATGGAAATCCGTAATGGGAACGATTAATTAATATCGAAACGCGACATTCGATTGTCGCCGAAGGGCGAACTGCGGACTGGACCATTCGATATCCGGACCGAGTTCCGGACCTAACAGTCGTTTAATCAATTATGGTCGGGGAAAGAAATGCCGGATCGCCTCCGTCAAGAGCGCTGAGTGATGAAAAATCTACGACTTCTCATGATTTCTTCAAGCCACTTACGGCAACTCAACGCAGTCCCGTGCAGGCATATCGGGATCGTCGTATTCGCCGGAGCTACTTAGGCTTTTCCACGGTGATCATCCACCCGCCCGATAACGCCGGAAGTCGGTAATGCCCGCTCCCCCCGAGCGCCCATGGCCTGCTTTCCGTTCACGTAATCCCCTGGACAAAAGTAACGCCGTGGCGTGACTCTCATTGTGAGCAAGGGGGTTCCCGGTCGTACGAGAACACGCGTCCACCCGACGTACATCCGGTTTTTCGCCCCTTCCCGGCAACGTACAACGCTCCGCTCGTCGGACTTTCACCATTCGTTTTTTCTTTTTTTTTTTTTTTTTACTACTTCTTAACCTCACCCGGGCTCTTTGTCGTTATCCATCTGAAACGTCGACGCCCAGATGCCCGGTCGACGATCTTGAGAGGCGGGAGTAAGCTTTCGTCGCTGTTTTAGGAGAATTGAAAATTCGAGGGGAGAAAACAAAAGTAAACGCCGAGTCGCATTTCGTGTCGGAAAATTAGTGAAATTCTTTGCGCGGTGATTTTTACCGGTCGTTTTGGATACTCATACGGGGAAACAATAATTGAAAATTGAACGGGACATCTTGGGTTTGCTGTGTAATTGAAGATAACCAAATTATTCGTATTAAAATGTTTTTATTTTTTTTTACGGAATGTGAATATCGTTTATCTCGACAAAATTTAGTACCGTTAAGAATCACTGGACTTTTCCATAAACCACTTTACCACGAAATTCGTTCTCGTACCTTTTTCCGCCATATTAACTGTTCGCCACTCTCGTTAAAAGAGTAGAAAAAAAAATACGTCGTTCGAAAACGCCCGCCGGGTGTGGTAATAGGTATATATGGAGGAAGAAACGGCACGACGTTGAACCGCGCCGGTAAACCCCGACCCGGTCGAGCGACGAGCGTAGATGCTCTGAAGTAGAGAAAATAAAATAAAATAGAGCGGAAAAACGGGAGGCGAGAGAGATGGCGAGTTTTAACCTTATCTACGTGAAATATACGGTTCTCGCTGGCTCGCTAACGCACGAGGTCAGTTCTCGTGCCGCTGGCACTGGAACTACCACTGCGACGACGGGACATTCGACACTTTTCTGGGATGCTATAAAAACACCGGAAGAAGAAAACTCCGGACGGGTCGTGCTATGCCCAAACATTAAAATCCGCTCATACGCGGGAACAAAAATGGAGCAAGACGGAGTATCACCAGATACGGTAAAAAATGTAGAGTCAAAATCAAACTCAAAATACATAGGTTATTCAATCATCTGACTTTTTAACAATTATAACCAATTTCCAATATTCACTCCAATAATCAATATATACAAAATAAATCATTTATTGTATGCAATAATCAATTATTATTTTTATTATTAAAAATAAAATGGTGTAAAATCCTCAGAGGTTTCTTATGCATAAAAAATCGAATATTCCCCAACCTCGCGTGTAAGGTACGAAAAGTTGGTGTTTCGCTCCGTAGAATACCGATGTGTTTTCCACCTATTCCATTTTGCAGCGAACTCCTCATGTATGCAACACACTACAGTTTCTGCACGTGAGGAACAACCGTGCTACGTTCCGTTCTCGTTCCGGGTAATATTTCATTCGTGCCCCATCTAACACGAGAGTGCGCATCAGCCATGCCGGAGAATGTCCCCCTCGCTCTTCGGGAACTTTTCCTCTCCTTCCCGTAGCCGCGTTCTAAAAAGCCCGCTCGACTTTGCTACCCGATAATTTTTATACCTCGCCGCTGCAGTCGTTGGGGTTGCAGGAAGCGTGCAGACGCGCGTGCGAGCCTTGCAGCGCGCCACTGTCGGCGGGACGAAGGGAAAAGGGGCTCGGAGGGAAGGGGGTTGTAGTGAATGTGTTATACTATATGCAGGGAGTATATGTAGTTTGTAAGAATGATGTGCCACGCTCCGGCCCATAGAGAGCCCGCGACGGGGTTGAAAAACAACGGGGTACCTAGCACCGGCATTGGGACCCCAAAGGCGCAATGGTGCACACAGAGAGTACGGTGTGCGAGTCGCGCACGGGCCTCGGGGCACGAACAATAGGGCCGCCAGGAGACAGAACCTCCCATCACCCTCGTATACGTTTCTCGGCGTATCCACGATCGATATATTGTTCTTCCGCCATTGATTTCTCCCTCCTCCCATCCCCCGATTCACTTCTCCTTTTCCTCCGGCTCGTCGTTTCCTTGTGATATTCCCGCGAAACTGGAAGTCAAGCGAGCGGTATTTTCCGAGAATCGCATTTCCTCTCCGCTGCTCATTTCCATTCACCGAGAGAGATGCTCGTTAGCGGGTCCTCTGACAAAATCTGCATGATATCCAGTATATCTATATATAAATTTTATGTTCTTCATTTTTTCGTAGAATCCGGATGGTGGCACATTGAGGGTCGAATTTCGAGACGTTAGATCGAGCTTAACATCGAAGTTTGGCCCGGACTTCATTCCGGGCTTGAGATCGATCTCAATATCGAACTTGATTACGTGCTTAAGTTTGATCTCAAGTTCGTATTTAAGATGAAACTTAGGCACGAAATCAATCTCGAACTGAGTTTCGATCTCAAGCACGCAATGAATTACGGGTCAAACTTCGATCCTAAGTTTGATCCCAAGAACGATCCGAAGTTGAAACTTGCGTCTTGAAATTCGACCCAGAGTCTCTCTGGCCGGTAAAAATGTATGTAATGCCTAACAAATTTCAAATCGAGTTTCCGCAGTCCGACGTGAACTTGTAGGGTCGAGAGATCGAAACGGTGGGTACGGGGATGATGTTCAATTGGCGGTTAATGGAAGCTTTCCGGAGGGAGCTTTCTCGGTCTCCGCGCTTCGGATAGCGAAGAGCGTCCGCGACGAGAGACGGAAGGAGATATGGTAGTCGGAGTAAGGTGATTTATAATGATTATCGCATTGTGCCGAGGCGTCACTAAATAATGCATCGCCACCCGCCAGACCGCCTCCTCTCGTCGTACGTAGCGCGCGTACCCCTTTCCCCCCTTTCGCGCCAGCCACTCCCCCATTATCATTAGAGACAGAGAGCGCCCGCGAGCGCGCCTGAACGCCAGAAACTTATCTCTTTGTTAACTCGAGCGATATGCAGAGAGTGAGTCTTGGCGCGGTAGGGAATGCGCCCAACAGCGCGAGCGGGAACTATTCGAGGCATACGGCGATGACTGCCGGTGTGGCACGCGTTGATGCCCATAGCAGTACACTAATGTATTATAGAACGGTATAGTGAGCAGCTACGAATTTCGGAAACTATATGGACCGCGCGTTTCACGAGCCACTGCGAAATTTCGCATGTGCATAACTATAGACACATAAACACGCATGAATATATATAGCGAGATCGCCGTGTATATATATATAGGATGCACGGGGGTATATACATTAGTGTATATAGGCGTCGGGAAACATTTTCGGCTGGGTGAGAGGAAAGCTCGCGCAAACTTCCTCCGGAGTGGAAACTTGTCTGAGCCAAACGGGGTGTGAGTGAGAGGCCGAGAGATGAATCTGTGGGCGTTGTCGGCGACGTCGAACTTGCCAACTCCCCTTCAACGTCGGTGCACACCGGCAACCATACATTGATAATCCACAATATCGCCCCCCTCCACCGTACACTCTTTCACTCTCGCCTGCTTATTCCAACGAGACGAAATCTGGGATAATAGTTTTCGTATCTTGCGAGCGCGATATATTCAAAATTTATGGGCAAATTCGGAAGGAATTGAATTGTGTTGAAATGTATTTTTTTTTTAAATTAAATGTTATCATTAAAAAACGATTTCAATGTAATTAAAAACAGTTATCGCTCCACGTTATTCTTTATGAGAGAACTATGCATCGCTATCTTGTCTGCCGCCGCGTAGCTCCGTCGTGGGTGTAGAGTGCAGCGCGCCGGTGCATCGAGTTGCACCGGTTAATCTCGTGCCCGAGGCGGCAAAGCGAGTAGCCTCGAAGACACCGCGTTCGCCTCGTTTCGACGACGATCACGACGTCGGCGACGAGGAAGTCGTTCCACCTTTCGACACCTGCCCCGCTCATTTCCAACCGTCCGACGACGCATAAAGCTCGGCCGGGCTGAAACGCAATGGGCCTGCGTGACGTTGGGATAGAGAACCAAACCGTGCGAAGCTTCACGGTGAAACGATACGGAAAAACGTCCGATATTCCTCTCGAAGGCGAAGGAGAGCGCGTGTGCCTCACGGCGTGATTAACGGCTCGCTTCGGGCCGACGGGATCGTTAACTCCCGGTATCGTTTCGATTCGTTCCACGAGTTCCTCCGCACTCGTTTCTTCTTTTCTCTCTTTCTCTATTTCACGACCGTTAGATGGAACGAAGAGCTCCCTCGCTTCCGTGCCCGCACGCCAGAAATAATGATCCGACCAAACTGTCCGTTTGATTCAAAGCCATCTCTCGGATCCACACGGCGCAGTTTCTCCTGTATCGAAGCGCCGGAGTTCCGTACGCCCGCTCAAGAGTCCTTTCCTTTTGCGGGTGCAAAATTCTCTACTTAATTCACGAGGTTTATCGCGGAATTGAAATGTAGATGCCGATGTCTGTTATTTATACCCACCAGCCACGTGAGAACTCACGGCGAGGAACCTTCGCCGTGAGTCCGTGCTCACCAAAGCCCAAACCAATATACATATTTTTTTATCTTTTTTTTTTTAATGAAAAAACGATGGTTGACAAAAAAAATGTTAAATAAAAATGGAAAAATTATTTGGTCCCTAGCGGACCATAAAAGTTTTCTGAATGGTACGACCCCTTTTTTACCGTGTGCACGATAGAAGCCTTCGAAAGTTTCACTCGGAGCCTTTCATAGACTGCTTCTCTTCTATTTTGTTGTTTTGTTGGTGCGATCGCCTAATGGCCGAGAACTCGAAAGAAAATCGGCCGGAAGGCCGGAAGCGGGTGTGGCAGGGTGGAGCACTTTTGGTCCGCGCGGCACAGAGAGAAACGGAAGGGCGAAAGACGGGGAACGAGGAACGGTCGTTCTCGCCGAGGTATCTAAAAACTCTTTGCTCCTTCGCGTCTTTGCTCTCCCGCTTCGTCTTTGCCTCGTGTCCCTTTCGCCCCCTCGCTTTCCCGGCTCTCCGTCCCTCCGCAGCCTCCGCGGCAGTGGCTTTCCTTTCCATCTTAAAAACCGCAACGCCGAAAGGCTTTTAGGGTGCACCCTCGTCGAGATCGGAGCGAGCTAGAGAGCCTCGTTCGGTGGTAAGTCATCGATAGTACAGCTGTATCGTGCAGTCGTCCCGGTGGGACCGAGCTAAAAACTACACTATGGGCGCTAACGAATCCTCGGGGACCACTGCGTGGTTCTCCGCCACGGGGCACGGAACCCGCCGGATAGAGGGAAGGGGGCTCTCGCACGACATCGGATGGGGGGTTCCATCGTATTTTCATCCAGCTCGAGCTCTTTCCCAGCATCGACGGTACATCCCTCGTTCGTCGTGGTTCGACCGGGACTCATAGAAATGGTAATGGCACACCACCACTCCCGTCACCACCACCACGGCCCGTTGGTCTTTCGGATTTGGCGCATCGTTCTCTTCCCCCCCCCCCCCCCCCCCCCCCCCCGTTTATTCCCTTGTATGTGTGTGTACGCTGCGAACTATTTTCGACCTGACATCACGGCGATTCTATGGGAAAATCCGGTGGTCCCGCCTAAGCGGTGATCGACGACGGGCCCGTGCGACACATAGACGCTTCGGTGCACAGAGTACAGGGGGGGATTCGGGGGCAAAATGAAATTCAATCGGAGTCGAGACCTTTTTTGCCTCGCGAAAAATCTGGGGGTCCGCTTTGCCCCCGGTGTTCCGTTCCGCCCCGCGCAGAGACTTTTCACTCACCGACCCCCCCAATGTCCCTTCACCCGTGTCCGTGTGGGTGACCGATCCGAATTTCGCGAGGCTAATATCCTTGTCGAATCAGGATCGAGATTCTCACGAGACTCACGGCTTACGCGCAATGCCCCGATAGAGGGTTAACTGTATCGCGAGTACGCTTGTGATTTATCATTTGTGAAAAGGCAGCCGAGCCCGCGGCTGCAACACTACGACTACTGTATTATGGGGGGATCAAGATCGAGATAGCCATTGTACCACCGAGGTGGTTAAACAACCGTCGGGCCGTCGTCGTGTCGAATTTATCGCTCGCCCCCTATTTATTTTTTTGCTTTTTATTGATACAACGTGTACATACTTTATTTCGCCCTCGGATTAATATATCGGCTGAGTGCCGGATAGTGTAAAGGAGAGAGGAAAAAAAAATGTACGGAAAATAGGTGAAATAAGAGGATAAATATGTGTCGCGTTGCTTCATTTTGCGACGGGGTATGCGAGAGAAAGCTAGGGAGATGAGAGTCGCATGAATTTTAGATGCTGCATGGAGCGCGAGTGCTCCCCGAGACACACTGACGGAGAGGAGACGCTGCGGTAATATAAGTAGAGAAGAGGGAGAGAGAGTAGATGTTCGAGACTTGTACACGGACACACAAACACACACATGTACAGCGGTCGATACGCGAGGCTGCACTTACGAGGCCGAGCCGTAAAGTGCGATAATGCACTTCCGACTGTCGACGCGCCCGAGTGCAACGAGAGAGTGGTAATTGGCGCTCGGTTGCTCTCGCGCATACAGTACCAGAACCAGCATCAGCATCGGCAGGCGGGCAGGCAGCGGCATCAGCGCCATTGGATCGTTTCGTTTAGCCGTTCATCTCTCGTCTGGCATCGAGATATAAATATTTTATAGAAAGTAGCGTCGATGAAACGAGCTAGGGGGGGAAAAAAAACAAGAAAAAAATCTGAAAAACAAACAACTTTATTGCACGGCGATTTATCGGGGAGTATTTTTTTTTTTTTTTAGATTCATAGCACGGTCTAATTGCGCTCGAGTTATATTTCAATTAAGTCCGTTCGCATCAGCGTTGATGCATTCGTACATAAATGCCACAGGACGCCGGTATACGTATATAGGTGAAACGATCTCCGGCTGGGATCTTCAAAAGCCAATAGTCTGGTGGATAGCGTTTATACTAGGCTGCTACACTGTACGTACCGGCTGTACGTATAAACATCGAGTGTATAGGTGGGTAGGTACCACGAGCTGGTCGAGTAAACTGCAGTTGCGCGACCAGTTAACGCGGCTCTCGGCACTCGACGGTGTTAAAACGGCGCCACTTCAAGATCCTATCGGATTCTCAAGACAGGCTTACGACACGGCTGTCGCCGTTTGATCAGGGCGCAATCTCTTGCCGTTTTCTCGGAGCTACCACGGGCGCGACACGAGCTCTACTAACCGGGCGAGAGAGAGTGCCTCGCCCGTGGAAGAGAGACACACAGACACACGTATGCACACCGTACTACCGGTGTTTCATTCGATCCGCGTATCCGCGGAACCATGTGCAGCTGCGGCAGCCGTTAAGGGTTGACGATCGTTCGCGTTACCGACCAACAGCCTCCGCATCTTGCGAGAGGGAATTTCAGATTTGTTGATTTTGTGTTTGGATATACAAATGTTTCCATAATTACTATTGGTAAAAATCATTGTGAATCTCACACTTACAGGAATAAATACCATACGCTCTATGATAATCTTTCTCCAGCAGCTTAGCAATTTGGCTAGATCCTTCCTTCCATTTACCATTTCAGCTTTGAAAAAATATATATATATCTTACGTATCAGAAACACATTTTTTCAATATATATCAAGTATACCTTTATTTTAATCTCAAATTGAAAATATCCCAGGTTCGGTCTCAGATGTGTCATTGCATTCCCCTCTAACTATCGGATGTCTCGAAGTCGTAACATGACTTTTTCCCATCCTCAGTCACCCTCTCTCGTTCGCTACGAAGAGCCCGCGTAATTAGGTCGATTCTCTCGTTGGTACACATCTGTCAAAGGGTGACGTCGAGCTCACCCGGATCTTACGAGAGCTTATGGATTGCATTTACGGCGGGTTGGAGGGTGAAGGAGGAAGGGGAGAGCTCTTCTCCGATACCCCACAGAAAGGAGACGAACGGATCGACGACAGAGAAACTGTTCTCAGCGTTGCAGAGCGTTCCGAGGCACCCTTTCCTACACGGACCCACACAAGCCGTCCACTTCCTAGAGTCCCTTGACGTTTAAATACTTAAGGTCTTGCGAGCATTAAAACAGCGTAATAGCGGTTTCCGGGCGTCGAGTGTATCAATGGAGGAGTCCCTATCGCGCTCGATGAACATCCAACGTTTCCAGCCGCGGGCACTCCGCACGTATTAGAGTGCAATGAGAACCCGGCGAGTGCCCTCTGACCCTCCGACTGTACTGCCACCTCATCCTCTTTTCCTCTTTGCCCTCCTTTCCTTTCTCCCTCTCTCTGTTTGCCCGCGCGCTTCAACTCCGTCGTTCTTTCACTCTGCCCCCCCCCCCCCCCTCCCCTCGCTCTCTCGTATGCTGATGAGGGAATGGGTCTCGATTATTTTAATTGAGGCGGTGCGCGATACCGAGAAACGATACCTCTCGGTCGTGCGACGCCGCCGCAGCCGTCCGCTTCCTTCGTCTCGTGCCGACGTTCAATCGCATCGCTTTCGGATGTTTCTTTTTTTTTTCATTCGTTTAGCTCCTCTCGTCTCGCTTCTCTCTTCCGCCGCTGCCTCATCGGAGAGAGATCGACGGTCCGGCGCGCCTCCGTAAACTACTCTCAATCAATTCAATCAATTCATCGCTTCCTTCGTCAATTGATGGCCCACGGACGCGACGACGATGAGAGCGATGTAATAAAATTTATCATCGACGATACATCTCTATGCGGTCCCGCGAGTGACACCGCCGCCCTGCAATGAATCGCACGCGAATTCATCATATCATCGGAGCTTTCGAGCCGGTCTGGACGATCTTATTCAATAACGGAAATTACACTGCAGAGACACACGATGCGTTCCACGTCCAATTCCCGGAAGTAATTTCCGATATTTATTTCCGGCTCACTCGCGTGATTTACAAAATACAAATAAAACGTTCTGATCGATCTCGAATTTCACGATTAAGGGCGGGAATATAACGTGTATAGGAATAGCCAAGCTGCCCTTGCGGTGATGATTATGGGGACGTAAACCACGTGCAAAAAATATGCTGAACAAAGATCTTCCACGATTGAGAAACTAAAATCTCGCGGATTCCACACTGGTAAATTTATGAAGGCAGATATAATTACCCGTTTACTATCGTTGAAAAGTTTTTGACTGAATGTGATTTGAAAATTTACTGTTGCAGCGAACTCCGTTACGCTATAATTTTAACATAACCGACAGTGTAATCAAACTCAATACAAAGTTTCCATACTATAAACAAATAAAATATGGAAAATAAAAAAAACCACGGAAATTTTTGTTCGACGCCGGTTCGACGCTCCTCGCAGTATCCGCGCTCGTGAAATAACCCGACCGCTCGAAATTCAATTCGATATTATACGATGTACGTACATCTTTGACGATAATTTAATATCAAGCGGTGCAAGCAATCCAATTCGCGATGGCGACCGCGCACGCAGATTATCTCGCACACGCGCTCACAGATGCGCTGCCGTCGATAATCCGCTCTCGGCACGGCTAGCAAACAGAAATTAGTGCATCCAGATCCGATATACCTACTACGGTGACCTGCCGGCGGCGCACACTCTAGGCGGTCTGCAAATTCACTTTGTCAATAATATCCGCGCGCGCGTACGCTCCTCTATGCCGACGGGCAAAGGACCCATGCGGCGTGCAGGGCGCTGCATTCTCTTCGGCAAGTTTCGCCGTCGAAGATCAAAGCATCTCTGTATATCTCGATACGTTTCTGTACGGTGTGTGCATATATATAGTGTACATATATATATATATATATATCTATATGTCTATATACATACATATATATATATATATCGTCGATGTAAAACGCATCCGCGAACCTACGGCCTGAAACCCCTTCTCGGTATATTTCCCGGTCGCATCAAAGCCCGGGAAAATGGACGAGTGCGCGCGTCCCGTCGAACGAAACTTTTTTTTTCTCTCCCGCATGCTCTGCGAGTTATCGAGGGCGAGTGCAACGATACAGGCAAAAAAAAACAGTCTACCGTCCGCGAGAGAAAGACGAGGATGCAAAGTGGCCAAAGGTACAGGGGAAAGAAAAAAAAAAAAAAAAAAATACGTACCCATGGCATAGTGCAGCTACTGCACGCGCGTGACCTATGATCCTCTCGCCTTTGTGCGAAGCTGCTACAACGCTGGTTACGCTACTGCCGCCGCTGCTGGTGCTGTTGCCCCTGCGCATGGAGGGTCAGCCATCGATGACGTATCCATCGACAAAGTATTACGATATTCTGCGTACTATGTGTAGCGCGCATATCATGAATAGCGGCAGAGTGGATTGAAATATCGTGATGGTTCGATTCACCGGACATTCAGACGCTTACGGATTGTTATGCTGCGGCAAAAAATTCCAGCGTTTCTCATCGATGCATGCGCACTCTAACTTTTGATAATATCTAGTATTGATAAAAATAATTATAGTAATAATAATGGGATTTTTTCGTTTTCTGTTTCAGGTAAGAGATTTCTCAACACCCTCATTAAACGCTCCTTCATGATTCATCAAGGCATCAGAGTGTATTCGCGCAGGAGCGTATCATTTGTGAGTACACAAGAGCGATGTCCTATGAAGCACGGAGAAAAATAGCTCTGTTTCTCTTACAGAATGTAGATCGTTAATAATTTATTGTTGTGGCAGCAAAAATATTTGGCTGCTACAACAAAATATTTGCAGCCACACCAAAATATTTTGTTGTCCCCATGTTAACCCGGTGAATCAGTTATGGGCACGAAATTCCCGTTGTCTCAACAATTTTTTTTTCTCCTTGAGTTTTCTCCGCCTGTACGCTCCGTATGTTTGGCAAAATAAAAAAAAATATATTACAGAAAAAATCATATATTTTAATCAGTCTGTTTGCGCTCCGGGCGAGTATGTAACTTATTCCAGCTCTCCGACATTAATCAAGAGAATTTGCCTGAACATATATAGCGCGACCGGTGATAGGGATGGTATGAGCGCGTACCGGGAAAATTTATCCAGGCGGGGAACGAAATTTACGTAGGAAATTTATTTTTCTTTCCCGCCCCTTCGACCATCCTCCTCCCCCGGCTCTCGGTCCTCACCGCACCTCGCGGATTTGCATACGGTTGATTCGCGTTTAACCTCTTTTCCGCTTTACTTCCTATCTCTACGAGAGCTCGACGCGTGCTCTTCTACCATTAACTGGAAAACCCACCGGTTAGAGATAGAGAAGAGGAGGACAGAGGTCGGGCTGGCACGTTATTTCAAGCGGGAATGGCTTTTGTGGCTTCGGAAACGTTCAACTTCGCTACGATTTTATATACATACGTACAAAAACGTACACATACATATACCCAGTAATATATAGACGTACATTTGGTGCATGTACTCTCGGATAGCTGGGGGAGATTTTGTACTTTATTCGAGTTTCGATATTCGCTTCCGTCGCGAGTCATCGCGCACTCGCCCTCGATTAATCTAACATTCGATAAAATTATCAATTCTCCGTCCTCCGTTCGTTAGCCGATAATGCAAGTGCAGCACAATCTCGTCGAGGATAGAAAAAAAAATTACATTTTTGTATGTTATATTTTTATTTTTATTAAATGCGTCTTTGGGTCCCAGTCGGAGCGATTTTAACGCGTCCGGCACGCACAGTTAGTTCGCGTCGTGAGTAAAACGCTAACAATGCGTGGCTCCGGGGTTTCGTCATAGCGCGAGAATATACGCGACGTTTTTATGAGTCCGCGGAGAGTCTCGCGTGCCGCCGATGGTAATGTAATCCCGCCTAATTAATTACCCCTTGTTTTATGATTCATCGCTGTGCCTCTCGTTTGTTTCTGTTTTCGGTTTCTTTTTTTCTCGATTTTTTCCCCCCCCCCCCCTCCGATACATCTCGCGAGTTCGCTGTTGCTCTTTCATCGCCGATCGGGCTCGAAAACGCCGGCAGTTTCGCCGCCGCCGGGAGCGGTTGCACTTGTCTCGTAAATATCCTCGAAGCGCGCAGCGGTGGAAGATCGCGGGGAGGGCGGGGAGGGGGGAGGGGGGAGGGGACAAAGGGGGGAGAGGTTCGCGCAATTGGCCGTCGGACCAGCGGTAAATCTTTTCGCCCCGGGATTCTAGCCATTCGCCGATGTCTACCTTTTATACGATGGAAACGCCGTGGCATCCTTTAAATCGACGGTTGAATTCACGAGACCACTTTTCGACCTTGCCCCGGCCAGCCCCGGCCCCCAGGCTTGCCGAACTCCCAAAAGCTTTCGCTCCACCATAGAAAAGCTCCGGCTTCGCGCATCGACAGACTTGATGTACCATCGCGTTCCTCCCGCTCACCCCCTTGCCCGACTCTCTGCCGCATTTCTCATCTCTCATCGGAAGCAAATGACTGGGAAAATAATTCGCTCGATTCATTCCGATGGGAATGTAGTTTCGGGCCGAATTTTAGTAAAATACGAGGAACCGCGGAAATGTTGCTGCCGAACCGCGAAATACCGGAAGTTCGAGGGAAGCTGCGTCCGCTGTGTGAAGCACGGAAACTCCGGTGAAACATCTCGATCTCGGTGAGAGCGGTGGAGTCTCGGTCCTGGTTTCTTGGCGCGATGAGTCGGGCAGTTTTGGGAACGGGACGAGACTTCTCCCGCCTGATCGAATCTCTGGTCGTTGGTCGAATCGGAAAAGTTTGGTAATCACGAAAGTTTACGCTTTCGCCCTGTCTCGTTCCTCTCTTCAGTCCCTCCACCAGACCGGGCGTGGGTGTACCTAAGTAATGACCCGATACACGATAATGGTGGCGGATCTGGCTGTGGGGCTGCTGGCTAGGACCTTAGGTCTTAGGTACACCCGGGCATTAACGCAGCGGGGGCTACTCTTTGTTTTCCCTTGGGGGGATCGAGCAAACGTCGGAGACGATGACCCCGACCGGAGAGCATTGCAAGTGAGCCCCGCACGCGCGAGATAGAACAGTGAAGATCGCACTGGGGCCTCGTACTCGCTGTCGTGCTTCTTCAATTTTTTTTCAGTACTATCGCGATCTCTCCGTTTATTCATCAGAAACTTTTGTCAGACAGGTAGGCAGGGAGGTCAGGGTGACATGGTCTGCCAGGTGATATGGCCAATGTTATTACATTTCTCGACATTGAATTTGTCGGGCCTTTTGCGCGAAGTACTCAGCGGAGTATTCAGTACGAAGTCTCGATGCCCAACAATCAATGGAGTTACTTATCACGAATTTTCAATAATTTTTTATCGGCTTCACCTTCGGTTCTCCACATCACCCGGAATCACCCGACTCGAAGTCGTGCCACCAAAACAGCGGGGGCCAGATAATCGGGTAACCAGCACGGAAACACGACATTGCGACGCAGACGGACGTTATTATCAGGGGAAAGTATTTCAAGCCGAAGAATAAAAAAAATAACAACAACAACGGAAGTAAATTCTTCGTCGAGTCACGCGAATAATTAAAAGGCAAATTAAGTAAGTCTCCAGCGCCGCAGCCGCTTCGCTCCGAGACGACCGGTCGTTGCTTTTTCATGTCGGAGGTTGAATAAGAAATAAAAAAAAGGAAGTTTACTGTGGCAGGAGCCGACGTATACACAGGCGACTTTCCCAGCGCAAACAGCCCTCGCCGTTGGTGACTGCCGCGGCCGCGCTCCCTCCTTGCCGGGTGAATCAAAGTTAACTTTAATCAAATATCAAATAGAATGAAGTCGCGGATCCCGGTGGCAGCGATGGCGCGCAGGGTGGCTTCTCCCGCGGGTCGTCGATGTCGGTGAGTGCGTTTTACCTCCGGGCGTCTTTGAGTTCCTTCGTCGTTTCCTCTTATTCTTCCTTCGAGGCTCCTTCCTTCCTTCCTTCCTCCCTCGTCGTCGTCGTCGTCGCGGCTCGAAAGTCCCGCGGGCGGTAACAGTTTAGTTTTGAGGGTCACTGCACACCCGCAATTCACCGGCAGACTGAACCGGCGCCCAGGAGCAGTATCAGCAGCAGAAGCCAAGAATCATCTTCCTTCCCCCGTTCGCTCTTCCTCGTTCTCCCTCGCCCGTTCGCCTGGCAAAGCATCGGCAACCCTCGCCCCGCGCGCGCTCCTGCCTATGCTTTATTGGCTTTTCCTCCCGTAACCTCGTGTATTATTATTTTTTGTTTAATACATCACGCGAATCGATACGCTTCGCGCGATATCTCAAGATATTTACGCACGTACGTGTTCGATGTATCGGGTTCATCCGCGTCCTGCGAAAGACAGATGGACCAATATTGCAAGAAGCATCTACGAAAGTCCTCCGAACCCTTGTATCGTATACCGTATCCGCACACACAGTGTACGGTAACACTCCGGCAGAACGCACGGTCGTACGTTTTCCTCCCCTCGTGCAAGCTCGTCGATTTCCTGGGGCGTATGCGTGCGTCGTGAGCCGAAGACGAGATAGTATGAGTAAACGCGTGATCGCCCGTACGTGCACGCATCGGGGTTCGCCGTCCGTAACTTTCCCGGTAGCTGTCAGCAATCGTTCGACGTCGTTGTCTGCCACCCCCGAAGAAGAAAGTCGAGCCAGGCACAGAAGACGGCAACTTTCCGCTGACCGGGAGGCAGCGTCGGAAGCAAAAATGAGGGCGGTGTTCGCCTTTAGGCCTCGAAGCTCACCCACCGTCCCTCGCGCTCCGAGGCTTCCAGTCGGCGAGAAAACGCTCCGTATACGACTCTCCGGGGAGGATATCCTCGTCCAGGGTTTCTCAAATTTCGGCTCTCTCGTCTTCCCGGCCTCTCGGAGTTACTTTCGAAAATGTATATTCCGTACCGGTGCGGAGCGGGGGTCTAGACGCGCCTTTTTTTTCTTCTTCTTTTATCGGTACACAGGAAAAGCTGCGGGTCTTGGAATCCCTCCGCATAAAATCATCCCCCATAGAATGTTGGAGTACCGTCGGTTATTGATCGTGTGGTTATTCAGCAAAGCCGGAGGGTTCCATCGAGATAACGCACACCGGATAAGTGGATTAAAATCAGTCTCCGAGTCTGCTGTGTACAAACACATACAAACACACAGACCGGATACCTGCGTCCCTCACGCATTTGCTTACGTCGGTGAGTAAGAGGCGTGTAAACCCTGTGTAGGTAACGCACTTTGATCTACGAAATAGCAAGGGGATAGGCATAAACGAACGGAGGATATACACGTTGGAAGGAACGAATTCGTCGTCTTGTCTCGGCGTCGTCCGTCCGCAGCAGGAAAACGTCGATTCCGGATGTCTGACGCACAGAGGGACACACAGACACACACACACACTCACCAGCCAAGCATTCTCTTCGGGAGATCGGATTCGTAGATTGGCGCGACTTTTCCATCCGGCGGGGACATTTTCCAGATTGGACGGATCACGGGAGCGGATTGATTTGTCCCGAGGAGGGAACACGTAGAGGACGGGGACTGATCACAGTGAGAAATCCCGGCAGGTCTAGCGTGCGCCGAACCGCAGGGCAGGCGAGCACTCCTCCGCACACGCCGAGCCGGAGATCGGTTCGGCCGATTCGATTTCCAGTTGTGTTTGCTCCGCATTAGGCAACGGGCGACTTCCTCGCGGCTCGAGCTCTTCTCTGCGCTCTTACTCTTGCACGGTGTACGTTTACCGCTGCCGCTGCGGAGCATCGCCGTGGATGTCCTCTGACCTGGAACGAGATGAAAGATCCGTGATAAGGACCGAGGAGGCACTCGTTTCCTCCTCTACGCGAGGGCATACACTCTCCTCCTCGTCGCTCGTTGCTTTCTCTCTTTGGTCGGCGATGTCGTCGCAACGGCCGAGAGGATCCTCTTCTCGGACTCTTTTTGGTCAGTAGTTTCGTTCTAGACTCTTTCGCTGTTCTCACGAGCCTTCATGGTAATTTGCACTTACAGGGCTGGCAACGTGCTCGCGAATACCTCGAGGAAACAGTCTCGATCCTTCGTGGCTGTGTTCTTTAATGGAGTCGCTTACCACCGATTCTCGGTCCGTTCTTTAAGGGTCTCATCATTTAGACTCGGGTACGCGGTTCGGAACTCGTGGCATGTCCGAATGTATTTGGTCAACAGTACGGCCTGATGAGGCCTTATCAAGCCCTAGTCAGACCTTATCGGGACCCTATCAGGGCCCAATGTAACGGTCGGAAATTTCTACTCGGGTGCATGCATGGTGCGAAAGTTACAGTCGGAATGATGAGAGCCACTGAAATATCATGGTCCGAAGGTTTAGGCGAGAACGAAGAATAAAAACAAATGTCTCAGGAGAAGAGCTAGGACCGTTCGATATGGCGAGCTGGCGAGTTCACCCTCGCATTTTTGGGCAACCCTCGATCCCCGTCTTAGACCGTTGCACACCCTAAAAAGCTCAACGAACCCTCCCTTCTTCGCCTTCTTCCTCTTCTCCGCCGTCCTCCGCTTCTTCGTATCTCGAGCCTTGCGAGCTTCGCCAGCATCATTGCCTACGCCTGCGGAGACGGCGTAGGGACCATTCCCTACGCCCGCGGAGACGGCGAAATTATTCGCACCTTCCCTCCACGAGAATTCTCCCTCGAAGACCGAGACACCCTCCATGCCCCGCTCCTCCGCCGATGCCCTCGACTGCTTCTTGCTTCCTTATTTCCGCGCTTCGTCCTTCCCCTCGCGAAGGTCTTTCACCCGATGCTTTCTTGCCTCGGCCTCGCACCCACAACCGACGGACACCCCAGGAAATCAAACTTGCGCGCCGCCACACCCTCCCGCACCCCGCAAAACCTCCCCGCGGCTTCGAGGAAACTATTAATCTAAAGCCGAGAAGCGATCGTATTACTGCACTTTACCATTATGAACTCCGACGACGACTACGCCGACTCACCCCTGCGATTCCGTGAACGCGCACGCCTCCGCCGGCGATCATGCAGTAGGAGGAAGGCAATCTCGAGACGTGTAAGGAATCGACGTAGGGCAATATGAAGGTAGTCTGGCGGCAGCGGGGTGCGTCGTAAGATCGTGAGGACCCTCCCGCCTCCCGGACGCTGATGTTCGGGGGTCGCGATTGTGGTGGCTCGATCGAACAAACTTTCCTCTCACTCGATATAACTTCTCGCTGTGGGGTGCATTCGTCTTTTTCACCGCGTCGCAAGACCACTTCGTTTAACGTGCCTCCTGATGTTAAATGGCCGCGCTTTAGTCAAACTCAGTTACGTTTCCTTCGCCCCGAAAACCGAACTTCGTTCGAAATTAATGTTTTTATCCTAAAATCTGATGCGTCATAAATAAATATTTGCTATCCGGCTCGGTGCGGCGCAGGTGCTCTTCCTGCCCGAACAATGCACACGCCCCGCAGTTTCCTGAGGAACGCCCGCAGATGCGTAACAGTTTCGTTATTGTCGTCGACGACTGGGTTGGTTGCGCAAGAATGCGTCTCTTATTCGTACCTTGCGCTCGTCGTGACGACGGTTCGCGCACTTTTCCAGGTAAGACCGACCTCGTGGAGCCGCGTTCTCGAGGCGCTTGCTCGGGCCCGGAGCAGCTGGCCGATTTTTTGGGGGGAGGCCGACGACGCTTCAATGGAATCCATTCATCCGACACCTCGTAAGCCCCCCGGGGACACACGGGCGAAACATCGGTCCATGACGAAAAAGCGGATACTCTCGGCTACGAAGGCCAGTCATGGCCGTCCACCGTGTACAAACTTCGCGGCTCTTGAACGGATTCTTCCGGTTCGCCAAACGCTTCTCGGGTCCGATCTACGGTACAAAGCATTCCCCCTCCCGCCCAAAAAAAAAATCTCTTGTTCATCGCCGCCATGGGGATGCCAGTGGAATGAATCGCGACATTTTTCCGGAGATTTGGATTCCCGACGTGTAATCCGGGTTTGGCAAACAGCGTGTTCGCTCTCGTCAACCACACTAGGAAATCCACGAACCTCCCCGATTAACCGAGAAACGGGGATAATCGGGTTCGGCGATATCTCCCGTCGATTCTCCAAAGTCTCCGGAGGGTAATGCACTGCAACAAATCGCGAGAGTGCATTTATCCATCGGTCAGCCTTCGTCGGAGAGGCCTCGGACTACGTTTTGCAGTTAACTTTACCGATGCCCGATTGCCCGGTCTCTCGCTCGCCGGACGTCGTGAAATTTGCCCCCCGGCAAATCTCTGTGCTCTTCTGTGCTCTCGGAATAGTGCAGAGCACAGTAATACCACAGAGTACCCTTGATGCTACGTATACGCCGTCGGTTGCCGTGCATGCATGTGACTGTGTACACGCTCGGTTCTCTAAGTGCTGCACTCGGCAACAAACGTTCTTTATCCCGCTCCCGCACGCAAGAAGATTGCGAAGAACGGTTCGGTCACGGTTCAAAGATCCGGAAGAGAGTTGGGTTACGGAGTAACCGCGTCGCGTACTCCCCCCCCTCCCCCACCTCCGCCCCCAAACACCCTCCCCCCCCCCAGACCTCGCCTATATACATACGTGCATCTTCGCGTGTGGCACAAGCCTATAAATCTTCGCTGCGTTTCAACAACTTGTGTACGCAGCCGTGAACACGCGAGAAATCTTTCTTCTGTTTACGAATCTTCCCTGTGTGCGTACCTTTAAAACCAACACATATGTATATATATATATGTCCGTGTATGTATGTTTATCGGTGCATTCGGGCGACTCAAAAGAGTCCTGTGTGACTCGTGTCGCGTGGCTCAGGATGGCTCCTCAAATATGATATCGAGGATTGATATTTCTGTATTCGCGTCGAGAAGAAGATTTCGCAGGGTTCGTCTCAACCGTCCGTTGAATAATAATAACGGAGGCCACTTATTGCCACATCGATTTTAAACGCTCGCGCTTACGACCTCTTAAGAAAATAAATGAAAAATAAAAACGCATGCATTTGCATCGTCGCTCGATTAGTCGACGTCGAAATCAATGCGCGGTGATTGCTTCGCTCCGGGCGGACAGTGTCTCGCGGGGCACGCACCGAGTTAAGCTCCGACCGGCTTCTACACTTTCTTTGACCGGCTCGCCGACCGTATTACATTAACTGTTACGGTATATTGTGCGGAGCCCGAGAATGCTCCTCGTTACTGCGGCTGTGCGATAGCGAGACAGCGGCGAAAGGCTGAATCGTTCATTAACGGAATTATTAATAGTACGGTACAGAGGGAAGCGGCGGTGTGGCTTTTGCTGCCCGACGCACTTCCGAGGGAGCTTCGCAACATGGAATAGTTTAATTCTAAGCGAGGATACGAACGCGCTTTGTGGACGCGAAGATTGTAATCCCATGTTTTTCGGGCTAAAATCTTCAACGGAAATCCAATCTTCGAGAGAAAGTTCTCGAATTTCGCTTATTCAAGAGGACTAATGTTTAGCTCTTATTTTATTACTAATTATTATAATTATAATTACCCTGACTACAGCCGCGAACTCTGATTTTTATTTTTATTTGACTTTGCTCTAATTTTGCTCTGTATTTCCTCTGATTTTTACTCTGTATACTATACTCTTAAATGCTTTACCTATGCTGTCTACTCCGGAACCGGTAAAGACACCCGGAATATTCTCGACGTCTTCGTCATGTCCTGTTCGAAAGGGTCGATTCCTCTTTTCCATCTTGACCCTCTCGCTGATTTAAAATTGCAATTTTTTTATTAATTTTATTATGGAGTTACATCGAAATAGCATCTTGCAGCGACTCATCGTGACGTTCGTTCTCCCGCCTCGAGACGAGATGGTATAGCATACCATAGGGTACCTCTCACGTCAGAGGAGGCGCGGCCTTGAATAAATTAATATTTCCGCATGGGTTTTTGTGCGCGTATCGCGAAAAGGTTTTTAGCGTCCGTATTCTGCCTCTTCTATTTCGGTCCGTACCGTTGTGGCGCGTAAAAAAAAAAAAACAAAAACAAAAAGAAAAAAAAAACGCCCTGATATGAATATGAATGTATGTAAATAGGTTTCGCGAGAGAGTTTCACCGAGCCGGGGAGTCGAGGAGAGACTTCCCTGTATCGCGTATACACTCTTTGCGTACTCCACCCCACCGAAACCACCACACCGGAGTTATACCAGCGCGAGTCCTCCCCCCTCCTCCCCCCCCCGCGAGTTTGCATTATTCCGATATATAACGAAGTCGCGGCCGACCTAATTGGACATTTGATTCTTTAATGCTCGTGCACAGCCCGTGACTCAAGGGTCTGTGCATGCGAATAAATAAACAAATAAAAAAAATTAAAATGAAGAAAAATAAATGAAAATTGAAAATAGAGAAGAAAATATAAATGAAAACGGAAATAAATAGAGCGCAGGTTGAAAAGGGTGAACGCCGGGGGCTATCGCCGGTGCGCGCCTTATTTTACTTCCCGCATTACTCGCCTCTTTCTCGCGTCTACTTTTCATCGATATGAACGGAACAAAAACCGAATCCACAAGGCCGCACGGATAATAATAAAAATAAAAAAATCCGGCATTCGAGGTGAAATTAGTCTCGCCTCGGGCCGTTCCGTAAAAAAAAGAAAAAATTCTTTGGAACAATAGGTCGGTTAATTGTGGGAGTTTAACGAGAAAATTAGGGGGCGGAGTTTGGGGGTGGATGGAAATAACGATGAAAATAGAATTATAATCGTCGACGTTGTACCACTCGGGACAACGATAGCGACGATATATTCCGTGAGTCGAGAGAGAACGGGCGAGGGAATGTTCACGGGAACGTGTGTGTTCGATTGGTGTAAGTCGGCGTGCGTGAGACACATACGCGGGATCGCGTGACACGCGGAACCATCGGGAGGAACAAAGGTCCATGTTGTTCTCCGCGTACGAGCTGACTTAGGCGGCCGTACATTGAGCCGGCAGTCCGGACAACACACCCTCTGTGTGTGACGTCGAGGGGGGAAGATGGACGTCGGCTTGTCTCGGGCACACGAGTCGAAGCATCGGACACGGGTGACCGGAGCGAGCATACGCGGTTCCACCCTAATAAAGCCATTCGTTTGCCCGTATCTATCCCATTGCCACCGTCAGAAACGAACACGTTTGCCTGGTATTTATCCCGCCGCTGGTCGGAACACGGAAAACGCGAATGTTCGACCAATTCGCCGAGACTTCCGTACGGCACTGATCGATGGTCAGTCTTCATGGGGACAAACCGTAAAACTAGCTCCATACATTTGATGTACTCTATTTTGTTTGGAGTAAAACACGAAAGTGACAAAAGTAACTATTTTTTTGCGGGAATTACATTTTTTAAATCCATGATCCATTTTTATGAGAAAAAACTGTAAAAATTTTGCTTGGGTTAAACACGGGAGAGAAAAAGCAAACAAAATAAACGGGAATTTTTTAATTAAAACATCGATGAGGAAAAACCATAAAACTGACTCCCTAGACTCCATATCTTAAAATACGACAAAGAAACATTGACCAACTTTGAGCGAGACGTAAATTAAAAAATCTCATCTCAGATGGACGATTCCGTCTTGCTACGTTCTCCTCAATCTGAAACAGTTTAATAAAATTAGCGCTGTGTAACAAAAAAAGGAAAAACGCTTGGGAATTATTTTGGTTCAGTGAGTTTCCGCTGAACCTTTACGGACAGCAGACTCGAGAGATATTACGATTCCAACAATGATTGGAATTTTTTTATATTATTGCAATGCCTTTTGAACTTCTTTCAATATCCCGAGGAGAGGAAAAAATTCTTGGAAAGCATTTACGGAAGGCTCTATGGCGGAGGTCCCTAGCAGACTAGTCTCCGCTTATTGTTAATTGTATGTTTTTTTTTCTACTTTTCAATATCTCCGGAACTTTCTAATAATCTCACGAAAATCTAGCGAATTGCCGAGCGGCAGAAACGACTCCGAAAACAAACGAATAAAACATAAGGAAGTTAAAGAGCGGAGCGAAAAAAAAAAAAAACAACGGAAAACAACGCATGCGGACCTCACCCTCGGTAAACTTGACCACCGTCAGCTGTGGGGTTGCCGTGCGTAGCCTAGCCCTTTTAACCCCCGGCTGAGAATCTCGTCCGGGGTGAGCGATATACGCGCGAGGTGAGCTAGGTAGAGGAAGCCGAGTTAGCCGTCGGAGCCGGTAGTTGAACGACCATCAGGCGAGCGGCCGAGCTTTCGCCCCGTCATGAGTAATGCACGCCATAATTACCGACGTCCATTCAGGCTGGCCTTCCCTAATTTAACGAGTTTTTTTTTCCTCTCCCTCGGCGATCCTCTCGCCCCTCGGTTCGTTCACCGCGAGAAGCTACCGCAAGCATAGCCAAAGAGCCACGTACAGAGATGGTGTACGCGCTTATTCTAAGGCCTGTTTAAGAAGACGCGCCGGGCGTCCAGACACCGTTGAATAAAACACGCTCTCTTACACACATCCTCGCGACGGTCTCCCGGTCTCGCGGGCCCGCCCGTGTGTATGCCCCGAGAGGCAAAAAGAAAGCGGAGGTAGAAAGGCGAGATAGAAAGAGTGGAATAAAAAAGGGATGTAGGAAATACGATGATACGACGAGGCGTACACAGCCCGACGATGTACACGAGGCTTGAATTTAAACGCTGAGTCTGTGTATTCTCCGTTTCTCATACGCTTGCATTCTATCTCGTGGAATTCTCTCCGATAATTTTCAATTGTACTTTTTACCCCTCAGAGTCTCACTGTCTCTTGTTCGGTGTTCAAAGGTGCGCGATTCTTCATTCGGAATTCTTAGCCTCGCGGAAATTTCTCAAATTTCATTTCTCTGGCGTAAAGAACAATCGTGTCGATGCGCATCGTCTTGTTACCTTGGAATCTGCATTTTAGGCTTACTTATCCACTATCGTGATTACGGGTTGGTTCAATAAATCCCTGCGACGACAGTTACTTTTATTGATTTTTCTCCAGAATAGAAATCAAAAAAATTTTCCAAATACGACGAACGAAAATAATTATCTTTCCATGCACTGCAAGTAAACTTTATCGCTATTTATTGCAAGACAATCAATGTCGAATGAACAACGCGATAAAAAATAAACAAAAAGAATAAAAGAATAAGATAAAACATAAATGCCTGCAACGTGCCTCGCCGATGGCCGCTCCCCCATTGCGTAACCCCTTTCTTCCCACCGATGAAATTCAAGATTAATGATTATTCACTCGCACGTGATGTATGTAAAAGAAAAAAAAAGAAAAAAAAATTGCTTCGTCTATGTAAGTAGCAGCGTAAAATGAGCGGTGCGTTCGTCAAACGATGGAACGAGTATTTCCGTGTGCGGCGCAGTGCGGTATTATTATATACAGCGGCAAAGGCCCTCCGGGCTATTTGTCCGGCTAACGTTTCGTTTACTCGACGACGACAACGATGACCCAATCCCCGGGCAAACAAGAGACGAGCTTCGCTTGCACGCGTTCGTCTCCTCTTTCTCCGCTGGCCCGAGGTCTCAGACCTGAAAAACACTCGTGGTTGAACCCTCTCTCTGCTGCCAGCTCGATAAAAAGCCCCCGAAGCGAAATTTCGTACGGTCCATACTGCCCCCCCCCCCCCCTCCCTTCCCTCCCTCCGTCGAACCACCGTACAATTCGAACGTACATACTCGAGCTCCGTAGCTCCCTCCGGATGATGAACGCACCTCTGAGAATCGCTGTAAACGAGCGCTTGTAACGAAATTCGAACGATTCATCATTTTCAACGAGTACCTCACTCATTCCCGTGCAACATCTCCTTCCACTCTCTGCCCTCGCGATCGCACGCACGCACGTACCCGCCCTCACCGTCCGCGCGCCGCGTATACCTCGTGCACACGGTGTTAATCCGGTCCACCACTCGAGATCGAAAAACAGAAAGAGTTCTGTATTTCCCTGGGGTATCCGCGGACCGGTGCTACACACGCGCAGCTGATAAATATAGAGCCGCGATCTCTCGTTTTGCCGTTTTTTTTTGTTTCTTCCTTCATGTTTTTATTTTCATTTCTCCGTTTCGTTCATCGAAGCGCCGGGCGCGCGGGCGTGTAAAGCGTCAGTGCGGGAGCAACGGAGCAGCAACAAACTTCGTTCGATTTGCATATTCGAGGCGAGAGTGGAATAATCATTGCCCTCTCATCTTTCACTTCCGCTCACCGGACGGCCGGCGGGACAGTCGGGTGTAGAAGAAGCGTCGTACGTATAGCCTCGTGTAGTTATAGTTGTAGAGGGACCGGTGGTAAACAGGCAGATAGACCGCGTCGAACAGCTCTCGAAGCTGCCCGATAAGCCGAGACACCGCCACCCCGTGTCATCGTAACTTCGTACCCCATTGCACCGTGCACGATAATAACGCGAGGCAAATTAGCCGCGTGCACGGGAATGAACGTTACTCTTTTCGCCGCTGGCAAATAGTTGTTCCTGTGGAGCGGTTAACTGCGTTGCGGGGCTCGCGCGAACTCGGCCCACGGAATCGCGGGGCGATAAGTGATACGGAGTAACAGTAGAAGTCGCATTCGCAGAGAGGCCGGCACGGCGAGAGGAGAGCAAATTACCGTGGCAATTAAATTAACCTACGACTACCGCACGCTCCCGAGTCTTACGGTCCACCTTACCGGTGAGCCGGGACTGCGATGCGAGCCTAGCTTACTCGCGGAATTAGCATTCCCGCTATAATTTCGTTCGTCTTCCAGGCATTTCGAGCAAATCTTCCCAGCGCACACACGAACACCGTCGCGAGAGCGCGCACTGAACTCGGGATTCTCTCGAGTCTGGGGGACCCGCAGAGAAAGGGAGGAAAACTTGTTCCCGTTTGTCTCATCGGTTTATCTAGTTCGAAGCGACGCGTAGACGGTAAAAAGGTTCGTCCGTTTAACAAAAATTTCTTGTTCACGAAGAGGTTCGGAATGTTTTTATTTTATTTTTTAAATAGACCGAATAAGATTAGGGAGTCGAGCGAAAATATGAGGATGGAGAGAATGCTGCGAGTGAAAGAGTCGTGTGGCAATTAAGTCTTGGTGTTATTGCGGCACAGGCTCGCGGATCGGAACTTCCAGCATCGACGTTCACTCCCTATAAGGACGGCGCGGCCTACATGCATTTTATTACCGACAATCGACGACCGGAGGGCTCGGTGCAGGATTCAAATCCATAGATGAACAACCCCCTCTCTCTCCCCTACATCCATTGTTTACCGCGTGCTCGGTCGTTAAGCCGAGAACAGCGCACTTTTTTTTTGCACTCGATCGACACCACACATGGCTTCGGCGGACACGATGGCTTCATCGTCAATAAGTGATTCGTGATCAGCCTGAAAAAAACACAATATTGCAAAAATAAGTGATTTTGCGCATTTTCAAACAGCCGATTATCGTCGCTTCCCGACGTCATCGCGGAAAAATCCAGGTGACTGTGATGTTCTACGGAATGAAATATACAGATTGATGGATGTGATGGAATCGAAAAAGCTAGATAAAGTGATATCATTTTGTTTTTTTTTTCGTTTTTTTTTCTTTTTAAGTAAAAATCGAAAGTTAAAAAGAAAAAAAATCTTGGGGACAGAAATCCCTATATTTTTTCGCCCCGAGCGTAGATCCGACCTCAGTTTTGAGAAAAAGTCAAGCGCGACGTTGCCATATTTTTTCCATGTATTTTTTCGCGCCGAACCTGAAGCGGACAGCCGTTTACCAAAAAGTCAAGCACGACGTTGACGTTGAGAAAAGTTGGCAATGGAAAGTTTTATATCGCGTCCGCATAATATCCCTCTATTCGCAAAGCTTCCTCTATGAGGGAGCCAAAAATACAAAAAATGCTTGCTCATAGAACAAGCTTTCGGAATAAAGGTATATTATGAGAAAGCATTATAAAAATTTCAATTTTGCCTTTTTTAAAGTGAGATTCTCTTCAAATCGGGCCTACCAGACACGCGTCTATTTTTATTTTTATAACAAAAAAATAATAATCGTACTACGCACACAGTGCAATACTACAGTTTCAGTATCGAAGTGAGCACTTGCCACCCGGGCGTCGTTACGCAAGCACCGCGTTATTTCTTTCCCGCCTCGAGTACCCAATACTCGCCTTTCGATACTCGTTTGAAATACAAAACCAGCTCACTTCGCTCGATCGAGCCTAACTGCATACGTGTTCGAGACTGTCACTCCCTCTCGACCGGCGATCGGCTGGACTGCTGGCCGTGATTTTCACACGCTGACCCCTCCCCCCCTCCCCACGAGAAACACTATTTGCACTATTGGCTGATCCTCTCAGTCGGATTTGACGATCAAAACAGGATTATACGATTTTATGTACCGTGATAGACCATTTCCCGTCCGTAACAGACTGTACCCTACATAGAATGCTCACAGCTTCATCGATTCTCGTTTCTGCGCGCTCGGAGCCGACTCGACGATTAATCTCTATACTCGTCCGTAGAAAGAAAAAAAAAAAAAAATGTTGAAGAATAAAAAATCCCAGAGTACCTACCGCGGGATTAGATGGAAGTGAAATAAATATTAAAAGGGGAAAAACGGAGGCGGAGTGGGAGGAGGTTGATGCGAAGAGGCGAGAAAACGCGCCCTAGGTTAGGCGCTGCGTATCCAGGGATATCGTCGAGTCATCCGGTTTTACGAAGCATCGCTTCGAACGAGAGAAAAAAGAACGATACCGCACCTACACAAACCCCGTGAGTATGAATACGGATACGCTATCCGTATGTATTTTTTTTTTTAAATGTATATGGTGTGCATAGGAGTCAACACTTTGAACGGTGAGCAGCTATAGAGAACATTCACGTACCAATGACTTCTTTTTTTTTTTCCTCCGATCTCCCTCCCGTTCTCTCTCTCGGGAAGCACACCGGCAATTCATCATTCCGACGCCTCCGCCCGTCGCTGAACACCGTACGCTCGTTAATTACCGGAGGATTATACGAGACACCGTATATAGTAGAAGCGCGAGAAGCATCCAGCAGGTTTCGTGTACGTAGCCTCTATACGTCGAGAAACTCGGTATCGCCTAACTCGCTGGTTTGTGTCCTTCCGAACGGTAAACCTCTGTGTACTTGCTTATCACAACAAGCAGTGGGTAGCTTCAACGCTGCAGGGAGGCTTCGGCATGCGCGCTTTCCACAGGCTTACGAATAACGAACAGTGATCGACGCGCTTACACAACAGACATTTTAATCAGCTTCTCGTCGGCTTATTCAAATCCCGGTCACAGACATTCGAGTGCCCATAGAAATTTTATGAAACAGTAAATGTCCGTTTAAAACGAACGACGAAGAACTGGCATGCGGAGCGTGATCGCGCCTTACCACGTGCACGCGGGAAAACACACAATTTTCTCCGCGAGCCTGGTTGAAAAAAATAAATAAAAAATATATAAAATGCGCGGCAATAAAAAATGGGCGGGGCGTCCACGAAAAAGGTAAGAAGATTTTTCGATGCGATACACACACGGCTCGCGACTGCACGTACGGAAACCTAAGTCTCCGAGCCCTGACCGCGGAGTTTCGTGAACGTTTAGGATCGTGCGGCTGCCGTGCTTCGACATCTTCCGTTTCATTTTATCCTCAGACCTCGGCTCGATTCGACCAAGACGCGGGAGAGAGTGCGTGTGACGTGTAGAGCGGCGCCTAGCGCGGAGTCCAACGACGAGGACGATGACGACGAGAAAGTAGGAGTGAGTATCCGCGCGGAGGGTCGCGTTGCGGCAATAAAAATGCAAAATATATGACGGTGGCTCTAACGACGCACGCACGCACGCACGATATGCTCGCGCACACACACACGCGCGCGCGCATAGCTGTAGATATACGCCACGGCGGAGTATATGGGAAGGGAGGAAGGAGCAGGCTCTGCCCATAGCCCTTATATTCTCCGGTCTGTAGGGCTACGAGCACGACGAGAGCCCACCACCCTCGTAAAACGCCCGACGTCGCCCGCTTCTCGAGGTAGTTTAGGGGACCCCCGACGCCGTGGCCGCGATATCTAGATAGAAATTCTCCCCCCTCCCTCCCCGGCCCGACGTACCAGTCCCGTTGCCTTCCGTACACGTACCGTATCTCTCTACGTGCCGTAATGCGTATACACGCGTATATCGTACAAGACACGTTACCCGAGGGGTGGGCCTAGGAAAAAAAAAACAAAAAAAATACGCGCGCCGAACGAAGAAATTTCTTCCACGCTCGATGAGGCACACGATCGAGCGAGAAGTCATCGGAGTCGACGAGCCCAAAATTTCATAAATAAATGAATACATTGCCGACACGTTGTTGCGCGCCGGTGTTATGATCGAGTGACCTTTTTTTTTTGTTTTGTTTGTTTTTTGTCATTTTTTTTTTTACAAGAGGAGACTCTGTGGGCGCGTATGACACGTATTTTTCCGATTTCGTTTATCGTCGGCACACTCGCGAGAGGGGTTCAAGGACGATCGCGCATTCGGTGGACGAGGTATCGCGACCCCCGCGAGCGGATTATCGATTATGCGTGGCGAACGGCACGTAACCACGCACACGTCTCGCCCGTTATCGTCTCGTCGACGTTCCTTCGTTCTGCGCTTTGGTTATACGATGCATATATTTTTTTCGTAAATAAATATGTATATATTATAGTGTCGTATGGAATAATGGTGAAAAAAAAAATAACCCGAGCATCCGCGATTCGCGCGGTGGATTTAGGTATTCATGGCGCGTCACTCGCGCACGCGCGCTGCGGAGCCCGTCCTTGATCCTCCATTCGGTTTTTCGCTCGATTGGCTCGTTCTCGCGTGAACTGAGCCAAGGAATTGTAATTTTTTTTTTATTCGATTTAAGGACATGTGGCGAGATGCAAATTATCATCCACTTCAAATCCGTGCATAAACGTTTCCACAAACTGTTCAAAGAATTTAGCGTTGCTTTGCCTTACAGAAGTGAGCGATGAGAAAATTGGAAATCCGCCCCGCTTTTCTTGACGAGATAAGAGATCCGATCAACGCGTCTGATTCCAAACGCGGTGTCGACTCTCTCCGGCTCTATATTTTCATTCTGCGCTCTTTCGTTCTCTGTATTCATTCTTTTCCCGGCTCATCGATGACAAAGTGAAAGAGGAAGGCAATATCCTGTGGAAATTTAACGCCCCGACAATCAAAAGAGTGCCGACGGGTTTATGTACAAGTTCACTCTCGCGTAGAGCATTTTGCGGATCATTGTGCAGAACGTCAAGCCACGCGCCGTTCTCATAAGGGCAAAGCGAGGCGAGAGAATGATCGTCGACGGTTGTAGTGGTGGCCGTAGTCGCGTAGCTACGCCGCCGTTTCGCGCGGTGTAAGAGAGCCACGTGGCCGACCCTTTTAATTTGTCTCTTTACCAGCTTGCCGCTCCCGTCGCCGCCGCTGCTCGAGACTCATGAAGAAGATAGTGCAAAGAGTGCCAAATCAAATAACTGTTACAGCGAGAAAGAAGCTTTGCGAGAGCGAGAAGCCGTGGAGAAGGGTCGCTTTCAAAGGCTTTCGAAACGCGAAAGGATATTATTTGATATCATAAATCCGTAACAGCTGTATCTACGTCGAGAATAAAGAGAACCCTTTGTCGTTCGGCACGTCGGCGGATACTGCGAGACGAGAGCGAATTATGCTTCGAAGATGTTAAACTCCAGACGGTTCTATCCGAATTCCGGAATTAAACAAAAAATAACGGTGAGCCTGAGAATGACGAGCGAAAATTTTGTATACATTTATTTATAAAGTTCCATTGTTAAAATTTTATTAGAGCTGAAATTAATGTTGAAACAAAGAACAAAGTCGACAAACAAACAAAAGCGATAAGTGACAAAATTTTGCGTTACCGTTGATCATGAAAATAATCAATCTCTTCTTTTTTGAACACAAGAAAATATAAATTGGACTCACGACCGTGTTCGTTGATATTGAAATACGAGACCAAAGGAAGGCGGCCGCTCAAAGAAATCGTCGTCGTTGTCGGTGACTACTATAGAGGCGAGGAATTAGAATAGCACGTGAGCCGAGCAATCTAGCTCATAGAGTTGGCGAGCGGAGTTCGTGAGCTCCTGAGCGAGTACGGGCGCACGGAGCGGCCCGACCGAATAAGGTGGCAGTGATGCAACACGTCCCTCGTCGTCTCCATGCCGCTTTTATAATCGCGCAATTACGCGAGAGTAGTACTGAAAAGGATTTTCAGTCAGAGAGAAACTGTTTCTCTGCCGTTTCGCGCCGCCGCGATCCGTCCGTCCGTTGGCTTTTCGCTCCGTGGCTTTGCATATCAAACTACCCGGGAAACGTGGCAAAATCGCGGATAATGATGCACCGAGTGCCTCAATATTTAATCCGTAAACGAAGGAGGGAAGCTCCATGTCACTCTTCTTTTGGCCCCTTTGACATTAAGACGGGAATCTTATCGAGGGGGAGGAACGACTCGGAGAATATTTGTATATTTCACAGTCTTCCCTCGCGACGAACCGAGTAATCCAGAACCGGTGGGGGGGAATAAGAAGCAGCAGAAGAAGAGGAGGAGCTGGAGGAGAGCCGGGCGAGAGAGCGAGAGTCGAGTGTGCGAGCACACTGTTGAATAAGCACTTCAATCTCTTCTGGATGCTTGACTCGCAGCTCTGTAGTATAGCAGGCACACTGTGCGCCGCAAGACTATGTGGTCTCTTTCTACTCGTGTGGTGCTTCTAGGGTACATACACCGCGTACCGCCGCGCCGTACGCGAGGAGCACCGTGAAACGAGCTGCCTACGAATTAGCATTTTCGTGTTTGCATCCGCAGACGCGTCTGAGTTTTCGGATGCTCAGCTCGGGCACCGCGTAGGCGTCGGCCGGGGGCGGCTGAGTACTCGTCTCGCGTTTCGCTGCGTGCCGTCATTGAGGGGGATTCGAATTTTTCAATTTGGCAAGAACGGGCCCGATACCTTAATTCCGACAGGGTGGAGAGAAATACTTGCCGTCGAAACCCTACCGCGTCTCTTGATATTCGAGGATGGAAGGCATTTTTTTTTATGACGGGCTTTACCATTTACTGCAGTATAGAATATTTACCGATTTTCAAATTTCGTACCTATTGCACACTGAGAGGAAATTTTTTTTTGGCTCAATTCAAAGTCCCGGTGACATTCGTTCAGAGCTGTTATTTGTTTGGTACCAATAAAGCATTGTTTTGTTAAACAATTATTTGCTTCAATCGACTTAAACATTTTTCTACCCACCAGATGTTTATTTTAACGTATTTCAACGCGCCTTCATTACTCGAACCATTTATTTTTCTCAGTGCAGAGAAAAGCATACACTTTGCGTTTCTTACTTTTTTAAAAGAAAACAATGTGCATCGGCATTGTGCTCAAATGTGCATGAAACTTCCAAGTACTGTAGTATCGCCTGTGTCGCCCTTAAATCGGGCTTGCCGAAGGTGGAACGGCTACTACGTTGAAACTCCTGTGGATGCACCGGATTTATCGGGTCAGATCCGGCCGGGACTACGCAGTTTCTGATAATGACAATGCACGATAAAACGGAAGCTCTCGGAGGGTGAAATACAGCGGAGAGCATGGAGGAGGGTTTTACCGAGAGTGCAGGCACCGCGCGAATGCGGGATATCCCGGTCGTCCGGTGTAGGTCAGGTAATGGCCGATCTATTACATAGTTATTGGGTAATCAGCGAGCCGGCTAGCCGCACAGTATTTAGCATCGGTATCGAGGCAAAGTAACAGTTGATTGGTGAGCAACTCGATACTGCCGTAGCTACCGCGCTACGGATAACCTCCGTGGTTCACGTCCGCGTAACTTCGCTTGATTACCGAACAACGTGTAACGACAACCCCCACGGCCGGCCATACTGTTTGTTATCTAGTTTGGACTGTTGTGAACTAGCAGTTAAAACCCCGCACAGACGGTCTATTACCCTACAGTAGAATCCGCACAAGCTTACAAACAGAAACCCAAGTGCTGGCACAAGCCGAGATAATTAGTGTTTTCGATGTAAAATTCATTCGATCCAAATAATTTTTTGCCACTAATCATGGTCACACGAGGTAACTATGAGAATATCGTGCGAGTCTCCCGATACTCATTTCGCGCATAGCCTGTACGAGGTACTCAAAATTGATCAACGAAGGTTCCCCTAGAGAAAATATGCTATGCGCAACATTGTAATAAACGAGGAAGCCATGTGCAAATGAATGCAGACCTTTCTTTGAAGCCTGCGAAGAGAATTCGATACTTCAAGTACTTATGACACTTTGTACTATGTACTCGAAGTATGTTTGGTACTTCGCTCGGCTCTGCTATAAATTATCGAAAAATAAAACAGCTTGTATAGTAACCAAAACCATTTGCGATTCCTTCGGCTTCGATTTCAAAATTGATTTCATAAAAAATTCGCCGCAACGTTACTGTTGTCGTGGCGTGAAAAGTAACGAGGTAAAGATCGTCGAGTTCCCGGTACAATAATGACAGGACTAATAGAGTAACACAATGTACATTTACATTAAAATATATGTATACGTGTATCCTTGAGCGTTGGGGGGGCCGACGAGAAGCGTTGGTATATACCATCGTCGGCGGTGGGCACTTAGCCGAGTATCGCTTACGCTCTCGAAAAAGATGTCTGACGTCTCAACTTCTACTACTTCTCTCTCGACGATCCTCGTCGGCGTCGCGCTTCGGAATAGCTCTCTCTTCCTCGGGTTGGTCCGGTCTCTTCAGTGTGCTCTTTGCCTTTCCCCTGCAGCACCGAGAGCTCCTCGTCTCGCCTCGTCGTCCTTCTCGCGCTGTCCCTCGTCGACGACGGGTATCGGTTTCAGGCCTGAAACTCAAGAACCCGGGAATGCGACGGTGCGGTTATACATCTCGCTCTTTCACCGGGAGGGGAGGGCTCCACTCCCTGAAATAAAATGACGCGGGGAACACAATGACGATGGACTGGAAACGATCCGACGCGACTCTGGTCGGGCCGAGAGAACGAATCGAACGGACGAGAAATAATGGAAGGTTAAAAAAAAGAATACAAAATTCAAACAACAAAATGCAGTCTGATTGGGCCGGAGAAAATACCGTTCTCACTTATCAATTACCGATGTTTCGTATAAGGGGGATCAACCTTCATCCGCAGCGACGAGTGCACTCGAGAACTCGTTCGGAGCTTTGTAGGAAGTTTTTTTTCCGTCTTTTTTTTATCTCGAGAGAATGATTACGGGGTTAAGTGGCGAAGTACTCGCGTTGATTCGACTGAACGAAATTAATTTGCGCGCGAACGGGCCTGTCCGTCGAAGAAAGCGAGGGTTCCTTCGCCAGTCGTATTCGCAGTGCTATCGCGTCCGAGTATCCGAGCCTCGGGAGGAAACCCGCCGGAATATCAGTCGCGCGAAACGATTAATCATAGAGCCTACGCAAGCTCGGCCCGCGGCTTTTCTTCCCCGGGATCGAAGTTTATTTCGATAAGGCAGCGGTGCAGCACGCGGCAATCGCTGGAAGGAGTCCGCGGACCCGAGGGGGCCCTCGATCGTCCCGACTCCCTTTCGCTGTTTCTCGTCCTGCTAGGCGGAGATTAAATTTTCGTTTTTTTTTCTTCTTGCGTTTCAACGATTCCCGTCGCTCTCCTGCCGCTTTGTTCTTTCTCCCCTGTATATATTTGTATGTATTACATGGACGAATTTTTACATAGCCGAGGACGACGCCTCCCTTGAAATAATGTCGTAACCACGGACAGAAAACAAGCCATCCGAACCATGTATTTCACCTTCAAGAAAAAAAATAAAAAATGTTTCTCGGAACTTCGAAGAAGTGTGAGTTCGACCGTGCGTGTACGCACAGACGTGGCGTTTCCTTTTGGACGAGAGGATACTTTCACTCTTAACATTCCTCAGTTCTTCCAGCTATTATTTTTATACTTTTCATTTTTCGTTCCCCGACGATGAGAATCGTCGGCTTATCACAATTAAGAGCTCGCAGCTTCTTCTTTGCTTCGCGAGGCTGCCCTCACTCTCGATTCTTTCATCGTACGAAATCCTCCCCCGTGCTCGTCGACGTCGTTCCCGGCTCCTTTCATCTATTCGCGAGAGCCCGCGAGAGACTCTTCCTCCCGACGTGGCGAGACCCGAGGGCCCTCCCGCCTTCCTCCCGGCTTCCACCCCGTCTGCACGAAAGGAATAAAGACGAAAGATAGTTTAGCATAAATGTGGCAACTTTTCCGGGCTCGGCGAGAGAAACGCGGGGAGTTCGCCGGGCTTCCCTCGAGGAAAGCCGAAGAGGCTCGGTCAGCTCTCAACCTCGCCAGACTCCCAGCTCGTTCGGCTCGATGCGCTCGCGCAGGTCCCCCCTAAAACGGACGAGTTTGTATATCGGCATCGAGCCTCTTTGCCGTGTTTCTCCCGTTCCTCTTACACCGGGCAATCTTGCCGTCCATTTCACGGAACGACGCGCTCCACTGTCTCACGGGATTATTTCCAACTTCGGGACATACATTTGCCAAAAATTTTCCTTTTGTCTGCCGTGGGTGAAAAACGGCCCCGTATAGGTACGAAACAACAAAACTTTTTAAAAAAGCATAGTATCGGCCAAGCATTGGGCCTACGCTGGCCCACTAAAAATTACGAATAACTTTCTTTACATACCTTCCTACATACGCCTTGCGTAGGAAAAAAAATGTCGTACGTATGAGTTTACCGTACATTCTTGGGATCGGTGATTTATCGCTGCGTGGGAATCCTGGCTGTTATTTTCTTATGCATTCTTTGCCCCTTTTTTTCGCTTCTCTATGCGACTCTCGCCCATGTCGATCACGTTTTCCCGGTTCAATTATCGATTACACTCGGCGTGCTGTCCCAACAGCAGGAAAAGCGATATGCGATTCGCCACGTACGAGTAACAGTGAAACGTAGAAAGAGAACGTTAGCATATACACGAGAGATCATCGTGTACGATACACGTAGTTAATACCGACCCGACCGCCTACCTGGATTAGTTACGCTCAGCGGGAATAAAGTGCTGCGGCTAAACGCCGGCTTCGGAAATCCAGCTCGGCCAGAGATCGAGAGACACGGCCGGGTAGAGTGCACCGCCGTTTTCCTCTACCTGCATGTATGCACACCTTGCTCTAGCTGCAGAGCTAAGTAGAGACGACGGACACCCGCGGACACACCGCTCTGTGATATCTGGGTTAACCAGAGATAATGATCCGTTATTTGATCGTCGTTTAACGCCCCATCCGACTCCTCCTCCGGTGTAAGAACCAAGGTTGCTCATTACACCGAGCGAGACTCGCTATGGACACGCAAACTCAGCGATCGCTCGATTCGGCTGCATTTGCCAATCTTTTTTTTACTTGTTATACCTGTGTATATAGGTATAGCGCCAGTATTTTTTTATTGTAAACCGTTATTTTTTAAAAGTTTTAACTTGAAAGCACTCCCAAATATCTAAATATTATATCCTCAAATTTTTTGGTTTAATTATATTATCGATGTTTCTCAATTAAATATCGTACTTAATTTGTTGATTATTAACCAATTTATAGATATTCCTTAAATTCTAAAATACCTCCAAAAATATGTACGAATTCGAGTTTCCGACGATTAACGGACGGGTCTCTAAAATTCGTCCCGGAGAAGAGCCCTGAGGTAAATTTGTTTGCAGGCAAGTTCAATAAAAAAAGTCACTTTATTTATTTTTTCATATAGCAAAAAAAGTATCTATAGATTTAACTTACCGAAGTAAACCAGAATATTTTTTTATTGAAAGAAAAAAATTGCCACGCATTGTTGTCGTTCGGCCGAGCCGGAGGGAATTTTTATTTGTTTTCATCAAGCGGAACGCGCGCTATCGTTTCGTACACAGCAATCGGGGTTGTTTCGATAGTGGCCGACCTCGTTCCCGCGCGAGAATCGCGAGGCCGGAGAGTACGTCCAGAATCGGCGATCGGTTTGAGTTCGGTTTGAGCCGCGAGTGCCCGGAGCGACGACACGATAAATATCGCAACAGCCTGGCGAGAGAGAACGTCGGAAGGAGATCGGACCGGAGCGGAGCCGCGGCGCATCACGACCGTCCGCCCGACGCCGCCGGACCGTCCTCATAAAACGTTCCATAAATATTATCATCCCGATTCTCAAACGATTCAATCTATCGGCCCGATAGGTCGGGGACCGCCGAGCTCGCGCGTTCGGCTCCGGCACGGCTTTCGCGGCAGATGATCTCTCCTCACCGAGGGTACGTCTCGTCTCGATCGTCGTTGGATGATCGTAAATCCTCGACGGTTCCTTCACGGTAAATTCCGCCGACGGATAGGAGAGCGAAAGAGACCCGAGGACGGTCTCTGGTTGCGCTATGCGCGCTTCACGACCGCGATTCTCGTTCGCCGATTACCTTCTTGCGTGATATACGAAATCGTCGCGGCTCTCCATAACATCCGGCGATTCGATCGATCACTCACGGCCAATCGAACTTTACGATATCGCCTTGCTTTCGTTCCTCCGCAGTCGTTTTAGCATTTTTTTTTATTTATCATACCGGCCCGAATAACGGGGAATAAAATCCTCGAGTTGCCGACGAACGACGGAGGGATTTGCACGCGCCACCTTTCGTACTTGGAGAGATAAAATAAATTGCAGACGAAATGCAAGGGAAAACATGCGTCACATATTCTCGACTGGCTCGTTTTAAAGACGAAAATATCTCTTACTCGAAGATACGCCGAGAAAGATGAGACGCTCTTAGAGACGCCACGGAGGAAAATGAAAACGTGAGGAACGCAGATATGTTTCTACGGACGGTGTAATAGCGGCGGAGGGCGAGGGCGGGTCGGCTTCGTTTGGCGAGAATGGGAAAGGTGGAACGACTTTGTGTTCTCTCGTTCTCTCCGTGGCGTGGGTGAAAGGATCGTTGGTCACGATGGCCCGGCTCTCTTTTCTCTGCTCTCCTCTAAGATCTGGGAACTTATTGTACAGGACGATTCAGATCCGGGACACTTTTGTTCCATCGCATCCTGCCAGGCGCCAACGGTTTCTTCATCTTTCGCCCAACGAGCGGTAATTTTTATAACATTTCATTTTATTTTTTGCTTTAGCAATTAAAAATCCTTCGTTAAATTGACCGACCGTGACCGAGCGCGAAATAATCCAAAATTGAATAAAAATTTCGATTATGAATCGCGCGGTAAGGTGCGCTTTAGTGTACGAGCCGCTGTAGCTGTGAAACAATTTTTCTTTGCATTCGGTGCATAATAAAAGGATAAATGCCACCGGGATAGCCGAGAGAGTCCTATTCAACGCCAAAGGGCAGAGACTGCACGTTGTGCCTTCGCGCTGCGCCGCCGGCTCGTTCCTCCGGCAAACCGAGAGGAGAGTGTGAGGTGTCGGAGAAAAAAAAAAGGCTCGAGACGCGGTTCTCGCGAACGAAGAGCTAAATAAAAGCCGAAACACAACGTGGAAAGCGGGAGGTAGATGGACGTTCCTCCGTACGTACAACCGGAAGAAAATTAAACTTTCGGCAACTCTTTAAGAACCCTAAAGCGACAGCGCAATTTTCTCGAAACGAGTCTCGGGACGGTCGTGGGCCGGAGACCCGCGCCGCGAGGCGCTTTGCCATTCTTATTAAGGGAATGTTGCGAGGAGGTATAAGCACGGCGCGTCGGTGGTAGCTGGTTTTGTATGTCTACTTTAACACGAGACCCACGAGACACGGGGGCGAAGCGAGCGAAGGATCCGTGGCAGAAGGAAAAGGCCATTCGGTTCCAGCAATCAGGCTCGTGTTCACCGGAGATCGTTCCACGCTTTCTATCTCTCGTTCTCCGCTGCTCACTCTCTTTCTCTCTCCCTTGTTTCTCCGTCGAGGTGCACAAGTTGTTACTCGTGAGAAAGCGAATCGGGACAAGAAACGCGAGGAGCAACTTCATCAACGTTGAACGAACCGACGGGTTCCTCACACTCGAGCCCCCCCCACCCTATTCCCAATGACTCGCTATTATAAACAGCCTACAATTAAATTGATGAAACTGCAATAGCTCACTAATAGCGCTCTCGCGGCTGTGCGCATATACAGCGTAATTTTCAATCGGTTGTACTCTCGCCGTTTAGTACTTACCGAGACTGATCAATTTGTGCGGAGTGAATCGAGGGGGGGGGGGGGGGCGTTACCGCAGCTCGATCCAATCGATTTTCTTGTGCCCATCGAGAAACCGATTACAGTTTAGTTATTCGAGACGGCTGCACCTATATCTTTTTGTGGCACAGAAGTACAGTCGGATCCTGCATTAATTATAGATTATCGAGGCTCGGCGCCTAGGGAAGTTGATAGACCCGTAACTTTCGCGGAGAGTTACTGTCCGGGTAGAGTCTCCGCGATAGAGTGGGCGATTTCCGGCCATCCGAGCTTAAACCTCGATATCGTAGTTACAAGTTTCGATAAAACGATCTTCGGTAAAAAGTTTGCGATGCGGAGTAGCGATTTGTAGCGAGCGGTGTTACCCGGTGGCCGGTGTTCGCCCGCGACTGCAGATACAGACGCGGGACGTGTATCGGTCCGTTAAGGGTCTTCACTTCGCCGAGGAGGAAGCACCACTAGTGTCTTTCCCAGGAGAGAGCCATCGATGTCTAGGATTTTCACCGAGCTTCGTTGCAGCGAAGCGGCTCGATCGTTAACGATCCTCCTCCCGCCCGTACCGACAAATCAAGCGCCGTGTAGTACCTCGCGAAGGGCCATCATCGGAAAGCCCTTCGTACGCACGGGGGCTCCCTTCGACCCTATCGCTCGTAAGCTCCTCCACCGCTCCGCGTCCGCCCGCGCTCTCTCGTCATTATCATTATTAATTTGGACTGCCAATCACCTTCATCTTGACGGGAGAGCTTACCATCGCTCGAGAGGGATGTTGCTACTCTTCATCTCGCGATTCTCCATCGTTCTCGCGACGCGAGGCACTGGATGGAGAATGGCGGGAGCAAATGGGCTGGTTACCACTCAGCGGCTCAACTTTCCCGCGAGCATAAGTCTATTCCTTCGAGCACCCTGCACGTTGGTATACACAACTCGAATGGAAATAGCGGAGCGCCGGAGAAAAGGCGGCCGCTGCAATTTCTCCGAGGTACTCCATTGACGTCGAGCGTCGTCCCCGTCACTCTATTCCCCATCCCCCGACCGACCCTCCTTCATCCTTCCGAGTTTGAAGATGCCGGGTTGGGATGTGCTTCCTCCTCGCAGGATGGAAAGCCCGAGTAATGATTTTCGAGATTCTAATCTTCCCGAAGGACCCGTAGAGCGCATTCCTCTCAGACGACGCTCTGAATTTCCACGGGTTTTCCGCGTTACCGCTCGCTCGCGGAATAAGAAAAGGGCGAGAGAAACTTCGTTTTTCTGCTTTTCTTTTTTTTTTTCTCTTTTTTTTTCATCCCTCGCTGGCGCGCTGGTGGCAACTTTCTTCTAATGCATCTATCCAACCCTCGCGCTGAACTTATTGTGTTTTCCCCCGTCCTTTGATTCCACCCTTCTTTCTCATCCCGGCTCCCTCTTTCATTCCTTAAGACGGGGCCGAAGACAAGCGCGCACTTCTCGCAAGCTCCGAGGCGGATTTCCCCCGTTCTCGTTGCGCTGCCACGCCCTGCAGTTTTCATTAGGACTCGGGGCGTTGATGGAAAGCCCGTTGCATTCTTTATTTTTCTTCTCACTAAGAATTTATTGCCAGAAGGGTCCGTCCAATGCCCCAGTTATCGTGCCATGGTAAAAATTTCCAAGTGAACGGGCGGGATCTTGCACGGGTCTAGACCGTACTTTCAGGTCTTTTTATTTATTTCTCTTGATGGACCGAGGAATCGGATGAATTGTAATTGCACGATTCTTTTTTTCCTCTTTTTCTCTTTCAATTATTCGCTCGTGAAAATTGCGACGCCAGAACGGAGCACCGCGCGCCGGGGCGAGCATCTGGTGAAAGCTTCGTCGGAGAATAAGCTGCAAGCCGAGGATATATAGGAGGATATGGGAAGATATCCACAGCCGGCTGCTGCGGTGTGATTAACGCTCGCCGGGACCGAGCTTGACGCGAGAGTTCGACGCCTCGTGCCTAATTAGCCAGCGGTAGCCCGCCCGGTGAGAAACGGCCGGTCCGTCCTCACTCACTGTTCGCTCCGCCACGTAGATAATTTCCACGCCACGTGGCGCCTAATGAGAATGGCTGTGGCGTGCACCGCGTTTTTTCATGGGCCACTCTTTTCTTTTTTTTTTTTTTTTTGGCTCACCCTCACAGCTCCTGTCCTCGTCCGGCTCGCCAAATGATGTGCCGCTTTCTTCATTCTCGCCTCCTCGAACCACCCTTGCGATCGCAGTTTTCTCCTATCGAATCAATTAATCTACCAACCGATCGTTTGATTGTAAAAAAAACAAAAAAAAAAAACAGGAGGAATGTCTTTTAAAGAGGTAAAATTTTAATTGACTGAAAAAAATACACAATTTACAAAGGAGCACTCTCAAACTATTATTTTGCAACAAGTGGATTTTCGTCTGCGGCGACTTGAATCCTCGTACATTAAACAGAAATTCTCTTGCACTAAACGGACCTTTTTTTAAATTTTTTCTTCAGAGAGGAAAAAAACGCTCGTCTTCCAGGATCTCCATAGCCGAGCCGTTGTACGCAACGATTACCGTTCGTGAAACAACTCCCTCGTATCAACCGAGGTTATAGAGCAGTTTTTTGCCTCCGCAACCCGTCGATCCGCGTCTCCGTGTGCACGACCGTAGAACGACAGAAACGCGACGCCGTTTGAGTTCGTGTATGTCTGTGTGTGTACATTGTGCGAGGATCGCGAGATAGAAAAGAGACCTCCGGCGCACTCGAAGTATCGTAAAACGCACGAGACCCAGTGGTCTGGCCCTGCGTGGGGCCGATCTTGTTTAACGATCCCTGTAACGATTCCGCGTACGGCATCAACGATGTAATTCTTCCGTTTCGCCAGAGAAATCGGTTCAAAAAAACCTCAATAACCCTGTTACATAAATCAATGGTTCACGACGTGATAAAATACCAAGCATGTAAACTTTCTTTTCTCCTCATTCGCGATAGTCTAGTTGCATCGGCAGACGCTTCATTCGGTAAGCCGCATATTTCGTGCAATTTTTTTTCTCTCCCTTCAATCGCTTTTCTCGATCGGCTGGGTAAAAAAGAGGAAGGGGGGGAGGCGATATCTCAGAAGAGGGACGTTATTTAGAGCGCGCGGAATCTTCCATCGCGCTCATCTCTCGCAGTTGCATCATCTCCGTTTTTTTTTCTTCTCTTTTTTCAATTTTTTTCAGCCCGTCTCACTTTGAACCTTTAAAAGATACCGATCTCCGCGGAAGAGAGGCGTCGGTGTGTTTCAAGTACCGTCAGAGACGGAAAGGGACTGCGAGCCGGCCGCCACCGGCGTTCACACTGCCTGCAGATACGTCTATACGGGTTTCTCGTCATAAAGCGAATCCGAGAGCCGCGAAGCTGCGGCACATTTCTCGCGCCGGCACGCTCGTTTTTTTAACGGGCGCATCGTATAACTGCCCCGCACGTACCGAATGAGCTTACTCTTGTTCCCCATCCGTTGCCACTTCTGGCCTCAACGTCTCCGTCACGGATTTCCTCACCGCGCGAGCGGGGCAATATCGAAATTATATTTTTTTCACGGGGGATGAGAAAGTGTAGGTAAACATACGTCGAAGCGATGTCGGGAGATAAAACGAAATAGAGCGTAAAATAAAAGTAGAAACAGCGGGATTCTTGTTTCCGAGCTAGTTTCATCCGTTCCAATTCCTTTTCTTTCATTCCTTTTTTTTTCCTCTCTTCCTTTCGTTTCAACTATTTTTCCATCGCACTACGAGATTTCCGACCGAGGTGGCCAGAGAAAGAGAGAGATTTTCAAGGCGAACGTGCGGATTACCAACTTGTTGTTCGTGCCAGAAGAGTAGCACGCTAACACTCCAGACTCTTGTCGTCGTCGTCGTCGTCCAATCTCGTGTTGCACGCAGCCGATTGCGAACTTTTCAGCCACCCAGTCGAGACACCCTACACTCCACCTATGTGCCCCGGTACTTTCTTTTCCCTACGAATTTCCGTCGTTGCCGGGAGAAGTCGCCGAGACTTTGGACGTTCCTCGGTGAATTCGACGTTTCGTGTTTTCTCTTCTCTTCGTATTTTTCCCGATGTAAAATAAAGTTATCGTTCGGCTCGACAGTAGGTCGTCCTGCGTTGAGAAAATAAAAGTACCCTTCCCAGATTACGATTTCTTCGACTCATCGCTGTGAATGGGTGCGCGCTTAAGGGCTTGTAAGGCGGATATTCGCTTACACGCTTGTTACACGTGTAAATCCCGGGCTCTCACGGTCACACCTACACGAAAGCGTTACGCAGGCGGTAACGCACAGTAGTGGTAACGCGTCGAGCGACTAAAATCCCTTGGGTATGGAAGCTCTCGGCTGTTGTTACTGCAGTAACAGTACGTGCACTATCGCCGTATGTATAACCAATGTACGCCCAGCCGTACGCTCCATTGTCTACACATTATGCCTACAAGCTTCCGGTATGTTTTACACGAACCTAGCACACTCGCCACCTATGCTTCCTGTCGTAAACGCGTATCATCTCGCATCGTAAACGATCTTGTCGTGATGGAGATACTGCGGAATTTTATGCGTCCCACAACGGTGGTCAAACTTTCGCGATCGTCGACAGAGGGGTGAGTGGGCGAATACCATTCTTGAAGCATCCAAATATTGACGAACCTCGATTTTATGGGCCTTGAGTGATGGGCGTTGGCGAACTCTCACTTCTACCTCTGTAACTCACGCGCATCCACCGAGGTTTGTTTCGGACAACCACGAGTTTTTCCCATACCTATTGGGAACTGGGCTGTTATCCGTGCCTTAACCGTGCGAATCAGCGGATGGTTAGTTTCCACTGGTTTTCCTATTGCGCAGTTTCTCGTACGCTCGTTCAGCTCGCACGGTCGAACGTGTGCAGTTCAGGAAAACCTTCGGGACGAACCCTCGAGAAACCTTCGGTGCCCTTCTGCGAGCCCTTGATAAATCGTTCGCAGAGCCTTGTTCGGGTAACTACCTCGCATTTTCTTCTTCTCACCGTCGAAAGACGTTTCTCCGCTTTATTACTCCCACTCGTCCCACCGTAGCTTCCCTCTCGATCTCTCCGCCGCACATACACACAGTGTCTCCTCCGCGTTAGGTACACGTGCGGATAGAGTGCGTTCCTGTGTGTACACCACGTGGGACTCGCCTTCCGTTTGCACGTACGCGCGCACACCGAGATCCGGTATATCACCGTGGAAAGAACGGAACGCAAGCATGAATCGTACGGATCTGTGAACTCCCTGGCTCGGTCAGAGAACTCTCTCGTGTACCTCGATCGTTCGAGGTTCGCCGAATGGCATGTTCGACTCTGCTCGATTGTGGCGGGAGTTCAGATCAACACAGCGAGATACAAGTGAGACAGTACTTTGATGAAATATCTGCAAGACTCGATAAGAATCTCGCCACTCGATATTTCCTAGCATCAGATATATATTGAGCAACGTGCTTCTGCTACCGCTGCCGTTGCCGCTCGTTCGTCGATCTATCTCAGTTATCGTGAATACGAGACGCCTATACGAAGCCCGAGCGATGCATCTTGGTTTTCGCAGTAGGCGTGTCTTTACCTCGTATTCCTACCGAAAGCAAATGTATACATACGCCCATGCCCGTCGCAGTCGTTAAATAAAGTCTCTCGCGGAGAGAGGAGAAACTCGCGGATGCTGGGTTTTGCCGTAGGAGACAGCGGCGAGAGAGGCGCGCGCGGGTGAACCACCTTCGCGCGAATCGCATTTAACTGTAATTGCGTTTTTAATGGCCCCGACGGACACTGTCGAATTTGCCCTACGTCCAATCCGTTTTTACGATCTTTCTTCCGATGCCGCTGCCGCTCCGTCCACCCCGCTCTCGGCAGCCTCCCCGTTGCACCCGTTACCGTTTTTTTTCCTCTCTCCTCGCTCTTCTCTCGCTCGTCCCAAGAATCAACATCTCCGGATGAGCTTCTGTAAAAATCCGCTCGACCGTGTCCCGGTGCAGATTAAAGATAACAATAAAAAGAGTCGAAAAATTCTTCGTCTCTTACGACTTCTAAAAACTGCATAAATATTTAGTCGGGTTTTAATGAGCCTCGAGTAATTCGTGTTGCGACGAGGAGCATGCGTACCGTAACAATTATTTTCGTGCCGGTGTCTCGTTAAGGAACGCCGCACGGACGACGCGACGTCGACTAATTTGCAACTCATTATGATTTTCTTTGGAGGTTCTCCGACGAAATCGATCCGGAAAAGACTCCGCGCCGCTGATTTCATTGGGTTTTGTCGAGTCGTCCGAAAGTGTTCAGAAACTTTCGCACACGATAAACCGGCGAAGCGGGAGGACGGAAAAAGCCTCCCTGCTTTTCGGAACCTAAAAGAATGCAACGCAAGAGTGTTCAAAGAATTAAGCACTCTGAACCGTACTAAATAATATTCAAACAGAACGAACAAGGTAAACGATAGACGTGCCAACAAAGTTAATTTTCATATGTCCTTAGTTGCAAGTCAGAAAAGTAATTTATGTAGTACCGCCCATTAATGTTGCCTCACCCGTGACGATAAAACGATTATTCTCCTTCGCACCAGCGACCCTTTCCCGGTGTCGTTGTGCGTACAGTTCAACTCTTCCGTTTTTTTTTTTTCATCTCATCGTTCCGCGAACCTCCCCCCGCGGGTATATCGGCAGCGAAAGGTTGGCCGCCGAGCGCGCGAGTCGTTAGAACCGGGGTTGCAGAAGCCCCTCGTAGCGGCGTCAACCGCCCCCCCCCCTCGCGAGTCGGCCGGTAACCGTGGAATAGACAATAGATTTACGAGGCGTTGCATTTTAATTCGACGCCGCGGCCGTTACCGCCGTGGCGCCGGTAGACGACACGTTTATTGGACGATAAAACTTCGCCTCTCACGGATCCAGCCGCCCCGCCGGTGGTGGTTCTGATGAGGACGGTCGCTGTCCCACGGAACGAGAGAACACTGTGCGCGACGGGCTCTCGCGCCTCCCGGGAGCCTCTCTCGCGTCTACAATACCCTATCCACCCTTCCACTCTCGAGCGTCGCCGGTACGTGGAATGCACAAAATTTCGCTAATATCACCGTGGACCGTGCTCACCGGGCGAAACGAGAAAGCACCGTCGTGCCCGCCCTGGATGGCGCGTCGGCGTCGGGACGTCCAACCAATTTCTCCATCCGTTCGCACAACGAGTTCGCTATACCCACTGGAACACAGACTCGGCTGAAACTCCCGATGCCCCCTGCACGACTGCGGACGATACGCTTCCGGTGTACTCGTACGGTACGCGGTTTACCGTTTCCCTCATCGTCGATTCGTGCCCACCCTAGCTCTCGCTCTAATTCCGAACGTACACGATCGTCGCCCGATGTCCCATCGTTAGTTCAAAGTCCGCGCGCGAGTGTTTTATTCTCGAGAGAAACGGTGACACCGGTCGACGAAGAAGATAAAGCCGCCCGCAGACCGAGGTTGAAGAGGGTTCGGGAGGAGCCCGAGCCGCGGGCCAAAACGCATTCGCAAAAGGGAGCCATAAAACTGATTATTAGTGCGACCGAAGTGAGTTCCGCCCGGGCGAAGTCGAACGAAGCCCCCGAGAGAGTCCTCGCCGATGGGCGGCGGTAGACGCTGCAATAATATAAATTAAAAGAGCCCTTAGCGAAGCGCGCTAGTGACTCGATCCGTCGTCTTCGGGGCAGAAGCGGCGCGTCCCTCCAGACCTCGGTCCATCTCGGGCTTCGGAAAGTACGAACCACTTTCATCTACTGGCACAAAGAGAAGGAGAGACCCGACGTCGAACGGAGGGCCCGCTCTATGTTACCGTGCTGACTGGAAAAAAAAAGGTCAAAGGTTTCTTTCGTAGACACAATCCCATCTTCGGAAAAACACGACGATTTTCCTCCCTCCTTTGTGGACGACTACGGGGCGGTAAAGTGGATTGACCGCCGCCCGGAGGAGCGTGCACATCTTCCTCGCTGCTTTTTATTTTCCTCGAAATGTTATTAACATTTAATCGATATCAAGCGCCCCGCCCTCGACTACGTTCTGCGCGATGAAACCGCGTGTCACCCGAGGGCGTTGCACGAATTGCACAACCGCACTCGTTGCCGCACGAAAGTTTCGCAGCGCGGTGTCCGACGCGGATCTCTCGTGGATGGAATATCTAATTCCGGGACTAATTGTTCGAAACAGGCGTGGCTCTGAGAAACGAAAAATTCTCGGTTTCTCTCGGGTAATAAAACAAAACGACGACGACTCCGGTGAGTTCACCGAGGGCGAAAGATCGCGAGCGAGTTCTGTCGTTTCCACGGACCGGCTCGGGAGACGGAGAACACACAAATAGGTGCAGACATATCGGACCGATGGAGATACTCTGTATACCATTTCGCAAGTCCCGGACCCACCGCTCGACCGAGAGTTCCTTGCTCTCGGAATCAGAATCTGATTTACATCCTAATTACTGGAGAGCGGCGGACGAGGGGGAAAGGAGGAGGAAATACAGGGAGAGAGAGAGAGTTAAAGAGACATGGAAGGCAATCGCGTAACCGAGCTCGCGTGCACTTTAACCGCGAGAGTCGGTCGTTAAAACCGCGGCCGACCAACTGCCTAATCTGCATTTGCAGCGCGTTGCGCCAGTGCATAAACGACAACGACGACGTCTGAAACAAGGACGAGACAGAGAAAGGGCGGGAGAAAGAGGGAAGATGGAACAACCGGGAGAGAGAGAAAGCTCTCCGGTTCCTCTTGCATAAAAACCGACGGGGAAAAAGAATTTACCTTCCGGCGTTCTTGCAATTTCAGTGCGCCGCGCTCACAAAGGCAGCGAGAGGAAATAACGAGAATGATAAATATAAAAAGAAATCTTTATTCAACAAGTACATAACGCGGCAGGTAAAAGTTGGCGGAGGCTCGTTACAAAAAATTCTGAAAATTCGAGAGTCCGTCAACAGCGGCGAGAATCACTGGCCTCCACGGTGGCGTTTCGGTTTCGTATCCGCGGACACGTCGAGCCGAAAAGCCAAAAGCCGAGTTTCTCACCGGTATCCGGAGCCGACGAGGCGAACGAATTCGATGTAGGAAGCGACGCCGAGAGAGGCCGGCAGTCGGGGCTAAGCCGCGCCCGAGATCAAAAGAGAGTCGTCTGGCGAATTTGGCCGTCGGCCTTCGAGCCCTTCGAGCCACTTGATTTTTTAATCAATTATTACCGGACTGGTGATGCCGTCGCTCCGGGCTCTCCGAAATATGATGGAGTTAGGAAGCATCCAACATCAGGACATCGGGAATCACTGTGCCTTTCTGTTTTTTCCCTTCCCTACTCGTGCCTCCCCCCCACCCCGCCCCCATCCCTCGCGTACATCTCGACAGCCGATTAAAACTGTGCCTCTTAGTTCCCAGCTTATTCGCTCGGTCGGTCCCCGTATATATCTCGTATTAGTCATCTCTCCTTTCTCTTTCGTTCCATCGTACCGTGTGCCCGAATTATTTTTTAATTATATTCTCGGATTAGGGATTTTTTTGACGGGGTTCGTCGGAATAAGTCTCCCGGGCGAGAAGCGGCCAAATTCGTTCTCGTATCGGGAGGAATGGGAAATGGGAATAAGAATCCGAGCGGGGCGCATCGGCGAATGCTCTCTATTTTATTTAGTTTCTTCGGCTGCGATGCCAAAGCTTTTTCGCTCTACAGATGCCCCCTCCGCCCAATCTTTCTTTATCCGGCGTCCTTCGCTTCCATTCTATGGCCTGTTCCTGCTCCCTCACTCGCCGATCTCGCCCTCCCGGCCGGTCCCGCTGAAGGACTCTTGCACGAGAGAGCCACCCGAGATAATGAGAAAATGCAGGAAACCCCGCCGCCGGCGCGCACCCCCTCAAACCAGCAAACCCATAGTAAACTTCTGGCTCCGTCCCGAGCTTTCGCACGTCTTCGTCCCTTCGATCTTAATCACACCAATGGAAGCTAAATTCGGGAAATCGTGAAGAGGTATTTGTAACCCCTTCGTCGTGCTCACGCCCTCTCTCCCTTCGCTCCCGGAATCCTCTTTCGGATAATATGCGCCGGGAATACCGAAGTCGGGTTCCCGATCGAACTTAATTCGAGCAATGTTTTTCAATGGCAAACATGAAGCCCGGTGTATTTTCTCGCGGGCGTTCCATATCTCCATTTCCACGTCGAGAGTCTTCGTCCTTGGAGGGCGAGGAAGGAAAAAAAATTCCAAGCACCCGGAGAGACTCGACTTTCACGCAATTCGGAAAAATTATTCTAACGACCACTCGAGGATCCCGAGGGCCGGGACGCGTGACTCGGAATTCCTTTGCGGGTTTTTCGGTCGCGAGGGTGGAGCCGAGGACTCTTGCACAGGAATCGTCCACCCTCTCACCTCTCCCCGCAGCCGCCGGAGAGTATCACACTCTCGCAGGAGGGGGACGACCGTGTACGTTGATCCCGGGCGAGGACCAACGCGGAAAACACTCGGCAGTCTTATAAAAAATTTAAGAACGGAAAACGTCTTGGAGGCGGTATATCGAGGGTGATGGCCGATGGTGGGCCAGGGTTCCGAGCCCCTGGCCCTCGGGACGAAGGGCGACCCTGTCCCTCCGCCAGTGCACCGTAGGAATTACTGGGGAAAGGAGAGCGATCGATAAAGGTTCACCCCGCAAGAGGCGATGTCTTCGGAAGGTCTCGAGCGAGCTACGAGCCCTTCGGCCCTGCTGCGCATCGACGTCGCTTCTTAACGCGAGGCAGAACCTCGAACAATTTCGATTCAACGACGGTCGGCGGTGATCGATATTCACGGAAAAAAAAACAGAATCCGACGACTCCGACGAGTCCCCTTCTTGGCCCTTGAGGCAGAATGACGATCAATCCGATATATCGCTGTAAAAAATTGTCATTTAAAAAAAATGAAGGAAATCTGGAAAGGCGGTATTTCTTCCGCCGACCCACATTACCTCTTTTCCGTATTTGAGGCCCCGCATCTATTTTTCGTATTTTTCATGGTTCCGAACAGCCTCGCTCAGGTTCGCTTTGTAGAGGGGTTCGGCGAGCACGCGTGTCCCCTCGGGGTTGCTTGTCTTACGTTTCTCCGACTCGGGAATTCGGCACGTCGAGTTCCCTTCTGTTTCCGTCTCCCTCGGTTCGTTTTTTTTTTTGTTACTGGAGTCTCCAGCCGGGCTTTCGTTTCTTCCTCGGCTCTTCTTTCTTCGCAGTGCCCTCTCCTCCTGGTCAGACCAGAGGGCTCGAAAAAGTAATGAAACTGTTTCTGGGTAGAGCCTCGCGGCTGACCCGAAGAACCAGACTCCCCTTCGGCACCACCACTGCCGCTGCTCTCCTACCCGTCTTATCAGCCCCTCTAAGAATAGCGCCTACGAGAACCCGGAGCTCGGGGATAAAACAACCCCTCTTCCTTTATAACACTCCTCGCGCAAGCTGCCCTATATTGCCTACGAGAGTGGAATTCCAGAAAACCTTGTATATAGATAGTCTCAACGCGCATACATACGACTTTTTGATTCTAATTTTCCGCTATATGAGAGGGGGGGGGGGAAGCGGAGGGGTGGTAGTAAAGTTTCATACAAGTGAATCCAATTCTCCGTGTCATCTTCGTGGACGATGACGAATGCGAGGATAGCTAATGAAATAAAGTTGTGGGCGAAGAGACACAAAGTACAAGGCTGCGGCTAGCGGTGAGTTGGATAATTGACCAAAAATTCGTGAGATTTCCGCTCGCGTACCCGCGAGAAACAAACCACGAGGAAAGGAGTCTCTCTTCGTTCTTGACAATTGAATAGAGTGCAGACAGGGAGCAGCAGCAGCGACACCAGACTGCGTAGTCGTCGTCGAAACAGTTTTACGTCTCGGCGCTCGGCGCGAGTGAATTGAAAGTCGGCGACGGAAGGAGGAAGAGGCTCGGAGACTTCGCGACGTTATCCGGCAGCTGGGGCATCTTCCGTAGGAGGTGCGTGGAAGAAACGGAAGCGGAGCGGAGAAGAGGGAATCACGTCCCGATGAAATTATTTCGGTTTCGCGTTACCCCGCTGGATGGGCTGTAATGATAAGGACGAAGAGAGTTCCGTATTTGCGCTTAGCTTCCGGCTTCCCGAGCTTCTCCCACTGGAGGCTTATACTTACCCGCCACTGCGTCGACAGTAAAATAGGATAATGCGATTTCCTGCATCGATCGCGGAGGTAGCCGCGCGGTCTCGTCGCCCTCGCTCCCAATCTTCCCACTTCTGCCCCAATATAACATCCGGCTGTGCCTGTGCACTATGTGCACTACACTATATATTTTTATTTTTGGCACCGCTATATGTGTATAGTTATATACATTACATATACCACATTATTATTATCATCATTTTGTTATATTATCATTATTTTATTACTATGTTATATATGTCATGTATACGACATATATACGATACTGCGGTGCCATATGCTCCGGAGCTTCATTACGACCAGACTCCTTTGGCCACGTAGTTCCAGTATTCTATCTACTTCCACTAAGTACCTAGTTACGGCGAATCCTCGGCTTACTCGAAGGATTACATGCATTGTAGTTTGTATCATAGGTAGCTCCAGGTTCACTGGCGCGCTTGATTATTATAGAAAGGTTCCGTGGGACGTACATATGATACGAGACTGATGATAGTGATCGAGCGAGATTTAATGATTCGCAATCGTATTGCCACGGTAGTGTTTATTTAACAATTTCATCGAAATTACATCGATTCACATGAACAATCTGCCGATCTCTGTACGATTATTTATCTCGATTGGTACTCATGTGTCGTGTATTTTTCTGCTTTCAGGTACGTTGAAAAGAAAAACAAGCATGGTTCGACATACCGGTTCTTCGTTTCCGGTCGTGAGGCTGGTGAGTCGTAATTTTCCTGACGTTGTTATTTCTTATTTCGCTCTCCGATACGGGAAGGACCTTCGATCCTCGGGCTATCTCGGCTCGAGGATCCTCCGAGAAAATAATAGACCAGAAAGAATACGAGAAAATTGAAACAATGAAGACACCGCCCTCGTGACAATTAGCTCGAGGGATTTTAGCGATTTTCTTGGGCGAATGTAAGAAAAAAAAAATTATGATGGGATTCGAGATCGTTGAGAAAGAGTTGAATAGAGTCGCGGTCGAGAGCACCGAAGGAAATGCGACGGGAAGGGGGGGGGAGGGGGAGGGGGAGGGGGGGGGGGGAGGGGGCGCAGCCACTCAAACGTTTTAATTAGCGCGAGGACCAAGGAGATGATTAAGCCGGTAAAGCATTCTCTCGTCTCTCGCTCCATTTCTATCCCGATCCCAGCCATATCTTCTACTTTCTTATCCTCTCAACGCTCCGTCGTCTCGGCGGACATCGTCTCATTCATCTCTTTTTTTCTTCTTTTTTTTAATCATCCCCGTGGTTCGCGTGGTTTTTTAAAATCTCATTTAGCGCGGTGTCCTCGTCTCGTCATGACACCGGTTGCGATTGAAATGAAATTATCTCCGCCCGGTAAGAGTCAGCGTAGGGACAAAACGGATTTTTTTTCAAATTTTTCGCAGGACATTAAAAAAGCCTCTTATTGCAAATAGAGCGAAAACCTTTCTGTCTTAAACCTGTTGGTAATAAAATTTTTTGAATATTTTGAATAGTGTTAAAAAAAATCGGCAGTAAGACCGTTCGAATAATACTCTCCTCTAATATCAAAATCACTCGTGACTTCCCACGTGCCATTCGTTCAAAGCGCTGATATGGTTTGGTAAAAAAAAAAAAAAAATAGTTAAATCAACGAGGACACGAAACCGGCGTATGTATTTTCGCAATTTCTAATCCACTCCCCGCTGAGCGCTGTGGTCCTCGGATAAACGTGTCTATATAAATACTAACGCAGGGAAAGCTGTGGTTCTCCACAATTCCGGGCAAAACGGCTGGCACCGCGATGCGCAGTCGTGTAAATCAAGTCGAAACGCGAAAGAAACGTTAGCGAAAATCCACCCTCGCTCAAACACGCCCTCAGTTGCCGGTGTGCTGCAATGCCCGTGGCCCTCTCTCTGCACTGCACAGCGCTATATCCGCCGGATTAACAAGAGGAGCGGCGGGGCTAACATCGTCGTCGTCGTCTCCCGACGAGAAGAGAAGAGATGCGAGGAGAGCCAACCGGGTCGTTTTCATTTTCCCAGATTAAAACGGGATTTAATAAAGCAACGTATGAGGCTTTAATCGACCGCGCGGGCTTTCGCCTCAAGGCCGTATACCTTCCTGAAAGCAATTCTATGCTGTTCGCCGAGTGGGACAGCCGAGCCCGGTTATATTCTCGAAATTACAAAAGTGCCGATCTCACCGTACAGCATCCGCGGCTACGAGTATCACTCCCGTTAACGAGAAAAAATAAATAAAAATCTCCCTCTTTCATTCGATTTATTTGCTATTTTACTACGCGTGTCTCTCGTCCGGTCGTTATTTCCCCTTTCATCGAATGTAACCCGACGACTGTTTTTCACTAATACGCACAGAGGAGGCTCTTCTCCGGATGTCTGATAAAAAATAAAAATAAAAATAAATTGAACACAAAAACCGTCAAACCCAGTCGAACGAGAGGATTTTTTTGTGAGTGTGAGAGATTTTCCATTGAGTTGAATACCCTTGCTACGCTATAGCATATATATAAATGGTTGGCCGAATTCGCATTGCTCCGGTTCTTTCTCCGTCGAATAACGATGACCAAACGCGGATTGCTATCGCATTCGCGTCCGGAAAAGCCAATGAAAATAACGAGAGAGAGCGAGGATTTAGGAACTGCATCGTTTTCCGCGGCTACGTATGGACGGGTCGGAGGGGGTGCGGTTACGGGGTGGTACGGTGAAGTGAACGTGACGGTGAAATCGGCAAAAGCAAGAGAGAAACAGCGAGGTAGGGCGCTGGTATGGGGAACCTCCCTTCGTTGCAGACACGCTGCTTCCGGTTATCCACACTGGGATTAACCCATTCTGCGGGAGGACAAAACGCTAAATGAATCGTGAAATTCCGCTTCCTCTCTCAGTTCGGGTGTTACCGGGAGTTTCTGGGTGCGCGGCAACGCGCCCGTGCGGCTCGCCACGACCGCGGCGCTCCGTTCCTAAAAATAGGATAAATCGCGGGAAAATTGAGCGGGTTAAGCCCCGCAATTCGGTTAATGAAAAGTCCACACGGCATGGGGATCCTGCGAAAATTCTCTGGTTTAATTAACGTATAACCGGGTCGGGATGGAGCGCGTTCTTCCAGCGCGAAGCGGTATCTTCCTTCCGTACGATATCCCCGGCTCGGATCCACCCAACCCGCTTCATCCTCTCTACAATCGATATTTCACTTTTCATACACCCGTGCAAAAATTCCCGCGGGAACTATTTCAGGCGGAAACAACGGCCACGGGGCACTTCGGAGCCCTCTCGAATATACCCAGCTATATATACTATGTATGGATTTGCATTTAGGCGAGAAATCCGATAAAAGTCCGAGGGCTCGAATTCGAGTGAGCCAATTGGAATAATTGATGGATAAAAAGTGCCGCGGGACATCGATGGAACGAAAGCAAAGTGGCCGATCCTCTCGACCGCGGAGAGAAGGAAACCCGGGTGAGATGGGAACGGTGCGAAGACTCCGTTCGACGACGGCGACGAAATGTTTCTGCGAATTATCTTCCGGAGACGATAGATCGAGTAGCGAGTCGAGAGATCCGAGCGGAAATTACTTGCTCGGGTCCACGCTCCAACAACGTCGGTTGTTGACCGACGATATGAATTATTGCCCGATAAATCAGGATCGGATTTTCACGCTGCGAAATAACAGTCCGATCGTGCCCTCTCGATCGCTCGATACATGCTCAACGACTCGAAACATCCACATCGGACACCTTATGGCTATCAGAAGTGGTTCAATTTCTCGACGAGTCCGCCCGGCCTACGTACATGCGCGATCGAAGGTATAGAAAGAAGGAACTGCAGGTATCGTACGGAAGAAGGCTGCGTGGATGTATCGATCTTGTGTGCACGAGTTATAAATAGTTCCATGCCGGGTTACGGATATAGGCGGGAACTCGCCTACTTTATGAACTTTCGAGTCAACTTCTCTACTCGGCGTGTCCCCGCTCTTGTCTCCGATAGAACGCGCTCTCCTCCGGCATGCATTTACTTTAATAGAGCTCTCATTTTGTCTCCATTACGCGCGCCTAAGTTCTTTATTAAGCTCTCTCTCCATGGCGCAAAGAGTTATGGCGGTGAGTGCAGCGCTAAAACAGACTGTGTACGTTAGCGGCTCGGGACCGACGATTCATTTGGCAGTTTCAGTCGGAAATTTACGCGCCACGAGTTTCCACGGGTTCGCGTGTACCGGCTAGTCTCCCGGTAACTCTGCCTGCTCGGTTTATCCACTCTTCCTCTGTAGAGGCACTCGTCAGTGTATAAATATACGCAAATTAATTCTCTTTCATTCTGCACGAGGACAGAACCGTCCATACTATCGCCCGGATTCTTCAAGCCGCTGTTATGTCTCGCGTTCGGTTTACACGGTCGTTCGCACGGAACGTTAGTCAGAAAAGTGTCTTACATTAAAAAAACAAAAGTTACACTTAGCGAACATTCTTTGACCACAAAAGTCCGAAGTTTCCTTTCTTGTTTGATTTTTATAATTTTTTAATAGTTTACTGAACCACTTATTTATCGTTTATCTTACCATTTTTATGTTGAATTCAAAGACTTTTTCCTCGTCGATTTCACAATTTTGTTTGTTCGTTAAAAATGGCAAAATCATTGAGAGAAAAAAAATTGTAGATGTCGCGTGCAAGAGCCGTGTGTTGGATGAAAAAAAAAAATCTTTTTTCACAGTGCACGTTTAACGAACTTCGGAATCCAGGGCTATAAAGTCGTCAGCCGCGATGACGGACTTCGTGCAATCGTGTTTTCCAATTTTCATTTTCGTCCCTCCGGGCGGGCCGGCATTACGAGCGTTATTTCTGCTTTTCGAAGCCGGGCGAACAGTGAAAATTCCAGCTTCTCGGATCACAGCGCGGAGCGGGCATATCGATGGGGGATGGTCGCACAACGAAATCCCGGAATTCGGCGAACCCGGATACGAAGCCGGGAAATGGAATTTTGACGAATCAAAGGGGACAAATTGTAGAACAAGCACGTTCCATCACGCTCGTGAGGCATGCTCTACACAACATGGTTATATACCCGCACTAATGGCTGGCTCACGGGGAATTCGCATTTGTAACTGAAACAAAAATGCTGACGATTTTGTACGTTCGTTTGGCACATCCGCGTTGACCCGAGTTCCACTCTGACTCAGCATACCGTGTACATCCGCGCGTATACCTGTGTCTATGTTTTTTTTTTCAAGCTTGCAGAAAAATGTATAACTGGGTGAATTCGAAAAAAAAGTGCTTTTCAACGATATCCATGCGCATATCGTTCCGATGCGTCGACGAGGACGCGGAATGCGCTCATAACGAACCGTAAACTGAACCACGTTACGCCGCGCAAGCCAGACAATTCCCAGCGGTTCCGTCCAGCGGGGTCATTGAGAGAGCGCTAAGTTATTTGAGTTTGACGTTTTTACGATTTGGCTTCATGGTTCGGGCGGTCGTGGTGTTGGGGGAAGTCGCTCTCCGAGGGAGAATCGACGCGCATTCATCGGGGTTCCTTTTGATTCTGGTTTCCTCGAGCCGCGAAGGCGGGTCGAGCCGACCCTGAGGAAGAGCGCTTCCGAATCGGCATTACTGGCCCGGGCTTAGAGTTTTACCCGGAACGGAGTCGTGTTTCCTCTGCATCAACGTTAACCGCCTCCGCGTCTCCAAACTTCCACGAAATCTGATAATAATAACTGCCAGTTATTACCCCGCGGGACAATTTCTTTCTCCGACTTCTTTAACGATCTCGTCCTTTACACCCGTTCCTCGGACACGCCCGGAAACTGTATCGCAGGGTCTTTTGTTGATCATTATTATTATCTTTTAAAATAAACCATTAAAGCTTCGCCGAGAGCCGTAAAACAGTGATTTTCATTCTCACTCCTTTTTTTCTTTTCTTTCGAGCTCCTGGTGGCCCGTCGGTGTACGGAGCATGTATATCCTGACCACCGTTCCGCTCGCGTGAGCGCTTACTTTCCTGTGGGAAAACGCGCACCAGATAATGGTTTCCGAAGGGGCAGTTCTCGCAACAATTAGCCCCGACGTGTCTTGGCCAGACGCCAAATGCACTTTGTACACGACGTACTGGCATTCCGCGTGTACATAACCGGCGAAGTTAACCCCCGTGGAAATCCCTCCTCGCCCAACCCTCCGTAGGCGCGGGGTTGCTTGGGAACCGCTGTGGCACTCGATGGGGGGATTAAAAAAAAAATAAAAGAAATAAATATTTAAAAGACCCTTTTACACTCTCGGGATGAGAAGTGAGAGAGGGACGAGTCGGAGGAAGAGTCTGAGAAATAGCAGGGTGGAACGAGTGAAAATAATGGATTAATTATGCACGGAGTGTCGAAATGCTGTACGCAGGGTTGACTAAACGCCGGCGATGTGTCAAGATCGAAGAGCTCTTTCGTCTCTCGCAATTTTCGAGACACCGTTGCGTCGCTTAACACTGGAATCGCGCTGGTTCGTTTAATTTTTTCGCACAGACTGCGGGAACTAATGGAAACGCGGCGAATAAAAAAAGTAGTGAAAGAAAGCGGGAATGCGCCGAGGTTTCTCGATCCTAGTCGCGTAGTGAGAGATTAATTTCGCTTCTGGCTCTGTCGCTCCAATATTCGAATGCGGCGTTTGGGGGGAGGGAGGGGGGGGGGGGAGAAGGGGGACCGCGTGCCGCTCTCGTCGGGGCGCCGTGTGCTGGGAAAAAGTTTTTAATCACCGAGCAACGATCGGCTTTCTCCTCTTTTTCTCTTCCTCTCCCTCTCGCACTCAAATCGCTCTTCTGTACTCTTCGGCTCACTAATTTTTTCATCCACGTGCTGCCGCGAAGAGCGGCAAGGCACCGCGCACCCCGTTTCTTTCATCGAACGCTTAATCATCCGGCGCGTTGCAGCAGTGCCGGCCCGCAAATTATCGTTATCGGAGAGCTTTTTCACTCCACCCGGGGGCCAATAGAAGTTCCCGAGAGTCCGGTCATTAATATACTCAGGTGATAAAATTTTTACGGCCGGAGCTCGCCGGGGAAACACGCGAGAGAGGAACTGAGCAGCTCCGGGCTGAGAGGCGGCTTCGGAACGGCGGGGATTCGGCGAATGTCGGCCATCCGAGAAAGAACCTCAATATCTCGGCTGTGAAGTGCGAATTTTGTCACCGTAACTAATCGATCTATTTAACACAGGTTCAACAAACTATACTGCTGCAGTGCATTTTTTTTTGTGCCGCAGCAACGGATTATCAGCGATCCACATTTCGTCGGAGCGACAAAGTAGTTTTAGCAACGAAACCATTTTTCCCCGAAATCGACCGGCTCTCCGTGAATTATGGGACGATTACTGGCCGTCATAGAAGCATCTGATATTCCTTTCGTTCACCATTCGCACTCGACGTTCTTTACGCGCGAATGACTAATTTTCATACATCCCAGTAAAGTGCCCGGCGACAGCCGATAGAATCGCCTATCGGCGTAATTCGATTATCGCCTGCGGAGCAATAGCGCGTTCAACGTTCGATCGGTCGGATGCGCGACAGGGAAATGGGACAGAAGAGAGTTTCTTCCGGGCCATTTGTCGCCGCTGCGCTCGATCCGATCCGATCCTACGAGAGATATCCACGGAATCGTCGTACGGGCTTCCGCCCCGTGCGTTAATAGGCGTCGAAGCTTTATTAGCCGGTTAGCTTTCCGTTGTGTACAGATCGATGAAGTTGCGCGATGACTCGGACCTTCCGCTCGTGCAGCTCGTGACTACGTTCCCATCGGTTTCCCGGTCGGCTCTCCGCAGTATCGTCGACCCCGGATTTCTTCGACCAGCCAGGGTACGAGCAGTCGATTCCGCCAGGAAACGCAATTAAGCCGAATCCCGTACATTTCGGGATTAGCCGCGAGGCACCGCGCTCCGAATTCCCTTCCTCACGCTCGATCCACCCTGCGATCCTCGCTCTGCGTACATACACAAACCGAGTGTCTTCTTATTGCTCCGAAGCAATTTCCCACCCTCTACGAAACCATTACTGACCCGTATGTATCGAGTCGCTGGAACATCCAAGCGCGCAGGGGATGTTGTACACGAACGTCCGTTTTTCCACCCTCGACACCCTGCGGGAATGCACGTACAAGCTCGTATCAATTTCGATGTTCCGCCTCGCCTCCCTCCTGCGATTTCTTCATCGAATTATCATTCCATATCATTGCTCGTAATTGAGCGAACGGACGGCAATCAGGATTCAGTTTTCTCTTTTATTTTGTTTTTCTCACCTTATTCAGCGAGTCGTCCGTTGAGTAAGACATTTGCGGATCGAAGGATTTCCGTGAGGCTTCGCGACGGGCCTCTTCAAGAACGGCACGCTCAGCTCGTTTCGTGTAGTTGGTAGTTGGTAGCGGTATTCTTCACCAGCGTTTAGTCAGACACCGGATGAGGTACGAGGGGCGAGAGCTCGGGGCCTCCCGAACGATTCCATAATTACATGCTCATGAGTCGTAAACTATTTCAATAGCCGGCCCAGGAAAGAGTCTGGAGAACGCCTTCCGCAGTCCGCGGCTCGTCTGGATTCTGGTCGCTTTGCCCCCTTCACCCTCGGGCAGATTACAAGGCTCCGGGAGTCTTCGAGGCTGGCTTTCCGCTCGAGAATTACTCGACTCGCCGGCTTGTCATTATTATTTATGTACACATGCGCACATCTCACGCGGACGGTTCGTCATTCCGCGTAATGGATAGTCTCGGCTGTGCACCTCTATGTACCGTTAACCCTTTATCTTGGCGAATTCTCGAGCGAGGAGCGAGGAATTCGAGACCTCCGAGAGACATCGCCGACGGGATTTTTCCGGCCCGGTGCCATCGTCGACGTAATAACCTCGTTATTTTTCGGAGCGATGGAACGAGCGATCCTCGAACATTTTCATCGGTGAGCTTGGGCGGCGCTCGCTGTACCTAAAAGTGCTCGGGGTTTGCAAATTCCGGTACTCCGGCTCCATGGACGCCCGCCAAGTGCCACGGGTAATTGTTCGTACGCCCGCGTATAGTTCCGATGGGACGGCAACGCGCACCTACAATTCTGATCGTTGAACTCGTGAGGAGAGCAAGCGAGCGACAGCGAGGAGCAGAAGCGAGACGCAAAGCTCCGCGCCGCGCGCTTCGGCAAGCGGAGAGCGAATGCTAAGGGCCATGAAATAAACTTCGTCGTGCGTCGAATTTACTCGACGCAAAGTGCGTAATTAATAAAGTTTCTGACTACCGTGTCTCTCTCCCGCTCTCTCTCTCTCCCTCTTTCTCTTTCACCCGCTCTCCTCGCTTTTACATGATCAAAAGTTTTTGCAACGAATTTACCGACTTCGTTTCGCCACGCTCGACTTTCCGTTGAATATCTGAAGATATACAGCGTTTGAGAATTTTTTTTTTTTTTTTTTTACCCTTGGCTAATATTGACATCAATTTAAACGGTGCACTTTGTGAGAATAATTGCCCGGCATTTTGTTACATTTTTTAAATGGATCTGTATTTCTGTACGATTTGGTCAACGACGAGTAATTGGAGCCAGTGTCAATGGGTTCATTGAACTTTAATTTTTTTCTCCTCCCATCTTTTTTCTATGTCACTCCGGTTGAGCTTGTCCTCTCGTCTCATTTCCGGGTGACGATTTAATTTCCTCGAGAGAGAACGCCGCACCCAGCGAGCCCGATGTGATAAGGCAAATTTTAACCCGAGCCAGCAGTTTTTTGGGAAACAGTTTTATCTTACATTGCCCTCGGGGTCGTCGGCTCCCAGTCGCGATGCTCAGCTTCCCCGCGTCGCTCAAACTTTTCGATGATTTCATTTACTCCTTTCATTTTCTTACACCGCTCTCCCTTATACTACGGCTCGCCCATCGCTACAAATATTCTCCAAGCTTCATTTTTCTTTTTTCCTAAAAACCTTCGACCCCGCTGACGCCGCGCTCGCCGGGAAAAGCGAGTATCATCATTTCTGGGCGAGTATTAAATTTCTCGCACTCCGACGATAGTCTCACTCTGGGAAACGAAACCCGGAGCCCGACTGCCTGTTGCTATTCGGGTAGAAATTCCGACCGTTTCAGCGTACATCCTTCGCCGAAAGTCGGAGATTCCGTGTTATAAAATAAATCCAGAATGACAAAAAAAAAAAAAAAAAAAAAAGTGGAAAAAAATTACTTTCCGTCTCACGAAATTCGGAAGCCCCGAAGAGAAAGGTGCTGTGAGTTTCTCCCCGCGCGAAAGTGACGAACACCCGTCTCCTTCCGAGTCTACCAACTTTTCCATACCGTCACATTTTCCCCGTTCGTTTTCGATTTCTGCCGTCGTTGTCTCGTCGTCCCGCTTTGGGCACGAGGTGGCACGGCAGTGACAGCGCAGGGAGGGAACGGCGAATTAGAGCGAACGAGAATGATAGGCTCGGGAGAAAGTGAGAGGCAGGACGAGACAGCGAGTGCGGGTAGTCGAGACGACAGACGCACCATCGGAGAACTGCCTACCCTCGTCGAATCGATACTCCCCCGCGTGCGCATCCGACAGGTCTAACGGTACAGTGATTGGCAGCCCCGTGTCTCTTTTCATTCCACGCTTCTCCCTAGGCCAATCGCTCGTGGTCGGTTAAAAATGTTACCCCTTCTCGGTCGCAGCATTCGAGAAGCCTCGGCAAGTCATCGTCGCGGCTATGCGAACGCGTTCGACAGGGTGTGGAGATAAAAGCGGGATAGAATCGACTTTGCCGTCAATGGCGAATCGATTATAGCCGCCCAGGAGGGGGAATAATGGTCCGTTGCGAGGCTTTAGTGTCATCGTGCGAAGTTTCCGCAAAGTCTCGAAGGTGTCGGTGGTCGTAGAGAGAAAAGAGGAGTCGGAGCGGGGGAAAAAGGAAGACGGCAAAGAGACTTTCAATCACGATAATATTCAAGGGCGCGCGGTTATAATTCAACTCTCAATTAGCGAATTATTCGAGTGAAAGGGATGAGTCAGCTTCCTGAGAAAATTGCTCGAGTCCCTCGTCGCTGGAAAAACGATATACTGGCGGTCCGTGCGGTTCCCTTACTTTTTATCTTTTTTTTTTTTTTTTTTTTTTTTACCATCCCACCTCATTTTCTCTTCGTTACTTCTTGGAAGCCCGTTTGCGGAATTTCAACGAGAGTCTTGAAGACTGACGAGATTACGGGGCATCAGAGACGCGGCGTATCTGCGGCGGATAGCGCCTCAGTCCTCTCCATTCGTCTTCGAACTCAAGCTTTCTCGGTTCTTTCTTATTATTTTTCCATCGCGACGTTGACGAGACAAATGAGGTCGTCAGAGCAAGCTGCATCGCATTCCGCTTTGCGTCGACTGCGAGAGGCCCGAATGCAGCGGAATCCGCATCGTTGTCTCGGGAATTCATCCGTTCATCCGTCACAGGAGAGCTGGGAGAAATTTCGCTCATAAAATATTGACGCCTATAAACTACCCCGCGACGGATGGGAATACATTTGAACAAGCAAATAATTCTCGGCGTCCGAACTATGAAGCCGCAGTAGGAATATGGCACGTACCCAAAAGGTGATTGTGTATCGACATCGTATTGGAGACGTGACTTTCGGTCGTTGGCACGTCAGGAGCGAGCGAGCCGGGTATCAACGTCGCGATCCTCAGTGGCCCCGTCACTCACTCACGCCTGGACGAAACTAATATCGTTTGAATAACTCGGACCTCTGTGTTTGACCGTGTCAGTCAAGCGTCGCTCTCGGGAGGCGAATGATCGATGCCAGCGCGCGTACAACGCCGCTGCCGCGGGTACTCGCTGGCTTCAATATTCGTACGCCACCCCCTTCCACCTCTGCCCCGTTGTGCACATACTGTATGGCGTATGCATAACGCGTGCTGGCCGCGGTTCGCCGCTGCAAACAAAAAGTCGCCTGCCATGTACACACTCTGCTATAACCGTAACAGCATCTACAGCCCCGAATGAAAATGTTAAGACTCCATTCGCTTGGAATGTTTGAGCGCGCGGAGAGCGCGAGTAGAAACGCAAAAAAAAAACCTGCCGCTACTTCCATGAAGAATAGTCCTCCGGGACCCTTGATTCACCGGCCCGAAGCCCCAAATTGCGAATTCGGATGATCTAAATTTTCACGTATGTTACCTTTGTCATCTACTTTTTTTTTTCCATCGCCACATATGTGCCTTTTCTTGCGAAGCGAATATGGCCCGAAATAATCGCGTGCCCGGAGGGTTTTTCGCCTACTTGGCTCGGTTCCCTGCATCCTCGCGTCGTTTCACCGTAACACTTATCACAATGGAAAGAGAGCGGATGAAGGGGGGGAGGGGAGTTTGGAGGGAATTTGCAACGTATGACCCAAATGCGGGCCACCGATAGGAACGGTTTTTCTCATTGTCGCGGTTTAGCAAAGCCTCTTTTCCTCCAACCCCGTAGCTATACCGATCTTCCGGCTGTGGAAGCTCCGCAACGTGAAAGAGGGGGAAAAAATACCACGCGATTTTCCCGGAGCGCTGATGTGGCTCCGCTGCTGCATCAGCGCCGTCGGGCTGTACATCATACCCTACTGCAGGAACGCTTGCAACCAGAGATTTCTCGACGACTGGCGGTCGCGCGAATGCAAGCGGACCCGCAGCTATACACGCTTTCCCATCCAGCCAAGCACCCGGATAGATACGCGACGACTCGAAATGAAACGAAACGCCGCGGGCTTTCACCAAGCTCGCTCGGCTGGGCTGTCTCTCTGTTCAACAGCGAAATATGAAAACTCCGGAGGCGATTTTAATTTAGCCACAATGTCTATTGTGTGACAGTGTGGCGCCAAAACTCTGGCCTCCTCTCTCAAGAAAACAAAAGGAAATCTTCAGACTTGCCGAGCGTACGATATTCGCGAGACGAGTGAATAAGACAGAAAGAGAGGGGAAAAAAAAGGAATCTTTGCCAAAGAACAAGAGAAAGATGGATTGGAAGGGCTTAAGGATCGACTGGAAAATGTGAAAGAGAGGCTCGAAAAAAAAAATCGGCGGTGAAAGATGTGCCGAAGGGCGATGTGCACAGAGGAGAAGGTTCTTGCGCGCGAATGTGGACCGCGAGGGCCGGGTTCGAAAATAAGTGCAGGCTTTCATGTGAGACATTCAGACAACCGATGGGGAAATCCCGGCGCAATTTTATTGGCCGCTCCGACGGAGCTTGCATATTGCTTTCTCTATCCCGCAGCCCTTCTCTCTCTCCCTCTCTCTCTCTCTTCCATACACAAATCTACTGGTGGGCTTGATATCCCGACCAAGTTTTTAATATCTGGCAAGCGCAACATATAGAACTTTCGCTTGCTTTCGCTTGGCGATGGTGAAGGGTCGAGCTCGAGTATTCCATACGTCGGCTCCGCCGTGTATGCGTAGGCGAGGTACATACAGACCATTCCAGTTATTTCGAACGATTATCGTACCAACACATACATCCGCCACGCACATAGATGCGCTCGGCTATTGTATTTTTTTTTCTTTCCCCAGCACTGGAGCTCGCAAGAGGGAGGGACGAGAGCGAGAGGGCTTTTAGTTCGCCTCGTATAATCCGGCCCCGGTATCTCTGATATATACTATCACGCTGTACTCGTACTCCAGACCTGCTATTCGCGAATCGTTTGTGCGTTTAATGAGCACGCAATCCCGCAGAAGAGTGACTGTGATTTAGGCGCCAGCTTCAACCGCTCCGGTTGCCGGCTCTTCTGGAGAGTCGGAGGCCCCGCGACTCGGCAATATCAGCACGACATAACGACCGGTAAAATCTCATAATTAATTCCCGCTGAATCGGCCATTGTCCCTGTTCCACCTGACAACCGACGTCTCTCAAGATAATGTCGGTATCTCGAGTCACCGGTGCGCACAGTCTATTCCTCCGAGACGGCAACAATATACACTATACTTGCCTTTTCATATGTGGCCTGTGTAGCATTGACATTTCGTTCTCCGACCGCACCCGGCTTATCGCCGATCCCCTCGGTTTCTTCTTTGTCCGACCCCTCCATCTCCATCCGTTTCCTCATCCAGCAGAGATGGCTCCCTAATCCGCCGGAAATGGCACGGGACGCGCCGATCGATTCGGGGCAGCCGAGGGAAGACTGGCAGAAAAATGCTACCGTTGTCTTTTCGTGTCTCTCATCTGCACACCAGTGGTGAGACACGGTGTACGGGTACGTACATGGTATTTCCACACGGAAAACTCCGAGTAGTTCGATAGCTGCTGGCGAGCTATCGCGAAGAGCCCAAAGGCTCCCGAGACGCGAAGTGGCCAATGTTTTCCGTTCGATCGGAGCGTTTCGGGTCATAAAGTCCTCGGACACGTCGAGCACCGTGGCTCTCTCCTGGCTCCTGGAAGGTGCTAGGCCCGGCTCTCGGATAAAGTGATTTTTCATCCGCGAACCGATGAACCGAATCACGATATTTCAACGTGTTATCGTCCACCGAAATCTTCGGGACGACACCCTCGCGCTTTCCCGGACGTTTCCTCCTTTCGAGAACCCACAGCTATCGGGGTGCAACGATGCTCGTCCTTTCGCCGGCTAAGCTTCGGGAGATATCGGCACCCGAGAAGTCCTACGTACAACGTTCACGTGCAATAAAGAATTCGAAGCTAGCGGAAGACCAGATACTGCGGCTGCTTCTGTTGTTACTGGGTACTCCTCTTTCGTTTCGATCCCGGAAATTGCGTATATCCCGAGAGCCGATCCATGTTCTACGGGTACGCTGTACGTCTTCATTGATACGGAATGGAACAACCCATCGAGGTGAAGGAAAGTTTGTCTTATCATGAACAAGTACGTTTTCCAACCCACGGGAAACGAAAGATCATTGAATATCAACTGGTATTTGGCGAACCGATGCACCGCCCGATAAAAAAGAAACCGCAGATTTTCCATCACTGGGCGAAGTCAAACTTACAGTGCATACCGTAAAATTTCAATCTTTAACCAGTTGAAACGAAATCGTGCGGAACGTCATCTTAAAACGTGAGATCACTTTCAGATTCGGCCATAGTATGGCTTACCCCATCTCTGCCGTACACTGTACAAAAAATCCGTATGAAATTTGATCTACCGGACTAGAAATTTTTATGCAAAAACGGGTTTATTACATTTCATATACAATTATGATGACGAATGTGCAGTGTCTTGAAAACGTTGCCAATGCATTATTTTTAACAATTTACTTTAATTTCAATGAAAAAGTATAATTATTTTTCGTCATAATTGTAAATTAAATTCAATGTACCAGTTTTTGCACAAAAACTTCCAGTCCGGTACATCAAATTCCCAATTTTTATTTTCTGCCAATAACTCGATCATCGACTTGATCCAAAGAAGCAAAAAAAAAAAAAAAAAATAGCGCGGTCGCCGAGAGCCGAATGATAGTGTGACAGAGGTGAGCGGTGGACCACCGCGTGGTCAAGCGTTCGAAAGTCATGGGCGCCTCATGCCGGCCCTCGTGAAATAGCTCCGTGACTGCTTCTGGCTCGTGGATCCCTAATCTGGGTAGATTACGTCCTTTTAATCCGCGCCCAAGAGGAAAAACGGTCGGGGCCCGCTCCTCGCTCTTCTCGGCTCTGCCAGCGCCCGCGTGCAGCTGTAGAATCCGCGGCTTAGCGGCGTGTCTACGTGGCTCTCTCGGTTTCGCCCGTTCGGCTACAGGCCTGCTAAAGCCTTGCTCTTTCTCCCTCAACGTTCTCTCTAGTCTCCCAGTTTTTTTTTCCACTCTCGTTTCTTTTATCTCACTCCTTCGTGTCTCGCTTTCCAGCCGTACATTTTTATTCTATTTTTTGCTTTCGTTCTCTTCCCCGCTCCGCTTTCCCGCCGGCGAGCCAGTCTGGGCGTCCGGCGCACATGGAAAATAAAATGTGGAAAGTGAAAATAAAATGACCCTGGACGAGGTAGGAGGGTGGCGGGGAGGGGGGGGGGGGGGCAGGGATTTGCGTGGCGGACGAGAGGAAAAGTGCGACGAGAAACGACTGTGTTATATACCGTGGATGGAAAAAGTATAGCATTCGCGGCTATCCTGAGCACACCGGGCTGCAGTGCGGTACACATTTGCGCCGGGTACATAGAGCTCTGTCCGGTGTAGTGCACACTCCGCTCCGATACATGCCCACACGTGCGGACCAACGGTATGGAAGCGTCCTGCTATGTGTTCGCCGGGGGAAATTCACGATCCCAGCTGCGACAGTCGTTCCTGGAGTGTTTTTCCATTTTTTAAGTGCACTTACGCGAGTACCCGGCAGCCCCAGGAGGAGGAGAGAGCCGGAGGGAGGGAGGGAGAGGTCGCCGGCCCTGTGGCGGGAGGTTTTTGAAAGCTGAATTTCGCCGGTGGGAATATCCGCGACGACGGGACAAGCGCGAACCTATACGTTTTTTTTTGTGCTGCAACCCAAACGAACTTACCGCGTACAGTTTTACCTCGTGAAAAATGCAGACTATGAAACTATCATAGTGATCATTTTGATTAATTGATTTTATTTCTGAACGGATTGCTCCTCTACAAAAAAATACACAAGTTTGTTTCAACAGCTTATCATCTAGTCGCATGTACAAACTTTTGGCTTTAACGAATCTTTTCGAAGTAAGCAATTATTGTTTTTTTTTTTAAACAAATTCCGGAAAACCTCGGGCTTTGTTATTCGTGTTTTTTTTTTTTTTTTTTTTCGGCGTTATCGTCGGCCGTATCGGTATTCGCGAGCATCGGAATCACCAGGGAAATAACGAAATGGAAACTGGATGGGGTGTTGGGATCTACATTTTGGTAAATGCGAGGGGGGAGGGGGGGGGGGGGGGAGGAGGCGCGGGGAGGGCATTATTTTCGGTACTTCGCTGTATATGGTTATATGCACTGGCTATTATGTGCAGTGGAGATCACGGTGGATCGAGAGGACCGCGAGAGGGAACAGCGGGGAGAGCCAGTAAAGCCGCGAGTCGGGCGCGTATTTGCAATGAAGCAATCGCTTTTCATTAGCCGGGTTTGCCGGACGAGCGCGGTTGAGAGCGAGAGCCTGCATTGCAAAGCCGCGAGCGCGACGAGGCATTCGTTAATTAATTGGCGCTATTTTCATAAAATGCCGGAGCCACCCGCGACCGCACAGCAAATTTCTCCGCCTCCCTCTTCCCTCCGCCCTTTCATCTCTCTCGTCCCGTTTGCGTACTGTTCGATAACGCTGCCCTCCGAGCACAGCACCGGCTTCCTATCTCTCTCTCCTCGCTGCCCATTGTTTCGCTGATCTGCATAGTTATTTTGCGACGCTGGCCCGCAAGCTTCGTGTATACACTTGCTGCTCGTTGAATGGCGACGGATGATTTCGCCTTTCCGAAAGTCTCCGTCCTATTTACCGAACGAGAGCCTATCCGCTGTAACCGGTAAGACTTCAGCCAAATTGACCACGGTACAATTTAATGGATGGGCTAATTCCGCACGATGTAGTTTCGAGAGTAGCGCGTTGTTATCATTTCGATGGGCACGAGGTTCCGTATGACACACAGATACGCTCACACTCGAATGAAAATTCGCTCGCAGGTTGCCAAGGAAAAAGAAATTTATTTCAATTCTACTTTAAATTCTTACAGTTCCATATGATTTTTAAAGAAGGACGTCAAGACTGTCAAAGTGACATGTTATCGGATCAAACAACAATCGTTTTCTTTGGTGGCCCGCATGCGAATTTTACTTCAGACGTTGATTTTTTTTTTTTTTTTTTTTTTTTTCAGTGCAGACATGCTTACTCAGGGGCCAAACAAAAACCCCGCTACCTAACAATAATCTACACTGTAAAGATAAATTGTAAATCAAATGTACTGGAACTTGAAAATTGCTTGCGTTGCTCACATTAATTGAACGTTAATGTACTTTTTCCTAAAATAAAAATACCAGATATTACAATCACAAATCTACAAAGTTAGAAAATACAAATTTTTACTGACAATTTTCAACGCACATGTGCTTCAAATTTCAGAAACAGTTTATGTAACAAAAAAAAAAAAAAGCTTCCACTATCGTTCATTATTTTTCATAAAAAAGTTATGTACTGTGCAGTAGCACGAAATACCTTTTTTTTTTGTTCTGCACTATTCGCTGAGCTATTTCTAATCATTTTGCTTCGTCGGCGACGATATTTCTTGTACTTTGTGTGTCGCGACTATCGCGGAGGGTCGGTGTAATCGGGTAGTAGCTTTCGACGATTCCCTCGCGTAGCGAAGTGGAAGGGACTGTGTTGTACAGTGGAGCGGAGGAAGCGCGAGAAATGGACGAACAATGAATAGAATGGGTCCGAACGGACGGGTAAGCGAAGGTGCCGTCGTTGTCGTCCATGCCCGGTTGTACACGTTGTTCCCGATACAAAAGTCACAATATCACCCTTCTCACACCACGCCGCGTCCGTCCATTTCGGGTAATATGTCGGCTATTAGCCGGCATCCGCCCTTCGCGCTGTACGTAGCCGCGTTCGAGTCGCCACCCCCGCGACTCGACGGGGATCGATCGCACCCGCACAGCCGTATTCTCCTCGACGAGATACACCAAAAGGGAGACGGCCTCGCAAGTTCGTATGTGTCTCTTTCATTTCCTTTCTCGCACAAAGTGCGATTCGGCGTTTCTTCTCGTGCGAACGAACAGCCAAGCGCGCAAAGGGCGCGAGTAACGCGAAACTCACCGGACACGAAAGATTTCGACTGTGTTCACATCGACACGAGTGAAATAAACTGAAGCGAAAACGATTAGGACAGCGTCAAAAACAGCGCAACTATTCTCTCCAATTTTTATCCCGGCTCCGAAACGAACGAGAATTCAGAGTCACGGGGAGACTCGAATTCCCGCGCGACAATATCGACTCCGTGCCCCGTCTCGTTCGATCCGTTTTATAAAATACGTGTCACAGTTGATTTTCTCGGAGAATAGTGGATTCCACTGTGTATATAAGACGTCTGTCCGCGGGAGTCGGCACCGCGACGGGAGCGCGGGAGTTTCTTTACGATCGACAGTAAAGTCACGCCGTGGCGAAAAGACGAGAATATAAAAAGACAGAGAGAAACGCCGAGAGTCGAATGTCGTCGTCGTCGTCGTTCACGGGAGTTTCTTTCTTCCAGCTATTCGTCGAAGATGAGGGAGACGAGAGGGGCGTCGAGGGAACACCGCGGAATATTTCAATATCCTTCGATGATAAAAATTTTAAAGACTCGCGGTTCGTCGACATCTGGAGTAGGAAAGGTGACGAGGGCCGCGAGGAAGCTCCGGAGGAAAGGGCGAGTCGGATTGAGGAGGAGAAAGAGTAACTCCGCGTGGAAGTCTCCGGGACCTCCCGCGAGCTCGGTACGTGCCGAGCCAGAGGAGAAATATTACCGGTGTGCACACCGACCCTTTTATATCTCCAACCTGGTCTCTATTTTTCCCTCCCGTTCGCCCTTTATCCCTATTTTTCGAACTCTCCCTCACGCTCCACGGTCGGGAGGAGTTTCTTGGTATAAAATCCGGAACGATCGAGCGAGCTAAAGTCCTCGCACGGATAGCTGAGTCGACGCGCCCGCCACATCGTCTGCACTCGCCCCGGGTTCATTAGTTCACGCAAATGAAGCAAGACCCCCCCCGGCCCCCTTCCTCTCGCGTCGTTCGTTCGCGAAGCCCATGCTGCATGCCGACGAGACCGAGTCGGCCGAAGGACTTTTATCGCGTAATTTTCCGACTTCGAGGCGTCCCTCGGTGACTCTCAACCGCGTCGTTCGCGACTCTACGGTTATCCGACGAAACGCGCTAAACGGCGCTCCTCTCTACACTGCAAACAAACAAAATATCGTATGAAATTTGATGTACCGGGCTGGAAGTTTTTATGCAAAGACTGGTATATTAAATTTCGTGTACAATCGTGACGAAAAATTAATGTTCAGTGCATCAAAAACATAGGGAATAATTTCTTTTTATTTTTCTATGAAAGTACTTCAATTTGAATAATGTAGTTTGATTGAAATTTAATTTTTCATCACAATTGCACATTAAATGTAATGTACCAGTTTTTGCATACAAACTTTCAGTTCGGTGCATTAAATTCTCACAATTTTTTTTTATAGTGCATATCATCATCTCAAAGTCTGACGAGGCGCTTTTTAGTTTTTGTTACTACTCGACGATCTGTTTTAATTTTTTTATAATAAAAAAAAGTAACGTTTAATGGTCGAGGAATCGTAGTACGCACCACTGCGAAAGTCGATTGATTCGACAGCTCTCGCGGGGAACGCCCCGCCGCTGTGCCACGGCGAGCTCGCGCGAACGCCGCTCGAATATTTTCCTCGCGTCATCGGAATATTAAGCGATGAAAATATCGTTTCCGGATCCGGGCTATATCACACCCCACCCCGTCGAAATCCGGACCGTATAGGTTTGCATGTGTGAATATATTCGTCGACGATTTTTTCTCATTTTTTTTTTCATGCCTTTTTTCGCGCTTTTTGTGATTTTTTTGTTGCGTTACGCGCGGTAACTTGCAGCCTGTCGACCATCCGACCAGACAGGCTGCGCGTTACTGCCGCTACACTAACGTTAATACGCGCAAAAAAAAAGAAGAAAAAAACACGACCATTTTCATTCACCAGCCAGATACCGTTTTTCGCGATTTATATTTATTGTAATTATTAAATCATACAAGCGGACGATATAAAAAAAATTGTATATTTTTTTCTCTGTTCGCAGGTATGTCACAGAAATTATCAGAAGCGCGTCAAATCGACGAGACGCAACGCACTCCGAAAGGTATTTTACGCAGCCCTAAGCTACGATATATGTGCGTCACGTTCTCAACACCGTGGAGAAAGATAGTTCCGATAACGAAGCAAGAAAATGAAGTTTCCATCCTCCTCGCGCCATTCATCCTCGCACATACTCGTTTCTCCCTTGGTTCGCTGATTCGGACACGTCTCGGTTTAAGGTGCATCGGCGCGCACACACACACACACATCCCACGCATACGCATACAGATGCTTTTCACTCCTTTTCTACCCAGACGAGCCACATCGTTCCGAGATCTCGAGATCCTTTTCGGTTTTTCCTCCCAGTTGGATGTCCGTCCGGATATCCGTCGTCGGGATTCCCGAGGAAACGTATTTATTTAACCTCCGTACGCTGCCCGGCGCATCGGGGCTCAAATGTGTTCCAACTTTTCGAGAGACGGGGTTCTTCTTCTCTCTTCCCCGAGCGATCTCGCGGAGCCAGCGGCGACGCCGTAACGCTCTCCTCTCGCTCGCTCTCTAATCCCGAGGTGCCGCTGGGCACTCGCCGATGCTCATGTCTTCGACCGTACTAACCGTGCACGGTTATGGCTTCCAATCTCGCGAATCCTTCAGAAACCTCTATCTTCATCCTCCCCCGCGGATCCTCCCGGTCCCGAAGTACCTCCGGTGGCGCCGTGCTCGTGTACGAGAGCCATCGACCATCGGACGGATCGAAGCTATCCTCGCCGTGGCACACATCGAGCCCGATGCGAGGTCCGTGTACCGGCGACGTACTCACGGGACGTGTGTGCGGGACGCGAGAGAGGTCTCGCGTGCTACTGAAGGACGCTGGCTGCATCCCGAAAGCAACGGGAGAGCATCGCCGAAGCGGGAGCGCGCGGAACTCCGCACGTTGTTTCATTTCCTATTCCATTTCCTATGCGGACCATTTAAATCTCAGTTGCCCCCTCGTCTGGGGAGCAACAGCCGACGCGAGGTTACCCTTCCGCCTCTCGAAAATAACTGAAAGTGGCACTTATCCGTCGTATTTCATCCTCGCGAGATTGCACAACCGCTGTGCAGCTAGAAAATAATAATGCCCCGGCGGCATTCTTTCGCTTCCGTTGGTGGAGTGACTTCTTTAAATTCTTGTGTTTTTTTTTTAATATTATTTTTTATTCGATACTCCTGGGTGGGATGGCCAATCGAAATTTTTTATTCTGATTTATCGTCGTTCGAAAGAACACGGAATACGTGAGACGGGCACCGCACCCACGCGCGATAACGGTTTGAGCGACGATCCCACTATTATCATACGCCGGGATGATGTCGAGGTTACGAGAAGAACCGTGTCGACTTTACATAAATGTTAGTGGTCAATTTTAGGAAACACAGAACTGTAATTTTACGTATCCTTTTTTTTTTAGTGTCAAGCTTAACTAGTTTATAGTTTTTACACTCGAGTGCACAGTTACGAGAATACAATATTTTATGAAACGATGTTGAGTGCAGCTTGCTCCCATTGTTAAAACAATGGGAGTGTGCAGCTTGCTCGATAACTTTGAAGCGAGTCGAGCGGGCCGAGGCGCCGGCTTTCGTCGATGAATCGGAAGGGGATTGACGGGATTCTTCCGCGCGACCGGCGAAGAGAAGAGAGATCGTAGTCGGAACGGCTTGTATAAATATTTGCTTTTAATTTGATGGATTCATTAGAGGCCATGGCAGGCGCGGCGATGACGCTCGGTCTCCGCGCTGTTTCGCAGTCTCCACACCCTCCTTTCTCATCCGCACCTCTTCCTCCGCTCACCCTAACGCTTCCCTCAATTTCATTCTGATAACACACATACATATATATATATATATACTGCGACCCCTTTTTTGTAGCTTTTAATTACCGACAGAGACATGCGTGAACGACGCTTTCGGTTTACGCACACCAAGGTAAAAATTGACTTTCCCGAAAATTCGGTTCAACCCGACAACCGAGGCTGCAAATTAAACCTTCCCATCGCTTCCTCCACAAGAAGTCGCAAACCGTGTTTCGTGATCCCTTTCGCGCCCTTCAGTTCAATTTAGGATCGGCGACGTCGCCGGTTCATCGATCGACGATCGCTCGCAGTCCCTTTTCATCGCCGGCAAAGCCCTCGAACGACCCTCGATCCCTTCCCGATGAAGATGTCTTCCCTCGTAGCCTTCGAGGCGCAACGATCCCGGACAGAATTCGAGAGTCATCCGAACAAAGCCAAAGCTGCACTCGAGATCTTGGAAAGAGAACGCTGACGCGGCGGGGATTATGCGGGGTGTAACAGGTGGCGTATAACGGGTAGAGGTGCGGAGGGTAGCGTGTATTGCATCCCCATTGCCGTGTCTCCTGCCTTTACTGCCTATTCCGTACGTACGGATACCACGGGAGCGTAGTACGATCTAGCGGGGATACGCGCGTGTAACAGTATCACGCAGCGATATACCCGACCGGCCTCTCTCTCGAACAATTCAGCGTATCCAAACATCCATAACGTCTCTGTTCCCCGAGCTGCACGCTGCTTGAGCTAATACGAGCAAACAATGCTCGGCTGTTCACCCCTCCCCCCCCCCCCCCCATTCATCCCTCGCGCTCCCGATCCCGGCGCTTATCTCGGGTAAATATCTTTATCGGCGGAGTGTACGCGATAAGCGACGGCGATGCGAGAGAACGCCGAGTTATCCCGCAGGCAAACACCCGGGGGGAGGAGGGAGGAAGGGGGGGGGGGGGGGTTAATCTTGATTTGTCGTTTGGGCGGGTTGAAAGGGGTGGCCGAGATAGGGAATCGAGAATCGAGCCGGGAAAGCTGAGAATGCAGAGGAGGACCGGCAAGGAGAGCCGGAGAAGGACGGCGCGGAAGCTGCCGGAGTCTGTGAGGGTTGCGGTGGCCGTCGTGGGATACGTTACGCGAGATAAAGAGCCTAATTCAAAGTGATTCATAAAGATCGTTAGTCATTCTCGGAAGGTCCCGGGACGGAGTGCCGCCACCGTGAGGGAATATAAATTCACCCGGGGTTTCCTTTTCATAAAAGATGCGTCCCGCTGGGCGAAGTGGATGCGCGTCAACGACCTCCGGAAGCGCGCACACGGTGCGCGACCCAATTTTTCCCGCTTGTTCTCTCTCCGCTCGCCTCGTATAACGAAACGGCCAATCAAAGTTCACGAGTCTGCGGGGACAACCTGGCGGGAATGCTGTGCGGGAAAAATGTGTCGAATAAAAAGAGGTGGAGAGGATAAAAAAAAAAAAAAAAATGTTGGTACGTGATTCCGGGCTGGGCATCGCAGGCGTCGGAATTGTTACGCTCCCCGGTCTTTGCTATCGTCTCGGAAAAACAGGACGAAAATCTTGTTCCTCCTTCCGTGAGTGGCCTCGGCTCCTCTAATTCTCTCATCGCTTCTTTTTTTTCATCCTCTTCTCTCTCGCGTTACATCCTTTTTTTCCACTTCGCTTCACCGGCGAAAAGAAGCTTCCTCCGGGTGGCGGGCGGGGAGAGCGAGGTCGTGAATTCACGAGGGATCGTTAGGGTAGGTAGTACGTAAGAGCTGCATCCTCACGGGGAACCGTGTTTTCCGTTCTTCCTCTTGCCCTCAGCCTCTCGGGTGCATCAGGCAGCTTGTACAACGCGCGACCGGAGCTATCGTTCCGAGGCTCCGGGCGTTCGTGATCCCGGCAAATTTAGAGCCCACTTGCTCGACGAGCAACGCCGGGGCTTCGGTGCACGTATAGGGCACTACTTTCCGTACACCGCGAGAAGGGGCCAAAGCCGTTCTCGATGCTTCTGCTGCTGCGGCTTCTCTCGTTTGCAACGAGGTTTCACGGGCCTCCATACATCGCCCACCTCGATGTATACTTCCTTCGCGTCGTTACGTCCCGGGACCTCGAGACACGGCGCTAGCACGAACGCGCACCGCCCAAACTCTCCTTCCATCCCTTTGCGCCGGATCCCTCCTTCTCTCATTCCCCTCGATCCCTCGACGTTGACGAGGAAAAAAAAGACTCTCGATTACCGCTGAATTTATTTCTCGTCCGACCTTCGAATAATCCACTTAAAAATCTCCTCGCAGTCCACTTATAGTAGGAAGTACCGGATTTATAAGAATTTTTTCTTAGATATTATGGTAAGAATTCTTGGAAAATCTCAGACTTTCCGCCATAGGTGGCGCCCTAGTTCCCTCCCAGTATGTGCTATGGTAATTTTTCTTAAATGATCGGCAGTTTTTACGAGATCCTTCTCTCAGTGCAGATCCAGTTTTGGTTGTACGGTTGATGAGGGAATTACGGCGTTTCGGATCGTGCTGCGCTTCGGCCCGCTTACTCCCCGACTTCACGTCCGGCACTATTTTACGAGTATCTGATCGACGATCGACGAGGCCTTCGAGAGATCCGGAAGCTTCGAAACTGCAGGTGCCTGAGCACGGAAAGCCCCACGGGCGTATATTTGACAGTCCGTGCGGAGAGGCGAGAGCACATAAAATGGTTCTAATTTCGTGAGCGGCGTGTTTCTTCGATCGGTCCGAGAGGATCGCGAGGGGAGACGTGGCTCGGAGTAAACGGCTGCACCGCGATGCACTCGCCCTCCGGGGTCCCGCACTCCACAAACCGAATACAAATTGCACGGCTGCAACGGCCCGGGTAGTCTGCCGATATTGGTATACATTATCCGTCTTATCCACGGCCGGCTGAAGAGCTCGGGTCACGTTCCCGATAAACACCAAACAGCCAGCGTAGCCCGAGACCTCCGGGACTCCGATCCGCGAAAATCGAACGTGAGGTTCCTTCGGCTAATTCGCACCTTCAGCCGCACGATTTTGGTCGCCCCGTTCGAGAGTCGCCGGAATAATCCTGCGGATTAATATCGTCGATGTTTTTCGGAGTGGCTTTTCCCGTTGTCTACCTGCCGAGAAAAGAAAGTAATACCAACCGTAAAGTTCCTTCGCGGGAGCAATTCGAACGACACCCGGAGGAATGTAACCGGCCGGGAAAAGTCCAGGACACTCTCGTCTGCCGCGCGCTCGCTCCGCAGGCCACGCTCCGAAGGGGGCCGAAGTTTCTACGCGCCATCGTCTTTTCGTTACTCCCACGACTACTCGACTACTACACGAGTTTGAGAAAAATCCCTTCGGAACTCTCACCGGTCGACGTTATCTCCGCCTGTCTCGCTCATTCCCGATTCTCGTCCCTCATCCTCCGCGTTACATTCATCCGAGGATAACAACGAGCCACGAATTCGTATGCCGTCTCGTATTCGGGAAGGGAGCGGCGAGAGGGAAAGATCCGACTCACGCTGCTTTTTATAGCTACCTAATTTGACGTAATGGCCGCCCTTTGGTCCAGCACATGTGCCTTATCTCGTTTAGGATGAAATGGAAAAATTCAGGTCGCGTAAAGACGTCGACAGCTACGACGAAGAGAGAATCTCGCTATCTCGACGCGAAGGAAAAACAGCCTCGGGTGCGAGGCTCTTCGTCGACGACGATCTTCAATTTCCGGTACCGGCCGATTCTTATCCCTCGTCACTCGATGCTATGCTCGATTCGGACCGAGGGTTTAACCTCTACGGAAACGAGAAAAAAAAAGATATTGACGTATATTAAATTCGACGCTTTATTTTATGGACATATGTATATTTTACTTTGTATATTTTATTTTACTTTCACGATATTTTTTTTCTGATTACCTCCACAGTATTTATGCTCGTGTTCCTTTGTATGTCCTCTCTCCGCGGCTCTCTTCGTAATTTCTCGTTTTTCCCGGAGAAACCAGCGACGAAAGAGAAACCCGAAACCGAGAAAAGCGAAAAACCCTGACCAAGGTTTTACCATTTACGTGACTAAAAAAAAATACATTATCACATATTAAATTCGACATTTTATATTATACATGCATATCATTTTTATACAATACATGCCAATTTTATTTTTCCACATGGAACCGTCGTTCCTCTCATGATATTTTTCTCTGCTCACTCCCAGAGTGATTATGCTCCCGTTCGCCGTTCCTTTGTACATCCCCTCTCCGTCATCTGCCATTTCGCCCGGAGAGAGGAGCAGCGAGAGGGAAACCCGCCGCAAAGTACTAGATTTAAAAAAGATAAAGAAGAACTTTCCACCGGCTTTATTCGACGCCAAAGTTGCGGCTTTGCTTTCCACTCGCGGGTGCATCATTTCAAGTTTAATTTATTTTCGGCGGTGCTCCGCCGCGGTCGCGCGTCGCCTCTAATTATTTTTAAGGCGATTAATCACTCCATCCGCTGCCAGCCGGCGAGTGAACGAGAGGAGAAAGATAGGGAGCGGGGGACCTCCGGGCCGGGCCGCCCGCACTGGAGGGGGCTTTGAGCCGAAATTGCGCGACGGTACGCCGCGATACGGATTCCTTTGAGCATCCGAAGCTCTCCCGTCCCCGTGGTAGTCCTCGAAAACGCGACGAACGCCGACCAAACGAACACCGGACGAAGGGAACCGGCGTCGGCGTTCGACTCACCAGCCTCACGCGCCCGGTCCGCGAGGAGAGAGATACGGAGCTTCGCCGCGAAGCTCCCTTGTCCCGATTTGTCCGTGTCCCCGGCTCCCAATGCATTCGGGCACCCCGCGCCGTACTCGACGCTCCGAGCGTCCCGATGCTGTATCGCCATAAACTTTATGGCGCATATTATTTCCAACTCTCGTCGTCGTAATCGTCGTCGCCGAGGACGCGAGAGACAAACCCCACCTTCCCGCATCCTCATGCATACGAGAGGAGCCATTCCGATATTTATCTCCGTCTTATCCGCCGGCACTCTGTGCCCGTTGTCTCTTTCTCGCGTTCCCGAGCTCAAACCCCGAGATTCCATCCCGAGGACGCGTGTATGTTAACCCCGTCGACCGACGCCGTATCAGCCCACCGGAGATATTTCCGAGGCGCGCGCACACACACGACACGGGACCGCGGCGGGATCTTTCTCTTTCTCCGTCCTCTCGCACTCCGTTCGACGCGGTTCTCGCGAGTCGAGCTTTATTGCGTGCCAGTTAGATTAAGCTCTCTCGCGCGCCTGTCTATGTACCCATACCTCACGCACTCCAACGGCAAGCGAGCAAGCGAGCAAATCATCGCGCGGCTTATTCAACGGGTAGATATGTTCTCGTTATCTTGCGGTAGTGAATGCTTTCTCCACTTGGGAGTTTGTCTATCCGGATAAATTCCGGTTGTTTCCTGCGGTATGAGTTCAATTATGATATGCATGCATCACGGTCGTCTCCGGCGCTGTATTCCACGCGGATACAAATGCGTACATTTTCGCTGAATATTTTTTTTCGTCAGATGTATTCGAAATTTCTAATGTACGTTTTGATATATCGAATATTTTTAATATTTTGTATGGTACAAGTAAACGCCGGCGAGTACATCGCGATTTACGTTTGTCGTATCGATCATGCGGAGAAGCCCAATTTAAAACATTTCGAATATAGGTAATGTTTGTGCGTAAAGTTGATTTTCATGGGGAGGTATGCGGTGACGTACTATGCGAGAAATTCGTGTCACAGAACCGCGAACAAAGTGCGGAGAAATAAAGATGGATATGAAAAGAGAAAGAATAAGGGATAGGAACGGATGAGAGACTCGTGAGGAGTTCCCGATGCCGTGCAACAGCAACAGAAAGGATCCCGCGAGCGCGGCACACACGATGCAGTTGATGCATCATCCGGTGCGTCTGGAAGGATGGCAGGCACATCAGGATCCTATCATAGATAATAAATAATTCATGTCCGTGTATATCCCAACGACGCTTCGTGTCTCTCGTCCGCTTTGGCCTTCCTATGCCACTCGCTCGGCCGTCGCCGTGCTACCATCACCGCCAATGTGTCTGTCCATCCGTCGCCCCCCCCCCCCCCCCCCCTCCCCCGCCACCGCCGTTTTACTACCGCGACTCTTTCCGTTCTTCGTACTTCTCCGACGATTCCCTCTTCTCTCACATCGTTGCACTTTATGCAGTTGCACGAGCGAAAACACACTCGTATCCTTTTCGATATTTCTGTCGAACGAGTGTATCGCGAGTATGGAAAACCGCTAACGTTTTATACTGAATTTTCACTCTCTCACGCCTGCGACCGGGTTTCTAGTCAATAAAACATCTTTGCGGTCTTCGAAGTTTTCATTCATTTTTTTTTATGCTGTATTTGATCCGATAAATGTTTTCAATTTTCGTATTTGAATTTCCAGTAACAGTAAGGTGATTTTATGATTTCACTCGTAGATCCGATTCCGTGTTTGTCGATAATGTATCAAATTCGCGGTATCCTGGAATGAATAAACCCTTTTAGCTATTTCGCGCACAATATGGATGTACCGCAAGAACTATATTTGATCGGTTTAACGTGAAGGGCAGGAAAGAAACAAACATCCATTTTATAGTCATGGAGATAGCGCGATGAGAGGTAGCCGAATATATGTATGTATTTTTTTTGTCAAATATTTTATCGCCATGGATACGCACTCGGTAGAACCACGTTATTGCCAATATTTCGATACGAATATCGTTTACGTATCTTCATTTACTAAATGGAATAAAAAGTGAACTTTTCAGCGTTTGAAGGATTTTTCATTTACATGCGATGTCAATATTGGAGAGAGAAAAAAATGTTGAGGCTGCGGCGTTTAGATAAATCGACAGATAGGTTTTTCGGGGGTTTTTCTGACTGTTTATTCTCTGGACCGATGTAGGGTCTACGGAGCGCGCAATCGCCCCATTTTGCTCCTGGCCACTAGGCATGAACTTTTTACTTCTCTCAAATGTTTTCTGTCCATAAAAATTGACCATCTTTTTTTTTCCTGTTAATAATTTCACAATTTTTTTCTGATCAATGTCGTATTTTTTTGATACGGTCCCTTGACATAAAAAAATTGTAATATTAATAATAAAAAAATAGAGGCCCCTATGGACAAGGAATCTTTATGAAATGTACAGATCCCTTTTTGTCGTGCATAAGTTTCTCGGTCTGAGAACGCACTGATTCCTCGGTTCGATCCATTCGATGTCTATCGTCTAGCCCAACCTTTGTTCGTTATTTTGGTGCGACGACTGGTTCCTGACCGTCAGCCGGCAACCACCGATTACGAGGGTGAGGAATAGCGACGTAAATCAGTTTTTGGAACGACCAAGAACGATTTTCTTATCACCGTAGCGATAATTGAAAATTTATACACAGCGTGTAGTATATCAGAGGGAGACAATGGCGTCCTCGTTCGGTCGGAGTTCTTCGGAGACAGATCGCTACATTAATTCAGGCCTCTATCCTCGTTATTCATGACCGAGTTTCTCGGTCGCCTATCCCTGCCCGCGTCTATCCCGACGGATAACCTTTTCACAGAAGTTCGTTTCGAGAGCGACCGAGCACAGAATGCCCGGCGGATAACCGATAAGGTGGGGCACGCTCGCTCCTCGTCGCCCAAAGACTTTTCTTGATTTATCGCGAGCGTCCCGCGTTGGCGCGGGGGTTTATTTTATCTCGCGGTATCATCAATTAGCAGCAACGAGCCACGCCGAGAGATAATTACCAATTCCATCTCGCCCGATTAAATTCTCTTTTTGACTCCGCCGCGTAGCGCCCCACCGTTCCGAAAAAACCCCCTCATTCTATTCATCTCGCGATATCGGGGGGTAAAAATCTTTCCGGGCGATCGCCAAATTTTCATACGACCGTCGGGGCCGCGCGTGGTCGATGTTCATCGCGTCGTTGCAGGCCGACGGAAAAAAAATGCTTCGCTCGACCGTCGGCGGCTAACGACGCGTTTATATCGTAGTGATTTATACGACGCACGTGCATCTCCATAGAGCGGTGGAGAGTTTAGCACGCCGGTTCATCCATGCGCGGATGGCGAAGACCGACGACGACCGCTACTGTTACGAGAGGGAATTCAGTGACCGGTTCACCACACTATCAAAGTGTTATCGGGTCAACGCCATTGTAACGAAGCCATGTGTTAATGCTGAGATAAAGTGGTGCACGCTTGCCAGCCTCTCGCAGCGTTCCTCTTCTTGTACGGTGCACGCTCATCGGTCCGCGGTAACGACGATGCTTCGAGGATCGATAACTATAAACTCAAGCTTCAACTGACGGTATGTTAGACCGAACGGGGCACTGAAAGAAAGTGAAAAATCCCCATTTCCAAAGCCTCGTACATCGCTCTTCATCAACGCCATTAACTATCCCATCGAACTAATGAATCCCATCGAATTTCCAACCCGCTGAGAATGGACCGCCAGATATTCCCGTGGTCTCTCCGACCACGTACAACTAAATGTTTCTCAAGAACCCGAGTTTCAAAGAAAAAAAAACACATCCGCGTCTCTTCCGACAATGAAGCATTATAATATCCTAGATAGCAGGTGGCTTCGTAATATCTTGACTAATTAGACCGGCATTGTCGGAGCGAACCCTCGGGACACCCTCAACCAGTCATGAATTAATTATTCTACCCCTCGGAGCGCGTATACTGACCACTCTCGCGCCCCCGTACATCTCCATACTGCGAGGTACCTTTCTCCGAGGCTGGCCGTGGCTTCTCGCACACACCCACACATAGCGCTGAATATATTTCCCCAGATGCGCGAGGAAGCCGCCTTAGGACGCGGCCACACCGCAACGCTCGGTCAGCGGATCGGGGCGAAAGTAACCGGCGATTAAAAATCTAATTGCAAAAAATTCGCGGACGATATTAACGATGACGACGGGTATGGTAATGCCGCACTCGCAAGGAATTCCGCGGGACGGTCCTTCGGGCATCGTTCTCCGAGAATATACGTCATAATGCGTGCTCCGCTCCTCATCCGGACCAATCGAACCGTCAGACAACTCGGGAGAGCGAGAGGGGAGCAGAAAAAGAACTGAACCGGGAGGCAAACACGAGCATCAGCTCTTCCAGCGGCAGAAGCCACAGCCTCTGGGAACTTCTTGCCGATAGTTATAAATATTTAGAGGGGGCCCCCGACGAGACTCCGACGAGGAACCCACTGCGGTGTGCTCTTCAACTCTCTCTCCCTCTGTGGTCGCTCGCCCCTACCCTGCACTCACTGCACTCTCGAGTTCTCGCTCGGCCACCGTCGAATTCAATTTCGAGAGCTCCCCGAGAGCCGGCCCTAAATTTGCCGCGCTGACTGACGATTCTACAGGGAACTCTGTGACGTCTCCGTGTATAACGGAGCTATTCGAGAATTCGGTCAACGAATTTATTCGAAATTTATAAACGAGCGGTTATTTTTTAAAACCTTTTCTTTTTTTTTGTCGGCGACAACTTTCCGTGTACGGGCTTTCGATAACATGACATGTCGCTGAGACAACAGGTTGACGTTCGAGTCTGCCGTCCAAAACGTCATACAAGTGTAAACGGCGGTGCAGCGTTAAGCCGCATGATTGTTTGATGTCGGCCGACGTGTATTTATTTTTATTTAAATTAACATGTCCACTTCGCCCGAGAACACATTAAAAAATAATTTCGAAAAATCGGATTGCGAAGTTTCGTGAAAATAATTTTGTTAAATAAGCAACAAACTCTGTTGTTCGGGTTTCAATATACAAAACTATCCTTTTATTTCTCGTGTCATTGACAATTTTTGTTCCTTCTTTTATTTGTAAAACTAGAAACGGATTGCGCGATCGAGAAATGAACAAATAAAAAATTGTGGACGTTTGTGGACAATAAAATGTAAAAACTTTTTTTTATTGTGTATACAAAAATCCGTGATGGTGCATTTTCGGAAAGCCCTCTATCGATTCGATGTATAAGAGCGTGAATGCAAAGCGCCTCGTCCGGGCTGAGAAAATCGTCTCTCCGAGCTCTCGGCCCAGTGTTTTATTTTCGATTTCAGCTGTGGCAATCACGGTAAAAGGCGTGTAAGCTATCGATTCGGGACACCGAAAAGATTTTATTACACCAAACTTTGGATTCTTGGCGCCTTTTCGTACGACCCCTTGTATTGTAAAGTTGCAATGAGGAACGAAAGCCTGAACGATCGCTGGCAGCTGCAGAAGAAGCGAGACGGGAAAGGCCAAATAACAAAAAAAAAAAAAAAAATCAACACGTCCAAGAGACAGAATCTAAGCTCCCGAGAGAATATCGAGACGAAGCTACGTGAAACCCAGAAGAACGGTCGGATCTCTGTGTATTAGAGAAGCTAAGCGCTCCCGACGTCTCCCGACAGATAGGTCTCTCTTCGCCTCTCCGCGGTCCCTTTAACGAGCCCCTATTTCCGTGGACGCTTTTCGCTATTTTTGGCCGCTCGAGTAAAAAAAAAAAAGGAAAACAAAAAAGAAGGTAAAAAAAGGAACAGAAAACGAAGAAGAGGAGAAGCAAATGTGAAAAAGAAACAGTCGGGAAGGGAGCAAGCTAAACGGATAGACAAACCGAAGGAATGGTGGAGCGAGTGAGCGAGGAGACGAAGGAACGAGTGGACCACACAGGAGGCACTTCATAGTCGAGCTCTCTGGGCGGGGCTCTTGACGTTTTTACAATTCATAAAGTGCTTTTGTCACCGAAAATCCTGCGTGAAGCCAGAAGAAGGGGGAGTAGACGTTGGTCGTCCGCCAACTCTCCGACGACGATACACACTTTACCACCGGCTTTCCTACTGCGACACGAGAAATCTGACATACGTGCACGTATATCTACTCCCCAGGAAGACCGACTTGCAAACTCATACACGTTGAAAGGATCTCGCGAACTCGAGTTTGCCTAAAAAAAATATAAATAAAAAAAAAAAACGGAACCATTTTAATTTCCTCATTACGCGTCTCGCTTGGTAGTTATCTTGGTACGTATACGTTCGGAGCCATTCGGGGACGTTTCACTTTCTCTGCGGCTCTTTCCCTCCCGTTTAGGTTCGCGTTCGTGTTCCCTCCGCCGCCGCCGTGTCCCATCCCCGGCCTCGAAAGCGGCTACCTCCGGACTACCGTTTCAACTTCCCATTCCACGAGCAAGGGTCTCGTGTTCTGCCCTGAGGTCCTCTCCTCGCTCCTCTTTCGCTTTCCATCTTTCTCAGTTACCCGCCGTGTTTCGCGCCTTTTCTCTCGTGCACTTTCGTATCCTCCGGTCGGCCTTTCATTCCTCCCGTCTTTTCTCCCGACCCGTTCTCCAGCATCCCTCGACTACAGTTGTCCTCCGAGCTCGTTCGCAAAACTGCCAGCCATAAACTTCCGCGGTCCGGGGCTCCGACTCGGCTTCCGCCGATTTATATTATTGCGTCACGGTGTCCGTACGAGCGGGACGAAAGCAACCCTCCTCCCCCTCGATCGCCCTACCTGTATTTACCAATTAATTGCCTGGACACGTTTTACCGTTTCCCCAGTGCAGGGCGAACCAAGGTCAACCGAGCGTACCTACGTAAATGTATATCTATACCTTGAAGCGCTTACAGATCTTTCTCGACTCTTGATGTTCGCGATAGGCGGAAAGTCCCTGGGGAAGAGGGGAACCGTTTCGGAGGGTCAATCCGAGTGATGCGGAGAGCGAAAATTTATTGAAAGAAAATGAAAAGTTTCGCGGTTCCTCGACAGCAATTTAATCATTTTTCCAGATGAGAAGATTCGAGCTTAATTCTCAAGTCGCAAGTCACTTCGGCCTCTTCTGCCCGAGATGCTTTGGGTGGTAAATTGTAAATTTACAAATCCCGTTCGTCCGAAAGTCCGCGGTTCGACCGGATCGTAAACTATACGCGGAGGAACGAGTGGGGCTCGGTGCAAAAACCATCCTCTGGAATGCCCGGATCGTCTCGCATGAAATTCTCGAGACACAAGACCAGAGAAAGTGAATATAGTTTTTACCGGCCGAAAATCTGGACCACGCGACGAGTCTCCTACGTGTACACGCGTGCTTGTCGCATTCGATTCGCGTCCTTATTCGTCATGCCCGCGTTCTCCGGCCGTGTGCCAACTTCGCTCCGCAGCTAATAAGAATTCGCTTCTTTTCTTTTTTACAACTGCCCTTGCTCCGCAAGGCTGGGAGGAGCCGGTACTTGATTATGAATCGATATTTTTTTATGGCAATGAATAAAAAAAAGAGACAATACACACATCGAACACAAGATCGTCGAACGAGCTTCGCCATATACGAAATAACTCTAAAAATCGAAACCAATCGTTTCCGATAAATGGGACCACTCCTCGCGGCGATTCTATACAACGATTTCTGTTCGCTATCATTATTATAGCAAGTGGGAGAGCGAATGAAGGCGAACGAGATTCGATGGATACAAGGTTCTCGATTAGTAAAAACTAGCGTTTTCGGCCACACCGAAATAAACATGGTTGGATTAATCAAGGCGAGGTGACACACGTTAAAAGGTGTCGTTTTGTTGGCACGACAAAAATTTTTGTTTGAATCGTCGCATTTTGAATCAATTGAAGCAAATAACAAAACGTTTAACAAAACAATACTGTATTTGCATCAAACAAATAACGGCATTAAAAGTACGTCACCACGACTTATGGTTATTCCAACAACCTGTTTTTCTCAGTGCACTATGTGATAACTAATTAACTAATTCATTGATAACCCATTTTTTTCGTAGTTTTGGCTCGATCTAAACAACAAGATAAGTTAAGACTCATCTTGACATCACTCCTTTAATTTTTGAACTCTGTCTGGCCGGTTTTCCCCTCGGCCAATGGTTATCCACCGCGCCCTCTCCCATCTCCGGTAGAACCCGATGATTTAACCGGACATTTGCTTTTTCCTCGAATATCGGAGAGTCTGGTACGGCTTACAAACTGGTTTGGGCTTGTCGATGGTGGTGGGTCGGTGGCCTCCCTTTTGGACGTCACTTACCGCTGTCAGCGGCGCCCGGAAGTGAAGGTAAAATCTCAGGGGGGTCGTCGTTTCTCCACCTCCTCCGCAGCCTCCCTTTCCTCCCCCTCCCGAGCCAACAGAGCCTCGGGCGAACGTGATGTTCGGCGTGACCGCTACCTTCAACTTGCCAAGCAACCACTTACCCTCAGTCCCCAAAGCTCTCCGCACGCTCGGCTTCAACCCCCTCGGAGTCTTTCATTTTTCTCCCTTATTCACCGTTCCATTTGCCCCGACGCGAGATGGCCGAAGCAAAGATGCCCAGATGAACTCTCTCACCCTCCACGAATCTTCGCTCCTCGAGGTGACGTCGATAGATTGCCAAGTTTCAGTAGACCCGCGAAACTCGTCAGCAAAGCGAGCCGCACGTTTTCCGAACACCCTCGAGCTTCCAACCCAACTCCCGAACTTTAAGATTTCTCAGCTTTGATAAAATGTTTTACTTTTTTTTTTTTTTTGTGACCTCAAGTGTAGGACAATTCGGACGCGGAACGTCCGGACCCGATATAGCGGAAGGGCCGAGAACTCCGCCTTAACCCAGCTCATTATTCGTTACCCCAAAGTTTCTCGCGGTTGCCCGTTGAACTTAACGATACGCGAGTTTCTTTCGCCTTATTTTTATTTTAGTTCATGCCCCCTCGCTGTTCTTTAAATTGGTACAGAAAGGGACGACGGTCAGAGGGAAGGGGGCGAGCACGGCGAAAGAAAATATACGAGACCGCGCGGTTCGCCCGGAGGTATGCATACCCGCGAGCCACCAGGTACATGTAACGCCTAATCTGCGAAATAGAGAATAATATTCTTTCATTATTATTATTATTGGTGTGAGGTGGAGCGAGCTGCCGCCGTTACACGCACACTCCCGGGTACTTCCACCGCGGAGCCAATATACGCTCGTATAAGTTGGAATAAAAGCGGAGCTGTGCGCCCCGCCGTTAACGCGCGTTATCAGCTCGCATGCTCCGCGCAATTTACAGTGTACCGAGAGCTCGGGCAGCGTGTGGGGAGGGCGAGAAAGAGAGAGACGGGTGTATACGTGGGAACCGGTGTCTCCGCACGTGCTACGTAAGGATGTAGTCACAAATACCCCGATAGACTGGAAGGAGAAAGCCAATGCACTCGGAGATCCCGGTGCAACGCCTCTTACAGTTCCCGGAACGCTTATAATTTTCCAGAAATCCTTGGACAGATCCCTCGGGTCCGTCGAAGACTGTAATTCGTATAGGTCAACTACACATGTGTTATGTGTGTATATATGTATATTACACACGTTGCCGACGTGTCAGTAGCGAGACGAGAGAAATACAGTATATTTTATAGCAGGCACTTTGATCACGGCACTTTGGATTCGTTCCAATACAAGAGGCCTCGGGATTATGATGTTTTACGTCATTTTTACCATCACCGAAATGAAGTGTGGGAAATGTGGGAGAGCATCGAAAAATCTGTGGAGATGGATGCACGGGATGTCTTGGGATTTTGAGGCGATAATTACTTGTTCCTGTCTGTCAGTCAGTCTATAACGTAAGGGAATTCAACGATTTTTTTTTTTTGTAGTTACAAATTTAATCGCTTCAGGATTATGATGTTTTACCTCATTTTTACCATCACCGAAATGACGGGTGGGAAAGGTGAAAAAGCATCGAAAATGTATGGAGATTAATGCACGGGATATGTTGGGATGTTGAGGCGATAGTTACTTGTTTCTGTCTGTCAGCCAGTCTGCAATGTCCAAGAATTCAATAATTTTTTTCATAAGATCCAAATTCAAACCCACATTAGGTCGGGTTTGTGCCGGAGTGTGACTGAAATTTTTTCTTCATTTTGTAATAAGTAAACTTTTTTTCGAAGGAAAATGACCAAATAGCCGCAGTGACGGATATAAAAAAACCCTTCAAACAAACAGGTCAATTCCCTAAAGGGGGATTCGATTGTTTGGTATTTCGAGCCACCGCACATGCTCGCGTGTTAAAGTATCCGAAATCAAGAGTGAGCTCTCCGGTTTGGACGAGCGGTGTACCGATATTTGCATTGATCCAATGAAGCCCGGAGTGCGTCTACGCGCAGCGAGGTCCCCGTACATGGCAACTTCGCCGGTATGGTCCGATGCGGTTCGCTCGTTGGTTTCGGGCCCGACATAGAAACTGCCCGTTTAATACGGAACGGGTACGGGATGGAATTCATGAGGCCCCGGAACGGTCGGTCGTAATGTAACTTAACGTGTAACTGCGGTGTAAACAACAACGCGGGGCGCTATAAGCCCGTAACATAGTCGCGCTTGACTCCGCTGCGGAACGGGCAGGTACGATAATCGCGGCCGTCGGTATTGGTGGCGATGTTGCTGTGGGAAATTAACTATCAAACGGCGGAGAAACCGATTTCGATGGCTATCACGAGTCCAATCAAACAATGTAATCAAAGATATTTTTATTTTAAAAAATTACAATATTCATATTCATAATTTTATTTCTTTTTCATTTTATTTTAGGCCGCATCAACAGCTAATGGTTATTAATAAAAGATAAAGCAGGTTTTACAGGACTCGTGACTTTCAGAAACAGCGTATCGATGATTCCTTTTCTTTCTTGTGAGATCCGGGGAGAAAAGTGTTGGAAACGGCAGAACAGTAGTGGCGCGGAATGCGCTTGCGCAGTGGCAATCCTCTGGACTTTGTCGTTAACTCCGACAATTTCACTTCGCAGATCAATTGACGTCGATAAAATATCGTTTTTAACCACGGTTAATTAAACGGTCATTTATCGTGCCATTTAACGAGTTATTTACCGACTCGCTTGACTATGTGTCCGAAACCCCCGAGGAATTATGAACCGGAAAATGTATATATATCTAATTATGAATTATTGTGTCCCTTGTGTAACGAGCCGACGCCCGCCCTCCCTCGTGCGGTCGCTATTTATTACCGATATCGTGAATTATAATATGCATCGAGCCGCAGTGACAATGCGCTCAAAGATCCACGTTTCCCCGTGAGTCTCGCTCTTCTGGAGGGCTCCAAACTTGGTACCGATCGATCGGTCGGTCGCGCGCGCGCGCGCCTATAACCGCTTACTTATACCGTACCCTCGGTCGGTTAAATAACTGCGCCGAGAGTATTTATCGCCGCGACGTTAAATTTATGCGTGCAACTCTCTGCCATCGCCGTCGCGACTGTCATGTGCCCCGCGCTCTCTCGGCTCGCCCTCCGCTCGGCAAACGAATTGCGATCCGATAAAAATATAACGCTCGACTGTAATTCATCGGGGTCGCTACTCCAATCGAGGAATATCGTTTCAGACTAGTTTCGCTCAGGCTCGCGTTCTCCCTTCCGAGACCGGAGTATGAGAATGAAGAAAAAAAGAAGAAAGAATGAAAAAAAAAAACAATAAAAATTCCCAGGGTCCGCGGCTCGCGCGGTCGCGCCGACGATCGGTATACCTACGCGTTTCGCGATGCCGTATTATGCATCGGACACTCTGCATCTCACAGTAGTAAGAACTCTCGACTCGAACGGCGCGTATATAGTAGTAGATCCCGGCAGCTCCGGAGACCTCGCAGTTGAGATATATTTATGGCTTTCGCGAAAATAACGATCGGCGGACGTGCCGTACGCCGAAATTTATCGCTACGTAATGCGACCTAAATGATGCGCGAGTCGTGAATCAAAATCAGGTCCCGGCCACGATAAAGGGAACGAACGCCAAAGAAAAAAAAAAAAGAGTGAAAAATTAAAGTGGATAAGGAAGATCGGCGGAGGGTTGGAGGGCCCGGGGGCTGCTCGAGGGTCGGCACGGGAGGGTTTTATCGGATGCATCGGGAGATTCGCGCAACATCGCGGAATTCGAAAAAAAAACTCGCTTCAATTTGGCTGTCGGTCTTTTCTTTTCTCGAAGGGCCGAGGGATGGCGGGCCCCCCATATCGCGATAGCGGGACGACCAACCGTAACTTGACACTGATTTAAATCGAAATTTTCTATCTAAAGCCCGCAACGATTTTCTTCTCTTTCACCCATTTGCGCCCATTATTTTCGAGACGATTTATCGAATCCCTATGCATGCAATCTCTCGGGCTCTTGTTTTTTGCATTTTTATTTCATTTTTTATTATTTTTTTTATTTCTTTATATTTTATTCAACGCGTCTCTCTCTCTTGTATTTCTCGCGAAGCCGTTAGTGCACGGTAAAGGGCGGGTCGATCGTCCGGCGAACTAAACTCTCCCCCTTTATCTATCGCTCTCCGTCTCTATCTCGCCGGCTATCTCTGTCTAGCCGGTTGTAAGCGCAAAAGAGACTGCCGGGATTTCGGGCTCTCGCTCAATCGCTGGTTCGACGCGGGGCTTAAACGCGGTTCGAGCGTGTACTCCACTCTGTCCGTACGAACGAATTTATGGAGTAGAGTCGGAAAATTTTTCGCCGCTCGAGAGCTCGGGCAATCTCGTTAACTTCAAAATCACTGTATATTCTTCGATCAATTTCTTCCGGATTATCACAAAAAAAAATTTCGTATATCGTTGTACCGATTGTAATTATTTAGTCCCATCATTGAGACGCGCCATGCAGCCTCCGTGCGTTTTCGCGCGGGCTCGTTATCGAGCCCCTGGCCCTGAAATCGTTCCGCTGCGAGGCCCGCACGAGAGCTCCGGGTTTCACGTGTGCGCAGGAGAGAAACGGGAAGGAAAGAGATAAAGATAGTCGGCGAGATCTCGCAAGGGCAATCAGCATGAATCGAACTTGCCCCGAGGCCATTCGCAATATTTTATACTCGCAATGATAATATCCGGTTGCCGTTGGAGTCGTCCGTACGTTACACATACCAACACCGAAACACGATCGCGTTGCACCGCTGGCGCCGTCGCCGGCTCGCACACCGAATGCCAGGCGATCCGAGCAGATGTTCCTCAATTCGTATCACGGTCCGGTTATCTCGGGTGCCTCGGATGTATATACGTTTCAGTCCGTGAAGACCGAGCCCGCGGGGCAACCGAGAAAACTTTCGCCCATCTGTCGATCATCCGTCCACTTTGGGAGGAAGATGGAGGAGGGAGGGAGCGGGACAAAAAAGGGAACGGATAATTGTCCGACTCGAATTTCCAAACTGCTTAGCCTCGAGCGAGGATCGCAATAATAACGAGAGAGGAGAGTCACACGATCGGCACGGGAAGCCCGAACCGGCAGAATCGGGAGTCATTGACTTCTCACGATCACCCAAGAAATATTCGATACCTTTCACATGACTCAGCGTTTATCTGCCGAAAAGAGAATTTTTTTTATCCGGTTCTTTTCACTTCGATCGAAAAATCAGGCAATTGGATAATTGCGTTGTGCAATTGATACACTCGCCGGGCTCGTGATTACAGGCGAATCGCGCTGGGGTGAAAAAAGGAACGGTCGAAGTTGCGACAGGAAATTATTCAAATTATCCCCTCGCGCGTAAAAATTACAGCTCATATGCGGTGAAAATTTGCCGTTTTGCTGGTTGAAATTGTGAACTTCGCGGTGCGGAAACGTGGTATCAAATTTCATCGGCACGTTCGAGTAATGTATTCGTAACGAGCGGTACGGGAAACATGTACCGGTAATTAATGATTATTAAAACATTCATCGAGCCATTGTTTCTAAATTCGAAACCACATCGAATCGAAATATTTTGATAAATTTTTTAATGAAAATCCGCGTTCCTCCTTCAGTGACCTCGTGCGCGCAATTATAAATGGGGCCGTGGTGGAAGCCCGGCCGCAGTGCTACTCGACCCCCCTATCAATTTCATTTTATCGAGTTATATAATATCGAATGACAATGGCGTGGGCATGACGACGGCGAGCTTTGGGTGGCCGGTCGGTCGTGTCGCGAGGACACGCACACCTAATGACACGCGTGACCGCAGGTAATGCGAGTCACCGCGACAGAGCCGCACGCCTCGAGTCTCGCCCGTGCGCATAACTACGAGAGCTCGTGCACTATGCACATAGGATGCACACGGAGAGAGAATGACAACGCTACCCTCAATATCGTACGCACACCTCCCAGCCGGCCATTACGTACGCGTAAAGCTCCCGCGAGTACGGATGAGCTTACACTCGCTCGCTCGAGATATAGAGGCGCCATGAAGCTATCGAATTATATACCTTCGCGCAGCCGCGCCGCCATCCTCTTCCGACCAATAATTCATTCGTAATTCAGTTATCTGTAATAGAACACCCGGTACACGCTTCGCACTGGTATCATCCGCGTCCGTCTACCGGGCATAGATTTATACACGCGAATTTACATGAAATCCGTAAATTTCAATCCTCGACGGGAAAAAAAAAGGAACGATGAACGGTTGCACAACTTGATAAAATTCCGCTACCCGGGTTGATAAAAATTACTGCTCATTCCGGTCCGGATCAAATAGTTATCGTTCAAACGTAACAATTTTACGCTGTAGGAGTTTCCTTTTCACTGCCATAGCCGCATTTCCGAGTTTTTTTTTTTTTCAGCGAGTAAATAACAGTAGTAATTTTTTTTCGCAAACAATTTTTAACAATATTCCAATCAAACCTTCCGCGTTCGTCTACCGTGCATAAATTTACACACGTGAATTCACATGGTGTCCATAAATTTCAATTCTCGATTGGGCAAAAAAAGGAACGTGAATGTTGCACAATTTGATAAAATTCCGCACCCCGTGTGGATAAAAATTACCGCTCATTCCTGTTCGGATCAAATAGTTATCGTTGAAGCATAACAATTTCACGGTACCGGAGTTTAATTTTTTTTCCTGCCATCGCCGCCTAAATTTTCTGGTTTTTTTTTAGCCACGAATCTTTTTTGCCATTAAATATCGGTAACAATTTTTTTGTCGGTGTTCGATCATTTTTTTCGTCGCGAACAATTTTTAACAATATTCCAATCGAACCTTACGGGACGGAGTTTGTTTCGAATACAATTTAGATGAATCTGTCCATCGCAGCCTCCCCGGATGAGCTCTCCGTGTGCGCGATACACTATTTCCCAATAAATTTTCCGGACCACCGATGCCGTTGTTTTCGTGCACATCGGACCAGTGAATACATATTCGAGACGATTTTTTTGTAGTTTTTTCCGACGCGTCAACGGTCGTTATTCATCACGAGCAGAGCGGACCGTGTGATATACTCGTGATCGATATACCGATTTAGCGCGCAGTGTATTTTACATCCAGGGATTGTTCCGGGCTCCGTAGTAACGTATAATCTTCGATATGGCCGTTCGTGTAACCATCATCGTGTAGATAGTGAAAACGGAGATGCACACGGTGTTCAGCTTCGCGGACACCGTTGGATACCATTTTTTATTTTTTATTTATTTTTTATTTTGTGTTGCGATATGTGTATAACCGCTTCGCGCAAGACGACGACGGGGCAAACATTTTCCAATCAATATGGTAATCCAACGTTTTCGAATTTGACTTTACAAAAGACCCCCGATGCTGCACTTAATGCATGCGCGAAACCGCGAGAGTATTTTACGCGTCGCGAGTGGAGGTATCGGGAGAGGAGAAGCTCTTCGGGATGGCGATAGATTCGTCACGCGAAGGCGAGGAAGAGGAGGAGACCGCGGTCTTCTTCCTGGGTTAGGCGGCGGAGACGTGCGGAGGAAGCGGAGCAAAAATAGTATATAATAATCGCAAAATAATCGAGTCGATGGCCGAACAGGGTTGGGCCGGTCCGGTGCGCCAGTGTATAATCGCCGAACGAGAATATAAATTATTTATGTGAGCCGAAGAAGGAGCAGCAGCAGCAGCAGGATGCTCGAACACATGAATTTTTATGAACGATCGCGCCGCTTGGCATCGATGTCTCCCTCCTACGTTGGCTTTTCGGGATTCGTGGCTGGCCGATTACGGAGAACTGCACTTCCTCCACGTGCGAGCGAACCCTTTGACCGATCGAAGATCGACCGAAAAATGAGACATTAAACCCCTCCAGAGCGCCCGCCCACGGATTACTCCGTTACTCGAATAACAATTTTTCTTTCGAATTAATAATTGGATTTATGAGAAATTCCTCAGGTCGTCGACGTATAGCTTGTTGCTGTACGAACGACTTTGGCCCCGTTTCGTAAACAAGTCCAGCTGATTCACCCTTTGGAATCGCATCACCAAGTTTTTAGAACAATTGTAGGATTATTCAAATTTTCGTTGCCTAACTATAATTCGATAGATAAAAATCTTCGTAATTATGCTATCCGCTCATCGTGCTATGCCTTTTCGTCACCAACTTTTAATGCTAATCTAGCACTCTACAGCTTACGTCGCTCTGGTCCTGAGAGGACTTATCCGAGGACTCAGTAAAAAATACAATAAAATAATTACACCGTTAAAAAAAAAATGTTGTCCTTTCAACATTGCGACGATTAAGCGTGAAAGACGTGAGAGGGATGTGACGAAACTATCGCCGACAATGAAATCGGCTCGCCGCCACGCTTTCGTTCGTGATAAATTAGTGGATATTGAATCGGGAGGGTATCCGGAGTAAGTATACGCTAACCACTGCGTGTCTGGCGATCGAGCGCCGGCTATAATCTACTTGTCCGTCGCGTATAGATATACCGCAAGTTCCTCAATGAATCATGACTGCTCGGGAATAGTAGTCCATACATAGTGATATACATCCATCCGCCGGCTTTGCCGCTATAGATATATCGTCGAACGGCGGTGCACAGTCGAATTCTGGCATGAGTCACGCGTCGACGACCGCATCGGAGCAGAAAACCCGTCAGTCCAATTCCGATGAGACCTCGAGATAAGGAGTTACGCACTCAGGTTCTCGAGGATTGAGTACTTCGTTCGTGCTGCTGTTGTCCTTGTGGGTAGCAGACCCGGGGTCGTGAACCTGCGAGGGAGATCGTCCACCTATGTCACACACATGTGGAGTATGTCCCAACCTACTGTCGGTGTTATTGATTTCTCTCATTGTCGGATAATTCTCGTCGAGCGGAGCAGGGAAATTATCGGACTGTCCGGACACGTTATCGAGCCAATGTCGAGGCTAAACGCGAGACGGAGTGAAAATGTTGGATCCATTTTTCTCCAAAAAGATTCTACAAAGTTATAAAAAACGAATGGAATATTTGTTGACGCACTGAGCCCCGCAATTTGTAATTTTATGAATAAAGTCGTTTCGAAGAAAAATTGATTGCAAACATTTTGAGGGTATTTTGATCTTTAGGCCCAATTTAAGGAGGCCTGGAGAGCGGCACCGCGGTTTATCGAGCCGTTGGACAGACACCGCCGTCCCATCCCTCCTTCGATGTCCAATTCATCCCCGAATGACCCCACAAAGACAGAGCACAAAAACAAAATTCCCGTAACGATAAACAAACGGGTTGAATGTAATTCATACCGGTGCACGTAGGTAAAAGAGGCCTAGTGGGTATCGACAGAAAAATTGGATTATCGCGGTTGCGGGGGTGTGCGCGCGGCCCCCGTCTGGTCTGGGGTGAGTGTCTGCGGATGGAATGGAAGAGTCGGTGCTATGGATCGTCCGATAATCGATCAGCGGTTCCGCAGTCTAGTTCGGGGGTGGCCACTTCGTACGCGCGTACAGTTCGATTATCGCTTCGACGAGTCCCATCGAATTTATCGATGAAACTGCATCGGAAAAAAAGATGAAAAAAAAAAAGAAAAAATTAAGTGAACGACCGTAGTGCGACAATAGGGTGAGACGAAGTGTATCGACCGCCCGCAATGAAAATTACGAGGCGGCGACGGCGGCGGTTTTCGGCACAGACACGAATCCTGCCGGTCGCTCCGGCTCGGTGTCGCGATCAGCGGGGGTGAATAAATTACTGCTTCGTTAACAGCGAGCTCGCGGGCGCGCACACACCCTCGCAACTAGCGGTCCGATGATACTCTAGCCGCACGTTAAAGTATGCGAAATATGTAACCGTCGGATCGTTGAAATCTCAGTTCTCGATCCGCCGGCAGACTGCGACGTAGCGCGCCGTTATACATAAACTCGAACCCATCTTTATTTTTAACCTCCCTCATTCCCAGCGGTGCACGATAATTAGCACATCGTTTACATGCTGTAAAATCCACGAGCGATCTTCTCCCGGTGCACGAAGCCGGGCAATTAGAGATCTCCAGGTCTCTCATATTATTCCCATAAAGTTGCAACGTAGTGAAGAAAAAAAAAGCAATAAAAAAAAAAAAAAATCTTGCCAATAAAATAAATGAAAATCCGCGAAGTTTGCATCGCAAGCGACCTGGAAATGTTTATCGTACATAAAACAAAAAAAGAAAATGAGCACCTCGCGCCGAAGCTCGTATCCTCCTCCCCGCCCTTTGTGCTCCTTCGAAGATATTCCTTATTTCTGGTATAATTTTTTTTGCATCTTAGTACACACCGTCGAGCACCGTCAATGAGAATATAAATTGCGCTAATTAGAGCCTGAGAGATAGAGGGAGGGGAAAAAAATGTACATTCTCGAAGAGCTCTCGGTTATTTCTCGCCGTCACATTACTATATCCCTCCGTGTACCGAACGACCGCTCGCGCGCGGGGATAAAGAAAATTCCGCCTCTGCGCGAAAGAGGAATATAGGTACGTTAATTTCGCCACTGTCGTCGTCTCGCCGTGCGGAGTGCCCGCGACGACGAGCCGCGCTCCCGCCTCGCCGTCGTATCCGCTGATAGGTCCCGCTTAATTGCATCAATTAATAGTCTTTCCCCTCTTCCTCGTTCCTTCCTCCTCCACGCCAGTCCTCTCCTCCCCGTCCGTCGCCCAATTTTACTTCGCCTCGCTGCGACTTCGCCTCGATAACTCTCTCCTCCACCCTCGTTCTACGCCCGCGAGCCTTGACCGCGGAGACGTCGCCTCTCGGTGCACCATGAGCGAAGTCGCGGTGGACAGCGAGGAAAAGCGTCTCTCAACCCGTTGGGCACGGCTCTCTACCGTCGCACTTTGTACGAGCGAGCTCGTCACTCTCGGTACTGGAAGCTGTGCGCAGTGTATACGCGACTCCTGCTCGCCGGTCACGTCTTACCGTTAAAGTCTTATTAATTAGCGACAGGATAGAGCGGCGGTGGGTCGCGGCAGTTACACGCGCTGGTGGCCGAGCGTGTGCCTCCCTCTGATGTCGCTCCTTCCTTCTGCTGTGCTCGAGCTGCCGCCGCCGCTGCTCACTCGACTCGAATATCAGGAGCGCGTATAAGGTACGCTGAAGCGTCCCGCTCGATGCCAGTCGAGATATTTAATTAAGCTATCCGTGCCTACTCACGATACAGAGAGGCGCGCGGCTGCACGGAACTACCGGGGTGCACGGACGCACATACGTCCAACTCCCCCGCTTCCTCGCCTGTGCACCGAGAGCGAGCGGAGTCGGTGGAAGCTGCGGATACCCCGAGCCCGGGTTGTAGTGCGCTCATACCGAGGCGTGGGATTCTCACGGAGATTCATACTCAAGCTCCATTTCATTCGCTCGCGTGAGAATCCGTTTATGCTTTTTTCATCGCTGCGAGTACGCGCAGATCTCGCGAATATCTCGCATCGGGTGGACACAACGCTTGTCCTTACGCTGAAGCTTCCGACTCATCCGTTTTTTTTTTTACTTTTTTGCTCTTCGTTCCTCTCATCGTCCGGCTTCGTTCGGCCGTGTTAGCCCAGCGGGCAGATCCACGCGTCTTCGATATTCTTGAATCGTTAACGCTGTGCAAAGTCTGGCTGCCGTCGATTGCCTTGGCTGCGCGAGGCAGCGCTGTGCATGACGCAGTGGATGTTCGCAGGTGGATAGCGAGGGATGTAAAAAAGGCTTCAAGAGCTTTCAAGAGACAGACTTTCTCATTCTCATCGGATTTGTTCGGCCTCATATAAACGCACACATACATGCAGATACTTTCTTTTTTCTTCTAAACATCATCCACCGACGTTTCGGAAACTATGAAGCTCTGTTGACTAAAATCTCGATTTTTTTTTTTTTTAATGACAAAAAACCTTCCTCCACTGAGAAGTAAGCTGGAACAAAACCGAATGTGCGTCGCATCGCGCCCGTTGTGGACAGAAGAGGGATTCTCGGCCACGACCGAACAAGTGCCGATGTGACCAGAGCGAAAATAATTACGAGCATATCTCCGCGTGGACCGATGCATTTCTGCAGCGCAGCAACCACGCAGGAGTCCAGTCTCTCGTACTCCTCCCTCTCCCTTTTTCTGCTATCTCGGTTTTCTCTCATTAATTTTCACTTCTCAGCCGAGCGAGGGAGCGAGCGAGATAGACCGTATAGGCTCGCCTTCTCTCGTCGGGATGATGTCCTCGACGCTCTCGGGCCATTATTATGCCGCTCCCAGAGCCTGCCCAGCGTATAAAGCCTGTCTACCCCGGACTTGCGATGCACATTCGCGGCTGCATTAGCCTTTAACTCCCCTTGCGTCTTTATCTCTCGCCGTTAATCCTCCCGCGGAGCCAACGAGCCACCGGCTGGCGATTCAACCAGCCAAGCAAACTTGACGGTTCTCCGAACTAATTAAATTGATTATCGTCTTGATTCCGCTGCGTGACACACGTACCATTTCGACCATATATTTTGTTCTTGTTTTCTCTTCGTTTGCAATCTTCAGTCGTTTCTCACTTCAGGGTTCGAGATGAGAATCTCATTTTTCGACCGGAAGTAACATTACACCTCACTTCCGGTTTGATAATCTCATCATTTCGACCGGAAGTGACATCATATGTAACTTACGGCTTGATAATCTAATTTCTCGACCGGAAGTGATGTCAGCCAAAATACGTCTCAGTGAGAATACCCTCAGGAATGATTATTTCTCAGTTTTCGCAGTTGGTGTATTTTTCGTTATCCATAAACTAGCGTGGAAGGAAAGAACGAGCAGAAAAAAAAAGGTTTTTCAGCGATCCCGCGTCTTCGAGCGATATCCGAAGACGCGAGTAGGATGAAACTCGATTCGGACTCGGGCGGCGTGTGTGTGTATGTGTGTGTGTGTGTGGATCGAAGATTTTTTCGAAAAGATATCCAGCGGTGTGGTCAACGTTGAGGAAACGAAAGAAAGAAAGAGAGCGAGCGACGGAGACTCCCACGGATCGTCTAGATCGCCCCTCGTAAACACTTCCCACACGCGTGTAGATCCTGTACGAGAGAGGATCGAGAATCGCGTACATGGCCCCGCGTCGAGGAGTACCGGCATCGGCGTGACCGAGTTGGGAGGCTCGACTCGGGCTTCCAGGACGTAAATCTCGGGATTTCTGACCGCGGGAATGATGTCTTGATGTGTCGCGGTACTTGACGTACGCGTTATAAACCGCGAGGCGCGATCCCGTGATTAACCCGTCCGTCTGGTCATTCATTTTCTTCGTCCTCTTCTCTTTCGTGTACTCCGCACCAGCATCCACTGCCGATTCTCCTCCGTCGCCCCCCTGTGTTTCACCCTAATCATTTCATCGCCATATTCGGTACCGATAGAACATCGAGCGATAAAACTCGACACGATTTTTATTACACACCGCGTTGGTTATGCGCCAAGCTCGAAAAGGGAAAGGATTCGGGTGACTCGGCTCGACGAGAGACGGATAAGATGAACGAGGCGCGCGAGAGTCGCGAGGCGTCGCGACCGAGAGAAATAGGGATAGTAAAAGGCGACTTTGATTTATTCGACGTGGGTAACAAGTTCGATTATCTCGGACAGCCGGGGGACGTAAGTCTCCGCTGCGTGCGAGACGTAAGCCGCATATAAACCCGGCTTCTCCTGGCTCCCGCTGCCGTCTCGGCAGAGCCGGCAGATCGGTCGAGAGGCTCGCGAGCGGGAAAAACTCGAGAAACGTTTTGCCTGCACGAGGTTCGGCGACGTTGACACGTGTAACGTGTCCATCCCCGACCCGGTCAAATTTTTAATCTCTTCGCTTCCCTCTGCAAATCATAAACAACCCGCATCCCCGAGCTCGACTTCGCGAACTTCATCCTTTGAGGGCAAACTTCGTCCGGTCTCGTCTGTAAAATCGTTTCACTGCGGCGTGTGCGCAGCCAGCGAAGAAAACACGAGGCGAAGGTTTGGTAATAGAGAACTCGGGGAGTTTCAACATTACACGGAGGAACTTAAAACGCAAACAGCGGAGAGCGCGGCGAAACGGAATCTCGGGGCAAAATGAAATGTCTACCGGAGAACGAGGCTTTCCTTGCCCGCGGCGCGCCGAAAATTGAGCAACAATTCGTCCGTCTCGGCGTCGGTGTTCCGTTCCGCCCCGCACTCGCCCGCGTACGTACCAAAGCCGCTTCGTTTAAATACCTCGCATTAGAAGTTGAGGAGTGTGTTTCCCACGTAGTTGTTTTACAGCAAAGGTATTACGTGTCTCGTGCGAGTAACGTGAGGTGAAGCGATTGAGTATGTGGAAAAACGTACGTAGAGAGGAAGAGAAATGAGAAGGAGTGAGAGCCGGGATACTTACGTGTCGGCACGCGGAGCACGCCGGCTTCTTTTCTACCTTTCTTTAAACTCGTCATTCTACTCCGTCCAGCTTTTTCATCGGGTCTCGTTTCTCCTTCTTCCCCGCACCTCACCGTAGCGGCAATCGCCGGCTACGCCGGTTCTTTACACTCGAATCACGACGTCCAACCAACCTACCTGCCGTGGCGAAGGATCGCACACATGTATTCATGTGCAACTGCGATGACATTGCGCCGTCGCGCATTCCGTTAGGTTTTATATTCTTTCGTCACACAGCGCTCTGCAGCGCGGCGCTAACGAACGTAAAAATTTGGATAATTTCTTATCAAGCCGCTCCGAGATTCCGTGCGCCGTATATCAAATCGCGGGACGCTGGTAACAGCCGTTATGCGAGGTATGCGAGGACCTCCACCGCTCACTGGAACGATCCTCCGACGAATTCATTCTTCCGTCCCGAGTCACCCTCAATCCATTTTTCATCTCTCATCGATTCGGGTAAATACCGCTAATTTGCGGAAGGCTACGGCGACGAGAGAAGGAGAAGCTGTACACCACCAGAAAGCGGAGATTTTTATTCATTCGCTCAGAGATTGGTCCCGTTGAATCGACTCCGGTTCAAACAGCCGACCCGCGATTCCTTTCCTTCGGGGCTCCGAGGGCAAGGGGGGAGTTTTCTTCTTCCTTCTCCTCGTCGTCGTGACGTCGTCTCGTCTGAACGGAAATATGAAATCCTCACTGCGACGCGCGTGCGGCGAAAGAGAAGAGAAATAAAGTCCCTTATATTCTCTCCCCAAACCTCCTTTCTTCCCTTCCTCCCGAACTCGGAGTTTCTTACTCCTTTATTTCCTCCGCTCGTTCTCTCGTCTTCTGTCGACGTCGGCTCTCCCTTCGGGACTCTGTTTCCCTTTACGCACACTGTGTATTCTTTTTTTTTTCGTACCGTTACTGCCGTTCGCTCGTGTAGAACAAACGGCGCACAGTGGTTGGCCCCTTTGAGCGCGATAGTCCGACGCTGAAAACTTTGACGATATCCTGTGAATATGGACTCACGCAATGATAGGGAATTTCGCCAGATTATAGTATAAGCGTGTCTTATATTGGGAGGCGAACTCTCCCAGATTTTTGGTGTGCACGGAATTTTCAATATTGGGTTTTCTCGAACATATTTCAATACCGGGTAGGCATTTTTCTATCGAATTCGAGGGAAGAGATTGGCGTGGGAAGTCTTCTAACATTCCGGGCTTTTATTGCAAAAATAAAGGAAGTAAGATTGCGAATATTCAATGTTTAATGTTTAATCTTCCTAGAATCACGGAATAAAATCTGCAAACTTTTTTTATCGTAATCTAAGGAAAAGAAACCTTCCTAATACCAAAGGGATTCTCGGACTAAAGGCCCTTTTTTAATGTGTTTAATTATCATTAGACACAAAACGAGTATAAGCTGATAAATGCATAAATGTATAGCATTGGCAATAAATTTCTTCCAATACCACTATTTAATCGTTGTCAGAACCTCTTCAGGCTTTTACTTGACCTTAAGCTGCGATGTCATCGAAGGAGGCGAATCGTCGCTGGTCGGCGTCTCTCCATTCGCCGTTATCCACTGCCAATAACTGGCGCACACTTTTTTCATCCCTCGCGTTTTACGCATCGCAATATGCCACGGCGGCGAGACAGACGGAGAGGAGCTTCCGCTTCGTGTTCCCGACCGTAGAACCGCGACTACTCTTCATTGGTCTCGTAAAAAAAAAAAACGCGTACGGTGAACCCGCCCTAAAGGGATTCTGCGACTCCCCGCCAATGTCGAAACACAAACATATAAAGTTTTTGCCGCATTTCACTATAGCCGAGTGTATTTTATCCGCATGACAAATTTTTATGGATCCCCCCCCGCAACGTCCTCTGCCAGTGCTTTATTCAGTCTTATCCTGCATTATCCCATCATACCCGCGTCCTCGCGTACTTACGCTGCAACTGGGACGCTGCGCGGAGCTGCCACAGGCAGAGACGTCTACGGCGACGACGCGCCACGGAGATATTTCATTATAGAAAATCTCGAGAAAATTTTGAGATACGATACGACGAGGGCGAGGGATGAGATTGAAGGAGTAGGGTTTCTATCAGAATTCCAGGACTTCGTGTATAGTTTCCGGTTACCGAGTACCATCGCTATCGTGCTGTACTTCGGCCCGGCGTACTATGGAAGGTCTCCTAGTGGATTTAACCCGGAGAATTTACCGAGTGCGTAATCGCCAGCATTCTCGAGCAGGGAGGAAGCTTCCGTAGCTCAGCTTCGCCTCCTGCATCCGACCGTCTCCCGTTCTCGTCGAAGCCCCGATTCCGAACGATTGTATAGATTCCTAGAATATTTCAATAACCCTGTAGGACACGAACAGCGCGAGGATAGTTGGAATAGCTTGCCCGTGCACCCGCGAGACGTTCCCGAGCTCGCCACCGGCGCTACCCTTACGTAACGACCAGGGTGAGATGAGACTCACGCGCGGCTCCAGCGGGGATGCTGCTTCGATGGACCCTCGTATCCTCGGCTGCACATCCGTTCAAAATCCTTCGCCCAAAGACACGCCGTCACGTCTATACTCGTCCATCGTTATCAACGATCACGCAAATTTTAAAGTAAAAAACCAAATAATTTTTTTGTAATGGCTCTTCCCTTCAGATGGTTGCCGAATCCGTCCAAACATTTTTATTCGGATCACCACGAGTTTCTCTTGATATAAAGATATTTCATATTCCACATTCGATCCCTAGGAAATTACATCTACGATCTTTCTTTTTTTCTCCGAAACGACTATTACTTTGCGAAGATGAGGCGTAAAATATTATTGCCGGTCCGTGCCGAGAGTGGCGCAGTGCCGGGGGAAAGATGGAGAATTATCTCAGGATAGTGATGAGGAATAAAGCCAGATGGCTGGTCGCATCTCCGCTCGGCTAATCATTTTCTCATCAACGTGCGCCCCTGTAGGTATACAACTGTACAGCATCAGCGGCAGCCGGCTAGCCAGCAGCTCGTTGCGTTTCGCACGCAGGTTTACGCCTCCTCCGTTTTCAACAGTGTTCCCACTCTCATCCTACCCGCGATGGCTCTCTCCGCCTCACTTCCGCTCCGAAAGCCCGTGATCGCTCGCGCTCGCTCGGTCTGCGATCGCTAATGTCTTTATCACGAGACGACGTCGGCGAAACGGTCCCGCTACGTTCAACGAAGCTACAATTTGTTCGCTCTAATGATCCCCGAGGCCCTGGGATTTCACACATCCAGCGCAAACTCGCTCCCGCCGCCATTATTATACCTACCGCCCTCGAAGACTCGATAATTCTTCTTTTCCTTCGCCGCGCACTATCCTTTTCAACGGCAGCGTGTGAGCCCCGGTAGACTCTCGAAATCCCCTAAAAAGGCAAAGCCTCTTGGAAACCATTATACCCTGACACTGATCTGCGCGGGTGTATAAGTACCGTCTAGACGCGGGATTTTTCTCGTTAATTTTTGTGCGGAATCGAAGTAGCGGCCATCGATCCATGCGCCAACTTACACCATCACCGTTAAGGATTTCTGAAAAATTGTACGTAGAAAATTACGCAGTTTTCACCCGCACGAAGCGTTATATCAAATTTAATGTGGGAAATTGAGGTAAAATTGATTGTTCGGTCTGTCACGTCGCTCGGTTTGATGTATGGAGAATCAATTTCACACTCATATTCGTGTATTTATTGTAATCCATCGTTATATGCACAAGAAATTAATAATTTTGTACATTCGTTTATGGGCGATAATTTTTGTTAACCGTCTGTGTCTGTTCATGAACAAGAAGAATATTTCCATCAATCAGCTCATCGAATTAGTTCTTTGTCCTACCGTGTACCGTGATGGATCATAAAAATTCACAGAAGTCTCGAAAATGGAATTTTATCGCGCTGGCACAAAAAAAAGGGGGAAAGTCCATTGGGTTTTTTCCCCTTTTTTTCGTTTCATTTCATTTCATTATTAACTCGGCAGAACGGAGGTGTATCGATTATATGCTCGTTCGTGCATTCATATTTTCCCGATACCATATGTATCCCTCTTTCAGCTCCGGCTGCTGAGCTTTCAGCGAACGCAAATTTTTGGTTTCCCAAACGAGAACGAGCGCTGCAAGCACGGCAAGCACTGCAAAGCCGGCGCGAGCTAGATACATCATTCCCTTTTTTTTTTATCTCCGACCCATCGGAATACATCTATCGTTTTCATTTTTCGTACTTTTAACGAATCCTCGACTCCCGTTTTTATATGCTTGTCTGGCCACAGGCGATTTTAGCCTGTTCCAGCAAAGCTGCTGGAACAGAAGGGAGAGAGAAGAAGGTGCACAGAGGAAGGAAGGTGTATGGAGAGAGAACCGTACGGATGAGGCTATTCGTACGGTTCTCTCTCCTCCTCCCTCCATACGCGCACGAGGCCTTCTATGAACTAGCCTCGTTGCAAAGAGTAAAGCACACTTTGATAGCTTCCGACAGATTAGGTACAGCGCGTGCGGTTTCTCTCTAAAAAAAAGGTAGTGAATTCAAAGGCGCTCACTTTTGAAAAAAAAATCCAACCGAAATTAAACATAATATTCGCGTAGGGGCAAGTCAAAGCTTTTTCTTCGTATCTCTCAAATTCCAAATTCAAATTCCAAAAATCGAAGGGGTGGCAAGAAAGAATAACGCAAAAAAGAAGACTCATCAATCAGTCGTCGCCGAGTGCAGATTGGCGGTTTTGGATCCACCGGTTCGATTGGACGAGTGTCTCGGTCTGGCGCCTCACCATTGCCTTTTTACCCTAAATAGAGAAAAGTTTCGTCGCGTTAAGCAGGATAGCGGTGCGCATATGCATAAAATATATGGGCGCCTGCACGGGGTTCCCTTTCAGATAAAAGTTGAGCGGGAACGAACGTTCGAACCACACGCGTAGGATGTGTTATATACAAATTCTCGGAGGATATATGTAAAGAGGGTAGAGATCTCGTGTGCCTGGCGAAACGAATATCGGGTGCACACCTGTGTGTGTGCGCGCACCATGCGAAATACGCGCGGAGCTTCGGTGGGTGCCATACACGAGCGCGCCCGTTCAATGTTTTATGCATATCCCTGAATAAAATATGATTACAAAGTCCTTTTGATTCAACGGATGTGCGGAGCGCTTTGGGCACGCGGCTTTTCGCGAAGCAGCCGAGCACAGAGGCGATGGCGCGACTGCTCGAGTCTCCAACATCCAGCCCATAGGAGCGCGCTCCGTCGCCGCGGCGAGCGGAAAAGACGACAAAACGAGCCGGAGAAAAATAAAAAAATAAAATAAAATAAAAACACTGTTTGTCTATGGCTCTGTGGTCTCGGTCGTACACATGCTTCGGTATGTTCGCGACCAATGCCTCCCTGCGCGCGCGGCCCGTACACGCACACGTACAAACTTTTCCTAGCAATATCTGAGCACGCGACGAGACCGCCCCGCACGAAAGCTCGTCGCACCAGACCATCACCCTTTAACATAACCGGCGCGACTCTCGTTTCAATCGCTCGCGAAACTCAACGCACACTTTGCATGAATTTCATTTCGAGTCTCGCGTCTGCGATCACTCGTGCTCTGAACCGCCGATATTATATGGATTTATATATGTGTGTGTGTGGTGAATTTTACTACATTTTTACTATACTCTCTCAAACAGTGGCGATGTGTATGGGGAAGAAGAAAAAGAAAGAAAAAGTCTCGCGTCTAAGAGGAGTCTGACAAAAAACAGTCGCGAGCAAACAATGAATAACGTAGCGGTAACGCTTTTCGGCGACGTGAGCCTTTCGCCCTCTCGAGCGATTTTCACTTTCTTTTCTCTTATACTCACGCTTTACAACCGGAAATCACTTCGTGTCGAGTTCCGCGAGTGATTCTTTTTCTGCGCTATTTTCAACCGAGATCTTTTCATTTCGTCTCGCGGAGTAAAAATAAACGTTTGTGAATGTTTTCATCGATTCACGTTTCAGTGAAAGTGGATTTGCCAAATTTTAAGGTCCTTTGGTTGAACATTTGGGGCGTTCCTCGGGGGCTTAATGAGACTCTTATCAGGCTTTTTCTTTGGATTTTTTTTTTCATGATTAACATCGATTAAATTCATAAAATAAATTGGAAAATTCTTATTCACAAATCCACCGAGTCGCGAAGCGGACACGTGTAGGAATTCGCAGGCTAAGTCTCGGATGATGCTCAACTCGCGGATCCAAATATGGGCATAGACCAATAGTGCAGAGTAAGAATCGGACGATGCTCGATTCACGATGACCAAACATGGGAATAGAACAAAATTGCATACGCGTCAATTTGCACCTCGCGGATCGCGATGGCGAAATTGACCGTCTGTACTCAACTGGAAAGTTCCGTAGCATGGCTGATAGGGTTCCGATCCGAAGCTCCGAAAATCTTACCAAGGTGGCTCTGCTTCGTGATTCACGCGCGTCGAGATAATCGCTACAGTGACGCGTGCGGGGTTTCTGATGAAGGACGCGCGTAATTGGCGCGATCGAGGCGAAACGCTGGTATCCTGTGTGTTACACAGTCGTGGGACATGCGGTGCGGTAGGGTAGGGGATTACGGGGCATGTTGGATACGACGAATGTTTCTCGTTCCGCGTGTCTGCCAAGTTTTGATTGGGCCGCGGACGGGAAATGGGAGGGGAAGGAAAACGAGGAAAGGGACACGAGAGAGAGTGTGTGCATGGGATCGTGGCAATGCAAGCCGCTGCATCGCGAGAATGGAGGAAACATGCGGCAGAGCCTCGTCGCGCGATGCAGCCTGCCTGGCGAGCACCGCTTTCCGTACATAGAGGTATATTACTTCACAGGACGGAAGGGCGCACGGAACGCCGAGGTGCATCGCATGAACGGCGAACATTAGGGCACCCCGTGCGTGAAACGCCGTAAGGGATCGATCGGCGCCCGACGACTCCACGAGCGGCGAACTTTCCATCTAGCTCATTGCCGGTGGGAGCCCTCGCATATCGACCTGCCCCAGGCTTCGGAGCCGCCGCTCAACGTGCCGCAGCCCCAGAAACAACCACCCTTAACGGACGATGAAAATGAAAAATTACCACCGGCGTATACCGATGAGATATGTCGCGAATTAATTGGTTCTCGGAGCCGGGAGGGGGGCGGAATCGAACGGAATCGACCACTTGGAAAACCTCATCCAGACTCGATATACACTGCGGCGGATGAAGAGGATTTTCAGCTGACGCGTGGCATTTGCTTTTCATCCTGTGGCTTTTTTGCAACATTGAAGCTTTGTGAACGCCGCTGAGAAAAATTATCCGGGGACAGAGATCGGAGATTGTTTCGCATACGAAATACAAGGGAATGGGAAAAATATTGTTACTTCAAATATGTTTAACAATTCAATTTGTAATTTGAGCGCAGTCAATGACATCCGTTTCACTCCTTACGTTCGATGTATTCTCGGCTCTGAGGAATTACGGTCGGTGGAAGAAATAACAGTTGGGGAGAGAAAATTCCTGAGCGTACGAGTGGCTGTGTCCTGTTTCTATGGGTACCTCGTACACGAGACTGTTCCGGACCATTATAGCTGGTCTCTGAAGAGCATTAAACGGTCTCGGTCTCGGGGTCTGTCACTGACCCCTGAACGAACACCGAGCGCACATAAGACGTGCGTAACAAATTGCGGACGAGCAAAACTCACTGGCCGCGAGATGCGCCCGATGACCTTAACGTATGCATGTTCAGCGGTGCAGTTAGAGCTCGCGGTATCGCGAACGAGCTTAGATCTCACGAGGTCTCGGATACATCTCTATCATCTCCGCATGATAAATTCAATATTCCATTTAAACGAGAAAACGATTTTTTTTACTAATTTTTTTTTTTTCTTCAAATTCATCCTCGACATTGTCCAACTAATCGTTGTTTTGTGATTTCAGGTCAATTCCGAGCGCCGAGAATAGCGGAACATCCGTCGGACATAATAGTAGCGAAGAACGAGCCTGTTACGCTGAATTGCAAAGCCGACGGGAAACCCGAGCCCACGATAGAGTGGTACAAGGACGGCGAGCCGGTGCAAACGTCGCCGGGTGACACAAAGTCCCACAGGGTCCTGCTGCCGACGGGATCGTTGTTCTTCCTACGAGTTATGCACGGCAAGAAGGAGCAGGATGGCGGGGTTTATTGGTGCGTCGCGAAGAATCAGGCCGGCAGTGTCAGCAGCAGAAACGCCACCCTCACCGTTGCAGGTAAGACAATTCCATCGGTGATAAATCATTCGGCGTTGTGTACCGCGGTGCAGCTTAGGGAACAAATTATTTTATGTAGTCGGAATTCCGTCGGGTACTTCGCGAGAACAACACAGCTCAGCGATAGCCTCGAAGATCGAGGTGGTTCGAGGATCCCGAGAGCCCGAGAGTTTCTCGACGTTAGGCCGAGCGAACGCGCGCGCGACCGGTCATTGCGAGAGACTCGTCGACGAGAGAGTGGAGAGAGATACGGATGCGAATCGATTATGCATGCCCGCGAGTCGTGAACCCGATAAATCATTGAAATTCGAAATGCCGCAGCGTCCGTGGTCCGGCACTGAGCCGTTCTCGCTCGCCCGGTCGATGCCGCGCGGATGTGCAATGCCAGCATGTCGAATGCAATTCGAGAATATATATGTAAGCCCGGTGCTACGCGATTCCGAGGGTATGTGTCTGTGGGCATGCATAGAGGTGATGCAGCGCCCGGCGGTTCATCTCCTCGATCGTAGTTGGATCGAGACCTACGATTACGATACCTCGCCGTCGCGATATGAGATATGCGCCGCGATATCGACAGTCGCCCGTGGGTCGGGGGCGAGAGAGGTCGGGAGCAGCCCGGACCCGGTGATCGTGCAACCTCGCGTCAGCCAATCGAGCAGTTAAACCGCTTGAGGATCGATCGGGTTTATCGCAATCGCTACCATACACCATACCTTCCTCGATTAAGAAATCATCGGTCGTCGCTTAGCCCAAAGCACCTCGTGGACATACTTGGGGACCACTTCTAGTTTTACGGTTTACATCAATTGGCAATTTCTTTTTTTTCTCAAGTCAAATGGCTTACTTATGATTAGTGAGTGCGTTAATTTCGAAATAGTATTTCTTCTTATCGTGCCACATAACACAATTGATAAAATATCTGAAGAATAAATTCGTGTAATACATTTTTTATTCCAATGGACATATTTTTGAATTAAGTATTGAAAAAATTGCATATCACGTAACACAATTTTTTGATAAAAAAATTCATATCTAAAGATTTTGGATACTTTAGTGCTTGTTAAACATAAAAAGAAAGAAAATTGATCCGGTAGAATTAAAACATCTCATCAACGAGATCGTCGAACTGTACGATTCCGCCTTGATCTCTCAATTAACTGTAATTTTTCCGCAAAGCTATTCGCGGTTAAAAGTAACCCGACATAACAACGATCAAAGCCGGAACAAGTTTCATTAATATCCTGTCTGATGGGACTGATGGGCATGTTCCCTGGCTCCGAGAGCTCCGAGCCATAAACCGCTCACCAACAATTCAAATACAAACAAGCCACACAGAGATTACGAAGACCAAACTGTGGATTTTCGTGCGGTATGTGTTTGCTCGACGGATTACGATCGTTGGAACGTAATTAACTGTGAAAAAGTACATAATCGTTCGGAGTTTGGGACGAAACGCGGCAGCGACGATATAATAAATAATCGAAATCTCGTAGTTCTCTGGGCGTTATTCCCGGCGCTCCGGAAGCGTTCGACTATCGCTCGAATTGCATAATTCCCACGTAAAAGCTCGCGAGTGCAATTAGCATTAATTACGATACCGCTGACTGTCGGGGGAATAGCGTACGGGAGAGCGAGAGAGGCCCCCGATGCTTGTTTACAATTTTGCGCGATATCTGCGGCGTGCTGGCATATAATTTCGCGAAACACGTTACCGGAGCGCGCGCGCGAGCGCGCGGGTCCGCTATCTTATCCCCGCGGTTTTTTCGCGCCCATGCCCATACCCCGAGCAACTCTCGCCGACACGTACAACCCTCGTGTCGGTTTCTTGAACAAATACAAGCACACACACACACACACACACACACAAATACATTCCTCCACCCTTGCGATGCATTATAGCCGTACTCCGTTTTTTTTTCTTTTCTCTTCGCGTTACACCGCCTCGTTGATTCGGACTCTTGCACGACGAGATAAAAAGTTCTCGTTATACCAGAACCATTTGTGTTTACGCGGAGTTGAAAAAAAAAAAAAAACAAGAAAAATCACATATATTCACGTATACACGCATTCGTTTCCCTCGTAACGATTAAATTATAATGAATTGCGGCACAATGCAGTTACATACATTTTCCAATTTTTTTTTTTCTTCATTTTTTGTTCAAGTCTTTTCTGTTTTTCATGGAACTGTGCAGAAGCGAGTCAGTAAAAGCACGAAGAGGCTCAGACGCGATTTGCTAATGAGTGCTCTCGTTATTGCGAACGATGCAGCAAAACGTCAATGCGGAGGATAGGCGAAAACGTTGGATAATAAAAAATAAAAAAATAAAATTCAAGGTACGAGTTGAGTACTTGGAATTATTGCGAGATGCCGGAGGGCCGGTGAGATATAGAGCTGTAACCTCGCGTTCGACGGAGAGAGCTTTGACACTAATATGCCGCGAGGGGGAGGTTTAGGGAGATAAAACGTTCGGTATATGATCCGGCTTCAGCCCGTCGGTAAAACACAGAAGCGCGACTATGCATTCCTCCGCATTCGAGCTCCAGCTCCGCTGTCGGCCGTGCCTATTAGCCGCGACCCAGATTCCACAGTCAAAGAGAGGCGCTTAGCGTCGTATAAATGGTCTTCTTGCAACGATGAAAACTCTGTCACGCGTCCCTCAAACTATACTTCGTTTCGTCATTCGTCGAAACTGGAGCTTTTTTTTTGTTCCATCGTCCGACATTCTACCCCGTCGACCTCGTGCGTATTCAGAATTCGGGCCATTCCCATACCCTCGCTCTTCCTCGTTTTGTTCGCAGAAGCGTCAAAGCGCAGATTTCCCCTTTACTTCACGCGCGAATGCGACGGAAAAATGGGAAGGTCAATCGCGATGCTCTTTCAATTTTATTTTGAGTGCGCGATGCAGGTCCGGAGTATCGAGAGGAAAAAAAATCCTTCGAACACTATTGCGAATAGAGTTATAAATACGAGAAACGTAAAAGGCCGAACATTACACATATATATTTTTTTTTTAAAGAATAATGTGAAATAAAAAAAGATTTATTCCACGGTATTGGTATCGGGTATGTAGAACAATTATTTTCCGGGTAGATGGGTCCGGGGCTAGCTCCCCTACAGATCAGATAGGAAGTAGGGAAGGAAAGAGAGGTGGAAGCGATGGTTCACCGAGGGTGTAGTATCCGCGATGGTCGTGTATCAGTGGCGGTTCCGAGAGTGGGACGCACCCGTTTGGCAATACGTTCTCGGCAATGGCTGCGGTAAATATGCCAATAGCACGAGTAGAGAAGCGAACGCGGTATCGCTGTGCCTCGCCCAGGGAAACGAGAGATAGGAACACCCCCCCCCCCCCTCTCCCCTCCACCCCCAACACCCACCAACACCGCCAGTGAAATAATTCTGATTTATGTAGGACGCCGAGAACTCAGCTGGTCTCTCGTCGAGAATACATACATATTGTACGAGCTAGGGCGTACGGAGAGAGAGGGGAGAGCGGAAAAAGGCGGAGAGAGAGAAACGTTACCTACAGATAGACAGGGTGAATTCTCGATTCCACCGCCGCTCGTCGAGCACGAAGATCGATACTCTTGGGGTCGCCGATACTCATCTATCAAGCCCTCTCCAGGAAGTTGACGTTCCGCATTGCATATTTTAATAACAATTTTATTTTTAATTTTTTATTTAATATAAATGCGCCTTCATAGTCGGCTATTAGTTCCCCTGCTTATGCTCCCGTGATTCTGCTGTGCCTCGCTCGAATCCGGATTCGGTGAGTGAGTAAGTGCGTGCTCGGCGTTTTACTACAACCCTACTCCACTCCCGACGATGGTGCTGGTGCTGCAAACTACTGCGGACCGGGGAAACCGGAATTCCGCAATCGTGATGAGTCAGCGTAGGCACACACAGTAGTAGTGGCAGCGGCAGGGCTCTCCTACCGGCTGCTGATAGCAGTGCCCGAGTACCATATATAATGCTACTACTCATAGCGGAACGAGGTGGACCGAGAGAAAGAAGGATTTAATGAGAGAAAAAGTGCGATGGTGGCAGGGAATTAAAATGAAAGAAAAAAATCTGCTATATCTCTGGCATCGGGCTATCCATACTCTATTTCCGTGAGATATTGAGTTCGATACGATTTAAGGTAGCACTAGCCGACAGCCTGAATTTTTTTCAGAGTTTCGTGTAATTTTTGAAAATCGCGTTTTTAGTTAATAAAGAAACGTCGTTTTAAAAAATTACCCAAAATTCTGAAAAAATGTATACGTATTCAAAAACTATGAATCTACGGAATAGAGCTGAGGTTACAATAGTGCGCCCGGTACATGCGCAGTGATGGCTCGTTTTGTGGAGATGATAAGTGCGGCAACTGTCGCGGCGCGGTAGCCATGCCGATGGTTAAATTTCACCTGGGTTGTCTCTCATGGAAAGAAGTGTATACAACGGATCTCAACTAGGGTTTTCACGGTAAAGATGTGTAGTGTCGATAGTCTCGTGACTCACAAATGGCCGGTTTACCCTGTCGTGCTAATCGATGTCGGCCATGTTCGCCACTTTTACCCCACGCTCTGCTGTCCACGTGCCAGGAAACAACCTCGCTCCCGTCGCAACATCGACGCCGCTGATTTCCGGCGTGAAGAGTCGAAAATTGGTCGTCAAAGTGTTAACTTGACCGCATAACATCGCATTACAGTTCAATACGAAATGAACCATTATACCATAGACAAAGCATCTCTCGCGAATAAAGGGCAAATAACAGGTTGCGGTTGTAGTACAACGTTACGTGTACCGTGGAGCGACGATGCATGCACCATGCTAACCCTTTTTTTTCTCCTCCCCGAGCGCAGTGCCTACCAACACGAACGGGTTTTCAGCCCTACCCTGTTGTCTCCATGGTTCTCGCGGTCGCACACAAGCGGAGCTCTCTCGCCTCGACTCGCCACAGGCATTATAATGCGTACAGCTCGCTGCTTTAATGGGAACGTATGTAGAGTAGCCGGGACGGGCATTGTCCCGTGGCGTAAAAGTCCCCCAGACTCACCTGACCAGGGCCCCGCCACACACGCTTACCATACACCGTTCCGTGTGCGCGCGGTCTGTCGTCCACACGCCATGGGGAGGCGCACACCATGGGACGATATAGACTGGACGGAAGGTAGAAAAAGGGGGCGAAGGGGGCCGCGGATGCGTCGCTGCACCAGCGGGCGCCAAGCCATTGTTTCCAGATCGGACCTCCCGCGAGATCTAACGAGCCTGCTGGTACCCTGTTCATCCTCCGGCTCGTCGCTGGGCTGCTGGATCCTCTCCGGCACCGTGCCGTTATATTTTGCAGGCGATTAGTTTTTTTTTATTTCTTTTTCGTTTCACCCAACATCAGCGCGCCCACCTCGTCGTCGTGTCTCGTTCACCATAGAATCATCCAGTTCCTCCCTTTGTCAATTTAATGACACGTCTCTCTAAATGTCCTCATAAAATATTCTCACTCTCGTCACGCTGTACGTCGCGAAGGCTCTTTCCTGTGTGTGTGTGCGTGTGTGTGTATGCGTGTGTGTCACTCGATGGCTCGACTGCGGATTAGCAGGAGATTATACACGCACCGGGTGCGGAACCGTCGTATACGAAGGGAATATATAAATTTGCATGCACGAGGTCACGAGTGAAGAAAAAAAAAAAAAAAAAATGTTTGACAGAAAAAAAAAATTGTACAATCATTACCGGATGGGAGTGAGAAGGCTGGGAATATGATTTTGCACGAGACGTGATTATTTCGCCGCGTCCCCGGGGCGACGACGAGCGGATCTTTTAAGACCTCACCGCGCGCCTCGGCATCGCGGCGAAGTCGTGGCTATAACGCAAGGCACAAGGGAGGACGTGTACGTTATACCTCATGAGCTGCAGATATCGCGTGTCTCGCGAGACAAGTGCCGGGCATAATACTCGAATTATACGCCCCGGTGTAAGTCGCCCGGGTTGGCGAGGGACCGGGACGCTGCGAGTGCGGACGCGGGTGAGAGGAGGCGAGAGAGAACAACGGAGAAGCACACGCCGCACGGTAACCCAAGATACCTTCGCCGGGGGCTAAGGAGGCATGTGCCCTCCGCTCTACTCCGTACGATCTTAGTAACACGAGCGGATTTGGCAGCTCGCTTTCGCCTCCAACCTTCCCGCGACGCCGGTTCGCCGCCTCCTCACGGGTACCCCGAGGTCGCCAACCTTACGATCTCCTCGAAAACACCGTCCCGGCTAAGACGATGTCTCGCAGACGCGCGAACGCCCGCCAGATCCTCGCTCCGCGCTCCGAATTATGATTATTACAATTACGATTAAATCATACTCGATCGTTCTGACCCCATCGATACCTCGAAGCGGGCCTGACGTAGCCCACTCTCACCCATTTCAAAACGCGTCACTCCAATAACGTTGCAGGCAATAACGTTTCGATCGAAACATCGTGCACCTTCGCGCCTGGAACCACTTCATCACAGGTTAGCGCCATGGTTCTAGCTTCGGTGACCTCACGCTCGTCCGTAACGTCAGAATTTAATTAATAATTATTTTAATTTTAACGAGCTCATCAATGAAGTTCTTGTAAACATTTTGAACGCCTCCTCACGGGGTAACAACGCCAGGTTGCTAATCTTACGATCTTCTCGAAAACGCCGTCATGGCTAAGACGATGTCTCGCAGACGCGCGCAGGCCCCTCCGGTTCCTCGCTCGGTACTCCGAATTATAATTATTACAATTACGATTCAATCATACCGAATCACTTTGCCCCGCGCGATACCTTGAAAGAGCCTGGCCTCGCCCACTCGCACCTATTTGAAAACACGTCACTCCAACAACGTTGTAGGCAATAACGTTTCGATCGAAACATTGTGCACCCTCGCGCCTGGAACCACTCGACTACAAGCTAGCGCCGTGAATTCAGCCTCGGTAACGCCACGTTCGTCAATCTCGATCGTGGTACTCACTGAACGGTCAGAATTTAATTCGAACGAGTTCGTCTCATTAATGAAGTTGTTGTAAACATTTTCACCGAATCATCGTTACAACCGTACGGGGGCACGTCGAGAGGAGCAATTAAAATACAAATGTACACAGCGGTATCGACACTGTGTTATTATCGACTATCAGAAATCGAATACACGCATCCACGAACGAAGTGGAGAAAAAAGGAGGTAAAAAAAGTGACGCGGCATCTTTATCGAAGCGTTCCCGCAGCCGAGCAGCTCGCCGCTTTGATGTAGCTGTTTCGTCGATCTCGTGCGGGGAGCGTAAATACCGCAGCCCGATGATTTTGCGTTTTCATTGGGATAGGTCACGCCGAGCGACGAGGAACGGCGAGAGCAGCAGCTGAAGAAACGTTATTAAAAAGAACCACCTATACGCTCTTGTAGAGATGACCCATTTAGATAAAAAGTCGTACACAGCGAATGAGCCGTTCGACGTGGCGTTTTGATCAATGGAACCTCTCGTTTCACCAACCAAAAATGTTGCTCGTACATCATGTACTTACAGATCGTTGATCAACGAACTCACCGATTTCTCAATAACGTTGTTCGATTTACCGGCCAGTCACTTACCCGCTATTTTCCGTTGCGCGTGGCAATGCTTCAGCGGATGTTACACACAGCAGCGCTACTCGTACGATGCTTCTCAATCGGCGGTGGTAGAAAATCGATATCTCGAAAAAAAACAATTTCTCCATTTTGAAAGTGGAAAAATGAAAGGGGGGTACCCTTACAATTTTTCGACAAAAATGGTATTTTTACAAAAAAATTTTTTAGAATCTTTTCGTTAATGTAATCGGTTGGTAAATATGCCACTTGAAAACAATGACGGAGGTTTCAATTCGATACCTCGAAATTTTTTGAAAAAAAGTGCCGTTTCGCAAAATTTAACATAGGATTCCCTATGCTGGAAATGGTCAATTTTTAAAATTTCTTCAAAGTCGCCGAAGAATCGATGAGTTAAAGCAGACGCCCCAGCGAACATGTTACATTTTACATTATCGAGAGACGCTAGTTCCGGGCGACTGCGGAGGCGGCAAAGCCCAGAGCCTGTTCCGTCCGCGAAACCGATAAAGAAAAAGGTGTATGAAAGCTGGCGAAACGCGGTGGGGGGGGGGGGGGGGGGGGGGGGGATGGACGAATGGCGATGGCGGACCCGGCCACCCTCGTAATTTCACAATTTCATTGCGAAGCGCTCAGTTCTCGCCTCGCTCCATCACGCGTAGTGGATTTTACCTCCATTAGCTAATAACGCCCTGTCGGCATCTAGCCGAAGTGTACCGGCGTGCCGGGACCAGTGGCTGAGGCAAAAGCCAGAGCAGGAAAAGCTGGCAGCGGCTCTGGCCAAACTCTAGCATCCGCTGACTCGATCTCTCTGTTACCCGTTTTCCACCGAGGTGAGAGATAAACGCTCGACCCGGCTTTCTCTATGACTGCACGGGTCCATCAACTAATGAGTTGCCGCGGGAGGAAAAGCCTTCGACCGAAAGGAAAACCTGATGTTGCCCTATGTCGTTGCCGTTGTTGACCCGGCCGTCGGACGCGGTCAAGTATCCCGACAGGATCGGCGCGGTCCTACCGGAGACTTTGTCCCGCTGATACAATCGTTCCCCTAACGCGCTGAGAACGTCGCGCTTGACTAATTAACAGAATGCTCTCTGGACCGGAGAGAATTCGTATTTATGAGTGCAGCACGGAGGCAGAGTGCGCTCTCCTGACCCTCGATAAATGGGGGGCCTGGCTCAATTCAATTCCGGCGCGATATCTCTTTCGACAGATCTTCGCTCCGATATCTCGTTCGATCTACCCGATGCGTCATTCCCGATCGGAATAAAGAATTCTACCGCGTCATTCCCGCTAACACGAAATGTCCGATGAGTATCATTCGGCAATTTTTTTTAACATCTCTTCCGTCTTGATTTCTGCATTTTTTTTTAGTTGAAGATCATTTTTTTTTTTTTTTCTTACGCCGGGATTGATAGCGACGAATCAATCTTATTTTTATATTCACCTTGCCGCGCGCCGTACGTGGTCGACGGGTCTATTTTTTTTTAGTTCAAGATTTCGTGCCCCAGTTTTGCGAGGAAGATAGAATTGTTCTGTTTACCGTCGGCCCGGAGGCATTTCTCTTTCACGTTTCGTTTACTGTACCACTAGATCTTCCGTGTCTGTCGGTGTATTCGGGAATTTGGTTCCTCCTCTCGTGTCCCGAGGGCGCGTGGGAAACTTAACCATGCGTCGGGAAGCCGTACGTGATCGCTTTATCGAATGCGTGCGGCAGGCATAGAGAGACAGGGAGAGAAGCAAAGATAGAACGAAAAAAGGAGGGGTGTGGGGGAGGTGAAGCTGCGATAAAAAGTAAGAAGTTGGAAAGGGTAAAAAGTAGTGAAAGTCAGGAACGGGTATAATCAAACCTACAGAGCGTGTCGTCAGACTCCGTGAGCGAGCAGGCCCCACATAAAAGTCGACGTATCGTTTGACTGCTGCTTCTGCCTTCTCTCCACTCTTCTCGGGGATAAATGAGCTGCGCGACGCACGAATTCTAAGTAGCCTTCTGACTACCGTTCGGTGTGATACGCAGCAGTGATTGTCAACCGGAGAACTTTTGGAAGAACGTCATCCAAGTTCTCCGAGCGAGTAAGAAGACATCGATCCAGGGAGTATCGTGCGGCCTTGGAAAGCCCTTCGGGTCGTTTTTATCGGAAGCCGATAGTTTCTCGGGTCGGGACGTCGACGAGGAAAAAAATTACAAGATTCTTTTTCCTCGGTACACTTCCGGGGCAAGATATCACGTGACGCTCTTCCACTCCCGGGCCCGGTGTACAATAAAAGTATCGTGTGCCTCTCAGTGACAAACCGGGATTCTCCTCCAGATATCTGCCGCACGAAACTCTTGCTTCTATACCCGTTGCTGTCTCGACCGTGCCCCAGGGCTTCGCGCCAACTTTTCTCACTCCGAGCTTCGACTCGGTTACGAATCACAGTTCTTCTTTTCATTCCGTATCACAACAAATCACAATCATCCGACGTCTGTCTTCGAGTATCGTTGCCTCTTTCCGTTCCGGTCAGAAGGGAGCTCACTTTAAAAGATAATTGTACCCCGGCAAAGTCTGACGTGCATGAAAAAGCGTGAGTTCTAACAGGATCGTTGAAATTGTCGGTTCAACGTGCTCTGCGGTAACACGCTAGGTAATTTTACGAGAACCGTAGCGACGACCGCGATCTATTGAGTTGTACGCTCGAGAATTTGCAGCTTAGCTTACAACCCGCGTGGAGGAGGTAGGTCGAGTTTGCGAGGAGAGATTTTTTTACGAGCCCTCGATAATAAAGAGACGCCCTTCGTGTGGCTTGCTCCATCTTTCTCTCGCCCGGTAGATCGTAAACCGCACTCGGTACGGGAGAACGGCGCAAAAAGAGTAGAACCGGAAGACGGCGACCCAACGGCTGCGAGACGGGGTCTCGAGGCGAGTGGGCCAATCTAGGCCGGAAGAGTTGCTCCTTCTCGCTCCAGTTCCGCAGCCCCGCCTCTAACCGATCGGAGAAAAGTACGATATATCTCGGGGCAGCGGGGATGAGGAATATCTGCTTTTTACGAGAAAATGCAGAGGGACAAGAGGAGCAGGAAGAAAAGACTCGGATATAAAGAGCACGTGATTTCATTATTTTAGATTTAATGTTCCATTTAATTCACCGAGAAAGGCACCCCGAATTATTGTTCTTTCACGTACTTTTGCCGAAGCTTGAAGCACTTGGAAAAACTTCCGTCACATAACTAAATAACGACTCTTGCACGGAAGAGTTTACCTAGCGGCGCTTCGAGCCGATGCGCCAGATCCGGCGTTGATCTCCCCTTGATTCGACGTTTCTTGCTCTCCGATACGAATCAAGAGTTCACATTGGCAGGTGAGGACTGCTTCACAGGTTCCGAGTCTTGGTAGGTATCTTCGTTCTCTTTCGGCGGAATTTGGTAAATTCATTTAGCGAAATTGTATACCACTGCGAAGGAAATACTAATGGAACGGCGAAGTTGGCACCGATGTCACCCAGAGATTTCTCGATGATACAACGCTCTCTACGACTCTTCACGAAGCCGCTAAAAGGGGAAAGCGGAGATCTGAAGAGGGTCCTCCGCGAATGATTCAACCTTCCATCACGTGGAACTTTGTGCAGCTCTCGGTGCAGTCTGAGCGGAAATCGGCAAAGATCTCGGAGGTTCTTCTTTATCGTGCTGGTCTTACCTTCATTAGCCGGCATGAGAAGATGAAGGCGAAGAAGAAGAAGAAGAGGCAGGCGCCTGGGTGGAGTCTCTTTGTACGGAAGCCTCGCCGGGCCTCCTCTTCTTCCCGTTCCTCTCCGAGTCGGCTTCTCCATCAGCGTCGAAAACTCTTTATCTACGCATCTTGAGGGGGCCTCCGCGCTTAATAGAGATGCCGCGATAATTGATGCTCCCTCCCCGCGTTAATACTACGGGCAGCAAGAGCGGAGGAAGATCGGCCGGGAGCTCTTCGCGGTGTCTGCCTTGTACCTCTATCTGTATCACGTCAAAGCTCGATTCTATGGCTCTGGGCTTTACGTCGTCACCGGTATGTAATCGATAGCAAGCCCCCCGGTATCGACTGCATTTGACGATCCGGAAGAAACAGGGTTATCGACAGATCACCGATCACTTTCAGCCTCGGAGCCTTTGGAGATCCGATATATATATCCGGTTTAACGATCAGACTCCGAACTTGCTGAAGGCCCTTCGCTGTTGCACGTCGGATCTGCGAGGCACGTTATAATTTGAGACTTGCATCAAATATTTTGCGACGGTCATTGTAATCTTTAAATATCTATTGGGTTTTAATTATCGACCGTAACGACTACGGATGAGCCAAAATTATTGATGTATCGACATTCGGTAACTTTCGACCTTCTCTACTTCGCGCCAAGAGGTGTTGGGATAACATCGGGCATTCAAATGGCACGACAAAAGGAGAAAAGCCCCGCGACAAAAACCTCGCGACGGCGGAATACGATAGTGGATTACTGAAAGCTGGACGTTCCACTCGATTAAATTGACTCGGGGTCTCCGGGAGGATATAAACAGCCGTTGCTGGGTCCATAAATTGAAATCCTGTAACCAGCCTCCGACTGAACTTTGGACGTTCTAAAAATACCGCTGAGAATCAACAATCATACGGTTCGTTTCTAGGCGCATATTTTCGTGAAATCCAAATATCCGTGGGCATTGTCATCCGAAGAATCTCCAGCGGTCACCGGTGAAAGAATAATCGAGCATGAATAATAATGGACAATGGAGTGGATCCGGACGGTGGATGTGGAGTTGAATCGAGCTCGCTAAGGAATCATAAATCGCCGGGTGAATGTATCGCTTTGAAAATCGAATAGACATAGCGGTATGAGGAATAGCGCCGGGAAGGATAGTTCTGGTGAGATCGAGGCAGGTTTTCACGAGGCATCGGATCGTCGCACCTGGGCCGCGCGCGCAACTACCAGTTCACAGTCCAGTTCACCCTCCGGCGCAGGGAGAACTTTGCCGATTTTTAACGTCGGGGGATTCAGTTCAGCCGCAGCCCGAGGGACACGAGGAAGGTGTGCATACTCTGTGTCGGGGCGGGCCCCGGCGCTGGTCACATTCCTGCTGGATCGAGGAGTCATCTGGATGAGACGATACACAATGGCCACCTCGATTCTCCCGGTGGCTCGGGGGGGCTACGAGAGAGCTCCATAGCACACGCCGAGTTGCATTGCCGCCTTTGCCGCGGCAGCCACAGCAGCCGGGACCGAGACTCCGGCCGCGATACTGGCTCGTAGCCCCCGCGAGTGTGGAGATAGGACATGAAATATGGCGCCGAGATGAGCGATACCGGTAGCTTGGTCGCTCGCTCTGTTCTTTCCACTCTCGCCTCTATTCTATTGCCTCTTTCCTCTTCTCTCTACCCCCTCACCCACGGCGTACTCGACTTCGCGTACTCGTACCCTAGAACGGAAACTTGACTCTGACATTTTTCCACCGTCATCGCGCAACCACGTTTAAATCGGTAACGTCGACGTGCAGGAGACACACCCACGGTGGTAATATTTCATGCAAAATTTTCCCTAACGAAGTGATCCTCGATGATTCTCTTCCGGTAGAGATACGAACGAATTGATACCGGAGAATTTTTTTTTTTTTTTTTTTTTTCGAGGGGGGTTTCTCCTTATAGGCGTCGGGGCTGTACGCTTTCTGATCACAGAGAGATCGTACGATGATTTAGAGCTCGGTGTGCTTCGTAGAATCAAAGCAACGGGGAACGAGAGGCGGGATGAAGGGGGTGGGGGCAACGGGAACCGCGCTGCCTCGGGGGCTGTAGAAACACAGAGAGATCGAGGGTGGAGTATGTAATAAATCGGTGGTAGCGAGGAATCTCGAGCGACAATCGATCTTGGCAAGGAGCGCTTTATCGAGATCTCTCGCACTCTCACGGAAAGAGCGGGAGGGAGAGAGAGTCGGAGGCTGGATCCAGGCACCGAAGATCCTGGCCCGTGGCGAAGTGATACGTTTTTTATGCAACCAGGGCGACGGAGGCGCGAGGAGAGAGAGGTCATCGTCCTTGCAGCTTCTCATGCCAGGCCATAAATTCTTTAATCGTGATGCGCACGTACATTACTTTGCTATATAACTATACACAGCGTACATACACCAAACGCATTTCGTGATAAAGTTCCCGTGAAATATTATTTATCTCTCGTTCGTATACCGGTTTATTATTGCCGGCATACGTAATACAGTGTGCATTACCGTGGTGTATAGAGTACAGAGTGGATGAATCTCTCCTATTCACGATTTTTTTTTTTTTTTTTTTTTTTTCGATAGGAGGGAAAGAGGAGAGAGTACCGGGCTTTCTGGCAACTTTCCATTTCGTATGCTCGTTTCAACGTACGAGAACGCGGTTGAGCATTCCCCGGGGGTTTAGTCGGAAAATAACAAACTGCCGAGGCTCTCGCCGCAAATGGATTTTTAATAATAACCCGTTTGAAAAATCAATAGGGCCGAGGGGGTGGTAGGATGGGCGCGAAACGTGTGCGAGCCCGGTGTGTGACTCTCGTCTCTATCGCTTCGTCATTATGGCCAACGGGCACGTAAACGGGGGTGCACGCATCGCTTCAACCCTCCCTTCCCCCTACGCGCTGTCTACTCGTTCGTGTAAATATTTTTACTACATCCCAGCACAATTTATACTGTACCACCGTGTTTCCATCGTCAATTTGTTCGTTACCAGCAACGACAGAGAGGGAGCGTTTAACGTTTACTCATTATTTTCGGAGTGGACAGGCAAATGAGGTCAGGGGTTCACGTGCCTCACGAGGTTACGGATATTGGTGCCTCGTCGAGCGATACTGTCGAAAATCAATTTGGGCTCTGCACTCACGTACGCATCCCGTTATAACCGATAATCATCGAAATCTCATTCGAACGAAAGTGGAATTTTTTGTCCCCTTTTTTTCTTTTTTGTTTTTACAAAATTCGCCAATATTTTTCAACGTCGAGCCAATTACGTCGTTAAGAACCAATTAGCGGGGCAACTGAACACCTTTGGCAGGAGGATGAGTGGCTCGGCTGGGCATTGCGCTACTGGATAGCTATATTGGATAGCAACTAATTATACGTCGTACAGGACCGGTGTTGTGTCTCCCTACGAGACGACACTGGGGAAATATCGTTGTTGTGTTGCGCGTTACGCAAACTGCGTTTCTTCGCCTGCGGCGCGCTTCGCTCCATAATTAGGGACGGTATAAAGTACCGCGCTGCTGTTGCGCACGTATTAACTCTATTGAAATTCACTGCTCCCGCAATTCTCACACTTAGAAAAATAAGTGGTTGGATTAAGAAAAATTCACAGCTATTATTTTGTTGGTACCACAGAAATGTTTGATTACAGCGACAAATTATGAATCGATTGAAGTAAATAATCGTTAAAAAAACAATGCTTTATTTTTACCATACAAATAACAGCTTTGAACGTATGCCACCGCGCCTTGTGGTTAATCCAACCATTTTCATTTTTCCAAATCTCTCAAGTTTCGAAAATTCCCGCTTTCCAGCCGCAATCGATTGAAAATTGAGCATACATCGGTACCATTATTTATCCGTGTTACTCGGTAAAAAAAATTGTACATTAGACAATTCCAAAATCGAAAACAAAATGAATCGTAAAATTGACAGGGAAACAAATTAAGAACGTTTGTAGATAAGAAATTACTGTTAATTGTGCAAACCTCATTTATCGTGTTGCAACCCCTCGACGAGACTCTGCAAATCGTGATCTTCGACGAGATATGAGATATTTTAATTCCGCCTCCAATTAGTCTTCGTCGTGGAAAACCGTGACACTCTCGGCGATCGAGGGAGGGAAGTTTGAGGGGGAGGACGCGAGATCGAGCAAACTCTCGAGTTTGCGAGGCGACGCAGTAGCGGGCTGCAGGGGCCGACACTCTTGGCGTCTTCTCCACCGGGTCCGGGAACTCGCGGAATGACATCAACCTCCGGCAGAATCCACAGACTTCCAACTTACGGTACCCTGCCGCTACGGCCGTCATTAGAATAATTTCGGTAGGGTCGCGAAGGGTCGAGCGAGCGACCCGCAGCTGGGGCGAGAGAAGCCTCCATTGTGCCCCGAGGCCCTTTAACCAACCGGAGAACCCTCCGTGTTCCCGTTCTCCGTCCCTCTCGCTCTTTTGCTCTCGCGATCTCGCGCGTGCACGCGAAATCGGCGGCTGTACGCGATGTCAGACCGCGAGCTTCGAACCCGACGAGTAGACGTGATTACTTCGAGTGCGATATTTGAATTTAGGATTTTGATTTTGACAATTGGATGCCCCCCCCACTCTCATCATCTTCCTCAACGCGCCAACAATCTGGATGCTTTCATCCGATTACGGAAGATTGATTCGCCCTCTTCTGTCTCGGGGATGCGGGAATATCACCCCCCCCTCCCCTCCCTTGTGACTATTCTCCATTTCTCACTTTCTATTTCGCTTACTCCGCTCTCTATTCTATGCTGTGATGGAGTGTATAGAATTCGACCCCGATGCTTTCCCATTATCACATCGGGACGAACCATCGGCACACCCCTTTTTCACTGCAGGCCCATCGTCGCCCTGTTCTTCGACACCCACCCTCGTCGCGTTGGGCTTTACGGGGAATAAAGAAAAATCACTGAGCTTCCAACGCTGCTCAAAGTATATTCGAAGCTGTAAAGTATGAAGACATCAAAGGTGTGTTTACATTTTTTATTTTGTTTCTTATTTTTTATGTAAAGAATATTATACTGCCCGCGAGACTCGCCGGTAGAGTTGAGACTGCTTAATTTGACTCCCGGCACGCACCGGCCCGACGATCGCGCCTGATGGATGTGAAAATAAATTACAGTAAATAAGGCTTAAATTAGTGTAATAGAGCGCGGCAACAGCTTAATCTTCGTTAGCGTCGAGATGCTGGATCTCTCCGTCCCGGGCCCGTTAAATTACTCGTACAAATTCGAGGCGATTGAATACTCGGGTTGTACGTTCACGGAATTCGTTGGAAATTGTTTCAAAATTGACGCTTTCAATTTTCATTAACCGTACTCTAGATTCTTGGCTCATACCGAGTTCAAGATATGATAATGGCAAGTTTTATGTAACAGTATTATTGCATTCCCGGTAAAAAAAGAAATAAAAAGAAAATCCCTCAATAGAATGCGTACAATCCGTGCACCTAATTGTCGTAAGTTTTTTTTGCAATTTTTCTAACCTCTGCCTTAAAGAATGCGAGTTAGCGCTCAATCCGCCGATTTTCGGAACGTCCCGTAGCGTCGAAAGACCTCCGAAATTAAATACATAAACGCACCTTTCGGACCCGCCCAACATTAGTGACTACTCAATTGCGCGTTTAGTATTTTCCACGCTCTTCGGCGCACATTGTGCACGCGGTACGAATCGCGAGCAGCACGTGGTGCCTACATCTGTCGCACCAGTAGTCTGCAGCGACGAAACGTGCACCCGGGGCACTCTCGCTCCACCCATCCCCCTTTCATTTTTTTTTCTCAACCCCCCCCCCCCCCCCCTCCCCTCCTTTCCGCCACTCTGTGTTCCCCGTCAGTGCCACCCGCGCCCCCGGGTGCACCGATCCCATTGTCGGCACTCTTTCCATCGTAATACTCTACTCTCTTTGCAACCCTAGAATTTCTTTCATGCCCCACGTATGCAGTGTAGTACGCGCACCGCGCACGTTCTTCATCGCCAGCCGTGGATGGAACAAGGGCGAGGTCTACGTGATTCGACACGATCGACAGAAGGACCCGAAGCAAGGCTCGTGATATACAAGAAATTAATAGAGCGAGAATGGAGTGCGCGATGCGAGTCAGACGAGGAGGGTGACCATGTGAACGAAAAATGAACCAGCGGCGAGAAGCCGAGAGTGAGCTTGAAAAAGAACCGTCGTAGTAAAAAAAAAAAAAAATTGAGATAGGAGCATTTTATTATTCGACGGCTCGGCGAGCTCGGCCAACGACTCCGACACGTGCGGGAATACAAACCGACGAGCGCGGTTATATATTTCACTCCACTGCTCGCCAGGATTTGTTTCTCGTTTCGTCGACTAATTGACACGTGTCTTGTGCGCGGATACGATTCCGACTCGGCAAACGTCGATTCTACGTGACGTCAGTCGGAATGCCGTTCGCACAACCTCGCGCGGCGTCGACCGGATCGACGATACACACGGGACCGTTTTTGTCCCGAGAATCCGATCAGACTAGTGATTTAATCACAGTGTCGACGGTGAAAAATTGGTTGGTCGAACCGATCAGTGCTATTATTCACGGTAAAATAGGTGCAACAAACATCACAAACATCTTTTATCTACGCAAACTCAGTCTTCTTTTTTCATTAATTTTACCATTTTTTTACTCAATAATACGGTCCACCGACGCCAATAAATTGTAAAATGGTAGACAAAAGTGCGAATTTCTTTGTCCTGTAGGGTTTCTACAAAATGAAAGACATCGCTAATTTGATGTGATGAAGGTGGTTCACCGGGCAATGGGAGTAATTGATCTTCCTACCAATACCTTTTTTTGTTCTCCGCGGTCCCCAAAAGGAAATGAAAAAGAACGTGGCCAATGTACGATTGCATTGAGGGCTGAGGGAAAAAGAGTATGGCCTCTTCCTTATTGGGTTCAGAGGCACTCGAGCCACGACCCTTTCGCACTCTTTCATTCTCTTCACTGTCGCTGCAAGACAAAAGACGACCAAGAAGGCCCGCTTCGGGTATTACGTCCTACGTAGATAGCGCTTCCAGCCGTAGAAGCAGCACAACTGAAATACCCTTCCGCGATCTTCGACACCCTCCGAACCGCCCTTGCTATTCATCCCACGCCCTCCCTCCCCTCGCCCCTTGAAATATGACGCGTCCTATATTAAACTGTTGCCTGCCCGCGTGCCTCGCCTATTTTTTCTCTGTACGTTTTTTTCTTGACACCCTTTATGCAACAGAGTGTGCGAGAATGAGGAGCGGAAGGGCGTGGAGGGTCGACGAGACGGAAGCTAATCGATCAGAAAATCGTGAGATTATTAAATCGCGATATCGTCGCTATCTTCCCGGGCTCCTCGTGGCCCTAATTCATTTTCGACCTTTGTCACACCGCGAGTTACAAAAAAGTTCGGCAGCTGCGACCGAATTCCCGGCAAATTTATCATCGCAGCCTTTCGTTACATCGTCGAAAAACGATTTAAACATCGTGCCTAAAAAGAAAAATAATGCGATTGAACGAATACCCTGCATTTACTCGCTGTACGGATAACGTCGTCGCGTGGTCGCACGACGAATCTCGCAGCCGGGGCTAACAGAATATAAAGCGACAACGGTAAATTGAATGAAACGAGTCTCGAAGGGCGATGCTGCTGCTGGTGCGGGTGATACGGGAGCGGATGAGACGATCCTTGGGGAAAACGTTGTGGGCGCCCGCTCGTGTCAGGCCCTTTTGAATCGAAGGTCCCCGAGGACTTCCGCGGAGAACCCATCAGGCGCCCATCGAGCTCAATGGACCAGCAGGACCGCAGATTCGCCGCGTCTATGTGCAATTTGCCAGCGGCTGTTTTTCGCGACGTTTGTATCGTGCGCATCGGACAAATCAAATCCCTCAACATTGATGTGTGCAGATTTGCTTGCTACCAATTTTGAATCAATTTTTCAAGCCTGTCGTTTTCCACTTTGCAAAAACGTGACTCTCATCCGGTATCACCCTATTTATAATTGAGCCCCTACAATAATCATAATAATGCAAGGTTAATCAAGCTCTGCCCAACTGAAGACGCCATTGTCCAATCGTACGAGCCAAACAGTGCGAGGATTTGGAGCGAAGTTCTCGATGAACGGAGATTTACGTAAGCTCCGGCTGTCCCGTGTTTCCAGGAGAGGCACAACAGAGCTTTGGGATTTTCCGAAGCGTTGAAAGCCATTGACACGAGTCTGTCCTCCGCTGTGCCGAGCAGATATGTATTTTTAAAGCGGTCTCGGGAAGATGAGCCAGCGCGGCGATAGGGTGGGCCGTACATTGACATCGGCCACCGCCGTTGATTGGCTGCCCCGTAGTGAATGGCTTTCATGTTGGACCGGAGGAGATAGAGGCACGCCAAAAACTGGTGAGTGGCCCGTGGCTTGAAGGGTCAATCACTGTGTTCGTAGCCGTCGGTACGGGTCGAGAATGATCAGAGCGCTCTTCTTCCTCCGTTCTTTCGGTTTATCTGTGTGTTCTCCGGAGCGCGGTCGAGGAAGAAATAAAGAAAGACGAAACGAGGATGGAAAGAGTAGTGAGTCAAAAGGCGCGAGCGGGATGATCCTTTGACGCGGGTGAGTGACAGCCGTGGCTGCTCACATCTGTCCTCCGGTCTCAGAGGCCACTTTTACATTTCCTTGCCTCGCCTCGTCGACCGCGAAGACGAAGACGAAGCCGAAGCTGACTCCTATCTGGCTTCCTCTGTTCCTTCTCTTGCTCCATCGGTATGGAATATGCCGGGCCACGGAGCCCCGAGTCGTCGAGGGGTACGGTTACGCGAGAGACTCGCCTATGAATGGACCTTTGTGAGCTCCTACGTCTTACGGCGCCTTACTACAAACCCGGGAGGGCAGTTACGCACGAGGTCCTCTCTCGATCCGGGCACTCGCTTCCCTCGGATGATTCGCGGCGCAGAAATAAACTCCACGACGGACACACTGTGACCCAAGAGGAAGAAGACGCGACAGCGAAGAGATTGAACTCGCGGCAGCGAGAATAGGTGCGCCGGCATCGCCGCCGCAACCGGCTCGTTCTTTCGTTCCAGAAGATGAACGCGGAGGGGACCGTTAACGAAGACGCACTAATTACCCCCGTTTCGCGATAACCCGAGAATTCACGCTGACGGAGAGATCGCATTTATTCGCCGCGAACAGAGTCTCGATCCAACGAGGATTACGAGCTCCGATTCGTGAACGGATTTGTGGCGATTCATAATTCTCCGGTAAAGGAAAAGTGCACAAGGGAGATCGCGATACACGAGCGGGCATCCGCATGAATCGTCTGGAGTCCGCATGGATGTAGCCGAAAGGGACCGAAACGGCGGTCGCCGGCCGAACGAGCGAAGACACTAATTATCCGTTTTGCTCGGCGTGGAATTTCGCAATGGAGAGATCTCGAGCCGATCTCTCTCGAGCCCCGCGTATTTTAGGGCACAACGGTGCGCCTTGGCCGAACCGTACGCCGGATGCCGTGTCCCCTAGAGCCGGGAGATGCCCGGACGATTCCTCGGCTTTCAGTTCTCCTTCACGAACCTTCCATTTATTCCTGGGTGTTTTTTTTTTTCTCTCGATTCCTCTTTGAATTTGCGGGATGCGCGATTTCGAAACGTACGGCGAGGCTCCATCCAAGATCCTCGGAAGATTATCTCGTCACGCGCCTCTCGACGCTTTCAATTATTTTTTACGGATTTCTGAGAAATAACGTTGCCAGAAGAACATGGACGGTGGAGTGGCGATGTTAGTGAGCCATAACGACCTGGATTGCTGGCACATATGGATCGGTAGAGTTCGCGAAAAGAATATGTAGTGAAGAGGGAGGCAAAACGGGCAAAGCGGACTATTTTTGCCAATTCTTCCCAGCATACGAAAAAATCTTATCTCAGCTACAGGACACGGGTCCGTTTTACCCCACACCAGACGGACGATATTTTCACTCTTTCAACTATTTCCTTCTGCTTTACTTTGCAAGATGATAATCTTATTCCTCCGGGATATCCTGTTATATCCTTCGAAACTCTCTTCTCAGGAACACATAAATGATACCCTCGATACTCTAAAAACTACGGGTCGAGATCGGATACCCCTCCGCCCTACTAGTATTATTGTAGGACCGCAAACGTAGCCTGCTGTTATTACAGAATACCAAATCATTCGGACTCTTCATTGGGAGCACCCGATCTTTTTTTTTCTTCTTTTTTTTTAGAGCATGAACAAATATTTATTCTCTGTCGTAAAATTCACTGGGGTGGTAACATAAATCTAATATAAGTACTATCCCCACCGAATTCATCGGGAACTATCCGGAAATACGTCGTATTGGAACATCGAGTCCAGACCAAAAGTTCGGTTCCACCCAGTCAGACCGCATCTGCGGAACAATCGCGTATAGGAGGGATAGAATGTTAGAGATAGCGGTCGCAAAGTTTTGCGGCTTTGGCAAATACTGCGATGTGGAGTCCGTTTGGCTTGGCTGAGATTGGCGAGGCTTGGTAGACGACGCAAAGGCCATTCCGATCATTCTGCATGACACGGGGTGAAATATATAGCAGATACATGAAGACAGAGGAAACGCGCAAGGGCGTGTAGCCGTATGTACATCTGCCACGGTATCCCGTCCCCGAGCGCTCTAATTACACCATGCCGGATCCATTGTGGTTTTGGGGAAAGACTTCGAGTTGTTGGCTTGAGGCTCCAACTTCATCTATCCACATACGAACGTTGCGCGTGCTCGAAACGTTCGACCACGCGCAACGTAAACCACAAGTGATTTTCGGATCTTTACTGTCGATAGTGGAAATCGCATGCGGTCTTCATGAAGTCTGGAAAAGGCCTGCTAATGTCTGTTCTGGGCTTCATCAGGCCCCGATGTAACGCTCTGAACCGAGAGAAACCAAGATTTTCAAACGACAAGTAGCGCCATTTCCGGTTTACAAAATCACACTTTTTGACCGAAAGTGACATTTCCCCTAGAAGACCTTCGGTTTAAAAATCTCATTCATAGACCAGAAGTGACGTTTCCCCTAGGTCACAATACATTGGTTCTGGCATAAAAAAAATTATGCCAAGATCTGGCCGTAGTCAGTTTATCCTAAGCGATACTCTACCGTGCTCGTTGCGTCTCTTTTCACTCGCCGGCATTTTTATGCAAACCAGGCCAGTCCCTTTTTTATCAACGGAATCGATCTTGTAATGAGATCCTTTTAAACCGCATTTGGAGCATTATCCGATGAATCACGGTCGTACTCGTTTTTTTTTTTCTTTTTTTTCTTGATCTTTCTTTCATTTCAGCCTCTTATTCTTTCTTTGTGTTTCTCCCGAGTTTGACCATCGAATCTTGAACTTTCGAGGCATTCGAGACAATTCCGTAGTTACTTCTTCTGCGTTTCTCTCCCTGCGCTCAGCAAGTTTAGACTACGACGGCTCGAACGATTGTTTTTAGAGGGTTTCCGCAGCTGTGTACATATAACACACCTCAGAACTACCACCCTACGGCGTTAGATGGCCGTCGCGCGGTCGGGGCGACCTCTGAAAAAGGGCGTGTATATTTTTGGCCCGTGGAAGTCAAATTTCGAGTGCTTCTCAAACACGTTAACTCACATGCTTTCCGTGCGCCCCGATGTCTCGCTCTCTCGCTGGCGATCGGAATCTTTAAGCCTTCGCCGAGCCAAAGAAAAATGACACAGACTCTTTCCCCTTCGGTACCGATCGCATCATCAGTCTCGAGAAGAAAAGAAAAAAAAATCCTAAGCAAATTTCAGCGCTAACCCGCAAACACACAAATTCATCTATCTCTCAATGTGTTTTTTTTTTTTTCATTCCCCTACTTTGGTATCGGTAGCGGAGTTAGATCTCTCGGAATTATGCGAATAATACACTGTAAATTTAGTTGGCTCGGATGACTCCCCATTAGAGCGAGAGTGGCGTCACTGCCAGCGTGAGGTGACTTCTGTCGCGGGCGCGTAAAGTGACATTCCTCGCTAAAAGCTCTCGTTCTCTCGGCGTCTCCTCACTCCGGGCACATTCGGTTTAGCTGGGAAAATAAAAGAATGCTCATCGCGCTTCGGGGCGCCAGGAAGCGTCGCTATGTCGCGGACGTTTAAAATCTTAATGCCGCACGCGGCGGCAAGCCGTAGTCGACTCGGCCGAAACAAACGGCAGTCTCTTAATCCACTCTTCTTTCGCTACCTCTGGCTCTCCATAAATTATTTTTAAACGACATTGTGTCCGAATCCTCGCGGTGAGGCTCGCTCGACCGCGGTGTATATATATATACATCTTCCAGTGTGTGTAGATGTGTTTGTGTGTACCCCTTTCCCAGTCGCTGCAGTTATTTTTGCGACAACAAAGGCCATTGTTCAGGCCTTTATCGCAGAGCGGTGCGCGAAAGATGCTCCGCGATGTCGTCCCGGAACTCTCGGCGACGTCGCCGATGGTGCATCGACGCGAAGACGATAATATCGTTTATTTCCGTTTATCTTCGCTGCGGGGACCGATAAAATTTAATTCAACTTCGGTATAATTGAATACTGAATCATTTCTACCCCCGCCAATTCCCCCTCGCTGAACCTATCGCTATAATATCTCTATTTATCTTTGTTACAGGTAAGCGAACTGATTTCAGTCCCCCACCCGCACGTATTCTGAAGAATTTCCATCGCTTCAGCGTAAGTACCTAAACGATAAATATTCCTCGTCGTTCGCGGAAAATAAAAAGAGAGAAGAGACCATCGATGCGACGAGTATCGGAACGAGGGGCAGCGCGAATCGCGGCTTCGATGAAAAATGAGGGACCTAAAACTAGAGACCCGAGGATTTTCACTAAAAGGGTGTAGAAGATAGAGCGCAACCCTCACCGGGGTTCCTAAAATAACACGTTCGTTAGGAATCCGAGGGTTCGTCGGACCTTTTAACCCAACCTATCGTCCCGGTTTGTTTCCACAGTGTCAGGCTTCACAGGATGGGTCGCGCTTCCGATTACTCCGTGAAGTCTCTCGCGCCTTCCGTTCGCGAAAAGCTCGCCTCTCCGTTAGCGTTGAATAAAAGACACAGGAAAAAAAAGGTGAAGAGCGCGTGGAAGGTCGCCGAAGCTCGGGGAAAATATTGCTACTCTCGTCGATAACAATGTGATTTTCATTCCCGAGAATTTTGGCGCACACTTGTATCCCCCTCCGTGCGAGGATACGTTAGCGCGGATCAACGCAAAATATCTCGGTCGTTGGTTCGCAGTGCGTGCCGGGAGGACGTGATTTTGCTGCGAAGCCGGCGAGGCTGAAGAAAATAGCCTTTTGCCGACTAGGCGGTATTCCACCGTTATACAAGGTGTAGTATAGTACACCATATAAGAGGGGCAGTCGTGCGAGATAACGCGAAGACAACGTCGGGCATACCTAAGGGATGAAGCCACCCCCGGTCCCGCTGCTAAGCCTGATCCCGCACCTCGTTCCCGGAACGCTCGTTTTTGGACCCGCGCACACCAAACGGTCTTTCAGTTATAACGCAAAAGGGGGACTGGGCCATACTGGACGTGACATCGCAGGATATTAAAATATTATGTGTTTTTTAAGCTTTTCGGGCCGGTCGGATTTTGCGCCGGGGCGACATTTATCCTCTCCCCGTGTGCCTAAAAAAAAATCGCTTCGACGCGACGATCCCTTTATTCTCGGCGAGAAAATGAAAATAAAATGTTCAAAAGGGTTTGATGACACTGCGTTATCGAATCTCTTCCGTTCGGGCACAATACCCCCGGCATCGTTCGCTCGTCAACAATAAAAAAAACGGCTAACTAATGGCCCGACGCCCATCGAAACGCTCTCCGGCACTCTGGGATCGAACGATTATTTAATAAATGAATAGCCGACCAAAAAAAAAAAATAACGCTCACAAAAGGATCGCTTGTAATACGAGAATCGTAATTTTCATCCTCATCCTCCTGCTGCATTCATTCCCGTTTAATCAATGCCCGCAGCCTGGACATCGACCGCGCGTCAGCGTTTTTTTTTTTTTTTTTTTTTAGATAACTTCCAGTTTTATTGTACCTATTTCGTTGGGAATCGTCCCGCGAGTCGCTAACGAAAAAAGTTTTGATAGCCGCAGTTATTCGGCTATCTGAAAAAACGCTGGGGGTGATTCTACTTTTCCGTCGCTTCTGCGCTTTGTCGACCGTTCTGCAGTGGCTCTCGTCGCAGTCGTCCGTACTTGCGTACCCAAGGAACACCGACGTCCCATCGAGAACGTGAATTTCAGCGACGAGGGGATTCCGAGGACTGCGGAACGAGCGGAGAAACGTGGATGTCCGAACGAGCGGATCCTCGTCCCTCGTCAGTATGTATTCAACCGAGGTGCACGGAAAATCGTCCGGATTTTTACGAGTCGCCGAGGAAATCTCGACATACGCCACTTGACAATTTCGGCGGTGCGCGTATAAACAACTAAAACAGCTAACCGATCTGCTTGCTCATGTAAGCTCGAAAATTCGAAATTCGAAATCAGCAGATTTAATCTGCGGAAAATGCATCTTTCTTTCTTTTGTATATCATTATCCACGATTATTTTTATATCATTGTCCACGTTATAATTTTTTTTGTGTATCATTGTCCACTTTTTGATATATTTTTGTTGTATACTATTAATACTGTTTTTTTTTGTTTACATTTTTCTACACTAACTCTTCTCTCAATCGTTTCTCTTCTTACCCTTTCACTCTCGCATTCGTGCCGACTCTTCGCGATGCTCGGCGCTTAATTGAATTTCCACTGAGAGCCGAGCTTGACATTCATACGATTGTCACAAGAGATACGATTCTCTTCGCCGTGACCAGCATCGCTCGTGTCGCTGAGTACGATGGTCATTCGACTCACAGAAGCGAAAGATCGAGTTCGATGTTGGTCTTTTTAACAGTGGTAGCGGTTAGGAATCGTTTAAAGGTACAGCGATCTGTCATGTCGTCAGTCAAGAGAAGACGGTGTCGCATGGTAACTGGAGCTTCTTCTCTCGCGGCTACAAAGAGTATCATTCTCGCTTCGCATGGGTAAAAAAAAAAATGCGTGGCGAGAAGACGAAAAAAGGAGATCGAGTGTCAAGAAATGCATTCTCGATTCACCGCTATTCTATCCGCCGTGCGTGATGCGAGAGCGCCTTGCCTCCCCTGCTCGACGGAGGATTGTCCGTCTCGTGTGGTCAACGACAAAAAGACCCCGTGGAAGTCGCCGCTCGTCCGAGCGGTCTCGGAGTTCCGAGTCATTCAGGCTATTCACTGGTCGACGTTTTATACTAGACAGTATCTTCATGGCTTCGGTCAATCGCGCGCACAAGACACTCGTCGCAGTTTCTCGATGCTTCTCCTTCGTAACCGGTGATCAAAGAACGACGACGAGCAAAGGCATCTCACTCGAAGTCATCAAACGCACACACCTTATTCCCTGTCATTCTACCGTTCCTTGTCCTCGTATCGTTGAACGAAAGAAAAGGTACTTACGAGCCAAAGGACATATCGGAACAATGGAATATTCGACATGGCTCAATGGTCGTAGGTCTGTTCGACCAATTCGGGATACTTGTTCGATTTAGTTGGTTGGTTGGCCGGTTCGTTTGCTGGCTGGCTGATTGGTTAGCTCATTGGTTGGGTGGGTTAGTTGGTTGATTGGTCGGATGGGTTAGTCGGTTGATTGGTTCGTTGGTTTCCTGGCTAGCTAGTCAGCCGGTTGGCTGCTTGGCTGTAAAGTTCCGAAAAAATCGTACACGTTGGGGCTCAAGTGCCAAAAGTTATTCGCTCTTTTGTCCGTAGCACAAAAAATGGTGCGGAGCTTTTGCCAAGGGAATAGATGCAACGAATGCACGTCACGTTCAACCCGTCAAGCAACGTCGGGTTTCAGCGTCGCGGCTTCAGCGCCTCGTTCCCCCCCGATGCAATTCTCATTGTGATAGCTGCGAGCAGTGAGTGCACAGCGAGAGCAGCCACAGCGAGGAGTCGAAACACGACCCCAAACCGCGTTGGATTCGATGTATCTACGCGTCCCTGTTCTCCCTGGAAAACGAAGGATAGCGAATTTCCGACCCTTCGGTTTTGCTTCTGGGAACGAAGCACCTGAAACGGGGTTGCACGCTTCCGAGGACTGACGTTTTCGCTTCCCCATTCAACGCGCAGTCACGGTGTCTCTCTGTAAGTTCAACCCCTCATTTTACTTTACTCTATTCAATCAATTTTAATAGTGCACTTCATTATTTTTATTTCATTTTTATAGTATACTCACTCCCATAATTACAGGATATTTCGCAAATCGTGTAAACAAAAATAACAACATATTCAGCGTTCGTAGACGGGTAGATTTACCTTTTGGATTTTGTTTCTGAAGTGCAAATTTGTCGAGATACGAGCAGGATTTGAAATCCGCAAATTGATTTGCCTGTTTTCGCTGACCTCTGACGCCCGAGTCCAGCGGAGAAACGTGAGCTGTTCGGTAAAGGCAAATTTTATACCAAGTACAACGGCCAAGTCAAAGACAATTTTAGCGGGTTGCCTGTTCGTTTCTCTGGTTCCCGGTCTCTCCACTCTTCCTCGACTCTTTCGCTCGCTCCTGGAAAGGAAGAGCTCCACAATGGGATGAATAGGTGTGTCGGCACGGGTCTCGGGTTCCGCGTTCGGAAGAAGACCGGCCACGGGCCGGGCGAGGGAACGCGAAGGGGGGGATTGGCTACGGGAAGACTACAAACGGCGCCCAGCGGGCCTCTCTTCCAGCTTTCATGTACCCTCCACACGCGTCCGAGACGCAAGCTTTCCTCAGTGCATGTGCATATACATATACAATCGAGAAAGCGAGATAAGAGATTCCCAAGTCTCTACCGTGTGTACCGAGTGTGCGTGAGGGCGTCCGGTGAAAGATGGCGAACACAAACACAAGCGCTGCTCACACGTACCTGCATCGAGGGACTTTCCTTATTACCAGGGCACAATACACGACCAAGCCCTTTGACCCTCCCCAGACTCGCGCTCGCGAACCACCACTTTTTCTCAAGCTTCTCTTTTCCTTCTTTTTACTCACACTATCCACTTTTTTCTAACTTTTCTTGGGTCGGTTTTACTCTTTCCTCGGTAGCGTGTCCACGCGAATATTCGAGCACGTACGAGAAACTACACGCCTCGCACGTAGACCGTTGTGTACGTACCTGTAACCCACATACCCTTTTTTCGTGAACTGTTTTTTCCCAATTTTTCACCCAGCTACGATTTATCTTCTGGCAGACACGTACGAGGCGTCACATAGGTCTTCAACGGAACATGGAGAGTTCTTCCTCGGCTTGCTCGAACCTGTTTGCCGTCGTACGCGAAGTTCTCCGGTGCTAATCGGTCGTTGTTTATTGACAAGGAACAGCTGAGAAACAAATTTTCGGTAATTGGTTTCGTCCAGGGTAACTCGGGTCGATATTGCCAATCGACATTGCCAATCGATAATACTTTTCCAATATCGCCAGCAACGCCTGACGCGTCGAAATTGTCGTATCTTCCGCATGAAGCACGATGTATTGCGATGTTCGGAAAAAAAATCGAATAAAAAAATTACTTGTCTCATCGATCGAGTCCGACGGGCGTCTCGGCGGTGGCGGGATTGCAAAAATTAATCCAATTTCGCCTCGTTGATTGACAAAGCCGCGTCGTTGACTCAATCCGCGTGTCGCTCTCGCGTGGAACCCGGATCCGGCACGGTGAAAAGTCCGCGTGAAAGCCGACACCCGGGTATCGCAGCGTACCGGGCGCCGTCAGCTTCAGTCAGGGACGCGTGGAGGGAGCTTGTGTCGAGTGCTTTCGAGTGCTCGACTGTACGAAGTTCCCTGTAGAAGCCCCCGCAACCCTCTCCGGTCTCCTCGATTCTCGGCGCAACCCTTCCGTTCAACACCCCCCCTTCCCCCTCCCCCCGTGACCTTGCGCCAACTGTTGGCTCGTCGCGTTGAAAATGGAGTCTGGAAGGGAAAACGATGAGAGGCCGATCACCCCACTAAAAATGTGTATATTTCCATCGAGTCCGCAGAGCCAAGTTGTGAATCACATTTGTGCAGACGCAACTTTGAAGAAGTACTCGTGAAGATCATGACGAGTGTTCATGATTCTTGCTCATGTCTTCATCGTTCCACGACTTTGCCTCAAATCGAGATCGTCGAAGATCGATCGAGGTCGCTGAAGAGGAACCGTGGCTGACGCACAAGAATTCCGTCCGTCCTCCAGGATAGGCGATAGAATATCGAGTTCGGGCGTTGCGCTGGCACGACAAGCCATTCAGGCAAGTCGGTCAATGACGAAGTGGCGGACGACTCCGCGAGTTAAATTTCGCCAATTAGTCGGCCGTATGCGAACACGCGTACAGCGAAATCGGCAGAGAGCTGTTGCTCCGTCCCGTCATAGCAGGCAGACAAGTTGGGAGCTTCGGATGAAGAGCGCGCCCGAACGGCAGCCCCCAATTCCCCGACGGCGGGGAATCGCGCCGGACGGTAAGATAACACCAGCGGTTGTCTCTCTTCGTCCTCCCTCTGTGTACTTCACTGTAGCGCCTACCAGCACGCGCAGAGTCGTGCTGTGCGTGTATTGATTAGCGGGGGTGCAGAGTGCCGCGCCGTGCCAGGGTTAGGCTGGTCCGCGCGTCGACGGCGGTTTCGGCGAGGGGCAGAAGAGAAACCCAGGATGAAAAGGGGGGGGGGGGGAAGGGGGGAAGTAGTGGTTGTAGCTTTTAATCCGCCGGTCCCGCTATGTGCCTCCGCCCGCTCATCCTCTTTCTCTCGCGCTGGGCTCGCAGGGCATGCCCGATATCGTGTATCTATTTGCCGACACTCGCCCGCCCACCGAGCCACCCTCCCCCCCGCCCCCCCTTTATATCCAGATCACCTCCCCCGCGAGAAGCAACAACGACAACAATCCGCGCGGTTCGGGAGCCGAGAGCCTAGGACGAGGGTGAAACCAGCTACGGATCTCGTTTCGTTTCGAAACTATCCGCCACGCGCTCGCGGTATATTCCGTGCTCGGGGCACTAGAGACCCAATGAAGCAGAGTATGCACACCAAATTGCCTGGATTCGAACTTTAATGCTCCCTCTCCCGCCAGGGCTATGCCCGAAACTCGCGAGGAAGCGTATTGCAACTAATAGGTATATAAACGTTGCACATGCCAACTATCTCCGGAGTCGAGAGTCGTTTCGCCACGAACCGACGGCTAATTTTCCCGGTGCCCCGTGGTGCGGGGATTGCGGAAGCTCGATAGCGGACGATTGCTGTTACGTCGAATATTTGAGACGCGCTTGCGGGAAACGACCGACGACTATTTTGTACCTTGCTCAAATCAGGCCAAACAGTGGATGGGAAGAGAGATGCACCGTTGAAACTTCAGCACAGCGTTCCCTTCATTTCTTACAACGATCGCTGGATAGCTAAGATTGTGTCGGTTGTTAATTTTATTTAAAACTTCGTTAACACTTTATAAGTGACAAGAATATCACCACTCTTCAGCTTTCACTGTTGCATCAACCGTTCGTTCATTGGACCCATTTCGGTACGATTTCAGGTAGTGTGACTTATTTATTTATTTATTTTATTTATTTACGTCCACTGCCCTTTTACATATTTATAAATAAAATTGCCAATCATAATAAGGAACATATTTTTAAATCTTTATATAAAATTGACACTTCCCCATACAAACACACGACTTACAAAGGGTTAATTCCGAAATGTCTCTACGCTTGTAACCAACGGGTTTCCTGCGATATTTCCTCCCCGAGATTCCACTCAGAGCCCCTCACAATGAGGCCTCCGCTGGCTGAGCCTCGGTCTACCATCGCGGGAGAAAGGGAAAAGGGAATGAGAGCCATTAATAATTCGAGGGGGAATTCTTCGATAAATTAGACTAACAAAGTTATTCATGGTGTGCGAGACTTTGCGGTGGGAAGGGCAAGAGTTTGAAAACGGCGTTCGCTATCCTGCATCCAGCATCATTGCCCTCGAGAGAGATATCCAGCAGCGGTGCTAGTGCGCCAATTGGTCGCCACTGGTGAAAGAACAGGTTGAGGGTTCAGTGATCCTCGCTACACTTTCGCTATCGCGACAAAGGTCGAGCTCATTTGGTCGAAGTACACGGGTCGTGGAGGTGGGCGGAAGAGCATGGCCGGGAAGACGTGGGAAGCCGGAAGGGTTGCCGGATGGTGTTTCCTGAACGATGATCCTCCGGAGAGAAGTTAAACGTGAAGGAAAACGAGCTCTCCGCTCGAGGGGCGAAAAGGCAAACAGGAGAAAGCACAGGAAGAAAACGCGCCGGAAGAGGAGGACGATGAGCACGGCAGACCGACAGCCAGTCCGTGAGGAAGAGGGAAAGAAAATTCTCCGAGAATCTCGAGAAAAGAAATCGGTCCCCGCGGTTACCTTACAGTTTCAGGGCACTCCGGTGTGTCGAACTCGGGGAGTTGGCGTTACGACGGGAAAGAGGAAGCGGCGGAGGTGGAGGCCGAAGTCGATGTCTGGGGCCGAACGAGATCGCGGCTTTCAAAGTTCCTCGAGGGCGGTGTAGCGAAAGGTGGACATTAACCGACGAAGGATCGTGGATAAAAGTAAAATTATGAACTCTAAGCTCGTTCATGAATATTCGAGCTGATAATGTCGTATTTTTTTTTTTTTGCTGTACCAAATGACCCCACCCGCTTCATTTCCATCTCAATTCTTCACTCACGATTTCTTGCTGCGTCTCCCGTTGTTTGACCGAAAAACAAGTAACAAAAAATTCGTCGACTCCTCCCGACGAGATTTCGTCGTCGTTGAATCACTCATCTATTTCGCAGGCATTAATGTACAGGCAGAGCATGCGAGAGCAAAGGAGATACTTCGGGTGTGCTCGAATCGCTGCGTCCTTTTTTGCCCCCTTTCCCTGTCGCCACTGTCGACGCGTCCGCTGCCGCTGGTGTAGACAGCTCGTAAAATATTCATGAAGACTGTTTACAACCTATTATATTTTACTAAACCGGGAGCTGCTCCGGGACGCTCGCCCGGGCTCGCCAACTCCACATTCGTCAGGCCAAATGGCGCGAGAATTGTCGGGAGGACGGGATTAATCCAGTGCGACACAGCAATGGAGTGAAAGAGTGAAGTCGCGCGGCGAGAGCGAGCTTTACACTGCGCACACTTTGCAACTCTTTATCTGGCTCGCGCTCTATTTTTTTTTTTCCTCTCACTCGCGATCTATCCTCGTTCCGGACGAGCGGGAGAAAGATACTTTCAGAGCTCTTCATTTTGTTCTTTTTTTTTTCTCCCTGGCCCGGCTGACGGTCTCTCGCGTGCGTCACGTCGAAGAACCGGCGAGGAGAGACTCGTTTCATGCCAGTCGTAACGTAGAAACGAATCGGACGCGGATTCGCAGGGAATAAGATCCACGAAGCACACGTCTCTTCTGTCCGTACCATAAAGTTTTGAACGTCTTGTATATTGACAGGCGGGCATGAGGCGAAACCTCCGAGGAATAAAACCCATCGCTATTTTCTTTATTGCATAACTCTTTTCGCGTTTATCCGACGACGAGGACGACGTCTCTGACATATCGCATTTATGAAAGGCACACCTCGTAAAGCCCCGTGGGCCGCCGTACCGAAAGCCGATTGGAACGTATACCTACTCCGCTGTGTACGCTGAACCGTCCGCGTTCCCCCGCGAACACAAGAGCTGCGAGAGAATACCGCTTGGATTGGATGATAGGTCCTCTCCACCTTTACGAGGACGTAAAATAAAGTATGACCCGTTTATATGCGTTTACACTTTCGACACGGGCAGGTTGCCGAGGAACCCCCTGCCTTTCTGCCTCGCTCCTCATATTTACGTTACGCCCGTTTAGAATTTCAACACTGTGCTCGACGATTCGTTAGGGGTTGCTATGAAATATTCAATTTTTCCATCAGACCCTTTCTGCTGATTGTCTTACACATGCTCGCTCGTCCGTGCACCTCCGGCCACTACACTATCCCTAGTTTTTACTGAGCCCATAAAATCCTGGCCCAGTACCGGCCAGAGACGGACACCCCTCGGTTATGTTCACTTGAGACGATCACTTAGTTACTTGGTATTTTGGCACGAACGAACGAAAATCATGATGTGGGCTTGTTAGCTAAACACCAAACCAAAACAAAATTTTTGAGAAGATACCAAATTTTAGATACCATTTTCATACTAAATTACATATATTTAGATACCAATTAACAAAAACTAATATTTGAAATTGGCTGTTTTTTTTCAACAAGACCGATTTCTGCAAGAAAACTGTGATAAACGTTAGTAAAAGACCATTAGTAATGGAGCGAGAGAATAGCAAAAAATGACGCCGAATCAGGAAAATGACGCCGTCTGCTCCACCCTCCGAGGTGCGGAAATCGTCGGCGAATCGGGGACGTCGGAGGGTCTCGCGAGAGGATATTGAGAATAACCAATTTATCGTGTTCATTCGTTCTCTCTCGATTACGAAGTACAAAGGGACGATGATCGCGAGGAGTACTCGATTAAAACGATGATAAACGGATCGGACGAGGGTTCGCGGGAATGAATTGCCGGCGTCGAGGTTCCGCGTAAATCCGGCAAGCTTTCATGCTCCGATGAAAGCTCAAGATATAGGCATTATGTTATGTATATATAAAACACAGTATACGCAACGTCGATGGTTTCATATGGAAGCTAAGCTTGCTTGCATACTCTGCCACGAGAGCGGGGTACACCGTACAGTCGGATATATATATATATATATAATACAGTTAAATGGCTTCTCTTAAACAATATACCGCGGATAGAACTGGAGTGGGGTTGAGAGGTAGAGAGGGTAGGATTTTTCGTCGTAATTAAGCCGTCTGTGGGTATTGAGTGGGACAATACGGGATTTGGAGCATTGTTACCGACCTTATCGGCAAGCTGGCAGCACGAGGAGGCTGGAGAACACCGGCCGGAGCTTTTCGTCGGCGAGGCCCACCACACTACGGCTAAACGCCGTTAAATGCTGCTTTGTTGGCCGTCTCGGTTAATTACTATATAGCGCCCACCGAGGGAACAACGTCGGGAGGACGAACGTAGGGAGGGTTTTTGAAATTTCGATAGAAAGGATTGTCTTTACCAAGGAGCATCCCCGCCCGGATATAATTCGTATAATGCGATTCACGCAACACCGGACGAGGACAATTCACCGTCTCCGATCGTCGCTGGCTTCCTACGATTCGATTGCGTCATTGAATGGCTTTGTGCGATATGAGATATTATAATCCTGGAGAAGGGCTGTCGTTGCGAGTCAGATGTGTACCTGGGGAGGACGGTGAACCCATCGAGGACGCCCCGTCTCCCTTCTCTGCCGTCGTATAACCTGGAGAACGAAAAGCCACGCAGGACTCTCAGGCTGGTTCTCTGTTTCAATGTCCCGACCCGCTTTCCGCAAAATGGCGGAGGAATGCAATTTTGGATGCGATATATCACCCGAGCAACAGCACCCGTAGCGAGAACCGGTAGCTCGGCTACATCGTCCTCTCCCTCTATTGTTCGACGGATATCCGGTCGGGTCCTCTACCAGCGTCGTCGGGAGGGAGGGCGTTGAGCGTCACTGGTTTATTAATCCTTGGACACCCTCGGAAGCTCCTGGGCTTTATACTCCGGCGCACTTTGCCTCCACCTCGCGTCCTTCGCCCTACGCCAGTCTCGTCCGTCCGTGTCTGGCTCTGCGCTTTCCTGTGCTTCTGCCGGTCCGAGAACAGCGTCCCGCTGTGAGCTTTCGCTCGATGCCCGGCTACAGTCGAGCTTGAAACACCGGGCATAATTCATGAACGCCCACCGCGTTTCCTCCGAGCTCTCGCCCATATCTCGCCGAACGTTCGAGCTATTCGACGAATCTTTGACGGTAGGGTCTCATAAAAATAATATTTTCTCCGAGTTACCGCGTTTCCCGGAGATTGGATTTACTCGAGCTCCGATAAACCGGAATAAGTGGCTGTCGAGTGACGACGCTGAAAGCTCACCGGCGTCTCGGGCTCCCTTTCCCCCCCCCCCCCCCCCCGTCTGTTTCTTCTTCCGTTTCTCTTTCTTCCATTATCAGTTCGCCGGACAACGAGACCTCCCGATCCCACAGGTGTATCGGGACAAGGCAGTTACAACCGCGGTTGTCGTGGAAAATGAGTTTTCTTAAGGGAAAACAATGGGCTATGTACAATTATCTCTCTGTTTCGCTGGAAGGAACAGGAGGAGCCGAAGCGGAAGTGGAAACTATCCGCTCCCTACAAGGTATTGTCCAACAGGCAGCAGTGGCTAACAACGCTCCAACCCTCTGCAAATTCTTTTCCTCGACTCGCGTTGTGACTCTCTCTTCCTCTCAACCATCGGTAATCCTCGTCTCCTTCGCGACTCTGCATATCGGTCTCTTCTTTCATCCGACTCCCTTATTTCGTACCCTCCCGTATTTATCTCAACTCGTTGTCTCGAGTGCTACTCGCAATTACAAGCAATCTGGCAATTATTGCCGTCGGAGCGAGTGCGCGCACAGCAACGAACGAAACGAGCCACCGAGCGAACCGACGGTTTCCTACTCTCCCACGTGACGCATTCGACCTCTCTCGGCTACTCGTTGCGAAAGAGTCGTCCCTGCATGTCGCGCATTCACGTTCCTCGTTTCTACACACGCGCGCGTGCGAAGAGAACGCGCGCCGTAGCGGCGTTTCCGTATCCCTGGCATCTAAATAACGACACGATAAAGGCGTCAGAGCAAAGGCCGCCACCACTTGGTGTGGGCGGTTCGCGTCTTCCACCATCGGCCACCCTATCGATAGTAAATGTATACATCGCTATGCGCGATACATAGCTGCGACTCTCAATTCCCCGCGCAACTTCGTTACCTTGGATAAGGCCAGGGAGATCGAAGAACATTCCTCCTCTTACGGGCAGACCGAACCAGACAGTTTACTCCTCTCCTTCATTCTTTCGCGAGAATCCGGGCCGTAAAGTCGAAAGGTGTATATCGTTAACGGTGTATCGAGACGTTATCGTCAAAGTCCCTCCCGAGTGCGGACGATACATTTTATTCCTCACTCCCCGATTCACTTTCATATCCTTATCTCGTACACGCGGACCGAGAAGTCGTGTACGAATGTGTAATATTATAGCACTTCTCCGTTTCCTGCATCGTTCCGGCGATGTCTCTATCCGACTTATCTCAATATCCAGGAAGTATCAATAGAGCCGATAGCGACGCACGAACGATTATTTTCGATATTCTGTCTGAACACGACGTAACCGTGTGACTACGCGAAGTAAATGGAAACGTGAGTTGTAACGATGGTAGATCGAATATCCAGAACGATTCCGATTTTCGAAGAACGCAAGAATTCGCATCCTTGGGAAAAAAACTGAGGTACGAAGGAAATATCGATGAAGGTCTCGAACGATCGGACTAAAAACCCTGTCGTCGGAGAAGAGAGCGGCGGGGAGGATGGAGGAGTGGAAACAGCGAGGGGTAGAAAACGCGGAGCTCTTCCACGTCCCGGAGCCAGCACACGGCTGACTTATCCACAATCTGGAAGGATTAGGCTGATACAATATTCATAAGCCGCAAGGGCTAGCTACCCCTATTTCTCTTGTAGCCTCTTCCTGTCTCGCGACTCGCTTTCTCTTCCATTTCCTTGCTCGTCTCTTCAATCGCCGCTGAATTCTCCTCGTCGTATTCCCTCTCTGTCTCTCTCTGCCCCTCAAGAGACTTCTCCCCCTTGCGCCGTATACAGCTCTATCGCTTCCCGTCCTCCGTTCTCGCAGCACTTTCACCTACCGGTATTCGGCGTCTATGTAAATGCACCCTTCCCAAACGCGTTTACTGCTCCCGCGTTGGCCGCGGGACACCGGCGCTGGCGCAAAGAGAATTACCAATGTGCACAGTGGTTGCGCGAGCTGTGCGCACCTTGACGGAGGGATGTAGAGTGGAGGAAATGGATGGAACACGAGAAAGGCACGTCTCATCGCGCTGATAACGTTTCCACTTCGACCCTTACTATCCCGAGACACATTTTCGAGCGTTACATCGGGCCCTGATAGGGTCCGGCGGAGATCCGGCTAAGCCTTACCGGGACCTTGTCACGCTCGCAAATTTCTACTCGGCGTAATTTCTTGCTCAACGCGCTCTCTCAGCCACTCAGATGAGAACTATTCACATTCAAACATGGCATTGGTAGGTTGTGTTCCTTGTTACGGCCAGCCAGCGAGCCAACCGGCTAGCCTTTTACCTGGTCGAGATGCGTCCTCTGTACAATAACCCGAAGGCAAATTCCTCGAGCTTCGGACAATCCGCAAGTCGCTCCGATGCTCACGAGAACGTTAACGATGCCAAAGAACACGGAAAAACGAATTGATGTGGATATAATACGAATGGCTTTATACACTCGCGATAGCGAGAGAAAGCGTCGGCGAGGCCTCATCAGCCCCTCGTAAAGTTTCGTATCTGAAAACACCCACGTCGCGTGAAATTCCATATCGAAGATCGTGCGCTTTACACTCTCGTGCGAAGCAACGGTAAGTGCGAGCATTTGCGGTCTCCGCACTTTGTCTTATCCAGCATTGCTCGCGAGCGCCTCCGCCTTTCGCTATCGCGCCGACGATCTGAAATTTCTCATCCGTTTCCCGCGCTCCACGCAGATTCATTCGGCAAACGTAATCAACGCCCGACAATTTGTGACGTCGTCCACGATTACTCGAAATCAAATGTCGTCTTACTCAAGGGGGTCACTTTGCGTCGGGGACCAAAGATGGTTTAAATCCGTAAGATCTAGCCGGAAACGATGAATACCGTACTTAATGAATTGTCGGATGGCGTACCGGTAATTTCGGAGTGACGGCTTGCCAGGTCGGAAGGAGCTCGGCTCGAGGCTCGTAGGAATTCAGGGTCCTACGGACAGAGCTGAAAGAAGATCATGCGCGTCGGGCCCTAGAGTCGGTTCGCGCTTAATTAAGGCTCCTTCGCTAATCCCTTAACGACTCCGTGGCTCGCCGTCGCAGCCACGATGAAAATTGAAAGGAGCGAGTGGACCACCAGCGAGTCCGGGACCGCCGTCTCTCACCCGCAGCCTCCGACTCGCCGCCGGCGAGCGAGCGCGCGAGACTTCTTCGCTGCCGATGCTGCTGCTGCTGGGGCCCCTGTCGGAATACGTTTTCACGCCTCCTTGCCAAAGTAAACGCGCGTACCCGCACACGCGGGATGAGAAATTTCCAAGAAGGATCGTTCCTCTCTCGGGCCGTCCCTTTCCTTCCTCTCCTCCGTCGGCTAGTCCGCTCCTCGTCCTTCCTGTGTCTCTCGAGTCTCGACTTCACTGGTCCGTCCGTCTTCGTGGGCAAAGGCTGCGCGGCGCTCGCCGAGAGAGAAAGTTTTCGTTCGTCTGCTCGCGAGCGACGGAGCCCCGTCGGACCTCAGACGCGAAATTCGACACCGCGCGAGGGCCGCGTATAATTAAGGCCTTGTAATCCGTGCGGCGCGCGATACGAGACCGGGACCACGGTCCGCGGGTGTCGAGGATAAAAAGCATCCCATCCGAAGAGGCTCCGAAGGCTGGAAAGCCGACCGGCTAAAATAGAGAAAACCGACGGCGAGCAAGCGCACGCATACGCCAAAGCTCCACGGCCAAGATGAGGAAGATGAAGGATAAGGAAGGGAAGGATCCGAAGGATGAAGCAAAACCTCGCGGCGAGCGGCGAGCTGAGGAACGCAGGGAAAAAAAGAGGCATGCGTACGAGCGACTGTGGAGCAGACTCGAGCCGGCGGTTATTGCGCACGCAGGCGGCGTAGGATGAGCGCAAATACCGTGTCATTGACGTTCCTCCGCGACGAGTGAGAAGGAAACGCGTTCCTTCTTTTTTTTCCTCAGCCCCCCCTCCTCAACCACTCGAAACATTCATCCATCACGAAAAAGCCCTCTTTCTCTTATTCCAACGACCGATATAGGTATAATCCGGGCAACAGTGATTTTCTCCCGGTTCGCATCGTGTTCTCCTCTCCGCCAATCTAAACGCGCACACGTGCACACCCGACGGAGAAACTACGAGCAATCTAATAATTCGTATCGCCAAGTGGTCAGGCGAGTGCGCTAGATTGTCGACGTCGACACGCGATATCGTGAACTGTTTTCCAGAAGAGGATTTAACCGAGGAGCGGAGCCCAACAGCGGTAGAAACGCGAGAGAGCAATCAAGCGGTGCATGCAGTTACGCTATCGATATCGTCCTGACTTACGGCATCTGTGTATGCACCTCGGGACATGCCACACGTGCTCTCTCGCACTCTCCCCCTCGCTCTGCCCGATCTCTTTCGAACAGCCCCCTCGCGAACGTGCGAGCCAGCGGGCCAATAATTTATAACTGTCAAAGTTGTTCAAACAGCCGTTTGAATTAGTAGTAGCCGGGTAATTGGTGTATATGGGCTTGCATGCAAAGCAGAGGAGGCGAACGAGCGTATGCAAGCCCGGCGTGCCCCGATGTAGCCGCGTGTGCATTGACGAGGTGAGCTGTTCGGGCCCCGTGGCTCATCCGCTATTCCATGCCTACGTACAGTCCGCAGTTGGTGCGCTCGTACCGACTACTCACTCGTTCGTACGGGTGCGAGGTGCAGCACGCATCGCTTACAAAGCGTCTATTTCGAGCGGAAATAAACACGAAGCTCTCTCTCCCCGGCTGAGTTCCGAGTTCTGCATCCTCCTCTCCATCCACCTCCTCTTCATCATCTTCCGATTCTTTTGGCTTACTCTTCCTCTTCCTCTTCCTCTTCTTCGTCTTCCGCTACTTCCTCGCTGTCTCCCGCGATCTCTCGGAGAGCATCTCTGTGCGGTTTTCTTTTTTCCTCGTCCAACGTTTCCCCGCCTCGGTCTCTCGTCCCATTCCGCGTCCACGAATGAACTCCTTGCAACAATAAACTTCGGGATCCACACTAGAGCGTCGGCTCGCTATATAACGTCTTTCTCGGGCTTCTTCTTTATCCTCGTCGCTCTCTTCATTACGACAAACGTTCGCTTTGTGAACCACTGCTGCTGCTGCTGGTGTTGCTGCGCGGAGGATGAATTTCGAGACGAGAAACGCGGACACTCGACGTTTATTTAATGTCCGCTGTAGAAAAGAAAAGCTTTTGCCCGAAGCTGCGCCGGCAATGCGCCGTGGCCGAGGCCGCGGACTATTCTCGTCACTTCGGACGGGAGCGACACGCTCTGAGAGATGTTAGGACGTGCCGATTAGACCTCTTAATAAATTAAAACCGCCCCGGTATTTACGACTTTTCGTCGCTCTTGTATGTTGTGCGTCGGAACGCCCGCAACGAGGAGGTGGCGATAATGACGATTCGAAGAAGATCTCATCGGATCATTCGGGCGTTTAACCGCGACAATATTTTCTCGCAAATCGCGAAAAACACGAACACGGCATATTCGTCGGATATTCTTACCGCGGTGTTGTTGTCCGCTCGCCGGGTGCGAATGAATTTGTAACGGTGTAACGGACCGGAGTGCGGCCGGGGCGGTTGTTCGAAAATTCGAGGGGAAAGAAGACAAACGAAAGATGTAGTCGATGGCAGGCGGCGAATCCCGCACTCTACGGTGGCGTCGACGGAATTATGCCGTGAAACAAAACACGATAGAATTTGCGGGAGCGTAAACGGCTCTACCAAAAACTTCCCAACGTCGCCCGAGAAGTGGTCGTACACGCTATTTTCGTCGAACTTTCTCCGACGTCCCTCTTTCCCTCGTCGCAGTCAACAATGCAAGTAGCAACGGATTCCCGAAGTCGTCGTAGCGAATTTCGAAAATAGCGTCGTGAATTTATTCGGTTGGCTTTAAACCTGCCGGCGGCGGAGAGGGGGGGAGAGACGCGTACAAGGAGAATCCGAGAATCGATGTTAACGCCCTTGTAAAATCGCCGCTCGGTTGAAAGAATTCTACCGAGTTATTCGTCCCTCCTCGGCTTCTTCGTCGTGACGCAGTTAAGATGAAAGAAAGAAATACGAAGATCACGGTTACGGTCTTTTAGGGGGGGGGGGGGGGGGGGGGGGAGGGTTCGGTGCGTCGCACACTATTCTCAGCTCTCATGTGGTCCGATGACTCGTTCGCTCGATCCAGTCACGTAAACTACGTATAGGTATACAACGCGGCTGGCAGATAGAAAAGGAATTAAGATAAGCCGAAACCCGTTGTCGGAATGCGAATCCCCAAGGATTATGTGGGCGCTGTCGGATAATGCTTTTTCTATGTGTTGTCAAGTGGGAACCCGATAAAAGCGAGATAAAAAAAAAAGGATGAGAGAATAAAATAAACCGGTAATTCTCATCCATCGAAACTTATCGAAATTAAATTGTTGCGATGGACACTGTTCGGTGGAGGACAGACGACGGTGCCGTGAATTCGGGGGAGAGTGGACGAGTACCGGAACGGTATCTCGGCCTGTCTTCTACAATAATTTGACCCGTGGCGGAAGTCAAATGTTGCCCATTCAAATTGTTTCTTTTTTATCGCCACTTAAATCCATGGCTCGTACAAATCGATTGACTTCAGATCGATTCTGCCCTCTCGAGCTTGAATTGTGGAAGAGTTTCGATCTCGTGTCCCTTGTTCGTCGTCGATCGAGATATGTAGATATCTCCGAGCGTGAGATCTTTCAACGGGATCCTTCGGATCCGTTAATTGGGCGTGCTCCTCTCGAAGACCGGGGATCGCTGTGCATACTGCGCCGCAAAGTATATATACAGACGATACAAGAAACGTCTGAGAAACGCTCGGTCGATTCGATTTTCTCGCTCGCGAGGTCGGGATGCCGCCGCGAGGACGGATCCCGCCGCGAACATTATTCACGCCATCCAGTTTCGTGCCCGTTCGGTCGTACTGACAAAATCGAGACCGCGCGCTGGATAAAGACCCGTGAAGGAGGAGGACGGAACCAGCCCGACACCTACCGCACTTCTCTCGTTCTTTCCTCCGCGGTATCGCCCTTAAAGCGGTTACGCGGAGAGCTCAGCCTGCGGAGAACTACCTAATTTATCGCCGACATGCAACGCGCCTATTAATAAACTTCGGGGATTCTCGCCAACGCCGCCCGAAAGATTCGCGGGACGATGGGCCATATAAAGGAAGAACGGAAGAGAGAAAAAGGACGGTTCTCACCCGGTCCGGACGTTCCCGTTCTCGAGCGTTGCTGAGAACTATCCCCGACCCTTCCGGAAGTCTATGCGGACTAATATCGCTCATGCATCCGGACGCATAGAAAAACCGAGTCTTCCCATAGCGGTGTAACGTTTTTTTTTTTTTTTTTCTTCCCTTTATCAACGCGCGCCGAGCATTGCCACGGGACGCCAGTGACACCCATCAGACAGATCCTTAGGAGCAGCATGCCCATACGATACCGTGGCGACGGCAACGCGCACGGTGCCGCGATGCATGGATACGAATCTTCCTCGCATCGAGAAGCCTGAATGCGTATTCAGCCCGGCCGAAGGCAACTGCAGAAAGGATTCCCAACGTAGTCGGTGTATGCAAGCGGCGGCTTTGACCTAACGTGGTCGGTGGTGTCATAATTCACGGCCCCCGCGGTGTGAGTGGCTCTCCGTCGCCAAAGAGCACCCGTAGTCAGCAACGGTGAAAGAAGCTGAGAAGAACCCGGAGAAGAGTCGGGACTTGCCTCCTATCCGTATACAGCGGAATCCCGAGGAAACGAAGAAACGGCGCGCGCAGTGTGACTCCCGCGGCGGTTTTAAAGTCGCGCGTTTTATATTCAGCTGGCTCGTTCGCGACTCGCGTTCGGTGCGAGAAATCTCGTCTTGTTAAAAATATATCTGGCGCGTCTTTGTGAACCGGCGTACCCGGCTTCGACCGCCCCGGAGGCCCCCGTGCGCCGTGGATGCGCTGCACCGATGTCCGCGAGAGGCGAATACGACTGGTGGAGTCAATAACGACGAGGAAACTGTTTTGCCAAATCTTTTGCACTCCTTCTCCAGGCATATCGCCTCCTAGACTCTGGTGCATCCTGGCCCGAGGCGATCGAACCGAAGAGATCGGGGTTCTTGCAAAAGGGAGCGGAATCGTAGAAGCGGTTTGATGACTGTAGATCAGGCGATACCCGATTTGTCATGAATTACAACATGGCCCTTGCGGGAGGTTCAGATTCTGTACCAGCTCGATGGAAAAACAGGCAAACATGGGGACAAAGTATAAACGGCGAGAGGTTTCTATGCAAATACCATACCTGCGCCAGATCTGGCATCGATCTCACCCATACTTGGTCATTTGTACTGGCCAGACCATTAGTCTCGTTTCAGATGTGAATATCCAGAGAAAAAATGAAAATGCCCGCGCCGAACCGACATGAATACCTCAGCTAGACTGTAATCCAGATAATATGCAATTGCCCACCACTGTTTTGCGCTTCGGGTCTTCCCGTGGAACGGTACCGAAGGAAGTCTTGAAAGGGTCTCGGGGAGGACGATGGAGATTGCAAACCAGCGTCGCGCAGACTCTTCCTCCGCGGCGCTCAAAAGAAGGATATAGATGGTACAGAGCGTAAAAGGATGTTGGTAGTGAAGAGTGGCAAGAGTGTGGTAGAGGAGTTTCTGCACACCGTGTCTGCCGGCGAGGAGAGCCAACCCTTCCGCCCTCTTCTTCCCTTCGTCGCTTCCCTTCATCCCGTTCCTCCTCGCAGTATTTCTCTTCGCGTCTACGTAGCGTCCTGTAGAAGATGAGATAGAGGTTGGCCTCGCGGCGGTGAAATAACGACACGACTAGAGTACCCTTTCCCCCGACGAAGAATGGAGCGAGCCAGAGAAGCACCTTACTTGGTTGGTTCGCCTTTGCGCGAACGGTGCGCCCGGACCTCTTCGACTCTTTCCTTCTCGGCGTCTTCCAGCGCCGCAGCAACTGGTACCTCGGGTACCGGAGAAGAGACGAGCAGACGCGGCTGGCATCAGCGGTATGCACTCGATGCATCCACGAGGGTTTGCACCGAGATAGAGCTTGTATTACAGGAGAAGGGGGAAGGGAACCCTCCAGCCCTCGGCTCTCCGTCTCTCTTCGTTGGATCGAAACGACCGAGAGCTATGAGAAACTAAAGCATATCCCGAGCCCAGTAAATAGATGTTTCTCGCACACCGCCAGCCTGGTCTCGACCGTTGAGGGGGGTAACCAGGATCGCGAAGCGAAGTCACGAGAGGACTGAGCCGCGATCCTTCCCTCTGGGCTCTAAGAAAATTACCCGGTATTCTCTACAGGGTACGTACTGATAGCGTTCTCTACGTGCACCGGAGCCTGTATTCCATCCTGTGAATGAAACTGTGGACGCGTTCCTTGTATTATTCTCGTAGGTACCAATTCCATCGCCTAGAATTAGATTGAATGGATCTAACGATCCACCTCTGATACCCTTGATTAATTCCAAATCGTTCGTAAGGGAAGACCGCTTTTTTTCGGGAATCCGAACTCTTGCGGAAAGATGAAAGGTTCCCTTGGTTGCACGTGCCGCTCGCTATTGAGACGGGACACCGGTGTCGTTATCGCTGAAACTGGTCACGGACACGGCGTGAACGAACTACGGCAGTCTCTCCATTCACTCTTTTCGTTGTATTCCTTCCGATCCGCGTCTTCGGTTCGGTGTTCGCTGATCATCGGTCGTACAAGGGCTTGTTCGTGCCTACAGTGGCGTGTGATTCGCGACATGGAGCTACTTTCTTTTGTTTGGCCACGGTTTTTCGAGACGCACCGCTAAGACGAAACTCGTCTGCGAAGGGACAAACGATCTTCCCCGATAGCAATATCCTGGAGAAGGAAAGATACGGGAATGATCGCCAGATCTGTATCGTAATCGGGGGACAAATGCGAGCCTGGAATTGTTTCCCATACTTTGATAGGTCGTCACCTATACAAGCGGAGGGCTTCAAAGACTATCCGCGAACGGATTCCAGCCTGCGCACTTGTTCCCCGATCACTGTACCGATCAGTCGATCGTTCCTATATTTATCCCCACATCGCTATATCTTCTCACTGTCTCCGGCGAAGATTATCCCCTTTATATCGGTAATCGAAACGACGCTGGGTAATGGGCGCCGCGACGCCGATAATGGGCTTCGATATCCAAGAGAAATATCGTCCCTCTTCATCCTCCTCTTCCTCCCGCCCGACACTCGCTCATTCAAGTAATCGAAACTAAATCGATTCTCACCTTCCCCGCTTCGCCACCTCCTCGGAAGTTATAGACGACTGTCCGTATCCTCTTCTTTTATTTTATTCGCTACCGGGCTAATATTCTCAGAAATATATTTAGCATCGCGAGCTCGCCGAGATTGACGCGGCCAGCGATATCGGGCCCGGCTTTCTCGGAAATGACGGAGACGGGTCACGTACGAGCCTCGCTCAAATATGAATAGAAATTGCTCAATACCGTTCGAGGGGAGCCACTCCTGACGTTGACTCGCGAGTACTCGTAAAATCGATTTTACCAAAGTGGTCTTGCCCGGCGACGGGTATCCTCCGTCTTTACGACGAACAATGCGAATGGGTCTCTCTTTACATCTCTCTTTCTTACCGATTTTTTCACACTCGCTGGCAGGTGTAATTCCCGCGCGTTTGCCCCGCGGGTAAATCCCCATAGTGGTCCCGTACAGTATTTCTTTCCGTCACGTGGCTTTAACGCGCACACGAGTGCGTATGCGTGCGTCCTACGTCGTTCAATCATCTTTTACCCCCTTGGCGGCGTGTGCCAGTTATGCAACGCACACAGCATGCACGCCTACTCGACGATTCCGCGACTCGGGGCGGAGCTTTACCGCTCGCACCGGGTTCTGCCGTGTGTGTCGCCTTCCGCAAACAAATCATGCGACAGTAACGCTGAAATAACATGCAAAATTATGGACAAACGTGGGTTACGTTATAAAACGCCGTGGCGGACGATGTAAAATTGTTTCCTACATTAGACCACGGGCGTGAAAGGGAGCGAGAAAACGTATACGCGGCTAACGTTATCGCCGATACCGTCGCACCGCGGGTCTTAATCTGTCCGCATTAAGCTATCAGTGGAAAATGCACACTTTTGCGAGAAATTTATCGCTTAATCGCAGGTTGTTTCGCACTCGGTTACTATCCGCGTGTACACGCGCGGCGCCAGATAAGGCACTGCGTGCATAACGGGCGGTACTCGTCTCCCATATATATAAAAAAAAATAAAAAAAAATAGACACAAAAAACAGCCCACCCAGTTCTGCCGTGAATTCCACCGCTCGGGATATCGCAGGCGTAATTGTAAAAATGTACTCTCCACGGGGGTTATATGAAACTCGTTGGGAATTGTATAATTAATCACTTCTCTTATCGGCCGGTTACACGGTTGTTGTCGATATCGTTCCGACTGAAAATTCTCGCGATACAGTTCCCTCGGATACCGCCCATGGTACATCCACCCGACAGCATGAAACCGGGATCGCCCGATGGATCTTATGGTTTTCGTGAGATTAAACTGCGAGAAAGTCTCCGGCTAGGCTAGTTCCCCTGCGTTGTATCCTGGTACCAGCCTCCCGTCATAACAGATTGCCGACACGTCCGCTATCGCGAAGATTGCAGCGAGATAAGAGACGAACGAAGAGTCGGGTCGAGAGAGAGAGAGAGAGAGACAAGGAATTAAGAAGACCGCTGCAGGCCGGTCAGCAGGGCTTCTCGGTGCATGCATAGTCTGGTTGGAAAGCAGGCTCGATATGATTTACATCCATTCGCGGGCGTGAGCTCGAGCACACTCACCGCACTTACACAAAAGTACTTTGCAGCTTATGTGCACTCTACGTGCCACGCATGCCCGTGAACGTGTTGCAACGCCGAACTGCGCAATACGCGCTCGAGCGCGGGACTACCAAGAAATCTGTAATGTATGATGATGATGATGACGCCGTGAGCTATAATGATGATTGCAACGATGACATCGACGCCGAGGGAGGCGCGCGTAGTGGTCTCCCAAAGGCTCGTTCAGTTAACGCACACCGGCGGCCGCGACCGCTGAATGCGTGTGTCGCTGATGCGTTGCCACGCAGCGATTTGCATGGACGGAAGAGGGAGGGATGGGAGAGAAAAAAATGGGAAGGTATCGAAGGGACAGTGAGAAACATGTACGGTGAAAGGGAAGAAAATAAAATGAACGCGTCGGATAGGGCTGATTCATGGCAGATGTCTCGCGGGCGCAAAACTTACGAGAGTCGTTACGCCAATACGCGGCCGAGGAATCTGCCGATGTGTCTCTCTTTCGTCTTTGCTCGTGCGCCGTGGCTGGTCTCTCCGCGACCCGGCGACGTCCGTCGTCACCGGTCGCGATCTCCGCACGGACTCCGCAACCGGACCGATACCGGATTCTCTAGCCGCGCCCACGCTCTCGCGCCGAACTCGTCCGATTTCGGGCCGAGCCAAGAAATCGGTAAGCGCCGAGAACGGGACGCGCAAGTTTCGGAGCCCGATTCCTTCGGGGACGACCACGAATGCGACGACGCCGAGGACGATGAGGCTTACTGGGCGAGGCTCGGTGTAGTTATGCCGTGGCGAACATCCTCGGAGATGGTGCTGCGTTATAAGAAATTCCTGGGCCGGGGATTTACGCGCACGCCTACGATCGCACCTCGTCTCCCGCTTATGCGCTCCGAGAATACCCCATCTGACGACGAGACTCGTTTCTCGCTGTGTATCTATCACACCCACGATATCCTAAATGCCTATTCCAAATGCCATTGCGCGCGGAAGTCGTTTCTCTCCCTGATGATCACACACGCACACGCGCGCGACCCTGGTTGGAGAACGGGAGACTCTTTCGAGCGAGAACGGGCATTATTACCTCGACCCGCGAGGACGATGGTTCTGTAGAGATTGAATTAAATTACGATGACTCAAGCGACGATTAGAACGAATTTTTTATTTCCAGCATTCGACCTTTTCACTATTTGCGGGAAAATTGAATTACAGTTAAATTCACCTTAAAAATTGAGGGTTTCAGACGACGAATGGTTTATTCCCAGCATCCCTTCGACTATTTGCGGCAAAATTGAATTATATTTACATGTATCTTAAAAATGACGGGACATATATTTGTGAATACCAATAATTTTCGTTTTTTTGTTCGATCAGTATAACACATTAATTTTGTCCCGTTTCTTACATTGCGTTATATTTTCCATATTTTTTGTCATACCTATAGCGAATCGAGTGTCGGTGAAATAGTTCGCCGCGAATTAAAGCGCGACCAGCGGGGGGGCGTTCGACAAGCGCGACAAGGGGGTGTCCGAGGAGGAGGGAAGTGTAGGCTTTACGAGCGTCGGCAACACGCCTTAACAAGCTCATTAGTCTATTCGTGTGACAGCGGCCCAAGCTCTGCTAGCAGAGCACCGGCGATTTTGCCAGTGCGAATAATAACGGGTTTCTCAGCCCCGTTGCCACGCTGCGTCGATGTCGTTGGCTGGAGCTCTCGTTTATGCTGTAAACACATGCCCGCGCAATGCATCTAATACACGGCGCGATAGGAGTATTAGCTGTACGTGGCCGGCCACTGGGGAAGCAGCAGCGAATGCGAGGATCGTAAAACCGCGAGTGTAATCGCGTGCGAACGCCATCGCGGTCTCGATCGACACACTCCACCACCGCACCGATGTAACGACGATATCATCCCGTAACGCCTTCGTAAACTTTCTAAATACGATAATAAACAAAAATCAAAAATGTTCACACCGCTTCTTTATTGCTCACCTTTATTCGCTGAGATTCTTCCGTGGGAGAACGAATTTCATGATATCTTACCTTTCTCACGAATCATCATTTGTGAATCAATAAAAATTTAGGAAAATAAAAAATTTTCATACCGTCGAAAATCTAAAACGAAATGCCGGTGCAAAACGGACCGTTGTCACAAATTTAAATAATTGATAAGGGACATTCACGCATGTTCCTGTGATAATGCAGAATAATAATTTCAATTTATCGCGACATATTCGCTAATTCCGCAAAACCAACGTCACATCATTATCGGTTTCGCGTTCGAGCTCGTGCCGGTAATACTTTGGGAATTGCGTGATCGAAGCCCGTGCCCTATGGCAAGCCGGGAGCTCGCCCCGTGACCGCGGTATGGGCTCTTGATTACGGGCCATTCTCGAAGTTTCCAGAACCACCGTGCATAAACTTCGCGGACAGTTCGGGTGTATGTGTAGAGTACAGTAAATAGTTTGCATGTAGCGCAGAAGCGTACACCTACGGGAGAAACCGTCTGCACTTCCCTTCGGCTCGTACTAGCCCTCCGTCTCGCCGCAGCGCCTCACCCGGTAAGGCACTTGCGATCAGACTTACTCCCTCGCCATCGACCAGCTCCAGCGAAGCTCGCTAAGCGGAGTTTAGCGCCGCTCTAAAACCTTCCAGAGTAAGCAGCGTTACACCGAAGGCGTTCATTTAAGCTCTCCGATCGTTAATGTAATATTCCGGAATTAATGTTGTCAAATAATAAATTAATGTTGTCAAATAAGTGACGAATTCGTTTGTTCAGGTTTGAATGTACAAACCTGCTCTTTTATCTCCTGTGTCATTACCAATTTTCAACTTCCGTTTGTGAAACTAGAGGATGGTGCGATCGGAAAATTAATAAATAAAAAAATTGCGGACGTTTGTGGAGAGTAAGTTGTTGAAAAAAGTACAAACTTTTTTTACTGTGTGACAGAGGTCGCCAAATGCATTTATATATTTTCATGGCATGTTCTGTAGCGATGAGTTTGTTTTCAAACGTTAGCTTGTGAAAATGCGAAGAGCTCTTCCCGTGGTTTTTGTTTTCGTTATTTTTGTGTCCGTTAAAGTTTAGCTTATTAATTATTATCTATAGTAATTCCGAGATATTTTGCGCTTGTAAGCTGCTGCTCATGAATGCCCGGTCGGATCGTCCAGACATTCATGAACAAGCACGGTACATAGTTTGGATTGTTCGTTGCACATGATGAACGATGAACTGGCGTAAACTTCATGATTTAATATATAATTAGTTTAAATTTGTTTATTATTATTGTAGCTTGGATGCATAAATAAAATGTTTGTCGCTCGCACTGCCGGAGAAATAAAAATTAAGACTATTCTTCCACCGCTCTATAAGCACAATCGATCTAAAACCGGCTCGCCGCGCTCTGATACAGCGACGGTAGATACGGTATGCACGGGTAGAAAAATCCAACACGTTATCAATCTCTTCCAGCAGACACGCAGATAATTAAGGTCTTTCTCGGGACCGCGCGTCGTTACTATACAATATATATATATATATATACAGGGCATGCGCGATATAACTCGCCGCGCGATTTCGCGAGTAGGAGGCCGCCCCCCCGGTTTTATGTACGGATCGCATGTCCGGACATCTTATCTTACGCGCGATCCCGCATTCTTTTGTTTTTTTTGTTATTTTTTTTTTCTTTATTCGACGCCTCCTCCACCGACGTCTCATGGAGGACCGAAAGCGAGAGGCTCCGCGCGGGCTCAGGAAGATCGAAAGACTCGCCAGGCGCGTTGGGGGCTAACTGCTCATCTCATCAAGAAGAAGCCGAGAAATTTAATGATCGGTTTCAGCGATTGCCTTTTAATAACAATCATCCCCTGTAATATACCTCGAATTATATTAACTAAACGACGTTATTTTTTATATGCAGGAGATGTATGGAATCTCCGTTTTTTCTACCTTTTTTTTTTAGTAAAAAAAAAATCCGGTATATTAATTGTGAATAACAGGTTTTCTTGCGCCCGGTCTCTCGGAGAGCTCCCGGTGGCAATATTTTTTGCCTTATCTCGCCGCCTCTCCCACCGCCTTTTACTTACTTTTTCTAACATCTACCGCTTTTTCTTTCTTTTTTTTTCCTCGACTTTCAGCACCGCCCAACGCGAAGAGGAACGCAAGAAAGCGTTGCTGGAAGGCGAGAGATAAAGGATCTTTATTTCCATTTCTTAGACGTAACTGCGGTCTCCTTTCCGCGAACGAGAGCACCAGCGGCGGTCGCAAAAGCTCCGCGCTCTGAAGGATAAAGATTCCCTTTGATACGAGCCTCCCGGTTCCCCTCTCGGGCCCCCACATTTTGGAATGTTCTTAATTGCCGAGCTAATTTGCGTCGGCTCGCCGATCCGCGAGCTCGCAGAAACAATATTTCGATTGCTCCTTCACTCGACACGTTCTCATGTATTATGTGCATTTTTTCTGTTGCAGGTATGTAGTTTATCGAAGAATTTCACAAAAAAAAAAAAAACAACCCCTGACTGGTCTGGATTCGACGAAAGAGTAGGTGCAACGACGCAAATCAATTTAATATCGCACTGAGAAAAATAAATGGTTCGCTTAAGCAAATGCGCGGTGACACACGTTCAAAGGTGTATTTTGTTGGTACAACACATATGTTTGTTTAAATCAACAAATTTTAAATAAATTGAAGCAAATAATCGTTTAACAAAACGATGCTTTATTTGTACCAAACAAATAACAGCTTCGAACGTATGTCACCGCGACTTTTGGTTAATGGTACCAATTTTTTTTCTCAGTGTAGCTCAGTGTAATTAGTAATTTACTACGTCATGCTTCCGCCGCCACCACCCAATGTGGTAACTCTGATAAATAATGACATCAGGATTTTTTCTTATCGGAACGCGAGACCCCGGCGAATCGCGACAGGAAGGCAAAAGTGATTCACGATAGGGCGAAGAAAAGTGCGCGAGGCGCGCTGCATTAGCCCGATCAGATATTGATTCAAATGAGCTCATTATATTTCGGCTGAGCATCGCGACGACGACGACGACGACGACGCGAGCGTGACTTTCTAATGATTAATGAAGTCGAACGCGAGCGAGTACCGATCTCTCTTCGTTCGTGTCCCGGTGGACGTGAGCGTGTAGTCATGAGACACGAGAAGCGGATCGATCAGTTAGATCAATATGCAGAAAAAGGCTGTCTTAACTGGTAAAAAAAAAATTGAATAAATACGCAGGGCGTTTTGATCGAGGCAGAAAAAATCGCAGGGAGAAATCTGAAACAACATCGGTGTAAAAAAAGGACGGCAACAGGCACTTGCATAATAAAGTATGTAAAGTTTTCGGGGACAAATCGTCGGATTAAATTTAATATGCGATCGGGAGTTAAATTAAAAGCTCGGTGTATTCAATTACGCGTTTCCAATTACCGATCAAATAAATTCACTCCGATACTGCATATTAAATTTAAACCGCCAGTTTATGCATAAAGCACTTCGTAATTTTGTATGTATTAATTTTGTGGATGTTTTTCACGGTTCATTAACGATCGACGATCGTTGCACCGTCACTGGTCCGATTGGTTAGCCTTTTCCGGTCAAACGGTAATTCCTACATAGCCCACAAAAAAAAAAAAAAAAATACTGCGAATGCAAAGTGTTCTGATCGACGCAGAAAAAAAATCGAATTGAAAACTTCGAAAGAACATCGTCGTAACAAAATTGCACGATAAAGTATGTAAAGTTTGCATGCACAAACCATCAGATAAAATTTAATATGCGACCAGGAGTTGAAATAAAACCTCGGTGTATTAAATTAAGGGTCTTACGCGTGTTCAATATACCGATCAATTAAATTCACCCGATACCGCATATTAAATTTAATATACCAGTTGATGCATAAAACACTTGGTAATTCGGTGTACATTGATTTTGCGAAAATTTTCAACGGTTCATTAACGATCGACGAGCGTTGCACGGTCACTGATCCGATCATTGGCCTTTCCCGTTCGATCGGCAAATCCTACATAGCCGATCAAAAATCGTGTAGTGAAATTCTTGTTTATCCCTTTCCGCGTCTCCTCATTCTTTCTCGTTTACGCTGAATCGGCGAGATTAACCGCGGGGGCAGGAATAAATCACACGGCTAACCGCGTTCGGAGTGCCTGCTGGTTAAGTCGGATGAAACTAGAAGGAGAAAGAGAATTGGAGATCGAGTAAGCGGCCGCGTCGTCGTCGTCGTCGAGCTGCCAGAGCAGACGCCGCGCGGGACCGAAGTGATAAATCCTGCCTACTTCGCAGCTGGCATACGCTCGAATTAATAGAGCCTCGTGCCGGTACCCCGGTGCGGAGCACAGCCGAGCGAAAGACTAAGCGAGCGGGCACTTCTTCGATAGCGCGCCGCAGCACTTCTTATATATCTCGTAAAAATAGCGTGCGGGTACCCGGGGAACAAGAGAGAACGAGAGAACTCGACGGGAACAAGAGAGAAAAGGGAAAAGTGAGGATTCGTTCTGGCTGCGAACGCGCTCGAGAGTCAGGCTCGTTTTCTCATCGTTAAGCGATTAGACACGTGCTTCTCGCGTCCTCTCGGTTTCGTTCGCAACTTCCCCCCGTCGCATATCGTTTCGCTATCATATATATATATATATATATATATATATATTTGTGTAAAGTAATCCTTCTAACCGCTGCTTAATCTTTTCAAAATGTCGCTTCTTGATGTGGAAACATCTTTGGCCGGAACTTCAAGATAAAAAGTCTTATGACTATTTGTAAATTGAGTGGAAAATCAAAACAGTCATCAAAGTGCGTTACGATCTCATTTAGATTTGGCGTATAATCATCAAGCCCACGATAATGGGGGAATAATCAATTAGAATAATCAGGGCTGTGAGGAGGGGTGGGTGTAGGATCAGCAGCATACGAGAAGAGGTTCTCCCCAATCCTAAAACTTATGATGATATTTTCACACACAATTTCTATAGTTATCGGGTATCGGTAAAGAATCAACGAAGGACTTCATTGCGAGGCCAAATTTTCAAGCCAAAAGAAAGCTGAAAATTGTTTGTCACTCGCTGATCATCGAACCGACAAAGCTCCGAATGATACGATACTAATACATATATTTTCAGTGGCCAAAAATCAAATTGGTATAACCGCGAAGCTGCCGCGATTGACCGAAATAACGGTGGGCGGGAGGGGGGTTGAGAGTGGACGCGTTCGGCGTGCCATAATTGGCCGAAACGAAGTTAGCCGTCCGCAATGTTCCGGCTTGCGGCAGTCTGCGGATACGTGCGTGGCTGCGTTAGCTGCGATGCACGCTCGATGCATGAATCGTTCGTTGAATGGCAGCATAGCCACGTCGAACCTGGTCTCGGCTGGTCCGTGTTGTTTCAACGAACCCGCGTGTACCTGTAACGTCAATTGGTAGTCAGGGGCACGCTGGCCGGGGAGGGGGGGGGGGGGGGGCGACGACGAAAGCCAGCAAGAGGCGGAGGAGGAACAGGACCGCGTGACACACGGATTTTCACTAATTTGCCAATTTCCTGCTTCATTAAATATACCCGTCGCGCATACACATCCGCGATATCGTTACCGCTGTTCGGAGGACTCGGGGATAGCGGCGAGAGAGCGCGGGGCTCTGTAGCCGACGGACACGCGGCGAATTCGAGTGACCACCCCCGTCGACGCGAATAAACCGATGCACTGCAGCGAACGGCACTCGGTGTTGCGAGAGGGACGGGGTTCTCCGGCTATCTCGATCAGTCGACAAATTTTACCGGCGCAGAACAAAAATGTCTCACCCCTCTTCAACCCCATCAACTTTCGACGGGATAATTAAAAGCCCGACGCGCGCGCCTGCCAGCGCGTGCCGCACGTGAACGGGCGGGGCCTTCGACGGAGTTCGAAAAATGAAAGTAAAATATAAACACACACCGAAAAATTTTCCGTATATATTGTAATTGAAAAACGAAAACACTGCGTTCGAGGAAATTAAGAGTCGAGAGGTTCGTAACGTGTTTCATTTGACCCCGACCACCTCGATTCCCAAAAACGGTGGCGATGGCAGCGGCGAAATCTTTTTATATCACACAGATATATACCTCGATCTATACCTCGATGACATTGAAAGAGCGTACCCACTAGATTATTTTTCATAGCCACTTCTTCGGGACTCGAGGAAACCCGCTCGAGTTATCCTCGGCTCCTTTACACTTTCGCGAAAAATAAAAGCTCTCGTCTCTCGCCCGCTCTATCCGCGCGCATACATCTTCCGAGTAAGATAAGAGTCTTCGAGAATTGTTGGGAAATATATTATCTCGCTGGTGATACGAGGAAAATCCCGGCGAGCCAGAACCAGAGGCATCCAGCTTCCCTCGCCATGCCGCCGCTGCTGCTCCTGCTGCCGCTGCCGCTGCTGTGCTCCATATTGGGTTCTCGCGAAACACAGCGGAGTTCGGCCGTACATCACCGGAAGATAAAACTTTGCCGTACCTTCGTTTCTCGGGACTGAGAGAAACTAGCCGGAGAAATGCGCGAACACCCGTGACAGTATATATACACGCCGTTCTCGAAGTTCTAAATAAGGGAAAACGAACGACCGCGCACTTTGGGAGCCACGTCACAGCGTGGCTCGCAGGAGCGCGCAGCCGAATCGAGATAAATCGTGATTATTCGAAAGATTTATAAATTTACCAACAAAAGTTTCGACTCTCGTCGGGGATCGAATTGATTCGCTAATTGTTGCGAATCGCGGTTGTAAGAGAGATTTTTCGTTCTTACGGTAGCGCGCTTACCGACTTTTCACGATCGTCGGACCGAGTGATTAACGAGTCCGAAAGAATTTCGAGAGTTCGGCGAGCAGGTGCCCCGTTAACAAATCTCGTCATAGGTCACTATAGATATATAACCGTATCGGAGGAAGAAGCCCACTGACAGGTCAACGTCGACCGCTTGACGTCCAATCTCCATTCAACGAATTTCTATGGCAGCGCCGGTGAGCCGAACAATCGCTCGTTTTCGACGTGTCTTCACAGCTTTCACTGGCGCGTTAGAGTGTACATTTTTTTTTTTTTTCATTTCATAGTATGACAAATGACGTGCTCGAAGTCTCGGACTTATCGCTAATAATTCGTCAGCCTCCCGCTGTGCGCGCTTCGACTTCGCCCACGTGAATCCATAATTTATGTGGCGTGCGGAGAAAAGGATTCTCGAAAGGATCAGTCAAAAGGTCGTTATCGGCGCAGAACGCTTTTCGAAAATTCGTCGGAAGCCGTTTTGTTTCTTTCACTTTTTCCATACGAGCGTTAGAAAAAAAGAAGACAAAAATTGAGAAGGAACTATTAGCAGTTGGGTTCTCTTTATTCCCAGCGCTTAATCTCCCAGTGATCCTAGAGCCGGAGATTCTAGGACCACTGCCAAAACGGGTGAAGGATGATCGAATCGTCGGTTGATCCGAATGGCGAGCCCTTCCGAATAATTCGTTAACTTTCTACGAATTTACAGAGCAAGCTCCGTTATTGGGTCATGCTTACCGAGCCTCTGTAAATATATCAATTTAATTGAATTCAATCGATACGCATAATTTGTGTACGGAGGAGACACATCAGTGTACGCTGAGCGCGCGCAGGTGTCACGTGCAGCAGAACGCGCGCATACACACATTAGCGATAGCTGATCCTGATGTACACGCGCTTCGCGCTTCGCGCGGAGCAATATGTGCAAACAGGCTGTATGGTAATCCACGAGAGAACCAGTACATTATATATAGTTAGCGATACATATAATAGGCCTAGGGTAGCACATAGGATCGGAGACTGTTGGTCCACAGATGCCCGTTACGCACTACACGCTTGTGCATGGCAGGGAAACTGTGGATGAACGGGACCGATGTCCGGCCGGTCGGAGAGATCGCCCGACAGTGATCTTCGATCTCTCGGGCGATCGGTCCGGTTAGATCGATTTGGTCACCCTGAGACACATTACGGATCGCTCACTCGGCACGCCGGGCAAATCGATCCAAAGTCAATGCAAACAGACGATCAGTGCATTTCCATTGACTTCATTTCCATCCTTTCGAATTCTCCTATTTTCGTTGCTTTTTCGTGCAGTGGTTCTTTGATCCGAGCTTTGGCTGGACAAATATAGTAACACGCGAAGGATCTTCCTTTTCAACGGCGCAATCCTATAGAAATTCCTTCGCGCCTAGACTTTCGTATTCAACAGCACATAATGATTTGGTAAGGAACGGTGCAGCGAGAAAATTTATAAGGGGTCCATCGAGGGTCGTAAATAGTGAATAAAAGATCGGTGGAAACAGTATATTTGCGTTTTCCACGTGAGGCCAATGTTCTCGATGACGTGCCGCGAGCGAGTGAATCTTGGGTTCCTCGTCGCGGGAGAAGAGCGGTTACGGTAGGTAGGCGAGATGTCTGGTGCGAAAGGGGAGAAGCGTCGACAGGCTCGATGGTGCGAACAAGATCGTCAAAGAGCAAGGAAGCCGCTATCGTGTATGTAAGTACCCAGAGGATAGGTGGCTTCTCTCTGTATTCCATACACACGCGCCACTCTCCGATCCCTCGTCTCAAACTGGCGAACTAGATAATTCGACGATTCTGCGGTGACTCCGGCAGGCGCGGACCAGCTACCTCTCACGCTTATCTCCGTTTCCTTCTCTATCTCCCTGAACTTTTATAACCTCGTCTGTAAGTTATCTCGTCTCATTCGTAATTCTCTGTGCTGCACGATACGAGAATCTCCACGAGGTCTTTCTAATTTCGCGCCGCGAACGAACCGTAATTTCCACGTTCGCGTAAGTGGGATAAGTGGAAGGGTGCGAATAGCTGCGAGGAACTGCCTTCGCGGATCCGGTGCCACCATACGCTTCGCAAAGAGGTGGAAGCTTCTGCGGTATGAGGGAGATGTCCCTTACACCGCAATGCACGGTCACTCTCGTACCTCGAGCTTTCAGTACGATTTTCATAATTGATCCCTGCGTAAGGGCCGAATTTGTAGGCCCAAGTTTGAACTCAAGTTTAAACTCAAGTCTGAAGTTTGAACTTCAGATGGTGTTATAAGTTGATGCTTCAGTTGGACCTTAAACCAGAAGATAAACTTCCAACTTGAGTTACATCTTTGGTCTAAACTTGGGATTATAAATTCGTTTCTTAGTCAGAACTTAAAGTCTAAAAAATCGAGTCGTCGCAGCGGTAAGCCGTTATTTCGACCCTACCCTAAAAATAACTGTTGGTAAGCCGTCGTTAATAATCCTTGCAGCTGATACGACGTTAACTGCATACATTTTTTTTTAAATCTTGCCAATAGTCAAGAAGTGTAAAAAATGTCTCTCGGGGTTTATCAGGGTAAATGGAATTCAGAACCGGGACGTGTATTCTCTATCCTCATTTTTTAAGCCCAGCGAACATTTCGCCGCGGGTACATAATACTCGGGTGTTCCGGAGTTTACTTTTCTAACGAGAAATCCGCGCCGGGAGTTTACCCAATCTGCTCGTCGGTGGTTATACGTTGTACACCGAGTGAGACTTTCCCTCTTTTCACTTCTTTATTTTTGTTCACTCTTCTCATTTTTTTTTCTTCTTTTTTTTCAAGATCCCAAGAGTAGGAGATCCCCAGCCACCGCCGGAAGTCTCGTCTGTGTGAGCACTTAAGCTCTCTTGCGTTCTCGCCAAGTACGAAACTCTCTCGCTCTCTTGTTTTATATATGTATATATCTTATACATATACATATACACACATATAGATACGTGTATATGGATATATGTATACACGTATACCTGCCCGATATCAAAGAACGCGAGACTTCTATAGAGCGATGCAGCATACGCGTTACACCGTGCACCAAAAGCCCCGACACGCGCTCCATTCTACGATGTAGAATACATAGTCTCTTGTGTATATATATTCCGCGTTGTATATCCATTCGCGCGAGTCCACACCGTCTGGGATTTTAATGCCTTTTAGTTTCGAGTTTCTCGCTTACATTCTCTCGTCTCGGTAGAAACAAGAACACTGCCTGGGTTCGATAAACCCGCACTCCCAACGTTGAGAAAAATAAAAGAAAATTAAAAACAAAACAGCAAAGGAGAAGACGGGTTGGAAAAAAAGGAAGCTCTCGACACAAAGTTCAGTTCGCACATCCGCGCATCAATCTCGTGCCTCGACTCGTATAATTAGTGTATCCCTGCGCCATGCACACATATATATATATATGCAATATTCTCGGCGGCGTGTAAAGCAAAAAACCGCAGCAGCAGGAGCAGCAGCGGCAGCGACGGTAACGCAGGAGAAAAAAAAAAACGAACGGGAGCATATAGCCGCTGCGACATTAATCCACGAACGCGAGACGAGCCGCGAGGACCGATCCGTCGAAGATAGTGCGCCGCAGCCGGTTCGTACGCGCGAAAATCACCGAACCGAACAGCGACGTTTCTCGTCGCGTTGACTGACTCTCTGGGTGGCGGACGAAAATTTTTCGCGACATCTCCTCTCGCCTCGCGGGCGAAGTCCCAATTCGTTTCGGCCATTAGGCTCGGGTGGTTTCGGTGCAACGGCCAGGGCTCGGGGCGCGTCGCGAATCCCGTCCGCGCAGGGTAGACCGGGGTGAAACGGGCACAAGGGGCTAAATAGGGACGCTGGACACCGCGGACATAGAGAGCGCAACACGAGGTTCGAAAAAAAAAATGTTTCGGCAAAAATGCGTCGAAACACCCGGGACAAAACTGGGGTAAAATGGATACTCTGGACCAGGGCTGGGCGGTACATAAAGTACCGGGCACGTATTTGAAGCGAAGTGCTAAAGTACTTTTTAGTACCTCAAGTACTTTTTTACGATTTGAAATATCAAGTACAAGTACTTTTTGAGTGCACGCTCACATTACCGATACTCGATGAGTAGCATAACAATCTGTTTTTATTAGTACATGAATTATCTACCTAATTTACCTGATTATCTACCTAAACTTTTCGATAAGAATAATTTTAACGAGCATTTTTGTTTATTTCATTAAAAAAACGCGAAAGGAACTTTTTCGTTTCGTGTAACGAAATTACGTATGACATTTTTTAATGGATTTTGTTCTCATCACAGATGGAGGGCACGGTCCCGTTTTACCCCCATTTTCCCTATCTCATTTTGGCCCTAATCGCAGTATTGCTGGGATGCTCGCAACAATTATTACGATTTAAATCTATTCATCAATTAATTTTTTGTCGGTAAGCAGCTCCGGTCTGCTCCGAGCAGGGTTTATTTCTTAGTAATACCATTTTGCCCCGGCCTCCCCGGCATGCATACGCTCCACATTATACGACGAGACACGTTCGATTCAACGAACAAACGAGCGAGCGCCGATCCGCGACCGCCGCGCACAGCGCATCTTAATGAGACCGCCCTGCTGTCATAACGAACCGCGAGCCAATCAATTATGTGCCGAGGCCTCGACATGCACATGCACATGTCGCCGAGGGGGATGGAGGAGGCGACTCTCGGGCGCGCGAACGAAACAAGCTGCGCGAGCCGCCCTCCGAGCAGCAGGCGAGACGAGATCTGCATCGGGAATAACGAACTGTACATCGGCGAGTCGAACGTACTTCGAGAACGGTGCCGATGTGTGCGGAGGACCGATGAAGTTTCACCGTTAAGCACTCCCTTGCCGCATTGGCAGGCAGAGTTGCCAGAGTGCATCCCCTGTCGTCCTCCCTCTCTCTGTCTCGTTGCATTAACCACCCAGGCTGCATTAAAGCAATTATCGCGATCGTGCGAACGAACGGCCGTTTATCGGCTCCGGCCAATTGACGTGTATGCGCGGGGACGATGAAATTCGAGGGTTCTCGCCCCGAGATTCTCGGGCTCGGACCGGCGGTAACGCACGTCCGATAAATCGTTGCGTATTGTCATTCGTTTAGCGAGACGGACGAACATTTCCCCCTCGGTCGGCGGAGCGCTCGGAAGGATGAGGAATAATTTAGCTAATGAGCCGTCTCGCTGGCTCGTACAGGTATATTGCAATTCGCACCCAATTACGCTGAAATCGTATACGGTCGAAATAAAAATGTTTCCACTCCATGCGAATACGATTCGTTCGCGAACAGCTGCAATTATTATCTTTTTTTTTATAAAAATAAAATATCACAAATAAAAATAGAGAAGAACATTGTTGATCGTTAAGACAGACGCATCAGACGACAAACTTGCAGAATGGCATTAATGCCTGGACGATCTGAATAGCGAACTGATCTGGGAAAACTGGCTAGGCCAATCGTCAGCCAGTACTGGCCAGAGGGGAGGCCGGGGCAGAACGGGATTGCTGAGAAACAAACAGGCTTACCTTCTCAGGATAGTGTCTAGCCGTCTAGTCGTCGCGACTGCGGTGCCAGTGTCGGAGAACGAGAGGCTCGGAACAATCGAAAACATCGGGCCGGTTAGCGCTCGAAGCTCGCCGGACCCGCCGCTGGATGCGTCCTCGGATCCTCGATAGATGTCCGGAAAAGGGATATGGAAAAGGAACGAGAGAAACGAGAAACGTTGCTCATGCGAGAGTCGCGAGAGACGAGGAGCATCCATCATCCGGACGCTGTGAGTGTGGAGCAAGCGAAGGAGAAAGCAAGTTAACTCTGCTTCACGTATATATACATAAACACACATGTGTACATATATATATATGCTATACAGCGTTGACCGGGCTTCTGCTTGCTGCTGTGACAACCGACAAGCAGACCCATAAGCGATCTACCGGTCTTCTCTCGACTTTAACTCCGAGACCGCTGCTTCTGCCGGTGTCCCTCGGCCCAACAGAACGAAGAACCAACTGTGCGTTTAACTATACGCCTACCGGTCTCCGCGCTTATACCGATGATTCTCCGGCTCCGGTTAACTGATGCTGCGCGACCGACGACCCGCTTGCTTATATCCTTCGGATACACGTTACACCATTAGGCGAAACTCGCGTTACACCAACCGCACGCAATGTAACAACCATTTATCCCGCGGGCGCGCTCAATCCCCCGAGTGAGATAAAGGAGGAAGGGTCGGAGGGCAAGTATAAAGATTCGCACAACGGCGGTAATAATGTATCGTGTACGTTAAGGAATATACGCTGCCTTAATGGCCCGCGGATACAACAAAATTCTCAATCATCGGACGCGGAATCCTCCGGGGAAACGCGTGTTCCGGGGAGAAAAATAAATGAGGGTACACGGAGATGCCTCGGGTGAGGGGAAGCAGGAATGAATGGAAGGAAAGAAAAATTATACGAGACGCGAGTTACGGACCATGAAAAAGATTTTTTTTTTTCGTTTTCTTTTTCATACGAGAAACGTACAGCTACCGGGCTCCGTATCCGGTACTCCTCATAATACGCGTCCGCGAGCGTTAGCTGCGTGCGCGAGCTGTTTCTCGCTGATGACCTTTGTGCCGCTGTGTAGGGAAGTCTCGTCGTTTAGTAAAACGCACATAATACGGTATGGAAACGCGCCCGCACGCTCGGCCCCGACACCCACGCCTCGGACACCCACAATCCTTTCGATTTAACGACCGATCATATCGATACGCGGCATACTTTATACCGCCGGGGACCTCGCGCACACCGCGATATGTTTACGTCTTTGCAAATGTCCTCTGCCTCTCTTATCTCCGGGCCCTCGGATAGAAACACGGAGTCGGTCGTAGATTTGAGAGAGAAAAATGCATGGATACGTTTACCTTCTTCTTCATTTTGTACCCATATCGCGGAGTCTTCGTCTTTGTCACGCGGCGAGAGCGTATAATGGTGTTCCTGAGAGAGTTTTGAACGTCGGAGAAACGCGGATTCCACCTCTCGGCTTCGCCGTCGCCGATGCTCTTTCATCTTTTTACATCCAACGCGAACCGAGCCCGCCGCGGAGCTTCCACGAGGTAAATATTTGCAGTCGGGAATAACGGTTGCGTCGAGCTTTCGGTCATTATTGGGACGTTTATTGGTCCCCGTCGACGTCAACGGGAACACGTGAACCGGGCGGCGTATACGCGTTAAACGAGACGTCTCTCGGCGCCGCGCAATGCGCTGAATTTTCCGCGGATGCTGGGACAGTTAGGGCCGGAACATGGACCGCTTGGCTTCGCGCGATGGTACACTCGAAGGAGGATCTCGGAAAAACCACCAAGTCATATGATTCGTTTCGACCAGGCAACATGGCACATTGGCGTTACCACTAGCGATATATGAAATTTTTCTCAAGGGTCATAGTAATTTTCACCGAACTCTAGTTTATTTATTTATTTATTGTAAGAGTATATGGAACCTATATATAACCTTTGTCACATGGTAATTACAATATGGTAATTTTTTCGAAAGGCGGGCAGAAAAAATTTTGCGCGTCGGGCAAAAAATGTCATGAATAAAACAAAAAATTTTGTGGATCTCGTGATTTTTTTTTTATGTATGTGTAGAATAAAAAAATTTGTCGACATAATATCCCGGTATAAGCCACAAACATGAAACAAACGGTTCGCGATCGCGACGCCACCGATTACTATATTTTCTAGTAAGAAGAATGTATATTCTAGAAAAAGTTACGGGATATTCGGGTGATATCGGCGACAGCGAAAATTAATGAATAGCGATCACATAAATATTCGAGATTGAAATTTGTCGATCGCTTTGCATGCCTCGAATGAATATAATTTTTTTACTATTTTTTTTTTTTATGAACTGTGCTAAATCAAATGAACCGTCAGGATTTAAACCTTATCCGTCATCCTCCCTGTTTTCTCTCGCGTCGGCCTCGGTCTTGTCCCACCCTTTAATTGTCGTGCGAACTCGAACGCTCTCTCGGAATAGCGTTGACGCCGAGATCGCGCCCGCGGGTGACGAGGTCTGGGGTATGCGAGTCCCGCGGATGCTCTCTCCGGCGCGATGCACTCGGGTGTGCGATGCACCACGGCGCCCGCGGGATTTAACTCTCGAAATAGACGAGGCATTGTCGCTGGATGACCGCGTCGAGTGTAAACCCAAACTTCGAACGTGTTCGAATTTCGCCCAACGTTTGTTCGGAAAATAATTACATTACACAGATATACAAAACGAAAATATGCATGTGAAAGTAAAAGAAAAAGAAGCGTTGAAAGCCGACAGCGTTTCGCGAATAGGTAGCGAGTGCACAAAACACGAAAAATAAGCGAAACACCGGACACGTTCGGATTTCAATATTTTCGCTGGATGACTGCAAACCCAAGCTTCGATCGTGTCTTGACCAAACGTTTGTTTGGAAAATTAGCAAATTACACAGATATGCGAGGCGATAATTTTCTAATTAAAAAAAAAAAAAGGAAGCGTCGAAAGCCGACAGCGTTTCGCGAACAGGCGGAGAGTGGGTGAAACACGAAAAATAAGCGAAAGAGCTGGCACGTTCGGGTTTCATAATTTTCGCGGGAGTATCCTCGAGGCGACGATAACAGGAGGCCGCAACACGTTGCTGGCCATCGCGGGTGCAAAAGAGAACACGAAGTGCACGCGCGAAATGAGCATTCGCGCGAACCGAAAAGAAAGTCGCGCGCGGCAGAGCACATCTAGCAGCGTGGCCCCCGCGGCTCTCGAGGGCTTCCGCGCTCGAGATCCGCACAGTGAGAATTATTATCGTTGTTCTAATTATAATGGCTCGGCCCGCGGCCGCGCTCTCGTCCTAGCAAAAAAAAAAAAAAAAAAAAAAAAAAGAGAACAAAAAATATATATAAATGTATATGCCCGAACGCCGTGAAGAGAATTCTCTATTCTCTTTACTCTTCTTCCTGCGCGCGGGCTACCTCGTTCCTTCCTCCTCGCGCTCTTCCCCGTCTTCTTCTTGTTTTCCCCGAGCAACTACTATTCTCTCGCAAGTATAATTCTCTTTGCACTTGGGGGCGCGGTGCCGGTCTTTCTTTCTTCTTCCGTAATCTTTTATTTTCCATCTTTCTCAGTTTTGTTCTTTCTCTCTCTCTCGTATATTATCTCCCGCGTATGGGCACTCTGCTCCGTTGTTGCCCGTCGGGCACGCGTCATTATCTGGAGCGGTTCGCGCGATGTACAACCGTCTTTTCCTCTCCTTATCCTCGCCCCGCGCGTACACACGGTACAATAATGATATGCGGTCTCAGGAGCTCACGGCGCTTGCACGCATGCCGTGCACGACCGTGCCGCTTCGGTTACGGAGCCACGACGAAAAAATTGCAAGTAAGTAAAAGCGAACTTGCAGCAGGGGAGAGGGCGCCTGTGCAGAGCGAGATCGGGAGACGTCGCGCTCCGAAGGTAAAAGCCGGCGAGAGAGCGAAGAGGATGTTGCTGAATAATCGATTGCTTCGGGCGCGCATGCAATCGAGGGGTCCGAGACCGACGCGCCGCGCACGGCAACTCGGTGCATTAAGCGCGTGGAAATCGACGGGGACACGCGTCTCACCTTCGAGACCCGACGTCGAAGCGGAGAGGATACAATGCTCTTTTCAATTATTTTCTCCGCTGACAAAACAATGTATACTGAGATTTTAACTGTGCGTGTACAGTGAATAATCAGTTCCGTTCATGTACGAAATATCCAGGCGCTGTTCCTTCAGTAATATCCATTTATTTCCGGTGTTCGTTCTCTGCCGATTGCTTCGGGCGCGCATGCAATCGAGCAGTCCGAGACCGAAGCGCCGCGCACGGCAACTTACTGCATTAAGCGAGTGGAAATCGTCGGCGAGACGCGTCTCGTACTCGAGGCCCGACGTCGGAGCGGAGAGGTTACAGTGCTCTTGACAATTATTTTCTTAGCTGACAGAAAAATTGATACTGAGATTTTAACTATCCGAATGTAGTGAACAATCAGTCGCGTCCCTGTATGAAAAATCTCGGTCGCTGTCTATTCGGTGATACCCAATTCTTCCTGGTGGTCGCCCTCTGTCCCGAACCTCTTTCGCTCACCACGACAGGTCAGACTTTTTTGCAAGGCAGAGAGTATCGTTCTCTTATAAATGTCCCGACGTTGTAGAACGCCGGATATCAACATCGATTCTCCGGCGAAAAGCTCGTCGTCTGGAAAACTTGGGCTTTGTCCCTCTTCTTCCTTCCTGTCTCTCATTTCCCTTTATTTTTATCCGAGATAGAGCCAGCGAGGAAGGAACTTACACCGGTGCTAGTCGTCTCGACTGGAAAGTTTCTCAGCGACGGCTCCAGCAGCTCCATGTGCGACACACGGGTATTGTACGTTAGTGTCACACATACGCATGCACATATATATATATATAAATATATACTCCGGGTTATCGTTGTATCTATGTGAACTGTGGGTTCCACCTCGTCAACTTACGAATCGCAAGTGTACTCGCCCACCAACTTTCCCCGAGGACGATACGTCAAGTCGACTGACAAATATTCACGAAAAGCGATGAGCCGCCGGCTGGCTCTTCGCTCCACACTTCTTCGCTACTTCGCCGGCTGATGTATCGCACACTCCCACAAAACTCAAGCGATCCATTTGGCTGGAACGTCACACATCCGACGCGGAATCTCCAGACCCGAGACTTTCCGCGGGCCGCGGAGACGACTGTGCGTGTTCTATCACCGACACAAAGCGCGTTACAGGAGCAGGGTGTAGACCGGATCGATTCGAATCTCCGGAACGTATAGTTTACTGATGAAATTGATGGATGCCGACGCTACGGATACGACGGATATACGCTTCCATCAATAATGCATTAAACTCTTGCGATACGTTGGAATCTTTCGTATCTCGATCCCTCACGCATCGCGGCAGCGGCACGGTACAGGAGTACGTGCATCGTTATTCGTCATCCTGAAAAAATGTCAAAAACATTAATCCGTCAAGCTTCGAGTCGGTATGAGCTCATCGTGTCGTTGGTACACTGAGAGAAGACTACGAACAACTATCGAGTCATATGGTAAATTTCGACCAGGCAAGATCCCGGGTAGAAATTTTCGATCGTCACATTGAGTCCCAAAAAGGTCCTGAAAAAGCTTTATGAAGCCTCCTCCGAATCGACGTAACGCTCGACAATTTCAGATCAAATCCGATTCAAATCAGATCCTTCTCTGAGCATACCTTTACGACGCCCTATCTCACCAGAAAGTTTTTTTGTTTTAAACGATATCGTGTCACGATATACGTAGTTTTCTGTTTTATTGTTCTTCCACAATTAAATTTTTTCCGTTTCCACTATCGAGACATCGAGCCCAGACAGGCAGAGAAGAATGCCACGGCGTGTATTGGGAAACTCTCGGGGACAAATCATGTTTGCAACGTTACACGCGCGGTTGTTAGCGGGTTTATATTGTGCAGCATAGGATGTTGACGGAGGGTCCTTCTATCGGTCGCATCTACCCTCGTTGAGTCACACCAGTCGCACCAGGCTTCGTGTATCGTACAGCAGTGGTGTGTGCCCGGTAATAGGGAGGAGGATGGTTCGTGTCGCGGAAAGGCGTGGAACCAATAGCTGGCTTTTTCCACAAACAACGAGTTCGACTTATCGACGAGTGGCACGCGTTGCTGCAAGCCCGATATGCTCATCCCCCTTTCCACCAGCCCCGCCTCCCCCTTTCTTTTTCAATGCACTCGGCAAAAATCTGGCTGTTTCCATAGCTTAAAAAGCGCGCATCCTCGCCCCGTCGCGTTTACTCCGAATATTCCACAGCGGCTCGAAATAGATCGCGAATACCCATTCTTCGCGACGTTAACACCCGCTTCGATAAACCGATATTCACATGGCGTGCACGCTTTTTGAGTCAATTATCACCGCTTCCTTGTTTTTGCCAAACATCCACGCAGGCGCACAACCGTTAGAGCGCGTCGGAGCTTACGCGACGACGACGAAGGGGTTGTTCGCGAGAGGAAAATCCGCTGTGATGCAACCGAAGAGCGAAGCGTTGGAGGGTCGACCATCGATTTTGCAGGAAATATTCCGCCATGGGAAACCGTACACATTCTTTTTTATTTTTTTTTCAATTACGAAACGTGCAGTCTTTTTCCAATAAGCTTTGAGCTCTATCACTTTACCGTAATTCCCGGAATGACGACGGCACGGAGTGCGGAAAACGCAGAGGAAAACATGGACCAGTGACGCGATGCGTCACCGGTCAAGGACTGAAAGGAACCTTCGCGAAGAAAAGGGAGACGTTGAATTCCTCGAAGGAAAGATTTAAAAAAAAAAGTAAAAAAAATAAGGTAGGAAAAAAAGAGCTTGTTAGGAGATAAAAACTGTCGGGTATGCGGAAGGTTCGAAGGGGAGGTAAACTCGTTAACGACACGAGGATCGTTAAGAAATCAAGGAATTAGAGCTTGGCAGGTAGAGAGCGAGAAATTGTAGGAAAAACGGGCTGGAAGCGAGGTGAAAAATGAAGAGGAAAAGCTCGGAGTACATCTGTCGACGCTCGTTTGTCTCTCCGTCGAGGCGATTCGCTGCAATTTTTCACGCAATCTTCGAGTCGACCGAGTGTGTAAATAACATGGTCGGCAGGAGATTCTTTCCGCGCATGCGCGCCGCGAGCCTCGAAGTTCCAGCGGTCCGTGCTGCGCAGCCTCCCTCGCCACGATCTAATTAGTCCCAGCGGCAGATTGAGCGGCTCGCCGTACATCACAACACGCCGAATAAATTAAATGACAAAAGGAATAAAACAAACATACGAGCTCGATCGTCTACGCAAAGATCGCTCAATCATTTTCGCACCCTCGTCACGACAATTTTTTCGTCCCAAAAAATTCGTCACACGAACCTATTTAATTTTATTACAGTTTCTTTTTTATGTTCGCACCCGCCTCGCGATCCCGCGCATGGTTGGCGATGCGGTCGCGTGTCCACGTGTCGCCGGAGTCGCGCCGTTGCACAGGGCAATTAAGAATCCTGCGGAACGAGGCGCTGTGCCAATTAGGCACCAAGGAATATAACGATCCGAGCGAGCTGGGGAGCAATCGTGCGCGCATAAATCTGTAGTATCGAGAGGCCGTTCTCGCAAAGAGTCGAACAGGGGGCACGGTTGTTGGCCGCGGATTCGACAGCGAGGAGAGGAACGATGCCGATGGGCGGCAACGCGTCGTCCGGTAAACGGCCAATCATTGTGGCATTTATTATCGGGCGGTGGACGGTACATTGGGACCGCACACTGCCTCGTAAAAAAATAAACTTTGCGCGCGTATGCACGCGAGGAGTGAGGGAAAAAAAGGGGGGGGGGGGCAAGCGCGCCCCGCAAACGCCCGGGAAACATCGGCGCCGGAGAGAGGAGCGTTTGTCCGTGTCACTTGGACGTCCTCGTCGATAACGGCGGGTGGCCATTAGCAGGGTCGGGGGGCGGGGGGGAAAGCCATTTTGTAAAAATTACCGGAGCAAGACGCGCCGCAGGCAGGGTGAAAGGGCCTTCGACCCCTCTTGCTCCGCGTAATGCCCCGGCTGTATCTACTGGCTTTATCTGTGCAAACGGGCGGCGCAGGCGAGAGATAGAGCGACGCGCGAGAGCTAGCCCCTTGGCGTGGCGTACGCCAGTCCCTCGGGAATGCAGAAATGCACTACTAATGGCCGAACCGTGTTGCATTAGAGGATTAATGCAGTCTGCCCACGAGGCGCCGGTCCGGGTACGAAGCTTCGAACCCTCCGGTGTTCGGCTGGTTATCGAAAAATCCGGGCATCCGCAGCCGCGAATCTCGCCCATCGACGCCTGGGCTTTTTTTATTCTTGATTGCCCCGAACCACAGAGTGTGACACTTAAAAAGATAAAAATAAATCCGGGAAAATCGTAAATGTCTTCACTTAGAGATTCGCCGTGACGGTCTTTTTTGGCAGCGTTAATTGACGACAAAATGCCCATCAATTAACCGTCTCTTTTATTTCAGTCTTCTGAAATGTTTGTTGCGCCACGACGGGCATTTTTGTTCGAAGTCCCAGATGTGATCGGAACAGCGAGAAATAGTTATTTAGTTGACCGGAATTTTACTGTAATTTTTTTGGCCAAAAAATGTAGTCAACTTTTTAGCAGTCTAGGTTGTCTTCAATCGAAGTTTTCTCATTCATCACTGAAACAATGTTATAAAATGAATACAAGATGATTTTTTTTTCTGATTAACGAGATTGGTACGTATTTTGTTCATATTAGAATCGGGGGATCGTGTGAAGGCTTTCAGAGTTAATGTCATTGTCACAGTGCGGTCATTTCTGAACGGGTCAGTTGACAGTCACGTGATGGTCAATTGAAAAAAAAAGGCTGGTGACAAAGTCGGTGCCTATCTCTATCCTCATTGGCTCCCCGACCAGAAAGAAAAAAAAAACACTTGCAAATGGCGAAGGGACGATTAAGAGTCGAGCAGCTCCGGGGTATAAACAATAATTATCATTTCTATCATTGCCAGTATTATTGCACGCACGGGTCATTGCGAAACTGGAACCGGGGCTTGTGCACGGACGCGCCGGGTTTCGAGAGATTTACGGCCCTGTAAAATCAACGGGAAGTTTATTGGGTCGTATCGCGGAGTAACGATCGACTCTCGTTGTCGTCGGCCGTGACATCGTCGCACCACGGCTCGCCACTCCGCGATAGCCGCGAGAGCTACGACGACGAGTCTCGTAAAAGCTCGAAGCTCCGTTTGCCGGACGGCAGGTATTACCGGAGATTTTCGAGAGCCAGACTTGGAATCTCGTTTCCTCACTTTTCCTCTCGTCAACGGCACGTTAAATTGACCGTGTTGCCTGAAGCGTCGTCGACGGGGACGACATCTTGCGAAAACCCGTTCGAGAAGTTCCTTCGAGATTTACGGCCCGTTTTCATCTGTTCGAGCCTTGTATTTTTCGTCGAGTTTGTACAAGACCTCGATTCCCGAACCTAAAATTTTGCCGGACGGAAACACCGGGCCATGCCGAATCCATTATTTTTTTTCCCCCGATTCGGAAGAAAAACTGGCTGACGGGGTGCGAGCCTGTGTGCTGCGAACGACACACAGTGCGTTAATTAAGACGGCTGTATTAGCGATAAAGGGGCGAGATCGACCCCTGCTCTCGGGATGGACCGTGCGGGCCCCCACGAAGCTTTTGTTCGTACTTTCGGGCTGCTCGCCAAGAGGGGAATCGCCCAAATTGTTCGTACCCGGTGTGTGTTTATTTTGTGATTTATGCGACTGATCAACTGTAGCGCACCAAAGCCCCGCGCGTGCACACATGCACGACGATCGAAACATTTTATTCGTGCTCTCCTCCCCGTAATAATACCGGAGGAAATAGGTTTGATAACGAGGGAAGAGTTCGGTCTAGATCGAGCATAAAACCAAAGTCGGGTATACTTCGGGTACCTCGAATCGGATAATAACGGTATCAGGGCGAAGGCACGAAGGGGGTACTCGTTTGTAGATCGATGCGATAGTCCGACCGGAAGTTGTCAGGCCATTCGAGTCTGACCGCGGCTTTGCAGTCGATCGATCCCTCGCTATTGCCGGGCGGCGCCGGGGCGTTCGTTTATCGGCACGAAAGAAAGTGGGCCGAGCTTGTTAAGCCTCTCGCGATTAAGCAATAAATTAGGATTGGCCGAGTCCGGTGTAATTCCTCGGTTATATATAAATTTCGTACGAGCCCGCGATAACAGAGAATTCCGATCGATTAACTAATTATTATATTCGCGGTTATCGAGCGGGACTTATCAGTGGGGATTTCTCTGCGCGGCGCCCGACCAGACGTCGTTGGGGGACCTTCCGGCGATCGTTAGCTCCTATCGCGGAAAGCTCGATCGCTTACCGAGATAAAACTAAGGACGTCTGGAAGTCATGGCTTACTCGGAATCGATAATACCCCAGATAAGATCCTAAACCGGCAGTGCGAAGTGGGCGAAAATCTTTGCCGAGTGTCACACACGTCGTCTGTGTGTAGATCACTCGTTCTACCTAGTTATCCAATCGCCTGTGCAACATTCCTTGCCGCTTTAACATACACGTCGTTAAACCTTTTAACCCGCGGCCTCTTTCCCGCTGAAGGATAATCATTCTTTTCGCTTGACAACTTTCTGTATCAATATTTTTTTAAAATACTTATGATTCTCGAAAATATTACTTCTTCCATTCTTTTTGGAATAAAATGTCTGAAAATGATACGGTTACAATAAAAAATTATAGCTGTTATTAATGAGAGCGTGCACCGATAAAAAAATACGGTTGAATCAACTAAGATTCCGGCAGGGACGTTCAACTGAACATTTTGCTGGTACGGCTAAAAAATTGTTTAGTTCAACAATTTGGTGGGTGATTTCACCAAAATATTTTTGAGTCATTAAGATATTTTGTTCAACCAATAAAATATTTATTTGAACGTCCCTGCCCGAATCTTAGTCGATTCAACTGTACTTTTTTATCAGTGTGCTATACTGAAGCGCGTATAAGGCGGAAACCACTCGGCAAATCGGATAATGGAAGGCATCGGCAGTTGTATCGCGATATCGAATCGATCGTTGAATTATATCGCGGCTACGCGAAGGTGGACGAACCGGGCGGATGTAGGAAGACAGATAGAAAGGGTCGAAGGAAAAGGGATTCGCGCGGAGGGTGGTGGGGGGCGTCGAGGAGCCGGGGGCTGTTGTACCGTGCAACCCTCGGGCTCTCTGACCGTTCGCGTGTCTCGACCACATCAGCGGCGTGCAATCGATGCGACTGATGGACGCGGTTCCTGGGGGGCTCTCGGGTGTGTTGCCGCTGGTGGGCGAGAGCAAGAGGCAACAGGCACAGAACGAGTATATCGGAGGAAGAGAACCGGGGAAACTGACTGGAATGGCGTTCCAGGATAGGAGTGGCGCCCCGAACCAGCCGCCTGAATTTCTATTATATTTCCGGCGCGGAGGTACATCGCGTGATCAGGGAATTGGCCTCAACGATCTCGGAACGAGTGAGCAAGCGAGCTTGCGAGCTCGCTTTCGCTCGAGCCTCGCCGCGAGCGAACCAACCTATCAACCCCCACCCAACCCCCTCATTCGGAGACCGACACAGCCATGCGAACTTTTTCCTTTCTTCCCCGGAGTTTATCATTATTTTCACACGAATCTTACATCGGCCCGGCGAAAAGTCAGCTCCCGTACGATGCAAGAAATATTACCACTGTTGTCTGTCGTGCGAAGCGGACAACTGTGTTTTTTTTTTTTTTATATATAATGGAAATCTGCCGAGAGTTATGATTGATTGGGAGGAATTTACAATCCTCTCCGAGTTTATCATTGTTTTTCGCGCATCACATATTGACTCGACGAAAAGTCGAGTGCGGTCCGATGCGCAAAATATTTCAATTATTATCTGTCATACGAAATAGGTATTTTTTTTTATTTAGCGAAAATCGCTGGAGGGTGAGAATCGAGTGGGAGGAATTTACAATCACATTTGTCTCTGCGTATACCGATCTATCAGATTCCCCTCGGGTTGCACGCGCTCACTTGCGCTCTCTTTTCCCCTCGTTCTCCGACGTACCTACATACATTCATACATATATATGTATATATAACCAAACATATTTTACAAAACGACTAACAGCGAATTTTCCGCTCGCGTGAGCGCGCTCCGCACTTCGGAGTCCTGGACCGCGGGCCGACAGCGGAGTCAGCAGGCTGCGGGTACGCCGGACGGAAATGATTGCGCTCACGAGAATTTCGCTCCGGCTCAATCGGGATGCGAGCGTTTACGCGCGCGCGTTCCAGCCGTGCAGTGAACAACACAACGCGCGGGGACTCTCTCGCATGTGCGTATCCCGATAGATGGGCGAAGCGGATGTATCGAGGAAGCGGAGGCCTTTGATGTATCAATTACCGAATAGCCCGCTCGAAGTAGACTCTGAGCAAAATTGGTTTATATTGTACGTTGCTCGCTGAGGCGATGCCTCGACACGACGCGGGAGGGGCTCGCGATTTCGCTGCCCGATGTCCTTGCGGGAAGTCGCGTCGGGTGGAAAAATTAATTCGACACGGGACAACGCGCTTCTGTGGAACCGCGCTTGACGTACGAACCACCGAGCCGCGGTAAAATAGTTGTTCGCCGGCCGTCTCGTCGGATAAAAAAAAAGTCATTCGCCATTGTCCACGCGGTAAAACAGGTTTGTTCATTTAACGAATGTTTATCGTCCACAAAGGTCCGCAATTTCTTCTAGTCAATTTACATTTTTGTTTTTCTTTGTGAAAGAAACTTTATGTTAACTAAAATAACTGAAAATTAAAGACACAAAAATATTGTAAAATGAATAGGAAAAAAAACAAAAATGTATGTTAAGTGCACGAAGTGCCTGACTGGAGTTTCAGAGTTCTTGAACAGGCGGTAAAACTGGTTTGTGCATTTAAAGAACATTTACGCTTTTTTTCTCAAAGAACTTTTGCATCGGACGTAAATGGGCGACTAAAAAGTATCTAATGTTTTGTAACTAGAAAGAACTGTAAAATCAATGAGATAAAAATGTTGTAGAAATAGCACGAAAAACCCAGAAATGTCTGGTAAATGCAAAAAGTGCCTGACTGGCGTTTCGATATCTTATCAGTGCCTCTGAGCAAGTCTCTAAAGTCGGGAAGATCGGAAAACATTTGATACTTCTTAGTCGCCCATTTTCGTACGAGAGCGCACTGGTCCACATCTTGGTTGTCTGGGCCATATCCACCGCCCAGTCCCACGAATCGCCGGATGGTACGAGAATGGTATAAATATAGGGATTATTCGAAGTAGAAGCCAACCGACTCGCTGGCTCGGGTCGGTCGGATCGAAGTATCGATTCACGGATCGGCGGTTAGATTACCAGGATCCCCGAGTGGGGAAAAACGTTAGTCGGTGATATCCGGGCGGTGCATTAAGACGTGACGGAAGAGAGTCCGAGATAATCGTCGAAGAATCCCCCACCCACCCAGCATAAGTCCGAAGTGGGGTGGGCGAGGAGCGGACGGGGTGGGTTATCTCGATATTTTAGTATTCCTATCGGGGAATTAGCTTCGTCGTGTCGTACTCTATTTCTCGTTTGCCTCTCCGTTTATCCTATAACCGGGCGCGGGTACACCGGGGTACTGGAACAAATTTCCAATATCCAGTACGGTTACGCCCGACCGGATACGAGACACTTACCTATCGTAATTACCCTCGGCTCCCTCCATCTCTCCGCGCCGTCCTTATCGCCTCGTTCGGTGACGCGCGACGTTCCTCCTCGCTCACTCTCTCCCCGGTCCCGGAGAGTTCCGACTCGGGAAAACTCTTCCCCTTCCTCCGGCCATTCCCGCCTCTCCACACACACTTCGCCGTATCCCAAGCAGCCAGTAACTCCGGATTGCTCCTCGCTCCTGCCAATTTACTCGGAGCCAATTTGCCGATCCTCTCCTTTCGTAAAATCTATTCGGGCAGATAGGTCTCCCGTAATATGAAAATCAAGAGTGCGCCACCTACACCGCCCGACGGTGCTTTACATACCATGAAGCTTCGGGCGGAATTCGCAGTACTCTCGCAAAAGTTCCGACGTTCATCTCTCGCGCATTCTGAGACGATAACAATAACGGCGACAGGGCTTCGCCTCCGCGAACCGGGAAAGAAGCGATAGCTCGCATCGAACCGACTTCTTTCGTCGGCCGACGGAGTGCGAGAGACGGGGATGACGGAGCCGCTCGGAAAACGGCAAAGGAACAAACGTCCGAAAGAAACCGAGCGACGAACGGTACAGGAACCTTTGTCTATGCTTTACAATTTCTTGCCCGGAGTAAAAGATGACAGACGGAGTCGGTGATAGTCGATCGTTTAATCTCCGTGCGGGAGTGAGCGAGACCCGGGGACCGAGAGGATGTACAGAAAGTCGCCGGGAACGGAGTCTTCCGAGAGTCTCCCATTGTGTTGCGCCAGGCGGCGTGGAAGAGGAGCGAGAGACGAAGAAGAAGAGGTAGACGGAGGGTCGGAGGAGGAGGAGGAGGACAACGAAGGTGGAGGGGGAGTATCTTCTTTGGACCTCGAGAGCTCGGCGTGGAGTACGCGAAATATGTAAATGGACAGGGCGAGCGAGCGCGCAAAGACTCGACCACCGGGGCGAAATCTCGAGACGGTAAATGTGGCGCGGCGGCGCCGGTATTCGCTAAGACTCGGAGGGGGAGGGGGGATAAAAGGGGAAAGAGAAGCGAAGTGAACGAAATAAGGATAGTGAGTAAAGGCGGTACCGAGCGGGTGATACTGGTGGGAGAAGGGGGGGGGGGGGGGGGGAGGGGGAGGGTGAATTAGCATATTTTAGAATTGCATTAATTACCGCGACAGCCCGCGAGGCCGATACCCAACGAACGGCGAAGAGGAGGAGGATGAGGAGGCGACGGCGATAGAATGAGAGTCTGGCGGAGGGGCGAGACCGAGGAAAGCGAGCGAGGGCAGCGCGGCGAGAGACTCCGGCAACAGTGACGGAGTTTCTGGTTATATGTACGTGGGAGGCTTCCTCTTTGGATGGAGACGACAGACCGCAACGACGACAGTGACGACGACGACGAGGCGAAGAAACGAAACGGGAAGCGCGTCGTTTATTGTACTCTCGTCGGCTCAAAGGCCGTCCGAGTCGGTCCCACCGAGAAACGGGATGACGAACGCACAACGGCTCTCTCGTCCAACCGGGCACAAAAGGACATTAGTCATTAGAGACTTTTTATTTCCACGAAACTAAAATAAATTATGAGGATTCGGGAGCTGTCTTTCGATTGCCAGAAAGTGAGACATCATGCAAGAAGTGCCGATCGGGCGTCGGGGGTGACGAATCGTTGTTGGGCCGCAAGTTGACGATGGTCCGAGCGGAGTTTCACGGGTCAAGGTGGCAGGGAAGGAACGAAGTCTCGATTATTTCGTTCCGCGAACGCGTCGGATACTGGAGAGTTATCTCGGAGGGTTCCGGGCAAGACAAAGGAGTTTCCCGGCGATGGAGTTGGGGGTGAAGCGGATTGCGGAGGTCTCCGAGCGAGAAGGCCTCACGCGTGCGGGGTTCCCAATGTGATAATCGACGAGAGTCGACTCGGAAGGAGATTCATGGTGCGACTCTGGACGGCTGTCGGTGATTCAGAACCCGGGTCGCCACACGAAACTGCTCGATGCGTTGCTCCGCTGACTCGGCCAGGGTGCAGAGGGCTCTTCGTTCAGGCTCGGGTAACGACGTACCTTGGCCGTGTAGGCACACGCACGTGAGAAACGTTGTTGGAGAACCGCACCCAACCAACGGCACGAACTAATTGAGTGATCGAGTAGCCTTGCAGCTTTGGCACCTTCCGATAAACCGAGCGAGGATGACCGTGGATATGCGATGGTTCCTCCTGGTCATCCCGCCGGAAAGAACTGCTCGCAGGACGTCGGAATCTGCGGTCCAGTGGCAAACGTGCCAAACTGCGCGATATCCTATTCCTATAATAACGATTTTACAGCGAATCACTTTTACCCTTGCAATCAATTAAAATCCATGTGTTTCTCTTTTTGTTGCAGGTATGAGTCTTAATTTTACATCACATCTTCCCAATTCGCGGCTGATAAGGTCGGTATGGTTTACACACGAATCGTCGGACAACCTTTTTGGCAGAATGTACACGGCAAAAAAGGTTTGCACGCGTAACCAACAGTTCTCATCTATGAATATCCACCATAAAAAAAAAAAAAATTTATTCAATTTGCTTTGGTTTTAGTAAAAATAATTACCTTTTTCCCTGTTCGAAAAATCCGTGGCCAAAACAACTCACATTTTCGATATGTGTTGTTGTCGCTTAAGAAATTTTCCCTGATTGTCGTTTAACGACGAATTCCAATCGAAGAAACCAGACCATGTGTTGGGCAGTTGTTGCGGTTAAGGTTTTTGTGTTGATACTGCATCGGCTATCAATATCCACAGGTATATCATTTTTCTTAGAAAATAACATCTAATATATAAAAGTAAAAAAAAAAAAATTACCGAAAGTTAGGGATCCGCTCGCAAACGCCGTTAGTTTAGTTAAAAATATCCTTAAAAATCATAAGACAAAAATTGTGGACCTTTCGTGGACATTTTTTTGTTCATTGTATCAAACCTTTTTCCAACTGTGTGTTTTTTTTCTAATATCTGTCCGCTATCGCGGATACATGAGATATTTTGTGAATTTGAGAGTTGAAGATAAACGGGACGCAACTTCTCGCTGTCTGCGCTACGGGAACGTAACGTGATGACGCGCAGGAACAGGACTGCCATCGGAGGCCAGGCAAGTCAAGGCAATCTTGGGGTGTACATTATATTACGCGCGGGCGCACGCGGGACATTGCCAGCTTTATGAGCTCGTACGTTATCGCTGCCGGCGTCGCTGCGTATATACGTCGTTTCGAGTGTACATTATACCGTGCACGCATGTACCGTGGACGCGCACATACGTGCACTCCGTATAATGTAAACGATGCATACATCGTATGGGAGGCGCGGGCCGCACGCCCCGGCGTTCCCGGGGCCCGTGAGAGCGTAGGTGACAGCTATGTCATATTACGAGCGAAATCGCGAATTTATTCCGTCAAGGCCCGTGAAGAATATCGCGGGCGACGCTCCGCGAGAGCACCGGGTTGCGCCTCTCTCGCCCAACCCTTTCTTTTCTCATCCCGCCTCCCACCCCCTTTCCCGCATAGCTGCGACGTCGGTGAGTTTACGATACGCGACGAGGCCGTTCCACTATCAACATAGTCGGACGTCACACGAGTTTGTGAAGTTGTAAAAAAAAAAAGTGTCTTCCGAGCTTCCCGCTCCCCGTACCCGAGAATGCCCGAGCCGGAGAGATTAATCGCGTACGGGAAACTCCTAGCCCTCGTGACACGCTATGTTGGTATCGCGACGGGAATGGGCACACATGGACTTATGCATCGCGCCGACGCTCGCGGCGAAATCCTCGGCATAGCTCACGAACCCCTAAACTATTACCCGCGGTGGACTTCTGTATGCAGTGTCCGGTCCACTCAGTCCAGCCGACGTACGGAGAGTTAGGTGGTTCGGTAACCGTCCGGTTCAACGTCGAACCTGTCAGAGAAACGGGAATCGATATGCAAATAAATGGAGTTAAGGCTGATATATCCTTCGCGCAACGGCTGATCCGTTCGACTTTATTGGACGCTTGGACGGATGGTCCGCGGCCGGACTTGGGTCTGCCAGAAGGGAAAGAGCTTCCACTTCGATCAGCCTCGGCGGAAGTTCGGTTTATCGGTCTCGGGTGCAGGAATGGAAATCAATATTAATGCGAAGTGGAAGCGCAGCGATTCAGGGTGATGTGGTCAATCGTTGCGGCTTCCTATAAGACTGGCTAATTGCGAAGCCGTTTCCAGGGATTCTGATTTATGAACCCTCAATTGGATTCCCACCGGATTCGCGTGGTTTCCATAATTTCAATACCGAGCAACGTCTGGTCGAGAAATTTTACCGTATACCGATGCTCGAGAAATGTTTGGTTGAATGTAGTTTTCTTTACCGTGTAAAGTCGAAACCTCTCGATAGTTCGAGGCACCAACGCGCCCTTTGCTGGTCCAATTTTCAAAGTCTACGCGACGATGAAGAAGGGGCTATTGCGAAGTAAACCATCGAGAGGTTTCACTATACTGTTACATGAATCGTCGGCAATGAGAGAAATTACATCGTTGGTCATCAAATGTTCGTTAACTGTAATTTCCTTTACCGTGTACAGTGGAAACCTCTCAACAGTTCGAGGTACCAAGCGCACCCTTTGGTGGTCCGATTTTTACGGTCCGTGTGACGATGGAGAAGGGACTATTGCGAAGCAAACTATCGAGAGGTTTCACTGTACTTTTACATGAATCGTCGTCAGTGACAGACTTCACATCGAGTAGAAAAAGGAACCAGATAGCGATGGAAAAAAAAAAGGAAAAGATGTGTATTATGTATGAATGAATGACAAATCCGGACGTGGATGGTAATAACGAGAAGAGAGAGTGGGAAAGGAAGAGCTCGTTAAAGATTGCACGAGGGAGAGATCTCGAGAGGAAGGTTCTCCTGCGGGCATCACCGGAGCGAGATCGATCCGATCGACGAGAGCGAAACGATCGAGCGGATTGAGTGCCTTCGATCTCCTCGGCCCTCGGGAGCGTGACGATGCACCGAGTCGCGTAATCGAGCTAGGCACACGGCAGGGCACAAAAAAAACAATAATAAAAGTAAGAAGAATAAGAGAGTAGCGAAGGGGGAGAGCGAGTCGGCCGAGGATACTTCGAGATATCCCCCGTACGGATGCAATTTATTCGATAAAAAAATCCGTCTCGTACACAGCTCCGATGGCTCGCCAAGTTGTCTAGATACTGTACGACGTATCGAGAGATCGAGAAAGAGAGAATGCACTCGCACGTTCGATAATTCACGTCGGAATTCTTCGAGCCCCTCGCCTCGTTCTCCGACCGATCGACGGAACCAATCGAATCGTAACAATCGTCGTTACGTCCGATATTATATCATACCATCCATCTCCCAACCGACATATACGTGCTTCGTCCTGGATTTTTTATCTATTTTTTTTATTATTATTATTATGATTTTTTTTGGTATTAACAAGTCCGAATAGAGTTTCATATATCTCTCGTTATATTGATTTGCGGTGATGCTCCACGGCCAAAGCTCCCGGGAATAATTCCAGGCAGGGAAACCTTTTTCCTCCACCTCTGTCCCATCCCCCTGTCCACCCCCCTCCCTTCCCGCCGCTGTGTGTTATAGTACACGATACTATGGTATACCAGTTGAACTGCGGAATGCGTTCTCGTTTAGGCTGGCTCTGTAACGGCGCGACCGGATCGCTGGAAGAGCACCGGGAACGGTCGGAGGGTTCCCGGAGCCCCGGTTAGTTATATCATTCATCCGGTTGCGGAGGGAGAGGGCGAGAAGAGCCAGGAGCCCGAGGAGAGGATGAGGTCGAACGGCAGGGCTCACGACAGAAACAATGCAATTTAAATGTTAAGCGGACGAGGAGGGAGGACGCGTCCCGGTTAGCACGGGCACACTGTATAGTATACATTACGCGGCGGTGTACTGTACTCTCTCGCTCTCTCCCCCTCTCCTCCCGTCCCTTCGGCGAGCTCGCCGTGGCATCGCCCGAGTCGAGCTTTTGCTAGAATCCAAATGCGACAGTTAAATCGAACCGTCGCTCGTTTATTCTGTCTCGCGAGCGAGCACCCCATCCATCCCCGCGTCCGTCCGTCCGTTCTCGCTCTCTCCACCCGCCGCCTCTTTCGCTCACACGTTTTCGGCGGAGGGCGCAGAGAACGCGCGCGGGATGAAAACAAAGCGAGTACTTCCGAGCCGCGGGGCTGGATACACTCGCCAAGATGAAGGCGGTGCGACGCGAGGGTAGGTTTCACTCGTCGAGGAAACATTCCCCCGGTAATCGAGGACTTAAGCGGGCATTTATACTTTTCCTCGCTCAATGTTTCCCGGGAAAGGGCTTGGAAAACAAAAAAAAAAATCGCTACACTGTTCTCTGTAAACTGACTTTTTCACCTCACCGATCAATTTTTTTTTAAATACCATCTCACGGCATGGGGGTCGGAGATGCGCGATCGAGGGCTTTTCAACGCACGACACCGTCCGCATTCGTAATCCGTGCTCCGCACGCTGGCGTTACACCCTCGATGTAATCGTCACGGAATTCATTATTTTTATACGGGCATGATGAATCCGCAATAGCGACTCGCGAACAATCGCTGCGAGCGAACGAATCGCGCTGTATACACACAGGCGGAGGCCAGAATGGACCCGGGACGGGCAATCACGCAGCGCGAACTCGTCTAGGCGTCATACTGTCTCCCTCGCGAGGGAGATCGAGAGCGGGCAACTTTTTTTTTTTTTTTTTTTTTTAATTCCCAATTAGCGCGAACAATTTGTCGAGCAAGCGGAAAACTCGGAGCGGTGTGTATAGGAAAATCGAGGGTATTGGGTAGAAATCGAGAGATATATGTGTGTACATATACATATATATATTTACATATATGTGTGTATATACGAGAGACGGGACTTCTCTGTACACGTTGTACGCTATCGGCATTGTACATCGGCGAGTGGACGAGGCACAGAGACAATTAATCCCGCGATTGGTTTAATTCGCTCGACATTATCCAATCAAACAGCGAAGCGAGTGCGGAGGGTTGGCAGGGAGAGCGAGCGAGACGGGCCTGGAGTATCACATCCCCAGTCAATCCTCCGCAGCGGCAACCGCATCACCGACCAATACAGCGAAACCCCTCGCGAATCTCATCTCTCCGATCGTCTCTCGACTCTGCCGCGAACCCCGGAGAGACACGTTGAATTAAACAATCGACGAACGATCGGACGGAGCATTAATCACACGAAATGGAGAGACGCTTCGTCCCAAGGACCGGCGGTCGCGGACACTCCGCGGACGAACGATCATGCATGGACAAAATGACGTTTAAAAATAGCCGAGCGGCTAATTGCGAAATAAAATCGCGGTCGATCGATTTGCCGACAACCATGTTTTTTTTTTTGCATCGACGGAAAATCAATTTTAGGAATCTACTTAAAGAAAAAGAAATGACATTTTCAGGAGTCAATATATTTGTCGAACATTAAAAAAAAATTAAACTTCTTTTCAAACTGAACACTTTACATGCATGCTATTTTTTTCATGAGCTCGATACTTTGCGAAAAACGTACTTTTGTAAAAAAAAAAATTACGGTGCAAAAACAAACGTGATGATTTAAAGAAAAAATAATAACGCGCAAAGTATTTATAAAAAAAGTAATGAAAAAAAAAAAATTGTGCCACAACTTTGACCGGTGGCGATCGTGTGAAAAAATTCAGAAATTCCATGGGAAAGATACGCGGCAAGGAGCCGATCGAGTTCAGCTGGAATGCTCCATATTGTGTTATTGCCTCGAAGCTCACCTCGCACGGTGAGATCGAAAAGTTGCGGTTGGCTCGGAGAGCACATGTGCACACCGATGATCTGCACCGAGAGATCATGCGGTCTCGAGAGAGTGACTGGAGTGAATCTCGATCGCGCCATACATGGATCGTCCCACGGTGAAGCGGGACGAACGAAGATCGGGAGAACTCGTCTTGGATTCACCGCGAGGCCGATGTACTTGTGCCGGTCGATATGACACGCAACACCGCGCGAAACGTCGAAGAAGAACGGTCTTTTCGGGCTGGGAATTAACCTCAGTTCGAATAGACCGGCAACTTTCGCCGTGAGGTTGAGAGACATCGTAAGATCCGACGGAGATCTTCGAGGGTGGAGAGATCGTGATCTTCGGAATTAGAGAGCCGACGATGTCGCGAAACCCAGCAACGAATTAACGTAAATCGCATCCATCGAGTTGTCTCCTTCCCGCCTGTCCTCGCGAGATTCGATGCTTACCCAACGAATCTACACGGCGATTCACGATCGATGTTTCGAATCTTATCGTATCCAGTGAAAATTTATCGCTAGAAAGTCATGGGTCTCCATCTGCAATGATTCCACCTTCTTCGATCTCGGATTAACTCGTCCTCTCTATCGCGAGATTTCCATCTCATCGTCCAAGCCCACCCTCGCGATTAGAGTTTTTGAGAAACTCTGTAGACCCGAGAATCCCCAGTGCAGTTTGCACAGCGGTCTCGTTGGGAAGTTACGAACAAATCGTTACACTCCCTCGATCTTCCAGGTTCTTTCTCGCCCAACTGCCGACGTTAAATCTCGCGATTCCTGGGCCGAGAGTGAAGGACAAATCGCTCGTTCGTGCCGGGACTCTCCGGGCGTTCGAGGAGCGCCTGGTATCCTTTCGTACGTGTACGGTACAAGCTGGGACAGGACGAGTGTGTTCCCAGCTCCGGAGCTTGCGAAACTCGATTCACGTACGCGACCAATGTTGTCGGTGCGATCGTGAAGCGAGTTTCCTACACACACACACACCCATGAATATGTACTACGCCTAGCTACTTTGTACGGATTAAGATCGCTTAAGCGTTGCGGCCCAGAGTTATACGCAAGCGTACATCATTCTCAAACCCCCACCAGGTTCTGCCCCTTTCGCGAGTGCGGTACCCAAGATATTGCAAACATACTTGCGGAACATGAGACGAGCGTGTGGCACGTGAACACGAGAAAATAGAGAAACTCTCGTGTACGAGCGGCGGAGTTGGACTGGCCGATGCCAAGATGCGATCCGTTCTGTTTTCGGTGCGGAAGAGAAAACGACAGCGAGTCATCCCTGAGCGACGTAGCTGTCAGGTCGTCGCGAGACGAGTGAGAGGTATGCCACTCATTTGTTTCTGCTTTGCAGTGCATTCCCTCGGTGTTATCGCGTGCCACGCCGGTCTCGCTGGTTTTGCGGGAACCAACCCGACGCAGAGAGCCACCCGCGCAACGCGGTCCATTGCGAAGACCTCTCGTGCCGCGCGCGAGGATAAATTGCGGGAACGCGTACCGACCAACATTCGCCGGGCTATCGTTTCGGAGTCTGAAGAGATGGAACTTTTATGCTCTTGAAACGCTGGGAATATGATGGTTGTTGCGCTGGGATAACCCTAGTAAGAATTTGCAGGGCGTCACACTGAAAAAAAAATGCGCTTGAGTCAACTAAAGATTCGGGCAGGGACGTTCAAATAAATTAATTCACATGAATTAATCGGTATTGAAAGCGAGAGAAAAGCAAACCCTAAAATTGACTAATTGTTCAATGAAAAAAAAAAAAGTAGCGGTTCCTGTCGCTTACATAACATAGTGTACAAATTCTGCGTAAAAAAATAATAGACGACAATATTTCCTCGACACTTTTTTCTCGAGAATTCCGCACGAGTTACATAATCAGTTGTAATTTTTCACCTGCCTGTAATACCGAAGTTCGCTAAAAAGAGGAATTCATGACATTGAGTATAAAGTTTGCCGGGAAATTTTTAATATAATGCCTTAAAAAAAAAAAAAAAAAAAAGGCAGAAGAAGACGGAGAAGAAAGGGAAACGGTGATAAGCGAAAGTAGGAAGGAAAAGCTCTGTCCGAGGCAGTTAGTCAGTCAGCGGTTTAGGAAAGTTCCACTTCTTTTATTACCCCGGGGAACTCTCGACGTGGCTTAACGTCGTCCAGTTAGCCGGGGTGTCCAAAGTTAATGAAATTCAGCGCCGGGAAAGTTGGAGGACGGTTGGTGGGCGCGCGCTGGGTTCCACCGGAGCCGAGTCTCCCGAGGACGGTCACCGTTCTTCCCTCTTTACCTCCCTCGCCGGGTTTCGACTCTCGCGGAGGCCTCTCGCGATCAAACTGAGAAAATAATCCGGCGCGCGAAGTTCCGCCGCGCCGGTACATATTACAACACTATAATGTATACCGATACTGTGTCCACACGCGGGCGCGCACTCACACACGTTTGCACATTTATATCAAGTTGGCGAAACGTGTTATTAGATTGAGGCGGCCCACGCGATGCCGGAGCACGCTCACCCAGTCCCGGAACCTCTTTCGCATGAGATAGTGCCTGGAAGAAAGAGCGAGACGGGTCTCTTAAACGCTCGTAATTATCGCCTATATTCCCTCGTCCCTATCTGCATATATTATTTCGCAATTTTTATTCGGCTCGTGTGTGTATATATATTTAGCCCGACGTGGACGTGTTGCGCGGGTCGTCGCATCGACGCGCCGATGCGCACCTCGTAACATGGGCGCGAGCCGAGTGTAATTATTCTCGTCGTGCAAAAACGGTACCCGATAAACGCCCCAATGATCGCGTCGCGAATGCTCGATCGGCGAGAGACACGCGCGTCGTTTTGCTCGACGATTGAACCTCGTCGGAAATCGTCGTTTCATCGATGCCGTTTCCGCCCGGTGCGAGCGTGGCTGGGTCTTGAATGTACCGGGGAGGCGAGGACACGGTAACAAAAACGCGTTGTAATTACCATTAAACAGCTATAGATGGCATTGCTACAGGAAACGGAAAGAAATATTAGGGAACGTTTGCATAATATATGAAAATCGACGTTTTTGTATGATTGACCTTTTAAGGGTCGAAGTTTAAGACGTTTGTTTGAACTTACCTTAAATCCAAAGACTCTTTCCTGTTAAAAACAAGAACAGATATATTTCTCGATATATGACACCGATACGCTTTTTTTTTCATGTAGATACACGAGCAATGTTTGCAAAACCCAAGCTGATTCCCACAGCGGGTCTCCGTTCCTGAAATGAGATTAGAGCTTGTATGTCCCCTGCCCGAAATAAATGGACCTGGAAGTTCTTATCAAACTTCGGCGCGAATAACCCGCTGGTGAAGCTCTGCACCCCGATATATTTTAACACCGATTGACACTCGCCTCGAAATTATTATCTCTCCACCGCCCCGGCCAATTATAAATTAGTCTCTCGGTCCGAAGGGTAGAAGCGAAAAATAAAATTAAAAAAAAAAAAAAAAATTGCACCGCAGATAAGAGCAGCGAAAAAGAAGCGTCTCGCCTCATCGGGATTTCACGCGCGGGTAACCGGAGCTCGCTTGATACTTCGGCGTATCGGCGATCTCTTTCTTCTTCGCCTCATCCTTCCTACCTCTTATTTTATTTCTCCCCCCTCCTTTATTCGGGCCTTCTCTCTAAACTCTCGCACTTTTATCGGGGAATACGTTGTTAAGATACGGCCTAACATCGTCCCTGTGCATTTCGACAGAGGTATGTGCATGCTCTCTCTCCCCGGTGTCTGTAGCGCCGTGGCTCTCGTTCCCTTCGGTTTTTATCCCTCTAAACCCCGAACGATATAAGAAAAAAAAAAAAAAAAAATCGCATCCTCACTCCCCGAGCCCGTTCGCGAGCTCTTTTGCTCTTCCTCTTCGTCTTCGAGCACTCGCGATATCTCGGTCCCACGAGCTCCGATCCGCCTCTTCGTATTACGTAGGTGTACGGTACATACACACGTATGCATATGTACTATATATATATATATATATATATATATATACACACGTAGGTTTAAAAGTGTGCCCGTACATGAGAGAAGGAGTGGGAGACGACGAAAATAAAATCTTACTCGGATTTCAAAGCATCCGTGAGGCGAGCCAGCGACGTGGAGGGTTCGTTCTCTCGCTCGGCGATCGACATGTCCCGTCGGTATACGCGCGGATACATCGAGCATGCACAGGCGGATGCATTCGTGTAACGAGAAACCTCGTATATCTCCCGTTGATTATTCCGGAAAGTATGCCGGGGTGGGTTGACGCGTTTCCAGCACCGTGTCTCACCTCGAGTAACCGCGGGGTTATTCGGTCATTAAAATATACAAATACGAGCGGGCGCCGCAGTAACGTTTCCACCATCCCTCGCTCTCTCTCTCGTACGCGAGAGCTTAATTTAATTACCGGACGGCATTGTTTTATTATTATTAATCAATTATCATAGCGGTCTTGGAGTGGAGCGCGACGGAGTTGCCGATAAATTTAATTGATTGCGGTCCATGTATAATTCAGTGCAGCCGGTGTAATTGAGCAATTGTGTTTCGTCACAATATAATTTGGTATAAAAATTCGACAAAAAGTATTAAAAAAAAAAAAAGAAGAAGAAATAAAGAAACTTTATTGCGTTATGACTGACAGGCGCGTTATTGCAGGGCTTAAATTAATAAGCAGCGGTACTTCGGGTTAATACGCTTTTGACTCTCGATTTAACGCCTTATAGTACTGTACCATAGCGGACCGAGGGGGTGGCGAGGGGAGATTTGAAAAGAGAACGAACAATGCTTCGAGCGTCGTTCTGCCATCTCGGCGAGCCGAGAATAGTATGCGGGATAAGCAGAAGAAGTAGAAGGAAAAATGAAAAAAATTTAAAAAATAAAGAAAAACGCGAATGAAGGAGGGAGAGGAAAATAAAAACGTTCTCTCGCGTTGCAGGCGTTGCGGGCGGAAAGGGCACGCCCCTTTGAAAACTAAACTCATAAAACTCGATGAGTCTTACCGCTGCTCGCTTTTTTTTCCTCCGCTCTTTCTCTCTCTCTCTCATTTCTCCCTCTCTCCGTCTCTCTGTGTTTCGCTGGCATCTCCCGGTCATTTTTTCGGTGTCAAACTTTTACGATCGACCCTGCGGGACCCGTGAGCGTTGTCCCGTGGCTCGCGGCGAGAACAGCGAGCAAGAGAGCCCGTACATCAAGAGAGAGCGAGTGCCGCAAAGAAGAGCTTGCAGCCCGCCGCGCTCTGCATGGACCAAACGGGATGCTGGGACGCTGGGAATCGAATGGACATATACCGGGTTCGAACCGAGATCGCGATCTCGGGACTTCGGACCCCGATGAAGACCTCGAACGGCACTCCGGCTCGCAGCCGAACGAGGCTAGAGTGAAAAGGAGAGGCAGCAAAAAAAAAGTCAGAGCTCTCGAAGAGGATAACACTCGCCGGACCTGGGAGAGAAAAGAATTTAGCCCCTCCGTGCGAAGTTACGAAATACGAAATTCTTTATCTACGAACGTCCATTTGTTATAAATAAATTCGTAGGTACAATTTTTACAATTTAACTTATATTAATTCTTACAAATTTGTTATTTCAATCAAACGCTCCGCCGAAGTTTCTTCGAAGAAATAGGCCAAATTTTCAGGCGACTGGTAATTTTTATTATGTCCTTTGCTCAGTGCACATCAAGCCGAGTATCAATGATTTTTAATTTAAAAAAATTATATTTATTTTTACGAATTTGTTATTTCGATTAAATGCCCTGCTGAAAATTCGCCGAAGAAATAGGACGAACGAACAACGTGAATATCTCGCTCGAATCGTGTAAACGGACAGGGCACGGAAGATATGGGGTATAAAACGCTAATTCTCCGAAGACGAAAGCTTCACGCGCACGAATACTGGGAGTTTACACATAACGACGATATAACTACCACAGAAGTACATGCACATGAGGAGCAGGGCACATGGCCCCCTCGAGGAGTTCTGGGTGGACGAGAAGTCGAGCCGGGCGAGAGAGCAGACCGATAAATCATAGAGACCTGCGCTGCACCGGCGCCGGCTTGGCTAAACTTTGCTTAGGAATTAGGATCTCGAGGCTGTTGCTCGCCGCCTAGGAAGTATATAGCTTCTCGTGGGTTATAAGGGTTCTCGTTTCGAGAAGTTATAGTCCTCGCGAAAATCGTGTTCACCTTGCGCTTCCAGTGCATGCAGCGGAGAATATCTCCGGATTTATCCTCCGTGCGAGAGGCTGGCTCGGATACCCGTTCGGTGCCTCCTCGCGGGAATAAACAGATTAAGATTAAGGTACCGATGATCGGACGCTTTAAGACCATCCCCATCTTCGAGCGGTCATTAGTCGGGCGCGGACAATATTTTTATTTATCTCAACTCCCGTAAATCATTAACGTATATACACCCAGAAAAATAATTTATTTGGTTCAAAATATTTATTTGGTTTAAATAAATATTTATTTACTTTATATAAATATTCAATTTAATCAATTAAAATATTAATTTAAACGAAATAAATATTTAATTGCCGATGTCCGTCGAATGAATTATTTTTCTGAGTGTAACACAATAGTACTCAAGCTTAAAGCTTTTGATTTTCAAAAAAAAAAGTCAATTAATCCATTAATTAATTGTCAAAGCATTAAAAGAATAATTAATTAAATCACTCAATGCAACGTTATCATTACGGCGTCGACGCGTGAACCCGCGGCGCCGGCAATCGTTTTCGCCAGACACTCGGGGACTCGGGGGATTAATGATAGAGAGAAACACAAGACTAATCGCCGGATCGCCATATCTCGACGTCCAAGTCGCTACCGAACGCGCGCGCCCCGCAATCGCACTAGTTAGTCGCCTTATTGTTAGTCGGGCCGTTTCTAATTGCCGCTAAGTAACCTGTCATTGCCGATTGCGAAGTGAAAACGCTCGGCCGACCCGCTAACTGTTATATGCTCTCCACGCGGGAGATTAGAGATCGCCGTAATTGCCCGAGATTTATCTAATCCAACTTTTCACCGAAACTCGATCGAAGCACGGTCGAGCTGATTCTACTCGCCGCACACGAACTTTATTGTGCGGCGAATCGCGCCTGAACGGCGTGGTGACCGCGAGATATGGGAAAATTTATAAAACGGATTATAATGAGTTGGAATAATAAGTATATTAAATAACGGCTGTGTATATATATATATGTATGTTTGTATTCACGGTACATATGCAAGGAGCATACATAGTCTACAGTATTTCCGTGATAATATTTCACGCATTAATCCCGGTATGGGAGAGAGAATGTGATGCGGTTTAATTCCCGAATGCGCTCTCGCGTTATCGTTTTACTCGATTTCGAGGGGCGTGGGGGGAAGGGGAGGGGGGGGCATGGGAGGGGGGGCTGATATTCATGCCAGAGCGAGCTATATTTCGAGGTCGATATGATAACAGGCCGGTGGGAAAGAGACGCGGGTACTTTTTGTTCCACCGGTTTCTATGGCTCGCTCGACCGCTCATGACAGTTACTGGCTGTACGATTCGGATTTTAACGCGAAAATGAAGCTCACAGAGCCAGATAGACTCACCGATAAGCCCGGCGCAGCGTCGATGATCCCCTTCGAAAACTCTCCGTCGTTACGATCATTATCGCTCGGTTTGTTGTCCGTGCGTCGATTTCAGTTTCCTGAAAATAAAACCAGTTTAAAAAAAAACGTATTTTTGTAATGCGTATTCAATTTTATACCGTTCGATTTCAATCGGCGGAAGCTTCACGTGAAACCGTTCGCCAGGGAAATTTAATACGATACGGTAACGAAAAAAAACGTTATTAGTAGCAGTGAAAGAAAATTTATTGACAATGCTATACCTTTATTTTCACATCTATTATCTTGTGCTAAATTACTTGAGAATAATCATATACATTGTCAAAGGCCATCGACTCGAGCCCTTCGATCGAAAAGCGTTATTACTTCGAAGGAAATCCTAAATTTTCAATGAAAAAAATTAAAAAATAAAAATTCTAAATTTCCTATAAAAAAAAAAAAAGTTCGTGAACGTTTGCTCAGAAGCGTTTGTCGGACGCGAGAAGCTTTCTCGGCCGTGCAACGCGGACAGCGCCGATTCGCGTGGCGCGAGCCACGCGGCTCCAATCAGTCAATGCGCGTCGCGAGAATTCGAGGGTTCGGCGACGGGCGGTCGAAAAAAGCGAGAGTCGTTCGTCCGAGAAAAAGGAGTCGAGAGTTGGCATGTCCCGGAGGAGGCTCACTCTCGAAGACGGCCCGGATAGGAGCCCGCACCGGAGAGAGAGAGAAAGTGAGAGAATGAGAAAGAGAGACTCCTCTTTTTCTTGGCACGAGAAAAGAACGCCGGAGATATGGATAGGCCGATAACTTCCCGGAGTTTCCATTGACTTGCAAATCTGCGTTGTACGAGAGAACGAGGAATGAAAAGACAGGGATGGAGAGAAATCGAGAGAGTCGGAGCTGGAGAACGAAGAGAAGCGTAGGAGAACGAAAGAATGAATAAAGCGAATGAGAATGGCACGGGACCGGCCGGGGCGGTAGGGGGGGGGGGGGAGGGGGGGGGGGGTGCATCAGTCGATAAATAAGGCGAGCGCGTTGACTCGTGTTTCGAATAATCGAGTGGAGAATATTCAGGTGGAATTTCCAATATAGTTCGTGAAAAATGCATGAGCCCAGAGGCCGAAATTAAGTCGCTAAGAAGTTCGAGCGCGGTCCCGGGCTCGGCCCCCCTCGGGGCTCATCGCGCCTCGCCCGCTTCCCATTCTTCGTTTTCGCCTCGCAGCCTCTTCCCGGACCCTCTTCTTCCTCTTTCCCTCTCGCGTTATTACAGCGTACAGTGTATTCCCGGCTGTTCACTAATTTCCCTTTGTACGCGCCCCGTCCTCGGGAGAGACGTCCCCGGCGTCGTCTTAATTGTCCCAAAGCCCCCGGCTCCCGAGACTTCTTCATTTACTATCTGTTATTTATTTATTTATTTTTTTATGATTATTTTTTCTTTTAATTATTATTAAAATATTGAAGATCCCGCGGTGAGCATCGGAGACACAAATCGAGTCGCGAAGACGAAGCGGCGCCGGGTCACAAAGAAATTCCCTATTAATGGAGCAATTTGTAGTCAGAAATTAAAGGGGGGGCTTCGAAATTCCTCGGACCGAGGAAGGCTCAGCGTCGGAGCGAGGCTCGGCGAGGATGGAGAAACGATCGGGGCGCCTGTGAGGTCTTTCTTGACGGCGAGCTGTCAAGCCGCCTCGGCCGTTGCCTCCGACAGTCTCGTTGTTGCGCTAGTCGAGCGTAAAAACTGTGTCCCAATGAATTAGTCGCGCGGCCTGCTCGGTTACACGCGGGAAGCGCGAGCGCGCGCGCAGAAGGCGCTTCGTGTATGAGAAAGATCGAGGGCTGCGGAGAAAGAAACAAACAAAAAAGAAAGAGTGGGACCGCAGGCGTACGGGGCCCCATTTGGAAGAGGACCGCGAGCTATTTGCGTCGTCGAGTGAGACGTCGAAAAGTAAACGTACGAGAGTGTCGCGCCGCGAGAGCCTGCACGGTTCAACGCGCATTCCTCACGCTTCGGTCACGAAAGAAATCCTAGAAACAAAAAAAGAATATAAAAAAAAATACGAAAACACGTGACAACGAGGAAAATCGGGAGGCTCGACGAGACCCTCGGGTACTTCGTTTAGTCTACGAGCGAAGGCGCAGACTAATTTGTCGATGCCGCGGAGGGGCGAGAGGCGTGCGGAGAGTTTTGAGGCTTATGAGAGATTAATCGACTGGGGAGAACAATTGCGGGCTGCGCCGTAGATCGTGTCGGGACAATGAGTTAGCCCACTCGCTGTACGGTATATCCGGACCGAGTTGGGCGAATCTAAAACCGGTACCGTAAATTCACCGTGACTCTCCGACGTTGGGAGCAATTATGGCGAAACGAACGGATAGATCGGCGAACCGTCGTTTTCTTCGTGGCGAACAATTTCTATTCCGGAAAGATTTGCATTTTCGAGGCTGCTCTGCTTTTCACTCGCGCGCTCCCGCCCTCCGTCCGTCTCTCCGCGTGTCCCTCGCGGGTCTCCCGAGCCGCACCGCGTCGATTTACGGGAGCCCGGTGGCCCGTGCTTCACAATCAAATATGTAAATCGTCGCGAGGGCCCCGATATTTGTCGGACGAGAGAACGAGGCAGAGGGCCACGCGCTCTGCCCGCCACTGCCCGCTGTACACACGTATCTCTGTGCAGCTACCGAAGTGCACTCCCGCGACCACCCAACAGCCCCGGCTTTCTGATAGATCACGAACGAACTCCGGAGTCCACCGGCACGAGCGACCGAGACATCCAATCGGAGCTGATAAAACGAATTCTGGATACGATACGAATAGATTCCGAATAGCCGTATGGACATTCGATTTTTTTTTTTTATTCGTTAGCGATTAATCGTAATTTATATATTTCTGTTGGGAACGTTTTGGCGCTTGGCGTTATTGGTAGATAGACACGTGAATGGCTGCGCCGTAGATCGTGTCCGGACGATGAGTTGGCGCACTCGCTACGGTTTGGGATAATTAGGAACGAATAGTCCGCTTGAAGGAAAGTCCAAGTTGAAATAATTAACATTTTTCTATTAAATAGAACCTTACCCAAGTAAGCTGAATGAATATTCACTTTTTTAATTGGAATATGTAAGTAGCTGTAAGACACAATTTTATTTCGAACATTGACAAAGGAGAAATCCGGTAATAAAAAAAGCATAAGCAATATCTCCTAGAAATTTGCATGGTACATATCGCGATGTGACGAACTACCGCAACGCTAATCTGCTTCGTTTCACGTTTGCTTATTTAAAAAAAAATTAAGGAATGATTATTTTTTTATTTTATCGTTGAGAAAATAAGTGAACAGCAAGTGCTCCGGTATAGCGAGGGCGTCTCGCGCAGAAGCTGCTCCGCGTTAGTCGAGCAGCGCGCACGAACGACTCCAAAAATTGGTCCCGATAAATCAATCTTTCCATGAAATTACGTGAAATCGTGCATCAAAGGAGAAATCCCGTGTGCTTCCGACTTGCGTATGATCGATCATCGAGAAAGTCGATCCCGTAACGGGGTATCGGTTTTACATTTTTTTTTTTTATTCGCATATTAATTTTAATCTTATATGCGGCTTAAGCGATAACAAATTGCTTGCTAATTTTCCACGCACTTTCTCTCGAAACCACTTTTATCAGAGTGGCGAACAGGGTTATTAAATATTGAAAAGACTATTCACACGTGTCGAGTGCAGGGCGGAAGTTAATGCGATAATCATACCACAATTATTATAAATAAAACAAAAAGTGACCCAATTTTTTATATTCGATAATTTCCAACATTCCAAATTTTCATGCTCGCCATCTCAAACTTTCAAACAGTCCATATCCTCGCCATTTAAAGATGTATCATTTTTTCCGACAAGTGTCATTCTCATTAGATCCAAAAAGAAGTTGCCAGATTTGTCATCCCGGACGTCTTAATTTTTAGTCGTGGCTAACTTCCCCATGCCTCCTCAAAGGACACTTGTCCAGCGCAAAAAAGTACACACATCTGGTCGCCCGTCGTCTCTGGCTGTCAAGAGTATAAAAAATCGTTCCTACGACTAATCGAAATCGAGTAGGTGCTCATTCGGGACCTGATTGACGTTTCCGGGTTACGCCTAAAGCCTGTCCTCGCGTCCCCGTCACTCCGATGGTAATCGCTCTTGACTCTCGTGTAACGCTCCTTGTGGGCCTAACAATCGTCCCGCTGAATCAATTCGCATCTACGCGACGTATCTTGAGAGACTCGGGCGTTGAAATTAGTCGATAAAAGAGTGTGCCCGAAGTGTCGACTTCTTGATGTTTGACGTATATTCGTCTGTAGGCAGAGTATCTGCTTCTGACGCCGGTGTTCTCATCGGCGATGCTGTAGTGCTCGCTGACACACGCAACGTGGGTGTCGCCGTTGAGAGGTGATTCTGAGTGACAGAACTCCGGCCGCACAGGCAGTAGCAGCAGCGGCATCAACGAACCATCGATAGTTTGAGCTAAATTTAGGTGAACTCTCAACACGTCGGTGGTAAATTTACCGTCGCGGCAGTCGGGGCATTAACGGGCTATCCGCGATTCCAGAACCGGCAGGATTCTATATTCGTAACGTTAAATCAACCGATCGACCGGAAACGAAATTCACCCGGAACGAAGAAAATCGCGGTGACGAGATGGAGCAAGTAGGTCGAGCGATTTAATTTGATTCCGGACGAATTCGACCGACCGACCGGACCAACTGCGACACCGACGGGGCACTATAGAACGCGCGGGTCATGCAGCTGGGTATATGAAACCGGAAGGGACCAGAATAGCGAACTAAAGTGGATAACAGGGAGTTAACCGCGACAGTTAAAATTAGCGAGATTATTTCCGTGGAATGACCGAGGCGCGAAGTAAAACCGCGATATCCGTGTATGGAATGATTATGCCGACGTAAACGGCGCTGGCTCGCTCGACGATTCCGGTATAACCCGGATAACTCACCCCTAATCGTCGCTAAATCCTTGAGCACTAATAAAATTTATGCGGAATTTGCGGATGGTTCGGAGACCGCTAAGAGGGCTAACCGAGTGGCCGCGGTGGCGGGGGCGTACGAAACCTTCGTATAATGTGAACATATATTGAGCTAACGTGATTACGCCTAAAAAAAAGGTTCTTGCGAATTTGAAATATTCGCGTTGAAATGTTGAGGTAAGTCGAGAGAGACCCTAAGGATTATTGGCTTCGGTGAAGCTCATTATTGTGAAAGTTGAAACTTAAACTCAATAATGACGAAAACTCAACATTACTTAACGAAAATGAATAACCTGCATGGTTATAACTATATCCATGCGTCGGATTTTCCCCAGAAACAAGGGATGAAAGAAAAAAAGCGAAAATCCTTATTTAATTGGCACTTGAAGAGGAGTTGCGAGTGCCCTCTTTCGCTTCAACCGGGCTCTATGTATTTCCCTCAGAGCCGAAGGAGCTCGCGTTCCTGCAGCAGCGATACCGCCAATCGCGACGATAGTGACCTATAGCGAGTGGGAGAGCATCGAGCGTCTCCGTGCCTTCGGGTACCTCCGAAAGGACCGGGGTCTTCGGGTGAAAAGCCGGCGTTGTCGGGTAACGACGGGAGAAAGGGGACCACGCCAGAAGTAGCAGGAAGGAACGCCAGCAGCATCAGGAGGAGCAAGCATCGGAAGCACTTTAGTCGGGAGGAGAGGCGCGGGTGCGCGTGGAAGGCGCGAGATTAATGTGCCCCTTGGATGCACGGGCGGCGAGGAGAAGAGACTACCGCGGGGGACCGAGTGGCTTCTCGGCTCGAACGCGAAAGAGCTATTAGCTTCTTCGTTCGCGTATATATACACACAGCGTACGGCCCAATAAAGTTAGCGTGCTGCCGAGCTGCCGCGCACTTTCTTCGGGATAGAAGATCCTGCTGGTACACATACAGAGGCTGATAGCCGTGCACCCAGGTATGCGAGAGGGCACTCGCGCGACTGCTCGGCAAACATTTTCTGTCGTTCGGTTTTTCCCACCGAGCGGCCGATGTCGCGAGCGATGTTCCGACCTCCTGTTCTATCCTCGGAGGAGAGACGCACACGAAGAGGGGGGAGGGTAAAGAGCGCCTGAACATATTTTCAATATGTATGCGTATTAAAAATACTGTCGACATTTATGCATATTATAAATATTATTGATATTCATGAGTATTGAAAATATGTTTAATATTTATTAAAAACGTGAATAACAATACGAATATCATAATAGTTATAAATTTCATGTCGATTGGACACTCGCAGACTCACACTGTAAAAAAATTTTGTTCGACAATTAATGAACAGTATTGGAAGCTTTTTTACATAAACCGTTTCTGAAATCTCAAACACATGTGCGTTGCAATTTTACAGTAAAATTTGTATGAACATTTTTGTAAATTTCAAGTTCCATGACATTAAATTTACAATTTATTGTTATAGTGCACACATACTCACAGATTCGCCATAGCCACAGATTCAACATAGCCACTAGTATTTATATAAACCTACAAATATAATATTTGTCGCTATCCAAATCACGTATCGATCACCGTAAAATAAGTTTCGAAACGAGACACACGACGTCTCGTGACAGTTACTGGACGTTCACTTGCGTGTGACCGTTCGACCGTCGACAATGATGAAAATTATCGTTTTTCGCACGCAAGTCCTTTGCCACAGCGCTCACGTGCGTGTTCGTGAATTGTTTCTTTCATTCTCGTTAGGTTCAATCAAAAGTTACTTGTCCCGATGACTCGTGACTGCGGTACATCGTCGTTATCGGAGGAGTGTCGATCGAGTATCATCGAGTTTACAATAGGCCCGTATTTAATCCCTCGATTATATGCACCGTAATATTATGCAGGCACTCTTGAAGTGACATTGAACGATTGCAATAGAATTTTCATTATTTCGTTCTCAATGGACCCCGACCCTTTTAAACGCTCTCGTCGTTCGTTCGACCTCGCGCCTCGAGTATCGAGCGCTCATATTTCCGCTCGAATAAAAATCACGTTAAATAGCGATGGGAGATCGATCATCCTCGCCATCTCCGCTCCCCTACAGATTTTTATCCGTAGACCGCGCAACTACAAAGTATACCTTGCGTATGGCTATTATAAATCTGTGCGTGCATTCTTTTCTCGAGCGAGCTATCGTTTTCTTAAATTCTTTTCGGACCGGCGACGGGACCACGCGAAACCCTTTATCGATCCAGATTGAAAAGTGGCCGAGGATTCCTCGGCGCAACCGGCCATACATCAGCCCCGGGCGTCGCGTATCTATCTGTACCAGCTCGTAACACCACCTGAATCATCTGCCGGCGACCGGAATTCGATCCGACATAAAGGTGTCTCGCGCGTACGGCATTTATTTCCCTCTTTCTTCCCCCCTCTCGCATATGTCCCAGGGCTTTGCGAGAACGCCGCCACAATCACTCGCCGACTCGCTGAAGAATACGCACGGTGGCGCGAGGAGGCGTTAATTTCACGTCGGCATTCCGCAGTCCCCGGTGGTTCGACGACGTCGTTCAAATAATTGTTTTTTTTTTTTTTTTTCTACGAGACCGCGAAACATTTTCGTGCAAGAAATAGTGAGAGACTCTTACGTGTAATGAGTTTTCTGAAGATATGCATATGTATAAATCCGTACGTCAATTTTGGTAGTTGTATTAGCGGTTTAATGGACATAACTCGTCGAACGAATACGGCAAGGGACTATGCTTAATTTTTTACTACTGTGGAATTGCGACAGGCTTCTACGGAAGATGTAGTTGTTAAAAAAAAAACAAACAAACAAAATTGCTGGCTCCCAACAAATTAACTCAGGCTCCATAAGACTGAAGAAACGTCGTAAAGACTCGAGAAGCGTCTGACCACTGCGCTTGTATTTACGCGTCTCTCGAAGTGAGGCCCGTCTCGAAACGAGCCTCGCCCCGACGGTCCTCGTTGACCGGACAATTGACCGTAACATTCATAACAAAAAATAATGAAAATACAAATTGAAAAATTTCCGCCTTCCATAACGACAGAAAGGACGAAAACGCTTGTCTCTCCCGGACATATCTTAGATATTTGCTTTCATTAAATATCGTGACTTTAGTATCCAAAATAGCGCCATTAAAAAAATATATAAAAATGTAATTACCGAAAAATGTATGGAGAATCTAAAAAGATCGTTAAAATGGACATTAATGTATCCGTCGTTATGTATTCGGAAGGGGCGAACAGTAAATTATGATCGGTGATTCGCCCGTCTCGAAACGAGCCTCGACGGTCCTCGTTGACCTGAGAATTGACCGTAACATTGATTTAAAAAAAGAATGAAAATAAAAATTGAAAAATTTCCGCCGCCAATAACAACAGAAATGACAGTGTCTTCGAAAATGCTTGGTTCTCCCGGACATATCTTAGATATTTGCTTTCATTAAATATCGTAACTTTTATATCTACAATAGCTATTAAAAAAATATATAAAAATTTAACTAACGAAAAATGTATGGAGAATCTCAAAAGATCGTTAAGACGGATATTGTATATGTACGTCGCTATATATTCGGATGGAGCGAGCAGCGAATTACGATCGGAGATACGCGATCGCCGAGGCTGTGTCTTGTATCGTACATTGAACTCTGTAATTCGATTGGAAGCTTATACACAGACATTAGTTGGATCTCGAGCACACTCTCGCATGCCTGCAGCGCTCTCACGTTTGCCCGCGAGTCGGCACGAGCCTCTCGATCTCCGCTCGTAAAGGCTTTTTGGTCGCGTGAAGGTGCAGAAGAAGGCGCGAAGTCGGCCTCCATTAACGGCAGGCCCCCGACGGTCACTGCAGACGCCGCGCGCCGTTAAGTGGTTGACAGGCCAATAAAGCTGACATCGTAAAATTTCATCGAGTTGAAGCATCCCGCCGAGCCCGAATAGAACGGTTCTCGCGCTCCTCGCTTAAGGTTTCGATTATTATCGTCTCTGTGCCGCAGCCTCTGCCCCATCGACTCGGAAAAGGGCCGCGGCCGCGGAGCTTCTGATACACACGAAAATAATCGACGGCCTTCCTTCCAAACCCGTCAATCACGGGCCATTTGTTTTTTTTTAATTCAATTTTTCAGGCCCAAAATTTAATTGTGTCACCGCAATTTCTACGCTTCACCCGACAATACTTTCATATTATTATATTAATAATAATATATTCATTATCAGTATATTAATATATTTATTATTATTATTATATTAATATATCGGTTTATAATACAAAAAAATTTCGCCACTTAATCCCTATATGGGGGGGGGGGTCTGAAATATTCTAAGTCCCCTGGGGTGGCCTCTCAGCCTGAAAAATTATTATGTCTATTAGAAGAGGGGTATCGAGGCGGACTCATATGTCGCTCTAATTTTGCTTATCAATTAGTCCCCATTCTAAGTAAGTTTTGAAGATACTCAAAGGGAGCGCGGCCCCCACCAGAAGAAAAGTGTTTCTTTTACTTTCAGTAAAATAATTATTTTTTAATTACCACATAATAATAATAATATCAATGGTTTATGTATAATCGGCGCTTGACGGGTTAAGCGAGCTGCCGTTACACTTCTGTCGGGTCGTAAAAATCCTCCGGATAGTACACGATATACTCCGGGTTATCGCGAAAAATCTCGCGAGGCAAGTAAAACGAAGCGGTGCCACTGGAGCCGGCGAGTTGGCTCGGCGCGACGATAAGTCCTTTTAGCCTACATTTACGAGGAGCTCGATAGTATAAATCGCGCACGAGAGGCGCCTGATAATTTCGTCAAGTTCCAAAGTCGACGAGTTATGCGAAATAAACTAGATCGCAGCTCTGTACGGGGCGCCTTGTATGTTCTCGCTATCTCATAATCCATCCGGAGCTATATATATATATCACTCCGGTCCCGCCCGGTACATAAATGTCGATGGATATACATAAACGCAGGAATATATGTGAGAAAACGTTGCAAGAGCAGTATAAAGTTACGCAGGCTATCAGTCGAACGGTATACGCAGCGGAGTAAAGCCGAGCTCCGGAGCTGTCGGCGCTCCGGCGCACCGAGCATATCCGTATAACATTTCAGGCCCGCCGTCGTACTGCTGCAAAAATAATTACACGCAGCGAGTGGTCCACTAATTAAGATCTCGGAAGCGAGCTTCAAAGCGGTTTTTCTCAACGCGCACGCTTATGCGCATATGCCGTGTTACCCCCTATACACTGCCGGGTTCTTCGGGGCGCGCACGGAGAGTATTTTCGCTTTGCATTCGCCGCCCGTGCCTACTTATACTCCAGTAGACGACCCCGCCGACGCTCTGGCTGTTCCACTTTCACGATGGGATACAATTTCTTACTCTCACTCGACATTATGTACCGTATTTCGGAGTATAATTAATCGTATTTTCACGAACTTTGACTGCGGGAAAGAATTGGGCACCTTCCTACACAACTCATTTCTGACGATTTATCAGTCACGTTATTATTATTACTATTATTACTAACAGTTATGCTTGCTCGCGCACTCCCAGTATCTCTGTGAGTATCCGTGAGTATCCGAGTGAGCATTTGTGAGTAACAGTGTGAGTGTCCAATGAACGTGATCTTTACTATTATGTAGATGATTATTTATTACTCAATGGATGAGAGAATGGGGCATAACGGACCCGTGTCCTGAATTCTAGATGAGACTATTTTTTATGTCCCGTAAACATTTAATGAAATAGTCCATTTTGCCCCGCTCTCCCCTAACAGCGCCCCGTCGCGTCACATCATGCTGCACAGCAACCTATATCAGTACAATTCAAATGTCTATCTCATTAGAGAAAAAGAAGCTAATTTGTGAATTGAAAAATGGTCTCGACCACGCTGCTTCTAACAAGTCGGAAACTCGGCGGTTAACTTGAATCTCCGTTATTTTCGTCGTTATGCAGCGCGGTCGTGGTTATACTGACGCAAAGACGAAAATCTTGAACCACGGAGGAGGAAGACGAGTGAGTCGCGTGGCCATGTGTCGCACGCCTGTCGCTGACAAATTTTATTAAAGGTCGAAAGGTAATGGCCGAGTGCAGCGGCAACAGCGGCGCAAGCTTGAGCGGTGTAGTGACAAATGACAGAGGAGCAGCAGACGACAGTGGCACACAAAGCGTAGGTACTGGCCTGACTGTGGGAATGACCCGGCCGATACTAATGAGTTTCGGCTGTTTTCTGCCTCTCTTCTTCCACCTTCTTCCTCCTCTTTCTCTCCGTCCCTCCTCCTTGGGACCTTCTAATTTCCGCAGATTGCAGTAACAACGAGCTAGCCAGCGTCGATGAAAAAGGGAAATAACGAACCGGTCGCGCTCGCGGGGACGACGACGACTAGTCGCACTACGGAGATTAATGATCGACGAAAAAACAATTACTCCGTCCCTTTTTTCGTTCTTTTCTTTTCCGGTATCGTATTTTTTTTTTTTCACCCTCCGAAACGACTCGCGGCCCTTCTTACTTCAGCCCTCGAACAAATCATTGGTTTGTTTTTTTTTGCCCGCAATCGTTCCCTTACAAATCGTGTCGCTTTTTTATGTCAAAAAATTTTTAATAAAAAAAAAATGAACGCGCACGGAAAATAATAATTCGGTATGTTTACCAGCTTTTCCAGTACAAGCGCGCGCTTCACGGAAAAAATACAGCATTTTTTTTTTACCGCGACAAAGATAAAAAAATTACAATTCGTGGAACACAACTTCCACCGTTGACCGGTGACAACGAAAATCGCACGGTAAAAAAAAAGTTTGTATATTTAACGAACGTTTCGCATCCGCGAGCGTCCACATTTTTCTTCTCAACCTACTTTTTTTTTTGCTCAGCAAACAAATACGGTTCGTTGTCAAAAAAATAATACTGTAAAACTGACAAGGAAAAATTGCGAAACTTCCGGACCAGATATGTTTGTAGCATGTACGAGCCTTTTTTTAAATTTGTTTTACTGTGTATTAAAATAAATAGTATATCCATTCGCCACAAGCTGGATTAATTTGTCCCGGTCCGAGAGTCCAATTTTTACCGTTCATTTTTTCGGGGTGAGTAAAAATTTGCCGTTCATTGCCTGCATCGTTCCGAATGCAGTAACGGAACGCGCACGATATAGTCGGTCCGCAATTGCGCACAGTGCATTTATCGGTGCGCGAGCATTCGCCAAAACTTTTCGTTCCTTATCGGATTTCTCCATTGTGTTCGCGGGCGCAGAACGCATCATAGACGGAAGTTGGTCGGTTCATCGCTTCCCGGACAACGGGCGAAACACGATCGACGATCATAATCTCTCGCTGTGTGCAACATCGACGTTTCGTTTTGTTCGAAACCGCCCGCACTCTCGCCGAACCGATCATCTACACCGTCAAACAAATACAACTTTATGCGGGAATTGCGCGCACCGGTCCGCGGATTATTTATCGTTTATCGCTGTTCCTGTATACACATTTTATCATTTTCTCGCACTTATTTTCCGCACGGAGTTGAAATATCGCAGGTTTGCATCCGCTATAGAAATTCAAGCGTTCCGCGATCGATTATCTGTTTGGATTATCGATTCGTCGGAGATACATTTTCTCTCTTTCCGTCTCGCGCTCCCCGCTGCTGGATTATCATTATTGCGCTTTAATGATCGCTCCCGTACAATATTGTACTGCCGTAATAGCTCCGGCCGTGCTTTATGCAGCTAAAATATATGTTTGTTCTGTTGCTTCTTTTTTTTTTTTTTTAACTGTCCCAACAGGCGCGCGGGCGAGCCCGACTCGGAGCAGCATTTGCTCCTGTCTAAGGCGCATTGTCGTTCTTGGAATAATTCTCGTTATCAGATCGTCCGTTATGTACCGCGAGGGCCCGCTTTATGGTTATCGAGATCGAGGCATTCTTCGCCCGAAGAAAATAGATAATCGACGAGGAGACTTACATGTATATAGTACATGAATACGATATATGTATATAACCAAAGTGCAGATCGTAGTCGACAGTTACCCTCGGGTGAGGTACAGTTAGAGATGCGAGATCGTCAACCGATTCGCCACTTTACCGTCAATTGCCGAAAATAAATTCCTTGACTGGTCAAGCGAAAAAAAGTATACGTGGCATGTATCGAAAAATGTATGATTTTATTTAAGTTTTTTAAAAGTTAAAAACTCAAAAAATAACTCTCCCGAAATATCTGAGAAATCGTCAACAAACCCAGTGTTTGCATATAAGAATGGTAAAGCGTTAGCGCACAATCGACTGATTTCTTCTTCTAATTTTATTAGAAGTTTTTTTCGAAAAAATTAGAAAAAATTGAAGGTGAGGTCGGCCAACAAATTTAATTTCTGCGAACGCGTCGGTATCTCGGTTGGCAACCAAAATCTGCTGCCCAATTATTCACAAATAAATTTATTCGCCACTCAATGAGAACTGAACGAGTTGTTAAAAATTCGCCAATCGAGCGCGAAATTTTTCGACGTGTGTTCTATCGCGATGTCCCTCGTGGCCGGCGTTATTGCCATCGAGGTTGATGCGTCCTCTCCGCAACTTCGGTAACTTTCGCGACGTTGAAAAATTGCTGCATTTTTCATCGCGTTGATATTCCGCGGATATGTGCCCGGTATCGCGGTAACTCCGACCTCCCTTTTATTTCCGCGAACATTTACCAGTTTCGGGTAGCGTCATCCGGAAAGCCTTACACCCGACGAGGACCACGAGCGAGAAACCGCGGTAGCAATAAATTTGAGGTTTCTCTCTTTCCCTCTGCCCCCGAACGATCCGAGAGACGACCTTGCCTAACTTAAGCCGGCTTTAACAAACCTCCTCTCTTGCCACAGCAGGAATATAGGTGGCCTCTAATACGTTGTACAGCTTCCCCGTTGAATATCTCTCCTCTCTCGGCCGGATTTGGCGACGCTCCAGCCAGCGAACCGGGGTACATACGGGGTACTCGCCGAGAGTGGGAACCTGCGAGACTCCCTCGCGTTCGTTACATTGTGCGGAAAATGGGTCGACAGTAATTGCGACGCTATCAACCGAGGGGCGAGTCTCCTCGATCTTTGTTCCTATCTTTTGTCAACGATTTATCAGTCACCCGCCTCCCGTTTGGCGATTAAATTAACCCGTTCGCGCGAAATCTGAGCTGAATCATTATCATTGCCATATCTTATCGTCGTGCGTCCCGTAAATCTTTAATTTCTCAATCGCTGCTCTCGATTATGGCTCAATGAAATTGCTTCGTACAATAAAACAAAGTTTCAGCGCATAATCTGAGCTGAGTAATTATTATTGCAATGGCTAATCGTGCATCCCTCGTAAATCTTGAATTTCTCAATCGCTTATCTCGATTATGGCCCAAACAAATCGCTTCGTGCAATTAAAACAAAAAAAAATGAAATATGAAGAAAAAAAAGCTTCCTCTATGAAGAATCGAAATGGATGCAACATTTTTAGATATTCGGATATAATTAAAAAGGAAGTAGCCATTACTAGTTCGAATTTGGACGTTTCAATGTATTTTGAACCTCACAACACTTTTTCCCCAAGTGTACCAGCCGATTTATGATTATCGAACATCACGAACAATCTGTCGATGAATTTCAATTTTGGCCTCGCTATCCGTAAACCGTTCCGGCCACTGCCCCGATCATAATTGCAATGAACTATTTCTATCCATTTTCGATTATTCGATAAATTTCCACCCTCGAAATTATCGCGCTTGCATACCAATCCCGTACCGCACCGCGTACGAAAATTGGCCATTAATCAATAAATATTTAAACCTTGCAATTTTTTTTGTTGCAGGTAAGCCTCCGGCCGATCGTATTCAGACCTATCGACAGCCGTCGATAGCGACCCGCGACCGCATTATCGGTGAGTCCGTTCTGGTTTCCGGGAATCGGAGTTTCGACTGCTTAATTTTTTCCCTCCCGCCCCTGTCAACCGCGCACAGTGTCGCACGACATTGCCAACCACCGGCGATCGCAGAATCGATCTCTTATCGGGACCGAAACTGCAAATCGCCCTCGTGCGATCGAGCCTCCCGCGATTAGGTTCGTGTGTCACGACAGATAAAGACTCTAACAAATCGGGCGAGCCCGTCGATGCCAGGCTCGTGCTCTTTATCTAAACACCCGTGGAAAATTGTGGCGATCGCCTGCGGCGATCTTTCCCCGCCTCGGCCGCCTGGATGCTGGTACCGCGCATCTGCACGAGAGAGATCGCGCGATGTTCGGAACGAGAACACTCGAAGTTCCTCGGCGATCGGGGGGGTAAGGTGGGGCGGGAACGACGTCGATGTAATTTATAAGCGGCTTCGCTCGACGAAAGATAACGTCCGGGCCGGGGTCTCCGTGAACGTACGGCGAACCGGCATCCCCGCCAACCCCCAACTACCCCCCGCGCATGCGCCTTGGATCAGGCGCCAATTACGTCACGGCAAGGGAGAACCGGTCACGTGTCAAGTGTTGGGATAGATTACGTTCGTTGGCCTCTGATAAGGGGGACCGAGTGAGAGATTTCTTGGGAGTTGGAAGCCGCGAACGGTGTTTCCGTCTATCCTCCCGAGCGAGAATTCTGCGGATGCAGTCTCAGCTTCGGATTTCGTACTTTGGCTCTCCCTCCGTATCGTTCGTCGATGCGTGTTGCCAATCCCGACGATCCCGATCCTCCCCGGGCACTCCCACGGCGAACCTGCACCTGGATCGATTCTCATCCTTTGAGACAGGCCACTGGCTGGCGGCCGGGGACGTTCGGATGTACGGCAGTGTGTGCATACGTAAAGTCCCTGTCGGCCCCTCTCCCGGCCGATAAGTCCGCCGCAATGCCAATTACATCGACTGAGATTTGCACCCGGTGACGATGCAACTAGCCAAACTGGTCCGACGAGATTGCGCCGGATAAGCGTGTACGCACCGAGTCGTATCCATATACGAGAATACCCGCGCGCGCGTCGCCCGCGCGTGTGATCGTTACGAGAGGCTCGGAGACACATCGCGATCTTGATTATTATACACGGCCCCGGAGGAGTTTCAGGCGATACAAACTTTTTTTTTTTTTTTTTTTGTCGACGGCGATAAATGAAAATATTTTTCGCTGAGTCCGTTCGATTTTCAACTAAGCGATTCGAATAGTTTGTGGATATCGAATAATTTAACACCGTTTATCGGTTAGATATCGAGCGGTCGCTAATTGACGGAGACTTCCTTGAGAGCTGGCTGGACGGAATTTTTTTTAATAACAATTTTTGTAATTATAAAAATCGGTGATACATAAGTAAATGATAATGATAAAAAACTAATAATAATTCTGGTGCATCGCGATTAGAGAATCCACGTTGATATACAGAACGCTGTAATTACGCGCTGAATTAGAATATCACGGAGATATCGATGGATTTTTTTTTTTTTTCTATTTCGCTGTTGAAACGCTCAATAATTATGTGAGTTATTCAATGCATCCGCACAGAATTCCAAACCCAAGAAGTTTTTATTTTCACCGCGTCCGATTCCAAACTACGATAATGAATGATTTTTTTCTCGACTCCCAAATTTATAGTCAGACTTTTGTGGGTCTCACGCCCAGAAAAAAAAAATGCGACGTCCACCGTTTATTTGGTTTAAGTAAAATATTTATTTGATTTAAATAGATATTTATCATAATAAAATAAATTGATGTTCTGGGTGCACGTCTTCATTTTGGTGTTCCGCTTTCAACTTCATTCGGTCGAGATCCCAATTTGTTAGCAGAGCCTCAGTCGGTAGCGTTGGTCAAGAGAATTTTCTGTCGGGCACGAGGACGAAGCGGACAACGAACCCCCTTTGCCTTTGTAAATCGCGCGTGCAGAGCATACACACGAGATAACTCTCGCAGCGTCCTTCGGCATCGGAGACGCGAGGGCTCTGGTACGGGCATTTACCATCCCCGGTCCCTGCCCCGAAGCCGGCCATCCTCCATTTATCCTCTTCGTAATCCGCGCAAATCACGGATATTAATTCGCAGATGAAACGTCATTTCTCGGGACGTCGGGAGACCCGCCAACCCACGCGCGCACAGACACATACAGCAGTTACACTATTTACAGGCCCATTCGTATACCGGCCAATTAAAAGCTCCGCGGGCGTTTTCCAACTGTCGGATTAATTCCGGGCACAGCACGGAATCTCCGTATCACTCTTTCCTTCCTTCCCTCGTTCCCGATTCATCTCGCTCAGAAATTATTTCGCCGACCATTGCACGTTCACCCTCTTCCCTCTTCGGGCCCGATCGCCCCCCTCCAAAATTCTCATTGCCTTCCCGCGACTTTCATGCACTGCAGTCTCTCATCCCACATGTATCTCCTCGATTTTTCATATATCACCGGATTAAACATGGCGCTCGGCTCAAAGGGTTCGCGACAAAGCACCCCCCATCCCCACCTCCCCCCACTACCGCTATCTATATATTATACCTTACTTTCTTTCCTCCCTTCGACCCTGTGGCCGAGCTGCACTCGCTCTCCCGCCGTCGTGTCTCTTCTCGCTCGGCCCCTGGCTCGAGCCTCTTTGCCCGTGGCTCTCGTCAATCCGCAGGCAAAGATCGCCGAGCTCACCGGGAAGGGGTGAGTCGCGAAAAACTGCGCGCTCGGGAGGCAGATGGGTGAGATAGCGACACAGAGAGTGAAGAAACGCCGACGTGAAACACGCTACTCTTTCCGTCCTCCTCGCGCAAAACAGCCTTACGGCCCCTCGCCTTGGTCGCTTTGAACATCCTGAGCTCCTTCTCGTTCCGCCAAGAGAGGAATTCATTCCTGCCAGTGAACGACAGCGAGGCCGGGTGGGCGGGAGGGGGGCCGAGCAAAAGGACGCCGGATAACGGCGAGAACCAACGGGGCACCGGCGAGGAGAAAAAAAAAAAAGATCGAAGGAAAAAATGCCGAGTGTTTCGCGATGCAATTTGGGCCCCGGGGGCAACAACGTTCTCGCTCCTCCTCACAATCTTCCGTGTGACGTGACGGCTCTCCGATGTTGCTCACAGCCGACCGCTTCCGTCGCGAGGAAGCTGAGCGGCGGATGAAAAAAATTAAAAGAACGGGAATTCGTAGATTTTCGTATTTTTTTTTCCCCCACCATTCTTGTCTCTCCGCAGCCGTTCGCCTCCCAATCCTCCGACAGCCGACTCCCTAAGAGCTCCGCAACAATCGGGGTAATCATAATTCCTCACGACGATAAATGGAATAATAAATCGCCATCGTAAAATCCCCCGGTGCATTAATTATCGGTACACGAAGTTCCGCGAAGGGCCGGTCCCACGAGCCGCCCTCGTTGAATCATCGCTGACGAACAAATTTTCGCCCGATGATACGAGCGATAACGACGATACGCGAGGAGGAGCCTGCGAGAGCCGCGGATATAGTTTTGCGGCTCGAACACGCTGTCGCGCAGCAACGGCGATGATAGTAACGATAATAATAACGATAATAATACATCGTAGTCCGTTAATGGACGACACGAAAGCTCGGTGAGCTCCGGGCACGGCACACCCGGAACGGTCTGGCTTTACCGCCGACTTTCTCCGAACAGAGGAAAGGGTTGGCTTACGGCTTGTTTGTCCGTTGTGCCTCGTTGTGTAAGTCAGCTTTCGCACATACGCTCACACGGGCGCGCGCGTTGCGCATGCGCGCGTGCGGCAGATGCACTTTGCAGTTTGCACCGTGGCGGATGGGAAATTCTCCCTGGCCGAGGGGAGTGTAAGCTCCGGAGCTGGACGAGGACTCGTCGTCTATCCGCTCCGTTCGTCCGGCGAGGCTACCGGTATCGGTTAGCCGTGGCTCCGGCGAACCCGGCAGCGGAACCAGGTAATGCCGTAGGTGGACAGTGTCGCAGCCTCTCGGTAGCGGGGGAGGCGAAAGGGGGAGCGTGCGCGCATATCTCGACGACGGGAGAGGAGAGAGAAACCCTCGGGCATTTGCATTGAATACCCACTCCCTTACCTACTCCCGTGGCCGGGTCCGCCGATGCGACTACTACTAGAACTTCTGTCCCACAGGATATATGTACACGCCGCACGCAGTGGATGCTGCCTGAGCCGAGGCTGCTCCCGGCTGGCTGCTTGTTGCTGCACCCGGTACCTTGTACCATTGTGTTTATTTATGGACTTTAATTATATCGAATATGGTGTGGGAGAGAGCCGGGGCGCGTCGTGTATAATAGCCATCGTTGTACGTACGTGTAACGTATATACGGGCAACGGTTACGAGGCAGCTCCGCGGAATAGCGCCGAGGACCGTTCTCCTGCGTGACGGCGGGAGCGTCCGGCTCTTCATGGGCGCTGGGCAGGAGCGACGGCGCATTCGTACCCGGAGGGAAACCCCTTTACGCTCTGGGAGAGGACTCCGTGCCGTACTAGTGCAATGTCGAATGTTGCCGAGGTAATTTTTTTTTTCTTCGTGTATCGCACATTGTTCATTTGAGTGTCGTTTGCGAGGCCGGAACGGGGATTCCAGAAATGTTTACGAAATTAATCCATAGCTGACAGCTTCCTGCAAAAATGCAAAAATGCTGCATTGATTTTAAAAAAATGCGATCGAATCAACCAAAGATTCGGGCACGGACGCTCAAATACATATTTGATTGGTAGAACAGTATATTTTAATACCTCAAAAATATTTCGGTGAAATCATCCAAGAAATCGTTGAACTAATCAATCTTTTAGCTTTACCAACAAAACGTTCGTTCGAACGTCCCTGCACGAATGTTTAGTTGACTCAATCGTATTTTTGTTACTAGCTCGACAAGAAATCTTGGCGAATGTAGGAAAGAGAAAGAAGCATCGCGACGCAGCGGACGGATCGGGCATCGAGCTTAATTACCGAAGTCGCCCGCGCAATGAAACTACTTTGTTAATCGCATTAACCGTACCTTCTCATTAAAAGGCCGGGAGTCAGCGAGAGGGTTCGTCCCCGTGCACGCAGCTGCAGTGAGAGAAAGGTAACGAAAATAAAAGGATCCGGTCGACGGATCGAGCGGAGTCGCGCACGCCCGCTAGACCTTAAAAGGATAACGCAACTTGGCCGGTAACGCGGGCAACGTGCTCTTTTATCTCGAAGTATATCGAGAGAGTTAGAGGCCGCGATTCTCGCGGAGCCCTCGCGCAGCTTCTCCTTGTTCAGCGCGAGAAGTAGCCTCCTCGCAGCTCTTGCTGCTCCTGCTTCTCCCCCTCGGCCTCCTCCTCTCCTCCTCCTCTTCCTTCTTCTTCTTCCTCTTTGTCGCCACCGAGCGCCGGGGCGCGGGATGCAAATGTCGGCGTTAAATCCGCGCCCCTTTTGTCCGAACGCGGTATTTCCGTACGCGGTGAACAATACACAATGCACCGAGTGCACACAAGCCGCGCCAACAAAAGCAATGTATCCTGCTATAATAGGTGGACGGTAAGATCGAATCATTGAAAATATACGAACGTTCATTATTATTATTTTTTTTTTACTTCCGGTAAAATCGAAGGATATAGAAAAAAAAAGTTGATATTGATCGTACGCCGATGACTCCGGGAGAGATCGGATCAGCTCTGGATATATAAGGATGCGTGTATACAAATAAAAGTCCCCGAATTCGAGCGTTTTTTCTCGTACTCCGCTCACCATCCAAGCCAAAATAGCCCCCTATAATAGGTAGGCGGTAAGATCGAAGCATTGCAAATATACAAACGTTCGTTATTTTTTTTTTTCACTTCCGGTAAAATCGAAGGAGATAGAAAGAAGTTGATATTGATCGTCCGCCCATGACTCCTGATGGGCGGATGAGAGATCGGACCATGTCCTTAAATATAAGGCTGCGTATATACGAATGACAGTCTTCGAGTTCGAGCTGTGTTTTCTTGCGCCCCGCCTGCACTCCAAGCAAAAATAACCTGCTGATAAAACATTCAACACGCCCTCATCCAATCTTTGAATGCGACATCGGCATCGAAACGAAACGCAAATCTCGGGTCGCTAACGACATGCGCCAGTGTGTCTTTCCTCTTTGTTTCCTCCTCCGTCAATCCTTTCACGGGAGTGGGAGGGGGGGGGGGGGGGGGGGGGGGGGGGGGGTAAACAGAGGCTTCTAAAAAGCGTTTGCATCTTTCAGAGTCTCGGATAAGCAATCACGAAGGCATTCGCAGCCCTCGGGGCACCGCAGAGCGCACTGACCCTTCCCGGCACAAACATACTCGAAGAAATACCTGGCTCCGTGTGTGCCGAGCAACCCCTTCGAAATGGATGTACATCTTCCACAAAGCGAAACTGCTGAATAATCCAGTCGAACCTGCGACCCGCGCCCCCGACGCATCGGCACATACTCGGCTCCTTTTTTTTCACCCCCTTTTCCGAATCTTAAATTGCCGCGTGCTGTGCGGCATGAGTTATATGCATCGCGAAAAAGGGGATGCGAGGAGCCGGGTGTGCCCGACGCGCGGAGCGAAGACCACTCGGTCGAGATTTTTATTGTTTCGGGACGGAGAATTGTTCGCGGCTGGTGGTGTGTCTGTCCGTGTGCGCGCGCCTGCACCAGAGGCGAAAGCGTCGGAAAGGTCCTTCAATTCTGGAAAGGAGAGAAGGCGAAGTACGAAGAGGGTGAGTCGTACGACGGTGTCGCATCGTGGGGATTGTTTCGACGGAACGGAACGGGGAAACCCACCCGTCCGACCGGCAGTCGACCGACGGCTTCGAGATGTCCCGTCAACCCTTCTTCACTGGCAGCGGAGAACGAGAGGAGGAACGTACATGCGCGTGTACGAGCTTTCGGCTCTCTCATTAGTCGAGGGACCTGGCGGGAAAAATACATATCTGCAGCATTGGCAAGGGGGACCGGGAAAGAAAAAAAAAATTAAAGGGTGGGCGGCGTGTCGAGTGAGCTAGGCCAAGAGGGCTCTTCAATCCTTTCGCTCCAGATCCACCGTTTGTTAATTGGAGGTCGTTTCCTAACGCACTGTGGGCAACGGCCATGACGGATGTTACACGCACGTATGGAGAGCACGCGTATGCCTCGACGAGGCATACGAGGCATACGCTCGTCATCGGAGGGTCGACGACGGTTTTTACGGCTTTATCGGCGAAGAGGTCGTTTCCCGGTACGAGTTCTCGCTGAGGGTGTGTGAGGCTCGATTAGGCGCGCCGGGTGCGAGAGGCAGACGAAGAAAGCGAGGAAGCTGGATGCACTGCGAACTGATTCTATATGTAGTTTTTATTAAGAATTGGGAGATACGCTGGCCTTAAGCCTGGACGATCCAAATAGATCTGCTTTAGGGAAATGGACCAGGAATTAACGAAGAGGAATGACCCAATAGTTAATCAGTCCGAACCATTTTTGTAAAAAAAAATTGTTTGTCCCAATTAACCGGAGAGGGTCGGACAGGGTCATGAACTCACTCTCTACGTAGTTTTTTTGTTTTTTATGATTGCAAGGTACACTGCTCTTAAGCCCTGACGATCTGAATAGAGCTGCTTTAGAGAAACATACCAGGAATTAACGAAGAGGAATGACCCAATAGTTAATTGGTCCAAACGATTTCTATTTTTTTTTAAATTGCACGTCCCAATTAACCAGAGAGTGTCGGAGAGGGTCGCGAACTCATTCTCCATATAGTTTGTTTAAAGAATTGCGAGGTACACTGCCCTAAATCCTGGACGATCTAAATAAAACTGTTTCAGGGAAACAGACCAGGAATTAACGAAGTGAAATGACCCAACAGTTAATTCGTCGAAGCCATTTCTGTTAAAAAAAATGCCTTGTCCCAATTAACCGGCAAGGGTCGGCAATAACGCTAAGTTCCTAAGGTTCAGTCTCCATTGCCAGAGCAATGGACACCGAACCTTTCTCCCGGCAATAAACAATTTATTAAATATAAAAGATGAAGACGTTCGGTTTCATTAATCGAAGAAAACGAGTCCTGTGAGATCAGGAAAGCGGACGCGAAGCACTGAAGCCGAGCGAGGGGGTCACGTTTGAATGATAGAGTGCTAATTAAACTCTTAGTTTGACCAGTCACGTGCGCGGGTCGCACGAACGGCGCGGGGTGGAAAGGGGAGATATCTCACTCGGTGAAAAGCTCCGGGACCCCGACTAGGGGGCATCGCGCCCGGGCTAAAAGCCACGAGATAAATTGTCAGAGCAATTCGCCACTTCCGATATCAGCCGCTGGGCGAGTTTTTCCTTCGTCCGGATGGCCGGCGACAAGGATCGCGCTGTGCTAACGATGATGAAACAAGCACAGCGCGGGGGGTTGCCGGGACTTTCTCGGAGGGGCGGATGAGTCACGACCGGGGTAAGTGTGCTCCTGTCGGAGCCAAACGCCGGTCCGGAGTCAGAGATAAGACGAAAAATGAAGAAAGCCGCACGACCTATCGCTTGCAACGACGGAAACCGTGCGGCAACGGCGACTCCGTGCACTCGCCTTTTGTTTTCGTTCGTTTCGACGCCAGTCGCATCGGCACCGAAACCACTTCCATGCCGTGCCCGGCTACGAGTAGTCCTGAGTCTCGTCTGCCGTTGATTTTCCGTGCTCCACTTTGCCGGAGATATATCCGTGGGCTAGCTGGTATTAATGGATAGAGTGTATGAGTGCAGTGGCCCGATGCGCATTACCGGTGACACTTTTGGCACAGCTGCTTGGCATTCAACGGAGTAGCGCCGATCTGTCCCTCGAACTCCTCCGGTCTATACCCGATAGGGCAATGACCCTTGGAACAATACTGCTCCGAAGCTAGAATTCCGAACGAATAAAGCGATCGGGCGAGTATTTCACCTCTCAAGGATTTTTCGGGTATTCATTTTTTTTAAATTATTGCTTGTAGTAAACGAGATTTATTGACAATGTTTAATGTTTATACGGGTATCTTCGTGTACTAGTTTTATTCCTAATGATAATCATACACCTTGGCTAAGGGCCATCGACCTGAGTCCTTCACATCCATCATGCCGATAAGTTTTAAAAATATTGTTAAAAATTAAAAGAATCAGCGAATGTAAATTTAAAACAAATTATTAAAGACAACAGATACGATGAGCACTAATGGATTTTTGTAAAATGTATACGCAAATGTATATAAATTCTTCGGCGAAGAACGATGCTGCGATACAGCGGGAGCGCGATGGAAATCGGATTCCTTTGATAGATGAAAGAGGAAAGTTTGTTCGCCATAATATCGGGCGCGAGTCTCGCCGAGCCGTATCGAAGGCTCCTCTCAATCCCTCGGGTATCGAAACGGAACGCTGAATCTTCGACATTCACTTCCGTTCTGCCGCTTCATCCCTTGCCTTTAGTTTGTCTTCTCGACGGCGGCGCATCGGCTAATACCATTAAACGCGTAACGAGAGAGACGGCCACGTGCCGCAAGGACCGAGGAAAGCTAAGCCCATCCTCGCCCCACTCCGTCTCGAGCACCATCCGGTACGGTACGAACAAAAGTTTCGAAAAGTTAAAAAAAAAACCGTTTTAAAAGGCAAGTTTTGCGAAAGGTGTTTGTTTTTTTTTACTTTCACGTTGCGCACGACCACAGTGAGGATACATCTAGTGTCTATAGTTACGTACATCTTTATGCGAAACTTTCTTCACACTCTGTCGCCTAATTTCACTTTTTTCACGTTTTGTCACTTATTTGACAAAATAATTTGTAAGAAACTTCGTATTCCGATTTTACGAAATAATTTTTTTACTGTGTTGGGTAAAAGTGGTGAATACGGACCACGCTCGAGTTCTCTGCTAATGCGGTCGAATCAACCAAAGATTCGGGGCAGGGACGTTCAAACAAATATCTCGTTCACCGAAAAAAATATTTTAATGTCTCAAAAATATTTTGGAGAAATCATCAAAAAAATTATTTAACCGGCCAATCTTTTATCCGTGCCAACAGAATATCTATTCGAGAGTCCCTGCCCGAATCTGTAGTTGATTCAGCCGTACTTTTTTTATCAGTGTGACTTTTCCACGTTAAACCGAAACGCAGTTATTTTATGTATTTTTTCAATTCAAATATTCCGAAACAATATTTCGTCAGGCCATTAATCATTCGACCGGACGAGTTTTTCGCACGATACGCAACGCACGCATGGAAGTTGTTTTTAGACAAAGTCCTGTACGTTTATTGCATCTCACGCCGCAGCGTCCGCGAGCGAGTTCGAGATAAGCAGGCGGTAGCGTTCGGCGATTGAAAAAATTTAATACGAGCACGCATACACTTACCGGCATCGAGACCGGGCATGCGCGAGGCGAGTGTGCGGAAACGCTTCGTCGTGTGTCGTTTGCTCGACGGTGTGCGACCACAGAATTTATGCGATATCTCCGTACATATTCGCCTAACGCACCGACTCGCTCTCGCCGTGCAGTACAAAACGATCTCGCTTTCCGCGAAACATTTTAGGCCCATATTTTCTCGCGGCCACTAAGTTACGCCGAGGCCTTAACGCTCTCGGCAATTCCCATTCGCCATGCTCTCTATACTATGTACGCGATAAAGCCCCGCCGTATCTCTCGGAGTCCATAAATTCAACGGGCGAAGTCAACTCACCGATTGGCGCTGCTCACGGTGTACTTGGAATCGAGATAAATAAAAATATTTTAAAAAAAAATAAAAAAATTGAGTGCAATAAAAAAAAAAAATTAAAAAACAAAATGGTACAGAAATCTTATTGAAAAGATCGCGAGCCGAGAAGCGAGAAATCGTTGTCACGCGATCGCGGAGTAAGTCGTGCGGGCCGCGTGACGTGGCCGCAGCGACGAAGTTCCGCCCATGGCTGTAGCGAGCACTGTTCGCCACACAGAGATTTGAAGTACGAGCAATAAACTCTCGCTGTACCTGCAGTATTTACACTGCAGGTATATTTGTACGGGAACACCGTGCACGGAGAGCAAAGAGTGACGAGGGTTTTTTTTTTATTTATTTATTTTTTTGAATAATAAAATAAAGAAATAAAACGAAACAGGAAAAAAGAGCCGCGCGCACGCTCTGCCGTCGGGCAAAGTGCCTCGCGGTTAATATCCTCGTTCGGAATGCCTCGTCGACTCGAGAAACGGTTTAGCATCGTCGCCGTTTTAATTAGCCAGATGCCTAGACGATGTCACCGTGCCTACGGTGCATTAAGGTGATGTGTTCGCGGTTTCAGCGTATACACGGCGCCTTATTCGCTTCGGCGATACAATACCGGCACGTTATGGTTAGCCGAGAACGATATTGTTACATGGCACAAGCGAGATCTCCGCACGATGATTGCGCAGAGCTTACTCACAGTATTATTATTGCGAGCACACGCCATCGGGCCGCGAAAGCTCGAATCCCTTGTATTCGCTGCCTCGGCTAAATTGCTTAACCATTAACTCCGAAATGTATCTCGATAATAATTATTTTTCACTCGTTCATGTATCGCAACAAGATTTTTTTTTCTTTTCTTTACCTTTACGTAATATCTCAGCTTGCGATAAGAATGTAACGAAAACGAAGTGGAGTTTGTATAAAGAAATCCATCAGAAATCACGACACACAACAACCCTCCAAATTGGATCATGTTTAAAAAAAAAATGGATTGTAGGTTTCGTTACCGACCTCGTCCGGGGAATTCCACTTTCGATCGGGAAAGTGAAATTTTCCCATCACCTCAGCCCACGTCTCTCAACCCGCCGATTCTTGCCTCAATTATTCAATTTATTTTTTGCGACTCGAAGATTCCACCGATCCCCCGGTACCGCACGAGCGGTTTGCCGCAGAGCGTGTACACAGTCGCGCAAACTTTGGCGAGGGTCGAACGGAGTACAAATACTCCCGAACGTCTTAGTAAACGCGCGCGCTGACGATCTTCTCCGAAATTCCCTCGTACACATTATGTACATACTGCACGTAGCCGTAGCGCCCTTCCCGATTCGCGATTCCGGTCCCGGTTAGTTGATCTTGCTAACCCAATAACGCCAAGGGTGTTTTTGAGATAGAAGGGAACAGGGGCCGTGACACATCTTCGCCGGGGCGTGCGCGCGCACGCATACACACACAACCCGTAACTTTGTTACGGTATTTGCAGGCACGAAAGCCGGGCTCCCCACCTCCTCGATGTCACTTTGCTGCACGCTGGCTCGAAGCCGTGTCCGCGTCTTCGCTCGTTGTGGCATCTAAACCTCAAAGTAAGCGGGCACCCTCGAGGGTTCCTCCGCTCCTCGCGCGTCGAAGGGAGTTGAGAAGCTTTCGGCGAGGGGGCTGCACTGGGCTAAGTAGTGTATCCCAGACTGTTCGGTGGTTGAAGCTGGTGCCTACGGCCCGATTCCTCGCTTCGCCGATACAGTCGGCGATGTCGAGAGACATTAGCTAATTAGGGATCTTCTTATACTCGCGGTTGCTGTTACAAGGAAAACCGCGCGAAGTTGCGCGACCAGCGGGAATTACTTCACGCGAGGAAATCCTCGTGACCGCGAAAAAGGCACGAATCGACCTCCTTCGTCAGCCTCGCGTCGAAGGGGGTTGGGAAGCTTTCGGCGAGGGGGCTGCACTGGGCTAAGTAGTGTATCCCAGACTGTTCGGTGGTTGAAGCTGGTGCCTACTGCCTGATTCCTTGCTTCGCCGATACAGTCAGCAATGTCGAGAGACATGAGCTAATTAGGGATCTTCTTATACTCGCGGTTGCTGTTACAAGGAAAACCGCGCGAAGTTGCGCGACCAGCGGGAATTACTTTACGCGAGGAAATCTTCGTGACCGCGAAAAAGGTACGAATCGACCTCCTTCTTCAGCCTCGCGTCGAAGGGGGTTGGGAAGCTTTCGGCGAGGGGGCGTACTGGCTAGGTAGTGTTTCCCAGCCTCTTCGGTGGTTGAAGCTCGTGCCTACGACCTGGCGAAGAGCCTCTCCTCAACGGCCCGTGGAGGGCTGTCGAGGGACATTAGCTAATTAGGGGTCTTCTTGCACTCGCGGTTACTGTTACAAGGAAAACCGCCCGAAGTTGCGCGAGCGGCGGGAATTGCTTTGGGCGAAATCTTCGTGACCGCGAAAAACGCACGAATCGCCCAACGTCGTCGGCATCGCGCCGAAGAATCGAACATGGCGACACCGCTCGCTTCGCACTCTCGGCGATAACGACGTACGAATTCCCCTTTCTCGGCCGCTAAGCAGCTGTAACGCAATAAACTATAATGAGATTCTCTCGTCGGGTATTCAACGACTTGCCAGGCGGACGGGACGTACGAACGTCGCGCGTACTTAATATGCTTTGATGTACGTTCTGCCGTAGAGTCTTTTCTTCTTTTTCTCGTTCTTTCCATTTCAATTCTTAATTCAGCACGAGGGACCGCCTCGACGACCACGAACATCGGGAGTATTATAGCTCGGTGCGCACGACAAGTTCGCTAACAATGTTTGCTCGTTGCGAACCACCGGATCGGTCACTCCTCCCCGCAAACTCTTTCGCTTCTCTCGCGGTGGCTATCGTGTCAAAACGGGATCGCGTGCCGACGCGCGAGCTCCGCGACCCGGCACCGCTATGGGGCATAAATAAGCTCCACTTACACAACTATAGCCAATTCCTATGTAAATGCGGCCCGGCCAGTTTCCCTCCCGAGAACGACCGACAGCCTAGATAATTCCACGACACTAATTTTAGAACGGTTTGAAGGCGTACGGCAGGTAACTTTTGTATACCTATAATTTCACCCTTCTTTTTTTTCCCTAAAGCCCGGCCTATCTCGACTTCCTGCACGACCCCTATCAAACTGTTCTTCCGAATGCTCTCGCCAACGACGACGTCATTCACGCTCGGTAAATCCATGTTCTGGACATGGAGGTGATAGCGAAAAAGAAAGTCACCAAGTAATTTTGCAAATTGCTTCCTTTGTCTTTTCCATCGTGAGGGATATAGTACTTTCACGTATGTTAGCTTCCTCGTGGAGAAAATAATTTCGCGTCGAGCATTATTAATGCAGAAGTTGTATTAACTGAAAGACAAATAATTTGCACGTGGCTCTCTTATTTAGGGTAAAAGTGGGGAATATGGCCCGGTCCATAAATCATTGATTCACTACTTTTACCCTATTACAATTTTGCGCATAACTTTCTGTGCGAGAAGGTTCGTCGATCGATTTCGACTTACCCATAGAGGTAGTCGTGCGCAAAATTGTTATGAATGAGGAAGCCATGTCCGAATTGCTTTGCACCTTTTCGCGTAACCTAAAAAAAGGTTTACATTTCATAAAATTAAAACCGTCCAAATTTGCCACAACATTTATTGCAGGAAATGGCAATCTGAAGTTTGCGCGTTTCGTCGTTTTGAGGCAATTTTTTATCTATCCTTCGCCTCTGATTACAAAACTATTAACGGGATATTTAATATTGAAACTCTTGTCAGGTGTGGAAAACAATTATTTCAAAAAATTCAAAACAAAAAAATCCCAGCTAAAAAATCGCACTTCTCGATGTTTTAGACTATTTCAAGTACTCTGAGACGAAAATCTCGACTTTTTTTCCGAAAACGTAGCTTCCTCCATGAGAAAGTAAAGGAATCATATCCATGCTCAGCTGATCATATCCAAAATTTTCTTGTACTCGACCAAGTATCCCGAGTAGGCAAGGCAATGGAGCGCGATTTTCGATGATAAGGCAATTTCCGATCGCGGCAAAATCGTCGAAGCGATTACGATACTCGCCCCTCGCGATATTGTGTTTATTGCGCGTATTACTCGTACGCCATTGGGATAACGCTCGATAATATTGCTAATTGAGCTCCTGCAGAAACCGCGTGTCGTTAACGCAATATCGGAAAGTGATAGTTAATAGGAAGTCGAAGATCGTGCGGGTACGAGTGGAGTGGACTGCGAGCAGCGAGATTTTCCAAGCCCCGTTACGGGGTTCCGGTCTAGACCGAATAATATGAATATATCGAAAGGTGGAGAGACACAGAGAAAGAGGAGGGAGCCGGAGCTACCGAGAGTTTCCATTTTCCGGTTATATTTACGTTACATGTAATTTAAGGAATCGCTGGCTTTAATCTTAATTGGCTATAAATTACCCTTCATCGGGCTATTACCTCGGCTTGGCTTAATCCTCGCTCTCTCCCTTCCTCTCTTTCCTCTTTCCCTCCGAGCTCCATCCGAATCCCCGCTTTTCTTGCGCGCACACACGCACGCACTCCTCCAAAACGCATTTCCCTGTTTTACCCTCTAAACTTCCGAATTCAATGAACCCCCTCGGAAATCAGGATTAGTCGAAATCGGATGACGTCGAGTTGCGGATAACTTCGGTGATTCTCGCCCTTTCTCTCCCTCCCTTCGCGACAAAACGAATAATTGATAAGCATTCGATGATTCCATAGTAAACAACACGAGGCTTACCGGCGATGCGTGGTCTCTCCCTTTTTCGCCGGAGAGTTTACCCCAATTTCACCGTCGACAACCAAATTTCCGCACGCTCCTCCGGCTCCTTCTATTTCGCGGTAACTGCGAACAAATGTCGCGAATTACGAATTCCCCCATGTTCGCTGCCGGCGAACGTTCAAACAAACCCGCTCCATGCGAGCGGTCTCTATTGGCATATGAGTGCTCGAGAATGACAGTGGAGTGTGCAGGACCCAATGCGTAAGAGGGTACGGAGATATATATATATATATGTTTTTTTTTCTACCGCGTATGTGTCCGCGTATGTGTATCTATATATGTCCGTACGCGAGGCTCCTCATTCTCCTCCTCCTGTACTTCCTGCTGGCATTAATATAAACATCGCCTCGGTAACTACATAGCCGGGCAATACCCAGCCCCACGTATGTAACGCAGTGGCTACATTAGCCGACTGGTGGTGCACGTCCGAGGGCGACTACCCCTGCGGACACAGCCGACCGACCGGGGCTTCGATCCCCTCGTGCTTGCACACGCGCTTCGATATAACTTTACCCGCAAGTCATGGCTCTCGGCTTCCCTCGTGTGTACGGCTTGCTACGCATCGAAGCAGCTACGCTCAAACAATTTTCGTACCATAGACGATTAAATGGCAAAATGTGGAGAGGCGGAAGAATATCGGCAGTAAGGCGTTGATTAATTCCTCCTGGTCGTCCGCAAAATTTTATTATCGCCATTTGACAAATTGCAGTAATAAAATTCATTTATTTATTTATTTGTTAGATCTTTCGGATTGCAGAGAGAATTAAGAAAGAAAAAGTAATCCGCCGGAAAGATTGATTTTATAAATGAATAATTTAAAGAAATACAGACGTAAAAATGTACGCTGGACTCTGGGAACTTTTGTATGAGGGATGAAAACCGAGCGAAGCGCTTAATACCCCTGAGAAAGTTTCTGCGAGCGGTTTTCCAGAAGGATTTCTTTTTGTTCGTGGTTTCTCGAAAAATTTCATTTAACGAAAATCTTTATGTGTCATTGCGAAGCTTCGCGAAGAGAAATTTGCACTTTTCTCGCGTACAAACAGAAAGCCCGTAACTTTCAAAGTTTCCGAGTCCAGGCACGAAAATCCCCCTTCTCACTTGCTCGTTAAATGCGCAAAGTAAATAAGGGAAGAAGTGTACTGAAGTTAATTCCTGGTCACGCCTAGAATTGTTAAATTTAATACCCGCCGTTACATTTTTCGTGCTGGAAGGAAGATAGCACGGAAATAGAAAAAAAAGCTTTATCGTTGACCAAATAGTCTCGTAACTCCCGAGATACAAAATCATAACCGGGCGTTATGAATATTATCACGAAAATGTAAATTCCAATCAGAAAATTACGAGATTTCAAGAATCTCGGAACTTTTCACTCTTTACACTCCCTTCTCCCGCAGCAAATTAATGCAAACGGATGAAAAAAAAATGCTTCGATATATGCCGTGATTCGACCGACACTGCGCGCGAGTATACCGAGAGCTATGTAAAAATAAAAAAAAGTATAACGTTATTAGGTGCTTCGAGAAATTGGAGTACCCCGGCTATCTCGGCGCTTTCCGGAGCTTGTATAATACCGTGATATAGCCGGAAACGATCCGAGACGTTAAACCGTCGTGTCAACGTGTGCTAATGTGCGATGCCCAGCGTGAGAGAGGGGGAGGCTGGAGGGGGTTCGGGATAACTTTTGCCATTAGGTAAATTCGAGTCGAGTCAAATCTGCAATTTAATCCGGCGTAGTAAAGTCAACGGAAGTAGTAGTGGCGGTTATAGTGGTGAGCTCCGGAGGGGTAGGTGAGCGGAAAGAGGCCAGAGGTTTACTCGGGAGTCTCGCGGTTACGTATAATCGCGGAGCGGAGAGACAGATATTCAAATGGTCTGGTCGGTAGCACGGACCCCAGATATATATACACACACACATATATATATATATATATATATATGCTATATCTTATATATATATAGGACATCGTGCGAAAGCAGAAGCAGCACAAGTGGTACGTAGCACGCCGGTAGCCGGGGCGCTAATCGGCGGTAGTCACGTATATTCGTGAACGCTCCCGGCGAGCGGCAGCCCATCGAGCATCGTCCTCGTAGGTAGCCGCATTCGAGACACGCTTGCTGGAAACTCGGAAAGCCGCACGGGCAAGACTTCCTGTGTACCTGGTGAAACTCGCCCGGGGGCGCGACGTCGGGCAATATGCGCAGCTCCGAGAGTTTGGCAAGATACCTTTCCCGACCGCTTCGCCGCCGGTGCTTCCCGACAATTCACCGGGCAAAATAAACGTTCGCCGAAATTCCGTTCATCGGGCGCGTATGTAATCAATCGCCGCGAAAGTTGTCTCTCCGACTAGCCCTGCGGATCGAAAGAGGCTCGAAAAACATTTCTTGTTCCCGAACATCCGCAATTTTCTTTTCTTGTTCATTTCACGATTATTTGTGGTAGAAAAAAACGGTTCGGTGCAAAAATAAAATAAAATTAACGAACAAAATATTGTGGACAATCGCAGACGAGAGATGTTTGTCAAATGTACAAACATTATTTTTCGTGTACCGGAAAAAAAAAACCGAACATCGGATAACGCCCCAGAAGTTAACGACGCCCACAGTTTCGCACGCTCCCCATCCGGAAGAGTGCGTCGAATTCTCCTCTCCGCCGCTCCGCTCTTCCCGATCTCGTTGGATAGACAATGCCAGCGATGCGTGCGACGATCATTGCCGCTTTCCGCTTCTCCGATTTCCAAAGCCCTAGGTGTCCGCATTTTTCCTCCCCCACCCGCGCAACCCCCGTACACCCCCGAGAGGCCATCGAGAGATTTTAACACCTTCCGGTGACTTATGATCGCAGCGCTCGCCGGCGCTGCCGCATCGAACCCCGAACAGATCGTCGACGCGTACGTTGGACACGTTCCTCCATTATATCCCGTAGTTCGATCATCACAATTGAACCGTCGAGCCGGGACCGTGCGAGGAACAATCGAACTCCGATTCCGCACCGGCCCTGACCCACTACCGACTTCCCGCTCCCAACGGGGAGGGGGGGGGGGGGGGGGGGGGGAGGTGGAGGTGGTTGATATTCCGACACCCCGTTTCCTCCCCCTCGATCCACCGTCTATCTCCCGGCTCACACTTGCAACCCGGTTACCCGCGTATGTTCTACCCGATACACCATTGCCATTCGGTGCGCTCCGTCCCGTTCCGCGCACGGTACGTACGGTAACCCGACAAAACGGTCACGTGTCGACGGTACGTCACGGTCGTAGAGGCGCGTGTCTCGAATACGCTATCGGATCCCCGTTACGTACCAACACACCGAAAAGCCGCGCCATCATCCCCACGACCGAACCTCGGCGGATCCGCGACGGCGTGACTTATACCCTTCGCACACACGCGCGCCCGCCGACGCACACGGGAAAGACCGTCGGGAGATCTCCGGTTTGCAATCTATCGCTCTTCCCTCGCATGCGACCGTTTCCAATCCGCCTCGTCGCGATCGTAACGAAAAACAACGAGGTGGAAATCCCGCACTCTCTCTATCTCCTCCCGCCCCCCCCCTCCCTCCCCAACCCCCCCCAGGGCCGCGGACCATCGTGTTCTCCCCGTTCTCCGTCTATCCGTTGTTAACCGGATTTGCCGCGCGGACATCGTCGTCCACCCATAGCTTGTGAACACCAACAACTATGGGCACCGCTGTACAGTAAACCCATTCAGCAGTGGCGCAATTACGCGCCATACCGTACAATGGGCATTGGCTCTCTCTCGCAAACGCCGCGTACAATGGCCCTCGTATGGTGCGGCGCGAGGCACAGGGTATGTTACTACGGAGGGATTTAACGTTTCCATAGTGCGACGGCGAAAAGCTCGAATAAACCCGCGGGGATAGCCAATTAGCAATAAAATTTCAGCGAGAGCTTTTTTTTTTTTTTTAATTTACTTTTACTATTTTCTCTCTATTCATTCGCAACGAGCAATATTTATCGCGTAGGTTTCTGCCGCTTCGTTTTGTTTTGCCTTTCCTTTTTTTGTTTTGTTTTTATGCGCGTTATTTTACATCGAGGCGAGAGAGTGGAATATTTCTTCGAGATTTTTTCTTTTTTTTTTTTTATGCCCATTATTTCACATCGAAGCGGGAGTGGAATATTTCTTCGATAGTTTTTTCCTTTTTTTTTTTTTTTTTAATCTTCGAGACTCCGTAGCTTTCGCGGAGGAGCCTCCACGCGGACGGTCACAAAGAGCCGGGCGGTGCCGTTTGCTTCATTAAAGTTTATGGGGAGGAAGTGTCAAAAGGAAACCGCCGATTCTTTACATCTCGCGCACGACCGCTTCCCGCGGAGTGTGTAACCGTACGAGTATGTCCAATTGGAGTTACGAGGCTGGACAAAAGCGGGCGTTATTCTCGGGACGGATATTCGTTTGAGAAATAATACGAGATAAAGGGAAAGCCCTCGTGAGTCGGGGCTTTTGTTTCGTTCGTCAAGTAGCCGGTTACCGGGATCCGATGCGGAGTCTCCGATTCGTTTCGCAATTTAATCAATTTTGTAACGATAAAAACACGGAAAATAAAAAGATAATTTTATTCGACTGAATGTCGGCACTGTTCGAGGGTTCGATGCGAACTCCAAAGGCCCCCGATACATGCCGAGCTATGAGTGTATAAATTTAATTAACGGAGTCGTCGGAGATAAGTGAAAAAGCGTGTACGTCCGGCCCTTTCGGCATCGAGCGAAACGTTTCAGTTAGCGAAGTTTCACTATCCGCTAATTGACAAGATATATACATATATACATTTTATTGTATGAGATTGGACGGTTCGGAAGAAAGTCAAAAGTTCGCGGTAATATAAATTTTACTGTATAAACACGGAACATATATATACACATAATATATATATATATATATATATATATATATATATATATATATATATATATATACATGGTAATGTAATCGGGAGGAAGCCCGAAGAGCTCTTCAATCATTGTTCCGAGACTTTGTCGCTGCTTCCGGTATTATATTTCGATCTTCTTCGGAGTTTCCTCCGAACCGTGTATATTATAACGATGAGAAACGCATGGTAGACTTTACTTTACGAGCCACCCGAATGTTCGCGGTGGAACGAAATTGCCACCGAACTTGGGCGGACCTTCGAGAGACGGACTACGCGACTAATTGCTTTTCCAGCCGTATAACCCGAGCTAATTCCGTTTGCACTTTCTCGATTGTTAACAGTGTTGCGGGACGAGTTTCGGGCACAGCCTCAGAACACGAGGGTCGCCGCCGGTGAGACGGCACTCCTCGAGTGCGGTCCACCCCGGGGTCATCCGGAACCGACTCTGATATGGAAGAGGAACGGACACGTTATAGACTTCGAAGGCACCAAGAGGTAAGATATCGTACTTTTTATACATATGACATGTACCATCATTCACCCCTCAGTTTCTCATTTGTTCGGCAAATGGAGAGGGTAAATTAAGATCCAGCAATATGGAAAAAAAAAAAAATTATTGAAAGATTCGATCGGACTCTTTTTAGGAGTTCCGGTTATGTAAATGTCTTTCAGAAAAAAATCCACTCAAAAAATGTTGTACATTCAAGGGATAGAGTGAAATTTATTTATTGCAAAAATATATTTCCACGTGTTTCGCACATATAATTTTCCACGTGGGATGCTCAGCGTTAAAGGGAGGCGCAAATGTGGGTTGTAAATATCTTCCACATATGTCGCAAAAAAAGGAAAATGTGCCGTAAATTCAAGGTACAGAGTAAGGGGGGTGAATGTCGTTCGGTCCATGTCATATTCATATTCACCAGTTTTACCTTACCCTTGCAGATATATGTTCGCGATATATAAAATTTTATAGCAAAATGATATTCCCACCTATACGATACACATATCATTTTCCACGTAAAACGTGCCGAGTTAAACGGATGCGCAAATGGGGACATCCTCCATGTTTGTATTCGCGCACTGAGAAAAAGAAATGGTTGGATTAACCGAGGCGTGGTGACATACGCTCAAAGATGTTATCCGATCGGCAGAACAAAAATGTTTCTTCGAATCGACAAATTTTGAATCGATTGGCGCAAATAATTGTTTAACAAAACAATTACTTATTTGTACCAAACAAATGACAGCTTTAAAGTAGGTCACCGCGATTTTCGGCTAACCCTTTGAAACGCGATGTACCACAGGCGACACCCTTTTTGGTATCCAGAAAAAATGCATTAATAACCAACCGTTGTATTTTTAATTTTGTAATTGCAAAAAAAAAGTGCAAGCTTAAGCCAACCATTTTTTTTTCTCAGTGCACGTATCTTTCTCGGCGCGACCCTTTCGGTGCAACAAAATCCAAGCCGACGGCAGACGCAAGTCGAAAAATGTGGCCAAAGTCCTCGACGGAGAATAGCAGGCAGGAAGGAAAGTGGCTCCGAGGACCCCCGGCGAACAAGCGTCGGACCCTTGCAGTAATTTTCCGCGATTAATTTCCCTCGTTCTTGCGGGCCGCGAAGGAATTTCAGGATAGCGCAGACGCGTGCTGCGGGCCGGTTGTGTTCGCTTCTTCTCTCGCGGGTATTATAACCTCGGGGTTGGTAGAACACGTGAGATAGATAAAGAGACGCGACTTCGGTCTTCGGGAAGCGCCGCGCACGGCCAATGGTAATAATCCGAAGACACAAGGGCGCCCGTAATCTACCGCGCATTTGCATGAGAATGGCGCTAAAGGATGTCCCCCATAATTCTTGTCGCGTTATCTTCGTGTACTTTCTCTCCGCTCCGTCCACCCCGAGTTCTCCAGCGCCTCGTCCTTTCGCGCGTCTCTCCTCTTCTTGCGCGGAAGAATCTACGGACTGGTTGTTCAGACGCGCCGCAGGAGCTTCGCATGTCCCGCTGGAGAAAAACGTGCCGGATGTCTCGTCACTCGCGATTAATCATCTAATTCGTCAATCGATACCACGAGGTACTTTTCGCATCGCAAAAAAAAAAAAAAAAAAAAATTTATACAGTCTATTTATCGGTTGATTCAACCGGGAGAGTCTTTGATCGATGTCCGAGAAGGCGTACGTATGTGATTCGTTAGTTCGGCTCTCTCTCAACCCTTGAAGCATCGTGAACGAGCTCGCTCGTGGGACGCACTGAATAGGCAATAAATTAGAACCACTGATAGAAATTAAATCGGTTCGCATTGGCGAAGCCCCGGGCGAGCGAAGCCACGACCCGAGGGACTCCGCCGGGTTACATCTCGCACTCTCTCTCCCTTCCTCTCTCTCTCTCTCCCTCTGCTACCCCGTCGCCAGAATTAATTGATACTATAAATTAGAGGACACAATCGAGGAGCCATCGATTCCAACGCCGTTGTCGAGCCGGGGGATACCGCCCATCCGTATCCGCGAGCGGCGAGACAGGGAAAGCTAGACAGAACCTGACATTCCAACAGTTCGATCGTAGAACTGTACAGGGGGGAGGGGGGGGGGGGGGGGGTACTTGCTCGTGGTTTAATTGCAATTCGCCGTGTAGATTCTCGGAATACGAACGGAGAGGGGGAGGGACACACGACTCCCAGTGTTTCATTGTTCGCCGGTATTACCGGCCGCTGACACGATTAACCGGACCGGTTCCTTTTATTTTTCAGAATTACTCTAGTCGACGGTGGAAATCTGATGATATCCGACGTCCGCCAAGCCGATCAGGGACGGTACCAGTGCGTCGCTCACAACATGGTCGGCGACAAGGAATCTGCTGTCGCTACCCTGACTGTTCACGGTAAGTGGCTTCATCTGCGGGGATCGATATTTTTTTTTTTTTTTTTCATTCCCACCTAGGGTTGCTTTAATTTTTTTTTAAATTGTCTGGGAATACCACTACCAAATAGAAAGAAAAAAATTGAGTTTTTTAGCATCGGTGCTTAAAGACGAGAAACAAGATTTGGAAAAAAAAACCTTAACTCTTTGGCGCACGTGTAATAACGCATTCTGTAAATGCCAAAGAGTCGTGCGAAGAAATATGAAAACTATTCTTTTGAATCCACACCTAGGGTTTCCTTAGAAAAAATAAATTAACAAGTGGTCTAGGAATGGCAATACCGAATAGAAAAAAAAAACATTCGGATGATGGAAGTCGTATTTAGAAAAATAAATGTTTTAACGCTTTGGCGCCCGTGTAATAACGAGTTCTGTAAATGCTAAGAAATACGAAAACAGCATTTTCTAAAATTTACTGATGAAAGAAAATGCGACGAGGTTTGGGTGAGCGGATTGTTTAACGTGTGCAATGTCTGTGCTCCCATCAGTGAAACCATACTTCCTGGCGACGCCGATGAACCAAACAATCCTGACGGACCAGACGGCCGAGTTCGCGTGCCAGGTCGGCGGCGATCCTCCGCCGGAAATCCTGTGGCGTCGAAACGACGGAAAGATGCCGATCGGCAGGGGTCACATAATGGACGACAAGAGTTTGCGGATCGAGCGGGTCACGGCCCAGGATCAGGGAACCTACATCTGCGACGCCGAGAACAGCGTCGGTGCGATATCGGCCAGCGCCACTCTCATAGTTCAATGTGAGTAGACGCTTCATCATTTCAATTAATAATTTCGCAGCAACTGGACTACAGTTGGTAGGGAGTATTTCCGGTCTTTCATGTCAGTTCCGAGGAGGCCAAGGGCTCGTTTCGATTAAAGCTCCGGACTGAGAAAAATAGTTCTGTTTCTCTAACTCAATATAGATCGTTAATAATTTATTGTTGTGGCAACAAAAATATGTGGCTGCTACAGCAAAATATTTCTTGCCACAGCAAAATATTTGTTGCCACAGCAAAATATTTGTTGCCGCAGCAAAATATTTGTTGCCGCAGCAAAATATTTTGTTGTCCCTACGTTAATCAGGTAAATGAGTTGTGGTAACAAAATTCTTGTCGTCGCAACAATTTTTTTTTCTACGCGCGTTGCGCAGTAGAGGGCGAATACATTCGGAAGGAGTTTTCAACGTCTTGTCTTTGCATGTTCGCAGCTCGACCGGTCTTCACGAACTTTCCGAAGGACGAGTCGGTGAGCACGGGCTCGGACGTATCTTTCGCATGTTCGGCTCGCGGAGCACCGAAACCCTCGATATTCTGGACCCGCGAGGGCTCCCAAGAGCTCATGTTTCCCGGAAACGTTTATCAGGGCAGATACACCGTCAACGAGGACGGCAGTCTGCACATCAAGGAAGCCATCAAGAAGGACGAGGGACACTACGTATGCAGCGCCATCAGCCAGGCTGGGGCCAGTACGGCCACTGTTTTCCTTCAGGTAATTTTTAGCTCTCTCTTAATGCGATGTGAAAAATAAACGAGACATCCTGGCAAATATAACATTTTTTTTTTGCATATACTATACATAAGTAATAGTTACTAATAACAATGATAACAGTACAGTCCGTATATTAATCATTGTATTCATCGTTATTTCATTAATCGTTAGTAAAAATCTATCTACATAATAATAAAGTTCATGACACTCACAGATACTCACGGATGCTCAGACCCAACAAAATAATTTGTTGGGCACGCGCAAATAAATATTTATATGGTTTAAGTGAAATATTTTACTTAAATCAAATCAATATTTATTTGCAGGTACCCAGAAAAAATAAATTATTTTTCTGGGTGCACAGATACTCACACAGGTACTCACAGACATTCGCACATAACCACTAGTATTATTATAGTTCAGATAGTATGTTTGCAACTGCGCAATTTCTTTACGCCTGTCTTATCCTCGATTAATCGTGGAAAAATTAATTTTTCTGATCGAACAGGTAAACATTTTTATTCTTAAACGGTTCGATATTAATTTTTGATATCGTTGAATTTCAGGTGACGCCAGTGGAGGAAGTTCCTCCGCCGATAATCGAGCTGGGCCCAGCTAATCAGACTCTCCCCGCGAAGAGCGTGGCGTATTTGCCTTGTCGGGCGGTGGGAACGCCGACCCCCAAAGTCCAATGGCACAAAGACGGAGTTCTCGTTCAATTGGGAAGTCGTATAACTATGTCCGCTAACGGTACACTGACGGTTGATGAATTGCAAACCGGTGATTCCGGACTGTACACGTGCATAGCGTCGTCGGAGTCCGGAAACACATCGTGGTCGGCGACTCTGAGCGTCAGTGCCAGCACGACCCTTCACAGAACTCCCGATATGCAAGCCCTGCCGCAGAATCCTAGCAAGCCGAGAATCGTCAATATCACAAGTAATTCCGTAACTTTGACGTGGAGCCCCGGCTACGAGGGCAAGAGCAAGATAATCGGATACAACATCGAGTACTTCAGCAGCAACTTGAACACGGGATGGGTCGTAGCAGCCACTGGCGTTACCGACGATACGTACACCGTAAGTTTCGTCGGGTCAGCGAACACGACAACAAATTTCTCACTCAAACGCAAAAAAAAATTACCGGGCATTGTTGGTTCGATAACAACAAAATTTTGAGCGTTACATCGAGTTCTGACGAGGTCCGTAAAAGAACCCGATCTGACGTTCGAAAAATGTCTGCCAGGGTGGACAAACTATTGATAGATAATTGAGTCCGTAAAGTAATTTTTTTTCCATCGTTTAAAAAAATGCGAATGGTTCTAAGAAATTAATTAACGATTACATTTTTTGTCTTCCGATAAACAGGTAACCGATCTCAAGCAGGATACCAAGTACGTGTTTCTGGTCCGTGCGGAGAACAGTCACGGGCTGTCCCTTCCGGGTCCACTTTCGGATGTCGCTCACACGACGAGCGTCAATCAGTTTTCCGTGCCGCAGATCGAATTGATCCGGGCGCGAGATCGGCTCAACAGTGAGATACTTCATTTGCGAGAAGTTCAGCCGTTGAGCAGTACGAGCGTGAAAATAATGTGGGATGTAAGTGAAGTCGATGTTTTCTCACCATACGGCAATATTCGAGAGTGTCATAAAAAAAATAAAACTAAAAAATCTAAATATTTTTTCGTATCTTGCAGATTCTCGGAGCGGCCGATTTGGTCGAGGGTCTGTACATAAGATATCGCGAGATATCCGACAAGCCGGAATACCAAATGGTCACCGTACTGAATGCCGGAGCGACGAGTTACCCACTGACGAATCTCAAGAAATTCACTCGTTACGAATTCTTTCTCGTCCCCTTCTACAAGACGATAGAAGGAAGACCGAGCAACGTTAAACTGGCGACCACTCTCGAGGACGTACCTTCCGGGTCTCCCGAAAATGTACACGTCGGAATGATAAACATGACGTCGGCATTCGTACGATGGGCACCACCGCCCAAGAACGAGCAGAACGGCCAGCTAGTTGGATACAAGGTAATTTATTTTTAAAACCCATACGATCCGGCGACTCGCGAAAAATAAAAACTCTTCTTTAACCGAGCTCAGTTAAAGGACCGTTTTTGGCTTATCCGCGCACCGATCGCGAATCGTTTTCACACTCGATCTTTGAAATCAACGCCCATCGACGGAACATTTTGGGTGGAGATAGATGTTAATATATTCTTGACTGATCATCCATAAAAAAAACCCTTTTATTCTATTGTGCAGATTCAGATAAAGAGCAACAGCAGTAACAAGATACTGGGTCAGATGTCGCTGAACGCATCGACCACATCGGTGATAATAAACAGTTTGACGACCGGAGGTCTCTACACGGCGAGGGTGGCAGGCTTGACGAGGGCGGGTCTCGGACCGTACTCAAATCCGACTATATTGAATATGGATCCGGGTCAATTGACGCAACTGCCGCCGAGAACCGATCCGAGCCACGGCGGTGTTTCGGTATTCACGGAAACGTGGTTTCTGGTTCTGATGATCACGATGGTGTTTACGCTGGTGGCGGGTCTAGTGGGAGCTCTGTACATGAGGCGAAGACAAGCGATGAGCAAGCAACTGGGTCACCTAAACGTGCCGGTCGGCACGGCGAACGACATTTGCCAGTTGAACAAGGACACACTGTGGCTGGAGCGAGGCTGGAGACCGACGAACACCCTTCAAGGTTCCAACGACAAAGACTGCGAGACGAAGTTACTGAACAATCAGCAGATGCTTGCACCGGGTATAGTGAGCATGGCTGGTTCGGAGTACGCCGAGGTAAACCTGACGACGTTCTACAACGCCAGAAAGCAGCTCCAGGCGCCACCCGAGCCTTACGCGACGACGACCCTCTGCGTGGGGAATCGCAGTCCCGACTCGATGGAGACCAGCGGACAGAAATCCAATTCGAGCGATTCGTGCGTGAAGCCCGACTACTCGAATCTCGAGTCGAATCAGGATCACAATCAATCGACGATGTCGCCGAGCAGCGACAACGCCAGCAGCGTTTACACGGACGACAACGTCGAGGTGCAGAGGAGGCCACAGTACAGAATGCCACCGACCGACAGCGCCGCCCAGTCGGGTATGCCGAACTGGTGCGACATGCTTCCACCGCCGCCCGAGCATCCACCGCCGCCGGGAACGTCCCTGTCGGCGAGGATGCAGCAGCAGGTTGCCGCGTTCAGTCCGCACTTGGGCAAACGCACCGTACCCAACGATCTTGACGGTACGAATTCAGCCAATTCGCAGAGTCCGCCGACACCGCCGGTCAGAGTGGGAAACAACTTTTCTGGATCGCCCACACCCTGGAACGGCGTGCCGCCCCAGATCGAGGCGAATCACGTGAACCTTCCGCAGGGAAGATACACGACTCTGCCGCCACAGACGAATCCACCTCCCGTACCGTCGTTCCCGCAGGGCTTCAACCATTACGACTACAAGGGACAGGAAAACGAGTACGAGAGCGGTTCGGTCATCTACGGTCATCAGAACGGCCTGGCCGAGGACTACAGAACTCACGAGCCCGGCTACAGTCGCGTCAATCATCCGAATTCCCATCTCGACCACGGCACTCTCAACGACGAAGTCTATCGTCACAACGAGGAGATGTTCAGAAACGACAATCTCTATCAGCCAGAGAACGACGAGTGGGACAGAAAATCGTGCGACTCCAACACCCACTCGGAACTTTGCTGTTCATGCTCGGAATCGAGTTGCCTCTACGCCGACACGATGGAGTACAACAACCAGTTCGGTCCAAGCTGCGCCCATAATCGGGGCAGCGGATCGAGAAACCGTAACAACAGGAGTCCACGGAGAAGGAACAATCGCACCTCCTCGCCTACGTACAGCAGCGATAGCAACTACTCTTGCATTCCTCAGAGGCAGTGCGGACCCGCCAATTCCCAGGAGAGGCTCAGGCACAACCGTAGCAAAGGTGAGGATTCGAGCGTAATCGCATGATGAAAAATCGAGGGCGTTTTTCTTTCCCAGCGTTTTGCTTTCCGATGCTGTACGGGTCAGCTTTAAAGTTAGCCGATTGTTACTTTAAAATTGAGGATTCTGATAGCCGATTAGCATCGGAAAGCACAACGCTGGAAAGCAAAACGTTGGAAAGCAAAACGCTGGAAAGCAAAACGTAGGAAAGCAAAACGTAGGAAAGCAAAACGCTGGAAAGCAAAACGTTGGAAAGTAAAACGCTGGAAAGCAAAACGTTGGAGAGCAAAACGCTGGAAAGCAAAACGCTGGAATGCAAAACGCTGGAAAACAAAAACACCCTTGATTTATTTCAATTTCGACAAGAGTTTAATTTTCGCGAAAACGCAACATCGCGAGGGTCGAAATAAATTCAATTGCGCGTCACACGATGAGACCTCTCGTTACGTTTTAATTGGAATTTTTCGTTTGTCTGTTTAATAATTTACTTTGAACTCATTCTTTTTCCGAAGTGGCCTACGGTGCCTATAACTGTACGTGTGAAATGTTGATCAACATTATAATCAACATTCTTACACATTACGGGATTCTTTTTTTTTACTCATTATTCGCTATTTGTAACGTAGTTCTAGATAATTTGTAAAAAAAAATACTTTTCCGAAGAAAAAATATCTCGAACTGACGAGCCAATCTCGATGTGTTTTCAAACATCCTCCGTGAAAAGACTACACGACGATTTATCGAAAAGTCTTTTTCTTTAGTTTAATTTTCATTTCCGCGACACTGTGAACTAACTTATGTGTATTGTTCGACAGATAAAGTGCCTAGCTTTCCGAGATCCGGTGGCTACGCGCAGCACAATTCATCGGCCTCGAACACGATGAGCAGTTCGGGAAGTCAGAGGTACAACAAGCTGAACAGTCTGTTTCTTAATGCCGGAAACAATCCTATTACACCGAGCGAGACGAGCCGTCTGAGCGATCACCGGGAAAGTTAAGTGCCCTTGAGGAAAGGGGAGGCCTAACGAGGATTAACGACGAGAGCAGGAAGCCACGGGGAAAAGCGGACGGCCGATCGAAACAAATCTGGATCTGTGAATCGACGCCTCCGGAGAAGCGTTCGATCGATTATCACGAATCGCCCGTAATTCTCTTGCAACCGTAGTCGGATTGCCGGCGAGCGTTGCGCGAGCGACTAGCGACGCGAGAGTCGCGTGTTTTCACCGAGGAAAAATTCGACACTCTTACGTTACGTAGATGCCATTTATCTAGCCACTGGCGGTCGATACGCGAAGCGTAATTAAAAATCGAAGACGACCGAGAGCCGCCTCGCGCGAGAACCGCGAAAAAAAAAATGGTCGATCGAGAATAGCGGCATTTATTTTAACTTGCCCGTTCGTTATAAATCCATCATCGTCGGCGACAATATAACGAACATTATTTTCGATATAACGTTCCTAACTGTTAAGGGGGAGATAAAACTGAGAGGTTACAAGGTCGCAGCCTAATGCGACAATAATCTACGTATATTTCTTCCAGAACAAATAACTTACCGATAAAACGAAACAAAAAAAAAAATTATAAAAATAAAAATAAAAAAAAACGTAAAAAAATAAATAAAGTTACGAGGTATAAGAAACGCGGATAAGAATAGAGTGAGTAAGGTGTATAATCATATCAAGTGGTTTTTGTATACATTGTACAAAGTTTATAAACAAGTTTAGTCATTAGCTTTTAATTTACGTATCATTAACGATTAATATATATATAGTGTACGCGATCGCGTGTACGGGGAGTCGTTTACGGGAAAATTTAATCCCTGAACAGCGCGTAAGCATGCCCTGACAAATAAGTGAGAAAGTGATTGTGGCGGACGCGATATAGAAGTTCTCGGGCTTTGTAACGTTTCCCCATTCGTGCTTCGAAGAGGCGAAGGAGGATGAGAGGTTGTTGAAGTAGTAGTTGCTCGTAACAAGTTCTCTAACGCGACTAAGCAACCGTGCCGTTTAATCAAAGCTCTCCCTAACCACCCCCCCCCCCCCCCCCCTCCCCCCTTGCCCACACACCCAACACCCCGCGTTCGCCGTTATAATTTTGTTCGTCGGGCTCGTGCGCGCTTGCAACCGTATTAATGTGCAAACAAACTTTCGTCCGCGACAACAACGGCGAAGCCCCTTTGGGCCCAAGCAAAACTGCTCTGTCTAGCACGAACAAAGTTTCCTTTAATCTCTCATCTGTAGATATGCCCTTGTGAATACAGGTATATGATAAAAATAAAAGGAATAAAAATAAATTTAAAAAATAAATAAAAAAACAAAACGTTCGTAGCATAGCGAGGGATTATCGCATAAAGAGCGCGTGATTTATTGATAATGTAAAGTATTGTGGGTGAAAGTGAGAGAGTGAAAGCCGAAGCGGATGCGCTCAGTAAGGAACTAAACTATGTAAAATCACCCCCTCCCCGGAAGTCATGTAATCGCTCAAATTCAATGTAATTAATTAAATATTAATTAGGTGGAAAAAAAAGAAGAAAAAACACTTAACTGCCCGATAGAGGTGAATCTCTCTTGTAGGCTGTGTCGAGTATTATCATGCGATCGAACGAAATGATACAATAATGTATATGCAAACACGACGCGGTTCCCGGCACAACTCTCGTCGAAAACTCACTGCCAAGCACTTCCGAGAATAATCAGGCAAGAAATTTTATCGTTTTTTTATTATTTTTTTTTTAAACGACGTTTTTACGTCATTCGCACGAAACTTCCGAAATGTTTATTTTTATATTTTACCGTCAAAGATACCGAATACGTTGAGCATAAAATCCCGGATGGAAATAAAAAGGAAGAAAAAACACTTAACTGTCCCATAGAGGTGAATCCCTCTTGTAGGCTGTCTCGAGTATTATCATGTGATCGATCGATATGATACAATAATGTATATGCAAACGCGACGCGGTTTCCGGTACAATTCTCGTCGAAAACTCACTGCCAAGCACTTCCGAGAATAATCAGGCAAGACATTTTTTCGTTTTTTTTTTTTTCGAACGACGCTTTCCGTCGTTCGCACGAAACTTCCGAAATGTTTATCTTTATATTTTACCGTCGAAGGTACCGAATACGTTGAGCATAAAATCCTCCCGCCTAGCCCCACCCACGAAATCACGCAGCTGATAGACGCGGATTGTAAGCGAGAAGCGTTGATTAGTTAGAACGTACGATTAATAAATAATAATATTAAAGAGTCCATCCAGCGAACCGGAGCAGCAAGCGCGTTGTAGTGAGAACGCGTTTATTTTTTTCATTTTTATTTTGTTTTCGGAATCCTCAGACTATCGAAAACGCCGCGAATCGTGAACGCGATGAACTGAATATGAGATCTGCGAGGTCGCGTGTAGTCGCGAAAAAAAAACAAATAATAATAGCTAGGACTTGTACTTTAAGGATCTGTGGATCGAAAATCACCGGCTGGCAATCGGGAGGACAGAAGAAATCCTTGCGCAGAGTCAGCCGGTGAAGCGATTCTGATATTATAAACGCCCTTGACGGATGAATTGTTGTTGGGCTGGAAAACTTCGAAGTCACCGAAAAAAGAAGAATTTAATTTGTTTTTTTTTTGCTTTTGTTTTCTTTTTCGTCAGACTTCGAGGTCCTTCGCCGCGAGATAATTACGAGCCATCGCGCCAACAGCGGGGATGAGCATAACGTATTATTTTTATAATTTACAAATCTTCGAGCGGTTGACGCGATGGCCCGATTAGTTTTGTATAATATTATAAAATAACGTGTGATAAGTTCATCGAGTTTAAGTTTCGCGATACCGAGACTACCCTTCCCCCACACCCCTTTGTGTAATAATAGGTGCATGTAGATCGCGCACACGAGAACAGCGGTTTGAACACGATTACGAAAACAGAAACACTAAAGCGCATATAACGGTCCAGCACGTAAATGAAGAATAAGAGGAAAAGAAGAAAAAATATTATTACATACGCTGCTGAGGTTTAATGATTTTAGAACGGCATATTGTAATCCCGTACTCGTAGGTGTTGTCCCGCCGTAAAATTTGTCAGCGTTTCAAATGGAATTTAATTGATTTTGGAGAAGAAGAAATTATAATAATTTATTGAAAGAGCCGATATATTAATCGACGACAAAGCGATAATGGCCGTTAGATAATGTAATCGATCCGGGTTGAAGGCACCTTTGTAAAGTATGCGAGTCCGTGGAGACATTAAAATTATACTTGTCGGGTAGACGCGAGAGGTGAGAAAAAGCTGGAGCCACGAAGAGTAATCCATATCACTGTAAGGATTCGCGGCGAGGTGTTTTTAGAGTAAATTTGTAATGAGAAAGCGAAGGATCGAAAAACTAACCGATTGATATAGCGACGAACCAGTAAACGAGTATACCGACGAGCAAAACCGACTGGGGGTTGTATTAATTATACGTTACGAGACTAGCTCGCAAGTGTAATCCCAAGGCTGATGAGTGTTATTTTATTTAACTCGATCGTTTCTTTTTTTTTTTTTACTCCCACCCACAGAAAACTTTGTAAATAATTGCGGGAAGATAAGAAACGTAAATGTTTTATATAGGTAATAATTTATTTATTATTGAGACGACGGGACTCTCGAACTCGATGGCTGTCGAGCTAGGGAATATATGAAGAAAAAAATGAAAACTAAATTCTGTGGTTAAACGACGGAACGGAATAGTAATATACCGTAAAGAGATATACAAAAAAAACATACACGAGAACACGTACACGGAACAATTACACACCCACACATGACTGTAGATAATTTATAACAATCGCTATTGTCGAGTACTACGTATATATATATATATATATCATTGCATATTACACTGATAACGATTAATAAAAGTAATGTTAAAAATTTCACACACGTTTATCTAATTTGTGCACCCTTCCCACCGGATCCTGGAAAATATACGAATATGCGCGAAATCGCGAGCGAGAAAAGTGCTATTACTGCAAACACCTACCTGCGTATATTATTTTAGATTTGCTATTCGAGTCGAAACTCGAAGCGTTTAATTGGGAGCAAAGACGTCATTTACGTTCAAACAATCTCAGTTCTTGACCGGAGGTGACGTCATGTAGGAAACGTTACTTACGTTTTTAAAATCTTCGTTTTTCACAGGAGGCGGCGTCATTGAGAAAAACTTCATTTCCCGATTAGATATTTTCGAAACTGAGGTGACGTTGTTCGCTGTGACCGGTTAAAAATTGAGGGAAAACCGAAAGTGAGACTGCTCAACTGCCAAACAACAAAATCGCGCATACCCCGTGTTAAAGCATAAAGCGTTGCACCACACATTTGAATATGGGTGTGAAAACGTATGAACAACACTTTCGAACAACACGCACTACGCACCGGGGGCCACGTCAAACCCGCGACTTGGCGGCATTTCACTTGCAATGGCTTCAAACGCCCGCGCTAGCAGCTAGACTCGCGAACCGACCGCAGAGGCGCTTCTTCTTCTTCTAGTGCTTGGGCCAGGCTCCGGTAGATTGCACTGGAGCAGCACTCTCCCTCATGGCCATTTCGTTAGAGGGGCTTTCCGTCACTTGTCCTAAATATGATATGTAATCCCGAACGCTCCAAACGCCCGAAATTCATTTATCCGATCTAGCGATTACCCAAAGTTGTAATCTACCGAAGCACTAGAACACCGAATATTTAAAATCACGAAATATTATTTTGCCGAATCACCCAAAAAGTAAAGCCAAAACATCGCACAAGTGCATCATTGCCACGAATGTTGTGAAGCAATATATTGCTTCAAAACTCAAATTTCAATTATTGCAACAATTGACATTTAACACAACTTACGTTAAGATAGCATTACGTCACGTTCGGGATGTTCTCAAATTTTAGAACTCTAATTTATCGATTATCGGAGTTACGACTGTTGGTCATCACGAGCTCGAAGATGGGAAAACAGATTTTCGAGTAAATGAGTCGGGATTATGGCGGGTTGGCAAAATAATATTTCGTGATTTTGAACATTGGCTGTTCTAGTCCTTCGGTAGATAACAATTTCGGGTAAAAGCTCCTTCGGATGAATGAATTTCGGGCACTTGGAGCGTTCGGGATTATGATATTTAGCACAAGTGACGACAAGCCGCATTCAGTGAACTGTCTGTCACGCGAACAGCGTCGTGCAACAGCCAATCAGTGGAGCGATACACAAACTCTGTTTATCCAACGAACCGTCTCCCGCGCGATGTCATAACAACACCACGACGAATTATCTGTCACACGTGCCGTAAGACGGATCTCTCTCTCCATTGTCACAAATTATTTAGCCTTATTTTGTTTCCGTCGTGAACAATGCCGACAATTCGATAATTCGCCGACGATGAATCCCGGCCGAATGAGTTACGTCAGTGGCGCAATAACCTTGAGATTACGTCCCGGTGAGAGGATTGCACAATTACCGTACGCAACTTGAATATTTACGAAAAGCCCTTTAGTTTTTAATTCATTTTTTTTTCTCTCGCTTACGATTATCGTAACAGGTCAGTTTATCGTTCGTGCCCTTTTTTTGATCGTCAGGTCTGGCACGTTACGCGAGTCATGCATTCGTGCCCAAATATCGGCCACCGAAGGAGGAAGAGCTTGACGAGTTGAAAATTTTTTTTCGCAACGAACACCGGCTGTGCGTACTTACCGGAGCTGGAATTTCGACGGAAAGCGGAATACCGGATTATCGATCCAAAGACGTCGGCCTTTACGCGACCAGCGATAGGAGGCCGGTGCTTTACAAAGATTTCGTAAACGACGAGCGTGTGAGACAAAGATACTGGGCAAGAAACTATGTCGGTTGGCCTAGATTCTCATCTTTCGAGCCCAACATCATTCATAAGACTCTCAAGATGTTGGAAGACGCTGGGAGCGTGAGCTCCGTTGTCACGCAGAATGTAGACAGGCTGCACACCAAAGCCGGCAGTAAAAATGTCGTGGAACTGCACGGCACAGCTTTCACGGTCATGTGTCTGAGTTGCGAAGAGAAGATAAGCAGAACAGATTTTCAGCATACTCTGAGAGATCTTAATCCTAGCATGATCGCAAATACTCGTGAGATTCGTCCGGATGGCGATGTGGAATTATCTCAGGTAGATTCAGAGTAGGAATTACCTTCGTCTTCATTTTTTTTTTGTATTATAAGAATTTGTAAAAAATCATTGATTCTCTGTAGCATATTAGTGTAAGCTTCTTATGTCCAACCAACTGTTGAAGGTGACCCTTTCACCTACCTTGCTCTTTCAGACATTTTTTTTTCTAAACATGATTTTCCAATGTTTGGGAACATTATAAACACATTTTCATAACAATCTCTATTTAAAAAAATGAAAACAACGCTCTATGAGGAAAAGCAAACAAAAAATTTAATTTACATTAAATGAAGATTTTTACGATTTGAGTAGAAAAATAAAGGAAGTGAAGAAAAAAGAGTCAATAGAATTAACTCAATATGCAAAGTATATAAAAGATATACACTATCAAATGTTTCAGTACCTTTTTAGTATCACTTTTGCTTGTATTATTTCCCTGCCTGTGGTATAGTGCAAAAAAGGGCTTGACAATTGTCGGCTCAGGACTTTTCATCACCCATCGCTCAATTCGCGAATTTTCCTTCAGCGACGTATAGACTCGATTCGTTTGGTCTCTATTAACTTCGCCGAAAAATTGGATGGCAAAAAAACTTAATTGCCGTAAATATTTCAGGAGCAAGTGGAAGACTTCAGAATTCCACCGTGCAACAACTGCGGTGGTGTGTTGAAGCCGGACATAGTTTTCTTCGGCGACAACGTCCCGAGAGTCGTGGTGGAAAGAGTTCGCGACGCCGTTAACGAAGCCGACGCTCTTCTGGTTCTCGGAAGTTCGATAACTACTTTTTCCGGGTACAGAATAATATTGCAAGCGGTTGAGGCGAAGAAACCCATTGCTGTTGTGAATATCGGCGAGTCGAGGGCCGATAAGCACGCGAACGTTAAAGTTTCTAGCCGATGTGGCGAAGTTTTGTCAAAATTATTCGCGATTAACGAAGATACGAAGAATTCTCGAGGATTGAGTTAACGACGGGAGTCCCGATAGTCCCGTGATTACGAATTGACCTGCTTGGTAATGTATTTAAAATTTATTTTTTTCGTTGGAAATGTTTTTCAATATTTGCCTTGTGTATAAATTTAGAGCTTGTATATACATATTGTAAATAAAACGCAGAGTTGCATCGTTACAATTTTGGCTGCAGCGTTTACAGTTCGCCTGGACGGGGGGGGGGGGGGGCATTGATTGAACGTTCAATAAGATAATATATTAATCGTTTATTCGTTTCATTGTTCGTTGCCTTAAAATTCGCTACTCAGATAATTTTTTTTTATTTCAAGCAATCAACGAGCTATGGTGATCTATAATTTTTTTTCTTCAATCAGCACTCATTCAATATGTTGATCCGTTACGATGTCTCACGCTGTGACCGTTACAGTGTCGACACGTAATGCACTACGAAAAATTGTGCAAACGTTAATAAAACTCGGAATGCGACTGTTTAAAAGACAATCTCTTCGCTATCCCGAGTACATCAATATTATACTCTATATTCACGAGTGGGAAGGTATATAAAGCTAAAAAATTAATCTTACAATCGTTATACCCGTGTGCAAAGATAGCAAAAGGATTCTTCCACTTAACTGCGTACGTAGGGCACAACATTAACTTCTCGTTTGCTCCCCTTTGTTAATTTACAGTAGTCTATAATATAACATTAATATAATTATACGTATATCACATGTTCGATTCGGCTATGCGTTACGAACTGCATAATTCGGATACGATCGAAACAAATTATCCTACGAAATTTAAAAATCTATGTATTACCGTTTGTTCCACTTTTTTCTAGTTTTTTTTTTCTTTTTAAAGCTAATTACAAACTTAAACGATCGTTTTAATCTTCTACGGAGGTATACGACGTTCGTGTAACATTATGATTAAATCGTGGATGTGAAATTCCTCACCGAGTGCGTTCCTCACGATTCGACGTGAGCGCCATTCACTTAATCTCTCCTGCACTCGGTGGGAGGTTTCACATGCTCTTAAAAGGGCTACCAAGAAGGCCACAGTTTTTGTGAATAAAAAAAAAAAAAAAGTGCGAAAATGTGCGTTTTCTATATACTCTCAATATGTCTCTCGAGTTTTGGCCAACTAAAATCGACGTTTGTAGAGATCAATTTCAGTTACCTATCTATCATAACCAGAAAACGTAGATGTGAACGAGTTTTTTTTTTATTTCGTTACGGCGTGACGTTGGGTATAAAAATTGAGGGCGAGAAAGTTTTCTTGAGCGTCAAGCTCTCCGACGCATCGGAGCTCGAGGAGCGATGAATTAATTTTCAGCCGACGAATTATAGTTAAATGCGCGTAGAAATTAATATCATTGATAGCTGAAGAGAAGCAACGGCGCAACTACGACTTACAATCTAATTTGGCCTCGCGCGGGAGCTTCAACTGATTTTTTATTGATATTTTTTTTTCTTTCTTAGTTCAGTCATTCCTGGGCTCCCCTTTCTGTTGCTGTCTAGTTCATTTGTTTATATTGAGAGGCATCAACGGCACGTACTTGTCGCTCGGTCGAAATTTGTACTGCGAGCACAGACGATTTGATTCTGCCTCTCCATAGCCATTTCTGCAAGAGAAACAAATTAAATGCCATTAGATTCTTATTCGAGGAAAAATAATGCACTACTCAAACCCCACGGCGCTCCGCCACAAATAAGCCTTTATCGCCCCATGCAACATTTTTGTTAATTGGCAAAACAGCGATATACGAAAAAATATAACTTGAATTTTGATTAAAAAATTACGCAAAAATTTGATAAACATAATTCATCTAAATTAATATTATAATTTTTATTTTTTTGCTTCCTCATAGAGGAAGCTTTGTTTTGGTCTTGGTTTCAAAACATGTTTTTTAAAGATTTTTATGAAAACGTGTTCCGAATGTTCCAAAACATCGAAAAATCACATTTATTCTTTATTCGCGAAGCTTCCTCTACGACGAGGAAGCCAAAAATACAGAAAATCCTTTCTTAGAGAAGAAGCTTTGCGAATAAAGGGACATTATTAAAATATGATATGAAAATTTCAATTTATTTAAATTGGATGTAAAAATCTAAAAGCTGAGTTTTTCAGAAATGACGGTATTAAAATAAGGATACATCATTTTGATAGATAAAAGTCTTGAGCGGTTCGGAAAACCGTATTTTTTAAATGTAAGAAAAGCTGGGTTTTTGAAGGGTTAATCTTGTTAATGACAATTGCTGAATCCAATGAACCACAACCGATAATTTTTTTTACTGTTTCGTACGGTTTTACAATGCCGATGATACGTGAGATGGATAAATGATTGTTAAGATCTCCGAAATGGATCGGTCTGTTTCTCTCGTCTCTTAGCCCTCGCACCGTCCACAAATATGTTCAGAAGGATCTTTAACAGCGATTTCGGTCTCCCGGCTCTCCAGGAGCGTCCATTTTCCGCCGAATAATATCTCGGCGAGCGTTGCCACTTCACGGGATTGCTAGAAAAGAAGATGGACAAAAAAAACGATGGTACTCCATGCCACAACCCTAGCAGATCCGGGAAACCGACCGGTTTCGGTTGCATTACAGTTGCTTTTTGGTGGCTTTTCGGCCCACAATTACTTTCTGGTTGGATATTAAGGATTCGGTTGCGTTCTGTTATCTGACAACTAACAGATTTCAATTTCAATTTTCAATTTTCAATTTTTGCATCTGAAAGACAACCATCGTTTTTTGATAATAAAAGTAACTCAATTTTTCGAAGAGGGTAGCTTTTAAGATGCAGCAACAAAAAGCGATGAATCAATTCTTATTTTATTAGTTATTAATGGGTTTCTTCTTTAATTAATTAATTATTAAAACTTGTTTAATAAATGATTTATGAGTCCCACAGTGACGAAAAGGAACTGAGTCGTTTTTCGGTTTTCGCCGATTGCCGGATTCGCTAAGGATTCCAAGCTACGAAGTGTGATAGCGTGACGAAAAAAATATCGAAGACGAATAGCGGAGGCACGCAAGATGCCGATATCTTCGCTGGAATGAATAGGAACTGACCTTTGCCACTGGGAGCAAGGACGCCGTTCCTTGAAGCACGTTACTTGAATGACATTGAAGAATAATGCACCGAGAGTGTTGGCGACCTCGGTATTCAAGTTTTGCAGACATCGACGAAATTTCGCATCGCAGTCGCAGTGGGACCGAGTGAAGGGCGACGTGTTGCAAATACCGTGGATGCACGAGCGTGGAGAAATAACGACTGGGCAATGATCGTGCTCCCTGCAACAGGCGTCCTCGTTCGCATGATGACCCAAATCGTCGTACGAGCCGGCAACGCTTCCTGGTCCGCACCATTTCGTGCCTGGATAGATCAAGCCACCGCCTGCCGGCTGATTCTGGGTAAAAGTAAACATCGAAATATATAAATATTGTGTTTCAAGTACCGGGGACTTTTTGCCGATCGCCAACGACCGTGCCTTCTTTTAAGCATAAAAACGATACGAATGTTCGTAATACATTCTCTTCTCCGTCGCTGGTGAAATTTTTCCCTGGCAATTTGTTTTAAAAACTCCACCGTTTCAGTGGTTTTCAGAGATTTTCCGAAATTTTTCTCTGAATTTCTCTGCTATTTGCTAAATATCAATATCTCTACCATTTTCTCGGCACAACCTTCAGCCGTCACAATTTATCAGAGAAATTCAGAGGTTTTTCCGAATAATTATGGAAAAAGCTGATTTTTTTCTGACAAAGGACGTTAAAAAATTCGAGTTGTCTCTAAGATCACAGACATAAAAAAAAAACTTTTCGTACCTTGCCCTTGTTCCGCGACTCCCTGCAGGTCTCCTCGAGATCGTCGATGAGATTGCTCGACATTTGTCTGACTTTCTTCGGATCGGCTCCAAGGATCATTTGCTGAATAATCCCGCGATCGTGATAAAGAGCGCAGAAGGGTGCACCTGCGTTTAGCTCGACCATTCTCGACATCGTCATATCTGCTACGAGAACACTGGCCTGCCCAGCACCGACCCACACCATCATCGAGAGCGCAAAAGCTATGGCGATCATCTGCAACGATCGAAACGTACAGTGCAATATTAAACGAAAAAAAAAATCGATTCATCAACGACCGAAACGAATTTCCGAATAAAAAAGATTATTTTCTCATCGAGCAACGCGAACCATAAAAAAAATCATAATTTAGTAAATTAATTTCGCTGAAAAAATTTCAACACTAAATCAATTTTGCTAAAGAAAAATTTCAACAGTAAATCAATGCTGCCTCAAAAAATGTCAACGATAATATTCTAATCTGTGAATTTTTTCGTTCTTTTATGTTCCAGTAAATTTCGTCGGAGGACCCACCGGGACTTTAGCGACACGAGCGTCAAACGAGTACTAACCGAGTTTTTCCGTGTCCCGTGAGAAAAACCAATCGGCCGATCCCGCCCCCGGGGCTAATGTAATATTCATGTAGCTATCAAAAGCATCAGTGAGGATCAGCGCAATAGCATCGAGCATCGGGCCGTCGTATTGACAACGAGGAACCTCGACGAATCCGTCGTTTTTACTTTTTTCGAAGGTGAAATAGTTGTTATCCTCTACTCTAGAATCGTTCTTAGTACACATCTCTGTATTCAGCCTCGAGCCCGCATCACAGCATTGGGCGATTCACCACCGGCTCGCCGGTTTCGTTGAATTCACATTATCGGGAAGGGACACCGCGCGCGAGCGAGCGGTCGAATGGAACGCGCATAGAGAGGTGCGACATCGAGATGTCGTCAGGCGCGCGCTGCGCGTGTCGGTGAATCGCGCGCGAAGACCGCGACCTTCGAGCTTCTTTGTACCAACTCCAAAAAAAAATCCGTTCACCGGAGATACACCGTGATATTCTTTTTTTCTTCTCAAGGAATCACCGCGTCGCGGAGAGAACAAGCTGCATACGTTATTTTTACCGAATAGAAGGAGGGAAAAAATCGACCGATATCTGCCGGTATTTGACAAATATTAGACTACTAATAATTGGGTATGTCCTCGTCGCAGCTTTCGAATTAGACGATAGTGTGTGCACAACTTAGACGGTAGAAAGGAACTGAGAAAGTTACGAAAGAAAACATCTATATTTAATGCGCTCAAAGCGGTAGAAAAAATTAATAATATTTGTAAGAAACGGTCGAATCGAAGTGGTGTCACATTTATAAATAGTTTGAGGGTAGACGCTCGACGCGTGTCAATGAGTCGTCTCCGTTGACGCTGTTACATAGTTACCTACGAGAATAATGTGGGTCAACGAGCCCCTGATAAAAGCGTAAATGCTATGACGAACGTGCTCGTGCTTGAACGTGTGTCTTTCGGTCTTACATGTTCGCAAGTCGCCACCCAAAAAAAAAAAAAAACCCAAAAAACACTTCTACCTTAGATTCTTCCACGTGACACAACCGCCTAAGCTCTTCTATCATTATACACGCGCTATTTAGCTCCGAAGCGCGCCCCATTCCCATAATTTATCCCGTCAATGCACGCACGCCGTTCATCGGGGAACACCCAATCAGTCTCTAATGGGTCTCGTTAAAAATCTGCGACGAAGTACAAACCGTCAAATATATATAACTATGTAACTAGCCAGTGTATAATAATCAGTTATGATTCGCAGGATCGACAGCGGCCGGTGTGCGTATCGCGTGCGGGAGTCCGGCATAAAGAAAACGCCGGAAGACAAATTGCAACGACGGTCGGTGTGAGAGGGACGCGCGAAGGTCGTCGAAGATCGTGTCGCGAAGAAATCTTCGAATTATTGCCAATAAAAACGCACCGGGACGGGAAACTCCGAAGTGCACCAGGAAGGACAGGAAAAAAAACCGACGATGCCGGTTTCGAAGAACTTAAAAAATGCGTATCACGAGAATCGAGGAATTGAATATTCGAGCCGCGGGAGAGAGGCAATAAAAAGTGAATTAATCGACGTTCGATGCAAGGTCGAAGGATTGTAGGATCGTGAAGATGAAGAAAAAAACAAAAAGAAGAATAGAACAGGAACTATTTTTTTTAAGGACAAAAAGTAAAGAAGAGAAACGAGAGAGGAAAGAGGAAACGGCCTGGCACTCACCCCTCGTTAGTATTAATTGTGACAATGACAAACGGAAGAAAAATCCGACGCGCGGACGCCCGGTGAAAGTGCTAACGTTCGAGAGTTCGCTGGACGACTGAACGTCCGATAACTGCACGAAAAACAAACGACCGAGCGAGTCGAGAGGGTAAACGCGATATAAAGGTGGGATATTCAGGTGCGCCGAGAGGGTTGAGACTGCGCAGAGAAGGGGAGAGATTGCAGAACGCCGAGGGGGTGGCGCTACGCTGGAAACCGTTAAAATAGCTCAACCAGGAGTGACGCAGTGCGCAGTGCTTCGGTCTCAATGCAACTGCCTGGCAAATTTTCCCCCACGGATACGCGCCCGTTTGTCCTGTCAAGTACGCGTTGCAGAGAAAAAAAAAAGTACACTGTGAGCATGTTGCAAAGCGCAGAAAGAACGAATACCGTACATTAAGAAATTTATCGATAAATCTGAATCGCTTCGGGTCAGCGTGCGTCTAGCCTTGATCGTCGGTTCGGTAGATCGGGCACATCTATATTTATATATATATATATACATATATATATACATATATCAGACGCACGCTTCGACGAGGGATACGGTACGACCTCGTTACAGATCGTAAAGGACGATTACATTGTTTGCTACTCACTGCAGGCGATATGACGAATATCCGAATTCAAGCCCAAACAATTTCAGTGACTCCTCAATAACGATTTCAATCGTCGTCGGAATTATGATTTTTTTTATCCGTCACCAAAGCCTAGCACTGTGCTAATAGCGACGCGAGAATGGATAAATGCTCGAGGATAATCGTGCAGGAAGCGAGAAAAATCGATCGTGCTGAAATGTTAATGACGAGGAAAACTATACCGGATAACTTTCCAGCGGCAAATCGCATTCACGCGAATGTCATTCTTAACAGTAAAAAAAAAATTAATCCCTCGCATAGAATATTATTTCCAGCTCGTTGCAATGAGTGAATTGCGAAGTTTAAAGTTTTCGCTGATAACGGGAGAAAATTACTTACCTCCGCTTATCCCGTGCGGTAGATTCGGAGATGAGATTTATCCTTGACGATCGAAGTAATATTCTTCGGCGACGAGTCGTTTTTTTTTTTTTTTTTCTCTCTCGCCTGCCTTAAAATGCTCGTCGGGGCCGAATGTTGTTGTCACTCTTCAGCGGTCACTGTCGGACTGATCGTTTGGATGGCACGCTCAGGACACTAATACATTATTACGCGAGAGCACATGAGAATCGACGAGTGGGCACACGGGACGGCGATATAGTGCGGCGAGAGATAGTGTACACACCACAGACGAATTGTTATAGGTCACGTGTATTGGCATTTGAAAACAGAATTTCGCAAACAACGGATTATACGCGTGTACAGTACTGGACTCTTCGGGAATTTCGAGGCCCGTCTGTTATCGATCTCGAATTGGGAGCGCCGATGGTCCTCGAGACTCGCTGATTAACCCTTCACGTACGGGATTCTTGTTCAACAAGGACCCGGAATTTCCCACGAATCACGTTGAAGCAAGTTGAAGATTAACGAGTTGATGCGCTAAAAAAATCTCTAAAGAGTCAGAGACGTACCTTGGAGTGTTGTTTTTTTTTTTTGACAACGCCGAAGAAAATTTATTACGAACATCCGTAACGAATGTGAAAATCGTATGAAATTTAATGTAACGGACTGGAAGTTTTTATGCAAAAACTGGTATATCAAATTTCATTTACAATTGCGATGAAAAATTAATGTTCAGTGTATTGAAAACATTGGGAATACTTTATTTTTAATAATTTACTTTAATCTCGATGTGTATACTAATTTTTCACCACGATTGTACATTAACTTAATGTGTCAGTTTTTTGGGTAAAAACTTCCAGTCCGGTACATTAAATTTACAATTTTTTTACAGTTTCCTTTTTGTGCTTAAAAAAATGCATGTTCGGTTGCTGTCGGCAAAAAGTCCGCCCTACTTGAAGCGTTAACGAATCATGGGTCAGTTAACGGCGCGATTCGATCACTCGCCCGATTGTACGACGACAGAAGTATAATTGATTCAACGATTTTCGTTAAATCATTGACGAGGCGCGCCGAGCTCGACGATAAGTTCAAGGACACTTCGTGCGCGCCGATAACCCCGCCGGCTATCGGAGCGCGTTACAGTTTTCCGCGACTGTATCGCAACATCGATTTTTCCGTACTTGATAAACGAGCTTTTGCGTTCGAGGAGCGATCAGTTAACCAGCTTGAAAATGACTGCTCGAAAGCGAGGCATAACACTGAAGGAATAAACTTTGTTATATTTGGCGAGAATCTTTATTGCATAGCTTATATAGTTATATCGGATGATTGTCGATATTTCGTTCGTCAGTCAGCAGCTCGCACACATCGCGAGGTGAACGTTGTCTCGACAATGCTAAATCGTCGTTTAGCGTCTCTCGATAGACGTTGTCAATGCTCTAGGAACTCTCAATTATTATTCAAAATAATGATCATAACATCATTTTGTATAGAAAAAAAAGAGAAGCGATCTCTAAATCATACACGGATCGTTAAAAAAAACAATTAGAAAATCGGTGCGCGATCGAAGGATCGATTCTCCAAACAACAACGAAAAAAAAAATCTAAAAAAAAAAATTGAAGAGTAAAAATTTCTGTAGTCGAAATCACGTTCGATGAATAGCGTTTAGGGTATCCATTCGACATCGTTGGTCTCGATCTTCGCGATTCCCGCTACCGACGGAGGCGTCGTGCTCGGAGCCTTCGTCTTCTGCTCGGTTCCCGCGATCTTGTGATAAACCTTGCTTCCCGCGTTAGCCACCCACTCGACCCCGTCGCCGAGCGTCTCACCGGCTTTGCGCACGATGTTACCGAAGTTCGACGACGTGAAGGTGTTCGGGTCGACGTTGATGTTGACGGGATTGTCGCCCGTCTGGCATCCCGTCTGCGGCACGATGCTCAGCTCGAAAGGATCGACGCCGAAGTTACTCAGCGTACGTCGAATGTTGTCGATCGTTGACTTGTCGAGATCGCGGGTGCGAGACAATATCGTTGCGCTCTGACGATGAGCGAAGGCCAACTTCTGACAGGTGAATATCGCAGCGTAGTTGCGGTAATCAGTCGCGAATACGACGTGAGATGCGCTACCAGCGACGCCTAAACAAACACATTAAAAAATTCATGAATTTTCGTAATAGTATTTGCATAAACAAATATTAACTACTATCGGCTATTAGCTATTATCTAGGGTTCGGATATTATCTGTTCATTAATACCCGCCACACCTAAACAAACACGTTTTCGTAATTGCATTTACATAAAGAAATATTAGCTGTTGTCTGTTCATAACCGAGTCACAAAATTTTGCGACACTTATACCTTGTGCTCGATCTATACACTTTTTAATAATAATAATAATAATAATAATAATATTGTGGCTGCTCAAGTGTATATATACATTGGTTTGTCTTTTTCTTTTTACAAAAATAATATATAACATACAATTAATTAGATTTGAATTAGTTCATAATTGCAATCCCCTTTAGCAGGTTGCATAATCCCTCCTAGCCTAACTTAAAACTATATCTCAGATATTTTCATTATTATTATTATTATTATCATTGTTATTATTGGAGGTTTCCAAAAAAATGTCAACTCACTTAGGGGGAAGCGAACTACCATACGACCCGGCGTGCTAGGTTCGGGCACGGACAATTCTCCCGTATAGTGATATTCGTGTTTCAACGGCGTGAGACCTGCGAACAGTGAAGCGCACACACACCATTACGTATAGTACAAGCCACTTTATAACCGGGAGCATTATTTAATTGACGAGGGGCTTTATCAGAGTTGAAGAGCTCCTCATATTGTATAGTACTCCTTTTCCATCAACTCTTGCGGATGATGCCCAACAGGCCCGCACAATGAAGTTATATATGCCTGTTATTTTTATGTGACGCATTATTGTTAAAGACCCCACTTTAAATAACCCTCGGGTCTCGGTCATACGGATTTAAAGCCACTCTCGAGCGATATACTCGAATGTCCCTTGTGTAAAATTGATGTCCAGTGCATCTAGCCCATCTAATGGACAGCGATCCACCGGCAATGCGGCTATTGCAATAGCTTCTTACCTAAAACCGGATGATTAGAGTCCTGAATTATCAAATATTCGCCGGGTTCCTCGCCGACTGTGTAATTGTAACCGATGCATTTGCTGGCGGTCGATGTCTTCTGGATAACATACCAGTAACCGAGAAACTGAAAGATGAAAAAGAAATCATAAAATTTCAGCTTCTGACATTAAGTGTTAGTTTTGCTTCTTCATACAGGAAGCTATGTTTTCGTAAAAAGATTTTTAAAAAATATTTTCGTGTCGGTGTACTTAAAATAGTCTGAAACATCGAGAAATGTAATTTTTAGCTGGCGTCCGGATGTGCGCGTGTGCGTGTGCGTGACAGAGTTGCATTATTTAAAGCGACTATAAATCGGAAACGGCTTGGAATATCACGTTGACATTCAGCACACTAGTAAAGTGGTCACGTCTCTTCATTCGGTGCAATTTTTACGCAGATTGAGTCCGAATTGGACATTTTCCCGATTTTGATTTTTTTTTTATGTCTGGTATCTCAAACTTGCGTAACTACGCACGAATATGATATTTTTCACCAAAGTATTGAATTTTGATATTTTTGAATTTAGTATTGAATTTTGTCGAAATCTATTGAAGCGGTCAGATTTTTTTCTTGTTTACCGTTATCGCAATTACTATATTACCTTGTTCATCTGGAAACCTTGAAGCGGCTCGACGATCGGGCACGCTCCCATGTGGTAGGAGTGAGCATTGGCTATCGCCAATAGGCTCGCCAATAAGGCGCAGACGGTGAGGGATTTCATCTGAAAATAAAACTCGTTTTTAAAAATTGATCGGCCTCACAATCGTTTATTCTATCATAATTATTTCTTTGACTCGTTACGTCGGAAATTTCGAAATTCTTCAGGAGCAATTTCCGTGTTCGCTGACCGGATAGATAGCGCGACTCCGGAGTCTGCCATTAGTTTGACTCGCAACACACGACAACCGAGAGGGCAAAGACCTCTCAACGAATCGTACGGTAATCAACGAATCGCGGAAAATAATTAAATTACAGTCGAAGAACGAAGTAAATTGCAAAAGCCTGTTATTTCGATCGATTGAACACCGAGCGTCGTTATTTATTTATACACCGATCGTTGACGAATTTAAAGCCTGTATGCAGCATGCGAGAGATTCGTTCCGGCGTCGGTGCACCGTTCCGAAGCGTTGCATAGAACCTTCGGGGTACGGAGGGCCCCGCAGTGCTACAGTAAATTGCACACACGTTTCGCGAGTCACGGAATATTCTAGAGAACGCGTATGTTGTTTTTCTTTCTTCTCGTACCATACACTCAGCCTTCTATCTTGCTGACCTTTAGTCATCGCTCGTGTGTCATCGTTCAGGCAAGTCGCCCAGAGCGATTCCACTCATCGATAAACCACTGAATCGTTAGAATTACATTTGTCATATTGGGAAAAAAAAATAATAAAAAAGTTATGAACTTCGTTGCTTCAGTGTATCGACGCTACAAGCGTTATTTTTGTTGTAGAAAGTGTTGTCGATTCAATGTCAATCGATTTGTTTACTTACATCTTGGAGTGTTACGCCTCTCTGCTTCTTTCGTCTTCGAGCTCTTACTGTAACATCGGCTCGAACGGAGAATTTATATATACGGGTCCCCCCCACCTTCCTCCCGAGCCGTCCCACTCGAAGGCCAATTACAATATCGCACACAGGACGTACACACTGCTAAACGAGAGCGACGAATCACAGTCATTTCCTCAGGCCTGTCCCGAGACCGCGTCGTGCCCAGAATTCTCGTAATTCCCGAAGTTTCGGATCTTTCGCGTTAAAACGGCCGGAAGAAAAATTTCGACGAGACAAACTACCGACAGCCGCGCTGCTGGCAGCACCGCACGTTATGATTTACTGCATAGCATACACTCAGCTTTGTCCGGCTTACGCTCCGATCTCAATGCCGACTCGGGACACCGTTGCAGAGGCTCCCTGACGATGACGCATTCGCGAGAGTCAGAGCCGGCATTAAAGTTTCTCGGAAAGCTCTATTCTCCGGTATGTTTCAACATCCGTCGGCGAAGACGTAGAAGGGTTGAAACTGGCGAAAATTGGATTACTCCTATGCGTATCACTTGTACGATGTTTGCTAGACGAAGCGTTTTCATTTCAGAATTACATGCACGGTTTCGTAACGATGAGAGGGCATTTGTTACGAATGAAAAAGAAAACATGCCCTGGTGAAAATATTTCTCTAAGTATGCCTGAAAATTTATCTGAAAGTCTTGGAAAATGTATCAAAAATTTATCTGAAAAGTCCTGTGCATTGTCCGAGAAATATTTTCACCAGGGCGTATAGAAGTTTTCGATGGAGATTCAAAGACAGTGAGCTTCATTGCTTTTGGTTTTTGTTTATTTATTATTCCTTGGATAATTATCGTTAATGAGGGAAATCCCAAACTTAGACACTCGAATAAAATGGATGGTCACTCGCAGACAGTACCGTTGATACAATCAATGGTCCGATAGTACGAAAAAAAATGATAAAGACGCACGGATCCGCGAATCGTGGAGATGTTTTTAAAATATACTATTTACAAACTCGCAGCGCAGCGTCGACACCGTTGATTTCTCGCGGCCGTTACGTCATAGAAAAATACAGTTTTATCTTACATAATAAATGTTGTTCAAAGAAACGTTTGCTTTTTAACTGTGTCGAAGCTGCCCGAACGGGATTTCCACGCGAGGAATTGACCTGCGCGCGGTCACAGAATCGCGCACGAATAAATCAGACATTTTTTTTTTTTTTTGCTTTAGTTTTTCTTCACTTTTTCGCGTTTGAATGAATCGTTGTTCATCAAACGCAACAGTTGTTCACGTCTGCGCTGTGAAAGCTAAAAATAATAATAGTAAAAAGAAACGAATGAATTACGCGACAAAATACATTGGGCAGAATCGTATAAATAGCTAAAAGATAGGTCTATGATGAAAAAAAATTCGAGTAACGTTCGACGACGAAGTTTTGAAGAGAGAAATTGAAGCGCGAGAAACTCTTTGTCCACGTTAAATTAGTTGTTCGTCGATTTTGTCTAGAGCGGTCTCGATTGAGTTAAAGTAAAAAAATAAAAATCACATACGAGATTCGCGAATGATATGCACTCGAAATAGTGAGAAGCGTCAGGCTAAGGGGCCGTGTGAACCAGCCGAACATAGTGTAAGACGAGGAAAAGTATCCGCAGTCTCCCGTAACTTCTCGCCCCTCGGCTGAACAGAGGGGGATTTGGGGGGGTAAATCGATCACGTTGGTGGCAATTTCTTTAGATCGAGATCGTCGAAGTACGGATGCTGCAGCGCGGCGCGTGCCGATATTCTTATCTCCGGATTGTAAGCCAGCATGGATTGTAACAGATCGACACCGTCCTTGTTCAAAGGCTTAACGTGATTGTCCAGCGTGTTGTTCGTCCAATTCGGAAACGTGGCTTTGTAGTCGGACAGTTGAGTCACTCCAGGCCAAATTTCCTCCGTCGGTGTCTTTAAGACACTGAAAAATAAAAATGTAAAAAAAAACTAATGTTAAGAAAACGATTCTCTTCGGGCGTCCGATGTTTCGACGGGCGTTGGGCTTATTTTTTTTTGTATCTTACCGAAATATTCTGAACAACTGATCGATCTCACTGTCGCCCTGGAAGAGCGGCTTCTTGGTCGCCATTTCGGCGAAAATACAGCCGATGCTCCAGACGTCGATGGCGCATGAGTATCGGCTCGATCCCAAAAGAATCTCTGGCGCTCGGTACCACAGGGTAACGACCTCGTGCGTGTAAACTCGCACGGGAATACCGAAGGCTCTGCCCAGCCCGAAATCAGCAACTTTTATACCGCCGCGTTTGTCGATCAGCAAATTTTGGGGCTTAAGATCGCGATGCAGTACTCTCCTCATGTGACAGAACAGCACGGCCCGAGTGATCTGTAGATGAAAAAATCAGAGAAGTTGAGCAACAGGCTCGATACTAGATTTTTTTTTTGCTTCCCCATAGACAAGTTAAGCCATATCTGCTTCCTCATAGAGATGTCAAGCCATATTTGCCTCCTCATAGAGAAGTTAAGTTACATCTGCTTCCTCATAGAGAAGTTAAGCTGTATTTGCTTTCTCACAGAGAAGTTAAGCAACAGGGTTCATACTAGATTTTTTGCTCCCCCATAGAGGAAGCTTTATGGTGAAAAAGAAATTCGGGATTTTTAAAAATTCCTTCGATTAAATTTTTTTTTTTTCTTGATTCCTTCGACTACCTGATAGAGGTAAGACTTGACGGTTTCCGGCTGCATCAGCTTTCCGCTTCCCAAACTGTCCATGTACTTCTTCAGGTCCATCGTCAGATACTCGAATATCAGATAGAGCCTCGACTCTTCCATGAGAACATCTGAAAGGCCGACGATGTTGGGATGTTTGAGTTCCTTGAGGAGAGAAATTTCCCTTATAGCCGTAGAAGGAATGCCCTCGTCGTCGCTCTCAAGTCTGATCTTTTTCATGGCGACGATTTCGCCGGTCTTCTTGTGCTTGCCCTTGTAAACGACACCATAGGTGCCTGGAAAAATGATAAATCATACACGCAAGAGCATCATAAACTCCGTCGGAAGTCAGTACGAACGGACAGGTGCAAAGGCTTATCGAACAGAAAGTCTCTTAGCAACGAACGAAATTTTTTGTCACCGGTACGGGCTTTAACTGTAAGTGCAGCGGTTACGTCCGGATTAGCGAAGTGACGAGAAAAAACAGAAGTCGAAAAAAAAAAATCGCGAACAGGTGTGTTTGTCGAGGTGCTGTTTGGTGAACAAATATTGTGTAAGGCGAATATCACGAAGCTCAAGCGCAATCTCGCTTTATCGTTGAGAATCTGAATTAATCATTTTTTTATTCGGGGCTTAAAAAAAAACTTAAAAACTGGCAGAGGCGTGTGGGACAGAGAGTCGGTCAGAGGCAAGGAAACACACAAATTGATAAGGAACGTACCCTCGCCGATTTTCTCGATCCTAACAAAATTCTCCATCCTCGAGGAAGCTGCTGGGATTCGGCCAACACAGCCGGTGTATATCGGTTGCGAACGCGAATTCGACGATAAATCTTGTGACGGTTTTCGTTCGTGGGGTTAAGCTCACCCGAACGCGCGATGCTCGAGGGACCGAACGTCGTTAGATGCTTCGCGTAACGCTCGAATTCAAACGCTCGCACGCCATATTGGTAAACACGTTTGAACAGTCGAACGTCGGGGATGCTCGGAGCGATTCGGCTCCCCGAGGAGGCAACAGGCCGCGTTTCCACATCAGCTGCGAGGCGCCGACGGTCGCTTCTTGTACGTCGGGGTGAAATACCACCGTCGGTAATAAAAACTGTACTGAACGCCATTTGGAGACCTCGATCCGCAGACGAAAAAGAAAATTGTCTGTCCCTCGAAAATCGGCAGAGGCAGTAAGACGATTTTCTTTTTTTTCTCGGCGGTCTGCGGTCTCGAAACGTCATTCAATATAATTTTTGTTACCAACCGGCCGCGAAGTTATACTAATTCACGTTGATTCATTCGCTCGTATCACCAGCCGGCTGCATTCGACATAAATCGGAAATGACGTACTTTCGATATGACTCCACTTCCGGTCAAAGAAATGAGAAGTTCAAACCGGAAGGAACGTTTTCCTCTACGTTAAAATCGAAGATGTTTTTCACGAAATAGGAGGAAAGGATCGATTCGTCTCCTTATATTGGAAAAACTCTTTATTCTTGAGGATTCTTCGTTTATAATACAAGATCTGAATCCAAATATCGTTGAACCTTGATGTTCATTGCATTATCATTTGACAGCAATTCACGTCGTGTCGCTTGGGCGATCGATGCAAACTACGACATGCCGATCTCGCGATTGCAACGGCGCAATGAAAGGCATCGATAATCGCACGAAGGTTGCAAATCTTCGCTTACCGCGGAATCGAAAGACAAAAACAAAACAAAAAAGACGATGTGAGTGTTAACGAAAAGTAGTCATTCGTTGCGCGTTGCGAGAGTGCGCTGGAATCAAGCGGCGAACTCTGCCTCGTTTTCGTGTACGTTAAATTTATGCTGAACGTATGGCTTCAAATTACGGCTTGAGCTGTAAGTTCGACAAACGCGGAAAGCCATTGATTGGCTTCGGTCGAATAGCGAGAAACTTCTTAATTTCGTGTCCCGCTATATCATAGTTTTCTTTAGCTATTAATATAATCTTGGATCTGTGAAGTGAAAACGAAGGGTTTGCCATTTTTTTTAAACGTTCTATCGTGGAAATTGATAACCTCCGGATGCGTAACCGAGTCCAACGCCGCGTTGCGTGTGCGTCGTTGCCCTCGCGACTTCGTACTGCTGCTCCATGTTGTTGAACATCTCTTCCTGCTTCTTCAGTATGTCGGGCTTCTGACCAGGCTGCGGAGCAGCTGGAAGATCGCCTTTTATCCCCATAAGACGCTTGAACTTGGCGGTCACTTTGCCGTCTTGGTCGTGTGTGAAAGTCGTGCCCATCCATGTATTCGCAGTCGAGGCAGCGGCCACCGAGGTCTTACCTTCGTCAGCTTTCGACTGATGAGAAGTCGTGAAAGAAAGAAAAAAATAATAAGAGCCATTGCCAATGAAATTCGATCAACCCTTCAAGTACCGGAGACTTTTTGCCGATCGTAAATGACCGTGTCTTCTTTTGAGGTAGTCCTTGCGATACAGTCAAAAGTCAATTGAGTTTTGAGATTTAAAAAATGATTTGTACACATTTTTAAAAAATCATTAATGCGATCGAAGGTTGATCTGCATCTAAGAGTTCGTACTTTATGTAGAAAAACATGTACAGAAAAATATCTCAGTGTCCGCTGATAAATCAACGGGCATATTTTCACGTAGTTTTTGTGAAGTCGAAGGTTGCGTCTTGACAAATCGTCCTCTTTGAACGAGGATCCGATACGTGAAGGGTTGAAAAAAAAAAAGAAAAAAACCTAGAGTTACATCGACCGCAATAATCGAACGTACAGTCTCCCTCCTTACCTTGTGAGCCCACAGAAGCTTTCTCTTCTGTATCTGCTCGGCATACTTCCCCTGTGTCGCCGTCGCTAGTGGATTGTAATAATTCGGTTCTCCGGGAATCATCGGTACCACCGGATCACCGCCAGGAGCCTTCAATTCAATTCCGAGCTTCTCGAGCTGCGCCAATTTGTTTCTACCCTTTTCCTCGCGGTAGCTCATAGTTCTGAACGGTTGCGGCGGCACTCGATCCTTGGATCGCGATCGGGAGCGCGTTCGATCCTTCTCCTTGTTGTCCCGAGCCGATCGCTCCTCCCTGTGGCGGTCCTTCGTTCTGTCGTCCCTGGAATGACGCCTGTCCCGGTCCCTTCGACGATCCCTGTCGGATCTGTCTCGGTCTCGTCTGTCCTCGCGATGATGACTGTCCTTGTCCGCCTTGTCCCGATCGCTGCTACGCTCGTCCCTGCAGGAACTCGACGAAGTTCTGTCCTTCCGCCTCTCATCGTCCCGCGTCTTTCTCTCCTCATCGCGGGAGGACTTCTTCGAGTCCCGGGAATCTCTGCTGTGATCGGAATCCCGGCGGCGTCTGTCGTCGTGCGACGAACGCCGGGACTTGCTGCTCTCGCGGGAACGACGACCACGATCGCTTCTGTCGGAACGCTTGTGATCACGGTCACGGGAGTTCGACGAATGACTGTCGTGATCCGAACGCCTGTAAAACGATTACGTTCTGCAGGGGTATACCACACAGATTCGTATTATTAATCGGCTCACACGACAAAAGCTACATTCTAAAGACGCGCTAGGATGTGTATCGTGGCGTCAATGATTTATTGAATCAAAGAAAACCTCGTGGTATTTTTTTTTAAATTTATTTATGTGGTCGGGCGTCAAAATTTTGAACGACCGATGTATAGGACAGCCAATATTTCGAAATTTCATCATTGCGAATATTAAAATATCGAAAAATGAGTAATTCGAAATTTGTATTTTGTATAGATCGCTAAGTCGAATAACCGTTTCATCGAAAAGTTATTTTTTTCGTGGGCTTTTTTATACGAAAATACATTTTCAGAAACTGGAGGTCAACATTTTGATCAAACAGATCAAGAAGGCTGAAATTTTGAAGTTTAAAACATGGACAAGCTAATGTTTTTAATAGTCTATACACCTATCAGAAGTACGTCGAGAATACCGATTGCGAATTACTAAAACTTAGATACGCGCAATAGAGAGCTATCGCTTCGTAAGCTGTCCCTAATTCTGACTGTTTGCTTTTTACATTTCTATGGTTCAAAATTTCGACCTCACTCCTTTTGATTCAGATAGAGGATACTTCTTTGATTCGATAGCAAAAAAGATATTTATTCTCGTGCGAAACTTAGACTCCACGAGATTACCGCTCTCGTTTGGCAAAAGCAAACCAGCCTACCTCTGGTCTGCGGGAGAAGACCGATGCCGCGAAGATTCCCTCCTCGAGCTGGTGGCTCGACGTTCCGTCGACGGACTCGCCGCTCGCTCACTTTCCGAATCACCGGATGAATTGTTGTTGTTGCTCTCCTAGAGATACAAAAATAAAACGATTCACGAACGTTTCTCGCATAGCGCTTGTCACGCGTCCCGAATAATTCAAAAGAGGATGAAAAAAAGTAAAAAATAAATGAATTTAAAAAAAATTGAACAAAACGATAATAGATACAACGGTCAAAAATTAAGACGACGACGACGCGCTAAGGTATAGTGTTGTTTTGCATTCTACAAGGTAACAGAGGACATAGATATGCGCTCGTTCATATATGTTAGTCGGGTTTTCCAATTCAAATTTACATCGGAATATAATAATTCGTATAGAGCCCCGACGGGTTTAGGACGAGCTGGTTTGTTTGTTTTTTTTTCTCCCACCCCGCCCAGCGGAGAATCGAATCACGAAATTCTGACGGAACTCTCGGCAGGTTAGCCGATGGAAAAAAAACCATCTGCACGGAACCGCCAGTTAGTTTTACGATAATATACTCCTAGCTATTATTATCCGCGCTTCTCAATCGTGTTTCGTACGTGTCTGTGTGTATACATTTTCTATTTTTTTTCTGGTTTTTCTTTTTTGTATTTTTTTTTTTTCACGTTTCTGTTAGAGAGTGTTACCTTCTTTCAGCTTCCTCTACTCACCTATTTCTTCTTTATAGGACTTGGGGGTAGACTTGCAAGACCCTCGCACAGCATTGACCTTGCCGAGGTGCGTAGATATTGTATCATGTATTACCAACAGAGCTACGTGTTAATATTCTCTCACGAAATGGCACTATAACCATTTACTTATCAATTAAGCATTTTCTCCTCTTTAAAAAAAAAAATATATATCTCTATTTCCCTTTCTACAACGTCTCTTTTCCTTCCTTTCTTTGATTCGGAGAAATAGGCGCTGGGACCAATTTTGAAATATGCAGCTAGCGGAGACAATTTTTTTTTTTTTTCTTGTGATAGAATTGAGGATCAGAGCTTGAGAGAAAAAATGCATGGAAATTGGAAAGCGCGACTTCGCATTCTACATCGACTTGAAAAAAAGAATTTTTGATCTTTCACCGATCGATGTAGAAAAAAAAAGTGACCCCGATGACGCGTCGCAGCGGATGCAGTGAAATATATACCAAGTACTCATCGCTTGCAATCTTTTTTTTTTGTACCTCACTCATGTCCATCTGTACCGGGTCGTAGTTTACGTCGCTGGCTCTTCTCTCTGCTATTTCGCTGCTCGCCGAACAAGGCATCTGAAAAACAAATTTAAAAAATATATGTATGTATATATATGGATAAATTGATGTATGGAGTACCTGCAATGCATGGACGGGATTGTTATATGGAAAGCCATGGAAAAAATCCATGGAAGTGTACCCCGTGCAATAGGGTAGTAGACGAGTAAAATGCGCTACCAGTAGATGCAAATGAAGCAGAGTCTATGAATATATTTGAATATAAAATTTATTTATTTATTTGTACGTGAAGAGCAATATGTACGCAGGTATAAAAAAGTGCAAACTTATTCTCTGTAAATAAATAATAATGATAATAATAATATTTGTTATAGTAATATATGCAGGGAGTGTTACCTCCTGTGATATTTGTACCAAAGATGTATCATGTGTAAAAAACATACATGATAAGCGTACAGCTTAAAAGCTTCTGCAGACAAAACGGATGTGTGTAAATCGTTTGTATTTAATCAATTGACAATGAATCGAATGAAACGAAATACATATATATATATATATATATATATATAGATATGTAGATATATGTGAATCTGTGGACACTTCCGTGGATCGTTAATTTTGGAGTGACAAATGTTATATATTTAGAAAACCCATAAATACCATGGATTCTTTCTTTCGTGATATTCCCTCACGCCGCGCGATGTTTCTAAACTAGGGCAACGGAAACTTATCGATCTTTGGCGTTAAGAAAAAGAAAATATTTTTGTTAACCCCGAACATCTCGTTTGCCATTACATATTATATCGTTCACTTGCTCGAGACTCGTAGATGACTCTGGACTGGACGCCGATAGATAGTTCACCGACAGAGCATACAAATTTGGATCGAAAAAAAAAAAAAAATACACCGTCTCGACGAATCTCTGACGTTTCGCGCGTAAGCTTTGTCCCCCTACCCCATTTACAACAAAATCGATGAAGAATTCGTAAACATTTTTAGAGAAACAAAAGTGAGTAATTTCATTTCGTGCTCACCTTCGTGTCGTCCGAATTATTGCTGTTGTCACCGTCGCTTCCGTAATTCGCTAACGAATCCATAATGGCGTTGTGTTGAACAGTAGTTTACGCGGAGAGGCAGAGGAACGAGAGAAAATCCGTTTCGCCTCTGCGTCGTTGTTGCTGTGTAGAGTAGTCGTCAGTCGATCATCGATTGTCTTTCTCACCGCTGTGGCAGTGATGCACACTTCGCAACCCGAAAAAACCCTATGCGCGTTGTTCAGTTGCCAACGGAGAATGAAAAAAAACACTGGACCCACTTTCGGCCGTCCGCGCGTGTATTCTGGATCGCAATTCGTCAGGCGTTTTCTGTATTCGAGCAAATTGGAACTTCTTTATGTTATTTACCATATTTTTTATTGGTTATTTTTTTTTTTATTGGTTATTTTGGTTCTATCTCCGTAGAACGATCGTGGCATGTTTTGGTTATCAATGTTTATCACGATTTCGCAGTCTGCTGTCATGTGTTGACAGCTGAAGAGCCTAGTTTGATCGCTGCACTGACGAGCGAATGGCTAACAAAAAAAGTTAAAGGTTGACATTTTCATATCGCTTTCGCATAACGTTCCTCTATTCGCAAAGCTTCTTCTATGAGAAAGCGTTTTCCGTATTTTTTGCTTCCTCACGAATGAAGCTTCGCGAATAAAGGAACGTTATGAGAAAACGATATGAAAATTTCAATTTTCAACTTCAATAAGTAAGCGATATGAAAATTTCAGTTTTTGATTTTTATGACGAGGCGATGTTAAAATGTAAATTTTCAACTTTTTTCAAGGTCAACGCGTTTTGGCGAGAATGAAGTTGCCTAACAGAAATGCCGAATTTTCTCGAACGATGCATTACGCAATGAGTACCTTGTAGATTCCTCGATGGGTTTACTGCGGAGTGCGAGTTAAACGAATGCGATTGAGTTCGATTGAGAGATCGAAGGAACGAATGGAGAATCTTGGAGATCGCGGAGATAATAAAATGAAAGTGAAGCCGTGCCTGTATCGAGGCATTCGACGGAGCGACGGCGAATCGTCGTAGGTTTCGGGCTTCGCGAGTTCAAAGGACGTGTCCCGTTGTATATACTCGAAAACATAGAGAAAAGTGGGGAGAGCTCCGGTACATAGAAATAAATAAGATAGGTATATGCGTTTCAGAGACTATAATGGATTCGTCGAGACGAGAAAAGTTTCTACCGCTCCAGCGTCCCTCTTCGAATCTTCCCTTACATCTAACTTCCCCTCTCTCGCCTTCTTTTCTTCCTTCGCGGATGCTGCAACCGCTGCTGTTGGCGACAAGTTTCGAGATCTCCCGAAACTACTCGAGACGCCGCATCCGCACGTACTCTCTGTCCCTCCCTGCATCGAGTCGAGGTAATCGATTATTTGCAACAAAACGAGAACAAACGAGATATAGAGGAAGCTACCGCAGCATCGTCTAGGCATCGACTTGCAATGGACTCTGCACTGCTCTCTGCTCATGACAACTATAAAGGCCGAGGGACATTTAATTACCTTTTATTCTCACGTAGAATCAATTATTTCCCTGGTGAAAATATTGCTCTGAATATGTCTGAACATTGATCCGAAAGTCTCGGAAAATTTATCGGAAGTTTCTCTCAAAAGTCCTCTGAATTTTTCAAACTTTTCGCACCTTTCAGGAACAGTCAAAATTTTTTCTGAATCTTAATGTTTCTGATTTATCTGAAAATCTCTGATTTTCTCTGCTGACTTCTCTTAATAACTGTGAACTTTGTTGTTTCTCTCGGGCTAATCATTTTCTCTACCAAATATCTGGAGCAAATAATATACGCTGATGCCAATGATAATATTACTATAATAAATATTATCATTGTTGCGACTACCTTATTTCTGTTTCTAGCAGCTCCAAGGCATGTGTACTAAACGCATCGATCGGGCGCAGGTGTACATTTTAATTCACGGGACAAATGTTTGTTGCGAGTAACAGTATAGTTACCTAGGTACATAGAGCTCAATTATTCGAGCCTCTGTCCTCAGCATATGCTGGTCGAGCCAGGTGCTCGTCGGTTCCATTTATAATGCTAATCGTATCTGGATCGTGCGGCGAATGAGAGCGTTGCGATTTTGTCTCTCGCTTCTCTTCCTTCCGTTTGCTTCATTTTTTTATCTATTCTCATCACAGAATTCTCGTCAAGAATCTCTTTGAAAAATCACAGCGTATTACGATGGAATGAAAAAACCGTTCTACACGCTTTTTTATGATAATAAAAAAAAAATGTCATCGACGTTCGTGACCGATCGCTGTGATCGATTTGGAAAAAAATTGCAAATTTTCATTGAAAATCTTGATTTTTACATTTTCCAGCCGTTGTTATGGCTTCAAATGTACTTTTCACCAATAGAAATTCCGGGAATCGGGTAAAATGTACATAAATCTCTTCCTTATTGTGTAAGGAAGAGATCGATGCGCATCAGAAATTTCTCGACTGATAAAATAAAAACGGGAAACTAAAACAGTCTTGGGGTAATGAATTACCCCAGTGTACCATTGACGGATACGTCCCCAGTGATTAAGGTTCTTCACATAGCGCCGAATGCCCGACAGCAAAATCGAAGGTATCGCATTCCACGAAAAACATAATTTTCATTCCTTTCTGCTAACAATAGACTTAGCGATGGGAATAAAAATTTAACACGTATATTGCATTAAATAGTTAATGAATGAAGACAACTTTTTCGCTGTTAGATTTTTTTTGCCCTGCTTATCCTTTTCGACATACATGGATTTGAAAAAAACGCATCTCCCAAATGCATGGATTGAAAAATTTGAAAAAATCCCCAAAGTGTACTTTTGAGTGATACTAAAATGTGGCCAATCATGAGATAGATCTGGAAGGGTCGAAAGAAAAGTAGCTGATTTGACAGAGAATGCCTCATATGAAGAGACGCGGTAGCGTCTCGATGCCAGGTATATACGATGTACGTATAGTAGTATTTCCTGTCCTGCATCGATCCTAGATGCGGCCCTTCGCTACCTGAGCTACATAAATATATATATCCACGTCGGCTCTTTCTTATATATGGACCAAATGCGAGTCGGTGAAGCGCACAGAAGATAGAATAGTAGAGTAAGTTTTACACAGGTCTATCTGTATGCCCCTAGCGGAGAGTTGGTCGATTTTTTCTTAGTTCAGCGAAGGGACGAAGAAAAAATCTGGAATAACCTCTATTCGAATTGTTCTAATAGTTCTAACAGTTATTTTATCGTAACACGTTTATGTTTCAGTCGCATAATTGGTTAGCCTGCAGGCATATATACTTGCAATTGATTATACCGTTGATATATTCTTGCAATTGATTTCCTGAATCTAAATATTCCTGATTGTTCTAAAAAATTTCTGATTTTCTCCAACATTTTTACCAGTGTTATAATAAATTTTCAGAATAACGAATAACGATGATGTTTTTGTTTTAAAAAATAGCTTGTTCGCCATGGTTTTCTTTTAGCATGAAAATATTCTCTGTCGTTCTCCCTCGCTCCACCGTAAAACTGCGATCTCCTCCGCACTCCCGCAATCTTTCTCACACTCCCGGCTCTGTCACGTGACTTTCACTTCACTACAACAGGATATTCAATTGTGGAACGATTGTAACCTCTGGTGCAGATGCCATCTTGAAACAAAAAGTAGGTAGTGCACTGTACGCACACAACTGGCGGAACTTCGATCGTTCTGATCGACGTTCACGCGCGGAGAAGCACGACGGCGTGCGCGTTCCCTAGCAGGTAGTACCGGAGATAGAAAACACAACGGCAGAGAGCGCGCGTACAAAGGATAAAGAGGAGCCGCGTCGCGCGCACGCCGAGTTTCAGTCACGGCTGGCGAAGAGAGCGAGGTTTCCCGCCGGGACGCAACAGTCGCCCGGCAGTCGTCGCGCTGAAAGCGTCTCTCCCGTGTCGACGAGGCTCGCTGACCTCTGTGTGTGCTCTCGACTCGTACATTCACCGATTGTTCGTTGATAAAAACAAAAAGAAATTAAAAAACAAACGGAACATCGAAGGTAACACGCGAAGCTCTCATTGTGACCCGTCGAGTGGATACCGAAAAACTAAAGTTACAACGGAAAATAATGTGATCGTCTCCTTCTATATTCGCGTCGACGAACAAAGACGAACGAGACTTAACGGATAGTTTTATTCGTCTTCACGACCGAAAGTACGCAGTTTGGATCTACGCTACGGATTTCCCATTCATCAAATTTTATTCTCATTCACCGGAAGTGAGTTTTCTTTCTACTCTGCTTGTCGATCGCTTGAGAGTAACCCAAAGTACGACGATTTACATCATAATAAAGGAGATCGAGGGGAAGACGCGAAACGGGCCAACAACCCTGTGAAACGACCCGGCTGAGATAACCGTTGCGGTAGATTCTCTCCGCGCGAGGGAAAATCACGATGGCATGATTTAACCCGTTTCGTGAACCCCTATCTTGGGCCCCCCCGGGGGGGGGGGGGGGGGGGGGGGGAGTTCTCGCTCGGTGGTCGCTCGAATTTCACGTGCAATGTTAATGTAACGGTAGGCCAGAGGGGTTTAGCTTCGCTGTGGGCTTTAGCGAAGCGCAGCCTTGCCGCCAGGGGTTACCTAGTGATATCGCCCGGCTGGCCAGGCTGAGCGCCACGTTACTGGGTCAACCCTTTAATCGAACGGAGAGCCGGAGAACGGGAGGTACGGCGTACGCGCCGCTACCTACGAACTCCGTGCTCGCAATGCACAAACGGTATATCAGTCGAATAAGAATTACTCGTGGACAATCAGTGGTTGAGCTTTGATCAAAAACTGAGCCCGTTGCTGCGATTCGCAACAGTCGCGAAGATCAAAGCCGATTGGCCGGGAAAAAGAGAAAATCATTTCGTAACTTCACTGGCATCGACCGGTCTGTGGAGGAAGCTTCGGCTCTTCGGTAGTAATTAATTGGTTGTGGACCATCGAGGCGGAAAGTAAAGAACTAGAGCTGGGCTGTATCTCGAATACATCATATATCTCAGGCATTTTAAATATGTATTTTTAATACTCAAATGTTTCTCGGGTATTTTTGCGGCAATTAAGTATGAAAATAGAAAATCTTTTTACGCCTACCTGCACATTTGGAATTTTAAGAACAATTGTGTGAATATCTGGAGCCAAAATACTTGGAAGATCTTAACAGAAAGGAATAATAATATTTTGTAAAATATTATGTAAATGTCAAAAGTCAAATTTGATTAGAAAAAATTTAATTGATTTTTACGACGTATTTTAGGAAATACTCGAAAGAAGTACTTATCAATTTATTTTAACTACAATAAGTATGTTGTATTTTCTATTCTCAGTATCTTGCCCAAATTTATAAATAACTTTGGTGTATCAACGGAGCCAGCAACGAGATAAATAAACGAAAGATCTTACAATTCGTAAAAAGCAACGAAATCGTATCGTGTGTGGAATGCCGCGAAGATTGGTGTTCCGTCGCCTGCGACTGTAAATTGCAAGTATCGCGAGCCCGAAACACTTGGTTCGGGTAAACCTGCCGTTAATATCACCGCCGATGCGTCGAGCCGACGCGCCGTGCCGCTGACAAGGGCGAATGTCGTTTGGCCTCCGTTACGCATCTGCAGTCGCAGACGAGTCAGTAACAGCGGTGATTGTCGCCGTCTCGCAGAGAAACCCTGCTCACCCTCTGCTTGCGGCGGCGACGAATGTGTCTCTGAGTCGGTCTCGTTCGTACCCTGGAGCTCGTTTAATCGCTCAATCCTCTTATTCCGTTCCAGTTTTCATTTCACTTCGCACACACAGGCTCGCAACCCTTTCGTCGCCATAGACACAGTTATCGCTCGAACGCGTTGGCCCGTAGGGGCCCGAATGAAAATAAAGCATTATATATGTTTCAATATATACATAATAATAAATTTCATTACTTCTCTAGAACTCATTAAGATTCTTTTAGAAAGGCGGGGGGGGGGGGGGGGGGGGGGGGGGCAGGGTTAGTACATCGAAATAAAAAAGTTGAAAATTGACATTTTCATATCGCTTGCTCATAATATTCCATTATTCATGAAGCTTCTATGAGGAGGCATTGTCCGTATTTTTCGCTTCGTCATAAAGGAAGCTTCGAGAATGAACAACATTATGAGAAAGCGATACGAAAATAAAACATAAACATATGAAAATAAACATAAAAGATCTGAATAAAAAATGAATAAGATAATACAAGACGTTACTGCTTCGGATTATCGATTATTAGTTTAAGGCGAACGCTCCGAATATTATAGACCTTGTTATGAAAAAAAACTTTCTTTAAATCGTCAATTTTTTCGTATCATTTCCAGTGAACATCAACGAAAAAATTGTACAAACATCGCAAATGTTCCAAAAAACATACCGCATACGTAACTTCTCGTAAAACAACGTATAATAAATATATATATAAAAAATATATTTAATACATTTTATAGTGTATCTTTGCTATATTATAAATATACTTTTGCTTTTTCTTTCATATTTCAAACATCCCTTTTATTTCCACGTGGCCGAGGACGACACTGCTGAATGTAGTCGATGCAAATACCCTCAATTCAACAGTCTGGAAATTAATCCTCGAATGTTCACCGGAATGATATATTTTTCAGAGCACTCGCGTCGCTGATTGGAAATTAATGTACTCCGAGAGACTCTGAGAGTGCTGGCACTGAAATATACGTCATGCCGATACAAAAAAAAAACGAAGAAAAAAACGGCGGATTCTTCGTTATATATTTGCTACCCGTTCGTGAAACGCTCCGTCCGAGAAATTCATTAATATTCCGTTAAAACCACGACGTGGCTTCGAGCTTTTCGACGCGCAAGATATTCCGAGCTTGCTCTATTCTTAGAGACTACGTGAAACAATGAATCCCGCAATTATTTCACTCCTTCCGATCTCCGTCTTGGATGCTTTAATTGTTCTTAATTCTTCGTCTCGTCTTCTACGCTGTACTCGCCACGACGGTTCCTCCCCGACAGCTTCACAATTTTTGTTTTTTTTTTCGAGTAAGTTAACGGTACAAATGCTCGGACACGTCTCCATTACAGTGTAGGGACGTGCCGAAAAACTGCTTCCAAAAACTGGTACATTTGGACTCTCTTGTTACTTTCTCCCGTAAAAAAAAAATCAAATTTTTCGTTGTATAATTTATCAATATGTTTTGGAAACTAGAAACGATCAACTTGACATTGCTTTCCGTTATTTTCACAAAAAATTCGTTCTCGGCCAATCAATAACTGCTGCGATTTTGGGGACGTGTTTTCTTATTCGTTCCAGTATAAAATATTTTGCAACAAAATATATCGTCCTTCTCTCGGTTCGACCGTTGTCGTGTCGGACCGGATGGGATCAAGAAAAAAAATCGTTATCTCACGTCTGTGCCGGCGAGGAAAACCAGAAGCCAACGGCCTCTGGACGCGCCACCGGTGCGCCTCCTCGCCGCGGAGACTCCCGGAAATTCCTGTCCTATTACTCCGGTAAGAAGTTGTAGAAATCATCCGAGCAAAAAACGGAAGTCGTCGCATATTACGACGGAGGTTGAGGACCGAGGAGCCGGGAAAATGGAGCTAGAAGCCCGAGAGACGAGCCGCATTTCTCTCATCGTCATCGGCATTTTTGCCCCCCCCCCTGTCCCGAGTACATACCCGACTCGTCTCGTTACTCGATTCCCCTTCGGTCCCGCGGGACTTTATCCGCACAAAACGGAAGGATTATTCCCTACGAAGCCGTACAGCAAAAATAAAAATCATTGATCGCAAACGTCGACCCTCACATTTACCAAAGCCCGATGAAAATCGCTACCTCAGTCTACTCGGCGCGAAAAATAAGAAAAATATATATATATATTTTTTTTTCCCTCGCACTCGACGCACTTTAGCTCGAGATTTTTTTCCCCCTATCTCGCGCGACGGGAAAATGCGGAAATTCAAGTAGACAGCTGGCAGACGCTTGAATAGTTCTTTTTTATACCAAGACAGACCCTTCTCTATGTTCGTTTTTTTTTTCTTTTTGTTTTTCTTCCCTTTGTTTCACGACGCGACTGCGGACGCGGCGAAAAGGACAGCTCGAACGGGAACTTTCGCGACCGAATCCCTTCGTTACACGCAATTTCACTTCGCTTCAATTCTCGCTGCTCTCCGACGGGACGATTAAAACTGAACCGTCTCGACGCCTCGACTGAATCGGCCGCGTATTGTTTTCTTTTGTTTTATTTAATTCCTTCGGTCGTTTCCTTTCCGTGGAGACTTTTTTCTCTTCGCAGTTCTTTCTGGGATGTAAAAAAAGACCCTCGCTCCCGGTAAGTCGTAAAATATTCCACGAATTTTCGCTATCTCGATAACTCAACCACTCTCGGTCAGGTGAATTCCTGACCTTTGCGATTTCCGTATCGACCCGGGATAGCTGGTGCCACTCTCGCCAGCACAGTTTTACCGCCGATACGACGTCTCGTATACATCCCACCGAACCGTCTCACCTAAGTTTCCTACCGAATTCATTATTTTAATTGTTTCTCATTTTTGCATTTCAATTACAAAAAAAAATATCTTCAGTTGCGCTCTCTCTTTTTTATTAAGCATTCTGATTTTCCCTTTTTGGTTGCGCCAACTTCTATCGTGTTCTATGCGCTCGCAGTATTGTATCGATTAGGCTATCTTCCTATTTCTACCATATTATTTTAACCTACGATTTTTAACATATCATAAACATATTGTATTTCTACACATTACACTACTTTTATTCGCTGTATTTGCTTATTTTGCCACTGTTCTGCTTATAATATTTTGCGTGTTGCCGTGTCTTGCTTTTTCTGCCTTATAGGGCAGGATTCAATAAATTTCTATGCGTCTATTCCTTAACCCTTATTTTATTGTTTTGTATATTGACGAAGCGATGGGGGGGAGGGAACAGCGCAAGCTTGGAGCATGAATAAACTTCTATCCACCTATCTATCGGAGTTCCAATTCGAGAAGAAATTAATTCGATTCGAAGTATCGCGGAACATAAATTAATGGAATTTCTCAAAGTTGGTCGAACTGCTGGTCCGCGATACCTCGAACAGGCTCTCGATGAAATTTAATAATCGATATCGATTCGACCTTGGTTATTGGCGTTATTCGTCGTAACAACAGGAACGCGCTTCTTCGTAAACGAATTTCGACGAAATTCTCTGCTCGTTAATTTCGAACGTATCCGACGATGGCATGACGGGTTTTCGTCGGCTTATCCGGACAACATCAACCCGTGTACGTCCTACCCGCGAGGCATCTCCTCTCGTCCGACACTCTTCACTCTCTTTGGTTTTTTTTCCCTTTTTTGCCGAGCCTCACTTCCTTCTTCGCCGCTTCAGCCTCGTTCGCCCTGTCGTGCCTCGATGTACTACACAGGTGTCCATTAACCCCACCGTCCAGACATCGTGTGTACCCTCGAACACGAGAGCGAGGGAGAGAGACCGAGCGAGTTTCTTCGACGGCCTGCGAGCTCTCTCCACTCGGTACAAGATAGGCACACAAGCTCCACTACCGTACGTACATAGACTACGTACTCTCGGGCTCTCTGCGCCTCTTTTTTTTTAACTTTTTTACCTCGACTTTCGTTATTCTTCGTGACGTCCCGACAATCTTGAACCTGAGATCGCTTATACCGAGCTATATATATATATATATATATACAGCTACATATTTAAACATTTATATATATAATTCCGCTCGGTGTACCGTGAGTTTGATGTAACGACGAACTTGATGCAATCATATACTGGAGTAATAGTTATGTCTTTTTGCCTTTGGTGAGGAAACTTTGTTTTGGTGAGAAAAAAAATATTAAGATTCTTATATCACCGTCTTCGAAATGTTCTAAAATAAAATATCAATTTTAACTTTTTTTTCGAAAAAAAATATGTACATCATTTCTTCTTATCCGTTCTCCACGAAAAAGCAGCTTTGATAATTTCTTCCTTTTGTCTTTCGTCTCTCAAAAATATGTTTCTCAGTGCGTTACGCAGGCACATGCACCATGTGTACGCACCTTTATGCAAGATCGCTTCGTATCATTCCTTCTTCCTCATCTCGTTCTTTGAGGTCGGGATCTTTCAGGTGCGCTGCTCGCCTCCTCCCGCGGCTCGAGAAAAATACACAAGCTCTCCAGACCGGGTGGACGAGTCCCGTTATTCCGTAGTAAACACAACGTTACGTGCGAGACATCCAGAATCCTTCTCGCGCTTCTGCTCGTGTACGAGACTGCGCGTTTGCAGCACGGCCGAGCGGAACTCACCGTGGAATCTCTTCCACTCGGCACGTAATCGAACGCCTGTATATTCGCGTATCTTTCTTCTCACCGTGCATGCGGAAATTCGCAACTCTTCCGGCGCCGAAGTGAATGAATCGCGCGCACAAATCACAGTCCGTTTGTTTCTCTACGTCTCTCGCTTTCCCAGCTCGACGTCAGAATCGACTCGATCGCCATCTATGTTTTTTAGGTCGCAAAAGATTCTCGATCTTCGTAACGCCGATGGAATACACTTTGCTGACGCGCTGTTTTTTGTAACGGAATTGTTTGCCCGGGGTAACCTGTTCCCGTGGACTTCCTCGCTGCGGAGGTCGACGAGCGGCTGAGGAGCCTCGGAGAGGTGGATTAAAAAAGAACAACGAAACGCCGACATGAATAATCGTCGGAAGACCGGTTCGTCAGTTCTGTAGTTCTCTCAGCGAGACCCCACAGTCGCCAAGTACCGTTGACCAAATCATCGATATCTTTACGCACGACTGTGGTAGATATCGAAAAGAACCTTCAGAATCGTACGAGGACACATTTTTTGAATCAATTTTTTTTTCATTGATCGCACTTTGCTCAACGGTGATAGCTATGGACTAAGAGTTCATTGAGGATGGTGCGTTTTTATTCGTACGAGAACATCGGTTTTTCTATTAGCGGTTTGAAGACACAAACTTCGTGAATTAAATCACCAGAAACGTTATATGAATCTGCGGAAACGCAACAGAAACTTAACTTTGATTCTCGTTAAATATTAATTTTGATTGGATGGAAGAAAAAAATTGTTTCGTTCGAAGTTTATTCACTCGTCAATACGAAGTGTAGATTTTCTTTTGTGTTTTTTGCAATAGAACAAGTAATCGTCTACGGTCGACAGGGTTCGCGGCTTTGTGTCCTTTCCGACGAATTCAAATGTCACACCGTGGCATTTGCCGTCTCATGATTTTTTGTGTCTCCGAGTGGGCAACTCTCTCGGCCTGCCGGGGAAGAAACCGTTGCGAGCTGTGCGCCCGGCTTCGTAACGTCATCGACCGGTTCAGTGGAGCTCTCGTAACGCGATGATCTCTCTCGCGACCCTGAAACGCCCGCGGCCCTCCGAGGTTCTCTGAAGAAACTGTTTGAGCCGCAGCATTAGGGAGCGGATTTTTTTTTTTTTTTATACTACAACAACAACAATCACAATTCCATATGATATTGAAACAAGGACGGCGAGACTTTCAAGGTGACACGTTATCGTTTCAATCCCGTATGGAATTGTAAGATTGAAAACAATTTTTTCCTTTGGCAGCCGGTAAGCGAATTTTCCTTCGGTCATTGATATTCTTTGTCAGTGTATGGATTACCTTGGAATTGTAACCCGTGGTATTTTTAGTCCAAATACATGTACCTCTTCAGGTAAATTACTATATGTCCGTTTCGGCTGGAAACGGGACAAATGATGATGATCTATCTCGCGACCCTGGAACACCCACGGCCCTCCGAAGTTCTCCGACGAAAAAGTTTAAGTCGCAAAATTAGGAAGCGACACTGAAAAAAAAGATTTGCTTGCGGGTCGCCAAAGAATTTTTTTTTTAAATCACAATTCTACTTTTAATTCTTACAATTCCATATGATATTCAAACGATGACTACAATTCTACTTGAGTCATTATATTATATTATATTTCAGTGTATGGATTAGCTTAGAATTGTAAAACGTCGTATTTAGTTCAATTACGCGTACGTTTTCGGGTAAATTCCTGTATGTCGGTTTCACGTGAAATAGTGACGATCAATGATGATCTCCCTCGCGACCCGGGAGCGCCCGCGGACCTACGAGGTCCGCTGAAGAAAAAGTTTGAGTAGCAGCGTTAGGGAGCGTATAGATTACCTAGGAATTCTGACCCGTGGGATTTTTAGTTCAATTACGTGTATCTCTTTGGGTAAAGTACTAGAATGTCGTTTTCACCTGAAAACGTGACGACAAATGAGCATAACAGACTACCACTTCGTTGACATAATTTCGCCTCTCGACTATCCGGCGTGTGTGTAATAACAATGAGTTCGAACGCGCAATGGGCAGAGTTGTGTTCCTCCCGCACGAAAGACAACAATTACCTTGCATACGTGTATTAGTCTCGGGACGATATGTGTTATGTTTGGCAAAGTTCGCGTGTTCGGACGACAGGTCGTGTCACACGAATATCTTCAAATTATTTTTTTGTACACACCCCGACGGGTCGTTGAATCGCGAGTAGCTTCAGTTGCCACGGAAACTGAGAGAAAATAATGTTTTAGCCAATTACCAATGTCACGTCCACATTTATTTTCTTGTTAATTTTTCAAAATATATTTGTAAAATTATGAAACATTTTTTACAATGAAGATTTGAAAAATACATCGAATCACGTTCTTCAGAATATTTCATTCGATCCATATATTTTACACAAAAAAATTGCAAGCGATTTCTATCAAATATATTATTTATAATATCTAAAATATCAATAATATAAAAATAAAATTTACCGAACACGTATATTTTTTATTTTCGTGGAGAACAACGAATGCAGGTTCTGAATTGAGCAATTGTTTCCTGAAATTTCGTACGACTGCGGCAAGAGAATCGTCTGCTTTCCGGCTGCACTGAATGCCCTGTGAGAAATTATGCTTGTCACAATGTTTCCCGCATTAAATAACTCCTCTATTCTCTTTCGAACCCGCGTTCACTCCTATTATTAATTCCATGCCGCTGTTTCTCGAACCGCTCGTACTCGAATGGACGCACGTGTCTGTTGTGCGTGTAAAGTCTATTTATAGAAAATCGCCGAGAGATTCGTAGATGCTTATGGAATTCGAAGGCTCCGAGTCGGTCCCGCGCAGCGCAAGGATCGCGTATCTCGATACGCGTCGCTCGATCGGGAGACACGGTTCGCTCTGACGTAATTCACGGTCCAGCTGGTGCTCGGAGATTGCGATCGCATTCGACGGGAATCGAGCTGGATGCACACAGTGTGTTGATTAAATACGGCAACTGGCGTACCGTCGACAAAATGTAAACAGCCAATAAACTTTATGAAACGAACGTCTATATGCTGTGGCTGATTATCCGATTAAATTAATAGTCAACGGAAAATGTGAGGCTTTTTATCTTTCAGGGCGATTATTTTTTTTCAATGCAAGAATAACATCCGAGGTTACCCTTGACTCGTCGTTAACCCAGTTAGACAAACGCGCGTTTGGTCATCGCTGTGTGCTCTAGAAAAAAAAAAAAAAATAGTGGAGATACGAGGTACATTAGTTTGCACACGAAATCCCATTGCACTCCCACTTACGCATTTGAAAGTCGTTTTCATTTATTTTTCACTGAAATAGTATATTTCATAATTCCCTCGACTCTAAGAAGAACTAAAAAGTCACAGTGAGATAAAAATGTCTAAACCATTTTTGTCTTTTCTGTTTTTTTTGTTTGTTTATAATTTTTTTTCTTGCATCTCTTGTTTTTAAGGAGTAAATGTAGAAGATTAGAGCCTCTCGCAAATTCATTGCCACTGTGCAGCGTCAATTAATTTCGAATGAACGAGTGGAGAAGAAAAAAAGCACCTGCAGCTCCGTTCGCTTTCGAGAAAATTTCTTAACCATTTTTCTTTTTTTTATAATCTTCTTTTCTCGCAACTATTTTTTTTTTTAAAGTAAATGTAGAAGATTACGGCCTCTCGTAAATTCATTGCCAAAGTGCACCGTTAATTAATTCCGAATGAGCGAGTGGAGAAGAAAAAAAGTACCTGCAGCTCCTTTCGCTTTCGTAGCTTCGAAGTGGTTACCCGTTCCGCGAGACGACACTTGGGTACGGTTGAGTTCCCTCATTGAAGTATGTCGATTCAACGAGCCGTCGACAGCGACGGAGCGAAAATATGGGCGTTTAATGATATGCGAAGACGCTGCGCCGAGACTAGGTTGAAGGAGGTGAACTTGAGAAAGGGAGGGTGGAAGTGAAAGGGGCATAGAGAGAACACGTGCCGAGTATCGCGACTCGTTGTACTTGTAGTCGCCGACTGAAACCCTCCACGATAACACACTCGTGAGTATCTCTCGTCAACGTAAACGCGCAAGTTTGATTCAAGCGTTCGATAACATTTTTCACCTATTTTCGGGTAACGTATCGAGTAACGTAAACCACTAAACCCAGGAAATAATAATAATACAGTGAAAAAAAAAATCAATTACTCAAGTAAAATTCGCTTGCGGGCTGACAAAGAAAAGAATTGTTATTTCAATTCTACTTTCAATTCTCACAAGCCCATACAAGATTGAAACGATAAAATGTCACCTTGACAGTCTTGCTGTCGTTGGTTCAATATTATGTGGGATTGTAAGAATTGAAATTAAAAAAAAAAATAGTTTGTCAACCCGCAATCGATTTTATTATCAGTGTAATATTAATAATAATAACAATAATGATAATAATAATGTTCTGGCATAGGGTTGGTCAGGGCCATATGGTAACCTTTTTTAACGTAAGTAACGAATGGCGCTGCTGTTTGCACAGTTTTTAGTATGTGTAGATTGCACTGAAATAATGAACAGTGTGATTGCACCGAAATTATAAGATTGTATGTGCAAGGGTCAGCACGAAATGTGATCAGCTTCTCTAAGCCTAATCGACTACCATTGTTACTATGAACATATAGCCGAACGAAAATGTTTATTTATAGAGCTCCAATTAAATCACGCATCGAAAATATCGAAAGTTCTGAGTGAATTACTTCAGTTCGATGTTTCCAGAATGGCTTACGATCAAAATTTAAAGGTTTTTTTTAACGTTGAACCTCCAATCTTCATTGTTTAAAAAATCACCGCCATATCACCTCGGCTTACCGCACATTAAGAGACTACATATATTCTTCGCATCTCGGAAAGCCAGCTATAATCGTTTCTCGCGCTCTTTCATCGTTTATCAGTCATCACACATACGGTAAACAAAATAATTTTAAAAAATTTCTTTTGCGGAGAAAAAATAATATATTCATTCGATTCATGGTTTTCTTTTCCTTCTTTTCTCTCGCTCTTTCTCGTCCTTGACGATGAGCTCACGTCGGTTCGGTGAGGTAATCTCCAAACGTGTTCCGACTGTAAAATTCACGGATGACCAATGTACAGTGACGTCGCGTGAAACCGCTTAGAGCTTGCCTCGGCATCTCTCCGGTTCGGAACTACGACATCGGCGCGCAAGCGTTAAAAGAAAGTGGGTTGCGATTTTTTTTCTCTCCATCCGCCGCCACTAATGTACCTGCCGGGGATAGAAATTCTCGGTGAGAAAAAGCCGTAGATGTCCGACGGCTCTCTGACTGAAAGTCGTCGAGCGCCGTTGATCGTTCGCCGCGAAAGATAACATAGTAGTTAACGATGCACTACATAGCGTGTACGCTCCGCAACCGCGCTTATCCGATACACAGGGCCTGTATTACGAGGAGCGAACGATAGGCATTTTTCCGTTCGTACGCTTTGCATTATGCAAAGAAGAAGAAAAAGAAGAAGAGAGAGGAGGAAAAAAAAAAGAAGTGCGTGATTTTCTAAACGAGGTCACGGGTATAATGCACACACGAGACTAGGGAAGCAAGATTATTTTTAACGCGTAATGCAGAGATGTTCGAGCGCGGTGACGACGAGGGGAGCTTCCGCAAATAAATCGTTACTCGAGGTGAAATAATCGGAGGGTCGAGACACAATTAACGGTCGATGACACATTTTTTTTTATGCGTCACTTCCGGTATGACGGCGCAAGCCGAGGCACCTGAATGAAATCAAAACCCCTCAGTTTTGTCAATGGATCAAACTTTTGTTGTAAAAATTTTAGCAATTGTTTTCAATTGCAGATTCAGCTCAGAACACCGAGAAGATCCAAAGTAAAAAAAAAATTCGCACTTAAGAAGATTACATTTTTATTACGAGTACAAAAAATATTGCAAAATTTACAAAAAAAAAAACAACACCACACTGTCCTGAATTTTGAGTGTTTTGAAGATTTGTCTTATAAAAAAAATATTTTTTTAAAGACCGATTCGCATACACATTAAAATAAGTACCAACGTTTCCTGTCCGTAAACGTCCACAATTTGTCTCTTGTTAACTTTTCAAAAAAAATTATGTCCATTTTACAAAAATATAAGTTTATGAAATGAACAACAAAATAATTATGAACGTTTGTGGACAAAAAAATTTGTTAAATTTACAAATAGTTTTTTACCGCTTAGCCAGATATAGTCGATGGCGAAGCCCTCGACCATATCTGGCTACAACGACTGTCGTTGTATTCTACAACGACAATCGTTGAAGAATTGTCGCTGCAATTGCGATAATTGGTGACTATCGTCTTCTTACACTGGGACGGATAATTGATGGAATTGGAGCGGATTCGAGGGATTCAATTCCAGACTGTCCGGGTGTCGACTCTGTGCAGCGGCGTGTCCGAGACGATTCGTGAATGCCTACGAGTGACATAATTCACAATCATTGAAGTTCCTCTCCCTCTCTCCTTCTCTCTTCAGCGGCGCGTCCTCAGCATTCCCCTTTCGTGATCCCGTGTGTGCGCGAGGCACAGCACAGGACGCGTTTATTAGACACGTACGTTTTGTACAGATGGCCGGATAAACGTGAGCGAGAATAGTGTGCGTGTCTTTCGTTCCGCACCTCGGTCAATGGGATAAGACACGCTAGCTTCCGGTTCACGATCGTTATTCCTCTCGCGTCTCCCAGGAGAGCGTTCTGGCTCCCGCGCGATTCGGCTGAATTACAATCGGATCACCCTGTGCCGTTATAAAAATTACACGGTAGCCCTGAATAAATTGAAAGCTACTCTATTTCAGAACTGGCTAGATACACCGAGTGCTCGAAGTACGTATTGAAATATCAAGTATCGAGTCGGTGCCCAGTACTCAGAACTTGAGCTATTAAGTTCTGCCAGTACTCAACACCACTCAATGCCAGTACCAGAGCTGGGCAAAGTAAAAAAAAAAAAACTTCAAGTATCACAAGCACTTGAAGTACGAAGGATTTTTTGTAGTTGAAGTATTTCTCAGCTACTTTTTCCAACTACTTTTCGCAATTAGCTTCGTATCGTCTAGGCTATGAAAAAAAGGCGCTAGCTGATTTGTACATGGCTTTCTTATTTTTAGAAATAATAAAAAAATTTCTTATTTCCCTGCCAAGCGTGACTCGCAACATTAATTCATGATCGATGCGAAAATATAATTTTCACTATATTTTTTTTTAGATACAAGGCGAGATGGACCTGGAAACGAGGCTGGAAGGTTTCGACTGATCGCTGAAGAGAAGGTAGAAGAAATTCATCGTCAAATTTTCGGGAGTCGTTAAGAAAGCTGAGAGAAAAAACGAGCCGCGAGGATGTCGATGGCTTCGATAGAGACTATGGGGACTGCGAAGGGCGGCGACATTGGTCCTCCACCTAAGAAGCTCGTCAATACGAACTTGATATCTCTCAAGTGCCTTCTCTTTCTATTCTTCGGAGGTTAGTTACCTCGAAACGATGTTATAGCTTCGTTTCTTAAATTCAATGAATTGTTTCTTCTTCTCTTTTTAAAAATTTCATGAATTGATTTTTCTTTCTTTTTTAAAAATGTAACGAATTGTTTCTTCTTCCTTTTAAAAAAAGTAATGATTTGTTTTTTTTTCTTCCCTGTAAAAGGATTAATTAATAGTTTTTTCTTCCCCTTTAACATTTATCATTAATTGATTTTTATTCTCTTTTTTAACTGCATTTATTTTCGTCCGCAGGAATGGGTTGCCTGTTTCCTTTTCTCCCTCTGCACATGCTCGCGGTTGGTCTGACCCTTGAAGAAGCGCGGCTGGTCTCGATTATATCACCGATCGTCGCCCTGCTGGGTCCGATAATCGCTTGCCCTCTGGCGGACAAACTTGCGGGTCGTCAGGGCTCGAACGAGAAGACATCAACGGGACGTTACTTGCGAGTCATGATAGCGATCGTTTGTTTTCTATCGGCGGTTCTCTACTCGCTTCTACTTCTCGTTCCCGTCGTCGAGAGGATCGAGCTGCCGCGCGAGCGAAGACCGACCCTGAAGTTCTCGTGCGATCGGGAAGGCGCGACGGTGCTTCAGGAGCGCAACAGAGATTTTTCGACGTGTTACAATTGGACCAGCGAGAGCCGAGTGTGCGCTATACTGCTGAGGAATTGCAATTACGCTTGTAATTCGAACGTACCGAGACGATCGTTCCAGGCGCTGCACGGCGAGGATGGATCGACGAACACGGCCGACGGCTTCGACGATTTTGAGAACAGGGGCGACACAGACGTCAGTCCGCTGGAGCTCAACAGCGAGGTCGAGTGGAGGACAAAGGTCATTACAAAGCGAAGGAGAGTCGTAGAGACGGTTAAGTCGACGGAATAGCCTCGGATCCGGGCGCTGCCCCCTTCCATTCCTCGACGAGACCTCTCGCGAACGACTCGCACAACTTTCCATTAATCTTCATCAAGACAAATTTCGTTTGCACTCATCTCGAGTAGCTTGAACTAAATTTTTGACAAGTAGTCTTTCCGCTGATCTCGGAAAGGCCGGCTTGATGTAGGCCGAGCTATTAGTAATAACATTTATTTGTTTGAGGTAAAAACCTAAGCCGTGCTGTTGTAATTGAAGATACATGGCGTTTTGCTTTGCGCCAAAAGTCTCTTTTTTTTTCTTCTCTCTCGCTATCACTCAAGGTATCGATTTCTTATGACCCTCAGGACGAGCTGAAGTCGCGAAAAGCTCGGCACTACGTGATACCCGAGCCGCCGCATCTGTGCTTCAACGAGGGTGACAACAGGGTCTGTCACGCTTACACCAGCTACTCCGGAAGCATTCCGGTAAATGCGAGCTTCAGGGAAGCTAAGAACACGAGGGAACGAAGAGAGTGGTGCGCGTATCCGATTGCCGAGGATATTCGATGCAGAATACCGAGAGAATTAGAGGCATCGGTCGCCGAGTTCAATCAGAGCTGCACCGTCGAGTGCGACCTTCTCGACCCGTTTATGCTGCCAGGTACACTGAAAAAAAAAGTCGCTGGTGGGCTGCCAATTTTTTTCTTTTATTGCAATTCTACTTTTAATTCTTGCAATTCCATGTGATATTGAAACACGGACGGCAAGACTTTATGTTATCGATTCAATGCCGGATAGAATTGTAAGAATTGAAAGTAGAATTGAAATAACAATATATTTCTTTGGCAGCCCGCAAGTGAATCTTACTTCAGTCATTGATTTTTTTATCGGTGTAAGAGAGTATTCACAGAAAAACCGAAAAACACAAAAAGAAAGAAATAACAGAAATTTCCAACATTATTTAAGATTTAAAAAAAATAAAATAATTTGGTACCAGAACGATTATTTTAAATTCCAATTGGAATTCGGATAAAAACTTCATGTCGATTTATTAACAATTTCAGGCAGCGTGCACACGGAAAATCAATGCACCCAAGTGGCAGGAGATCCGGACATCACGTTCTGGATGTATCTGACGATACGCTCGATAGCCGATATTTTCCCGACGGCGGCCGTTGCCCTCGTCGACGCTGCCGTCGTAATAGCGACTCGCGAGACTTCCTGCGGTCGCGGTGACGTCGGACGTCAATTGGCTTTCGGTTCTCTGGGTTTCGCCGCTTTCGGACCGCTCGTCGGTTACCTCAACTCGCTGGTACCGAGCTATCCGGCTTATTTCCTGCCAATTATTTTTCACGTTGGAACGATGCTGCTGGCGGCTATCGTCGCTCTATCGGCGAACGGTATGCCTCTCAGTCCACCCGAATGGTGGTGGCACACGAGATCGGGTATGCTCGCCGTACCCATGAGCGCAGTTAAGAGGTACGGAAGCGAGACCGCCGCACTCGTATTCGTTCTCCTCGTACTCGGCACATTCTGGAGCGCTATGGATAGCTATCTTCCGCTGTAAGAGGAACCATTTTTTTTCTTTTCATTTGAGAGGACAATTATTGTGGAGAAAAGAATGAGTTGTTTTCATGTTTTTTTTTTTTTTTAGACATTTAGCTAATCTCAGCGGAGACGCGCTCGCCATCGGTGTAATCCTCACAGTCGGCGCCCTACCGGCTGTATTTTTCCTGTGGAAATCGGAGCATTTTGTTGATTACTGCGGTCACAGCAATCTTCTGATTGTAGCCTTTACCGTCTATATAATCAGGTGAAATTTACGGCGTTACTCCAAGCGGGATTAAAGATCGTCGTTACCCCGGTGAAAATATTTCTCTGACATTTGTTTAAAAACTGTAAACAGACCGTTTCAGTGACTTTCAGAGATTTTCCGAGATTTCTCTCTAATTTCTCTGCTATTTGCTGAATGTATGTACCATTTTCCCAACACACTTGACTTTTTCTGAAGAGTCCGAAAACTTGGAAATTCAGAGGATTTTTCAGAGAAATTACTGATCAATTTTCCGGGACTTTCGGAGAAAATTTCAGACGCATTTTCCGGGAAATTCAGAGAAAAATGTTCACCAGGGTGGGCGATTTTGTTTTCGAGGGCTTTTCTATATGACGCTGCATTTTAGATTCACCGGACTGAGCCTCGTTTCCGAGCCCTGGTGGGCGCTGGTGTCCGAGGCTCTGGAGCTCTTCACCCTTGGTATCATGTGGGTCACTGCCATTCTCTACATGAGGCACCTTGTGCCCCGACATCTCACTGCCACCGCTCAGGCACTGCCAGTCATCGCTCACTTCTGCCTAGGTGAACTTTTATTTCCGTAACATTTCCATTCGCACCTTGAACTCTGGATCGTACGTAACAATAACTGATATTTTTCCGGCAAGGTCGATGTCTCGGGGCGGTAATCGGAGCCTACGTACACAACGGGACAACCGACGTAGACTCGCTGAAATTCGTTTATCAATGCATGGCTCTAGCGGCGTCGGTCGTGGCGGTTCTATACTTCATACTTTATCACGGCCTCCTTAAGCCCAGGTGTCACGCCCAGACCGTTCAGGGCTCTAGAGCCGCGCCGTCAGTCGTGCAAGGTAACTCTAACGAACGACTCCGTCGCGCCATCGAATAATTGAATTATGTTATTTATACTCTTACATTTTTTCTCTTCGCTAAGCTGCCTTACAGGAACACGAACAGACGTTAAGTAAGAAGACAATCGAATCGTTCGGGCAATTAATTTGCTTCGGCATAAATGAGTCAAAGATTGACAAAACCAATGTCACGTGGAATCGGCTACGGACATTGGTTGTTCTCTATCGTCGGCCGAACGAATCAGCATCCTTCGGTGATAGATGATTCAATTTTTCAGGTATGAACGGGAACGGAAACTACACGCCCCTCAGAGTCTACCACAACGCGATAGGCAAGAAGGGGCAGTTCCGGTACTGAATTCGTAAGCGCTTATGACGAAAGGGCCTCCCCGAACGTCGCTTCTTGCCACCCGGCGCAAGATCGATAGTTGGATCGTCCGGAGGTTCCCGACTCTCTGACAGAGGAACCATCAACAGCGGCTCGGCCTCGATCGACTTCGCTCGATCATGGATCGAGTGAGCGTCTCTCAGACTTCCAAAGCAAAAAAAAATATCATACAAGAAAAAACAGAAAAATGCATTTCTTCACTACAGCACGGTGTCGCTGCTGCATAAAAAAAAAAAAACTTCGTACTAGATTTTTCTAACTTCTTCGCTCTTATACCTCATTGAATGTCGATAACATTTGTTCGGGACTTCAAAAGCGTGGTCCAAAATCTGTCCCACCCATCCTTTACGAATAACGAAATTTTAATTTATTACCGTTTTGATTATTTCGTACTTTTCGCGTTGGTATTCCAGCAATCGACGATTGTCGATGAGAATGTTGAAGAATAAAGGATTTTCAGAAAGTGAAACTATTTACGTATATTTTTATCTTGCAGTGGATTCGTTTTAGTTCACTTGATTAATCCGCTTTCCGTTATTGCTTCGTAGTCAATTTATTATGATAGAAGTACTTACGGCTATGTAGATCGTATGGAATCTGGGGAAAACAACAGTCTCGCTTGCCCACTTTTTCGTCTCGATCTCTCGTCTCTTTTTTTTTTTTAGTTTCCGCCCCATCATTCTTCAGCCTTACAATAATCTTTTTCATAGAATTGGCGTGTAATCGCGACCGAAGCGAATGTGCTAAGACTAACCGAAAAGCAACGACCAATAACGGGTATCTCTATTGATTATTCAAAAATGCCGAATCAGGTATAGATTTCGCACACGCGTGACCGTTGTAATGCGCGGGCTTGTCTTTCTCTTTTTTTCGTCTGATGTTAAAAACGCCTCTGTAACTTTGCTCTACCAAGTTACCCGCGCGCTCTCTGTTTTGTATCTTTGTATACATAATTCGATAACGGGAAGCTTCACACTCGACATTTTTTTGAAGTTTTATCTTACAGATTTGACCAACAAAAAAAAATACTCGACATTTCCCTTTCTTCCTTTTTCTTTTTCCTTATTACACAACTGAAGCGTATAAGAATCTTTGTCAATCCCTTTCTTGTCTCGACCGAGCCGAGTGAATAAAGTCGTTGCTACGTTTATGTATATATACAAAAAATATATATATATATATGGAAAATATAGGCGCCAAGTCGAACGAAACGGTACATTGTCGGCGACCTCGACGAGTGTTATGAATGTGGAAAAGAATGGAAAACAATAAAAAATATGACGAAAAAACAAATATCTTGTGCCTTCTAGGAGCGTTAAAAGAAAAACTTCGGACGCGTTTGCCGACGTTGCGAGAGCAGACAAATCTCTGTGCGAGCACGAACGAATTCGATCCCGTAAACGGAGTTCCATTTTTTTTTCGAATCGTACCCGTTTGCATAAAAAAAATAAACACCGACGAACGTGCGCAGAGCCACATGAATCAGAAGATCCGAGACGCCTTCTCGGTCAACGAGTTTACACCAAGTTTCCGTGAATCTCGGAAATCGAAAAGTTCATCTCTCAATCTAGTATGGTACATTCGTCGTCGTCCTCGCGGGGTTTCCAAGAGTTGAGAACGTCGGTATTGCTGTTGCTGTTACCGCTGCTGTCCTCCTCGATGAGCGCCCTCACAGCCAGCACAGTTTCCTCCTCGGCGGCTCGCGAGCTATTCTTCGTCTCGTTACTTTCGCTCCGTCGATTCTCGATCTTTTCCTCGCTGTTGCCCGCCGGACTCTCCACGGCCGCCGTTGGAGTTTCCGTCACGGCTGTTTCGACCGGAGTTTCCTTCCCCGTCGACTCCTCCTCCGGCTTCTCCTGCGGTGTTTGGGTTTCGGACGTAGTCTTCTCGTTCTTCTTCTCCGGCGTGCCGGCCTCCGATGTCTCGGTCTCCGACTCGTCCGAGGAACTCGAAGAGTTCGAGTCGTCGGAGCTCGAGGATTTCGTCGTAACGATCTCGAAGTGTTCCTCCTCGAGAATCTCCATGTTCTCGTCGATATTCGTTTCCATCGGCTCTCCCTCGTCGCCCTCGTAATTCCCCGTCTCCTTCGAAGGCACTGCGTCGGCTGTCTCGTTCGTCTCCTCGGCCGGAGCGAAGACGATATCGGCCTCGACGAGATCGTTAACGGATATACTCGTCGGGGCCTCCAGATCTTTCATCTCTTCGGTTTCCATTCCATGATCCTCGATGTGCTGAAGATAGCTTATGAACTCCTCCTCGTACTTTCCAAAATTCTCGTCCGGCACCATAACGGGCTTCAGGATATCGCGCTGCCGCTTCGCGTCGTAGTCGGCTTTGAGCAGCAGAGCGTATCCGATGGACTTCTCGTAGTCCTTCTTCTTCACGTCGTCGGCCTGGATGGATTTGTTGGCGGTCTTCGGCTTCGCCTCACAGGCCCGATGAACGCGCGTTCTGAACGGCCTTATGACTCTCGCGGGCGCGACGTTTTGCGAATTTTCCCTGTCCTCCTCCTCGTCCGACAAAAAATCGTCGCCCTCCGGCTCGGAATCTCTCCAGCACTCCATGTCGAGCGGCGTTATCTTGCAGCTCTTCTGTCTCTTGCCGAGAGTCACCGATCTCGTGTGAAGCGTTATTCCCTTTGTGCGCTCGCGTTTGTACTCTTTGTAAGCGCGTATCAAATCATCGTTCAGCGAGGTCAGTTCCGCCACCGTGCGCTTTATCGTTCTGTTGGCCGCTCTCGTCTTGGCCCGAGCCGCGAGCAACTCCTTGTCGGGTGAGAAGAGCATCGCCGAGTCGAGAACCCTCTTCAGTTTGGTCTTCAGAATCTCGAGAACGGCGTCGATCGATTTAGTCGGCGAGCGAATCTCTTGCTCGAAATTCTGAGCGGTCTCCCTGGATCGCTCCTGCTGCTCCTCCGTTTCCTCGGCGTGTTCGTTGTCGCTCTTCGGCGTCGGAGCTAACAGCGTCATGTAACCGTCGTCGGGCCTCACCGGGAAAGTCTCCGTGGATAGACCGGGAACCCTGTCGTTGGACTCGGGTCGAGCGCGCCGCGACGGCTCCGCCATCACCACCGGATCGTCCGAGTCGCTGTCGAGATCGATCACGCTCGGCGGTAGCTTTCTCTCGTTGCGACTTCCGGCCGTCCCGACGGTGTTTCCGGACTTCGAGGGAGCGATGCGCGGACGCAGAGGTCGCACCACCGTGCCGGACGAATTGCGCACCGCACCGGGCGACTGCAGAGGAGGTTGTATGACGCTGATCCTGCTCTGCGCCGGTTGCATGTGATTGCGCGACGGTATCGAGACCATCGGGACGGACTGTCCCGCCGCCGAAGTCTTACCGACGGCCTGCTTGACGCTCGAGGGAACCGGCGCAATTTTTCGCACGAGCAGCGGAGTTCCGCCGACACCGCGGATTATTCTGTGATCCCTCGTGCCCCTCGCCAGCGTGCCTATTATCGTCGCTGGTTTCTTCAAGAGATTCGCCGTTGGTATCGGACTTATGCCCATGTTGCCCATCGGTTTTGGCAAAATTTTCTGGGGCGTTCGGATCTCACCGAACGAGAGACTCTCGGCGCCCTCGATCATCGTTTGATCGCACTGAAGCAGCGGCGCCGGAATGTCGTCGTCGTTCATGGAGTATCTCGTCGAGACGGCGTCGACGTTTCGATTCGACGTGTCGGAGCGGAGGCGACGCTTCGACTGACGCAACGTCGGTGACGATTCTTCCGGCATCGAGTTCGCCGGCGGCTGCTCGCTGTGTCGCCGCCCTTCCGAGTTTAACGGAAGGCAATTCGAGTCGTCGCGGTCGCGGCTGACCAGACTCCGATTCGCCTGCTCGACCGGGTGCATCTCAGACGTCGCCTCCATAATCTCCATCTTTATCACGCGTCTCTTGTTGCGCCTCGAGTTCGCCAACTTCCGGCGCTTCCTCTTCGGCACGCTGTAAGTCTCGTCCTCGTCCTCGTCGTCCGACACCGAGTCCGTTCGCTTCCGCTTGTTCTTGTTCGGACAGCACTGCGACTCGTCCAGCTCCATCTTCGCTGCTATTTCTTTGGGGCTCATTTTACGATCGCTCTGCAGTATTCTCGTTACCGTTTGGACGTGCTCGAGTAACGCCCAGCACACCGCTCTCGCGCTGTACAGATCGGCCGGGTTGCAAACGAAACACTTCCACTTTTCGTCGCGCTCGATTTTTTTTCTCACCAGAGGATCGAAGTTGCGCTTTATGCAGTTGTAGCAGAAGGTGTTGCTGCAGTAGGAACAACAGTATAGATTACCGCCGTTTGCGCACCAACGACAGAACATGTCGGTCGCGTCGTCTCCTGCGATAGAGAAAAACAGTTTTCGGGGTGATTAGAGAGCGTCGATTGAAACGGATTCGAGACAGATTAGATGTATATTTATTTAATCATAACGAAAATGCTACAATTGAAAAATATGCTTAAAGACAGAGACCATTGATAGGGTAAACCAGCCAATGAATGGACACTTTCTCTAACGGCATGTGCATAAAAAACGTTTATTCATTCCCTTTTTTGTCTGCTCAACTGTCCATTCATTGGCCGGTTTACCCTCGCAGAAGGACGAAATCAAAAGGATAGGTTTTCTCTGACCGGTAGTCAGTGTATCGAAGACTAACCGGTATACACAGAAGTAAAGAATTAAAAAAACGTTTTGTTTAATAAAGTGATTAAGGCGATAAATCGTGAATAAACTTTACATATTTTACACATTATATTTTTAAAATCGTACAGAGTATATTTTATCGTTTTGTAAAAAGATTTTGTCCCGCTGATAAATAAATAAATAGATCAATAAAAATGCAGTAAGAGTCCGAAAAGTCCCATCGATAAATAAATAAATTGATAAAAATGGAGCAAGAGTCGGAAAATCGATAGAAACTACGAGTATGACTTGCCTTGCTCAAAGGTTCCGTCGCCATAAAAATTTCTACAGCTGCTGCACAGCAGAACGTGGAGAATCGGATGCTCGTGCATGTTGTGAGCATCGGCCGGAGCGCTGCCGATGTGAATGTCACACGCGGTGCAGTGAAGCTTGCGAAACCGCACCGAGGCGATGTCTGCAAAGAGAGAAGAAAAGAATAATGTGCATCGCCGTCGTCTAAACACGCGTTAAGTTAATTAAGAAATCTTGACAATCTCGATCGGACTGTTTACTGCATAAAAAAAAAGATTACTGTACAACCCCAGAATCGGAGAAAAAAAAAAGAAAAGAAATTACGTTAGTTAGCTCAGAGATAAAAGATTTTTGGTTTTTCATTCGAGACGAACCGGTGCCAAACATGAGTTTGTAAAAATGCCGCTCATCGTGAGATATCGTCGAGGGAAGTTTTTGACCGCGGGGACCCGAGATCCTCGTCGACGTCGCTGAAATAAGAGAATAAAAAAAGAAAAAAAAAAGATATATATATATAATTTTAGGTTAAGTTAAGACGCACCTCTGAGGCTGAAGTCGGGGATGTTCTGGTATTCAGCAATCTCACCGTTGCTGCGTAACTCCGACGGTTTGCCCTCCTTCACCTCGACCTCGAGAAGACTCGATATGTCCATTTTTTCTCGCCTCTCGAATCTCTGTTCCACGCGTTACTTATTTTTCGATTTTTTTTTTTGCCCCTCTGGCGACGATCGAACGCCAACGGAGAGACCGGAGCTTTCAAAATACTGACGGTGCCACCTCCATTTTATCGTCGTCGTAACCGGCTCGGCGGTGCTATCGTTTTGTTTGACGCATCGGGGGACCGTGCAGATTGCGGGACATTAATGGATCGCTCGACCGGGAGATCAGCGTCTCGGCGGCGGCGGCACCGACGACCGACGAGGAAGCCACGGGAATAAAATCAAGGTTCTTAACGCGAACGAGAAATATATTGTTCGACGATGGTTCCGGTTTTCGGTTCGTCCATCAACAATCCATCGTCGTCCAATAGAGCGATCACCCCGGAGAATCTCTCGTCGAAGTTCCGGCGGGAATATTCCCGCCCAGAATCGACGATTCTTTTCACTATATCGTTTGTTCGTACAATCAATTAACGAGAGGCTTCTCATGAGTCTATCGTGCTGTCGTAGAGAGTTTCCAAATACACCGTACCAGAGAACATAGAAGTATATGGAAGCGCAGGTCCCGTGTTAATATTTGGCACAGAAAAGATAGTTCCGATTTCCGCCTGTAGTTGGCGCCGCTATGTATCGGTGTGCCCAACACACTCGAAGAATCTCAAGCAACACCCCTCGTGGTCGTCTCTCTCATACTCATGTGGATCAGACTATAGCGTTCTCTCACTCGCGCTCATGCAGAAACGCGGTTGGGCGTGTCTTCGAGTTCGCACTGATGCTTCGAGTATTTCAAGGTTTCCCCACACACAGAACTCTATGCCACAATAATACAATTTCCGACTAGAATATTTAATTAAAATAGTAAGAGATCGGTTGAAGCGTTCAAAAAACATTAACCGAAATAAAAAAGCAGCGGACTATCAGATTTTAATAAACTTTCATTTGTATGTTATCAAGTGAGTTGGTGACCGATCGGTCAAAGGTCTTTCTTTTTATTTTACTAACCGGGGTTCAATTCCGTCACACGGAATATTTTTTTTTCTTGTCTTCGCTTACGACAACTATCTTAATCAGAGTATTTGTTTAGCGTAAAGTTAAACGGCCACTCTAAATTACATCCTTACGAGCAGATGTAACCTGATCGCGCCGCAAGAGCGACTTATGTTTTATAATTCGTGCTCGCGGTGGAGTGAGAAGGAAACACGAGTGTGTTTCATATGCTCTTAAACCGACATTGAACAAGTTTTTGCGGTGGCGTGAAGAAATTAAGCATTCGCAAAAGGAATTGGCCAATTAGCGGCCTCGCGACTTTTCATTAACTTACACACATACGACATCAAGAGAGTCGGTGGCCGAGTGGGCGAGGGCTCCGCTTCCTAACTGGGTATCCATGGTTCGATACCGTCACACTGTCTTTTTATCTTTTTTTTTTTTTTTTTTTATCTCAATGTCGCTACAAACAAATGCAATATGCATTTGTTTGTAGCAACATTGAGACGCAGCATCGCATTATACTAAAAGGACTTACTATCGAAGCGCAAATTTTCACAGTATACATTGTAAAAAGTTTCAAATATACTTATATCTCGTGTTCGGCGAAAATGATAAGTTAAACCTTTTATGATTGCATATAAATTATAAATTATTATGCAGTATACCGAAGTAATTTGTGCCACAATAATAACTATTCTTAGGTATGATGCAACGCTGCGTCTCAACTTTGCTACAAACAAATGCATTTGCATTTGTTTGTAACAACGTTGAGACAAGAAAAAAAAAAAAAAAAAAAGAAAGAAAAAAAGTTCCAATGTGGCGGTATCGAACCGTGAGTGTCCAGATAAGAAGCGGAGCCTTCACGCACTCGACCACCGACTCATTTGGTAATAATTGTGTGGTAGTCAATCAAAAGTAGCGAGGCCGCTGCTTTGCTTATTGGGTTTGCAAATGCTTAATTTCTCCGCGCAAAAAAACCTCATAATCAGTTTAAGAGCATGTGAAATACACTCGTGTATCTTTTCACTCCACCACGAGCTGAAACGAGATGAAATACTAGTGTATCTCTCGCATGCCGCAGCGCAATCACATTACATCTACTTGCTCTTAAGGATGTAAAAGTAGGGCGTTTAACGTGAAGCTAAAAATTCGGACATTTAGTTTGTAAAAAAAAACGAACGAAAAAAAAATAAAAGAATGAAACGTCGCCCGCGTCGGAATTGAACCCGGGTTGCCGGAACATAAATAGTCAACAGACTGCCCGCCCCCCCAAGCGTTCACGGCTTGTGAGTGCGAGCGAGAACGCATGATTACTGGGCGGAGCTAATCGAGTTGCAGCGTGTGCGTTCACATCGATACAGCCAGCGCCAGAGGTGGCTGGGGTACTCACTAACGGGTACCCCAGCCAAGAGCTCCCATAAAGCCTACGCTTCCATATACTTCTATGTTCTCTGACCGTACGCGTGCTGATTTAGTGTCTCCAAAAACGGAGACGTACGATTTTCACGGAGCCGCCGATTGCGAGCGAGAAACATACGGAAAAAAGTCTCTAGGCGCGCGAGGAATAGGAGTGTGGAAGTGCGCACGCGCACCGTAGGTCCCGCGAACGATTTTTGTTTACAAATGGCGTCGGACGATATACCGCAATTTCGTTAAGATACGTGAGATATTTTTCTTTTCTTTCTTTTCAGGCTTCGAGGAAATAAAGGTAGTGCGTAATTTAAATAAAAAGAAAAGATAAATGGATAACTCGAAGGAATTCGATGTCGATAAAACGGCTCAAAAATTGACGGACGATATAAGGAATATGGCGAACTACAAGAGCCTTTACAGCGAAATCCAGGTAAATTTTATTTATTATTATTTTTAATGAAGCAAATATTTTACTGAATTTACGTTTGTTTTATTGCATTACAGAGTCTCGTGGCTTCGTCGGCGGTGAAGAAGGACAATTTCAAAAACACCCTGGTCGACGCTCTTAAGAGCAACGGACTCGAGACTGAGATAAGAAATACCGTTTTTCACTGGGCACGTTCCCAGGTCAGTGATGGAATCTTCGATCGATATCTCTTCCCGGCGAATTAGCACGCTGTAAACTATTTCCGAGAGTCTCGGGCGAAGAATCCACACCGTACGGTTATCCTGTGAATGCTATTGAATTCTCAGGGTTCTCTGCAACCGCGACCGGAAGTCATGACGAGCGAGGCTGAGCTGAGCTATCTGAGAAAAGCTCAGATCCAATGGGAGAGAAGAATACAGAAATCATTGAACTCTATGTGCAATGAATTGAATGTTCCACTGGCCAGGATAAGACCAAACGCCGATAGGGAAGAGCTTGCGGAAAAGTGGAACGAATTGAGCACTTACGACATCGGTAAAGAGTTTTCTCGACGATCTTTTTCCTCTCTGTCTGAGAATCGTTATAATTGGATTGGGATTTTTTTCTTTTTCAGATTTGTCGCAGTACCGACCGTTGTACGCGCCGAAAGACTTCCTGGAAGTTCTGTTTTCCGTTAGAGATCCAGCTTTCAAGAGGCAAACGTCAGTAGGAAAATCATCCACAGCACGAAATACTTTGAAAGCATTCTAGAAATATTTTCAATCTTTCAAATCTTACGAAATATTTCTAAAACATATAACAATTATATTTTGAAATATTCTAACGAAAGGTTACTTAAATATCTCAGAAACATAGTGATAAAATATTTTCAAATGTTTTTAATTTATGTTTCACCGAAATATTTCTACTGATGTTCCGTGTATATGCATTTTGGATTGGTGATGCAATCTTTGACATTTCGCTGAAACGTGCAAAAAACATTTAAGCGAAACATTTCTGAAACATTTCAATGTAAGACTTATCAGCGGACAAAAAAATATCTTCAGAATTTCAACAAAATATTATTGAAACCTTTCAAAAATATTTCCGTGCTATGTGAGCAATCGATTTTTTTTTCTTTAAAATATATAACTTGACGGATTAATTTCTATAGGAACGAGCCCAATTGGGAATTCAGTCATATACAAATTCGGGTGAAAACTCTCGCGCAACTGGTAAGCCTTTGTTCTCTACAGAAGTAAAATCTAGTATAGGTCATCAATGTATGTAAAGATTGGGTGATTTTTAAAAATATTTTACTTTCAGAGAACGACATATTCAGAACTGGCCCAGGGAGTCCCTCTTCTCGGAGTGAGCAGCAATATGCCCGCGGTCGGAAACTTTCCGAATCTCGAAGCCGAACGAACGCATCTTGGCGAGAGGGTTTTGAAAACGAATCACGCACCGATAGCTCAAGAATTTCTTAAACGAGGCTCTCCTCGCGCTCTTCGAGGTCGTCTGTGGGCTCTTGTGTTGGGCTCGGCGGTCAAAGAAACGGTTAGATTGGAAAACACAATTTCTCATTTCTTTTGCTTAAAAAAATGTTAAAGGGCAATTTTGCAGGATGTCGATTACTACGAGGAATTAAAGGGAATGGTCCTGCAATACGATATAATGGTCGATAAGCTTATAATAAAGGTAAGCTAAAAATTGCATTGAAAACACCAAGCCTTCTTATGTGTGATCGGGTATATTATTATTTATTTTAAGGACGTGCAATTGACGGCGAGCAACGACGACCAGTACTTCGTTTTCGAGGACGTCCTCTACAAGACGATGCTCTCATTTTCGAGAGATTCCGAAGTCTTGGCTCCGGTTACGACCGACCGCAGTGCCGGAGGTCAAGTAATTCACGCTGTTCTCCAGGGCAAGCTGGCCACCTTGGAGAACACTTTGGTTTTTCCACCAAGCGGTGTTATACCGTTTCACGGATTTACTATGTACGGTAAGAAATCATTTTAAAAAAGTCTACTATCTCATCGACCGCCTGGATGCAGTTGTTTTTATTAATATATTCTTTTTTTGTATTTTTCCGCAGCCACACCTTTTTGCTATTTGTACGACGATCCTTGCACGATGTACTACACCTTTCGAGCTTTTTATCTGCGTTACTGGTTCCGATTGCACACCGTATCCAGTCACGAGCAGGGAATAGTAGCTCTCTGTCTTCTCTTCGAAAGATTGCTGCAGTGTCACGAGCCTCAGCTGTGGGCCCATTTCCGCAACTTGAGCATACAACCGTAAAGTCGATTGAGCGGTGAATAAAAAATCGCGACTTCTACACACTAACTAGATAAATTTTGTTGACTCCAGTATCAAGGTGGTCTTCAAATGGCTGATGAGAGGCTTCAGCGGTCACTTGCCACCGGAACAACTGCTTTATCTCTGGGATCTCGTGCTCGGTTACGATTCATTGGAAATAATATCTCTCCTGGCTGTGACGATACTCAGCTTCAGAAAGGAGAATCTGTTGCAAGTCAACACTCTGCACAACGTCGAAGTGAGTGACCAAAAAAATATAAGAATGTGCCGATGATTAAACAACAATATAATAAAAAAGTATAGTAATTGAACTTGAGTGAATTATATTCGCCTTTCAGGCTGTCTTGGCGGATCTGTCCTCCCTGAAGGTAATGCCTATGTTGCAGCTGGTTCTCCTCAAGGAGTGAAATCCAATCGTTACTCCCGTCACCCTCGTCCTTTTTAGTCAAGCGTATACTACACAAAAATCATACAGATGGAACAAAAACTCATAGCAATTTAGATCATTTTTTTACCTCGCCTTTCGAATAAATAAACCATTAGCAGAAATCATAAAGAATTACTCGATTATTGTCAACATTCCGTCCGACTTTCTGGCAACACAAAAATTCTAGCAATAATAATAAAATACTATTATAGACTATTTTACTTTATATATATTACTAGCAGGTTGTTGTGGCTTGGGCGCTTCGCGGCTTCGCTATGGCCTGTGGAGTTTAGAAACGGGAAGTTTAGATTTCCGCAGATTTACCGGAAATACGACACTTCCGGTTTGAAAAACTCATTTTTCGACCGAAAGACTTTCGGTCGAAAAATGCGATTTACAATCCGGAAGTGACGTATTTACGGGAAATCTTAATAGTTCATAGCGACGACGCGAAGCGTTCACGTCCGAACCTGCTAGTGATCTATATCAATACTATCGTAAAATCTACCAAGATCCACTGTTTGCATATTCTATGTTAATTTTCGACGTTGCACATTTTTGGTTGTATATTTTATTTGTTTTCTTTTTTCATAAATACGAACAATTCATTGGGCCAATGTTATTACAATCGTGAAAATAATTGCTGTATATAGTAATAATATTAAATAAATTCTGCGAACTCTGAGCATATAAATAGAAATAGGGGAATGACAAATACAAAGTTAACATGGATAGTTTCATTCTCGCGATTAATAAAAAAAAAACCTTATTCGACACAACAATCAGCCAAGATAATAAAAAATGGCCTTGTGGCTCGCAATTCGTAACGTAATAAAAACTGTGACAACTGTTTCAACGCAATTCCGAACATCGTTAGCGTAAAGTTTCTGCATCGAAGGAAGCGATAAGATTGTAGCAATCGCCCAAAACATTTTACGGCATGCGCATAACAATAGGAACAAAAAACGTTTGTGCGTTAACCTGGAAAGTACAGCGATGCAAGACCGCTCGAAAATCCAATGAAAAATCTACGAAAGTCACAGTAAAGAATTGTTAATTAATTGTCGAAAAATCGGCATCGAAGCATAATGGCATGGGTTGTAACAATTCAGTATAACAATGTTATGGAATAGATACAAATCGTTATAAAAACGAAATAGTAAAATACCCTTAAGCGTCGCAATTTTTTTTTCTTCCAACATAAACGCAAAATTTTGTTGAAACAGTGACTAGCACATCGAGATTTCTATTTCTTTTGTTTCGTCTTTTTTCTTCTTGTTTAGTTAAAAAAGTACTAAAGTTATGCGGTCTATTCTATGATCTTGGCTAAACGTAGCCGCGTACTTAAAAGCTACACCTCTCGCGCGTGTCTGCTAACAGACAGCCAGACTCCAATTTTTGTTTTTTTCACACTCAAATGATCCATTCATGCCTACCTTCTACGGTCCAATATAAAATTATTCAATCACATTAACCGACCCACCTCAGTTACCACGGTAGATCGCATCGTGTGCTCGTCACTATGTAATGGCAATTAATAATAATAACAATGTTAATATTAATGGAGATGGGTTTCTTTTTTTTTCATTGCTGTTTCACAGTGAATAATTATACTTTATTACCTTGATATTTTGAAAAGTCAATAGAGCGCACAATATCCGCTCTGCAAAAAAAGAATTAATTAACGTCCCTTTAAAAAATGTTCAACGGTTATTCGGTAAGGACTGGTTCATTGCTATATAAATGGTACTTGAACGAAAGCAACACCCACACAATAGCATAAGTATCTTGTGCTTGTCTGTATACTGATTGATTCGTTATTCGGCTATACAATTATTTCGATCGCACGTCGCGTTGTGCGTCGGTATCTTAATTTTAAAAAAAACCTATCTATCACGAACTAAGATAAATAAAGGAGCGAACTTTCGATAGACCTTTAGAGAAAATAAAATAGAGTCGATTAAAATTAAGAACTGTACGGATTGAGAAGTACATCATTCTGGAACGGATTTTCGGTCCTACGTACTTCTATTGGCTGCGCTCGATCGTGGATCGATCGTTTGGATTATGCGTCGAGAATTGTGAATTGTCACACAAAAAATATTGTAAATGAGAAAACAACAAGAAAACGTAAAAACTGAATAGAGCTTTTTTGGTTTGTCACGTTTAAGAAACAAATTCGTTTGTTTTGTCTCTTGGAATGCAAAGTTAATACTTTGATTTTTTTTAAACACTTGCTTTCCGTTAACGATACAATAATAAGATTTCTTGCACGCACGTGGTTATTATATTATCAGATATCTGCCGTTGTGTTTGTTTTTCTTTTCTTTTCATTCGATATTACTTAAAATACGATAACACCTGTTATATCGATTTCGATGTTGCACTGATCTCTAGCTTTTATAATATTAAAATTAACACTTGAACAGTCTTTCAGATGCGTTATTTCTTTTTCTCTCTAATCTCGTCGCTTGTCGGGTAAAACAAACAAGATTTATCCAATGGAATTGATCGCTTTTTCGTTTTTTTTTGTTTGGTTTCTTTTTTTTATATAAAATGTATCAAAGCAGTCAAACGAAATATACCTTAGGGCTTAGTGGAAGCATTTATTGCCCCCCCTCCGTCTTCGGTTCTGAAACACGCACAGCGACTAAATCTCTAAGGGAACATATTTCTAGAAGAGCTACATTCGATTGATTACTTTCTCGTTTAATATCACACGACGGCCTATTTCAATGCTCTCACCGTGATACAATTGAAAACAAAAACTATTATTCTTGAGAGATTTGAACTGTTGTACTGTTGCGAAAAAAAAAGAAAAAAAAACGATGTTAAAAAAATTCCGCTACAGCGCTCGTTTCACACGAGAAACACCGTCAAATCAGCCAACTGAGAGCACAATATTATTATCGTTAAAAATTGTCAATTCTTAATCGAACGGCTTTTAAAGTATCGTGACCCTCGATATTAATCGCGAGTCTAACAACAATATAATATTCAATACCGACAAGAATTCAGTGATAATCGTATTCGTAATATCCTGAAAATTACAAAAAATTTGGATGTAAAGAGGACAATAGCTTATTCATTTTTATTGAATTCTGTAGCCTTCGTACGCTTGAAATTAGTGCCTATTTAGTAAACCTAAACTCATTATAGAGCCTCATTCGTTTCACCATTGGCAGATATTTTATGCTTTGTTTGCTCTCGTATGTGACTGTACATTGTCTGCAGTGGTACATGGAGTAGTTCCATTATTTGAATAAAATTAGGCTCTGCAACATATCGATTAATCGAACATTATTAGAATGATTCATAAAAATATTCCAGTCGTTTGTTCATTAACGTGCAGTGAACAGCCTCCTGTACGAGACAATCGTATTATTCACAATTCCATGCGACTGACGAGAGGATTGCATCGAACAAAATTGATTGAAAAAAGTTTTTTGATAAACCTTGATTGCTCTCGATAACAAAATATTTTTCTTCCTGATGTCTGCTTAACTTTCAATGATCCGTCGAGTAAAAAAATTTATTTCGACAATTATAATGGCATGGAGTCGTAAATGATGTGATTCTCTGGTCGGAAGATTGTCGAATCACCTTAAGGCCATGCGAAAATTCTGCATCCATCTCCCCGATCGTATACAATATTGTGTTACTTTTGCAATAGTCCCAGAATGAATGCACGTTCTCTGCAATTATTTGCACAATAATTTGATGAATAAAATTGTTTGTAGATGAGAGTTTTTTTGTTTCTCTTAATTTTTTGTTTTTTCTTTCGGTTATCTCACGAAAGTGTGTCCGAAAACGTAGCAAGTAGTTGTATTCGGTCGATAAAAATAGTTTTGCGAAGAGGTGGGAGACGGTAACTTTCACGTGGCCTCGAGCGAACGTCTTGGAATGCAAAGCGGATGCATGTGTTTTTATCGTAAAACTCACCATTCTCCGGTGTGATGTAGCCGTGTCTGATCAAGAAATCAAGCGAAACGGGAATAGATGTTGTTTTGAAATTAGGCGAGAGTACCCTCTCGAGACACTCGCTGACCGGTAGAAGTTCGAATTCTTCGACCTCGCCGTCGCTGTTGCTGGGAACGAAGTCGGGCGGTAGTTCGAGATCGTAGACGAATTCTGTATTAGGAAAGAGTCCTCTCTCGCTCTCGAAGAAAAACGACACGCATCCGGCGCTCTTGAGCTTTCCCAGGAGATTCTGGGGAATGCTACCTTCCTCCCCGGCCTCCTTTATCGCAGTCTCGTTAATACCGAAGCCAACGCTCAGACCACCGCTGACCATGTTGTCCCAGTAGCTTGGCCAGGTTTGTTTATTCGGACTGCGCTTCTGTAGCCAGATTGACAAACCCTTAATCGGATCCATCACGTATCCGTTTATGTCGACTCCGTACTTCCGTATGCCAAATAAACCTGTGTACGAGAAGGCAAACAGACAAATAAATACATTGAACTTGAGGGAAGAAATTCAAAAATCTTACAGTAAAAAGCCATTAACTAACACAGCAATTTCGAAATCTTTAAAAATCTCTCGTTTCAATGAGAAAATTCTCACAGAATTCCGCAGATCGATCCGTCTTGTAACTTTTTTTTTACCAGTCCGGCGCAAATTTTTTCAAAAATTTCGACAATTGCTCCTTACCATGAAAATACAGCGAACAAAATGCTTACAAGTCGCCGATCGATCCATCTTGAACAGGGGTGGTGTGTTGAACTGCGCCCTTACTTCATAGCATTCTTCCCTCCAGCCTCTGAGAGTTATAAATTTTTCGCCGGCCCTCCATTCCCTCAGGACTTCGTCGACTCGGGCGCTTCGCTCTCCGTACCCTCGGAACGCAGGATTGAGTTGAACGTACTCGGGGTGAACTTGAAAGACCTGACGAAAGACGCAAAAAGTTGTACTTAAGAAACTTCATCGTGAACGGATTATCGCGTAGCTTGCTCGAGGCAGTAGAGCGAATTCAGAGGCACAAACCTGCGGATGATTCAACAGCTCTTTCATCACGTCTGGTCGCACCAGGCCAACTTGTTGGCCCTCGACGACGAATGCCCTGCAATCACCTGCATGAAAGCCTGGAAGCCCAATGGAAGCAACGGATATTCATACGCTCTTGGAAACGCTATTCTAACAAAAAGCAATCGAGGAACTCCAGCTTCCTCCGGCTACATGTGGGACGCCGTTATCGTGAATTTTTATTATAAAAATGCAAAAGATAGCGACGAGTTGAACGACTTGTCGATCTTGCCCCTTGAACTCTACACAAAGATCCATTTTGCATTTTTTGTTTTTTTTTCTCATAAGAAGCGATTATTTCATGGTCGTTGTTATTATTGGCCTGAGAACTTTCAGAATTGATGTAAAAAAAAAATATCGTTTGGAAAAAAAAAAAAAAAATTATGAAAAAAAAAACTTTGAAACTCAAAGATAGTCCGGAGAAGCGGAGCTTTCCTGGAAAATTGCCAACGTCTCAAGGCACTACCAGAATCCCGCTCCGATACACGCGCGTTCGAATACTATTTTTACGCGTCCCAGCGAAACTTGATTGAGCTAAGATAAACTCCATCTGTCAGTTCGATGAATGTCAAGCGCACGAGAAACACGAAAGGACACCGCTCAACGAAGGAATAAAAACCTTCGCGTGACTCTTCGCTGCCTCGAGATTTAACGCAAAATAAATACATGCATGTGTGCCAAGGCCAAAGAATAAACAAGATCCTACGAGAGTCGTGGGTTGTTTTGTGTTTGTACGAGTCGTGCGTAAACGGCTCTTTCGACACAAAAAAATAATAAAAGAAAAACGATGTAGCAATATTTTTTTTTTTAATCTCGACGCGCGTCGATAAATCAATCGTACGGACTGATTGTTCGCAACTTCGAATGCATCGATGTCATCTTTTGGCATTTGCGTTCTTTTTTTTTTTTTTTTTTACTTTTTTTTCTTTCTTATGCTTGCGTGGTAGAGCCAGAGAGATACACAACACTCGAAATCAATATCTTGGCGGACACTCGGAAACGAAGAACGTTCGCGTCGACGTTGACAGTCGAGGAATTACCGACGATTGCGACGATTCAATTGACGTTAAGCGATATTATAATTGCATACCTGACAAGTAGAAGCAGTTGAATTTGTTAGCGATTTTCAGTAAGCGTGACATCGGTTCGGTGTCTGTACCCGCCATGATGCTCGTCACCGTCGGCCAACTGTAATACGAATTTCTGGCTAGAGAGACGTTGCCAGTGTGTGTGTGCTGTGACCGGTGCGTCCGTGTATGTGTGTGTATTTATGCATGTGTGTGTGTGTGATGTATGTAGGTGCACATTCTCGGTATGTATACTCGCTGCGAGGGCTGCGGGTTCTGCGCACTGTATACACGCAACTAATATGCAATGCAACTGCCCAAGAAGCCCGAGGGATTGGCCAACAGCCCGAAATCGCGCACCCGATTGGGGTTCGGCCCGCCCGAAAAGACGCAAAATCGCATCTATAGACAGCGTGTCGTATGATAAATAATTAAAGCATCTCTCGCAGGCTTGTCGCACTGAATTCGTGAAATTAGACGTTTCAGAAGAGATTCAACCCTTCTCGTTTATCCGGGACATTCGCGGAGAAGATTATCGAAAATTGTTTGGCCGGTTTGCTTTGTCGAAAGTTTCTTTGTTTCTGAGCAGATCATAGAATGCTACCACTTTTTTTATTTGTAGTTGTCTTTATAAGATATCTCAATTTTTATATTGCAAAAAAAAGCTAAAATGAAGAGGTTTGTCGCATTTTTTTTTTGTTATCTTCAGAAAGGAATTTATATTACATGCCCGGAAATAAGTAGAACGCAGACGAAAGATTGCAAGGCTCGGGGAGAATTTTGTAACACGCACCACGTTGTTTTTTTCAGGTAATTTAATTAATTGAGATGAAACAAAAATTATCAACGGGGCCATCAATGTTAAACGAGCGAGGGAAGAAATTTTTTCGTCGATTCAAGCGGAGGTACCGGCAACTTGTGCTACGGGCCGCCACCGACGCGATATCGACGAGGCGCGTTCAACGGAGAATACTTTTCACGTGTGTGTGTGTTTACCGACTCGTTTTCATCGTTGAGCAGAAAAAATATTTTCGTCGCAAGCGAAACCGCTCGATGTTTGTGAATTTCACGAATTTTCATTTGATATAAGGACTTATCGATTAACCTGACGATGCCTTCCGCCGAATCCGAATCCGATTACAACTCTTCGGACGAAGATGTGAGTCGTTCGTCGCCGAGCTCTTTCCACGCCGTACAGCGATCGTTTAACCAAACTTTTCTCACGTGTTCTCACCGATTATTTTTATTCTTTCACGCAGCTGCAAGAAGCTTTCGCGAAGGGATTACTGAAACCCGGATTGAACGCCGTCCTCGAAACAACGAAGAGCGAAAGAAAAAACAATGTCGTAAGTTTTGTTGGCAATTATTTTTCTAGCAGGCCTTGACACTTATCATGGGCTGCAATTGTTTTCAAACCTCGGTCGGCAATGCTTTTGGCAACGCTTTTTACGCCGTTTCATACTCGATGGAAACAACATTCTATAAAAATCCGGCAGTTTCAGATGAAAATTGATCCTTCAAAGTTTCTGAACGACCTCAAATATATCTGTTTTTTTAACTGCTTTATTTTATCATATACATATACATATTTATCATATATTATATATCATTTAATGAAATCATGTTTGATGATATTACTTTTTGTATGTTGATCAAAGAAACAAATTTTTTTCTTTTACAATAAGAAAGTGGTGGTTTACAGTTATTGTTAGAAGAGCTAAGACAAGATTTATATGTTGCGTCGAATGATATTTACGCTGCTATACATGACGAACACTATGTTCCTTGGAATTCTAAGATATTTGCTGAAAATATGATATTTCAAAGTTTCAATAGTCCATTTGTGGCGTTAATTGAGACGTATTCTATTTATTTATTTATTCAACAGGTATAAAGTTTTTACAAACGATATAATATAGTCTATTTACTTTTGATGTAAGATAATATAATTCGTACTCTACGATCAGCATTCCACAGAGATTATTAGTTGTTCAACCAAGTATGAAAATATATTCTTATCAAATTTAATTCAAATTGCAATTTAACATTCTTAATTTAATAATTTAAGAATTGTTCTAAATTTTTAAGTATCAATTTCATAAATTTAACAAATTGTTACGTATTGATTTAGTACATTTAATTTACCGTTTTTATCCCGGTTTCGCAGGCTGGGATGAAGCGCAAATTGAACGAGATGAAGCTTACGTTGCCATGGATTGAAAGACTGGACTTGGTGAGCGCCCCTGCCCCTCTGGCGCCGGAATTGGCACTGCAGATGCAGGACCAAGAAGTCAGACGTGCCAAACAGTTGAAGGGCAACAAGAAACTGCCGCAATTCAAACCGGCGGAGGATCCGGTCCTGAATGATTTCAGGCGCGAAACGATGTTCCATCGACAAGCTCAGAGCGCCGTGATAGACGGAATAGCGAGAATAAAGAAGCTCGGTATTCCAACCGTGAGGCCCGACGATTATTTCGCCGAAATGGCGAAAACCGACGATCACATGCACAAAGTGAGGGAAAATCTTATGAAGAAACAGGTTTCGGCGCAGCGTAGCGAGAGAGTCAGGCAACTTAGACAACAGCGGAAAGTTGGAAAACAGATGCAGATCGAGTCGACGCTGAAGAAACACGCGGAAAAGAGAAAAATGCTGGAAGAGGTGAAGAAGTACAGAAAAGGTATACGGAAGGATCTCGATTTTCTCGACGACAAGAAGAAGCCCGCCGGTGGAAAGAAGTTCGACGGTAAATCCGGCGACAAGAGAAATCTCGCGAAGATGAAAATGAAGAGTTCGAAGTACGGTTTCGGCGGCAAGAAGAAGGGCGGCAAGCAGAACACGAGAGACAGCGCCGCGGACGTTTCGGAGTACAGGAGGCCAGGAAAGTTCGGTAAAGCTGGAAGAGATGGAAACACTGGACGAGGCGGAAAACCGAGCAAGGGTGGACATTCCGGACGAGGTGGAAATTCAAGCAAAGACGGAAATCCGGGACGAGGAGGCAAACACGGTGGAAAAATGGGAGGAAGTCAGAGACTCGGCAAAAATCGTCGAGTGCAAATGAAGTCTAAGAGAAAGTAAAGTCGACAAAGATTGCCGAAGAGCGTCGAGTGAATCGTAACGTGGGGCGTATGCATTGTACAAACTGAATTAAACGAAGTTTTCTATCGTAACTTTGTCAACAAATATTTTTCACAAAGCTTATCAATTCTAAATGGAGAAAAGAGTAAGAGGGATTCACGCAAAAAGTAAAAATATAAGTCGTCTCTCGAACTAAGCGAATTATGAGTTACTGCCGGCAGTAACTTCGTTGATAAATTTTGTTCTACAAAGATAGTACAAAAGTTTGTAGTATACTATTTTATCCCGAGAGTTGAAAATGCCAAGAACATGAATTTTGCATAATAATAATGTCCGAAAGTTAATAACAAATTGTAAAAAAAACATTGTTCAACAAATAATCGGTAAACCTTCTTTTTCTCTTTTCAAAAGAATTGGTTGATTTTCTTGAAGTTATATGAATTTTTTCAGAATTTTTTAACATTTTTGAAACTTCTTAAACGTCGTAACTACGGAACTTTTTGTGTGCACTGTGGAATCGTGATACGAAAACTTGAAATTTTCGTATCGCTTTCTCAAAAGGTTCCTTTATTCGCGAAGCTTCCTCTATGAGGAAGCGAACATTGCCATAAAAATGAGAAAAAAATCGGAGTATCCGATATAGAACAGCGAATTCTGTATGGTAAATTAAAATATTGCCAGCTGTCCGTCTCACATACATCGTTCGTTTCATCCGACCGTATATTACTGCATAAAATAACAAGAGCGGCATTGACCGTTTCGATCGTAATCCACATCCCGGAGCTCGTACGAAGCTTTTGATTTTATTCCGTAACAATAGTGGCGGATTCGGTGGGATTGTTAGCATGCGCGTGCCTATATATTTGGCGCCGCATTTGTAGGATGCTGCATCGATTGTTTTTGTTCGTTCGATGATACGAATTCATCTCTCCATTCAGTGTATTATGTATAGCAATAATCATACCACTGTTCGCCATTCGGGTGCATTCGGCTCACGGCGTTCGGGCACCGATATTTAGCGTATGTGTCCTCACAAAAAGGAATATCCGCAATTATTACAGTTTAAACAACATAATCAATATAACCAAAGCGAAATTTCCATTCAAAGTGTGTTTTCCCATTTAATAAGCATCATGCCCCAACAATAATGAATCTGATAAATGTACGAAGAAATCTTCGTACAGTAGTTTAGAGTCAGGATTGGACCGGAAGTTCGTTCCCCTTTTGAACAAAGGAAACGGGTAAGCCAATACTATGCCCGGAATCCAAAATGGCCGTTACGATCGTTGAAAAAGTCCGTTGCGTGCTCCGCTCTTCTCCATCAGCATTGTGAATACTTGTCTCCCGCAGAGTTTCAAATTTCGTCCTCGCGCGTTCAATTTCAGCTTTGACAATGTCGGAGATAGGTACAACGTGATAGGCACGAGTCGCATCTCCTCAGATGGTAGGGGTAAAAATAGACGGTGTGGTATATATGATAGGTACAGTGGATAGGAAGAGAATTCGATCGGTCGCGAGGCACAGTTACAGCGTCCCTCGGGGAAACAAACGTGACATCGGCCGCGTCTCCATATGTGCCCTATGTACCTCCGATGCGGAATTCCAATGAGGCGTACGATATTCGCCGATCGGCACATGTCACCGGCAAAAATGTGCCCGTTCGGACGAGGTACGAGAAGTATGTTACGGCTCGACGCCGGATAAGAAATTTTGTTTCACTGCTCAACGATTAGCATATTCGGAAATGGATAATAATTTTTTTCCTATAGTTGCAAACGAAATAACTTGACAGAAATAACGTAGAGCAAATTATTTCCGACGAGGCGATATTTTATCGTGTCGAAATGATGTGACTTTGGAAAGTAATAACAACAAAGCATTCGAGAGTTAATTTTTTACGTTTTGTTTATTTTTCTGCGTGACGTAACCGGAGCTCGCAGGTCTCGACACGTCGACCGGCCCAGTGGTACGTGAAAAAAACAACGTGGCGCTCCGGTGGCGCTGCTGGTCAAGTTCGCGAAGCACGATGCACTACCGGTCAGTAGTCCTGTGGAAGGTATCGCTATAAAGCTCGTAGCTCGTTCCGATGTGAAAGACAAGAGTAATAATACGTAATTGCGGGAGCGGATAGGCACGCGTTCGCGAAACGAAGTGTGTTCGGTAGTGAGTCGAGTGAAAAGTGTGACAACGGTGAGGCGTCAGCTGGTTCATCGAATCAGTTTGCAGGAGACCACCGACGCCGGTAAGTAAGTCAAACAATACTCGGACGGTTAAGAGCATCCCCAGATTCCGGCACCGAAATTGCCGCGTGCATCGGGGCTCGAATTTGCTTTTTCCTCAAAAAAATTATCACCCTTGAGAAAAGTTCATCACAGTGTTTTCTCTCTTGCACTCGTGTGTCACGTGGTAGATGTTTCACCTTGCCTCAATACAAATCGATGCTTCATACAGAACCGATTGCCGACTTCCCTTCTGCGACTCTGTTCAATTAGCTTCGCCAGTGTAAATCGTTATTATATTTGTACAAGAGGTTATTTCGGTAACAGAGACGCCGCCATCGGTCACGATTCCGGGGCTGGAAATACTTGGTCGTGCGGGGAGTCCTTCGCTCGCAATAAAATAAAAGTAAACGGTATTAATAGAGGGACAAAGAGCTTTGGCGTAACGGTCGTAAAATGGCAGCCAAGGCCGATTCATTTTCTCGCCATCGCCCGTCCACTCTCATATTCGCTGCTCGCCGGTCTCCCGCTCGTTTCAATAATCTCATATTAATTGTTACGCCTTTCTCGACCCACTCTCGTCGACTGTCGCGTGCAAATATTTGTAACGCTGGCCCGGAATAAGACGAGCCCCTCCTCACACAGACGTATTCTGCCCGGCATGCCTGCAGTGCTCTTTTTTTCATTTGCACTTTTTTTCTCTCTCTCTCTCTCTTCTACCCTTTCAGTGTTTCTTCACGCTCTCCAGTCGCCTTTTGCTCGATGCGTACCCCGTTATTCACGGACGACCCGTGGAGACCTCCGCGTTCAACGTGATATTTTAATTACAGCGTTTCCAATTGAAGAACGAATTAACGATACTGCTCGACGTTGCAGTTGGAAATATCCTATTTCCATTCGAGACCTATTTTCAGGATTAATAAAGACTCGAGTTCGTGTCATCCCGTTGGTTTTTACCGTAGTTAATAATTCCCGGCGACTTTTCGCGGAGTGCGAACGGTGCTCGCCTTTTTCGCTTACGCCGACCCTACTAAACTGAACTAACTCTATAGACCTTCCACCAGGGAACTATTCGTTATAGTGGGAAATACTATATTTTCAATCTGTGTATATTTTTCTTGGACGCGCTGTTCGACGGTCTCGCAAGGACAAAGTCGCTCGACCCGTTCTCTTCGACTCGCGCTCTCACATAAACACCGCTATTCACTTCGCTGCATTGAGTCTCCATCGTTTCTGTCGGTGCCAACTTGACGCGTGTTTATCGATTTTTCTTTTTTCCCCGAGTACATGTAACTCCGTCGTGTGCGGTAAATGGATTGTTGCGCTTTTGTCCAATTTGTCGAGATTTTCAGTTCCACCTCTACCGTCACAACCTCTCCACGTCTATTCGCCGTTTCTCTCCGCCCTTCGGCTCCCCGCTCTTCCCGCCGCCGCACGACGGCGCGTCGTGATTGCGGTACGCTCGAGATTGCCACTATTTTTGGGTTCCGTTGAATTGCGGCAAAAAAAAAAAAAAGAAGCTGGCTGGGAATGGCGTTTATATTTCGTGAAATACGCGCGAGCGAATACGCCGGCATGCAGTTCCCTCCGGGCGGTACGAACTGCTGTGCCGACCGTCACCGTGATCTATTTACCGTAGGATATTACAAGTGCCAGGGCAGAAACGGGGATGGGCGATCAGCGCGTGTGACGACAGCTCGGAAAAGCTTCGGGGCCCGGCGTGTGTGCTCTCGTAAGTGATTATTGTCCGGAAGTTACGGGCACGCCATGTCAACCTACTTTGTCGTTTCAGCCCACATTCTTTGTTTATACTTTTTAACTTGATGTTTTTTCCTCTAATCGAGTGCTGTTTTAATCCTCGTTTATTTGATATATTTCTTTTAAACTATTCTCACGACGAGTGTGATCGAACAAAAAAGCGTTCTATCACGCTCGTTAATCGCATTCCACGCTCTCCGGTTTTTTCGTGTTTTCGTAAAAGCTTGCGAAAAAAACAAAAAATCGCCACCGCTCGGTTTACGCATGCAAGTCAGTAGCGGCATTTTTCGACACTCCCCGAGTTTATTTTTGTGTGATTGCGAAGTGGTTGTGTCATTGGACATATTACCGTCACGATGGCCGAACTTGTACGGCTTGGGCTGTATTGCTTCGGTGAAACCGCCCGGCTGTGTTCACTCCGCTATATATACGTATACAGGCCCCCGTGTCTCTCGGTCGCCGTACATGGAAAAACACTTTCCATTCGTTCCATTATTTCAGACTGTAGAAGCGTATACGGTCTGCCCCCCCCCCCCTTTCCTCTCTTGTACTACGACTCACATAGTGTATTCATACTATATATGTACACGCATTGCATCGAGAAAAAAAAAACTGTAACAGCAGTGGTAAACATATGTAGCGTGAAGCATGCGAGGAAAGACCGGAAATAGTCGGCAATGCGCGTAAACGAGAGCTACCAAAGTCAAACGGAACCCTGCACGGAATTCTCGATTAATATACATTGGCCGCGGTCAGGGAAAACCGGGGAAAGTCAGGGAATTTCAAAATTCGTCAGAAAAAAAGTAAATTGTTGCCGAACCTTGTACAAAATATAAATAAGAAATACATAAAAGGGAGCCTTAAAAAAAATAGAAAATCTCGAAAAAAAAAATAGAATTAAACATTAAAACAATAAGTAGGCATTTTCATTTGCATCATTAATTTCTTTTATTAGAAGTCGTTGGAAGTTTGCCCACGGAAAATTTTTTAATTGGTCAGTGAAAAGTCAGGGTTTTTTTTGCGGAGAAAAACGGCCGGCATGATTACGCTAATTGTTTTTCGATCTTTCGAGTGCGCAATCGGCGGTACGCGAAACTTCGTTACATTCTGTGATTGGCTATTTGAAAAAAAAAGAACAAATTGTAAATGCGAATGACGACATCGAAAATAACCGTAGAATAAAAGCTTTCCGGTGTTTTGAAAGCTTTTCAATCATGTGATGCTTCAATTTCTCGACAGGTGGCGAGTCTGCCAGTGAGCATCGGTCTCTTCATTTAGTAAAATTGCGTTGTCGAAAAATGTCGGAAAAAAATAAGTTTTCGAGCAACATTTTAATGCAATATCGATGTCGTAAAAAAAAATTACGATATGTGTCGAGTGATACGATGAAATTGAATTAACTCGGGGGAGAATAATATAACGATAACAATGAGTTGAGAGTAGCGGAGGTAATATCGGAAGTATAAAATAACCAACGGTCGCGACGATGAGTGATGAATCGTCGGTTGTAAAGCTTCGCCGAGCGATGGGCACGTCGTGTGTAATTCCTGTGCGAAGACCCGCCGTGCTCGGGCGCCTCTCCCGGAGGCGTCCGGAATTCATTTAGCTTCGGCGTCGAGACGAGAGTAGTTCGCCGTGCTTCCTAAAACCTTCTGGTACCGTTACCTCGAGAGTCCTACGGCCGTAACCCTAAGGATTTACGAGTTATTTACACTTCCTTATGGCGGCGCCCTTGCCGCTCTCATAAAGTGCGCTCACGTACATCAAACTGTACACTACGACGGGTTGAATGTCTAAACGTCGAGTAAAGTGCGAAATCTGTTCGCGTGACTCTCAACCGTTCCCCCAGATGTTCCGTTCCTCCGTCAATGTATTCGGGAAAAAATCGAAGGATAACGATCGCAAAAAATTTAACTTTTTTCCCCTCTTTGAATTCTCCAATAACATTGCCTTATAATTTTCTTCAATATAAAATTTTTTTAATTTTTTTGCTTTAAAAAGTTTACAAAAGAAGCAGATGAAGAAACCGTAGATCGTGGAGAATATGAAATCGTCTATTGGCTGGCGAAAAATGTTATTGGATACTGTTATTGATTCTAAAAAACATTTTGTTCAATCGACCTTCTTATCGGTGTACTTTTTGTGCCGAGAGTGGCGTAAGTGGCGCTTTACAGCCACGTGTACTACACCAGGCCGATTTCACTTTGTTGCACGCGCCTCGTATTTTACGCACGCTGTCCGTACAGCGTCACAATCAGTAATCACGGAGTAGCACTTCTTTTGCATTCGTTACACAAAATATTACGCGATACTAGTGCGGTGTAGCGAAAATGATACGCGGATTGTGAATTGGGACTTACTGTGTACAAAGTTCGCTTTACCGCACTGACATCGTAGAGTACTATCCTTAATGAAAAGAAAAGGAAAAAAGAAGAAACAATTGCCCACATTCGATTGTGTGCACAGTTCTCCATTTAACACCGCAACAATCTCGTACCCAAGCATCAACAGTGCTTAGCCCTCAAAACCCAGATACCCTCTCGTCGAGTCCGCGTTTCCTCGAATCACCTCCAAACCACCCAGAATCCCCGGTCGTACATATATTTCGCTCAAAGTCTCGTTTGTTTGGATAGCTCGATGCCCGAGGATGTGCCACGATGACGTTGACGACGTCGGTCACGTACCTCGTCTCTCCGCCGTTATCCGAAGATTTGCGCTGTTCTCTCTCCACACAGGGATCCCCGAAATCGGACGAAAGACCCAAAGCCACCAGGCTGTCGGGGTAGGTGTAAATACACAGCAGGAACATACCGAATCGGGTTGGGCTATTGCTTCTCGCAGGAAGCTCGGATTTGTCCCTTCCATCGCTCCTTCCCTTCCGAGTTTGCGGTTTCGACGTGTTTCTCCAATCGACGCCCCCCCCCCCCCCCCCCCCCCCCCTCTCACGAAGATCTTATGATGCGGAGATGAGTGTACGTGGGGTGCATAAGATAGGGTTCTCACTTCGGGCAAATCTGCACGTGACCCTAATACCACCTGCATACGGTACGTCCGTCCGTGTTGTCTGTCCGTGCGTCCTTCCGTCCCGCGCGAAAGTCACCCCGTGACGTTCGGTGGCAAAGCAGCCAACGGCGTCGGGTATGCATCCATCCCCGTCGGTTACGGTGGCAGCCGGTTATGCCAGACTCGCTCGGATTCTCACGTTTCGCCCGGGCGTTCCGGGCGTCAGACCCAAAGTCTAAACATTCGGGTATACGACTCTCGGGGATTTGGCGGTGGCGGGTTGTATGTAGACCGATGCCGCTATGACGCTCCTCACGGCGGTACACAGCCGGAGAGTGATAAAGCCAGGCTCGGGAGAGGAGAAAGAGAGGAAGGCTCGGAGGAAACCGGGAAAGGCAGGCAGGCGGTTGATGCCGGGTGCATGATCGTCCGTCCCACCGCACCACTGTCAGGGATATCTGCATGCATTTCGCGTCTCCTGTATGCTATCCTCCCCCACATACAGAATCCTCGCTGTCTACCGCTCCTGTTTTCACGATCAATTTCCCTCCGTCTCTGACCTAGCTTCTGAGATCTCAAACTCTTGTTACTCCCTTTTCTACCCGCTCGCTCTTCAGTTTAGTCTCTTTGCTTTTCGGCTTTTTTACTCCTATTCCGGTTTCACATTTCTTTTCATTCGTTCCCTCGCTCATCTCCCGTTGCTGTACAGATCTATATAAGCTCCGCTTTTTTTTTTCTTTCTTTTTTTTTTTTTGTTTCCGACGTTTCTTTCTGTTGGCCCCCGGTCGCTCTGGAGGGTTAGCTCGCGATCCTCGCGCTGGTGTCTTCGGAGACGTTGAAGGACTGTAACGGAAGACGTCGAAAAAAGGGGGAAAAAATATTTCGTCGTAAAAATGTACGAATTTGGTTGTCGGGTACGTGATCCGACTTGGCACGCCCGACGATACCGGTGTAGGACACGGACGTACCCGCGTTATTCTTTATCCTCAATCCGTTCTTCATGTTTCGTCTCCATCTCGACTTACCGCGTACGAGTAAAATGTACGTGTGTACTTTGACGTATCGTTCTCTTGCTACACTGCGCGGAAAAGTTTTGAGAAAAGTTTTTTTTTTTTCAAATAAGGATTTAGACTCGCATGTGAACAGGGAGTGGAGGAAGTGATCCAAGGCGGCATATTTGCTGCATTGTGGATCTATTTTTCAATATTGCTGAAGCAATAATTAAATTTAATTACAAAAAAATGTCTATTTGGGTGTATAGCCTGACTTCTTTTTTAAGTATATATTTCAGAGCTGGGGAAAGCAGCAAAAAATACTTCAAGTACAAAGTACAAAGTATCACAAAGACTTGGAATATCAAGTACTTTTTCAAAGTTCTTTTCGCAGCGTTTTTTACCTCCCAAGTTGCGGAAACCGCATCTTGAGAGTGCAAAAAATTGTCACATCTGACCCATATTTCGTTCGGAACCATGAAAAACAGTATTGGTTTTTCAGTGCATATGAGATAAAAAAATACTTCCAATAGGCGAAAGTGGCGCTTCTTAGTGAGGCGTGCGAGAAAAATACTGCGCATGCGCAGATCACACTAGTTACTTGTTTTACATACTTTGTTGAAACTCTAGCTACTTTTTCGCACACTTTTTCAACACTCCATTTATTTTTCCGCACGCTTTCACCACGCTACAGGCATAAAAAGTAGGGGGTTTTATTTTTTGTAACAAGCCACCTTGTTACAAACAGCAGTTTTCAATACTTATACGAAAAACTAGTTTCCTGACGGCGGTTCGGAAGTAGGCAACACCCTCCTTCAGCTCTTGCGGCCAACTTCACAAATCTTCGTCGGAAGACCGCTTTTTCACACTAGTATCGCAAAGTACTATTTTCCGGGTGCGAAGATCGAAAGTGCAGACTCATGAAAAGTTTTTTTTTTCCAAACATCCTCATTCTCGTCGTCATCGATCGGAGGGGAAATCGGCACAGCCGAGGATCGATCGGAAATGTGGAACACGACGGTAGAGCTCGTCGGTTCTCGGGTTCCCTTTGAATTAAGCTCCCTGTACAGTTCATCGCACATTATACCGACGTATGAACGTATGAACTGCTCACACGGATGTTACGTACATGGACTGTATAATTGACAGACATACAATCATCCCGCTGCGATGCTCTCCAAACATATCACCCTCCGTTGCGAGACCCCGACAGACAGACGAACCGACCGTGCCCCGATGCGCTTCCCTATGCACCTGCACTGCACTCATCTCCGCAGCGGCACGTCCGCTATCATGCCGTACCCGTTCCCTCCGTGCGATCCACACCGGCGTTGGCGTGTATTCTGCTCCGTACATCTGGATAGTCATTAGGATAGCGCATGAGTTTACTATCAAATCGGCTTGGGTTTCTCGTCATAATTACTCAAGACGTATTTCACGTTTGCACGTACCGCACTGGAAGATCGCACGCTCGAACTTGAGAAACAAGTCAACGTATCGGTATTGTACCGTGTTGGTCCGCCGCGATAAATAATTTATCAGTCAATGCCAGGGTTAGTAACGGTTAATAATAGAATCAGCGGATAGACGACCGGGGTCAAATGACACCATCCCCAACGGGAGTGGAGGGATGGTCGGGCTACCCTGGGAGGTTTACCCCGGGAAACCTTAGGGAGGGCTTGCCTGCGCTGGTTTAATTATTCTAAGTCCCTATTCCAAGTAAGTTTTGGAGACAATCAATGGGAGCACGCGAAGTGCGCGACCCACCAAGAGTTGTAGTATATATATATATATATATATACACACACACACGCATTATGTGTATATATGTATGTACACACATATATATCCGCACACGCATATATATGTATACATTTTTTTTTCAACGAGCAATTCGTTAAGGTCGCATAGCTATATATTTAACTACGCGAAGCAGCCACTATCACGGTTCGGATAAGGATGAGAGCCGTGCGGAGGGAAGAGAGGCACGAATCTCAGGATTTAATATTCCAGATTATTATTCCAGTGCAAACACATATGTCGTCGTTGAATCCGGTATAAATATTAAGCCGCGAATGACATGGGTGATATGCACTGGCGAGGGGAGGGGGAGGGATCGCGAAATTCCTCTCAGCGGTTTAACTCAGGATGTGCAAGATCCGGGGAGATATAAGATAGATGAGATTCGTAGCGAAATTTGCCGGAGACCCGTGTGGGTCGCTGCTCGCAGAGGTTCGAAGCCTTCCCGGCAACGAAAGTGTTGGAAACAAGTTTACGTTGACGGCCGTACGGCCAGGCCCATTATCCGATGCCGTTAGTGTCTGTGACAAATTTCCATTGCAAGAGCTAAAATTCAAACATCGGAAAGTTAAACTCAAAGAATGGAATGAACTCTATTCCACGAGCTAAACTTTCAACCTTTCAAAAGTGTAACTCAAAGAATGGAATAAATTCCTTTCCATTACCTAAAAGTGAACCAGTAGAAAATTTAGTCCATAGAATGGAATAAATTTTCTACTGGAAAATTTATTCCATTCTATGGACTAAATTTTCTTATGGTTGCATTTTTGCTGTGGAGTAGAATTTATTTCATTCTATGATCACCCAATCACTTGCCCAATTTTTACGAGTCACTGTCGCGATCTTCGCAAGAAAAAGGTATTTGGTTTCACACGGTACGCATTTTTCAAATTATTTGCCACTCGACGGAGAGAGTAGAAGCACGCTGGATGGATAATCTTTTGACAATCTTGCCCCGATCGATGATCCTCAGCGATGCTGGACCCTGACAGCTGTTCATGAACCCATCCTCCAGGCGGATGGATGGACGTAGGTTGCGTTGCGTTTGAAACTTTGGGTAGGATGATTGACTGGCCAGAGGCATTATCCGTATAGGTACAGCTAAGATTGCCCGAAGCTTGAATACAGACGATCTGGTATGGGAGAGTGGGGTTAACTGTAATGGGGGACAATTGCGTTACTCCTGGGTATCCCTCATCATGAACAGAATCTCGAAACTCACCGAGTTATAATTATTTAGAAGATCGAATGTCACAATGTTGCAAGAAATTTGAAGATCAAAATGTGGATCGTTGATGATGTTGGTTCGAATCAGGGTTCAAGAAGAGTTTTCCGTTTCGAATTCAGCATCATATGTGTTCAAATAAGAAGAATTTTGCAGACGCGGTTCAGAATTTGACAGATTGTTGTCATAGTCTTATATCACGGCTTGCAATCCCATGGGCGAGTTTGGTTCCCTGATGCGGAAACGGCAAGTCTTGGTCCAAGCCGGAACATGCAAAACTAAAAATTGTTGCCATCGAACCGTCCAGCAACTTTGCCATTGTAGTCATACAATGTTGCCATTGTACCCGTTACTGCCCAAAGGCATACCCGTCAAAAAGAATTGCATGGCGACCCATACAGCTGCTTGGACTCTGGGATGTACAAATAATTGCATCCAGTCGCGACCACAACTCAGCAACGTGCCCGATGGTCGGATTTTGGTAATCGAGGATGTTGCGAAGCCCTGCGCGGAGAATCCATCGGCGACGAGGCCGCTGACCATCCACCCTACAAACGAATGCTCCATCCCCGTTGCCCATCTCGCTCGTTTTCGTTGTATCTAGCCAGAAATTCGCCTCTCGCTTCATTCACGACCACAGACAAAGCTCAAGGATCGATCCAAATGCTCCCTCTCTCCCTCTTTTCTACACCCTCCTCTCCTCCTCCTCCTCCTCCTCCTCCGGGCTGAGTTTCGTTCGACGAAACGCATGCGCGACCCTCCAAACTTGTACGCGTTCATTGGTACATGTTTTATGAACGTATACACCGGTGTACCAGACCACGGGATCCGATGTCCTGCTCGCCGACGGTGCATGCCGGCCGAGCGGAATTTCTCTTCACTCGAGAAACGACGATATCGCCACAGGAACCCTCTCCGAAATTCTTGATAATTTTGTTTCGTGAAATATTTTTACGAGACCGGGAAAATTAATTTATTTCAGCCTCGTAGCTTTTTTAGTTTTTATTTTTTCACGTAAGTTATCGTGAAATTTCACCCGCTGTACACAGGAATTGTAATTTCAATGAACTGGAACTCGAAATTTGCTTACACTACTTACATTAATTGTACATTAATGTAATTATTTAATACATTTAAAATTCCAGATATTAAAATGATATATTAAAAAATGTGCATTAAAAATAAAAATTTTACTGCACAATTGCAAGGCGTGTTGCAATTGTGTGTGCAAGGCGTGGGGGTGTTTGAAATTTCTGAAACAGTGTATGTAAAAAAGCTGCCAAATTCGCGAAGCTTTCTCTATGAGGAAGCCAAAAATACAGACAATGCTTCCTCATAAAAGAAGCTTCGCGGATAAAGGAACCTTATAAGAAAGCGAGATGAAAATTTCAACCTTCAACTTTATGAGGAAGCTTTTTTTTTTTTACAATTTGTTGCCCAATTTTTTTTCAACTCTGAGGTGCGTGTTTTACACATGTCAAACCTTACCGAAATGAACTTTGTATGTGCTTCACGATAGTAAGCGCCCGTCTTTCATCGAGTAGTTTCGCTCGAGGTTGTCGATACCGGTTGAATGCCTGTGTTATAAGCTTGTGACTCTCATAATTTCGCTTGCCCTCTTTTTGCCTCTCCATCGTATCGTCTATGGTTCGCGTTCCCCTGAGAAATATCCGTGCAAGATTCAGCCGTACCGTCGATAATCTCTTGCAGACGTGCCAGTAATTAGGTTCTTAGGGTCGGATCGTGGATTCGCTCCCGAGAGCGCGTCGTATCGCCGCCGTGGGATAACGCGGGATGCACACAGTGCTCGAGAAAAATAAACTATCTTCCTCGCCGAGTATATTGGATGTCAGGGATCAGTTAACGATTTCGCAGCTTTTTTCTTACGTTCCTTTGAAAGATCGAAGAATTAAATAAAAAAATGTGGCGAATAAAATAACTATTACAATTTAAAGAATATTGATTATAAAAATTCCCGAATAACTACATTCCATTTCACATATTAATATAAAAAAAATTTAATACGGCGTATCGAAGTTTATAACTTTATTAATAACCTATCCAAGTCCCGAGATATCGAAGAGTTGGGTATCTTTATTCCCAAGTCTTTGCGTCCCACACTTTTGCAGTCTAATAAAAAAAAAACTGCGCGATCAAGATTGCAAGCGAAAAAAAGTAACTGAAATTGTTTATTAAAACCTGGAGTAGTTAGCAGCGACGAGATAAAAGTAAGTTGGGAGGTAGGAGAAGCGAGGAAAGGTTAAGCGTATTGTGCGGAGAGGTTATTAAAGAACGAAGTTACACACAGTGAGTTGCTTGCTTCTGTCGAGCTTGTGATTGCCGAGAGTTTTTGGTCAACAGGTTTATATTATTATCGGAAAAACTGGTGTATTTATTTGAGAAGGGCTTCCATCAGACAGCTTGTCGGAAAGAACTCTGAGGCTCCGCGATCAAGTTTAAGAGTGACTACGAAACGCTGCGAATAAGTTATTCGCTTACCTCTGAGTCGCCGGTGCAAAAGTCAAATATTTAATCGACCGCTGAGACGTAACAGGGACTTAGAATAATAAGGGCTTAAGCACCCCTCACTCCTGGGACTTATGCCCATGCAATTCTAAGCCCCACTTAATGAACTTAAGGGTCTTAGAATAATAAGGACTTAAGATTCCTCCCCTTCCCCTCCCTGTGTCCTCCCCTCCCTTTTCCGCCCAATTCTAGTACACGACGGCTTTTGAATGGAGCTCAGAACTTAATGGACTCATGTCCGTATTATTCCAAGTCCACTGAGAAGACTTAGAACGATAAAGACATAAGTCCATTAAGTGGGGCTTAGAATTGGGTGCGGTATTTCAGAGGACTTAGAATGATAAGGGCGTTAGTTCCTAACTCACCCCTTCCCTGCTAGTCAATTCTCGTACTCGGTGGCGCCGATTGCGACAGCGGTGAGACTGTTTTATATTACAGACAGAACAGATATATGTATGAATATTATACGATATGTTATGTTGTATATGTATATAACATATACATGTAACATCAAATATACGATCGAGTCTTCAAGCCGCCCTGTTATGGCGATGGGCAAATATCGTTTGATCCTTAGAGTGCAATTCAGTGAGCTCGGAAAACATTCTGGTAACTTTTCATCTATGATTAAAAAAAAAAACCTCCTAGGCTTTCGAGAGTCAGACCTTTGAGATCGGGTATGCGACACATATATTTTCTCTGCTCTCGGTGTATGTACGGCGAGCGGAAGAGTCCCTCTCCTGCTTATATATAGGGCACAGCGCAGCGAATCATAAAGCATTAAAATTTTAAAGTGAAATAATTATTCATGGTTCATTTCGGTCGACTCGTTCCCGAACGGTCTTCTCAGCTGAAGGACTTCCACTGACCTACTGCCATTCGTCGAGGAAATGAATTTTGCCGACAGTCCATGAGGCGTACGCAGTCAGATGCTTGGATATTTCTAAGCCGTGGACTTATCGTGGCTAAAGGACCAAATTTCGCTGCATTGATAATGATGACGCGAAAACAAAACGAAATAGCGAAACCTGACGTCCTTATAGGCAATTGACACAACCACACCAGTTTTATTGTTTCAAGAATGGTGCAGCCTATTTAAATGTGCCCGGATCGATTCAAACCAATTTTCCGAGACCGCAGCTGTGAGATTGATATTACCAAACCTTTTTTTCGGTGCAAGCATCAAACTCGCACTACCGCGCCTAAAGAAGTTTCACTTTAAAAAATGGATCCTAGTTTTTCTTACCGACCTAGCGGTATCGCCTCATCTGAAATCGATTCATTCTCTTCGGTTGTATGTTGGCACGTGCTCGGTTGCACTGCTCATTCGGCTATGCCGCTTAGTGTGTCGTTTCGGTATACTGTATATCTCGTTTGAGATGCACTTCGTTTCGTTATCTAGAGCCATAATTTCGATGGAACAGCGAACACGTACCCGCGCTGCATGCAGGCTCCTTCCGTGTTCCGTCCGTGTACACACATGCGCGATCGAGGAATATTACGCTGGAAGCGGCGAGAGGGAAAATCCCGTCCAGGCCACGGTCCACAGGGATGGGGGACTTCCACACGGAAAGCACCGGCAGGAATCTTATGTAAGCACCCCGGTGACCCGGCCTCCGCCATCCGGGAGATCGCTACTTATGACCAGACACGATCTGCCCGGCTCTTCCATTTTTCCACGTTGATAACAGGTCCCTTCTACCGTTCATCTTGAACCGAACGGGATAAACTTCCTCTTCCGGTTATCGATGCACGATGCGCTTTTCTTTTTTGCCTCCTCATAGAAGAAGCTGTTTACGTTAAAAAAAAAATTCGTGATTTCAGTGGCAACGTACTGGAAATGGTCCAAGAAACGTCGAGAAATGCGACTTGTAGCTGACGTCCGGGTGTGCGTGCGTGTCGATCTTAGAAAATTAAGGGTTTACGGTTTTTTTCTTTATGTCAAATAAACTGTTACAGTGATTGATCTCGTTAAAGAATCGTAACATATTGTCAATTTACCAGTAACACTGAATATTTTGTTGCCATAATCAACTTTGAACATCAACGCGATTGGTCTTCAGGAAGTGGCGCGAAATATAATTAATCAATTAAATGAACTCACCTGTAAGGGAAGTTCCGAACACGGGAACACGGGATAAAAAACCGGGAAAAAAATTCAATTTGGAAAATAATAAATCCGCTACAAAGATAAAAAAAATGCCTTGCACGCCTCTTACACGAGAAACTAGTTTGACCGAAGGTCGATCGGGATCAAAGAGTTCCCAATTGACCGTCGCGTCGGCCCCCTCCATGCAAACCGTACGATCCATCAGTGCGCCTGAAACGTCGTCGAGCTCCGAATCGACGCAGAATCTGTCACGAATTTTCCCGACAAATAGCGGGTAAATTAAACGGAAGAAGCGCCCGCGGTATTCCCATTGGTTTCCGCTACTTTCACCGAGACCTCGTAGTCCTTCCCGCTCGCGGCCGTGCAAATCCTGCCTCCTCCTCGAACCTCTTGGCTCGTTCCTCCCGCGGTATTCCATCCTCGTTTCCATCGCTCGAAAATTCTCTTCCACCGTCGCGTGCCCCTGTTCTAACCTTCCTCTTCTTCCCCCTCGGGCGAGCGGTAAGACAGATCGCCTCGGACGAGCCGGAGGAGGACGCAGAGAGGCACGCAGGACGATACCGAAGAGGAAGAAGACTACGGCGCAAGAGTACAGGAAGAACGAGAAATCCTCGCCGGTTGTGGCTGCGAAGAATGAGGGGGATGTTCGCCGGTACCAACATAGCTCCGCAACCCTCCCTGCCGCACCGACGAAAATCGCACCGCTCCACACGCGCCGGACTGTACGTGCACCGTGGAAAATGCAACGGTGATGGTGACGAAAACTGCGCGCGCACGCGCCGAAGCCTCGGGGTGGGGGAATTGGCAGCGGCGGCAAGGACGTCCGGGGGCAGGGGGGGGGGGGGGCGGGGGCGGCGAACGAATAACCGAGCGGCGGTGGCGGCAGTCACTGGTGAGCCGCGATCCCACCCCCGCCGCCTTTGGCCCGCGCCGCCTTTACCCTGCAACCCCTCGAGGCTAAGATAAGCCCGAAGAGCGAAGACCGCGCGTTTCCAGTCGTTCGCTATCAGCCGCGACGATGGATCGCCAATAAACTCGTCCCGCTGCTGCTACCGCTGCGTCGCGCGAGATTCGCCCATCGGTGGAGAGCGGGCAGGTCCGACAGGACGTGCGGATTCAAAACCGATTCCACTTCTTTTGTTTTCCCGTCGAAAACTACTGCACTTTTTCGATCTCGGTCGATTCGCGGCACATCCGGAAACGATCTTCGAGTTCGAGGGGCTTTTTGGATTTAAGTTAGAGAATATATATATGTATATATACGTGTAGATATATAGTTTTCTTTTTTAATTAAAAAAACGGCGATCTTGTGGGATTTTTGAGGAAAAAAAATTGGGTCTCACAGTCGATCGGTCTGGTGCGACTCGGTCGGTACGATCAATCGTCGAAATCATCGTCATGTGCTCGGGCGATAACAACGGAGCTCACACGTTCACGGTGATACTCTCGTTGCGGCCCAGGTGCGGTGAAGAGTGAAGAGATAACTTTTTCTCCCGGTGCAAGGGTAGAGTAGAAACAAAGAACAGACGAAAGGGACGAAGTAAAATAGTTTCAAAAAAAGGAGGAAGAGGAGGAGGAAGAGGAAGCAAAGAAGCGCTATTCGTCTGCCAGACCCCGCGCGACTCGATCCCGGCTCGTGCGCGGAATTCACGAACAGTTCTTACCGTATAATATATATATCCTATACATAGAGGAATCTGGACGTTTTTTTCATTATTATTATTTCTTGTTGCTGTTGTGTGCTCTCGAGGAGAGAAGGAGTGCCGCGGAAGAGAGAAAGGAGGGAAAAGAAACGGGAAGGAGGCTACTCGATTTCGAAGCTAGGTCTCGAACTTTTCTCTCAACATATATTGACTTTCGGTCTCGCGTAAGATCCCTCGAGAGAATTCTTTTGACGTTTCATTTTGTTTTTTTTTTGTTTTAATTCATTTATTTCGTTTTATTTTTACAGTTATCGTGCAACTGCGAAGGGAGAGCGATAAGTGAGCAACCGCGTATTGCGTCGGGTGTGCGTGTACGGTGATTGGACGAGTTTTTCAAGATTCCTTGAACCACCGGCCTTCCGGGAGCGGCCTGCAGACAAGGTAAGCCACCCAATGGTTTCCTAATTTTATTTTTATTTTTTATTACTATTCGTATATTGCTTTGTCAATTTTTATCCGAAAAAAAATGTTTCGCACGCATAATTTCCCGGGCTGTTTGCGACATATGTCGTGTATTTGCGACATTATCGTGTATCGTGTATTATGTGTACTTTTATTCGTGCCGAAATCCACAACCGAGACGATCATTTAACGAAAATCACGAAAGTCGAATGCAAAAAAAATTACAACTCTCGAGGAATTCGCGCAGATTATCGTCAAAATGTTCGTGGATTTAATCGAACTTGTTCCGAGATTTTAATTTCACCGTTGACAGAACAGAAATATCATTTTGTCTGTGCGGTCGACACGATGTATTTACTCGTTAACGACACGACGCGACTAATTTGTAATTATCTTATCTCTCTTGCGAATGTTATATTAATTGCGACACAGAGACGCGAATTGCGCTAGAATATTCCTGTCTGGATTTATTATTATTGTCATCATTGTTACTATTATTATTATTGTACTGTGCTAAAGCTTGGTTTTGCCTTGTCTTGCTCTGTATTACGAATAACCTCGTTGAGTTGCGAATTTGTATTCCGATACGGTTGACAAGCGAGAGCACAGCAGTGTTATTGAAATTCCGTTTTTCATGCGAGAGGATTCCGTCGACCGAGTAGAAAGAGCGACGAAAGGGAGCGAGGCGACGTGGGGTGAAGGGCGGAGTTCGAATCGCGAATCAAGCCTCTCCACTGCTTCGAGACCGGGGAAGTTTATCTTTAATACCATTCCGGAAGTCACGCGCAGTTACTACACCGAGGCGAGAACGTTATATTGTTATCGCCGAACGGAATAGTGCGCCGCGCTTCCGACGTTAAACCTATCTTCGTGTATCGAAACTTTAACTATCGTTCCTTTTTTTTTTTGCTCCTTCGTCGATCCGTGCGAAGAATTTTCAGCGGTTTTCTCCAAGCCGGTAAAATATTGAAATTTACAATATCGCAACGGCGAGAGCTTTCGTAGATCGTGAAAAGGAAATTGACGATGTTATCGAAACATTTTTTCTTTGAGATCGTAGCGTTTAAAAAAAGAATGGAAAGTGTGACATCCGTAGAGAAGCCTTGATGCGACAGGTCAGTTATTTTTTTACTGTTTTATTTGAAGAAATAATGAAAATTGGAGACGGCAATGAAATTTCCTGGACAACGTTGCCAGTGACGATTCCGATCGACGATGTGCGCGACGAAAAAACGAGTTTCGATCACGCTGTTAGCAATTTTTTTGGGAAAAAAACGAACGAATGAAAAAAGCTGTTATTTCGTCGGGTCTAAATCGAACACACCAACGCTCCTCGATCACAGTCCGGGGCAACAAATGGAAGTTTTAAAAATTAATTTAAAAAGCCATCAACTATAGATCAGACGAGTGGCACGATTTTTCATCGAGATTTGCGATATGTGCTGTGATTCTGTTTCGATTCTGTAAGTAATTAAAATGGTTTAATTGAACTTCGATTCAAGCAAAGCCGTGCCAAAAAAAAAAAAAAAAAAATAACGTAGCATCCTCTATGAGGAAGCAAAAATAATTATAAAAAAAACGTAATAAAATGCTGCAACTCTGTAGTATCGAATTCCGTATGATTCGGTACGGTACATATACGTGCGTTTGAATACTGTGCAGAATCGTAACTGTGCAGTTTGGATGTTGACACGAAATAGATATTTTATTTTTCCAGCATTCAATAACTGGAAAAAAATGCAATCAAGTCAACAGTGTATGTGTGTGTGCATGCGAAAGTATAGAGACATCACTGTTAGTGCGTGTTATATTCTTTTACGATCCCATGGCACTCGCATTTATGGCCAGCCACCCTTGCGACGATGATCAGTAGCAAAGCATGTTGGCAATAGTTCTGCTCTGGATCCCCAGTTAGCCGTCGACATCCGATAGTATAACAATGAAATGAATTGCGATGTACAATGATGTGCTCGATTCTCGAGGAATGGCACGAAAAATAACTAGATTTTTATCTTTTATGACGCCTTTCGGTACTAACCTTTTCGACTTTGTCGTAAAAATCCAGAAAATTTTCAACCGCTAGTGAAATTACAGCCAAATCCGGTTACGAAAATGTTAAAATGTTTTATTTCGAAATACAAAATTTGACTTAAGATTTGCAAGTGTTCTCGGATAAAAGCTTGTTAGACTCGCGCACTTTGATTAGCCAGCATATCCTCCGATTTCGAGATTTTTTTGATTTGAGTAAAAGATCGTTTCGCGAAGCAGTTGAAAAAAAGAAAGAGAACAAAAAACCATTTCCTTGTAAAGTACCTCCACGATGGATTGCAAGCGCGATTCGCCCAATGCGGAATCAAACCTTTTCATAGATGCCGATCTACCATTTGCCCCGTTTCGTTCAATTCGTAGCGCCGTTGCATCGTAAATTGCTCTTGGAACCGCTTCGACGGTCGGTATTTAGGTACCCAGGCTGCTCGTGCCCGGCGGTAACCATCATTAACGCCCTTAATGAACGAGGGTGAATCGCTAAATAGGATACGCCGAGGCGGTGGCCTCCCGGCTTCAAGAACGAGGGAGGAGAGACCGAGAAGGATGAGGTAATAGATGGAAAGGGAACAAGACCCTTCAGTGGAGCTTGTTGGTTGAGGTCAGTTGCCACGGTGAATAATGAAAGAAACGAAAAAAAGAACACTTACAAGGAGTTTCCTGGCCGCCACTTAAAGCCGAATTGAACCCGAAACGATACTCGATCATCCGGAACCACTGAATGATGGGTGTACGAAACTCGGGTCAAGTTCGTCGATCAGACCACTCGCAGGATTGGATAACCAATCGGACCCTAAAATACAAACGGTCAAAGCCGATCGGAACCAGTCCAAAATCGTCCGAAAGTCAAGGTCTGTGCGCCCAAAGACGTATCCAAAAACTACCGGATCATCCTATGACCAAGATTTTGCGAACTCGTCTTCGCGGCAAGCTCCTTCCCGAAGAAGCGAAGAACTTCCAACCCATGATGAGCCTCCAGGGCTTGCCGAAACGAGTGACGACAACAGAAACAGAAAAACGCTTCATTCCGTCCGCAAGTACGGGAACAAGGAATACACGAGCGGCGAAGCGGGTTCCGCGGGAAGGTTACTGGAGGGTAGTGGAGTAGGTGATGTAGAATGGTCTGGAGGAGCAGAATGGAGTGGAATTGGAGGTCTTGCATAAGGCGAAAACCACGCGGGACGGAGACGGATTGATAACAGGATGAGGGGTCGGAGGGGGGGGGGAGGAAGTGAGATGATGATGGAGTACACGGAAAGAACGAGTGGGATGGATCGAGTACTAAGAGGGCGAAGGGTTGAACGAGAAAGATGGATGGAGGAAGGAGGAAGTTGGAAGGGGCGGAAGTGAGGCGAAGAGGGGGCGAGATGAGGTTCGCGGGTATAGCGGAGAGAGAAAGACCCGACGGTGGTTCCTGCCGCCGTTGGCCTGGGGTCCTTTCTAGTCCACGGGCTTTTCCTCCTCTTCAGACACTCACCTCGTCGGATCTCCCCCGTGCACGCCAGACCGCCAGACCACCAGCGAGGAAGAGACTCACTCCTGCCGAAGGGGGGGTCAATGTCTGGCTCCGCAGACCATGCTGCCGGTCGTCCTTGCTCTATGGATATAGAAGCCTACAGGGTCGCAGACCCAGGAACCAACGGTGTACGTGCTCCCTGCTGCCGTTACTCCGCCGTTCCTTCGAATTTCGTTCTCGCGAAGGCTCATTGTATTATGTATTTGTACATTTGGGATTGTACAAGGAGTAGATCCACGGGACAAGTTTGGTTCGGTCGAGAATTCTCCAAAGTGGTGTTGTTTCTTGGGCATTCTCGAGTTCGGAGACGTGGGACGGCGGGCGGATACGTTGCAAGCGTTGCTGAATATCTTCAGCGGAGGAAAGATCGTCGAAACATCGAAATGAAATCATTGCGAGATTAGAGTTACCGGATATACATTCAAAAATCATGAAGCTGAGGCCAGAGAACCGCGCAATCAAAAAGACCATGAAAGTCTTTTTTTTCGTTGGACCGCTCGATGAAATCCGAATCGGAAAAAGGGGTCGTCTGCATAGTTGATGGACTAGGACTGAAAATGAAAAAACCTATAGAAGACCGGTTGCATATTTTAGCGCTATCCGTCCTGAACTCGTTGCAACGGGTGGAAAAACCTTTTCTTGAGACTTTTGAATGTCTACACTATGAACACAGATGTGCTCGGAGGGTACGTTTGTACAAGCCGAGGGGGAGATCCACTTCGGCTCGTATCCGGCCCATCCTCGATATAGGCAAAAATCACCCTGCAACCCTATAAGCCCAGAGTAGACGTAACGGGGGGGCGCAGAAGTAACAACGCCGTTCGCCTCGCCACGTTCTGAAAACATTACCGTTAACGGGCCGTTGATTCCGGAGATAGAATCTGTTAGAGCCGGCACTGTGTTACGCCCATGTTTCTATGTCGGCAGGCTTATCGACCTGCTGCTGCTGCTGCTGCTGCGGCTGTTGAGCCTCCCGCGAAAATCCGACAAGCAAGAATCACCTGGCCGGCGTGACGAAAACTTTTTGAACGTATCCATTAGGGTCACAGTAACTATGACCCACTGTATGTGGGTCACAAATGTGCGGTCGGAAAAAGACAATTCGAACCGAACAACATTTACTGAACATTTACGACAAATATTTATTTAAATTAAGTAAATAGTTACTTAAATGAAATAAATATTTATTTGAATCAAATAATTATTTCACTTTAACCAAATAAACGGTGGCCGTCAAGCAATTTTTTTTTCTGGGTGTACAAACATTTTTCACCCCGTATAGTATTGGCGTTTATATTTTCATATCCTTTTTTGTACTTTTAGCTTTTCATGCTTTATAACCGATATTAATCAGCTTCGACGAATCTCGACAAATCCGATCATACCTCCACGAGCCCAAATCATCAATAAATTAATTTGAACTGCGAGTCTTTGAATTTTCCAGTTGTACCGTGTACGTAGATAGATAAAAAAGAACACCTATTCAACAAAAACCTGCTCTACAACCGGTTTCAATCAGCTTCGACGAATCTCGCCAAATCCGATCATACCTCCGAACAGAGAATTTTCCACTCCCATTATCAAGCCCCTAATTTTCACCGTCGAAAATTTCCACGAGCCCGAATCTTCATTACTAAATCGAACTGCCAGATACCGCGCAGCCTTCGAATTTCCCATTTGTACCGTTTACATACAAAATCCCCGGTGTAACCCTCCATGAATCGGTTTATCATATTTTCCAACGGAGTAAAGTGGGCGCATCCGCGCTGAATTCACGGCAATCGGGGAGCGGAGGTTTGCGGGTGTGGAATGGCGATCTCGCGCACGGATTTCGAAATTCCACGAGAAATTCGTCCTCCGGAGCCCTCGCCGTAGTCGCCGCTGCATCACCGCTCGCATTCTGCTGATGCAGCTTTGAAAACCCCCATGGTCGGCCCGTTCGGACGTTTCGGTCGTCATTCCGCGTGAGTTTGCGGAACCCTCCGTCGGCCCCCCTAGCAAGGTCGTTCCCTCGTTTCTGCTACTGTTGCGCGCTATTGCACTGGTTTACTGCTAGCTATGGCTTTTACCGGTACTCGTGCTTTTACCTCTGTGAATATATCTACTGTACAGTGTACAATCTACGAAACGGTTGTGGGGCGGCGGGCGGGCTGGGGGGGGGGGGGGGGGGGGGGTAGGGGCAGTCCAGGACACCAATTCGGTGAACACGCGAATGTTGACGGTATAGGGTTAACGCTCGTTGCATGCCTTCGCATTCGGGCTCCATACATAAACGTTTCTAGCATGGAGATGCAAGTGTGGGAAACAACCGTACCGATAGCGGTAGGAGGGGTCGAATTCTGCACGAACCGCGGCACATCCGCCACTACTGTACGGTAATCCACCCGCGGAAGCCAAACAATCGACGGTGAGCGCTGGACGTCCCCCCCCCTCTTCGCGATTCTGACGAACCGAGATTCAATATTTGTTCCACGGAATATCGCCCCATTTCGCGCTTTTTTTCCCACCAATTTAATCTTTCTACTATGGGCGCTTTATTTATAGGTTGTTTGCCGAAAAAAATAGATAAATAAATGTTTATATTAAAATAAAATAATAACCGGACATTTCGGGCGGATTACGAAAGTGATTTGTTAAGGGACTTTTTTCATTTTTCGAGACAAAATAAATATTGATAAATATTTTTTTGCCGTCGCCAGTCCGATATGCGAATAACGGGATTGGCTCGAGTTTCGAAAATGTTACTTGTGTTGTTGAAGTTGTGAAATTATGTTTGTGTATGTTTTTTTTAACGCTGTGAGCGTATAGTGAAAAGCGATGGGTCGACGTTCAATATTTGTTCCACGGAATATCGTCCAATTTCGCGTTTTTGTTTCCCCTTAATTTAATCTTGCTCCTACGGCTGCTTTATTTATTGCTTGTTTGTTTGAAAAATAGGTCAATCATTCTTTATTAATCAAAAAAATAATCCGACTTTTTGTGCGAGTTACTAAAGTGGATTTGTTAATCCATTTTCGTCGTGATAACGCGGAGCGTCTCCCGGACAACGAATTACCACATTTTAATATTGTTTCATGCAAAAGCGATGAAGTAAAAATCGTTCTAGCTATTAAACCGAAGCCACTAAACATCTCCCGTGTATATGACACGTTGACCGCGAAGTGGATAAAACGGTTCGCGTTTAAAGCCTTTCGACAGAGGGTCGGATCAGGGCCTCGGTGTAAACTGAACAGGGGCTTTTGGTTTCTGACTTTAACGCATGACCGGCTAACTCGACAGGGCCAGGTCAAGCTTCGTCGCTCGTGCGGGCTTGACATCGTCGCTCACCCCGCATTGATTCGCCGTCGCCGAGGGGTTGCCGCCTGGCACACTGTAATACACACGAGAGAAATGAGGTACCGACTTGCTGACGTCCATGCGGAACCTTTCGACATCGGTGTATTATACAGTGGAGGATAAGCTTCCGAGTTGTACGGTTACTCGAGAAAAACTCGTATACAAGGGCTGGGTGAAGCGAATAGGGGGTTGAGGGGGGGAGGAAGGGTGTACAGAGTTACGCGTAGAAAAGTACTTTTCACCGTGAAGTGGAGCGCGGGGAATATACAGGGAGAGGTGGTGAGGTTCAACTTTTACCGGCTCTCGAGTCAAACTCGAGCACGGAAGAGAAGCTGCAATGGGGGCAGGAGGAGGAGGGGGGGGGGGGGAGGGGTTAATACCCGACGGTGAACAAACGAAAGGGCTTTTTCACCCATAGGAAGTAGGAAAAAAAAATGGCCACATAAAAAACTGGATATAAATATTTCATGCCTACGATATTGAGCACCGGCACCAGCGGCGGCACTGGAGGGTAGTTATTTTACTTTCGATAGAACTCTGTACCGTATATGTATACTTTATACGCTGCTTTTATAAATTCTTTTTCATAAAAAAAAAACAGCCTCGCCAATAGCGGGCGGCTGCAGCGACGGACTTTCTCATCACGTTTTCTGTTGGCGTGAAGTTATTGTCCAGAAGTTAAAGGGCGGAGAGGGGGGAGGGGGGGAGTTAATTTGCAAACGATTTTGCAATTTCGTGGAATAATTGTAATTTTCTGGAGAGAATTATTTTCGCCGCGGCGTCGCGTCATAGGCGGCGCGGCGAGCATCCGGCGTTAGTCGCGCCTCTGGCGGTTGGCGAGTGAACTTCTACTCGCGGTCGTCCATAGGCTCAACCACGGTCTCATAGACAGGTCTGAACAATCGCCGGGCAAAAGCATGCCAAAATATCTGATTTTGCACCCATCAATTTCTTACCGACTAAAAATTTCGGAAACCATCGCTCGAACTAATTGCGAATAATGTTCGGTTTCTTGCGCACACATTCGCAGTCTTTGACTATTTGTATAAGTACCGTTGCTTGTAAAGGGTCAAGCTCGAAGCGTGTTCTATCGGGATTCAAACTCGTTGAACGTACAGCGTGTGCGTTTCTTATTGATGCCTTCATGGCGATACCGGTCCGATTCCCTCCGAACTACCCTGCAGTTAGGAAATAATAATGTGTAACGAACTCGAGGGATGTGTGTATGTTCAGCGGCGAGTACAGTGGATGTGGCCGGCACCCCGGTTCCTATCCCCAGTTTGCTCCAATAAATACACCCTCACCGCCGAGGTAGTAACCTCTCCATCCCCGTCTTTCCCGCACCGAAGCGATCCGGGCACGGTACTCCGACTCGCTCTCTTTGTTGGGCAAATAATGTATCGTTTCCCTCCGATGTTTACTTAGGCTGCTATCCGCGGAGTGAAAAGCATCGACCTCGTCTAATTTCGCATCTGTTAACTTTTATTGCAGCCGTAACGGGAAAAACACTTCAGGGAAACGAAGTACGACACTGAGAGAAGGATCTAGTAAATATCACTATAGCGCTCTAGAGATTTTACAATAGCACATAGTAGTAGGGACCTGGGGCGCCACCTATGGTAGGAAGCACCGGATTTATAAGAATTTTTCGTGGATATTGTGGTAAAGATTCTTGGAAAATCTGAGACTTTCCGCCATAGGTGGCCCCCTAGTTCCTTACTACTACACTGAGAAAAAAAAATTGTTGGATTAACCAAGGCGCGTTCACCTTGCGTTTAAAGGCATTATTTGATTGGTACAAAAAATTCTTCGATTTCATAGAGATTTCGCAGTTTTTTCTTATACGTTATATTTTGGAAGTGCGGGGTGGCTCCAAGAAAATCTCGAAGTTAATTTTATTTTACTTTTTTTTTTTATTGAAAAGTTGAGACTCGAAAAGGATTCACCGAACAGTGGATTTATTTTCATCCGAAGCTATCCACGTCCAATTTGATTTGCGACGATTTTTGACGCTGATTTGGCACCGAGTCTCTCTCCGAATTTGACTGATGTGACTATCAAGCTAAAAATCAGAGCATTATGGCGGTATGTGACGTACAATATACCGCGTGTGTCCGCTTGTGCCTCCCCCCGAAGCGCCCCTCTTTGCTGACTTATTCGCGATTTGGTGGCAGCGAGTAGCCCAACAGAGATATTTTAACGTCATCGCGCTATTGTGATTGATCGACGTACGAAAATTTGCTCGGTGAAATGTTGAATGAGCCGATCGACGCAGACGGAATAACGAAAAGGTTGCGCGTATCGCAATCGATATACTATATATATATGTTGTGAAATTACAATTTTTTTTTCGTGTCACACTTCACCTATGAATATTCAATGACATCGATCCAATCGTTTATTCTGCCGGACGTCGTGAAAAAATTCAATATCAGTAATAATGCATTTTTTTATATTCATTTTTTTCATCCAAGCAAAGCTTCGCGATGTTCGGAACGCCATGGAAAAAAAGTAAATATATTTTTGACGAAAAATTGTATATAATTTCTAAATTATGATGTATATTATGATACACAAATGTAAGAATATATATATTTAGGCACGAAAAATTGGTTATTTGGAGTATATGTTAAATTCGTTTTTCGTACTTTTTTTTCCATGCAGGAAGTGCGGTGGCTGAAAAATATTTATAGGATCGGTGTAGGAGGAGGGGGGAGGGCCGAAGCTTCTTTAATAAAAAATGTTATATTTTTGGTTCGAATAGTCGTTATTGTCGTCGGGTCGGACGTCGGCGTCTATTCGTAGAATTCTGGACGATTTATAATGTCGAAGATGGGTCAGGTCGTTCGGTTAACTTCGTTATTACTCACGCTGATTCGTTTATCCTTAATTAGAGCTTTTCCTTAAATAACTGCCTGACCTGGAACTGGCGAATCCCGCTGTACGCACACATGCAAATGCGCTGACGCACCCACACTCGACGTTTGTACACTAGCGAGTCGTTGCGCACATACTAAACCGAAGGCAGACTATAATGCAAGTAATAACGCCGATTAAAGCGCGACCTAATGACCGTAGCTGCGGGGCCAGGATTAGCCGTTAAGCGAGTGGTAAACGTTTCCTTCTGGAGATCGCGGCCGTTTTGGAATGCGTATAGTGCACAGCGCGGAGAGCCCAGCGTATCAGCGTCTTGAACTGAAATTGTTAAAGTCTTCATTATCCTTCGTTTTATTTAATTATTGATTCAAAAAAATATCTTTTATTTATCATTTATTGCTCCAGCAGAAATATGGGTACATCTATAGCCGAATCCGATAAATACCAAAGAATTCAAATTATTCATTTTTTCATAAACGGCCCGCGACTGAGTCATCCGTAATTCTTTTTTGATTTATCCATTTTTTAAATTTATTATGGGTATTATTTATCGCTCCAGCAGCAATATGGGTGCATCCATAGCCGCAAACGATTAATACCAACGAATTCAAATAATTTATTTTTTCACGATCCCGACAAAGATACCGTTATAATTGGATTTGTTCTGGATACAGCGAAAATTAAAGGTCCATACCCACCCACTCAAGTGCCCTCTGTGCCGTCTGGCTGATAATATCCGATATCCCGTCGCGAGCTCCACAAACTCTCGTGTTTTTTTTAATCGAATTCTTGAACACACACGCCCACCCGCTCCTCCACCCGTTCCACTGACGATACCACGAACGTGTCCGCTCCACTACTATCCTGCTACTACTTCTCTTACTGTTTCTACTGTACACTTGTGCACAAGTTGTGTGCAGAAGTGTATATATCCGGCGCGTAATAAACCGCAGCTTCGCAACACACTATATACCTTGTTTCCGTGTGCCGCGTTAGACGGAGTGTGCGTATTATGGATTGTGCATCCACAAACAGTTTCTTGCTCTCTGTGTGAGAGCAAGGAACTTTATACTACAACGTAATTCAAAACTACCTCGATAATGTAATTTTTTTTCTCGCTATTCTCTTCATGCGTCGCTGGCATCGGTAATCGAATGTTTGTGAAATATTCGAGCGGGAGGGGGGAGTTTGGGGATGAACAATATTGAAGCAGAATATTAAATAACTCGAGGAAAGTTTAAATTGACCAATCGTGCACCATGTTATGAAATTCTTACGACCGGGGTAATTGTATTTTTGAATTTCAACGCCACTTCATGAAAACGTGATTTTGCTTCAAATTTTCCGTCTCTGGGAATTCTTTGTCCCAAGAGTTATTACGTTTCGGGAGCCGATTTTGGAGACAGTGGGGACTTCTGAAGGTGGGGTCGCCCGTCTTTAGCCCTTCTTCCTGCTACCGATCAGGTGGGGAGTGGGGGCGAGCAGGGCCGTCCCTTTACAAAATATTTTCTATGATATTTAAAAATCATATGAAATCACACAAAAGTCATGAAATACGAATACTTCTTTTCCGGCCATCGAATCGTTCTCGCAAAAGCGGGCATGCCTTTTGCCGATGATTTAATTCGTGATGCATCCTCGACTGTGCATAAACATTTGAAATGTCTGCAAGAATAACCAAGCGAGATCGAAAAGCTCTTTCACTCGCCCTCTTTCTCTCCGTCATAATCGATCCATAATATCGGGCCGGGCTTCCAGTGATGCAGATGAACGTCGTTTGTGATGTTTATTTTTTCCTCTTTCCTTTCTTCTTTACCGCGGCGTGGAATACGAAAATATGTGCTTTAAGCCTTCAATCGACCGCTTCAGAACTATCCCCCCCCCCCCCCCCCCTCCGGAACTCCGGTACCCCCGCCATTCGCTCGAACACCGCGCAATTTACATGAGAAGACAAAAAGTTGCACTTGGGAGGCGAGGAATATAGTGAGGAAGCTGGCGAAGGACCACTGTATAGGACACACTGCTCTGGCCAGCGTTTCTGATGGCACACTGGCAGTACAACAGAGAGCATGCTTCCTCCCCTCCCGTAGATAGAGCCATGGCTCGTTTCAACGCGAAACAAGCGAGTGCGAGAAGGAAATAACGCGGGGTACAGTATAAACGGTACAGGGTATATCGAGAGAAAGGGCTGGCTCAGCACGAGCTCGCTTCCCGTGCAGAGTTTTGCATTTTACAATGGCAAAGATATTATGTAAAGCGAGGGCATACATATACATAAAGCCTCGGCTATACCGAGTGCAAGTATGGAGGTATATGCGGTATACACATATATATACACATAGAGACACACATATATAATATATATACATATATTATATATATATGTATATAACATGGAATAAGTGTATACAAATGTATGAGGACACAGACGCGTATACGCGTGCTCAAGAGAATAAATATAAATATAAATATAAATAGGCGAGAGGACATGCATATATGCAGTAAATTCCGCTACCTCTGTGGACAAATCGTTCGTACACGTAGTACACATGTGTAAACTTATCTGAAACTTCGGTTGTAATTTTCTTTCCGACACGCGAAACTATGCTCTCCCTCATTAAAATGCAAACCTGCGTCCTTACATTGCGGTATTCTTAGGTTCTCCGCGAAGAATCGGCAATCTTAATACGCGTTGCGAGATACTTGGCGCCATTTTTTCACGCTCACTCGCGGAAATCTGATTTGCATGTTAATCCTTCGACGGTCGAGGCTCTGTTCCCGTTGAAAATTTCAAAAATTACTCGCCGAGGTCGACACTCTTCTTTATTAAAAAATGCGCGGAAAGTTTTTGTGAACTTTTGAGAAGTTTTGTTTTCACATTTTCTGACCGTGTACGACAGCAAATAAAGTTAATGCAATCGCCGTTGCAAAACATTCTATGGGGTGAATCGCTATTCGTTAAATTTTTATCATGCATGTTGAATTCAAATTGAATATCATTTTTTAAATAACCGTTTCGCTAATGCAGCAAATCTTAGGGCATTGTAAATTCATGGAATACCTGACTTCCTTTGCAATCAATTTTGGAGCCGGTAAGACAGTTCTATTATTGGGAAGATTCAGTCGTACCTCATCGGTGACAGGTTTTTGACGTTGTAAGAATATATTATTATATCGGGTTAATGTTAAAGATAAATTCTCGATAAACCAGAACAACGGTCACAGATTTAAATTCTTCAAAGTTTAATAACATTAATTATGTGGTTGAATCTCGTTAAAATTATCGAACAACTCACGAATGACATGTACTGTTGACGAAATCCGTTCAACTGTATGAGACAAATTTCGTCTCCTCTCTCCGGGTCATCTGTTAATAATTTACAGCCACTAACTGCAGTTTCGAACGTCGATAAAAAAAAAAAGAATCCAACAATAATAATAAATCATCTATCCAACAACCGTAAGATCATCTGCAAATGACTCGACACATCGATTTGCGTTTCACACCGTCCGCCCACATTGAAAAAAAATATAACAATGACTCAATTAAAATTCGCTTGCAGGCTGCCCAAGAAAAACATAGCTTCCTCTATGAGGAAGCAAAAATGGTTATTTTAATTCTACTCTCAATTCATACAATTCCATAAGGTATTGAAATGTCTTGCCGTCTTTGTTTCAATATCACATGAAATTGTAAGAATTCAAAGTAGAAAGGAAATTTGTCAAAATTTCTTTGCTAACCCGCAAACAAATTTTTGTTTCAGTGCATCTCTTTGGCTATCTCAAATCTCAATTTAATCAATCGATCACAAGACGAGGACGGCGGCTGGGCGCATAATTCTCCGACTCTTTATTATACCTATAAATAATACTTAGCCGTCGCCTTTAACTCAGTTCTTCTGCCTCGCAGTCTATGAATATTTAACGCACAGACACGACACTTGTCCGTCGAGTTACTCAATGTGTTCGCGGAGTCTGGGGAAAGACGAAATTGACAAAGGTCATGCAGAAGGTGACGCACAACTAAACTTTCGGAAGACTCTTCGTGGAAGACAGATCGGTGTTCGGAAATATGTAAGAACAAACAGGGATTGTTTGATGTTTCAAGATCATTGTCAGCACGAGATAATGTTTATACGACCGTTGCCAAGACCTTGTCGTTCAAGGCGCGCACGATGACGAGCTCTCAAGTTTTTTTTTTATCTTGCGCGTTAATTACGCAATAGCGACGCATTTTTATTCAGAGGCAAACAATTGACGTTCCCACGAATCCATCGATGGAAACACCGGCCTTGGGTCCTCCGGCTCGCTCAGCGGCGATGTTTAATTTGTTGTTTGTATAAGTAATATATGCCGGATGCTCGTTTGTATGTGCAAAGCCCCCCCACCGTGTTATGCGAGTGCAAGCGCCCGTTCGACGAATACGTCGGTTTGTAAAGATTAAACCGATGTCGTTGAGCTGCTGGATTCACAAAAAAAAAAAAAAAAGGAAGGAAGAAGTTTATCCGGAACCTGTTTGCGTTTCGCCGATACTTAAACGAGTCCTGCGAAAGAATCTCCTACCCTCCTGCCTATTTATTGGCTAACCATCCACAGTTCCTAACCAGTCGGCACCCGCGTGCGCTTCAATACGGACGTTCCAATACGTAATAATTGCACCGAGTTTTGTTCTTGCAAGCTTCAAAGTGTCTGGATCGACGCGATTCCAATATATCGTCGGATCTCTCGGTAAGTAGTCGTACCTTAATTTCTCAACTGCATTGAAATTTCGGCAGGGACGATTCAATTATCCTATCTATAATTTGATTACATTTTTTGATTTTTCATCTGCGGATCGACAAGCAGCAGATCATGTTGCTGTTGGGGTTACTTCTGCTTCCCGTCGTCCTCGTCGAGAGCGTCGATCTGAGGATCGCCGATTACGTCGTCAAGGTAGAGGAGCGTACATTGAAAAGCATTCGAAGAGGCGAGGATTCGTCGACGAACGAGTTGAATCTCTCGAGTCTCGGTCTTGACGGGATCGACAAGAACGCCTTCGATGATCTGGAAAGCTTGAAATCCCTCGATCTATCGAACAACTCTCTGGCCAATCTGCCCGATTTCGTGTTCGCGAATCTAACGAGCCTGGAACATCTTTCGCTCGCTGGCAACGCGATACAGGACTTCGCCAACACCTTCGTAGGCCTCAACAATCTCAAGACTCTGAACATCTCGAACAATCCGATAATACATCTGAGAGACGGTTACTTCTTTGGACTGACGAAATCGTGCGACATATCGACCGTTGGCAATAACTTTTGGTCGATGAGCACCTATCTCTTCGAGAATCCATTTCTGCGAGATGAGAAACTCGCCCAGGAGGTCGCCAAGGCCCGAGAAACCGAGAAAAGGATCACCGCTGCGAATCACGATACAATGACGCAGGCACGCAGCGTGAAATCTTCGAGCGAGAATCTCCGTGCCAAGGTTTGCATCGAGGGGGGAAGCGTGAAGCAGTTGGATGTCCTGAGGAACGACGAGAATCTGACGATCGGCTGCAGCGAGGCAAGAATCGACCGCGAAAACGGCTTGGTGGACCTTCGCAAGTTGGGCATCGCCAGATTCGAGAGTGGTTGGTATCGTCTCGCGGGTTCGACCGTTACCAAGATAGGACTCGAGGGAAACAACATCGTCCGGGTGACGAGAGAACTGCTGAACGATCTTCCAAAAGAGGTCACCCACGTGTCCCTTTCGGACAACAAGATCGAACGCTTGGAGAAGGGAATAATCGTGAACGAGCACTTGAGGTCGCTGAACTTCAAGGGCAACTTCATAAGCGTCATCGAGGATTGTGCGTTGGAGAACACGAATCTCACAGGTTTCCACATTCTGGGCAATCTCCTGAGGAGCACGCGATTCGCGGCGACTCTTCCATCGACCCTCAATGTCCTGACTCTGGACAGCAATCGGATATCCGACGTGGTACCCGGTTCTTTCTCCAGGCTCGATAAACTGCAGTACGTCAGTCTCGGTAATAACGAGATCACCGAACTCAAGAGCGGGTCTTTCCGAGGTCTGGCGTCTCTGCAGATGCTGCCATTGGACAACAACGGTCTGAAGAAGATCGAACCCGGGGCGTTTCGGGATCTCAAATCTGTCACGATATTGAGCCTCAACAACAACAGCATCGATTACTTGCCGAAGGGCGTATTCGCGGGTCTCGAGCAGATTCGAACAATCTATGTTATAAGGAACAAATTGCGGAACATAACGCGGGATTCGTTGGAAGGTATTCCGGATACTCTCGAGGGACTTCATCTCGCGTTCAACGCCATCGAGACCCTGAAAGCCGGCACCTTCGTAAACGTGCCTAAATCCACTCTATCACTGTCGGGAAACAAAATATCGAAGATTGAGAAGGGAACTTTTGATTCTTCGACTCTGCGAGATCTGAATCTTTCCAACAACACGCTGCAAAATTTCGACGGTGACGCGTTCGAGGGACTCAGAAACTTGAGATACCTTCGGTTGAATAACAACGTCATCACGAAGATCGAGAAGGGAGCCGCGAAGAATCTGGGGAATCTCTACGTTCTGGACATCATGTACAATCCGATAAAGAGACTGGAGAACGGAGCGCTCTTCGGACTTCAGAAATCAAAGGGTACCTACGTCATGCTGACGGATGTTCCGCTCCAGCTCATACAGGGCGGTGTTTTCGACGATGTGTAACGAGAATCAGACTGAATTATTTTTTTCTTTTCCACTTGTCAGACTCGTCTTGTGCGACTTCCGCTTGTCAAGCGCTGTATAACTCCTTGAGAATGTCCGTATTCAATATATGTAAGGGCACGATACTGCGGAAATAAATTCTGAATACATCGAAAACTTTTACATTTTTGCTTTGCCTCGGCGAGCTTTCTTTCCATCTTCGACCACTTTTATCTCACTGGTGAGATGTTTGCCGTTAGCGATCAGTCCCGCCATTTTTTTAAGCCGATATGGAATCTCTCTTCACATGCCCGACTCGGACTTGGTCGTTAACGAAAACTGTAATCCATTTTTTGTTCAAGGATGCTAAGCATTTCTGAGGAAACCCAAATTATTAGCGTCCTCGGAACTGACAAATAAAGATACTGATAATTTGCCTTTAGCCCAGAATATCGAAAACGTTGAAGAAGAAATTGGATTACAGAGTTTGTTACTGACCGAGTCTGATTTACAACGAGGCGACGCTAACTGCCTCTCCATAATTTCCTCGTTTCGGGCAATAATTATTCAACAATTAACGATGTGAATAATTATTCATTAACGACACTCTATTACATCGGATTGCATGATATTAATTGAGGCGGCGTTGATAGCTGTGCGAGTTGTTATTGAAATTTCGGCGTCGCGTTGATCAAACGCAAACGTATTATTCATTTACATTCTCGTAACCTACGAATATTTACGCAGGTGCGGAGTAATAATAATAATATTGTTGTCTGACGCTCAAAGACGGGAATTCCAACTTGTTCGTAATCAAAAGAAAGCTGTTCAGCGAAATGACGAGGCTGACCTTAACTTTGGAGGGAAGCATTTTTTCGGTTCCGTTGCATGCCTTCCTCAAGCTGCGTTGAATCATCGAAAAAGTTACTACAGGTTATTCCTCGCATTTAATAAACCGGATTGAAACAGGCTTACATTTTTCGTTTTGCCTGCCAAACGACCGTAGTTCAAGGAATTCTCGAGAAACGCGGTCCTGCGCGGTCTCAACATCGACTTTCGTCTCAAGACTCCTGTCTGTAATGAGCATTCTTGCTACAAATTGTAGTTAAATTAAATTCTTAAATTTAAATTTTAGCCGGTAAAAAAATGTGTTTGTACATTAATGGACGGTATTGGAAGCTTTTATTACATAAACTGTGTCTGAAATTTCATACACATGTGCGTTGCAATTTTGCGGCAAAATTATTATTTTTAACAATTTTTTTTTGCATATTTCAGGCAAAAGGTTTGTAATTTTAATATCTGATATTTTTATATTTTTTTAAAGTACATTAATGTTCAATTGATGTAAGTGACGTAAGTAAATTTCGAATTCCAATGCATTACATTTAAAATTTATTTTTACAGTGTAGTTAATAAATAATTCAAAATTGACAGTCAGCTTAAAGTTCACTTCCACCTGAAGTTTGATCAGTCGAGTGCACAAACCTTTTTTAATACTTTTTTGTACATGTTTTGTTATTTACTCAAGTGGCTATGTAACTATTGCGACGTTACGCTTTATAACATGCGCATCGAAAACCTTTCTTTAGCTCGATTTTCCATTTTTTTCACCCTCTCTTCTCTCGAAGTTGAAGTATAGCTTAACAGCCAGACGCGAAATACGTGCGTCAGTGAAATACTGGCACTCCAGACTCTTTCGCAGAAACGTATCGACTTCAACACTTCGGTCGACGAGCCCTTGTAGTCTTATCTATACGAGCCCATTTTAACGCGGTGCATTGTCTGTGAATTTCATTTCGCAGATAGGCAAAGCGTCAGCACATTCTCCCTTTTCCGGCTCAATTCCTATCTTCCCTCTTCGGCTACGGAAAAAAAATCTTTTCCGCGATAATACCGTGTCAGACAGAATTTTTTTAAATTGACCGTCAAATTTACACAGAAGCCTAAAAAATAACACAAAAATATAAAAATGGCCAACACATAAAAAATAATTTTTCGTCATTCATCGCGACCTCCGAATGTAGGTTACTTAGTCTGCGTACTCTGATTATATTTGGCCCGAGTTACCACAATCCATTTTGGGAGCAAGCGGTCAAGCGACGACTCATTGAAGCAGGAAGTCGAGTTATAAGCAGCGACGCGATCGGTTTTTTGATGAAGGGGGTTGAAATTGATAAAGCTCACGATTTCATCGACTTTCGACGAGGATAACTTCGAGGCTGCTGGCCATCGGTTTGGTAGTAATGCACCTTAAAAAAAATTAAACATTATCTATGTATACATGTACCCAAAGATAACGCCGTCGCGACGGTCTTCTGGTATTCATATCTCAGGATCGGTGGCGGCTGTGGGCTATACGATGTCATAAACTGGGTAATTCTATTCTCGTCCCGTATCCCTTATTCGCGGTCCCTCTTTCCCGAGCTCCTCGTATTGCTCTTCTTCGGTCTCGTGCTGGATATCGTCTCCTTCTGCACCGACGCTAAAACACACACATCCACCCACATACACACAGACACGTGCAGTTATATATATATATATGAAATAACGTCGACTCATCCAATAGACCAAGTTCACCGGGTGATTTTTCATTCTCCCAGCTCTCCCCTCTCTCCTCGGGACGGATTCACATTATTGTATTTTATTGTTGGCCCCGCAGGACGGGACGCGAACCTCCGTTGGCTGTGAGAGAACCGCTTCTCACTCCTTCGACCTTTTCCACCTCTCTATCTCTTCCCTCATCCACTAGGATTTAAGAGTCGTTAAACCGGCGTACTCGAATGCCCTCCATACTCGACGCCTCTATCCACCGGGGCGAGTGACTTCGCCGTTTCCACTGGCGGGGATCTTTAATATGCGCATAATCTAATTTTCCACGGAGTACCAGAGGTTGATATTAATATTATTATCATCACCGTGTAATTTGGTGTAATTTATGATATAACATGCGACCACGTTCGAGCCAGTGTTTTATTTCCTTATGGGATAATCGATAAACGGGCGTCAAAGCCGTTTTCGGAACGAGGTCACATTGTACGATGTACGAACAACTCGGGGTGAATGCTATAGTGGAATTATTGGGTCGAAGGATATTTATTTATTGGTACCAACATTATTTTTTTTCATATTTGTAAATATTTGCACTGTGTAACCTGGAATGGTTACTTTCCTTGTGCTATTTACAAGGGAGCCTCGTCTAGAAATCGTTCGAACGGCAATTATTTTTAGTTTTGGAAAGAATCATAGAAATCCGATTAAATGTTAATTTTTATCGAATATCGAATATAAAATATTATGAAATAAATAATATTGATGCTTTGGTCGATGGCAAATTGGGAGCTTATATGTAATTTACGTCTGTTATGTATTACGAAAACTGTTCCATGCCATGCACTGTCAATAAATTCACAACTACTATTAACATTAATATCAGAACAATTAGCATTAAATATTAAAACAATTAATATTAAATATTAAAACAATTAACATTAAATATTAAAACAATCAAATACCTTTTGGTATTAAATACCAAATATTGTTTGAGATCCAATGAAATATTGATTTTCCTATGTTGGACAACGATCACCCCTATTGACCCTGCGCAAGCTAACCTTCGCTCAGACACGGTTCATCGCACGAGCATTTTTTGCCGTTCGCTCGGTCATACCAAGCCCACTTTTATTTTTCCGCCTGTTCACCTTTATCACCTATTTTCAGTTTTCTTCTTTTTTTCTACATGGCACGGTCTCACTACTTTTATAATTTACGTCGTGCAGTGAAGATATTTATGGGTTGTTTCGCCGTGGCCGCCAGGGAAAATGTGTTCCGCGAGAGCGCGTATAGAGTTTGATATCTCGAAAGAATCGTAAAAGATCTCGCGGCAAGTCGAGCGCGACAACGATGAGATGCAGGTGTACATATACCTGTATGTATCACCTCACATTCACCAGAGTATACATTACTACTCGGATAGTTTGAAACGACCTTTTTCTTTTTACCGTTTTCGCCTGCTCCCTTTTTGCTTTTCCTTAGTTCGCCCTCTAGCTTTGCTGTACCGTAATCGCAGGGCAACATACGCTTCCTCGAACAGAGTTCAACACACTGCACACCTTCGGTAACTGTACTGTGCTCTGTATACCGTACTTTTGAACTATACACACATATACAAGGGAGAGCGGGACAAAATGGGACAGTGGGGCAAAACGGGATAACGGGGCAAAACGAAATTTTCCAATAATTTTGGGTTGGCGGTGGTGAGTGAGGTTGAAAACGGGGTTGAAAATCTGGATGTGTCGTTGGGAAAAAAATTGGGCATCCAAAAATTATTGGAAAATTGAGTTTTGTCCCGCTGTTCCATTTAGCCCCGCTCTCCCTTATATATGTGTTATACACGTACACCTGGGTCGGGACGCCGGGTATGGGCTGAGCGCGAAGCTGGGCCAAGCCATTAAGCAACATAAAAGCGCAACCGTTGCAAAGGCACACGTACTTATCCGGTGACACGGTAGCGCGAGATGCGACGAAGTTCCTGCTTCTGCGTCCCCCTCGCTCGCTGCCGGGCGAAAGTGCTTAGCTGGCCGTGTTACGGGCGCGACGAGAGCTTACCATGGGGTGGCCCCGGTATCGCCCGAGCAACCGAACGAGCAGGCCCGCGTGCGTAGAGACCGTTGCCGTTGTACACCAAACACCGTTTGCGATACGAGAAAAAAAAAAGAGCGAAAAGAAACGAAAAGGAAACGCAAGGCGGGTTTCGCCGGATTTATATAGATCTTTCTGCTTCGTTCCTTTCATCTCATCGACGAGTTCGACCTTCGACGCCAACACCAGACGCGGCTCGTACTTGTCCGCACCTGGACTCTGTTGGCAAAATTTTCAAGCTCCGAATTGCGAACTCCGAACTCGGAGTTGCGAATTGCAAGCTACGAGCTACGAACTGGGAGTTGCCCGCTCCAAACTGCGAACTGCGAGCTACGCGTGCGTTTCGCGTCTGCATCGCCCCTTCCCGAAATGTCGACCGACAAATTCATAGCTCGCAGTGGTAATCTTCCGGGCTTAGGCGCAAATAGCATCGCTGCAGGCACGCGGGTGATACAACACCAAGAGCTTTGGAGCGGAGCTTGTCGCGAGTGAGGCTTTTCGACGCCCGCCGTCATTCTCGCAAATCTCTCGACCGTCATCGTCGCGATTCAAATGCCGAATGCGAGAGAAAGGGAGAGAGGAAACGGGGGGCACGTCGAGGTTCGCCTTTCGCGATGCGCGCTCGGGGCGAATATAACGCGGCGGGGATTTTACGTAGAAAGCTCTCGCGATTTCCGGGCGCCTATGATCCTCGTTCCCAATCTCGTGCGTTCTCCGGAGCCTCGGGTCCCTCTCGTCGTCGAGCGCTCGCGCCTCGTCAGCGAGATTCCCGACAATGAATGCACTTTTAATAAATTGCCCTCACGCTCGATTATCGCCGGCAATTTTGCCACTCGCGAAAAAACCCTCCGCGCCACTCCTCGTCCCTTTCCCCCGAGCTTCGCCGCACGCTTCATCTCGCTCGTCTCACCCTCTGTTTGCAGAGCTTATGCATTCGAGCTTCCGCCGATCGGGCCTCCTCGCGGCGATACTCGCTCCCGCGGACTCCGACTCTTTGTCTCTTTCGCTCGCTACCGGACGGAGGGTCAACCATCGTATCTCTTCATAAATGGAAATTCGAGCTTTTCGGGCGCGACAGACGGACCGATGGATATTGTAGAGCGTTGGAAAGTTCGAGGGATGAGAACGTATTTTGAAACGGAATTTCAGGAAAAATACGCCATTGGGACGAGTATAATGGCGAGTCGGGAATTAATTATCAAAAGGGAGTCGAAAATACAATTTTCACGTTTTATACCGCTTCGTTTAGTTTTTGTTTGTCGTAAAGCTTATCCTTCCGTGCTTTCGGATCCGTCGGGTTTTCTTTTTGCAATTTCGAAGATTTAGTTTTCGACTATCGTGCGACAAAATTTAGCGGCGAAACTACTAACTCTTTTTGGCACTAGTTTACACATACACGATAAAATATGGCTTGTACATTTATCACACATTTATGGAGCGAAAAAAACCACGATTTTATTTTCTTGCTAATTCAACGATTTCCTTCGCAACGAAGTCTATGAAGTAGTCACGACCGTTTGCCCAAGTCCTTTCCACGAGGATGGGTCGCATCGTTGCACTAAAGATACTCAGAGAATTGCGACACGCGAACTTCCGGATGAGAAAATGTCTTTTTTTTCTCATCAACCTTTCTGCGCCACTCGCTGTGGAAATAGCTTCAATTTCAATCATGCCCCGTGACTTCTGCTGTCGCGTGAGACACCACTGCAATATTTCTACTCAGAATTAACGAAAAGGAAATAGAGTGTAGAGTCGGGAAGACCGGGGCCAAAAGTAACACGGGTGAGTTGTAACACACGGCCGCGAAATGCTGCGCATGATCGGACGCGTTGGCTATAAAGTTAGCAACGTTATCGACATCAACTCACGGCCGTGCAATCACCTCATAGCCGAGTTTGCAGACACCGATTCGCCGAAAGCAAATGTGATTCGCGCGTGCTAAAGTGATTTTTTGGCTGTGCGGATCGCGTCAGCTAGGCAAAAAAGTGCAATATATCAGCGCAAAAAAAATAAATAAAAAATACAAGGTGTTGAGAGGTACGTTTTCACTGAACGTTTTGATCGCTGCACTGAGAAAAAAAATTGGTTGGATTAACCAAAAGTCGCGGTGACATACGTTCAAAGTTGTTATTTGTTTGGCACAAATAAAGTATCTTTTTACGATTACTTGCTTCAATTCATTCGAAATTTTTCGATTGAAACGCACATATTTGTTGGACCAACAAAATACCTTTGACCGCATGTCACTGCGCATTTGCTTAATCCAACCATTTCTTTTTCTCAGTGTTTTGTTCCCGGTCTCCCCTAATAGATTAAAAAAAAGCTCAAATTTTCGAAGTTAAAATCGTCCTTTTTCTCTTCGTTCTGACAAATCAACAGGGTCGACTAGACGTTAAAACATATCGTCTGTCGTCACATTTCACGAGGAATTATTTTGCCGGTTTTTTTTTTCTTCCCTCAACCTACCGATCAATGTCCAATTCTCCTCGAAGCTTCGGCTACCGTTAACGACAAAAGAGGGAGACCCACCCCCGGACGATGGAACGGTGCGAGAAATTCCGTGCCAGTCTGCCTCGATAATTCCGAGGAGAGCCCGTTCTTAATGTAAATCTACCCCCGCTTCAATCAACCTGAGAGTTCTGCCGGTTGTATCGAAAGATTGCTCTCGAATGTCGGCAGAGAAATAGATGGAGCAGTGAGAGAAAGAGCCCGCAGAGCCCTCGCGTTTTTATTTCCCAGCTAAAGATTCGTTTTGACGAAACGACTCGTCGTCAATCCTGTTTCTTCTCCCCCCCCCTCCCCCCCCCCCACTTCACATATTTTACTTTCCACTTCTCGTCTCCTTTGTTGCATCGAGACTTCTCGCATTACCGTCGGATAGCGCTCTGGATTTCTCATTGCTTGCGAAATTACGACGAATAAACGTGCGCGTAAGGAAATCTTTACAACCGTTGCAACAGTTCCGTGTCATCGTAATGTCGCTATATAATATAATTCACGATTATATGGACTGTTGGTATCTTCAAAGTATCGTAAAATAAAAATATTCTTTAAAGTATCTTTAAAATATGGTAACCAATAATTTACGCATAAATGATTGTTTTTTAATCTTCGTATTTACTACCAGTTAACCATCCGTTTTTCAAGAGCGTACCTTCCGTTTTCACTTTTAAAAAGCGTGCCCGTATCATTCGGAAAGAGAATACAAAATTAGCAGGCAACTGACGAAACGAATTTATCCACAACTGTATCAATAAGTTAAAAATTCCTAAATTGTATATATATATATATATATATATATATATAGATAATACGCACAGAGTAGAATAAAGTCGAAAGAAAGATCTTCGAAAAGGCGAAGCGACGAGATCATTATTATTCCCGGAGTTTAGTAATTGAATGTTAAATTATTCTCTCAGTAAGCTCGTTCATCTTGTCGGGAGCGGAAGAAGAGAACGGAGGCGCGGATGCTTCCCTTTTTTATTACGACGGTTACTTTACCCGGGGTTTATGCACCGCAGGGCAAGCTTTTACCATAATAAAAATATATGTATATGCAGGGTAATTTGAGGATACTTTGAATTTTTTTGTTTTGTTTTTCTTTTCTTCTCTAACTACCGTACCTTTTTCAAAACTTTTCGCCATCCAATATTTTCGAAAGAACGACGAGGGTTTCTTCGAAGTGCATGAAGAGTATACGCGAAAATATATGTTTCCCGATAAATTGCATATATAATTTATCCGAACGCATCAATTTTCTTTTTTAAAGTACCGAGAAATTTTTTATACATTTAATGTATTTTTCGCACACACTTTGTTTTTCCGGTGCGAGGATATTAAATCAATAGTGCGAGAAGAGTCCGTGAAAATTTGTCGATAAAATGCAGCCGTCTCGTATCAAATCTCGCCCTTGCCCAGACACCGCGTGACCCTTAGTTGCGCAACCCTTCGAGCTCTGCAACCCTTCGGCCTCTTTCAGGGCCGCCGGAAACCGCTTCGGCGGGCCCCGTTTCAATTCCAAGCATTTCCGCAGGCTGGCCGGGAGGCCTGTCCTCCTTGTTCGCCTCTCCACGAATCCCCGCTCCACTGCAGTATAGAAACAGTTTCCGTTCGGCTAATGACGAGAGTCTAGTTTGTTTCCGCCAATTCTTTAACCTCATCGGCTCGCCTTCCTGCCCCCGGCCTCGTCAAAGGTCCTTTCCGGGTTTCCATGCTTCGCAACGGTAGGATCGAAATTTTCGGATGCGGCTTCGAACAAGGTAATCGAAGCCGCGCAATACGAACGAAACCCGAAACCATCTCCACGGAGGGAGATTATGACGTCGGCATCCGCGAATTCGCAGACACCCACCGGGCTAATTATTCTCCCGAAACTCTCGTACAACGCGGACCACTCTCGGACTTGAATTACAACGTTAATGCATTAGCGGATGGAGCCACAGGAAACCATATTCAGCGGTGGAGAGCCAGCATGCGCGGTGCGGTTCAACAATTTCCGCTGGAAACTACGAAAGCCCCAAAAAAAAAAAAAAAAAAAATTGATATTGATGGTCGTTGCCATCGCGATAAAACTTTCGAAGCTTGGGTTCAACGACCGTGGTATCGCAACGATGAACTTTTGTCTAATTAACCCGGAGGACTTTCGGAGGCTTATAAGCGGTACTCGCGGAATGTTTGAGGAAAAAATTAATTCCGCGACGGTAATTCCTTTGGCAGCCAAGAGGTCGGAAGGTCATCGAGTTCAAGTGCTGCGAACTGAAGTAGCCTCTCCCTCGATTAAGGCCTACCGAGAGTGAACATTTTTCTGCGACACGACGACGAAGGCCCGACTCTGCAGTTGCGACCGTTGCTGCGCGAGGTAAAGAGCTGTAGTTTCGGTACGCCGCTCTGTGAAAAAAAGAGGAAGAAAAAAAAAAGAAGAAGGGCGCGAGAATGAGTTTCCGACTTGTGTGTAGCGACACACGTTGTCGAGCCTGGCATCAATCTTGCGTCGTCACGTTTCTGAGGACCCTGTTCATGCTCGCTCTTCCGCTATGCTCGGCAACTGGCTTCATCGGGTGCTCGCACCACCACTCAGCCTCCATACTTGGTGGAGCCTTTCTTTATTTATATTTCTTTGCATTTCTCTCCGCGCTTTTATCGCTGCTGCTTGGCACTTGGTTAGACTTGAATGTACAACACTCGGTGTTGCGCATGATATCTATGAGGTATGCAGAGAAACTGTTGGAATTGCTTATTGTCGGGTGCTGTGAGTAAGAAAAAAAACGATACAGCCGTTTCTGCACACCTGCGACTTTTTCTTTCGAACGCAATTGGAGAAATCTAAGGTACCACGAGACGCGGCGAGAACGGACGTTGCAGTTATCGGAGGAGAGTAGTAACCTGAAAGTGGGTATACGAGGTACTTCCAAAAGTCGTCCCAACATGTATTTGACCTTCAGAGCGGTTTCCCAAAGCTGCGCGATGAGATCGGTTTTCGAGAACCTAAATCTTTCCGCGTCTCGCATACATCCGTCATTCGGAAGCCCTAAATCCGCAGATCACAGAATCTACATCCGCAGATAACTTAATCTACACCCGCATATCACGCGATCTACATCCGTAGATCTCATAATTTACATCCATAGATTACAGAATCTGCATCCACAGATCATAGAATTTATATTAATAGATCATAGGATTTACATCTGCAGATAACAAGATCTACGACGGTAGATCATCGGATTTATATCAGTGGATGACAGGATCTAAGGTGACCGACAGTCGGTCATCTTAGATTCCTTAAAATGTTACAATATCATTTTGATTGTTTCTAATTTGTATACTTGTACAGGTACTTGTACTCGTACCTATATCTGTTGTACATTTTTTTTTTACAACTATTGACGAAAGTTTTAGCATCGGGAGACTCGGAAAATTTATCGATGGCTACATAGGTAATAGTTGGGATACCGTCCGAGCCCGCAGGAGCCGACTTAGGTAACTTTTGGAGTGTTCGGCGAACTCTTTGCCTTCGTGTTCTACGAGAGCAGAGACGCCGTCAAGTATACCAAGTAGTAGGAACAAGTCAAAGAAGACTTTGTCGGATCTGGAACCGCGTAGTGTTGTAAAAAGCCATCGAACGTGGTCTCGACCTCAAAGAGATCCAAAGTCCGAAGAGCACCTCTAATATCCAGGCTAACTCTGCGGAGTCGATTAATTAGTGGATTCACGGAATCTATGACCTTATCGCCGTTGCCGTCTCGAATGAGGAAGACGTTAAGAGTCCAATGGCGGTCACCAGTGACTGGGCCAGCAACCGCTCGGTATGTTCATCAACGAACTGCAACTATCCCACCGCTATGGTTAGTACCCTGCGCTTGGCAGGTCCCGCCGCTTACAAGACCAAGTTCCTTCCCGACCAAGCACGATTCACAGCACTTCGAGGTGCCTTGTTAAGTTTTCATGGGGTTACGACGCATCGCGTCTGCGAAGCCACTGTCCCTCTCCGTTCCTCTTCCTTGGGCGAGAGTCAGTTAGTCGGTTTAGGAAGCTTCAGTCGAATAAGGGTTAAGGGCTTTTAAAACTTTCCTCATCGGCCGCTCGAGGGAACAGTGCACTCCGCACCTCGCCGTTGGCTAAACCGCCAGACACTGTATTTCCCACTCGTGGAATGAAAGGAAAATCATTTTCGAACATTCTTTTTTTTATCGATTCATTTATTCAAAAATCGTTCGTTATCAGGAGCACTCTAAAAACAAGCGTGTTGAAACTATGCACGTAAAACGTGTAAAATTAACACACTTCGACATGTGTTGATAATCAACAAACCGTGAAGCGTGTAAATCGTGACTACATGATTTACACGAAGTGCGTTCAAACAATACGCTTGTTTTTAGAGTGAGCGATTGAGGTATGACTCAAAATCATCGAATTTCACTATCTGCCGTAAAAATGTATAATGCACATCTAACATTCGTCGACGGAACGACTTCGACATCCCTTCTTTATCCCGAAGGTTGTTCGTAAAATGAGCATAAAAAAAAGTTCTTATTTTGTTGCATGCGACGTGAAAATATGATACGACTATACAGATGCGACGTCCACGATTTACCTAGTTTCGGTCGCTCCGACGAGTATATCCAGGGCAGAGCGGGGCAAAACGGATCCGCCATTTCGAGGTGAGACGGCTTTTCCTTTCCTTCACGTGAAAGATACATAGCAAGAAAAGTCAATTTCGCTCAGTTATACCGTTTTGCCCCCGACTCCGCCAGCATCGTTGTTTTCTCGAGAATCTTCGTACCTGGGGATGCAGCGCAGAAAAAAATAAAGAAAAAAAAAAGACCCAAAGAAGAAAAGGTGGTGGAGAAGGTAGAGCAGGCAGTGGAACGTGGAAGGCCGAACCTACAGCATTCTCACGCTCGCGAGCCAGTTAGTTAGTGACTTTAGTTGCTCTTTCGGAATAAGATTAAGAGCTTTAAAAACTTTCCTCATCGTCGTCGTGCTGTGTGTTTCTCGTTGGAGTCCGCGACGTCTTCCTTCTCCTCAACCTCCGCCGTCTCCTCGTGGGTTCATTCCACTCTTGTAAAGTATTATTTCGCATTAAATGCTGGAGAACTGGCTTGCTCGGTTGCAGTATACGTGGTGATAGTAATACGTCCCGAAGAGCTGTATACCGATAACGTTATACGTGCGAACTGGGGATATACAGCCGAGTGACTTTGCCGCTTTCTGAGCTCTCTGCGCGATTTCCGGTCTCGGGTATCTCACAGAAAATATATGTGCATGCATGTGTACTGCTATGTCTTCTAAGAGCGATGGTTGTCGTTGTGAGCCCCGCGTGGCCGATACCCACCTTCCCTGATAACGCTGTAATCGCGTTAACGGACTCTTCAGGACCAACGACTCGTAGCTTCGTTGACGACGAACGGGGATACCGAAGGATGAAGGAGAGTTTAAATAGCGGATGACAAAAACGACGAAGACGAGGACTTAGGACGACGACCAGTCGCCTCAAGCGCGGCTCTGCAGGGTATGATATACCGTATAACCGCGGGTTCCGCGAGGGCCACTCGCCCGCAAAATCGCTTTATTATCGTCGGGTTCCTCGAAGAGTAATTGAGCGTTATTAAGAACATCGGGAATCGCTCCGGGAGGATACGTCTGGAACGATTCTCACCGCGTTCTTGAGCTCCAACAAAAAATCCATTTCAACGGGGAAAGAGAGGCTCAAGATATATCTTTCCATCTTTTGAACCGCAGACGGTTATACGGCATTGAGAATATATCAATTGTTATGAGATTCCGAATGTTTAATTCAGATTTTTTTTACAACAGTTCGCATTTTACGCGGCAAAAAAATGAAATAGTTTTTCTGAAAATAGATAAATTGACGTTAATACATTTTTGCGAAATTATCTTAGAAAAATGTTCTCTGCTCTATTTCTCACATTTTTCCAGGCCTTTAGTGATTGCAATATACGGTATACACATAGTTTTCAAAATAGCTCTTTCCGCAAGGTGGCGAATATGACAGATTGGGCACTACAAAAAGGCTAATGATGCGTGTGGAATTGCATGGACGCCTGGAAAACACGAACCATATTTATTTGTGAGCATGCATTTTGTGATCGTACAGTTTTTTTTTTTTTTCCCCGATGGATCAACACTTTCGTAGGACTTTTCGTGTACGCGCGTGAACGATTGCATAGCGTGAACTGAAACGCTTCCGTGGATAATACACGGTTTCAATACCGCGCGCTATGACGATCGCAGCACATACAGCGTTGAGCGGTTTTCAAACACGCCGAGTGGATACATCCAATCGCTGCCATTTTTTTTCGGTTCTGGGTTTTTCATTGTTTTTTTTATCACTCACTGCAGCAGAATCGAGGGTTTCATTTCCGTGCGATTGATCGAGTGACCGCGAAGCAATTCAGCACGATATTTCGAGTGGGCGTAACCGCGAGTCCCTCCGCGCGCTCGCGCTTTGTCGATTTACCTACCTCGCGGTTTATTCCGCACGTGGCAACGTGTCCCGCACAAGAGCCCCTGACCGCTTCGATATAGCTTGCAAAACTCTCTCCTGGCTACAGTTCAGCTCGCAGGATTCGATCGGTAATTCATTGTCCGCGCTCGTCGATTGGAATATGGCTTTCAGCTGTTCCGCCGTTATAACCCGCTTCCACCTCAATCGTTCGAAACTTGATTTCTTCCTTCTCCCGATCTTGCGCAATTCGACATTCGATGTACGTACCTTGAACTGCAATTTGCAATGACATATATGTCGTTATCGGTAGGAGGGATGTTGAAATTACAGCGTATCATCCAAGATTACGAGCCGTCGGTAAAACAGGTATCTGTAACTGTTTATCCGCGTTCCGTCAGAACAGCAGTATTTCCGTTTGAAATAAAATTCTCACTTCTCGATCGGTCAAGTAGGCGATAGAAAAAAATTACGTCATAAAACAAAAAATCACTGGTATTCCGGTTAGCGACGAGTTTCGGATCTTAAGAGCGATTTTAAGTTCAAACTAACATCTCAAGATGCGACCCTCAGTCGGCGACAAAATCTTTATTTATACCCGAGTCTTCAACATCTCCGAACGAAACGACAATCACCAAGGTCTTCATCCGATAGTCTAACGGGCGTTAATAATTTGGTTTTCGTAAGACAAGCTTAGTGCCCGGATAACGGATTAAAGTTTTCGTTATCGACCGAGCGCCGTCCGCGCGGAGGGCGGGTCGGAAGTTTTACGTCTTAAAATACCAAACTTCCCGAAATTCGGAACTCTCCCATAAGCCCCTGGCAGCATGTCGGCTTCGCGAATTCACGGTCTCACCGACTCGCAGACTAAATCTTGTTGTTCGAATACATCCGCGTTCCCCGTGACGTCACAATCTGCTGAACAAAGCCCCATAAGTTTTAACATGCCTGTCGGCCGGTCATGCACATCACTCTCGTGCGCGCGGCAGAGTCCGCGGCCTCCCGCCGCTCGTTCACGGTTGCACCGTTCAGCACCGAGGGTCTCCGTGATTCCGTGTGCGAGTATGCGACGCGGCGTCATCCGGAGCCGGACAGATCCGGCTATCGCCCGCATGCAATCAGGCGTATTTCAGATGCACCCGCGAACGCACACAAGCTCGCACGAGCGGGGCGACACCGTGCGAACCGCTATGGCGTTGACGCACCAACGCCGGAGACTTCCTCTGTCTCTCCCGGTGAAATCGTGCTCCGTCGCTGCGCAGCTTGTTGTTCACTCTTGGCTCTGCTTCTGATGCCGCGGACCGGACGGAATGCGAACGGATACGCTGGTGTCGGTAACGCTCTCGTCGCTCCTCTACCTTCGCACATCCGAGGCTGCCCGCTGTAGCCGCGGTAAATTTTAATTATGCGACGTCATTTACGTCCACGGCGCTCCGTATCGCCCCCTCGGAATACCGCGGCTACCCGCTATTCTGATTTTCACTGCAGCAACAATATCACGAATTCTCTCCCTAATGCGCGCATACATATGTATACGGCGGACTCCGACGTGTGTGTTTGCCTAACGTACGCACGGAAGTGATGCGATTCGGCCCACGTATGCTCTCCGACGTGCATATTGCAGCCGGTGGGCGGTGAAACGCTCGTAAGCTTCGTCAACGAGGGCTCGCCCTCGCTCACACGGCTCTCGTGTTCGTGCACCTTCCTGCACCTCTCCGGCTACGGTGGCGATTAGTTTTTTTTTAGCTACCTTGAAGTGTGGAAAAGGGGGGCTTATTTTTCTCTTTTTTTCAATCTTATGCCACGGTGTTGCGATCGAGCGTAGACTGTTGAAAAGGTTTGTACGTTTTTGATTCTTCTAATTTTACGATTTCTTCAATGACATTTTTTTTTCTTGTTAATCCCGAGTTCGATCGTTTTCAAGATGACTGCTAGCTTGTTTGTTCGTTGTGTAAGCGAGACATTGACTTTTTAAAAAATGTCTTTCTAAATTTTGAATAATAAATTATGAAAGATAGACGAATACATTTAAAAAAACATCATTTTTCCGACGACAATTTCATGATACATGTTTTTTTAATTCAAAAGCGACAAACTTTTTAACTGATTTTTCTAACGAAAAGCGAACTTAGAATAATTACACGAACGGGAAGCCTCCGAACCACTTTTCTTCTTTCGTTCCCCCTTCACCGGAAGTCGTGAGGGAAGTGCGTGGGGCTATCAAAAGAATCGCGAGGTCGGAGTGGACGCAGAGAACGATTATGTAAGCGAAACAACGATGTTTTAAAAAAATATCTTTCTTAATTTTAATTTAAAAAATTCTGAAACAATTTGACGAATAACAATACATAAAAAAAATACTTTTCCTACGACAATTTCATTATATATATTGCTTAAAATTCAGAGGCGACAAACTTTTTAACTGATTTTTCTAACGAAAAAGGAACTTACAATAATTACACGAACGGGAAGCCTCCGAACCACTTTTCTTCTTTCGTTCCCCCTTCACCGGAAGTCGCGAGGGAAGTGTGTGGGGCTATTAAAAGAATCGCGAGATCGGAGTGGACGCAGAGAGGCTCGCCCCCTCGTTCCAGTGCCACCGGTACAATGTAATAACCAGGAGTCTAACGTCGAAGGTTAAAAAAGAGAAGTAAGGGAACAAAAAAATTAAAAGTGTTCAACCGGCGAGTGGGGACGAAGCGGAAAAGGCAGGACAAGGTATAAAGGGTCATTTGGTGAGCCGGAGCATAGAGGCAGGTGGCCTCGTACCAGCGAAGTGGTCCTCTTAATAAAACTACGCTACGTACTTTTACTCTCACTCTTTCCGTCAGTGTACCTCTCTGTGCAGAGTACCGAGAGACCGAATAACCCGGCAAGGACTCGAGTGCGTTTTAGCCTATCCGCAGGACTGCAGGAGCGCAGACTTAATGGCGTTAATAGCCACTCGTTGCACACCCTTGGACTCTCCCTCTGTCTCCTTATCTGTCTGATAAGTCGCACTCGCTATCGTCGTAATGCTGGATGGAGTTGGCAGTACGGAAAGAGCCGGTGAAAGACGGAAGTAAGGGGGGAGAAGGGAGGAGATAAAACGAGAGGGATTATGAAAGGTCCAGACATCGAATCACACTAATCCACAAACGGCATTACACTCCACTTATTTTAGCTCTAATTTTCGTTACTGCGTAATCATAATATTGCAGGGCTTTGAACAATCAACTGTAGGTGGATAGTAAAAAAAAAAAAGCTGGGAATCATTACTGAAATTCCCACGAACGATGCGGTAGGCAATGCAAAAACAGAAATTTCCAAATTGTGAAAAATTGTATTTTCCAAATTGTATACTAATCGAAAAAACAACGAATTTTTTTTTAGAGAAAAATACCTCCGACTGTGCACGAGGGGTTGGCATTTTCCAGTAATATAAAAATAATAATAACATTCCAGTAATATTCACGCGTCCTCGCTCAGCAGGCATCCCCGCTGCTTTGAAATATGAATTTAAATTACAGAAATTGCCGGAATACACGGTACTTCATTTTTGCAGAGCATAGTATTATTATTAATTTTTTTTTTCATACAAATTGCAAAAAAAGAAAGGAAAAATATGCATATAATATACAAAGTACGTAATTCGAGCTTCTTGAGAAATTTCATATTTTTTCAAATTCATCCCTGAACATTGATTCATCGTATCGTGCAACTGTACATCCGTGGAAATTCTACCGAGTATACGAGTGTGCATATATATACAGGATCCGAACCATCGCGGGTGATTGGTCCCTCTGTACGTGCTCCCAGGTTGGATATCAGTTCGGTTACCCGTCGAGTAATTTGAAAGGCTTGCGCGAGTGTCCGGCTAATTACGGTACAGTGTCATTACCGTTGGCCGGACAGGCTACCAAAGCTCGTCACGATATGACGAGATGACAGAGAAAATCGGTTTGGCTCGTAGGCTAACTGCTGTCTCGTTGCGGAAAAGCATATATGTTCGAACGGTGAAACCGAGGGCTCGTTATACATAGTATACGTACTAACTAGCTCGCAACGTGCCTCCGCGGTTCTGGTAAATCCATCGGGCCGAGTCGTGTCGTCCCGACAGTCGGGATGCGTTTGTAACGTAATCGGTGAAACTACGGGTTGTACGTGGGTATTAGCATTGAACGAGATTAGTATAATTGTACACTCGGTAAGACCCGTCATGGCCGCTCGAGCGAACACGGGCAATGACAAAATTCAACACAGCGTTACCGATCCAAATTTGAAGTTTTCGTTAACCCAATGACGTTCGATAGATTTCCACTCGACGTATGAAGTTTATCACAAGAGTACGAATTACCTCGTTTATCGAGGCCAAGCCTTTTCAGCTTTTTTTTTTTAAAGTAAAGTGAACGGCCCAATTACTGACCACCTAAGTTCCGTATGGCATTAAAAATGAAAGAAGATTGGTAACAATAGTGGAGGTATTGATAACTGGTATTACCGAAAAGTTTGGACTCTTAATTAACTAAAATAAACATTATTATATTATTTTTAACAATTTTTAAAAATAATTAACTCGTAATATACGCACTACTATATGTATATTGTATATGCCTTGCATCTAGCCCGATTGGAGACTAATATTTGGAGCAAAAGTGAGGTTACGATAATTCGATGCCAAATCTTGGAATCATGACGCAGGATAAATTGTAGGTTATGCATAATCCTGCTAATTCACATGACAAAAATCACGCATTTCAATAACTATTGCGCCCGCTCCTTTGGCAGTGCATGATGAGTAGAGATCGTTCGAACACAGCATTTTTTATCATGCAGAGCATAGAATTATCAATATTTTTTTGTCCCTGCAAAAAGCTTTCTTCTTGCATCTTCGTCACATGAACCTCGTTTTTCGGTACGTCGAGCTCCAACAGGTGAAAAATAAAAGAATCAGGCGCGATCGAACGATCGAATTCCGATGTCAAAAGATCTCCGGGACGCGACTATCGGACTTTCGTGTCGTTTAAGCCCGCGATTGGAGAATCCTTCGCTCTCCCACGTGTATATTCGCGTCGCTTACCGATACGTCCCAATCGTGCCCTTTGTATCCGTTCTCTCTGCACGACTCCATCTCCCCGTCTTGTTTTTCCATCATCGATTAGGTCGTTCCGTTAGACATGCAGGCAGCACCGCCAGCAGCATCGGCAGACAGACGGATAGATAGATTCACAAACAGACGGACCGGCAGACAGAGGAGACGTTGGTCGCTCGACGCGAAATTACACCTCTCAACGTCCCGTAACTGCCGGTTGTTTTGTCAATCAATCCATTCTTTGGGCGCAGGATCTCTTATCTCTTCCCCCTCAGTTTCTCTGTGTTTCCTCCCTGGCTCGAAGCACTTTGTCCCGGATAGAGCACCTTTCCGGGACGTTTTCAACCCCTCCATTCAGTCTCTCCCCGTCTCTTCTGCCTACGGCACAGGAAAAAAAAAAACTTTACCCCCCCTTTCTTTTTTTGTTTGCTTCCTCGTTTGTTACTTTTTTTTATCGTTTGTTCGCGCTTCGCCCCGCAATTTTACGCCCTCCGTCTTTATTTGCCTAACGTTTTATTTTCTTTTTCGTTTGTTTTACGACTCCCTCCCACACTCTCCTCGGCCCTCTTTATTTCTCACTCGTCGACACATTGTCGGCCAATTGCAAAAGAGCGGCCCAACGAGGACTCGTTTCTTACTTCCTTCGTTCATTCGCTCGTTTTCCTTTGCCGCCACGTCTTGGTGGAGTTCTGAATGAAGGACTGTGGAAAGGGGGGGGGGGGGGGGGGGGTAAAGAGACTGAGGTTTCTTTGGTCGAGAGCGGACTCTTTCATCGCTGAATCGAGAGAGAAAGCGAGACGAAAAAAAGGTGAATAAGGGCGCTGGAAAGAAAGCGGCGACGTGGCGAACACGGCGCAGTAGTAAGGTGTTTGTAGCTCTAGGTTGCTCGTTTCACCTTAGCGCGCACCAGCGCCGGAACCTCCACACTCACGTCGCCTTCACTCCTTTTCTCAATCTTCCGCCTCTTCGCGCTTCACTCACTCGAGTTTCTCTATCCCTCTTTCATCTCCGATACGAGACTCGCCGTTCTTTCCAACAGCTTTTCTTTTCGCTGCTTCTTCTTTTTTCTTTAGCCTTTTTCGTATCTTTTTTTTTTAATTTTTCATCCTTGGGCATTTATCTCGCTCGCGGGATGCCCGCAGAGTCTGACCCACCCCGCGCGCATGGAACTCGGCGCGGGTCTAACCACGATTTATTAAGTATACCGGACGGTGAGCTCGCCATTAAGAGCCACGCCATTCTCAGGATACAATCGGGAAATGCGGTCGAGTGTCGAAACTTTATTCTCGCAGTATTCATCGAGATTCCCAGAGATTTTCTTTTATTTAATTATGTCACGACTAAACCGTCCGGTTATTGTTAACTTATTCTTTTTTGTGAGAAATGCATTTTTTTAAAATTAGAACTGCGGCGCTCCCGAAATTGTGTATCCCGACTGAACGACAATATTTTCATGAAAAAAATTGTTTTATGTAGGTAATTATTATATTATAGGAAATTTTTATTTAGACTAGATTTTATTATAGAAAATGAAATTATCGTTAATATTCTTATGAAAAAAAAATATATATGCAGTTCCGGGCCCATACACATGTACCAATACGTGCGAAACAACGATTACACAGTAAAATAGGTACCAACGTTTTTTGTCTTCAAACGTTTACAATTCTTTTCATGTTCATTTTACGAAAAAAAATCTTGCCCATTCCACAGAATTGTCTGTTCATTTTACGAATATTGTTTGTAAAATTAACAACAAAATAATTGTGTGGACATAAAAAGTTTGTTGAATGTACACTTTTTTGTTACTGTGTAGTAGGAGAAAAAATTCCGAATACCGACTTGTTTCTTGACTCCGTCAGGGTGTAACTCCTTGAACCCGGAGAGTAGTCAATTTATCTACAAAATTTCCTTTTCGAGAAAAAAAATCCCCACCATACCCACAAGAAAAATACCCATCACGCTAAACGAGCGATATTTCGCCCTCGGGCATCTTTCGCTTCACATCCGGTAAATCAAGTGCTTTTATTTGTTGCCCAAACTGTAATCACATTAACGTGGTTTCCCCTGGAATCCGGTAATATCGGTCGAAGAGTCGATCAATTTAGCGTATAGTGATCGGGGGGTATAGTGGAATACACCCCGCGATATACGGCAAAGGCTCGTCGGTCATGTAACCGAGCAGGCTCCATTATCATTAGCGATTGCACAATCGTTCGTGCGTGAGAGTACGAATGTGACCGACGCATGCGCACGGGAGCGCGCGTTTCCCGAACATTAACGCAGGTATCCTGCGCGGCTTTAATTTGATAACCGTATAGGTTGCGAAATTGGTATTCGCTCAACCGGCCGCTCCCGAGCTCCCCCACGATGTAACAGCGTTCGTATTTGTAGTTCTAGAAACCGAAGTGTATCAAAGGGATATTTGGAAATCGACAGAAGAGCTCGGTCGGGCGGAGGTTGTCGGCCAAGTGGAGCCTGCGTGTAAATATGCGCCTGGGTCTGCCAGAGGGAGGCTGGAAGGGAAGCTCCGTAGATCGAAGCAGACTCGGCAAAACCAAAGGGTCAGCGACCACGCCGAAAACGGCTGTTGCAGGTAGTAAGTGCCGCCCGAGCCACACCCGGCAGCGTTTCCAATAGTGGGATAGATGTAACTATAACCCGCAAGCGGGTAACCCCACTGTTCTAATTAAGCCCAGACTAAACCTGAAAGTTAGGATTATTACTCGGCGGTGGCTCTCCTCCTCGTCGTCGTCGTCGTCGTACAGGGAGAAAGAAACTTTCACCCTCTTCCTCTCACTTGTACTCGGTCCGTCGTGTCCTCACTGGCAGGGTGCCAGTTAACCCAGCTCGTTCCAGAGCTGAGCTGGAACACCCAATCATGATTTTAACAGGCACTCTGTATGCATCCTATATATATATATATGTATATACTATACATATACATATAGTATATATATAGTATATATATGTAGATATATGTAGATATATATATTATATATGTATATACACGCATGCATGTGCACTCCGCCGAGGTTCCTTATCGTATACCTTAAACCGAGATTATTAGAATTTGAATCTTCTATTGAAGACTTTAAAGATAAATGGAATCTACCGCGAAGCGAACGAGTTCTCGACCTCAAACTGTAAATTGTCCAATTAAATCGCACATGCGGCGGGGATATGATTCGCCGATCGAAAATTTTTCTTGGAGATGATTGAATTTTATTTTACGAATACAAAGCCTTATTCCTCTTTCGTTGTATCTTTTCCTCAGGGGGTCACTTTTCTTATAGATTAGTTTGTTCGTTTGCTTCCTCATAGGGGAATCTTTGATCTGGTGAAAAAAAATTCGACATTTTAATGAAAACGTGTTCAGAATATTCCAAAACATCAAGAATCACATGAACAAAAAAATGTTCAGTTGTTTTCTGTGTACGCCGGTTTTTATTTCTCGTCCTCGTAACCTGCCTTATGGCATCGAGCCATCGACATAATTTTGCAATTATCGTCTCCCGGCATCACAAATTCAACGATAGATCTTCGCGCGCGAGTCTCACGAGATTGCAAACAGCTCAAGAATCCTTATCAATCCATATAACACACCGCCCTCCCCCACTCCAGTTGTTGCTCTTACGTGGCCAAACTTCATCCAATTACCGCACCCTTGTTTAGTCACATTTTCTTTTCCTTATTTTCACCGGTTTCCTCGATCCTCTCCTGAGCGTTTCGTACTTGCCGGAGGTGCCGGGCGAGGTTGGAGGTTCGTTTGCAGAGTGGGGCAAGGGTTTGCGTCGCCCAGGCTCTGCACCCGAGACTCGATCGTGAAAGTGGAAGCTAATACGAGTTCGTTTCGAGGGGGTGAGCGGGTCTGCGGTCGTGTCGAGGTGCGTCCTTCGAATTTCGTCGTTGGTGGCTCATCGGGAGATCGGAAACTGGAACGAAGCTGGGCGATAATACGTCTTTCCTGTCACGTAGGACGCGATAGCATTATGATAATGCCAGTTCGGATAAGGAGGATTCGGCGGGTGGTCGGGAATGGCTGGCGGCGGAGCGAGGAAATGTGTGGACTGTGAGCGAAGCCGAGTCGCAGAGCCTCGGTGTTTCTCCTGCCGGAAGAGAAAGAAAGAGGCTCTCCGGCGAAGAAGAGACTCTCGGAGGTTTATACATACATACCTTCCTACAACCGCCCCACCCGTTTTTCATCCTCAAAGAATGACTTAAGCGACACTTTTATTTTTACACGTCTCCAGGCAAATCGCCTACCCTCCCCCGGTCCCGCGAAGCACATCCAACTCCGCGCCTCTTCGAACACTCGAGAAAATTGAAGAAAAAAATGAAGAGGAAAAAAAGTCCAATGTTTACCGACGAACCCGCAAACGCCTCGAATTCCTGAGCTTTCTCCTCACGATTGCGTTTACCATTCTTTCCACTTTTTTTTCCCCGATTTTTTGTCACCAAGGCTAGTCTGCATGACGACGTGTAATTGACGATTGTCTTGGTCTGTTTTTGGTGGAAAATAAAAAGGCAATATCGAACGGAGCCGTAAAGAGGAGACGTGAATTGTAACCTTTACAATTTTTCGACAAAAATGGTATTTTTTCAAAAATTTTTTTAGAATTTTTTCTTCACTGAAATCGGTTGGTAAATATGCCACTTGAAAAGAATGGCGAAGGTTTTAATTCGATATCTCGAAATTTTTTGAAAAAAAGTGCCGTTTCGCAAAATTTAACATAGGATTCCCTATGCTGGAAATGGTGATTTTTTCAAATTTCGAAAAAAATACAAGTTGCATGTGTTTTGAGCCGGAATGGGCCACTTAAAGCCAATGGAGGTGGTGAAAAATCGATACCTCGAAAAAAAATATTTGGCCATTTTGAAAGTGGAAAAATGAGAAGGGGTAAAAAAAATCGCGGTAAAAAAATTACCGCGATTCGATGGTAACTCGCGTTTTTTTTTTATTGCTTTTTTTTTGCGGTGTATATGTACAACGGTGTATACGTCGTACACGGGGAGCACGCTTGGACTCCGATACGAGCAGGGTAGGTCGGTTACGGGTTTTTTTCTTCCTTTTTTTTCCTCCTCTCGTCGGTTTGCTGAACAACTTCCTACGAGCAGATATTTCAATTACGAATCCCACTGTAGAGAAAAGTTTGGAAACAGGCCAGTATTCGTTCTCGCTTTTGAAGCATCGACCGTAGTGTAATAGCCAACCGAGTTCGTACGAGGTTCGCTTAGCGGAGCAAAGGTACAGGCACAAACACACGGGCCGTGAATTCATACGCTATCCTGCAAACTGGACCGGCTCGAGTAACCGAGATTTGATAATCGGTGATCGAAAAACGGCCTCCGAGATATCGGAATAAGTACACGGTGCATGGATCGGGATTCTGTTGACGTTCGTCACACAGCCGTTCGTCATCTATCTCCGCTTCGAGTACCTGGAATTTTCCGTCCAATTTGCCGATCGTCTTTTTAATTAATTTGGAAAAGACGGTGGAATAATTTTTTTTATAAAACAAATTGTTCATGCGTACCAAATCCTTTGAGAGTGTCATAAAAATTTGGTAATTTATTCAAGAAAACAAATTTACCCTTAAAGAATATTGGTATTACGCGTTTACAACTTCCACGGTTTAGTTTCCGATTTACTCGCAAATATCTAAAGAAAGCAAAACGAAGATTACAAAACTTTGATCGGTTCCCGTATAAATATTAATTCATATTCGATAATTAACCCTGCGCCCGAAATATGAAACTCGTATGATGATCGCTTTGAAACCTGAGCAATTATTAACGTATGGTATCGCGAATTCTGGTGGAGTACGGGGCATTCGAACGGTTTCACAAATATAACGGCTATGGGTACTGCAACCAATTTCCGGTTGGATAAATGAGGAGACGATGAGGCCAGCCGGCGACCGATTTCGTGCTCCATTCCCAATTTCGTTTTAGTTGCCGTTACATGGATTTTTATAATCCACGACACGTTTGCACGGCGCATCCAATTAGTGATGGTCATTTCTTTGATGACTTTTTCGCACAGCCTCGTGGGCCCCGCAATTATTCGATTATCTCTAATTTTCGGCGAAATGAAAATAAGCGCGTGCTCAAAGATAAGTGATACGAGAGAGCGGGGCAAATCGGACTATTTTGTTTATGAATTTGTTTCGGAACTTAGAAAAAAAAGTCTCTTCCGAAATAAGGAAGACGGTTTGCACGGGGCGAGGGAACGTCAGTTTTTGCAAGATCCTTCTCTCACACTGATAAAAGAGTACAGTTGAATCAACTAAGATTCGGGTAGGGACGTTCAAATAAATATTTAGTTGGTCGAACGAAATATTTGAATGACTCAAAAATATTTTGCTCAAATCAACCAAGAAATGGTCGATCTAACCCATTTTTTAGGTGTACCAACAAAATATTTAGTTGATCGTCCCTGCCCGAATCTTAGTTGATTCAACCGTATTTTTGATGAGTGCAGTGTATACACACTGAGCAACGGATCTAGTTAATATGTAATAGAATAGAATAAAATAGAAAAAAAATATCTAGAAATAAAAAGAATCGTATATCTACGATAAAATGTATTAAAAGTTACGTAGGACGTGACTCAAATGCCTCGACTGTCTTCGCTAATTTTTTGCGAGTCTTATAAAAATGTCTAATCTTAAATCACAGCCCCGTTTGTCCGGGTGTTCCGTTTAGCCCCTCTCTCCTGTACCCGCAAAATCGGGAACTAATTTACCAAATGAATTGGCGGCAAGTAAGGTAAAGTTCTGAGGAAACAGGTCTAGAAGGGAGAGAGTTCGAGCTAGAGAGAGTTTGAGTGCGCGTCGTTGAAAGATCGGTAATGGGCCAGATCCCCTGGAAACCGTTCGGTTATCCTGGGTCACGTGTCGACCCTCGACGCTCGTTCGAACCTCCTCTCATGGTAATCGCACCTTGGCACGGCTTCAGTACCGTTACCCATGCCCGATCTCTCCTCTTCCTCGTTTCTAACTCCTCGTCTTTGGGATCTCCATTAACCCCAGTGATTGAGAGCGTGTGTTAAGAGTCTTAATGGGCCCGACCTCCGACCACACTCTACGGGTATGTCTCTACCGATTGAGCTATTAACTTTTTTTTGTCATTCTCGAACGACGATCGCGCTAATAGAGAACAATTTTATGGGTTTCCCATCGGGATTCGTTCATTTTTTGATACACAGAAGACGAAAAAACGTAGGAAAGGGAAATGGCAATAGAACCGTCAGATCGGTGTTACGGATGATCGATAAATTACCCAGGTGCGGTTTTAGAGCCGGGCTGACGTTGGACCAACTATGACAGCCTAAGTTAGAAGGTCGACTGTACTCTGGTCGCCAATGTAGGTCAGAAGAGCAGTTGACGTTGGGATGATAACATCTGCCCAACGTTGTCAAAGGACGTTGACCCAATGTCGGCTGCCGATGTCCAGCCGATGTTGAATAAAAAATATTAGTAAGCAACAAAATAAACATTTTTTATCATTCTACACGAGCATTTTTATAGTTTTTTTTCTTCACACATTGGAATCATCAGAATAACTTTTTGACTCCGGAACTACTAGTCGATGCTCTTCTGCACTCGGCAATGCGGGTCTTGAAAATATTTTGTTTAGAGAATCTTACATAGAAGCTGCACTACTGCACGTCTATCTAATATTAACTTATCATTTGCTTTAAATTATCCAAGTTTTATTATTTCATTTCTTTAATTCACATTTCCATTAATAATATATATAACAAAAAAGTGGTTGGCGGTCGCCCGAAGGGAAAAAAAAAATTCGTTTATAAATATTTTCGATTGGCTGAACATCGCTAGCGAGTACTGGACTAAAGTTGTTCGACGTCGTGAGCGAACGTTCGCTTTATATCGTCGAACACGCATCATTACGACGATACGTCAGCTCAACTCTGGCAGGCAGCGTCTAGCCAACTATCGATCCCAACGTCGGAATTGTTATCAATCGACAGTTTAGCCAATGCTGGACATTAGTCGAGATCCGATCATCCTGCTGCCAACCTGCTGCCGACCGACAGCCAATCGTCGACCAACGGCTCCTGGGTAAACGTTGATTTTTTCTTTTCTATCATTCGTTAATCAGCACTGAAGGCTTAAAAAAAAAGCAAAAAGCCTAACACGTCGCTATCATATTGTATTATTTTCCAACATCTTCTACAAAATATATGCATATGAAATTCCTACAATATTTTCTCTGTGGAAAAGTGAAGATTTCCCTCCCCGAAACAAAGTGAAATTTGATTTTAAAAAATATTAACGGAAACCGAAAGATATTTGTGTTTGGCGCCGGCAAGTAAATAGCCAGACGGCGAATCAGTTCGGAGCCGCGGTAGTTTATTCGACCGTTGATTACCCAGCAACATATTGCGAAAACATCGATATCCTTTGTGCGCGATGCAGGTTGAGCGATGAGCTCGAAATCCAACGATAGTGTGTATCCGGGCGAGGACCGATGCACCGTCCCTCCCCCGAGAGACTGGTGAATCGAAGGAAGCCTTTTTCCCGTCAACAACTCGGGGGTTTTTCCATGCTGTACCGCACACATGCGCGGGTAACTGCGTGTAGTGCCTCGCGATCGAACTGATTCCCGAAACCGCTCGCTCGGAGTCGTCCTGTCGATGGGACGAGACAGGAGTCGGGATGATAACGGCGGCGAAGGATTTCGTCGGCGAGGCGCACAGTCGTTGCCTTTCATTCCCGTCCCGTGACACACATCCGCACCCGGTGGGCGGGCGGTCGGTGGGGCGATGGTATCGATATCTCGTGGGAGTCACCGGAAGTGGAGGACTCCGAGCAGTGAGCTTTCCCCGAATGCTTATATGCCGAGATGCCTTCTTGCTCTTCTCCTTCGATACTTCACCAGGACGTCGATCGACCGACGCGAACGGATCGAGTGGTTCCTCTCCTGCCTCTCGCGTCGCGATTCTTCACCGCTACCGCCGAGCTCCCTCTCCGTCCCGGCCATTGACGACGTCGGGGACGAGGTGCACCGACGGGGCGAACCCCAATACCGGCTCCCCGACTTCCCCGCCGCTATCCCAGTCCGTCGATATCCTTAAGGACCTCGTTGACCCCCTTTCCCAGCGAACGAACTGTCTCGACAGTAGCGTGTGCAGGGCTCGCGAGCGTCGGATATATTGGCCCTGAGTGGAGCCGCGACCCTCCCAGAACGAACTCGTGGGCCGATTCAATAATCGACGAAAACTACGAGGTCGGGGGACATCGCGGTTCGGGATGTGGACTGGCGACAGCGCGGCTGTAGGAATCGGACGGTTTCCTACGAGGCCGAAAGTTTTCCTGAAGTTCGCTGTCCTTAAGTTATCAAGAATGCAAACCGGCGGCGTTAAAAAAGAAACACTGAAAGTATGGGGATTAGGAGATGTACTGCCGACTATTGAATTCGATAAAATCCATATTATTGAGATTAGGCCCGTTTCGAGAAAAAACGAGATTTTTATAGGGAGTTCAGGTTCGTCTCTCTATCTAAGAAATAAATTGTTCGTTGATATAAATATTCTTCGTTTTCAAAAACACATGACTTGGGAGGTTTTCACTCACAAAAACCTTTTTTTTTTTTGTTTTCGTCTTGTTGTAGTAGGTTTTTTTTTATCAAGCCTACTGCAATTGAAAATGTTTACTTTGAACATTAATTTCCATTTTTTCTTGGAAAAATTCACAGCATTAAAAATAGTTGGTTAAAAATATTCACACCGGTCGATAATGAAATATCATTACCGACTGCGGTATTTCACTTCGCCTCGATGCATCGGAACTTTATAGGGTATCTGAATATCGCGGTGTTGAGACATGGATATTCGTGTGTCATAGAAAATTTCGAAATCGATGGTGAAAAATTATTATTATACTGTTGGTTTGTTTGCGTATAGGTAATGTATTGAAATTTGTTATGCCGCGTCGCCTCATGCACGGGGCATCGATCCATTGGAAACGGGCAATAGCCGATACCGCCCGGAGCAAATGGAATTAATATTCGTGAGTCCGTACACGGATTTACCTTTATACAAATATGTACTAGGGTGTACGCGATACGCTACGTATATATTTAGACTTCTGTACAAGATACATAGGTATATTTTGGAAATTCGATAAAGCACTTCCCTTCGAGCTACGTAACGAGCATCCTACTATTTACGACTGATATTTACGTTCTACATGCCACGGGCCTTCGTAAATCCCGCTACGTAAATTAACATTCCACCATCTGACGAAATATTATATACAATAAAGTTGGGAGGTCATTCATGGAATCCCAATGGACGCTTCCATGGGTTCCATGGGATTTCAGATTCCATGGATTCCTAACGAATGCTCGATATTGAGAGTCTATCGTCTTACAATCTGTCACCTGTCTATGTCACCTCGACAGTCCTTGACCCTGTTAAATAATCTGCGTATCATTGACGTGCCAGGAAAGGTCAAAATATTCTAACCCAACTACCATTTAGCAAGTAAATAAAATCCGAAAATCCTAAATCAATCCCGTATGTTATATTCACGAGATTTCTTTAGATGGAGCATACCTCTTGAAAAAGGCTGAAGTTGAAGCATCGTATGCTTTCAAGAATTTGGAGAAAAATCTATGAATTTATTTTACTTTATTTTTTGTTCGCGAACTGTGTGCCAGACCATGAAATGATGTCGACGGTAAATTTTCTAAATGCGAGCATGGGGCAAGAGCGCCGAAAGGATTCCGTCAATTTCCTCATTCAATTCAATATTTATCGCGAATTAATTGCACCGCGCTGCAGTCGGTCCTCCGCGAGCGCACACGAAAATATTAATACGAGGATATCCACCTATTACTGTCATAACTCGACGAGCGTTTCCGAGCCGGAGAGGGCAGCAGGGTGTAATCGCGAGTTCAAAAGATATAGTCGAACGCACGAGAGTCGTTACCGCGATAATTTAATCCCAAGCCGAGCGGTAGTATCGCAACGTTATTTACGATGTACTAGCGTGTAACGCCGGTATCGCGTAACACGATTTCAGAAAATTATTTCCACGAGTACGGTAGTACGAATGCACGTTGGTTCAAGGCCCGGGAGAGGGTGGAAGGTTGATATACGCATGGTATCTACATCCAGGTAGGGCCGACACCGAAGCTACTTGAGACACTCAACCACGCAAAACTGCAGTAAAAAAATTTGCAAAAAAAATTAATATAAACAAAAAATACTCATCCGAAAAGTCGTTAATGTGCGAGAAGCGTAAAATAATTTCAGAGACTGGGGAAAAAGAACCCCCTGACTGCATCGGAGAGGCTTTCCTAGCCCGTAAAATTACATACATTTATCTGAAGATCAACTCAACGCGTTTGTATTTCATCATTTTATTATATTGAAACTAATGTCTGTATTTGAAATTGCGAATTCTTGAAATTTGCTGTATATGAATGTATTACACTCCGAAAGGCATTACCTTTCGCGGTTTATACATCCATACACAGCAAATTTCAAGAGTTCGCAATTCCAATATATTTTTTATTTTTACTCGAATACAATGAAACTGTTTCCTCGCGTCTTTTTATTTAGAGTTTGCGCGTTGAGCGTCCCCGAGCTCGTCGTTCTTGGTTCATATACGCGCCGCAGTCATGTAATTTTTTATTTGTTATAGTAACAAAGGCTGCTTTGTTGCGGTAGCAAATCTCTCCAAGCAAATAAATGTTCCCACGGTTACAAGCTGGTTTCGTTATCCTGATATTGTATTGTACTAACAGTTTTTTTTTCTCCGTGCAACAGAAATAAAAATTACAACGTAACATTTTTTAAAATTTATCGGTCTCGCCGTGCCATCGCCATTCCAAAAATTCCGCCACAACCCGGTACGGCAATTTTACGTTTCTCGTTCGCTGGCCACTGTTGTCGAGTCCAACATTTATAGATCGCGGTACCATAAACGCTGAGCCGGGGAGTGAGAATGGTAGCGAGAGGAGAGCGAGCGAATTGATCCGGCTGCATGGGCGTGTACGGCAACGACCGCATGCAAGCCTCGCATTTGTGAAACCACCCCTTCGAGCACACGTCACAATGGACTTAATGCCCCAGAAACATTTGCCTCGGCAATGGTATTAGATTGGCCCTTGGACACACCGCAAATCTGCCATTGTTCCCCTCGGTGCGACGATAACTTCGCGACGATGAACGCCTCAAACAATGCTCGGAGATGTGTAAAAGACAAGAGAATTTCGTACGATCCCCTTTTTCATTCTCCTTCGTCCCATTATTTGGGAATTATTTGAGTGCCTCGTAAAATCGCCTCAGGGACTTGGTTATGAGCTTTCGACAAGTGTGCGTATCGACGATCGGTACTCGAATTCAAATGAATGTGAATGCGAACAGACAGCTGGCTGATACAGGCGAGCGGCGTCAAGTAGAAAACTCCGGTTATGGTCAGACAGCCTGGCGCTACTGCTGTATCTTAGGGATGCTTCCCTCAACGATTCTCTCGGTAAATCTGATTTCTTTCACGTAACAGTTGAGTCATCGTTACGTGCCTTTCGATTTTGATTTTGTTGAAAAATTACTAAAAACGATTTAATTCGGGTAAACATAAAGATATCGAGCTCAAGTTTGACACGGGACTGGTCCAACGCCGTACAATCTTTGGTATTCAATTTTACGAAAAAAATTGTTTTTTTACATCTGACAACGAGTTTCCGAATCAAATATCACGCTACGAGTGAAATGAGTTATAGTTTTGTACTCAGCGGTGAAGAATAGATTAAACAATTGCCTCAAAACGACGAGATCTGCAAATTTCAGTTCGCGATCTCCCACAATACCTTTTCCGGATTATTACCATGATTATTACCATTATTATTACCATTATTATTATCTACGAGAACCAGGATCATTGGCACGAACCACCCGGAGGGGAGGTTGGCCTTCTTGCACGAAACTAAACTATAAACGTCATGTTGACGCGGTTTAGTACAACGTTCGGGATCGTGATCGTAAGTCTCGTTGGGCTCTAGACGCGGAGGTTCTCTGCCGATGGCTCGAGGTAAGTGAGGAGTTTGCGGAGGTAAACTCGCCACGCTCTCCCTCTCTCACCTTCTCGCATGGCTTAGCCCCGGCCTCGGTCGATGATGCTGGCGTGCCTGCCGCCGGGATACATAAATATCTCGCTAATTGTCCGCCCTGGACTAAATCCCTCCCCAGCGCGGAAATGTTTATCCCTGCCTAAGGCGAGAGTGTGTGTTAGTCTGTAAAAAAAAAAAAAAAAAATAGTTATTATAAACCAACCTGCACGATACGTGCAGGGTGGGCAAACTGGTCGGTCCAGCCCGACGAGGGCGTGCGAGCCCGAGGGAGTTCAACGATTCCCTCGAATGTACTTCCATGACGACGTCATATAGACTATATAAACGCCATGTATTTTGCGTGTACCGGTGGCGCATCCGTTCAGCTTGAGGTAACGAGAACGGGTACAAGCAGTTCACAGCTGTCCTACCGACCGTTCACAAATCGCCCTACGGCAACTACGAGCCGCGCCGAGCGTTGTTCCTGCCGCTATTGAAACAAGGGAATTATCCGATGTGGAAAATTGGAGGGAAGCGAGGATCGGAGCTACAGAGATAGAAAGAGAGAGTACACGGCGAGAGGGAGACGGAGGACTGTTTTAGAGGGCTTTGCAGAGGTGAATCTCTCGCCGGGCAGTTGTAATCCGGTAGATTGAACGAAATGAAATGACCCGCGGACGTTATTACAGAGAGAATCCGCCGGTGGTGAAAAGAAATGAGAGAATCGAATGAAAATAGACAGAGGGATCGGACGGATCGCCGGAGGTGGAATCTGTGCTCGGCACGGAGAGAGATTGAAGTTACAAACGGCATATGGCGATTCGGGGATCGGATACGGCAGGAGGAGAGCGCGGATGTTTCTCGCATAATGATCGTTAAGCCGATCTCCGTAAAAGACTAATAGTTATTTGCATGGCGAGGGTGTAGAAAGGGAGTTCCTGACGAGTGTGAAAATGCTGCACGAGCCAAAGGCGAGTACGGTTCGTCGTCCTTTGGGTCACAATTGTCCCGACGGAGCGAGAACAAAAATTAAGACCGTCACAAAATGAACAGGTCTCGAAGAAGTTAAAGGGCAAATAATGTAACTCTACGGCTGAAATTAATGAAACGTCGAAGACCGGAACAGTCGAACGGAACGATGACGAAGCTACATCGCAGCGCGCGTACAATTTTTATATCTATGTGCATCGACTCTCGAGTTGAGGCTCTCTTAACAGCGCATTACAAAGACTCGCGGACACCTTGTGCAGGAATCTATGCCGGCGCTCCTTCGTACCCCCTTTTCTCTACCCTCTTCTCTCGACACTCGTTTTTTCTTTGAAAAGTTTAAGGGTCCGAGGGCTCTTCTCGAGTGCAATATGCACCCGCGATTGAATTTCGCTGCTCTCTTTACCCATATCTCTTCCATCGTTCCCGTCGCCGAAGCGCGAGAGAGGCTTCAGCGGCGCAACTCGCGAATCGCGGATAGGGAAAATCGAATACAATGGCCGGAACAAGTTGCCCCGAAGTAGCTGTCGAAGAGGTACTCCCGAAGATTGTGGCGTGGCGAGTGGGGATGAAAGGGGTATCGATCTTGTGTCTATGCCCGGTGCGAGTATCGAGGAGGCGCAAGCTGAAGCGGCATGAAACGAGAGTATGACGTCGATATATAGACCCCCCCCCCCCCCCCCCCCTCCCCCCCTAGGATACACGCGGATACGTGTAGCGGCCTCGCATTGTGTCGTATTATCGGGTGGTCTCCTCGGTCTCGCTTCACTAGGGCACACGCGAAAAGGCCCATTGTGTCAGGGGCTTTAAGTTTTCACGCTGCTCACCTTCCGTCTTCCGAGGGTACGAAACCGCCCCCTTCCACCGCCGGGTGGCTTCTCCATTTTGCTTCTTGTCCCCGTTTTCTCAACGTACCCCCCCACGCCCCTCCCAACTGCGGTCCGCGAAAGCTCGGGTCTCTTTCATATTCTTTCCTCGAATCTCGTCGCCTGAATGGAACTCGGGGATCCTTTATGCTCAAAGTTTCACGGATCAATCACCCGGCTCGTTCACGCTACCTGCGGGAGACAAAAATTGCTCCTCGGCGACCGGTCACACACGGCGGGGAGTTTGCTCCGAGGAAGGAGACTGTCGGTCTGAGACTTATTCGATTCGACTCGCGACTGCGGGAATATTTATAATCTGATTAGGCTATCACGAAAGCGATATGAAAATTTCAGTTTTCAACCTTTTTTTAAATTGAATCTTTGAGGTAAGTATAGAAAAACCATGTGCATATTACTTCGAAAATCGCAAAGTGAGTTTTGCGATTTCCGAAAAAATCAAAAACAGTGTTCCTCCGTCAGGAACCGATAGAAGAAATAATGTAGTTATTTAATTTCATTTAATTCGAAAATATCTGCGGATACTTAACTAAAAAGGACGAACGGAAAAGATAAAAAAATATCGATTCCAGGCAGATCAGCGCAACGACGAAAACGTAAGATACAAAGTGCTTATGACCTGCCCCGGGACCAACGAAACTCGTGTCTTACGGATAAAATTGTATTTCGCCGGCATTCGTCGAAATAATTGGAAGCAATAAAAAATAAATAAAAACAAAATATATCGAATTTTTAGCTTGTCAATTTCAGGAAGTCGGTTGAATTGGTATAAGCTGCCCGGGTTTGGCCCTGCGCACGCCAATCAATTTGTCAGGACGCCATGTTTCACTTCTGTACCCCTCGGCTGTCGTTAAAACAAAAAACAAAACAAAAAATACAGTGCAACGTTCGGGGGATGAACAAAAAAAGAACATGCACGCACACACATCGGCCAATATAAATAGAGAAACGGAGAATGAATGGAAGTATGCGCCTGGACGATCCGCACTTCATGCACCGTCCGGCACGTCAAGTTCCGAGTGAATGTTATGCGGCAACGTACGCCTGGCAAACTCTAACGCACTGTTTGTACGTTACCTATTCGGTGGATTCGTATATAATCTGCGGTAGTATAGTCCCGGATACGCGAAGCTATCCGCGGTCTCGCATCGCCACCGTGATGCAGCGCACACAGCAGACTATGGCAACGGTGTTGCATCGATGTACACGGACCGACCGAGGCCCGTAGTCATGCTGCGGATACTGTCAACTATATATGTGTATATATATATATATATATATATATATATATGTATGGTACGTGCTGGGATAGCCGACGTCGGCTCTCTCCGCGTCATTCCCTTGTGCTTTCGAAACTATTTCATGTCGGTGTTTCTCTTTCCACCATGTTGGAGCTCCCCGCGCGGGGCCTGTTGTGCTTCCGTTGCACTATTTTCTGGCGCTCTATGTGTGAAAGTTTAATTTTTTGTTTTCCTCGCCGTCATTCGATACGTCCCCTCTGTTTTTTATATTGCAATATCGAGTTCCGATACCTCTTAATTCCATCATAAAGAACCCTCTTTTGCCATTAAAAAAAAATAAAGACCAACCACAAAAATAAATCGAGGTTTTCTAGAACACGAGCGCTCGAATATTGAAAGAATATCTGGAGATTTTTTTTTTTTTTTAGTTGTAAATTTAGCTCTATGGTCTTGTCGGGTCAGGTCGGAGGGTCGCGTTTTCAGAAGTCATTGTCTGCGGAGAGATGCATACGTGTCACCGAGACTGGGCTATTTATCCTGCCATTCTGCCAGAGCGCGCTTCTCGAAACCGGAGCGTCGTACCGGACGCCTTTGGCGTCGACGGGTATGGCGACAGTGGCCGGCGAGGGGGGGGGGGGGAAGCATCGATTTGCCATTTGTCTCCCTCGCAGCGGTTGGGACATTATTCGTCGACGTCTCTCGGGTGTCCGTTACAGTCGCCAGAAGGAGACGCGTTGCCACCGGGGTGCAGCTACACGGAAGAGTCCGACTCTACCGTGTACTTACCGTGTGTTTTAACCGCGTGGCTCGCGAAGACCAGGATGAGAACGACGTGGTCGTCGTTGTACGACCGGGCGTGTATAATATAGTTTAATATGTATACAGGACAGGATAAAAGTGGAAAATGTGGCCCGGTTACGTGCTAATCGGAGCGGGCCATATTCACCACTCTTACCTCATTTGCAAGCGATCGCAGCGAGATTCCCTCCGGATCACACTAACGATCGGGTGACTCGAGGATAGTTGGGAGGGGAGCAAGCGAACTTATTTTTCAGTGTGTGGTATTTGAGATACGTTATCGACGAAAAATTCGATATCACGGATACGTTTTGGAATATTTTTCTGTATTTCTGTAAATGTATGTGCTTAAATATATACACTATTTATATCGATGGTCCATGCATCGATGTTCCGTATTGATCCTTCTGGGTCATATACGTCGACTCCGTCCGCGTGTAAACGTCGACTTTTCCTCTACCTATTTCGAACATACTGTTTTGTATTTATTTGAATTAGGAGCAGTGATCGGAGTTTTGTCGGGATCGGCCATCGCAACGAAATGTAAAAAAAATGTATAACGATACTGATATCTATAATTAAATTAATTTCCGTGCTATCACATAAATTAGCTTCAAATGTACCTGTACGAATATTTTTCTGAATTTTTGCCGCCGCGCTTCCACAAAGTGCTGCGGCCTCGATGAAAGTCACGAAAGACACGAAAAAAGCCTTTCGTGCCTTTTCGCGCGTAGATTCTCGTCGGTAAATTAATCAGTCGATGAAGGAGGCGATTAATAAAAAATGGTCGGAGAGTCACGTCGACGACGGAGCGTTACGAACGATAACGGCGTCAATCATTCGTGTCGCTGTCTCGGAGCCTCTAACGGCATGGGAAATGAAAGCGCGCCCAGGAAGATGGTCAATCGAGGGAGACGTATCTGACCGACGAGAGCTTTTCCGTTGAAACGCATCGTGCGGTCGTCATCGTTCGCATCCGTCGAAGCGCCGGTTGCGGCTTTTGACGATTCATCCGACTGATTTGGTGTCCGCATGAAGTCGTAAAACCGGCCGGTAGAGGAAATCGTAAAAGGAGTGCGGCGCGGACAGAGCAGCGCGAAAAGGCACCGAGGGTGAACGGAGAACGGGGGCTCGATGGGACGCTGGGGCGAACGTCGACCTCTCGACGCCGACAGAGGAAGCGAGCAATTACCGCGGTAGTTGCGGACCGCGCGAGCCTCGGTCGGGAAACGCCTACGGACACCGACCGGGACCGAAACTTCTCTACGGTAGAAATTCACGAGCGACATTTCCATTGCCTGTCGTCGCGTTCAATTTATCACACCGATATTCGATGAAATTTAAATTGAAGAGTAATCGAAAGAAATGAGTGTTGTAATAGTGAGACAAAAAAAAAATTATAAGATCCATTCGTCGGAATGAAGGGGGTTCTACTTTCCGGAGAATCCGTGATTCTTTTTGAGATGAGGAAAGTATTGTTTACGGCCGAAATTTGATAGGTCCACCGAGCGGTTCTTATCATAGGTGAAAATATTTTTTTAAGTAATTTAAAAAAAATCAAGCGGGTTTACCCACTTGGGTTTTCGAAACGAGAAAAAAAGAAAAAAAAATATTTTTTACGTACCGGAACCTTGTTTAACGAGGACCTAGAATTTGCCCAGACGCAACCTTCGAATGATTTAAACAACAAGTTAATGTGCTATAAAAAAATCGGTTAAAATCCACAGACGTACCTTGGAGTGTCGTTTTTTCTTGATAACGCAGAACATTTATTACGAACATCGGTACAGTTTTTGTGCTTAAAAGAAGGAATGGTCTTTGCGATCAGCAAAAAGTCCCTGGTACTTGAAGGCTTAGCTCCGATGAACTATAGTCGGTCCACTTGTCGACCAAACTCCATCCAATTGCAGATCCGCCACATCGCGTTAATCCTGTTGTCCCGCCGACTGGAATCTCGGCTGCGTATCGAAGCGGATACGCATTCGCGAACCGTTTCGATCCATTGGGTCTTGTAGAAAAATTACCACAGAAAAAAAAAATGGACCGCCTTCTGGTACTACCGTCCGGATAATAAGTCGCGATTCCTCGGCGAATTCCTTCCGTCCCACTTCGCAGTGGCGTGTTATCGGCCTCCCGTATATATGCGCGTACACTAAGCAATCGTGGAGCGAACAAGGCTGTTAGCGGAGTGAAAAACGTACACTCGAGGACACGGAAGAGGATCAGGAAGTAACGAGACGCAGAGGGAACGCGGCGCGGAGCCCCGCCGAGGGAGCGGTACAAGAGTAGTGAGTACCTCGTTCAGGATTTCCTTTACGGACGTACTGTTCGCAAACTTGAGAGTCGTCAACTTGGTGTCCCCTATTTACTCTTACTGCACCGCCTCCCTCCCTTTATTCTATCCATACATACTTGTATATATGTATAGTGTGTATATACATCTTATATATATATATTGTTCACCTTCTCACGTACAATCCTCTCTCTCTCACGTCATGCCACTACAACCGATACCACCCTCTTCGGCTCCTTCCCTCTTGCCCGGCGGCCCGGCCATCATTGGCGCCTCCGCACCGTCTAAGGAGCAGAAGCGGTGGCTGTGGACGTAGAGGCAAGAACTCCAACCCTCAATCTTCGCCGGGGGTGACTACACGCCGCTCTGTTACCCCCTCGTGCTCCACCTCGCTCAAAACTCACCCTCGCCCACCTTGTGTGTATATATTTATGTACTACAGAGTAGAATCCTCTGCGGCAGGAAACTCCTTCTCGGAAAATTATTCATCCGAATGCCGGCAGCAGAGGCTACCGACGCTTGGGACGTCCTCTTTCGCGGTCCACGGAAGCCCCCTTATTTGCGTCCGACAAGGCAAATATCGTCGAGGTAGTCGTTATCGAAGTAGGATCGAAACATCGCTGCGTCTCGGGGTGTATCTCGATCGCGTTTGACGCTACATGAAGAGAGTTTTAGAATCATCATTTACCTTTGAGTAATCTAAAATTATTGGAAAATTGCTTTCTTAAAAACGCATTTTTCGAATAATTTTAGGACGTCCCAGTTTACTCCATCGGTGCAAGTAGATTGTCCCGTTTTGCCCCACTCTTCCCTACACTGCCGAATTTAGAGCCAATAATGTACCGTGTCGTATTCGGAGAAAAACGGTAGAGGTGTTAAACTTTTATTTAATTTTCAGTAAGAAAAGAAACTTCATTGACGCTCGAGATCGAGAAAACTTCTGACTGTTGTGAAGTTTTGTACATTGACGAAATAACGCTTGAAGTTACTTCTCACTGACGTAACGGTACCGGCGCGTTTCGCGGGTTCCGGAAAGTTTCACGAGTGGCAGACACCGAAAGTAATCTTTTTTTCGATTCTGGTCAAAATTTTCGAACTTACGATTGAACCCTGAGTTCGAACTTGATGTCTGCTTAAGTTCGATCTTCAGATCGAATCCTAACTGCAATCGAATTTGAGCTCGGACTTAAAGTCGAACTAATTTCAACTTAAGTTGAAACTAACGTCTAAAAATTCGACTCTTAGAGCAACATTTGACATTAAATACAATTATGAAGAATAAATTTTTACGTATACTTAATTTTTCCATGGTGCGAAGTATGAGAATGAAGAATACAAGTCGTTCACACGTAAAGATCCTCAATGGCAAAGTGCTCGTATACGAGTGCACCGAGGCTAGTGGGTAACTCGGTGCCAAATGTCGTTCGAACGTCGGCCCAGTGGAAATAAAAATATTCTTCGTCCCGAGTCGAAGCAACTTTGCTCTCAGTCATCGGTGCGGTGGATGACACGCGCAGTCGTGTGGAAGAGCGTTGAATAACGCGTAGCACAAGTTGCTCAGAGTCTCGGTACTGCAAGAATCGTGCGGGAGGTGCAGCGGCGTTTGGGAGGGAGGCTCTGCGAGAGCCTCGGGTTATTGCCCGACTCTCGCGCCGGCCTCGAGCAGAAACTCCTGACACTCGCCTGCCTCTCGCATCCCGGCCGAGAAGTAGTTAGTTATGTCGCGCGGTTTGCATTTTAAGGAAGCAATGAGAGAAGTGCCGACTAACGACGCGTACGTCCTCAGCGAATAGACGCAACAGAGTGCGAGGTGAGGAAAAAGGCGAACGCTGTGCAACTTCCCCCTCGGAAGCTGCATTCATCGCCGTCTGCATTATAATATCATAACCGTATACACCGTTCCGTGAAACACGTGCGCGCTTGCCGTTACGCACACACGACGTTCAAGTGCGCGTCGGAGGCGAGAGCAGAAGCGGTCGAGCGGAGCCGCGATTGTCCAGGAACTCGAGGCCTCCATTCATCCGTCGCATAAATTGAACCTCCGTGCAAAATAATTATAAGACACGCTTTAATTGAAGTATGGTTTCGTCACGTTCAGTCCGGCGAATAGTGAGTTCGCTCGCTAAGAACCATAAACGAATGGTCTCTCTTTCGGGTCAAGGCATGAGTCATTCACCAAGGGACAGAGCTGTTGAGCCTCTGAGAGATCATCAGAGGGCCTGCAATGCATGCTCAATGATAATGTTGAACGTTTTGGTTTTAAAACTTACTCAGTGTTTAATATCGCACGATGTTGACAGCTAGAAATGGCGAGAGCCAACTTGCTCTTTTGTACTTTTAAATTCGTCGGACTTTGCCTCGCAGGTCCAAAGATTTCGCAGCAGTTTTTTTTATATATACTAGGTCTACTCCTATGCTCCCTAATGCTGGAACAAGCTGACTTAGAAGGGTGTTCAGACCGAAGTATGGAGTCGATGCTCCTTGGGTGACAAGAAAGACAACATTCGGGATTCGGGGAATAGAAATTTATACTACCAGTAGGGTCCATACCAAATGTGATTGGAGAGTTATGAATAAAACTTTCATAAAGAGTCACAGCAGTCAAGCTTTTCCAAAAAAAATATTTTGCTTAACACTGAAGAAGTTTTATCGATACAGCCGCTTCACCAAAAACATTCTCATTTTTCTGTCCATCAAATATCTGAAGTACAAAGTCAATCTTCCGCTCGACCGTTGCTCATCCCGGCTCGACGCAAGCGAGAAGCAACTTCCTTCAAAAGTCTGCCAATCGTTGAAACAATCCGCTTCGGCAGTTGTCCCGGTTGGCCCTGAAGTCTCGATCGAACGGTAGTTGCGCAGATCGAACTGACCGTACGATGTGGAGAGTTGGCCAATACCCGAACAATCGTGCAAACCTAATCAACCCTGCGATCGAGTGAGCGCAGCACGTGCTCCGGGCGAGGCACGACGGTCTAACTAAAGAGGCTGGATTATTCTCGTGAGTGCATCAATAGCCGGGCGTAGCTCTGTTAACCCTGTACGTAACGACCACGTAAAGCAAACCGATAGCGACGCCAGTACAGCTCGACTGTTTCCCGGCGTCCGTCTCGGGAATTGCGCGAATGCGTGCCTCTCCCAGTCACCACGGTTCTCCGCACTGTGTTTCTCTCCGCTGCTATTATAAAAGGCCTACCAATGCCTCTCCGCACTCTCCATCAGCACAGCCCGGGAATCGAAGAAAAACAATAGATATTCCTCGAGGACTTTATCCCCTTCCTCTCTCGATCCGATGGCTCCATCCGCGCACCAGTGGGTACTCCACTGTTGTGCACTTATCCAGCTTCCCCCCCCGGCACGGAGAGACGGAAAGCGCACCTATGCAATGCTCGGAAGGACCGGCCGCCCGTACAGCTTCTCCTGTGTACACCGCATTACCGGTCTCTCTCGTCTACTCCCACTTTCACTCGAGGCACTGTAAAACTTGCCGGTCGTGCAGTTCCACCTTGCACGTTCTGTATACCTCGTTCAATGTTTCTCTCCATTTTTATTTATTTTTTTCGTCTTCCTCGCCTTCTTCTTTTATTACTCCGAACAATTACTGTAAAGTGGTTGATTCGATAAAACTCGAGCGGAGAGGCCGGGCTCTCCGTACGCGTTTTATCCTAACTTCCGGGTGGTGTGGGTGTGGCTTCTACCGGTGTGTTTCTCACTATTTTCACTTGGGAAAAGCCTCGGCCACCGACGAGTAAATAAAAGAACGCGGTTAAATTGAATCTTTGCACGCTCCACGCTCTGCGGTTTATCCCGACCGAGTTTTTCCTCGGTTTAACACATCGAAAGGGATCTCCCGTTGCTCTTGTGTCTGCCGCGTACGGAGATCGCAGGACGCGTGTGTGCGCACGCGCGCACACCCGGTTCGTAGAAAAATGGATTGTTGCCGTGCATGGGTTGTTGTATGACCGGACGTGTGTACGCTCGGGCAACGCAGAGGCTGCCACCCGGTTGGTTATGCCGATGAAAACCTTCGCTCTTCCACTTTTGTACAAGGTGTTATAAAATTCTGTTACCTCGGATGGACGGATGAAAGTCCGGGCTCCGGCCGGCAGAGTCTCTATCGCGTTGGTTAGTGAACGGCGTACACTCTTCTTTTGAGGCACACCGAGCTAACGACATTTATATTTACCCGAGTGAAAGAACGTACCGGGATGACGCTGGGCGTTAATGCTCGGAGGCATCGAGAGAGACGATATCAAAAAAGGGAACAAATGGGACGATTAAAAGAAACAAAAAAAACCCCCTTTGAAAGTTCCCAGAAAAAAATTAGAAAATTTCGCATTGCCTTCGTCATTGCCTCCGTTCACTTTCCGTCATTATCTTTATGGAACAAAAAGAAATGCTTATCGCGAGAAGAAAAATAAATGAAAATAAAAAACCTGCTCTACGAGGAGAAATTCCTGGACGAGGAAGCGCCATGATTCCGAACGCATGGACTGGCAACGGGGTTGATAATAAACAGGGGATAAGGATTTTCGTGTTGCCCTCGCCCCAATCGATTGGAATGTTAACGCAAATGCGTACATCGTGCTTGCGGTAAAGTGAAATTTTAATCGAAATTCCCGGTTTCCAACATACACCAGGAGCAGGGAATGAATACTGCTGGGGGGTCTCGTTGGTGCATGGAGCACGAAATTCGTGGGCTCATACAGAAATGGCCGGGGGTGAATCGTCCGCGAGAGAGCTCTGCCCCGTTCTATTATCCTCCTCTTCGTTTCTCATCGGGGCTCCTGTTTATTAACGTGCTTTCATTGATGCTGTCCGTTCAGCCAAATAATCGCCATCTAATAATCCCCGGGCAAATGATTGACCGACTACACACCCATGAACACACATGCACACCGGGTAAGTACAGGATGGATGAACCTGGAAATAGATATTAGGATTTTGCAGCATGAGTGCGGATCGAGTCACTGACATCGTATAACGCCGACGGCGGTTCAGTGGACGCTACGGGTTAATAACATTTATGATGTGCAAATCGATCGGACCCATTGTGTTTATTGTCCGGAGATCATAATTCCTCAGGTAACACCAATTATCGTCTGACTTCGCCTCCGCTTTCTGCCCCACCCAGAAACTCGCTGATACTTCCCAAACGCCACACGTTGGGTCTGCATAACGCGTACGCTCCTTTTGTCGGCCAACGGCCTGGCTGTGTGTCCGAGCTTGGGGCGCGCGTTAAATTAAAACCATCAACTTTGTGCAGAGCGAAGCCATGGCCGGGTATTCGTTGAGAGGCCGAGGTAACCAGAAAAATGAGATTTTTTTTTCAATGTTCTAAGTTTTTGTTTCATGATCATAAATATACGTAATGTCCATCTTTTGATGACTTGAGTGAAGTCGGATTCATGTGTTATCGGACTGGTTCGAGACGTGGTAGAGTCGAATTTCTGGTGTACCGACGAAAACACAGGTTTTCGACTCGCCAATCCGACGGGGAACTGATCGAATCCGCTGCATCACGGGTGGTGAAGGGCATTGACTAACGTCCTTAAATTCGTCACCGTGTTTCGTGCCAATCACTCGTAAATTGATGTGCTTGTTTGTTGGGGCGTTTTTGTAGAGTTATGCAGTTATCTCTAATTTCAGTGACGTAAAAGGAAATGGTCGATGGCGGAGCATGAATCCGCGTGAGCCAATCGAATTGGAGCTGTTCGATGCTCAGACCGAAGATGTTTGTTCTTGCTCTTCGTCGTACCGCTTAGAGTTCCATTCTGGAAGAGCCAGCCTCTGTTTCTCCTTCCTCATTTTTCGATAATTTCCTACTTCCTATTTTTGTTATTCTTCCGGCGACGTCGATTCCGAACATCGGCAAGCAAATCGACCGAGTAATTATGACCATTCCTGAGACGGTACGAGAGCATCGGATAATTGAACCTTGTTAACTTCCGAAGTTGTACTCTCTCAACTTGGAAAATCTGTTTCCCTATCAGGCGAGCTTTATAGCTCGTCTCCTGTACAATGATTACAGGATAAGAACGTTTGATACGTGTCCGTGCAATAATTGTTTGTAGCACGTTTGACAATTAATGGACAGCACGATTATTAGAAGGACCATGGTTTATTTAATTTAAGGCCTCAATTTTTTAATATCTTCTATACGAACATTCTACTCATCCATTCCTGAAGTTTGAGCAATTTTGACCGTACAGTTTATTTGTAATATCATTTAGAAGTTGACTACTTTGATCATATCATCCTATATTCTAATATTTGAGTCGGTCGCTTTCGGGACAAAAGATCACTACTGATCAAGCCATTTTAGAGCTTTGAAAAATTAACTTCAATTAGACGAAGCATCAAGGATTATGTAAAAAAAATGCAAAATCCGCACTTTACCGTTCAAACTCAATGATTCATCGACGCAAATTTAATTTTGTCATTGCAGTCTATTAATTTACCGAATTATCAGTTCCAGGCTCGACAACCTGTCCAGTCGAAAACTGATGCGTTCAGAGATCCAAACACAACCTCACTTTAGGTTAATTTTTTTACACGTCCAATTCTAAATGTTTTATCACCCATCACGAATTCGCGACATAAAATTATCAATCAATCAACCATTTTGTCTGAAATATTCATTAAAAACTGTTCATATAATTTTTGGGAAATGATTTGTCATTTCGTTCCTTCATTATGTAATGTTGGCCAGTTGTACGTAATGACAATTCCAAAGTCGTTGAGATTCTTAAGCTGGAGGACATATTTTTCTTAATCCTCGATAAAATGATCATTTTTGCGAAATAAAGCCCATGAATAACATGCATCCTTAATTTCACTAATATTGCATGCGATTCGCGACAGCTGTTATGCATTTTTTTTCCGTCACATTTTTGACTCCAAAGAAACAGTCCGTCCTCTTCAACAGCAATGCCTCCTATCTGATAGCTCGCAAACAACTGAAGCACAAAAACGCAAACAGATTTAGTACCACCTCGTCGTCACCGAATATTCAAATATCTTTCTTAACAACAATTAAATATCCCTCGCGTACTTTTTCATTGTACGAAGGACGCGTAATGGGAAAGCGAATGGGAGACGGTGGGGCCCGATAGAACGGCGGACGTTTGGAGTATGTTCGCGACAGCTAACAGCCGCAACGAATGTTCCCCGGACGAAACAAACTCGTCGCTGGGTGTGCAACAGCAGCACAGCGTGGAGCTTCGACAATGGCAATAGAAACAGTGGGAACACCCTTTCCTTCCACACCCTCCGGTTCGCCATGGTCCGGGCAGCCAAGTTGTTTTCGCTTTCACCTCCGTCCGCGACCCCTCGTAGAATCGGCTTTTAACTTTATCCCTTTCCATCGAGAGGTGAGGGGGTTTGTCTCGGTGAACTTCGTGACCGCGGACCGGAGTAATCGGCCTTCGACCCGCCTCCCATTCGCTCCCTGCACTCACTTCACTCCGGAACGGCAAGCTTCGACGTGGCCGAGCCGTTACAGGTTGAAGAGACAATGGGACAGGTGCCGATCAAACTCGCGCAGCCCTTAACGAGACGCGACGAGGTGGACCGACGTTATTTACATGCGAGCTGCGACATCGTGTCCAGGCGAAATTGTTCGCGCGGCAGGCACGGAACGGAGCTCGCCCCGACTCGGACGAACGCCGTTCCGTCATACGGGAACGCCGAAGCCCACGGTGCGGTTGCACTTGGACACTCGAGCACATTCGATGACGCTGCCAAAAATGTTCGAGTACGGATGGAACGAATTCCAACGATGATTGGCGAAACGATTCCGTTTTACGACGGACGTTTCGGAATACTGCGAAACATCGTTTGTTAGAGCACATTGATGTATCCCCGTAGAGGTATGCGGGCTGCGCGAGACGGAATGCGTTGTTTTCACAATCATTCAGCTCCGACAGCGTCCGTTAGTCCGAGCGCTGCTGTTCGCTCGATAGGACGTGCGGAGGGTCGAGGCCCGAAGGAGAGTGACGCTCGCACAAACGACGAAATTAGTTGTTCAACGTCGATCGGACCGAATGCCAGACATCGCTGTTCGCAGGATCGCTTCCTCTTTCTCACTCTCCGGGGGGGTCGAAACCGGACATTCTGGACTAGCATCGGTATAAGCTGCACACGGCAGGTTCTTGCGGGAATGGTAGGATAGGTATTTTCAATCGATAACCGTTTCCTTTTCCGTTTTTCACCTGACACCGTGTCCACTCCTCTTTCTCCTTTGCATCCGCCTTTCATTCCCTTCCTTCTTTCCTTCCTCCCCCTCCACCCCCTTATTTTCTCATTCCATCTATGTCTTTCGCTGTCGGTCTCGTCGTGTTACGCCAGCTCTCGCCTATCGTTTCGCCAACCGATTGGCACATTTGTTGCAGCAAATTGCACTGTTCTCTCTGGCACGCCCAATTGTCGGACCTTCTGCTTACTTCCCTCAGTCCCTTTCACCTCCGACAGTAGCAATACCGGAGCTCCTACCTGTGTATCCAACGGCCTCCTCATTCCCAAAAGCCCGCTCTTTTTCCGCCTCTTTCTTTCCACTCTGATTCCATCTGTCCTCGTCGCTCGTATATTCCGGATCCTGATGTATCCAGCCCCGCAGAGCTATCTCGTTCTCCTTTCATCTCGCAACCGTCCGACATCCTTTTCCATTATTTCCGCAGCGCATCCTCCTCCGCCCCCGTAACGACCGTCACGGTAGACCATTCCGCCTCGGCCCGCGCGACCTGTGATACGGTTATGGGTTCCGCACGTTTCTACTTTTCTATCCTGTCTGCGCTGTCCACGAGGGAGAAAGAGACAGAGACGGGGAGACAACAAGCCTGACGGCGATTTCGTCCATCTCGCCGGCATGAATACGGGAGATTCGCTCGCGGATATGGCATATCGACGAGAAGCTTTCGGCTCAACGATCATCATGACTGTAAAACAACAATGCACCGGAGTATAACACCGTGTCGTACACTGTGCACACTGTGGTATTAGAGACAACGACGGGAGGAACGAATGTGACGGCTCGAAAACATCTCTATTTTAATGCCGTTCTTTGGGACACGGGAATCCATTCGCTTGCAATCGACATCGAAACCCGCGGGCTGAAACACATCGAGTCGCCACGTTTATTCCGTGGAACTTCAGACGCTTACCGATTTTCATCGAGTTCGCAGTGACGTCATAGCCAATCGCAAATGGAACGAAGAGACATTCGGGGGATATGATAGAAGCTGTATACGGCATGCAGTTATCCAAAAAAGCTTTGCATAGCGGGAGAGGCGAAATGCCGTTTGAGATGAGTCTTTTGTGTCTCGCAAAGAATTGGTAAAAACAGTGCTCAGTGTTTTCCCTTTTTTTTTTATCGTGGTCGCGTTCATTGATAAAGGTATGCTTCGAACGGATTGTCCACGGAGATCAGTGAATGTTCATAAGATACATTGAATCCTGGGAAGTGAGTGAGGTCAAAGGCATCGCTGGTTATACAGCCTTGCGAAACGTGCTACAACTATCATTAAAGATGGAACTCCAAGGTCCGTAATGTTCACAATAGTATCGCCTCTTTCCGTCGAATAATAGGACCAACATCGATGAGGAAAAATAATTCTTTGTGAAAACAGTATCGCATCACCGTTCAATTAAAATATTTTAGAATCAGCCTGGCCGGTTTTACCAGCGGGTCGGTTTATCGATGGCCCCATCGAGTATCTCGATGACGTCTCGTTGTAACGCGACAAGACACGCATCGATTAACAAAGATGAGATTAAGGCAAAAGATGGGAGGGTGTGAGAGAGGAGCGGTGAAACTCTGACTGCCAGCCACTCGACCGTGATGCGGAACGAGTTAGATTGCTGCTCGTGCATCAATTAAGTTATCACTCTCTCACTCCGCTCCGTATCTCAGGAGGATAGCGAGTAATATTGGCGTGACCGAGACGGCGGGCGGCTTTCGTTCCTCCGAGCCCGCAGAACCTCGTCCCCCCGATGTACCCACTCACCTCGAGCACCGGTATGATGCTTGTGCCATTACCACGCGCAGAACTTGTCTATCGCTCGTCCTCTTCCCTTCCCTCTTCGACTCTCTCATTCTCGTTCCTCGCCAGTCTGCCCCGTCCTCACACTCCGGAAACCTCCGCGCCATCTTCGTCTACCCTCACAACCCTTCGCTCTCAGTTTTTCAACTGCCGCCCTTTCGCTTCGAGCCTCGCACTATCGGCTCTTTCCGTCTATCCTTTCCGTCCCTCTCAATATCTCCCCCTTCGCTTTCCCGATCGATTTGTCCTTACTCGAGTCGGCACATTGAACGGCCTGCCGTGAAACCCACAAGCCTCCGTCACACAATTTCACGTCTTTTTCCCTTCTTCCTTCGGCTCCGCCATTTCATCTTTCAGACTTCCTTGCCTCTTATCCCGTCGTGCTCGTCTTCCGGCTCTCTCCGGAAAGAACACTCGGTCTCCGTCCTTCACGCGAGCATGACGAGCCAGCGAGAAGTCGACGTCGATCGAGCATCGTGAGTCGACGCCGTCGGTCGTCACCGTCTGTTTGGCTCACTCAAGATACTGAGTAACTCGCGGATTTCCAAAACTGTCCTGGGAGCCCAAGAAAAAATTATGCATGAATATATAGCTCGCTTCACATTGGCTTTTTATTCAATGTCGAGGGAATTGGATTGTGTTGATCGTATCGCTGTCACAAACCGGGCCACCATCAGTAACTGATGTTCAACATTGGCCGTTACGACAACTGGTCGGAAGCCAAACTGGACTGCCAATGCACTAGACCGGTGCAAATTGTTGAATACTAAGTGGAACTGGCCCGATTGCCTTACGCTTTTTACCGCATAACTCGTCAGCATTTCCAGTTAGGCTCCTGTTTAATGCGTTACGTTAAAACAAAAACCCGCTTCGGATAAGGTGTGTAGTAAGAGAAGGAACCGGAGATTGGTTCAACCCAATCGCGTAGCAACCGTACAAGAGAAAAAACAGGAATGGCCAAAGTCTGGAGCTGGAACGACAATTGCTTTTCAGGCAACCGGAAATAAAGTGTATCGCTTCGAACTCGGTGCTCTCGCGGAACTAGACGGTTGTATGTAGGAGATATATATCCGAATATGTAATATGTTCGCGCGGCTCGTGGCACGACACGGGCACGAGGACTGCAAAGTACACCGGGTCTTTCTGGTACACGTACCAGACCGGCAGCCCTCTTCGGCCTCTCAATATGTTCGTCACGTTGAAAAGAACTCTGTCTTCTTACACGATGCTTTCCGATGTTGTGGGTCGGGCGCGGGTCCTCCATCGTGTGCTCGACGTTTGACTCCATTCATCAAAATGGAAAGAGCACGTTTAAGTATCGGAAGCGTTCTGCATAGAACAGTCTCTCGCCTCCTCCGTCTGTAGGATGTTGACGCTCGATAACGCTAACTGCACTTCGTGTCTGTAAAGGCGGAATGAAAAAAACGCAGGAGACGAAACAAACACCATTTTTTTCCTCGTCAGAATAAGAGAAATCATTGCACGTTGATTGCACAGTAGAACCCCGATTAACCGGGATGCTCGGGACCGAAGAATCCCCTGATAATCGAAATCCCGGTTGATCCAAACTGGACAGCGAAAGTATATAAGTCAATAATGTCTAATGATACAACTTTATTTTGACTAGTAATGACATTTGGTACAACTTGCACATAATTGTTAAATAGGATGAACTGGAATGTAAAGTTACGGTTTGGAATCCTCGCAAACATAAACAATTCAAAAGGATCACCTTTCGTGTCAGCTCGGGACCCTGAAAAATAATGATAAGGAATTATGTTATCCTGAATTTTTCATTCTTACGTTGGATCTTCGCCTCTTCTTTTTTTCCACTTTTTTTTGTCCCTCCGTCGTTTCATTCCGGGCGCTCATCCGTATAATCCCAGAAGCGAATCCCGCGGGCGTGGCATCACCGACGGGCGGGAGGGCGGAGGTTACAAGTCGCTCCGAGACTGAGAAATATAGTAGGTCACTAAACTTCTGTCCTTCCCATCAATTTCACCGGCTAAGAATCGTGAAACCGGACAATCCCGCAACGGGTGAACTCCAGCGGGCCGCGCTCGGCACCAGCCGTTTTCTCGTCGTCGTTCGCCCACGAGCCTCCGATGTTTGTTTTTTTATCACGAGCTCTCTTTCCACATCCGCATCCTCAGTAGCACCTGCACACATTTCAAGCTTCGAGATAGAGAGAAAACGGAAGGAATATTTCCGTTCTCGGTCACGTCTGTCCCAAGGGAAGTTCATCGGTCTCGACCTGCTAGTGGGGATGTAACTCTGGCCCAGTACTGGCGCAGTGTCCGGGCAGACGCTGGCCAGGACTGGTCCAGGGTTACATCCTCACTGAGTATCCTTCGTAAATTGAGATCCGTCGTATACCTTTTCTCTCTGTTCTTGTGGTAATAACTTTCAAGAACGCGGATGTAACTCGAGTAACGCAGAACAAATTTTACCGTTATATAATCGAAATAATATCTGTCCACTTTAAGATTTTTAAATTACTTTCCATTCGCGGTCTCTTTGGGAATTGATACATCCACGAGACGCTTTGTCATGGAAGATACCGGTGTTACGACTCGTATTTCCTATGCGGTTTCTTGTGGAACGTGCTAGTTCCATCTCGTACAGAGGAAATATGAATCCAATTCTCGTGGAAAGTCTCACTGCTCCCGAAATGTACAGCCAACTGGTGTGCGTATATATATATGTATTATACATGCAACCCAGCTTATAGGGAGTACATGTAGCTGCGGAAATCCTGGGGTATACATATTTATTATCCTCCGCGATGCGGAAATTGAAGGTATCTAAGTATACACAATACGTGTATATCTATATGTACGGTACAATGTGGATATCCAATATTACTTGGGATTGGAAACAAGCCCGCGTTTAACGACTCTCCTATTCTTTGAATAAATCAGACCAAGAATTGTCTTTGCCTCTGTGCAGCTATACAGCTAATGATACTTCCTCAGTTTTACATTGTTTAGCATTTAATAAAAGGAAAAATGCGAGCGCAAAACGTATGTCTTGTCCTTGGATGTACACATTTTTTTGGACGGTAAGAAAGGGTTTTGCAGCTTTGTCAAACGTTTATTGTCCGCAAACGTCAGCATTCTTTCTCCTCGTTAATTTTATAATAAAATAAAAATAAAACACAGTTACCCGTAAATCAATGACATATGAATCGGGTTATCCACCCCAGTTTTACCCTAACGCAAAGTATCGTCTAGTGATATGCAAAAAATAATCGAGAGCACTATGTCACGAGTCGAGCCAAGCGACGTTGGATTGTTTTTTTTTTGTAAGTCTGAGCTACGAACGGATGATGAAAATTACTTTTCGAAATAACTTGCCAGTGAATTCAGCGAAAGGAAAAAAAGGAAAACACCTGCAATGAGAAGAGGCTCAACAAACGAAGCGAGGACTGGTGGACAAAGACACGCGAGAGCAGTGCTGCTGGTTTTGAGGGCAACGAGTGAAAGACACATACACACACACACACACACACACGTTGATACACCGTAATGTGTATAGTGTAATAAATATAGATAACATGCGTGGGCTCCTAGGCGAAAGGAAGGAAGAAAGGATGAGATGAAGGACGGGATGAGAGTGGAGTGAAGCTTGTAGCACGAAACGTACACTGTGCTGTATCTACACAGTACGAAGTTGGAGGGTGGAAAACCCTCGCGACTACACTTCGCTCCGTTTCGGTTGTGCTCGATACAAGGGATTACCAGAGTTCAGGTCGCGGATTAATGGGAAACCCGGCGGGGTTTTCCCTGGTTACCTCTCTCCCTCTCTACCCCCCCCCCCCCCCCCTTCCCCATCGCCCAAACAGCTCCGCAAGCTTCCTCCTTTCATCTTCTCTCCTCCTTCACTCTGAGGCTTTCTCTCGTCCATGACATACACTGCGGTTATATGGTAAATACATGTATGTACCATACATACAATTTATATACCATATACTATATACATATATGCGTACATATGTGGGTGATGTACAGTGTACTCGCAGATTTATCTCATTTCCTACAGCTCATACCTCCTATGTTTAGCTCCCTCTCTTTATATCCCACGGTCCGTAATAGCGAACTATCACTCGAGGAAAGTCGTGACGTATGTGTAAACCACCGTGCGAAAGATGAATACACAGGCATGGCTGAACAATCCCGTCCTACGGGCATTGGGAATTCGTAAACCGGGGGAGAACAGAACGAAGGAGAAACACGAGGTATTTACCGTCACTTCTGTGCAGTTCATGTTAGAGGTGTGTGGCTCACATGTAAGGTACATAGGTGAAAAAAATTAACGAACGTTCCTTGTCGACAAAGATCCGCTAAATTTTTCTTCTTATGTGTACAATAAAGAAAATGCAAAATAAAAAAAAATAAAAAATTGGCATTTTGTGGATAAGAAATTGAACGCGATAATAAAAAAAGATATCCTGTGCGGTCGAGCGAAAGTTTTTTCGACAATGAATCGTAACAAAATTTATGCCACGTTACGTAAAACACTTTTCACGGGAATGCGATGTGTAATTTTTGGGGATTACGTTCGGGTAGACGAGAAGTTGAATGTCCAGAGGAAGGTCTCGGAGTTACGCCGTATAGCCAAGACTGTGAGAAAGTTAACGAGCAAGAGAGCGAGGCCAGCCTGGCAAGAGCAGAGCGAGTTTGGAGATTGTTTTAAATGCGACAACCCACTCGTTTTCAAGACCAATTAAAACTTTGCTTCGGCCTTACCCTTCTGTCCATGGCCAACGCTGTCCGCGCACTGTTGCCTCTTGTCGTTTTTCTTTCTTTCCTATCCCCATCTCGGCCTCTCACTCTCGTTCTCGTAAACTCTCTCTCCTCACCTTTCTCTATTTTCTTCGTCCCTGGGTTCACCGCTCGCGTGATGTTTGTCACATTAGCAGGGCGGCAAAAGTTTAGTTACGAGAGATAGAGACGTCCCGAGTTTTGCGCTATGGGAGACTTAACTTTTCTCGGACGGGGGAATGTAACTTTTCCATCTCGCTTTACTCAATAGCGAACCTCTATACTATCTTCTGTGTATATATATATATAAGATAGCATACATAAATGTATATATGTAACATTCTTCTCATCGCCGTTTTCATCTCGGGCGACCTTTCCACCCTATCTTAGTGTTAATGAATGCCCTCGCCTATGTATAGTGGATTCACGAGATCAGCGAAAAACGTCGACTTCTTGAAATGCTAATTTCGAACCCTCGGCACGGAGAAAGAATGTTCAACCAGCTATTAGCAGAACGCGTATTGAATAAATGATCTGCGAAAAAGACGGATGAAAGAGTGATGGAACGGTAATTATGTGATGTGCCAAGAGGACCTTTCGATCGACTGGTAATATCTCTTTCGAACATTACCGATAATAATAATAATAATGTAGAAAAAATGAAATTCATTTCATGTTCTCCTGCTGACGAAAAACATTTTTTCTTTCGGTTGGGGGTTGTTTTTGTAATACTTTAATTTTGATCTTTGATCGAAACAATAACAGTTTAAGATGTTATTTTACGAATTGGAAGTACAGTTTGAAAAACATATTTTTCTGTCAGCCCGCAAGCCAAATGTTCTTGGATCATTGAAATAATGTTTAATGTAGCTAAAAAGGTAAATGCAATGAACGTCCGCGATGAAGCCTCTTTCTTTTTTAAGAATCTAAGCCACGGTGAACTCGACACTTGAGTAATTATCCGGAAGTCTCACTTGCCCGTTGCAGTGAAGAACTTTCCAATCAGCCAGAGTGGCTGTCGTGCGCCGCGAATAGCTGAGAGCCCGGCATGAACCATGCTTGTGAGAAACCCATCTTCGCGCAATATAATTCGCGTACCATTTGTAACGTGGTTCATCACTTTTAGCAAAAATTCCATTATCTTTCGAGAAGCTCAATCGAAGCGTTAAAAAATGTTCTCGTCATCGTCGTAACGCTTGGCACTTCCCGAGTTTTTTTTTCAATTTTGTTTCTTATCTTTCATCCAAAGCGTTATCTTGTTTTTAGCAACTACGTGCTTCGAGGGATTGAAGAGGGCTCGTTTCATTGATTATTCAACAACCCCGCATGCAGAGTGGTTTTTCTTTTGGACTGCTGAACGCTGCGTTGTTTTAAGGAGGAGGCCGTGACGGGGTGGTCGCCCGGGGTTGAGAGTGTGGGGGATTGCAAGTGTGGCGTCGCGCTTTCCGATATTGCTCTCTTCAATTTGCAACTCCTAAGCCGTAGATTCGAAGTTAATTCAGTCTGGCGTTCTGCCCGCCCGCTTCGTTGGCCTGACTCACCTCTACATATACTCACACACACTCTCACACAATTTTATATATATATACATATCGTCGTTTCCCCTCGCAGTACATATGCGCTGGAGAGTCCATTCGTTCGTCGATGGTTCTCGCACGCTCGGGCCAACTTATAGCATCCCTTAGGCGGGACGTTCGTGCATGCAGTAAATCAAAGTCTCGCCGCTATGTCGGATCGACGTTTACACCTCTTGAGCTCTTGTGGCGTTATGGGCGGATATCTGCAACGAACGATGGAAGGTTACCTTAATGCACATCGCTATGCATTTCGCTACGATGGCCTTAATGTATCTCTGGGGCGGGATGCTGAATGCACGTTAAGCTGCCGTTACGGTAACGCGAACGTCAAACTAACAAAATAAGCTATAGCACATGGCGTGGCACGTGTGACGTTGGAAGATACCGATGCCGGAAGTGGTAAGCTGTTCACTGTCAAATAATTTGTTTCGGGGTTATGTAATAGGCACATTTAGATCTCTACCACTCACAATTCTACCAAAAAAGAGAACTCTAACACATAACAACCCCACCTTATTAAAACTCTACGAAAATCTCTACCGGAAAGTAAAAAGACTCTACCAGAATCAAAATAAAAGACTCTACGAGAATAAAAAAAGGCCACCGTCTAGCCTACCGGTAGAGTTACATTTCAATTCCGGTAGAGTTTTATTTCAATTCCAGTAGAGTTTTATTTAAATTGTCAGGAATTTAAGGAATTGTAGGGAATTTTCATTCTACTTTTTTCCGGTGAAAAATAATAAAAACATGCTTCTGTGACGCCACCTCCGGTTTGAAAATATGAGTTTCTCGCCGGAAGCGACGTCCCAGACATACAAAAACGAAAATAACAAACTCTGTGATGTAACTCGCGGTAAAAACTAAGATTTCCAAACCGGAAGTGACGTCACAGAAAAAACGTTAAGAATTTTCTTCATCTTCGGCCTTCGTTTAACGAACGTTTAACAAACGATTTTATCATTATATTATTTTCAATACCGTAAGGGGATTGATTAATGTATTAATCGTTGGAACAACTTCTATTGTAAACGGGCTCGGTGAGCGCGGTCGCTTGGGTGTACGGGTTGCGAAGCGAGTCAACCTGAACAGGCGATCGGGGGAAATTCTACTGTGCGGATCGTGTGTTTATTCAATGCCATCTACCGGGAATGCGCTACCTCCGGGACTTCCGTGACGTGGCAATATAACAAGCACTCGGTGAATTAAACTTCCTCTCCGGTGGATGCCTATCGGTTCGATAGTTGTGACAATAGGCCCTCTTGTAATTTACCAGCTGAACGGTCTTTGCATCGCGTGAAAACAGTGACCGGGCGAAGTAGGTGGAGATCCGTAGCTGTGGCGTGTACCCACCATCGGGCAGTAATCCCGATGGGCTCTTTGTGCCTCGCCGTTTGTGTATCGGTGGCCAATTTTAGAACATGCGTTCTATACATGGCGCACAGCGGCGCGTCTGACCAATACGGCACTTGCACTACTGGCTCGACGGATCCATACTGTCAGAGTGAGCATTTAATCGTTGCGGGCAAGCGGGGCAAGATGGACCCACGTATTCCATTCAAAACAGCACGTTTTTCTATCTCCCGCAAACAAAAAATTATAAAAACGGCGTCCCCACCCCTCCCTTTTACGGATATTGATGCATAGGACTCAGCATTATTAAAAATTGAGGATAAAAAAAAAAATTACATTACATGTATTCTGTGCTGGTTCTGTGCCGTATTATTGAAAACTGTCTGTCTAGGTGTACTGTCTAAGTATATATGCTTCATCCAGTGCAAAGAGTTCCGGACCTTAGCGAGTACTCACTCCTTTCGAAGAGCATGAAAGCTCGTAAATTATTTATCGCCAGTGCCATCGGCTATTGGTGCAAACTTCCTAGAATGATTGTACGTTCGTGTTTTTCCCTTTCTTTACCCACTACTTTTCTCCGAGATGTTGAACTGTACGTACCCCGGAGGTAACCGATGTGGACGTAGTACAAGATAGAACTGCGATCTGCTCAGCGAAATTGAGGTCAAGTACCATAATCGAGGAACGCGACAGCAAACAAAATGAAACTGCTAGACCACCCGGTTATCCCCATACGAAACTTTACGGTAAACTTTTTCGCGAAAAGTTCTACCGAACTATTTCATGATCGAGTACCGAACCGTCTATTCTGCGGTGATCGCTTTGTTTTCCTTTCTACATGTGATATATATAACGCCGAGGAACGGCAAAATAGAGTACGAGAAAGAGTGGACTAAAGCAAACAAAAAAAAGGAATCGCGTTTATCCTCGAATTTCTGAAGATCTCGAAACTCAGCACGGCTCTTCTATAATCTCTACACCTCGTCAACAAATCTTATCTTTAAGCTCAAAAAAAAAAAAAATACTGAAATACAAAATAAAAGATGCGAATGGATAAAAAGAAATGTTCGTTAAGGAGAATCGACGGTTTCTTTGGAATCAAAAATGTGATAGAAAATAATTCCGACACAAATTTCAGAATATTACGATACGGTCAAAGTAGTCAACTTCTAAATTACATTACGAATAAACTATACGGTCAAAGTCGCTAAGACTTCAGGAATAGATGCGTAAAGTCTTCATATAGAAGATATTTAAAAAAAAATTGATGCCTCAAGTTGGATTTCGTCCGATAGTCGATTCTCCTTAAATGTACAAACCTTCCATACCGTCTACAAAAATAGGTCACCAAAATTTCACCCCCACCCGTCACGTCTGTGGCTGGCCCGGCAGGGCAGGGCGAGATGGGTTAAGGCATCACCTTAACGGGCCACGTCTTCCGACATTTTTTATAAGCGAGTGATGGGGGTCGGGGGATGGTCGCTCGTCTCTCACAAAGTCCCGAGCGATTATCCTGTGTTCGCCGAGAACAAGATAGCTAAGGTGAGGTGGGAGGGTATGGGGGGGGGGGGGGGGGGGGGGGGGGGAGAGGACGGCGGTCGTGTGGATCGCACGTTGGTCTCGGTGGAAACGATCTTGCGGTGATTTTACACCTTTAATATCCAGTTTAAATATTCATGAGGCGAGGTAGACAGAAAGGACCGAATTCTCTCGTCGGCGAAGCTGCAGAGAGGAAGAAGATGAGGGGCGAAGAGGGCTCGGCCGTGGGGTTGGAAAGGCCACCCCCCCTGCCCCCCCTCATGACACGCCAGAATCCTTCTTTTCCACACAGGCTGGCTGGAAAGCGGGCACCGAGGATGAGGACCACGACGCCGACAATCCGACACGTTCCAGTCGGTTTGAGTCTACGCGTGCAAGAGGCGCCCCACAGGTACAAGCAAACAGGGATGCCGAAGGGTGAGGGGTTGAATCACCGGCGTCGAGAGTGCAACGCGACGCCTGATGGCGTTAAATTTCTCGTTGTCGAAGCGCGAGAGCTTCTCCAACGGGCAGCACTTCGTGTTACTCCTCATCCCTCGTCCTCTCCCGTTCAGCCGAGAGTCCCCTACGCTTGCCTCGTGATTTTATCCGAGATAAAACGAGCCCCTTCCTTTTCTTCTCTGTCGCGCCTCTATCGCTGGCTCCATACCCACCACACGCCCCCCCCCCCCCCCCCCCCCCCCCCCCCCCCCCCGCCCTTCTCCCCAGCAAAAGAATCACCGTGAATTCTCGTGACGTCGTTCACAGGATTATTATACTTATGCGCCTCTTAGCCCCGTTCTACGGTATATCTCTTTTCAGCCCCCCTCTTTTTTTTTTCTTCCTTTTATTGCGGGAGAGTGCGAGAAGAAACTACCACTTGATAAAAATCTCGTTTTATGACTTTATACATATATTTTCTTTATTATATTTACTTTTTTTTTCTTCTTTTTTTGTGGGGAAAGAATATTATAAGTAAACTGTGTAAAGTTTGGGAAAAAGAATGGGGCTGGGGTTTGTCGTGGAACGGTCGTTCAGTGTCGGATGGAGGGAAGACGCCTTAATGCTGACATCAATTTTCCGACGCATTAACAGTCCGAACGTTCCGGAATTTACTTACCCCTCGTTACGAGCGTCTTTTTACAATGTGTCGTACAATGTGTTACAAGGTGCAGAGAAAAAAGAAGTTCGAATTGCTAGCAAAAAAAAAAAAAACATTTGGTCTATAAAGATGTGCGTTCTTTTGGGATTGCATAAATAAACTGGATCTGTTTAGTTTCAGATAGATGTGTTTTTTGTGCATCCGAAAATGTTTTTTCACAGTACTGAGAAGTTCTACGAAAAATCCGAATTTATCTGCCAATGAAGTGCCCACAAAATTGGCGACGTTTTTTTTTTTTTTACTCGCGACACAAATCCGGGAGTTATGCGTTTCACTGCGATCCGCCGGCTCCGCGACTTTTCGCAAGTGCCGATAAACGTCGGGAGGGCAAAAAATGACTTGACAAATTTTTGGTACACCAAAACTTTATAGTCTGATTTATGTTTGTGACAAAACATTTATGAGCGGAGGTGTGAGGTCAAGGTAATAAACCATAATCGAAAAAATCCGGTTAAAAGTTCGCGGTGACATATCGAAAAATCACGTCGGCGATCCCCACTTCTACGTACAATTGCAAATGATGCCGCATACTTCACGCTGCTGCCGAGATATTGCCGAATTTCCAATGCCCAATAGGAAGCCCGGAATTGTTATTTATATATATTTCGTAGCTTTTTTTATTCGCGTTTTTTTTTTTACGTTGTCGGTGTTTTTCCCCTTTTACAAGCCGGACCTCCCCTGTGCGTCGTGAATCGATCAGAACGTTCTTGCGAAGTCGAAAGTGAATGCATCATTTTTTTGGCCGCGGAACAGCAGTAGTGTATCATCGAAGCAGCTGTTTCCGTCCGTATAACTGCAGTTCCGTGCATACCCGTTATGCAACCCCATTAATCACGATTAAATCTTTAAAGGGTCTACTCCGCGGCTTGTCAAGTAATCTATCAGGCCAGTCTGCTCTTCTTGTTTCTCCGTCACTCTCTGGCCCTCGTCCGATATAACGATCGAGTGGCTGCGCCGAGCGGTCGAGTTGTCACTCGTCTGCGAGAGTGTCCACTCCGAAGCCGCGAGTCCCGATAAAACAACGTTACTGCGACACGTCCGAGGAACATATGTATCCTGACAAGGACCGCGAGCTTCCACTGATAAATGACCGCGCTCTTCGATCGATCGGCTCTTGCCTCATGCCGCCCAAACCTTCATTTCCGTGGGCACTACGCTTTTACGATACCAACATCTATCACTTAGCGACCACGCAGAGTAATAACTTTTTTCACGCAGATGAACTATGAAGATTTATGAACCGTGTAAAAAATAGAGACTTTTTATTCGGCGCCAGCCGAGCAGTTTCCTGCGGAAGGATATGACACGGAGATTTAAAAAAATTGTTGGTACAAGTTTTTTTGTTAACGTAACAAATTTAGTTTATTCGTATCGGGATAAGAAAACCAGCTTGTACAAACGCGATGAGTTTTAAAAAAATCATACAAATGTATGTACGTATCTATAACTGTCCTATTACCAGTCATTACTCAGCCGTCAAATTAGAGCAGGCGTCGATGTTCTCATAGCAAACTAAATCGTCGCAGTAACAAGAAACTTTTGTCGCGATAGCGAAACCAATTGCTTCTACTTAGTAATTTTTTCTCGCTGCTTTTACTGATCGTTTCGCTACGGGAACGAGGTCATTGTCAGCAAAACTTATTTTGTTGGAGCCTCGAAACCATTTTTTCCCCGTGCGACGATCGATAGTTTTGTCAGTCTCGTGTGATCACAAACGACGGAATCGTGCGAGCGGCGCAGCCCTTTTTATCGATCCGATTAAGAGCAACCGAATTAGTCTGTTTGTTGCGTTTTTTTCCCCTACCGAACGAGGATCAAATCACCCTGCGAGCGTGGGCAGCGAACGTCGTGTGGTCCTGGGGGGGCTCTATAGTAATGGATTGTGTAATCCCTTGAAAGTGGTCGTGCCGGTACAGAGTAGGCTGTAGAACGGTCGGGGGAGATAAGGGGGAAAAAAGTGTGGCGGACATAAGTACAGCATGGCCTTGCTGGTCACGATCACTTCCGTCTCATCCTTCCGCCCAGCGAAGCACCAGAAACATACAGCGTCGCTTGGCAACCGCAACCCCAAAACATTACCCCGAGGGCTGGGAGAGGCTTAATGGATACATATTGATATCATTTGTACATTCGTCGGCCACCCCTGTTTTCGCCGTCCTATTCTCCTCGTCGTCGCACACTCGCCTCCCTTATCCGTCCGTTGCCTCGTCGTGTTCACCCACACGCGATCCTCGGGACCGGGAAAAGCTTGAACCCGCACGGTGTGTACACAACGCGGCGAGTCAATCAGTCCAGCGATACAACATTTTCATCTCCAAGATTTTGGTACCACCAATTGTTTTCAAAAGCCCACGAAAACATCGAGGAATTATTGGGCAAGAGCTCAATATTTCTCAAACTGTTTATATCGGAGATAAATCATTTTCGTTGGCGATTACTAATTGCAAAAAGATTTGTCTGTGAGAGCATTAACTGGGATTTTACGTGACAAGCATTCTTCTCAAAATTGCTACCCCTTCGCAGTCTCGGCCCCTTTTCCGGCTAATTTCAATCGGGCGCCGTGGCTACAGCGGGACGACGCAGTGAAGCACTCCACATTAACATATTTTCTCTTTTCCAAAGCGAGCGTAGTGCGCACATCAAACACTCCTGTAATAACCCGCGATTTCGCGTTCCACAAAGTAAGCTACGTGTGTCGGGGCTGTTGCTCGTTCGTTCGTTTCGCATTAATGGTCCAAGAGAAAATTCCAATTTCCCAGCCGCTGGCGAGGCAGCCTGCTAAGCCCCACGCCGCACCTTCGTCTCTTTCTGCTCGTCCGCCTCCAGCCCCCCGGTATATCGCCCGAGCGAATCCCGCTCTCCGCCAGTACCGCTACCGTGAATAATTGTCGGAAGGCGAGAGTCGATTGATAAAGGATTTCATGCGAATTGGAATCGCGAAATCGTCGGTCGGGCGTACGGATAGCTGTTGGACGAGGGCCGAGAGGGCGGAGTAGTACGGCGAGGCGAGTGAAGTCCACACCCGTCTGCCGCCGGACGTTCAAACAAGAGAATTCACCCGATGATCATTCCCAATTGTCGGCGGTATTTCTCTTTCAAGTGCTCCGTCTCCCTTTCTCCCCTTCCACGTTGCCGTCGTGCGAACAACGGCCAGAGCGGTAATCATTGTAGCACGCAATCTTCGAAACACGCAAGAAATTAACGGCCTATCCAAAGAGCAGCAGCAAAAACAACAGAGGGAACGAATTCGGATCCATCGCGCGTGCGCAGTTCGCTCTCCCATCCGCCGCTACTCGCTCAGCACGGAGGCCTCGAATATCTCCGAATCACCCGCACGTATCTTCGCAGCTAGAGAACGAGAGTCGATCCATCGCTCAAACTCTCCGAGGGAGTTGCTGGTGCGCCGTGAAATTGAGGACAGTTAGTTGAAACCACACGGAAACGGCGAAGGTACTTTAACTACGAGCGGGATAAATTGTAACCGTGGCGCACGTATCACGAAGTGCTCTTCAATTTTCATTACACCGAGCGTTCTGGGATCTGTTTATCTGCCCAAACGAAACGGTACGGTCAGGATTTTAGGCAAACGTTTGTTCGGTATACATAATACAGAGGTCCGCGCCGCACAGATACATCACGAGGATATTTAATATTATAACAAATTATTCAGGTGAATCGGACCGTTAATTAAGCTTCCAAGCGTGAGTGTTATTGGACGTAGAAATCCTTTGAATGAATAATGCTATAGTGCCGGAGGGAGGGGGGGGGGGGGGGGGAGAAATACCAGCGGGATCGAGCACACACATATACATGTACATCTATGTATAAGTCGCTGGTCCAGTAGCAGCAATATGAGGTTCATCGGCATCCGTGCGAGTGAGTGCATACTGCAGATGCACACCCTCTCGCCCAAGCAATCTCACCGGGGCAGACAGAATCCCATACACCGCGATGTACACAATTATATCAATGGTAATTCAGTTTATTACAATGGGCATGGACGCAATAATAAATCACCGGTAGCGCTGGGTGTCTGTTGCGGTGTCAGGGAAGCCCTTATCTCCACAACAATGTGCGACAGAACTGTTACTCGTCACACAGAGAACAGCGAGGCGTGGATGGACCAGTCCGTACCGGTGTGGCAGTGGCAGAAGCAGCAAGGGTTGCTTCACCGTTAGACAACGAGCCGTGAATCGGAGAACCAGAAGCGGTATCGCATGCCACAATACGCAAGGCAAGCTGGAGATCCTACTAACGGATCAAGCCGTGTTCTCCGATGTTCCATGCTATGCCAGGCCGACCGCACTCCTCGAACGGTAATGCAGAATCTGGAGTTTCGGGCTCGCTATAGACAGAGGAATCCTTCTCCTTATACCCGCAATGGGGATCCTTGACGGATGCAGACGAGACGCTCGACTAGTAGGGAGCACTATTTAATATCACTCAGCGTCCTGGACTATGCATCGAAGTTTAAGCAAATCAAGTTCGGTTGCCGGATTTTAGATACTGAAGTAGATTTACATGGATGGATTAAAGTGGCCTTAAAAAATAATAAATTTACCAAGACTTGGAATATCTTGGGTAAAACATGATGTAACGATCCAACATTTCTTTCAGGGGAGTTGCACTTACTATGTACGTTATTATTTTTTTTTATGCAGCTCTTTTTCATTTTGTAGGAACTTCTCTCGATGCATAATGACAATGTGAAAAACGCCGATACGAAATGACAAAAAAGTTAAAATGCCGAAGGACGTTTCTCTTCAATACTCGTCCTTTGGTGCTACTCGTTGTTCCTCTGAATGCATGACACAGTTTCCGACAAATCCCAACAAATGCAACAGCCGCGATATCATCGTTCCCGATATCAGTCGCAAAGGAGGGCTTTGAAAAATAATGTTTTTTTTTATCTATACCGATGACGGTCCCGTTAGACAAGAGGAGTGAAAGAAACGACTCACTGTTGCGCCCTCCTACGATCTATCTTTCATTTTTGCTAGCCCTTTTTTTCTCACTTTGGCGATCGGAGATCGCTAATGAGAAATGTACCCTTTGCACGTGTATCATTATCGATCGCCCCAAGGTACAGCCACGTAGAACGGAAATAGATGGCAGGACCAGGGGAAAAAAGTAGTAGTTGTGAAACATGTTTTTTTTTCTGTTTTTTCAAGCTCTTCTTCCAGCCACTCGGTCTCGGATATCTACTGCCATGGTATTGTCGGCGGATCCGATGAAACGAGTAGACGCCCGGGGATTGGTTTTTCTCTACTGAAAAAAAAAAAAAAAAAAAAAAAAAAAAAAAGATAGCGCATGCATGTACAACAGTTGGCGGTACGAGTCGTACATTTCTCCGTTTTTCTCTGTGACAAAAGCAGCGTCGAAATGAGAAATGTTCGTTGAAAGCTTGTCGTGGGAATTTATCATTGAATTGTACAAGAGTCCGAATGCCGTTAAATTAATCTATAATTGGCCAACCTATCGTACCACTTCTCCAATTAGTCACCAATTACTTTTTGTCTCGAATTAACCAACGGTTATCACCTTTAATTAAAAGTTAGTTTTTAATTTATAATTGGTTTTATAAATGATAATTACCATGGTCGATATACCCTGCACACCGCCTTCGTTCGAATAGACGCTAGATATTTCGAAACACGGAGTCACTTTTACCTGTGGAATTTACTAGGGGGTACTGCAATCTGTACAATCGTTAGTCAGTTCAGTTTATCAGGTAGTCAGTCGCGATTGTTTACAAGCCCTGCAAAGTCTGGTCGATCGTAACAAAGTCCACATACCCTCTGGTCGATACAAACGCCCGATTCGTTGGTCGGTCGATGCCGTTGACGACAAAATTTTAAAGTACCCCCCCGCGCAGCGCATCATATTTTCACGCGTACGTGAAGAAATATAATTCGTTCGATAGAGTTTCGATGTCTGGCGCTTGTGGAACACGGCTCTCGGAACAGTTGATTCATTGTTACCGCTGGCTGTTTTACCGGAATCAGCCTCGGGGAAACAAGTCACATCCTAGACCACTGTTCGCCTCCCATTTATACAGATATTTACCCCGTCCGTATACGGATACACATGGGCAGTGTACGTTGGGAACGCCGGAGGCCAGACGCGAATCATGAATTGTCGGTGCGAGCAACGGCTCCGAACTGTACGGATCATGAGATTATTTACAGATAATCTGGGAATAATGCTTGTCAATCGATCGATCGGACGGGAGAGCGCAAACCTTTATATACAGTACAACCACGTGCATGCGCTACGTACAATAGAATAGCAGCGAAATACAAACGCGGCTGAATTTCTCCGATCCCGGTATTCGAGTGAGCGAATCACCGAGCGCTCGAAATCTCGGTGCTTGCACTGTCGCTCGGACATGAAATCGAAGCCGTCTGACCAGCGCAGGACGTTACTACTGCCGCCAGGGTTGGCCCCTACTCCGGCCAGTGCCTAGCGTCTGATTCCCGGCAATATCCGTGAGTTGGACCGAGCTGCACACACGGAACGCCAACCAGCTCCTCCCTCTCATCCCGTTCGCCCCTTTTGCTCGCTCTATTATATATCTTCATCCTTCCTCTGTGTTCCATTGGTACTCAATGATCCGATTCGATGTACCAGCACACTCTGAGGGTGTGTTAACACTGCGTTTCCCACATTCGAGAGTCAATCACCTACCTCTGACCCTAACGACCTCTATGGACCGCTACCAACTGCTTATGCTTGCCAAATTGATTTCTCATTAGGGATGCGTCTACGTTTGTATCGTGCAATGTATGTACCGCACTGTTCTCGAGCACATCGCATCGAGCGAGAGAGGGCGAGGGAGAGTTACCGCAGGTTGGTTTACAGCATCATTTTTTTTTATCAGTCACTAAAGCGCTATCGAAAGATGACGGATTTGTTTACTATTCGCTGAAATTAAATACACACGAAAAGTATAATAGAAATATTAAATCCCGCATTTTTTACTTGCCAATATCAATATTGGATAGTTTAATATCTATTTTTTTACGATATTGATGCATCAAACACACAAATTGTTGTATTTGTAGGGTTTTTTCAAAAAGGACATTTTTTGTCATTTTTCTCCCGAACTTTTAGAGTATAGATATCCGTCGCAAATTGAACCTTACGAAAGGCGGTCCCTAGCAAAAAATGCTAAGAGGTGCCGCATTCAACGTTTGTACCCAAAAAATTCGACAACTCCTAAATTAAATCGTTGACGTTCCCTATTCGATATCACAGATATATTTTTCGACACATGGAAAGTCTACCTTTTTCAATTTGGGGAGCTGGGGACGGCGTCGCGAATGCATATTCGATACATTATTTCGAGTGTAAATCTCTGGTTACAACGTATAAATATTCAAACCGATCGTACGGCGTAATTCGGTGCGAATTTGTGAAACATTTCTGCAGAGGGAAAGCGCGCCGCAGCTTACGGTAGACGGATTAGTCCCATACCCGGGCTTTAGGAACAACGTCCGAAGGGTCGGGTTGGTAGTCGTCTCGTTGTATAGGTGGGGTCGTCACCGACGCTTGTTCCTATTAAATACTACCGTTTGACTGCCCGTCGACTCGGCCAGCCAGGCACGATCGAGCCAATTCATTCTACACGAGGATTTACGGATTAAATTCAATGCGGTTCCCGCGCGTCCGAAACCCCCTTCGTCTCTTTGCGGCACATCGAAACGCGTGCACATCCACACAGCCACCTTTACCATCGTCATTGCAAGCTCGCTTCGATCCTGTATCGAGGGGTTCCATCACGACTGCACGGAATTTCAATATACAAACCTACCTCAAACAACGCCCTGGACGTTTTTATCAGCAAAAGAAAAAAAAACATTTAAAAAAAATCTACATATCTATAAATTGTTATATTGGTCTCCGAACTCCCGACACTCTTTATTAAGGCATTCACCGACGAATTCGCTGAAAGTAATGGTCGGAATACGGAAACACGTGGAAAGAAAAAAAAGGAATAAATAGGTCGGTTTTATCGGGCGACCAACAATACGAAAATTCGCACAAGCGTAGAAACAATGATCGAGCAGTCCTGTAGGCTAAAAATAAAAACGCGTTCGTGAGAGTTGTAACGAGGGACGGAGAAACAGTAACGCACGGAATGTCCCGATTTGCCCGCAATACTTTCGCAGACATTGCCCACTTCCCATGTAACTCACTTCTCATGCCCCATCTACTCTCTCCTGTATTATTCCTCGACACACAGTGCTGTAGAAACGGGAACGCGTTACCATATCCACGTTTGTTATCGCCACAGCTTTCCCGCGCTATCTCTTTCGCATCTCTCGCTCAAACTTTGCATACAAAAATTGCGACGACTTCGTCCCTCCCTCCGATGCGTTCGCTGACTTTGATCACTTCTACCGCTACGCCGGACGACATCGCTTTCTGAAAGCGTAAAAAATATATTGTCCGCACAGTAGAAATGATAATCTTATTCCTCGTACGCTGGACAAAAGTCTTCTTGCTTATCGCTGCACTGTTCGCGTACAAGTGAAAGATATAATAAATTACCTAATACGCGAAAACCCTAAGATCATAGACGAGTTATTGATAATTAATAATAATTTTCAAAACACGTTTAAACAAATTTTACATGTATAAACAAATTAGCATAGACGCAGCTCGACGTGTCTTCGAGGTTACTACACGTTGAGTGAATTACGTTGAGTGAGTACAGCATTTTTATAGTTTGGTTGCGTTATATACAACAGAACCAAATCATCGTGTCCAACTTCACCGTCTCAGCCGATCCAGAGAAGGTCTTAGCGTGATCTACAGATTTCTGAACTCCGCATTCGTCGAAGATGTTTTGTTTTCTTGAAAGTTCACATTCTAACTGAGATGTTGAGGTTGTCCCTTGGTCGGCAAGCATTCGCCGGTTATCCCACGCGGGTCTTCCGTCCCTCGAATCCGCGACATCACGGGACGTTAAAGCAGCCCAGTTACGAAGAGTATCTCCGATCCTGAAAGCTGGTAGGGTGGGATCGTACACTCGGATCGGCGTTTTCTCGCGAGCCCGAGAGACAGCAGGTTGCACGTCCGTTGAGCGAGCGCGGGTGTGCGTTTTGTGTGAGAACTAGATACGCGGTTGCTCACTGGGATAGCGGTAGTGGATGGCGAGTGGTTTCGCGGAACGGAACTGCCGGCTGGCTCGCGAGCCGGGTGATCATAAACGGTTGCAATGTGTCCTCGACCGCTACCGGTGGCGAACGTAAAAGTTCCTCGCCCATAGACGACAGATTACCCAACCGTAGAAAGATACCAGAGCGCAGCCAGGGACGACATACACAGGAACTTCTCCGCTCCTACGCGCGACTGTATATGCGCCTCTTTCTCAACCGACGACCAACAACCCCCTTTCCACGGTCTCCGGCGTGTGTCTTCCACGTTGCGCGACGCTGGTGTTCGTCCGGTTCACGCTCGTTCGCCAGCGAACGCGAGAGGCGCGGTGAACTTCTGTATGTGTGCGTGTGTACAGGCTCCGCGCGGTATGTAATACGGCGGCTGGTGGCGTCACATGGCCATTTAGGAGGAAAGAAGAAGAGAACGCCAGTCATGAAACGGCATACCGTGAAGCCGGGGCAGGAAAAATTCTGTGTTCACCGACCGAGGAGCACGGGGAGGATGGCGAAAAGAAGTAGGAAAGAACGAGAGAGAACCGACGGAGGAGAAAGGCGGAGAGAGACGGAAGGGACGGAAAGGGGCTTGCGGGGTCACCGATGGGGCCGGGGTTAGCGGCGGCGGTGGGCGTAGATGGGAATTTTGGGAAGCAGGAAGAAAACGCCAGAGGCCATGGTCTTCGTTCGTTTTCTTTGTTGTTCCTCTTTGCTCGCCTTCGTGTGCCCGTCCTCTCTCCGACCGAACCTGCCATCTACCTACCCCATATAGTTTTTTTCCATTCGCCATTTGTCCACTTTTCCTGTCGCCCCCTCACCCCATCTTCCGTTCTCCCCCGACTCATATATTTTTCCTCTGCTTTCCATGCGTACGTATGCGGATCTGTATACTTTTTTTTTTTTTTTTTTACTTCTCTTCACCAAGCTGTTGGAACGCGCCCGCTCGTTAGACTCTGCCGGCTTGTAGCGAAGCTCCGCCGCCGGGAATGATACAGCCGGGAGAGTCCGGTACCGGAGAAATCCTACGGCGGAGATGAGAGAACCAGGGAGGAAAAAATAAAGAAAAAAAAGAAGGGATAAAAGTGCAACGGCGGACTCTTGCTAACAGGCGCACAGTGCATTGACGCCCTGCACGGTTGCGCTACGGACCACCCCGGCTGTGCCGGGCTTTGTTGTCTTCGTCGTCGTCGTCGTCGTCGTCGTCGTCGCCGTCGTCGTTGCCGGGTCGCTAATAAAGAAAAATAAAGAGGCACGTGTGGCACGAGGGCGACGGCCCCGCGGTGCGATAGAACCGGATATTAGCTCCGCGGTCGGGTGCTGCAGTCCAGCCGATACGAGTACAACATTGTAACGATGCCGGTGTTTTTAACCACGAGGGATTTTTATTAATAAATAAAAGAGGCGCCTGGTTGTATTGCACTGAGAAAAAATTACACAGTCAAAGCAACAAGACTGATCTTTTACCATAAAAAATAGTTCCCAAGCGGAACGTTTACATTTTATAGTTACAACAATGACAAAACATCTTGGTTGCCGCAACCATAATTATAGTTTAAACAATTGAATATATACTATGAGAAAGTATCTATATAGACGTTCTCAGTGTGCTACGTTACCACGTTGTACAGTGGGATAAGGAACTAGGGAAAACTACCAAACATGGTACACCAGCGCCACCACTAGCGACACGTGACATTTTCACAAGGGTCATAGCAATTTTTATCCAACCCATCCGGTCGTTTTTTCCAGAAGGCGCGGGTTGACAAAATTCGACGTACCCGGTTAAGAATTCCGTGGATTGAATGCATGGAAACTTATTTTTTGCCTCGCACCATTCAATCAAGTAACTCCACTGATTTCTCACTATTGTCCGATTTCAGATTGAAGATGAAGTGGCCGCTGGTATTGTCCTGGTTCGTCCTCCAGCAATCGTGCATACAGGGCGTACCTCTAACCGGTAAGTTCCTCAGCTTTCCTGTCTGTACCATCAGCCCCGCGAGATCGCCGGTGTACGCTTGCATTTAGATATACCAGCTGAGCATGCAGTGCCGGCGTCGAGTCGACGAACGACGAAGGAGCTTTACTCTCTTTCGCGGAAGCACCTCACGTAGAGCCGATGCCGGAGGAGCGGGAGGGGGTGAATTAGCGAGGAGCTTTGGGAAGCTTGTGTTCGCAGGGGACGAGCTTCGTAAGCACACGCAGGTAGCATCAGCCTCAACCGGAGCTCGGGCTTCCTAGGGCATGGCGAAAGCCGTTCGTTTGGTATAACCGGTAAGGTACCGACCTAACGGGCGGGGGAGGGAGGGGGGGGGGGACAGAAGCTCAGGTTGGGGCACGGGCGGTAGCTTGCGGAGGGCAGAGAGAAGACTTCGTCGTTAATACGGACCCGGTACAGAATGGGGTAGACCGCAGGTCCGCGCTTCGACGGTTACTTCGCCCTCCTTTACCTAATCCGTGTTTAACGGAGTGTGGATAGGCAAATTGAGCGCTCCCGGGTTGCACGCGGTAGCGTACCCCCCCCCCCCCCCCCCCCCCCCCCCGTTCACAATTCCTCATCCCCCTATCTCACCGGCACACCGAGATAAATCCACTTCGGGAACCCTCCTCGATTATTCTTACCCCGCCAAGACCACCGAGAAAGTAACGTCCCTTCGAATTTAACGACTCAATGGAGATTATATGATTTTTCCGATTCGAGCTTTCCATTGAGATTAAAAAGAAAGAAGAAAAAAGTAATCTTAATGTCGGCAATGAACCGCGCAAAATTCTATTGGTAACGAGAATTCTTGTAAATATGATTTCTTTTCTCATTACGAGTAAGTGAAATTAAGCTGTTGATCGATCGCGAGAGTCTGTCGCGATTCATTATTACTTTCTGGTAGGGGCAAAGCGGAACGCGGGCAAAGCCCACAATTTTTGCCGGCCTTTTGCCGGTAAAAATAAAGAGTCCCATCGGTAACGGAATTTTGAATTTCGCCAGCGCTTCTCTGCCGGGTGGACTTTGTGCTTTTCGATAAACTTACATTCTTCGTTTGATTAAAGTTTTTATGTAATCTATGCATGAAAAGTGCTAATTTTCCTGCACGCCAAGAGTGGCGTAAATGGTGCTTTACAGCCAAGTGTGCTATAAATACTCGGCTTTTCAATGAACTTATATTCTTCGTTTGACGAAAGTTTTTATGTAACTCATGCCTGAAAAGTGCAACTTTTCGCGTGCCCCGAGAGTGGCGTAAGTGGCGCTTTACAGAAAAGTACACTATAAATACCCGTTGCATGCGCACAGCGTGCGTATAAAGTTCGCTTTACCGCACTTGTATCGCAAATTACTATATCGTGCGTTTATAAAGTGCACAATTTTAATGTAATTCTACTCATAGCGCCCATCACTGTACACCGCGCCTCACCCTGCCATTTCGGCTCTCCGTTCTCGTTAGGGCGTTGAAGTAGGACACATATTTCTTCGTCCCTGTCCCTTGCGTCTCGAGCTCAAAGCCTCCCACCCCCTTGAGAACTATAGAACAGCAATGCAAATTGAAATGGATCACTCTGTGATGTTGAAGCGTCTGGCGGGCCGAGCCAACACTGAGCGCGGCAGGCGTGTCGGTGTCGGGGCTGCAGGATAATTAGAAACGCGAACGAAGAAAGAAACGAGTTCTGGTAGGGTTTCCATGGAAGGTTGGGCGAGACACGGTGTGCCTGCGCGAGAAACCGAGAAGGAAAATGGAGTGAATGAGCCAAGTATATGGTGTGCAGGGTGTTCGGGCGCAAATTTCCAAGTGCACACATCGCTAACTAGGTTACGTAATACAATTAGCGCCTCCACTAATTTCTCAGCGTCGAATAGGCAACTCCGGCGCTCGGGATGGTAGTTCGCTATTAATGGGCAAATACAAAGCGTCGTCTATCTGGGACGCCTATCCGACTCTCCCTCCCTGTCTCACTCTCTGTCCCTCGCCGAGGCAATGTAAGTGTATCCACGGGTTCGCGTGATTGTGTGCGTTGTGTGTGCACACCTCCGTTGCGTATCTCGTCGTCGTGCTCCAACCGTCGCTTACTCTTGCGCTCACCACACCGGAGAGCTCGCACTGGAACGGGAACTATTCGAAATGCAACTGCGATTGTTCGCGCGATACCGGCCCGGTTGCCATGCGGAGCAACCCCAGTATGAACCGTGGCTAATTGAAAATCAACGAAATGTTATTCCTAAACTATACACACGTGTGTACTCGGGACGTACGTACGGGGCGGTAGGTTGAACGTTTATCTCTCCGACAAACTACGGGTTTGCTGGGACAATTTCGAAACTGGAAAAGCGCCGAGACTGAGGCTTCGCCGTCATCCGCGCACCGCTTTCTTCTTCGACGCACATTTGAATTTCGCTGATTTTTAAAGACGCGCACCGACATTTCGGGATTTCGGGAGAAACGATGCACAGCTAACTATTTTAATGTATAAACGAGTCAATCTGCATGAAAATTATGAAAACGTTCATGATCATTTTTTTTTACCTGACATTTCAATTGTGATCACATACCGAAAAAAAACGAGTCTGCTTTCCGATTAATTTCCGAGTATCTTTATCCGAGATATTTTTTGCTCGTGGGCATTTTTCGTTGAAATAAAAAAATTAAAAAAATTTGTTTGTCTAATCGAAAGGATGAGAGTAGACCGTAGAAATATTTGCCGAAACAGGGAATCGAGAACGGGGTAACACACAAGAACACACACACGTCCACCCGCGCACAGCCGAAACGGCATGCGGGCGTCCGCGAGCGTGTCGATACGCCGCGAGTTTTATTCCCGGATTTTAGAGTCCTGTATACGGGGTTGGTTTTCACGCGTTTCGACGACACAACGATCGCGCCGTGTCCTCGCAGCGGTAGAGCCGCCGGCGTGTACGTATTTTTCCTCGTACGTGACGTATCAGTGCGAAGTCTTTGCGTACATAAAGCTTAATTCATCGAGCACACGATAGTCGGGCGGCGATAGTTACGCCAGTCTCGTGTGCATGCCCACATGTTACACGTACCATTGTATCCGTGTATCCCGTAAGTCGCGAGTCTATTTATACAGAACAGTTTTTAGCACCGAACACACGCGTTTCACACACTGCTACAATATTTACCGTCCGCACGAATCTCTGCTTGAAATATTTAACACTCGCCATGCGACAAATAGCCGGAGCCTACGAAGCGTGCATTTAAAAAAAAGTCGTCTATTTTTCAAAAGTAAAAAAAACAAGGGATTAAAAAATTAAATTATCCACTACACTTTTGCGGAGTACGTTATTCCTCTCTCGCGTATTCAAGCTCTCTATGCGTACTTTGACGAACCCTACTAATTACCTCGTGCGTCCGCTCGTTTGCTTCACTCTGATTAACTTTTCTCGTATTCCCTCTTTTCTTAAAAAAAAAAAAAAAAAATCCCAAAAATTCCTGGTCCCTTAACTCCTTTCGCTATTTTATCTCGCCCCTTAGAGCCGCGTCTCTCGGTCTCCCTAGCAGCGAGACTCACTCCCGTCAGCCCTGCGCTCTTTCACCGCGGATTTCTCTCTACCGACGTAGTCCGAGTGAATTACACGGAGTCGGTATATCTGTACCCTTCGGTCCATCCCGCCGCGCTTCTCCTCCCCCTCATCTTCTTACGAACGATAGATCCGTTTACTTAGAACCTACGGTTATAACTTTAGCCCTCGTCACTTCTATAAGCGTCAATATTGAATCGCGCTAATCACTCGCTAACAAGAATAATCCCATTGAGCAGTTCGTCGGGACTCATCGCGATTGCGTACCCATGGCGCTACCCACAGGCAACGGCCGGCTACGGATGGCGATGCAATTGAAGTAGAAAGTTTACTCGGAGTCTCGTTAATTTTCATCGTTTCATGAGGATTCAGATTAGCCTCGACTAGAATCAGAGGTATAACTTTGGGTTCGCTGCAGCTTTCCCGGAAACATCGGTCGTTGCGAGTCATTAAATTTTTCCTTCGCTCTTTCGAAAGTTCGTTCCGTCTTTCGGAGCGATCTTTTTTTACGAACATTTTCGATGAAAGTGTTCTTTGAAATTCATGAGAATCTTCTGAACCGACGCGGGTGAAATTCAAATTTTTTTTGCTCGAGCCTGCACGTATATCGGTCCTCGATAGAATTTTCGTCGGCGTTTCCATTTTCACTGATCTCCAGCGACGAGATTACGTACAGTCGTGTGAGAGTCGCGGATACTTTAGTGCGCCGTAGTTGCGAACCTGCTGCGAATGCATGTCCGGTCTCGGGTCGACTCGACGTATCTGGACCGTGGCAGATAAGCCTTATCGGGAGCCGGGGAGGTCGAAAAATTATGCGAGGCTCAGAGTTCGTAGGTTTGCTGGGTCTCGCTCCTTTCGGTATTATCCATCGCCGGCTCGTGTGGCGCGCACTTGCACACGCTCAGGTGTGCCCGAGGTAAGGCGCGGGTGTGCGTAGGTCGTATTCGAATACGACCTACGCACACCCGCGTACGCATTTACTTGTCCCAAAACTTTCGATACTATTTACGGTGATTTAAATTGTTTCAAACATTATAATACATAAATTGTTTCAAAGATTATAATACATCAATTGTTTCAAAGATTCTTTGAAATTGATGGCGGTTTTGGGACGAAGGTCAACGATCAGGATTAAGGGTTGTTCTTGGCAGATCATGCAGGACAGGAACAGCGATACATAATCGTGATTTTAGGCATGAACGTACTTGTCCCAAGATTGTTCGATACGATTTGATTACCACATTCCCGCGGCGAAATTTCGCGCCTCCACCCTCGCCAGCACGACGCTGTTCGAGCTTCGCATCGCAAGCTTGCCGAGTTGACCGTGTAATTTTCAGGACCTCACGCATCTCGGAAAACAACTGCGAAATGAGCAAAAAAAAAAAAACTCCACTAAAAAAATAGACATAGAAACTGAGGGAAATAGGGAGAATTTACACGTTTGAAGAACAGTAACAGGATGGAGAGAGGAAAAAAACAGTGAACAGGAAACGTGAAAGCGTAAAAGAAAACGTGAAATAGATGGGGAAAAAAATAGAAAAGAAGGTTGCAGACTGCCAGAAGGCACTCGGGTGTGCATTACAGGATACATCAGAGTCGACGACGACGGACTGGTAGGGACGGTGAGTGCGGTCGAATAGCGTTGTTGGAGCCGATGAAAGTGTTTTTTACGAGTTTTTCTTACCGAGAACCGGAGAGAGCTCACTTCGCCCCCTCATATCCTATATAGGGTATTCCCCGGTACATTATATACATATACTATAGGTGGAACGTAGGCCGGTGCGCGTGTTGCGGAGTAGCTACACGCGGAGCTTTTGCCTTTCGTTTACGATGATTCGCTCTTCGTACCTCCTCGTACGCCGTCACCGCAGGGCTGACTGGGCGAAGGATGGTCAAGCCCACGTACAAACATGGATATGCGATGAAATAAAAAATTATCACCCACCCACTGCATTGGACGACGGTCGCGCGATACTTTAAGAAATATTTTATCGTACGACCCCGTTGATCCGAATTATTATTCGCGACTGCAGGGTCGCGTATAACATACTAATCGTGACAATAATACAAAAATAATAATGACAATAATCGTAATTTCATCATCGAGTCACATGCATTTATGTTTTCTCGTAAGATGAGGTTTATGGAAAAAGGAAGACATTATTGACGTTACGCTGCACAGATCGTATTTTCCATTTTTTATCAGAGCTGTCACTGATTAATCATACAGTTCTGGAGTTATTTTTAGACAAATGATCAGAATAAGAAGCTGCTCGATTGAAACATCTTTGCTGCATTTTCGTGAATAACGGCAGACTAAATGGCCAGGTAGACCGGTATTTACATAATTCTTTGCTGATTCCGACAAATTTTATGGTCTACTTATGTCCATTATTGGACAACAATCGGTTTTTTTTCTCTTTTTTTTTAAGGTCTTGCAAGGTTTTTAAATGCAAACATTGAGCCATCTCTGGTCGATGCACACTGAGGGAATTATTCGGGTGCAGCAGCCGCGCAAGCTGCAACATGCCATCCCATTTGGGAGCTTCTAGCGTTAATTCGTACAGTATGATGGCTTAACATCGCCTTAATATCCAAAATAACAACTCGGCATGTTGTCGTAACGATGTTCTGGTACTCGATCGCCCGGGGACCGGAGCCGGAAAATGATCCTACCTGCAACGCACTCAGCCGGTATGACGCGACGGTGGCGCAGATATGCATGCATTGACGCACGTTTACGTACTATGTGCAGATAGATAGACGTGAGCGCATGGGACGCATTTGGATTCGCTATGTTTTAGAGTCGGCTGATCCGGGCATATACGACGAGGGATGCACGAGCGATGGAGCGACACTAAAGCCAAGATTTATCGGTGGCTTTCACGCTCGACATCGACCCGATCGTATATACGATCGCTTTTCACGATCGTGCGTTGTGCTCTCCTCTGCCTCGTACCCCGTGCCGTCTGTTGAGCACCAGCCTGTACCGGTAATTTCTACATTCCTGCATTCACCGCTTGCTCCATTTTATTTTCGTGCAGCGAATCAAAAAAATTCACCGATTTTTTTTCATCTTTGAAAAAGTAACGAAAATATTTAAACTACGATACGCTAAATATTGCTTCGTCACACTGTCATCTCTGGGACGAAACAATCGATCCTCGCATAATTTTAATAGATGCGAAAGCGTTCTGCAAAAAAAAAAAAAATGTTGGCTTCCACATAGAAGTTTTGTCGACAAAACGAAACGATCGTGTTCGAAAAATGCAAGTAATCGCTCATTTTTGGCAACATTCACTACAAAGATTGTGTATGAAAATTGTAGTTATTCGTTGTTTCGGAGCCATGTCTAATGTATCTTTTTCCATCACAAATCTGCCACTCATTTTACTCTTAGCACAATATTTGATACGGAAATTCGCAGCGGAAAGAAAATACTAATTTTTCGTAAAATTAAGAAATGCAAAATATTGTAACATTGAAACGGTTCGATCGATCGTCGCAGAATTAAATAGGGGTCAGCGGTCGATGATCGTTCATTTGTGCACAACTTTTTAGCCCGATAGCTAAAAAATTCCAAGAGCTAGCATGTGAACAGATTTTTTCAACAAACTTCTAAACCGCGTAAAAATTTTATGACTGAAAGCATTTTGCGAAAAATTTCAACCAAACATTGATCACTAACGAAGTTTCGTTTAAAGGGATGTTGTAAGCAAGAAACGCTGTGAGCTCTGGCCAAAGTGCGGTAATTTTACGGTAGCTGCAGAGAAACGTCGAAAGTTACGGATCGACGTCAGTGTCGTTTACGCTTTATGCAAGAAAATTCGATTACCTCTGGAGCGAACCGCCATCGGAAGATCTTCAAAGATTCCAATCAATTCGATACGCGCTGAGGGTGCAACGTCGACAGGAAGATACATGGTTCTACCTTCGACTCTCCGGCCGCACTTTGCGGCGCTCACTTCCCAATGACAAGTTCTTGTCGATCTTGATGAAACCAGCGTCCGCTTTACCGGGGGCACTTTGGTGACCACAGTTCCGTTGAAATTTCGTCACAAGCGAGAAGGGACCGAACCCGGGCGAAGGTTTCGTCAGGCTTACACGATTGGTACTATACGCCGGACGAGACCGAGATTGTCACGGTGTTCTTGTGCTCTGTCGAGCGACACGTCGGAGAGGTCTGACCGCGTGGCCTTCCTTCGGCTACCGCTATGCCAGGGCAAAGGACACGACGAGACTCCGTCAAACAAGCTAAACGCTCCTCGGCAACTGTTGGCCCTTCACAGGATTCGCGATTCGTGGGAATGCGACACAATCGTTCAGGCGTAACACTATCTGGAGAGGCTGATTCGAATGCCTTTCGGTAGAACAAGAAGATGACTGTTGAGTTCTTCCGAAAAGTTTCCAATTGAAGAATCAGCGAAGATTCAGCTATGAGCTCAAGATTTGCATCAAGCAGTCATCGATTGTTCTTCGATCGTGTGTATACTTTTCTTATCAACAGAATAAATCGCTGATCGAGCATCACAATAACTGGACGGCGCCTAAGAAATATCTGCGCGAGAATCCCTTGATTCCTATACGAATCCCATGACTCCTATACGAATTTGGAGATCATACACCTATATTGTTCCCTCTTTGTGGAGGCTTGTGAAGGTCGTCCTTGATTGAAGTGAGGGTCTCATATGAGTCGGATTTTTCGAGGGTGCTCAGAGACCTGATGGTTCCGGCTTAAGCCGACCGAGAATCTTACTTCCAAGATAGAGCGCTACCGAGTCGGAAGGCAACAGAACGAGAAAACATCTTTGATTAGTTGAAAAAAAACCGTGTCCCGTCGGAGAGGAGGTTTACTCGTGTCTCTCGTTGGTATCTCGTTTTATCCGACGATCTACACCCGGCGCTATAGGCACGGATTACGAGGTAGCGAGAAGGGTGGAAGTATAACCGACGGTAGGATGAACAACGGTGGAAGGGGCACCAGCTAGTCGTACCAAACGAACCCCGCCGGCAGCGTGCGACGCTTGTATATACTATGGTATACTTACAGTTACCTCAGCCCCAGGGGTTGTATCGCTTCCAATCTCCCGTAATACGTCGCGCTGGATCGCCCTGCGGACTATGTTCTCGGCATTGTAAGTAATCCACTGGCTGGATCTGGGTTTACCGTGGGAGACGAGCGTGTTCGCGGCTGGTGGTGGAGTGGATGCGTGAACCGCGCCAACTTACGCGGAAACTTGTACGGAAAGCAGATGGGGGAGATATCAATCCCCCTAGATCTTCCTCGGAGTCTAAGGCAACGGTGATCCTCTGGTTGCAATTTAATTTTCACAGGAACATGTTACACGAAATAATTGTTAATTTAAGAATAATAAGCTTTGGAGACCTGACCGTCGTTCGTAAGCACCAAAAATAATATTTTCAACTTCCAACGCTGGTTCACGCTTCGAATATTAGACTGGGAAATTAGTGATGCACTCTGCATCAGCGGGCAAAAACACATCGCGTTTCTGAGACAGATAAGTGGGATTCAAGATAAAATTATGCAAATTGTGCAAATGGTATGACAAATCACCACCGATGATCTGTCAACGTCTACTCTTTTTGTCTTATCACAGTTGATATCGCCGACGTCGAAATGTAGATGAAAATCGACGTGAGAGATTTTCCTCAATATGTATGTACATGCCCGTTCGTTCTGAATTATGAATACCAAAAATTAGACCGATGTCAAAGAGAATTTCTTATTACCATAATGAAATAGAGATTGCAGGGTCACAGATGGGAAGAGAGAGGAAGAGTTACCGGTGCTGATGCTCCTGCAGAATTTTCGTTACGGCGCTTTCAGCACTATTGGCGAATTTACGCTAAGCTCCCTCCCGGGTGCTTTCGGCATCGACTGGTCCCGCATCGTTGCATGCTATTAATTATTAGGGTACGACGGGTTGCAAAGAGAGAATGGCGTAGGTCGGATTAAGCCCCGTTCCAACGCTGCTAGAATATCATCGATCGGCATAAATTGCCGTTGCAATTAATATGAATCAAGAATTAATATGTTATAATAATTTTAAGTGCACTTCATGACCGACGTCTGGCTAATACGACTGTACGGCAGTGGTGGCAATGCGCGAATGCTGCAGATACGTGAATATGCATGGGAGGACATAACGGTCGGATTGCATTCACACAAAGTATATCTGCATACACACATAGACACACAATACAGACAAATTTACGGTTATGTAAAACTTGGTACATGCAATCGCTGGTACAGAATGTAATGGATGCATGCGGATACGTGTACGTGTCTGGTCTGGTACTGAGATCCAGGAACCACGAACGAATGAGAGACTAGGTCAAGCTTCTCTCGCATTCAGCCACTCTGCGTCGCCCAGAAACATAAATATGTATTGTGTTATCTTACCAGACCGTGCTAACCCCAGCCCTCGCTCCTCCATCCCCGGTCGCATCGATGCTTCATACGAGAGTAGATATCAATGCGACTCCGCTGTTCGCCAATGCATGTGCACGGGCGTATCTGTGCGCTTATGCGAACCGATTTTGTGCTTCCCTCACCGAAGACTTTTTGCCAAGAGCGAACTGCGGAGAGAACATTTTGAAGATTATCTCTCAGACGTCACTTTCGGTTTGAAAATCTGAATTTTTTTCATCTGGCAATCTGAGCTTCCATTGCGAACGTCCGGGTACCTCAGCATCTGCAAGAATAGCACGTAAGACTCTATAGTATTTCGATGTATTCCCAGGATTCAGGAATAAAGAGAAAAAAAGTGTAACGTAGTCAAGAATCTAGGCAGCGAGGCGAGCGATATGGATTTCCCGGAGCCGTCGAAGCTTGAGGTGTGTTGCACAACGGGAATATGATTTTCTTCCACAGAAGCGTTCACCAGCTGTTCTTGCTAGTTTAAAATCGCTGAGGCCCGTACCGCTGTTCACCATTGTCGTCGCGCACCGGCATCTGCAATCTAAATGACACGATTTCCGACCACGTTCGACCACAGCCCGGGCTTTGGGAGACAATCTCCTATATCGTCGAATACCCCCTCAGAGACGGAGAGACAGAGAGAGAGAGAGAATTCGGAAACCCGTTAACGGACAAAACACAAAAGAGAACGAGATACGAAACCGCAGTAGTGGTTCGGGAGAATCTAAACTGGAATATCGGCACGTCGAGAAACGTATGGGAAAACGATAAGACCGGCGGTTTATGATGCATTCTGGGTGTTTTCACGATTGCCGTGAGAACGGTACAATGTGCAAGTTTATATTGGATTTTATCTTCTATTTTTCGACTATCGGTATGCAAACAATGTATGTGGGGGAGCAACTGCATCGTTCATACTGCTGCAGCATTTACATTTCTCAACAATGCAACGGTGCAGTCTCTTGGACTCTATTCGCGGTATCAAAATATCTCTTGTTGAAATTTGCGAGTTCACCTAGATTGAGCCTGGCGTGTGACTTCCGTTTCTTGCATGAGGAAAGTGAACGGGCAGTGAACAATACCTAGTTAGGCAAAATTAGTCATGTCTCGATTGATGCCAGCTTTGCTCGTAAAGTTACGGTAGGCATGTGCTAGCGAGCCACTGACCAGGAAACCTCGATAGAGATGGCACCACCGATTGGGTCGCTAACTTGTGTGCGGTTCACCTCTCTCTAGCCAGCATGCGGTCTTCCCAGGCACAAGACAATATCTGGTCAACGAAACTCATTAATTTTAACTCACAAACTTAAACTCGTTTCATCACAAACTTCAACCCTCCGATGTTGAAGCTTGTGACGAAACGCATCGGAAAGTACGGAGCCCGTTAATTTATTATGCAATTCTGTCCCTTTCACTCCGTGCTGGGAATAAAATAGGCAAGCTGCACAAGAAAGTATTCCAAGCCCAACCTGACATTGACAGAGATCGGAAATGGGGTAGTGAGGTAGTGAAGTATGCAATGAATATACAATGAATCAGACTTTTTAATCGTGAGCCAAGGTGAGATCGTATATTTTCATCAGATCAATTGAATGTCATCTGAGGCTCGGGAACAGACTCTGCGCTCATTTAGTATTTACGTAAATCAATTAAACATTGAATTCTATAACTAGACCGAACGATTTTCAGGCCGTTTATTCGTGCAAACGAATAGAAGTGAAATTCCGAATTCGCCATGATCACGCAAATATCTCAACGGACGTCATCTTAACTTACACTCGCTACTGTGGCATTCCCCATCGCAGTTTCACGTCCTACGAAAGATTTGCTCTCGAGGTATGATTGTCTTTTGCTCAACTCCTGTTGCAGAATTTCAATCAGTGAAAATAGACATCGGGTATACATCTGAAGAAATACGAACATCTGAGATTAAATATTGACGTACGCGCGCCGTTAAAATATTTCGCGAATAATCAACTTTATTTCGCTCCTCAAACAACCTCGTTTGTTTTATGTTAAATCACGTCTGTGATCGAAGACGCTTACCGAGATCAACGCAATTTCTTTATTTTCCTGTTGCAACTATTAAGGTGGTTTAAGAGACGGTAGTAAAGTACTGATCACTGGAGGGCAACCGGCGCACGACAGTCTTCCAGATAGTACATATAAGTGAACGGTTCAGCTTAACCGTCTGCTCGTACAGTAGTAAAAGAATAATACTGGTGAGGAGCGAGATAAAAGCCGATGCAGAGAACACAAAAGGCAGGTAGAACCGACTCTTCTAGGTTGACACCTTCCGAAGGCAGTGTGAATCTATGGGGAGAGAAAAAAGAATGTTGGGCGTTTCGCTTTGGAAAAAGAGAGGAACGTGTGGCAGAAAGATAGAACGAGAAGGGAAGAGTAGCTAGTGATCGCGTACCGTGGAGAAGTAATTTCGAGGCTGTCACATCGTTGTTCCTTCGCGTACAGTCGAAGTCCTCTCGCTCACTCGTATCTCTCTGGCTCTCCCTCTCCCTTCATCCTTACTGGCAGCCTTAATAGCCTCGTATAATCCTTTGGCTTGTTCCTCGAACGCGACGTAAAAGCTTTCGAGCTCAACGTCCGGACGTGGACCAGAGATCCTCTTTTCCTCTTGCTCTCTCGCTCTCCTGTTCGTCTGCGCTTCTCTCATGCTCGGTTTGTCTCTACAAAAAGCATAAAACATCATTCAGAAAAACATCGATTTCCCCAACCACCGACGTCAGAATCGCACGACCGGAGCCTACATCACCAGTCCAGCAATTTCATACCCTTTTCCCTTTCACTACGTTTCAGCAGGAATTATGTAGGGAAATGTATAGCACACGTCGATCACGCTTCCGGATCACGCTTCGAATTATACCGAGTTTATACTGCCAATTTTCTCGGTGTTTTCTCTCCACTTATTTCAGCTTAGCATGGATCTACCAACCCATGTACCTTACCTTATACCTTACAGGGTTCGCCATGAAGGAAACCTTATGGCGAACTCTACAGGGTGGCCTCAGAGAGAATTGCATTTTACGCCTCTTGCTCGAGATCGTAGATTTAGTACAACTACTCCGCACAAGTGTGTCCACCAATTTAAAGCTAGGGACAAGAAATTTCCCTACATCCGCGCCACCGCGTTAACATTTATTCTTTCGTCCTGTTTGGGACGATTTTTTTTAGGATTAATCCTAACTTTTATTTTATTGTGAAATGAAGTAAAAAAAGTTATTATAATGCGGATGCCTTAACAGGTTTAAAAAAACTACATCCATGATCTCGAGGAAGTGGCGTTACATACAATCATGATTGAACTTCACTTAGGTAAGTTCGTTTAAGCATTGATTCTATAGCCTCCCCTACAGTGAACCAGATAGGGTCCCCTATAATGAATCATGTAGGTCTTCTATAAAGCCTCCCCTACAGCGAACCTACATCCACATGAGGTTCTCTAGAGCCAATACTATATTACCTTCTACAAGGAACCCTATTCTGAACTCCTGTAGGGATATTGCCCTTTGTACATATTTCCGTGGCTCTCTATTTTGTCGGTTATTCTCGAGCGTGGTGGAAGGTGATATAGGGTGCAGAACGACGGATGGACGTTGATCTATCACGAATGAAGTGTACGTAGAAAGAGGTAGGGGAACGAGGTCGTACTGTATAAACTTCGTCAACCCTGAGCAAATAGAATCCCCGTCTGTGTCTCTGCTGCGCGCCCGCTAGTCGGCCCGGTTTTCTCTTCCATCCTTTGCCACCTTTTACCCATCGCCTTTCAAGGCTATACCGCTGGTTTAAGCTATGTCTCGCTCTTTCTGTTTCGTACCTCACACTGTAACTACTATGCTATACCTACTGTACTACACTATATATACTTTACCTCCGTCGGTCTCTACTTCGCCGTTTCGCCGCCGGCCGACGTCGTGTGACCCGTCCTTTCTTCAGCACCCTCTATCCCCCTCCCAAGAGACGTGTTTGAGTGCAAAACTTTGCAGCGTGCTTCTGCTGCTGCAAGCCTGGTCTCTCACCCGCTCTTCCAAGCTTCTTCGTTCTCCTTGCCGCCCTAAGCGGTGTACCTTAACTTTGGGCTCAGGGAAGCACCGACAGGGCGAGAGGGATGACTGTCCTACCTGTGTGTCGCCGAGACTGGCTGAGAGGAGTAACCAAAATTTGGGCGTCGAGGCGACTTGCTGCAAGAGAACCTACTGCTCTTACACTGTACGAGACGTATTACCGAACACGGTTCCATAGCGTTGTGTGCGTATCCAACCGGCTATCTTGATAGGGTATCTCTTAAGTAGTGCACACAGATAAATTTAAGATAGTGTACGAAGGAGTAGTTGATACTCGATCATCGTCGCGGAGGGTCGTATTTTGTAGAAGGTAAAAGACCAATAAACGTTTTCCCTCAATTCTATTAATCCATGATTAAATTATTATTTGCCGTGTAATGATTCCACAATTATCCGACGCGGGATCGGCCCGAATGTTATACTCTGTCGCGTGCGATTTTCGGAGTCCTTCAAGTCTGTAAAGAGTTGACGGTACGTGGTGGGTGTGAAGCGCGAGAAAATGTGTGAACGTGCAATTCAATGTTTCGGGGTGTACAGACAAGAAGTGTGTCGAAGAAAATAAAACAAGGGGCGGAGAAGAAAATAGGGGAAGGCCGCCTAAATTGGCCCTACGCGTAAATTGGGCTATGGCAATATCTCGCGAAAGAAATAGTTTTGAGAAACACCGTGGCATAGACACTTTCGTGTGAGATGCCTAAGATCAGAACATGAAGATATAACGAAATTCCAAGTGTCGCACGAAAAGTACAAGCGCTGATAGATTCTAATACCGTTTAATGTAACTTTTCGCATCACTCTGCAAGGGTTCTGCAGTTTCTATAAGAGGGTAAATGCAATGGCCTGGACATTTTTGCAATCGTTATTTAGTTACGAAACTTTTGACATCCGAATGAGTTTATTTTTCTCTCTTGATACTGAAATATGGAATTTAAGTAAAATTTAACTATTTGCTTAAATGGGATTATCGTGTTTTAATAACATAGTTGAATGAATATAGTGCTAGAGCGGAATTACACCTTGTCAGCCATGCATTTATGTTTAGAATTACCAAGAAATTACCAATAATAAAAAGTGACAGGCTCCAATCCGTGTTTTAGCCTGTTTTGATTTGGATAGTATTGTCGTTGAATTGTAACAGAATTGTAATCAGTGCAATAAGATAAATTCCAATAATTTCAGGTCAGCAGTGTAGAACAAAGAAATTTGGAAACAAAGTTTAAAAAAATGAAGGTACAAACAAGAAAAGAAGCCGCACGTGAAAGATCAACATGCACCAAGCTTACTGTTAAATGCCTCGTTTCTTGTGAAGTTTAAAATCCTCCGCATCAGGATGGGGTGCCTGATGCCGCTGCGGGCCCCGGACTTCTCAGCCAGGGAACTCGTGCTATACACATTCAGGTCTCTGATGTTGCTGTGGGATCACAGCATCTCACGAGATAAGTGGGTGTGGGCTTGCCCCTGTCCCCAGCTGCCGAGATAACATCCTATTTGCGCGGAAACCGCTGGATTTCGTACTGCAGCCGGAGAGCCTCCCCTCGCGAATTCAACCCTCAGCATTTCCTTCCTCGCCCCTTGTCTCGACCTTCCATGCTCTGACGTTATCGACCTTGTCTGCAGCATAGCCCACTTCTTCGGTGGATACACCCCCACGAAAAAAAATTGTTGCTAATAAAAAATCTACGGCAAAATACTGCATGAAAAATATATTTAATCTTGTAAACTAGGTCACAAATGACACGAGTAACGTTTAAATTATGGAGACTTCGTCTGCAACCACCGTCCGTTTTTCTTTTCTCACTTTATAGCGCGAGTAGCGTCTCGTGAACTGAAATTTGTTTATCAAATTTTCATGAGAATGTCTCATTTTATACAAAATTAAGTTTTCATTTATTTACACTATCTTTTTAAGCAGATCTGACTCGGAGGCAACACGACTTTTCGAGCACCGACCAGGTCGCTCCGATATGAGACGTGTCAATTCTACGACCTACATATCCCGAATTCGTACGAAGAAAATATTAGTCACAGGAAACAGAGCTCGATATTGCACGACTACAACATTTTATTTTCGTTCCTTTTATTTTTAAAGGATTTATTCCAAATCGATATTTTCCACTCTACACCCGCTTCAATCTCTATGCCTGCGTTCCATATCCTTCCGCGGCCCGTGCTCGTCTCTCCGCTCGCTTCCGCCATTCGCGAGCAGGAGGAATGGGTGATCCCTGCACTCGAGTCGTTTTAAAACCAACGCGCGATTTGTATTACCTTGTCGTCCTCGTCGTTGTAATACAATATGAACCCCACCCTTCCCTCCTCCGTCCCTTTCATCCCGGGGCGCTTTCAATCTTAGTTCGTGTTGTTCCTCCCTCTCCCACCCTCGACCGTGTAGTATTCGCAACGTGACCTGACGCGGGCACAGCGATTGAGAAGCACACAGAAAAATAGAGAATCCATGGAAAATTAGACGGACGCTCGGTCTCATGAATAATTAAACGCCAACCTTCGATCTCGGATATCCGCTACTAGAGAACAAGGGAGGTCGAACGAATTGGCTTTTCGCCACTCTCTTCTTCCCATCGGGAACACTCGATACTATACATATTTTGTTATCCACGTTTCCGACCGTGATTTACGTTATTCCTGCATTCGCTTTTAGTTACCGCGTGCGTCGGTTTTCCATTACGACTGATGAATCCGCACACGAAGGTACAAAGAACGGTAAAAATATTGTCAGTGAATAATGACAGTAATAATTAATAATAGCATGATTAATAAAGAATAATAGCACAATTCCTTAATAATATTCGCTACGATTATTTCTAATCTTCACTTCCGCGAACGTTACTCTTCGGTAATAGGCATTGACCGAACGTTATTATACATAATATGTCCGAAAAGTAACATTCACTGAAATGAAAATTCGGCATAATATAGTTTTGAAAATTTGACTATTCAGGTGAAATGCGTTCGGACCCATCATTTTCTGCTGTGCGACGATTCGGCCTATTGTAGTTTGTGAGAGAATCACAGTTCTCTCGTAAATTTTCCGTCGTTCGTCGTGTCACTAACGAGACGCGACAGAGGACAATATGTTATGCAAGGAAAACGATTCGTTGTCAAGGGATAGAGATGAATGAACGTAGATACGAGCCTTCACTCTTGACCTAATTTATAACGTACCCCGTTAATTCCTGGCATATTGCAAACATAATTAAAGGTCTCGTTAACGTGGGCAAACGATAAGAGCCCTTGGCGTCTGTTCGGTCTCTCCTGTTGACGCGAAACAAGCCGCCCTCTCGTGCCAGTGGTAATGGCCACTACTCGGTCAGCCACCGTCGCCGTCAACGTCATCAGAGAGCCGCGTCTTCGGAGATACTCCTCCCCGCATTTCATCGACCCGAAAGATGTATACGCAACGATAATAGTGTTTGCGAGATGGCAACACCCGTTTATCCACCTCTGGGACTTGGCCAAGCTCTTCGTCTGCTGTGAGACGTTGATTCTCATCGCTATCGACCACTTCGGTGGGAAAAGAAAAATGCTCTACGAGACCGCGCACGGGATATATATACATATATATATATATATATACATATATATATATATATATGTATATATGTATACATGTGTATGTATATGGCGTGAGAATATATACATATATATATTCTTAGAGCATACACCGCATTGTTATGTCAGCTCTATATAGTCAGTATAGATGCGAAAGAAGCACCATTTGTCTTACCGGATGCACATCCCAGAAAAACGTTCGGTGAGTTCCATCGAGATATAAAGTGTTTTGTGTACCCGTCAATTTTTATCAGCCGCATTCATACATCCTTTCTTCGATGATTACATTCTCGCTCTGCGCACGAGAAATGCTGTTATATTTTATGTGCACCGCATATCTATGAACTCCAAATACAGAATATAAACTGAAGTTTCGAATAGAGATTGTAAATTCAGGTAGGTTTCACTAGCGGATATATAGATTATTAGAGCGCATCCGTGTAACGAGTCGACCAACATAATCTGGAGCTTCGTGAATTCTGTAGAACGTCGAAAGCACGTATATCCCAGGGGGTGCACCGAGCTTTACGTAGATAGAATACGATATTTCGGAGGATTCGCGGAAGCGAAACGAGTCGAAGTTGACTTGCTCACGAACGCAATAGTCATGCAAGGAGTTTCGCAGATTCGTTTCGGTGTTCTACAAAAATGTTTCACTGTCCAAAGTCGAAGTATTATTCTCCCTTTCTTTATATTAAAGATTTCAATTAACTTCGTGGTTAATAATGTATGTCTCTACATTGTTAAGTCCTCCGAAATTATGCGGGGAAAGATTGTTAAGAAATTAGAAAAAAAAAATTTCTTCTCAATGCATGATAGAGTTCGATTAATTTTTCTATAATTCCTTCCACGATAAAAGTAAAATAAAAAAAGCTTCCTCCGTGAGGAAGCAAAAATGGTGAAAATAACTCGCTGTAAGGTAAACGTAGCTGTCTATCGTGTCGTTATGGATGCCCCATCGGTGCTAAGCATCGCTTTAGGGTATTCATTTTTATCGTATTTCGCAGCCACTCAAATATATCTCAAGAGCGATTGAAAATAAATGATTACCTCACTTCTGGTATATCGTTGCCACGTGGAAAATTGCAGCGTCCGCCTGCTGAATGTAAACGACGAGACAAGTGCGGCGTGTTACGTACCTTCATGTTACATGCACGAGGCTCCTTCGAGACTCGATGCAGTCAAAATAATACTGGATACTGCCCAGCAGTGCTCTCCCTCTCATATTAATAGAAGCGAGTGACATGAACTCTCTGTGGATATCGCTCGTACGTACTCGCTGACCGACGAGTGGAGGATTCGTACCGAATATTCTATACTCGTAGAAACTTCTCAGACTTCTCTAAAAAATTTGCTTTCTTCTGTACGTCAATTCTCGTGGTGACGGTGGGGTTGAAATGTACCCAATTTTTCCACATGTACCAATTTTTATTGTTTCCTCGGAATTGTCGCAACGATATTAATTTTTTATTCTGTTTGCAAACGGTCAATTCGTAATTCCGAACACATCCGAACGGCCTTTATCTCTTAGCGTCCGCGTTTTAGCCCGGTCCCTCCTGCGAAGCTACCGAATAGCATATTAACTACATATTCGTGAAAATGAGCTAACCGGTTGAGAACCGCATCGGGACGAAGTATCCAGAACAGCAAGAGCCGGATGCCAGGGAGTCAGGGGGCCTCGGAGTTCCAGGCTCCTAAATTGTTTTCCCGTCTGAAAATTATTCATAGCGGCGCTCTCTCTCTCTCTCTCTCTCTCTCTCGCTCTCTCTCTCGTTTCTGCACTATAGTATAATGCCTCGGGTGAGGGTATATAACCCCTCGGCATACCCCAATATATATAAACCGCGCAGAAATCTTTGTTCCCGTGATTTTCTTCCGTCTCGTCGCATGCCAACTCCGAATACGGCCCCACAGCCTCGAAACTCAGTGGAGAGCTTGGATTCAGTTTCAACTTTCTTTCTTTCACGATCCTTCACTTTCTGCATTTATTCGGCTCACTCGCTTTTTCATTAATTTCTATCTTGCCGGGCATGATCACGTTTGTGCGTGTGCGTGTGCGTGTGCGTGTGCCGCGCGTGTGCGTGTGCGTGTGCGTGTGCGTGTGCGTGTGCGTGTTAGAGGGGAAGGAATTGAGAAATGCACGAAGGCCCGACGGCGAGAGACGAACTTTCGAAACTGCCTGGGCATTCTCCACCGTTCTCTACTATCCAATATTTAAACACGTTTGCCGACCGATGTAGTCTCTGCATGCTGACCTACTCCTGCATTGGCCCCAAGTGCCAGCCACCGACGGGGGTGTTTGACGGATGTTCCACCCCTCACTTCGTGCACTCTGAATTAATAATAACATTTCAGGCTGTTTTCTGATGGTCGTCAGCCACTGATCAATGGACCCGAGACTTCATGTTGGAGGAGCTTTGCGAAATGCGCTTGCGGCAGAGGGTTGAATCGCTTCGTGTCTTCACTTTCCCAGCTTCTTATCGAAGCGCTATTCTGACACAGAAGTCTCGTCATTCGGTGCAACTCGTTTGTGTCGTCGGTGTCGAAGAAATTTGAATTCTTTCGGGGTGGAAGGATCGACGATCTGAATTGACGCTGATTATCGGCGGTCTGATTACTACTCACTAAACCAAGATCCCCTGTGGCTACACGTGGGGAAATTATGAGCCGAGATCGGGCAGTCAGTTCGACGTCTCTTCGGGACCTCATTCGAAAGCACCTCGTGATGTTCTGTTCATATCCCATTCCCGTCTTTGACTCTCACACGTTTCAACAGTTGCCTTCAAAGCCCAGCGTGAATTCAGCTTCGGCCTATACTCGACGGCGACGACATCAAACGATCCTCATCAACCCGCTTTATCATCAAAGCAGGATACGACGATGTCTCCACTGCCGACTAACGGTTCTCGAATCGACTTCGTACTTTTCGTGACGAGCAGCTTTAATCCTTCAGTGCGGATTTACAGAATGACTTATAGTCCGCACTTTTCAACATTTTTCTCCGACGTGCACCTCTATTTATGGATATTGTCGCATTCTCTATCGTCAAAGGAGCGCTCTCAGTCGACTTGTATTGCGTTCGCAGGGTGAAAAATGTAGATATTCCTCAGGAGAATGGTCGGAAAAAAAGTTGATAAAATTCTTCAACATTCGCACTGATCCTCTCAAGATTTATCAAAAAATTCCGTTGCAACTCACCGACCGACTATAATAATCTCGGATCTTCTTTTCGCGCCCGCTACACAAAGTCAATTTGTTTTTACCCTCTCTTCATCACCCTTTCTTCCTTTATGTTTCTTTTTCTCGAACACGGTCTTTGTCGCTTTTCGAGAGTTGCGGCGAGCAGATCTTTGACTCCTCATTTATCTCGATCATTGCGGAGAGAGGACGTTTACAATCAGCTGGAAACTTCGAGAGAAAGAGAGACGTAACGTTTTTCTCATTTGTGTCGATCCAAACCGACCAACTTTCACGACAACAACACAGAGAAGATGAGAGAGTAAGAGCCAGTAGCGTGCGGGCCGATTTTCTCTTCGTCGTCACTCGTGCTTCTTCTTGATTCTTCCTTTATTTTTCAACCCGTGTCGTTTTATTTCAATAGCTCTGAACCTCTTCTGTCTCGGTCATCCCTCACTTAAAAACGAGTGCGCGGGAAATATTTCGACCCAAACCACCCCGGCCTTTGCGACCCAAGCGCGGTGGAAAGCCGTCATTCTGCGGAATCCCCCCAGCAACGAGTTTGTATTGCTCGAAATATATAACTTCCATACCGTTGAATTTTCATTCGTTCAGACGGTCGGCAACCAACTTGCTCGCGTGTATATATATATAGACATATATAAATTGTAGGAACTTAATTTGTGCCTCGAATGCTCGCGCATTCAGAAATTGTTCATAACCGTTGGGCTGCAAGAAGGCTAAAGAGGCTCTTCCGCATCATTCTGTTTAGGCTGCGTCATAATAGCTCCCCCTCCCCCCGCCGGTGCCTTTTCATCTTTGTATCGGTAGGGGTTTCATAATACAATAGTGAATGAGCAGATGAAGCCACAACCAATCGAGTCATTCCCCTCTTCTCTATACACCACCGTCGCTTTCCATTCCTTTCATCCACCGGAAGCTTGCTTCGTCTGTGGAGAGCTCGGTATACGCGATGCTTTAGTACAGTGAATAACCTACAGGCTACAGGCAACGCGATAACACGATAAAACCATTAGACTCATCTATGAGGCTGATAAGTTTAGCGCCGTTAACTCAAGTACCATTATTAATTGGCTCTCAGGCCGACTGTCTGGCTACTTTTGCTTACCTATCGCGGATCACTTTCACTCCAAGTCTCGAAATTTTTAATTTGTGTATTTTAGTAGGTTGTCGTGGCTGGGGCGCTTCGCGCCATCTCTATGGAATTTGGAAAACGGAGATTTACCGGAAATACGCCATTTCGGATTTGAAAGTCGCATTTTTCACCCGGAAATGACGTCAAACCGGAAATACGTTTCTCGGATGTTTCCGGGCCGCAATTATGGCGGAATTGAAATTAGACATATCTGCGTACATTACCATCACACCCATGCCATTAGGCAGTGGCGCTCTTCGGGATCGTTTCAAACAGCAACTTTTAATCGGAGATTCGAGAAAACTTTTTCTTCTCCACTCCAGCGCTGAAGCCGCAATTTCGCGGCCATACTCGAAGAACGTCGCAGCTGAGACGACCGTGTAACTGCGAACTTGGTCCCGGCGAGATATAACGAGGTAGACAGAAAAAAAAGAGAGGAAAACAACGCGAATGATCCACTCGTCCGGTGAACGCAAGTTAACCGAAACGTATTGCAGTCTTCATCTCCGTAATAAAAAAAAAAAAAAAAAAAAAAATTGATACCAAGGAAACCAACAAAGCCTAAGGTCCAAAGCCGCCGGGCAGTGTGAATCGAAGCTGAAAGCGGGCGTTCTCGGATACGTGCGACGTTTCGTCATAATCCGAGCGAGCGGAGTAAACCTAAAGCTTGAAGAGCCAGGGAGGATATCGCGTTCGTGGCACGATAACTGCAGCTAGCTGCTGCTGGCAGACGTCGCCCTTGCCTCGGGGAGTCCAAACTTTCCAACCTCGTCTCCTCCTCGGCCAACCCCCTGCGAGGTACCAGCGGGTATTATAAAGTTTAAGACCGATTTCTTTTCCTATTTTTCTTTGCGCCTGAAATTACGAGCTCCGCCCTGCCCGCTCCCGTACCGCCCTCCGCCATCTACTATATACATCCCGCGTTTTTATATTTTTGTGTCCGTCTCTCCCTCTCGCACTCGCCTGCCTCCAACTTTCGCCAGCTCCTTGCCAACGGTTTTCCGCAAGGAAACTCCCCACCGGCAATCCTTCAGCTCGCGGTGCCGCGGCAACTGCCACTGGACGTCCTACTCGGACCCTTCTTGCGGATCCTCAAGAGCTCCAATTTGATCTTTTAACCTGTCTGACGGCATTAACGGGGGTAGGGGAGCGTCGGCGAATGCCGGCACCCTAAGGGAGAACCTTAATATCTCGGCCGTAAAATGAAGCTTCGATTTTTAAAAGAGGAAAAAAAATCTTTAATGGGTAAAAACTTTGGAATGTCAGCGATAAACTACCAGCGCTTCAGGCAAATTTTTTTTCTTCTGATCAACTATTACTAATTAGTTGCCAACAAATTCATCGGTTGCGCGCAACTGTAGGCTTGTTGTGCGCAACGAAGTAATTTGGTGGCAACCAACTATAGGTTTGTTGCGCGCAGCGAATTAATTTGTTGGTTCAATGAAACAAATTGTCCGTAACATATTCAACCACGCAATTTGCTGGGGCAACCAATTATCTTCTCCGTCTACTCTTATTCTTTGCGTAAAGCCGGCCACCCACATTTAAAAAAAAACATTCAATAACAATAACAACCATCCATCGAATAAATGCATATACGTTATTTAAAAAAACGGACTCTGGTAATAAGTACAAGTCCCACCAAAGAAGTTTTCACAGTAAAAAAGGTTTAGAAATAATTCAATGTTATTTGATTAATTTGTTGGTGCAATATTTTGGCGTCTTTAAAAAAAACCCGAAAGTGAGTTCTACCGAAAAAAAAGCCTTACGAAAAAAAAACCTTAACATTGCGATATGTCACGTCTGTGCGCGGGCTGGTCGATGAGTTTCTGACATCCAGGTTGCGCTCGTACGCTATCGATGCGCTATAAAAATTTTAAAAAAATTAAAAAAACTCTATTCAATACACAGGATCGGCCGCATGTTCGTGCTACGTGCGACGAATACTCAAAATAATTCCGTGAGCCTAGGTCAGTGCTCGTATAATTTGTACACCGATACGAAATTCTGTTTGCCATTCCGGTGTGATTGGATTCGGGGCTTGCGCGAATCCAGTGTATAGTCTCATGACGTGCCGGCGAAAAGTATATCGCCGAAATACGTAGTTACATTAAGACAGTACAAATTTGATCTCGAAAATGCGGCAGCAGGTACGTACAACGGCTTAGAATATCGGATAGAGAGACAATGGCGTTCCAGGTCCTCGGAGTCTGTTTGCGCCGTCGAGCCCAGCGGGGACCGTGGATATATCCAGCTTAGGGATCGATGAAACAAGAAACGGCGAGATGGGGCAACGGAGCTCGAGGGTGAGGCGAGAAAGACGGAGACACCAGAGATATAGGGTGGCTTTCCATTTTGGCGTAGCGCACTCATCTCTCGACCCCCCCCCCCCCCCCCCCCCCCCACCCTCCAACCTCCCGGCTTTAATTCGCTTAAGGCAAGTTCAGTGCTAGTTGGTACGCGAGCGACATTTATAATATTCACTTTGTGTCTATGGGATTTGGGAAGTTCTTGGATGGGAGAGGAGCGTATCCGGGGTCGGTTTGCGAGCGAACGGCAAGACTGTGAATCGCGGTTCAGTCCCGCAAATGCGAATTTCTATCTGTCCCTCCCTCACTTCTCCATTGTCATATCTACCCAATGTATACACCGAGACGAGTTGCGAATTTTCTACGAGATACTGTCTGGGTTGAAGGATATTACATGTATATATATATATGTATGTATAGATCTATATATATTATTTAAATAATACATAATAAACGAAACATGGCAAACTTATTTCTGCTCTTCTGACTATCTCGCTGTGTGCACGTTTCTTCCTTATTCTGCGTAGGAGGGGGCGGGAGGGAGAGATCTTCTTTTAATATTAATACTCTTCCTTAATTCCGTTTTAACTAGCTGTCTACTCTTCTCCAACTTTGCGTCTCCGGACTTGACCCGTTTTACGATTCTCAAGTACCGTATTCGCTTTTTATCTCTCTCTCAGTCTATATATTTTTATATATGCATCTTTCTGTTTTATATAATAAATAAACGGCTGTTTAATACGGCCTCGGTTTCTTGTCTGAGCCAACAAGATTTGATTTTAATTTTTTTGTGCACAACAGCAAAGACTCCATGCAGCCAATTAATACGGAGGGTACTTTACGCAGTACAGGACGAGGCCGCAAATGTTATTTCGCATGTCCACTCGTTCGTGAACATTATTACATAGTTGGGAGGAATGGTTAATTTTTCCGAGTTTCGTTCGGAGAAAGTTTTTCGCGAGTTATCGAAAATAATCCGGAAGCGACTTGCACATTTTTTTATATGCAGTTCATCAAACCTAAAGAGTTCTGGTGTAATTATTTATCTGATAAACTTGATTTTTTTCTTCTAAATATCTGTTTAGGCTACGGTTTTTTTTTACCATAGCGCATGGATCGTTTTGATTCGTCATATTTTACTCAATCCATTTGAAATTTTTTTTTTCAACTCCCTTTTCACATCGGAGATACTTTTTATTCTTTTTTTTTCGGAATAGGATGTACAAGTCTCGAATATGAGTTCGCTGGAGCGCCCGGCCGTTTCGACTACGATAGGGCTTTGCCCGGTTCCGGATTCGTGACACGAACGAATTTTCGCTTTTCCGAATAAGGTCCTAAATCGAAATCCCGACAAACTACGTCGAGGCACGCATTCCATTTGTCCTGGTCGCTCCTGCGCGTCGCGGAAACGGCTCCCGGTCTTGTCGCTTTCCGCAGCGAACGAAGCGAGTCTCGTCGCCGGGCAAGAAAAGACTACACACACGTAAAGACCCTGTACACGAAAAGCCATCACGCGTGATTCAACCACCGAGCCAAAGGCTCATCCCACAATGTTTACACGTTTTCGGATGCTTGTCCTGAATCAACTGCCCGACCAACCACACACTGCCATCCTCTTTCTCAACACGGAGCCTTTATTGTTATTTATATGCGCGACGTGCCGCACTGAGACCGCAGCGGGCAGTAACGATTATGTTACTGTAAACCGTAATATAACTACGGTTTGTAACCGAGGCGTACCGTTTTAGATTGTAGCGTTCCCACCTACACCGACAAAAAGGTTTGGTAACATCAGCCAAGCTGCGGTTGCGGGTGGCGAAGGAAATATTTGGATCGATCGAAAGAAATATTTAGTTGATTGAACGAATATTCAGTCGTGTGACCGAATATTTAGTTGAATTGACTGTTCTGTTATCGATTACAAAAAACATTTTGTTCAATCGACCAAACATTTCCTTCGCCACCCGCAACCGCAGCTTAGTTGATATGACCAATCCTTTTTATGGGTGTAACAAAGCTACTAGGGACGGGAATCAAGGAGAAGAGGATAGGCCTTACGGAAACTGGTCGTCTTGTTCGAAGCTTTGTGGGACAATATGGCCCACTCTGCAGCGTTACCGTAAGATTACCTTACTCCCACTCTCTTCCCGAACGAACGCCACGGAAGTTTGCTGAATAATGGTACACCTCTCCGAGATAAAACGACGAAACACAAGAACCAGCTAATGCTACACGCGAAACGCGCTGGAAGACTAAAAGTCCCACGATTAAATGTCATCTCCTCTACCGCAGTGCCGCATTCTCCGTAGGCGGAACGTCTTGGTTAAGTAACCCTTGACGTAGGAGATTCCCCGTTGCAGTACTGTAAAATATACAGTTAAGGCCGCGCGCTACGCGGGTTGAGGGAGACGACAGCGCAGAGATGATTTCGAGACTTGCATGACGACAGGTGGGAATGGGGTATTATAAAGTCGACTGACGGAAGCTTGTAGATTCCGGAGCCAGAGAGGACGATCCGATCTCGCTACTCTCACCCCCTCCCGCATCCAACTCTTACTCCGCTTACAACCTTCTATCACTGTGCCTCTCACTGGCAACCCGAGAGCTTTCTCATCTCCTCGTCATTCCGCGCCACCAGAACTTTATAACGAATGCTGCTCCGGATCTCCGTTGGCCATAACTGCGTATGTCTGGGTACGAAGCTCCCGCATAGAAACCATTGTGCGTACGAAACCCACGAGTTCGGACGGGGAATCCGTCTCTCCCTCTCTCTCTATGCAAACGTTAATGACTGAAATGAAATAGAATTCAAGTAGTTTCGCGTTCCGTACTAATGTCTCTTCTTTCGGTACTTGACACGAGGTCGCGAGGTTAAAACTACTGTAATGTGAACACGGAAATTGTGTACTAAGCTGAGTCGCATGAGGGGCGAAACGAATTGATGCATCACCGCTGCGACACAGGAAACATTCGTGTCTCTCCGAGGAAAAAAGTTATTTGACGGGTGTCTCGCGAATAAACATTTCAAAAACCGATCATTGATTCAACCAAATTCTGAATGAAGTAAAATTTGTTCGAAGTCCGGCGGGCTGCTCAATCGTTCGGTAAGCCGATGTTTATCTGAGCCGAGTTTTATCTGAGATGAAGTTGAAAAAATGATTTGAACCGAAGACACTCCGTGTCTCTCGGTGTGTTACGTAATCGTTAGAAGTGATCAGCGATTAATTTACGGGACCGATTCATCGAAGATCCAACAGATATTATTGGGAATTGATGGAAATTGCGAATGCTGATTAAGTGTCTGGTGAACGAGAGTTCGTTAAACGTATATTACGTTCTCAAGATTGAGCATCGTTGGAATGCGTTGATTGTATCTTGACTATCCGTTATGTTGGCTCGCATGGATTTTCTAAATCAACTTTGTTTTTGTCTCCACTACGGTAAGAACTCTCTACGTTTCACCGAAAGCGGGACTCAGCTGGGGGGCGCGCATGGTACGAACATCCAAAGCAAGCAACCAACAAACAAACAAACAAAAAACAAACAAGCAAACAAACAAATCCACAATTTTCCAAAATACATAAGGAGAAGATATGGTGAAATATTAAACGTACTGCCGGATCTTAGTTACAATGTTATCGGAGTACATATATGTACTGTATATATAGACATGTATATAAAAAAGGAGCTATTTGTCCATGGCTGCAGTGTGTTCGATCCGTCGAAGCGTTGACGGGCATTCTGAAGGGGATGGGATTCTAAAGGCTGCGGAAGTGTAGGAGATATTGAAAATATCCTCCGCCTCGCTTAAAATTCGTTCTCCACTTGGTATTTGTATTCCATTTGCTCACTCACTCCATACATAATATCTGCATCTCAGTATATAAGTGTCCGTATATACATGTGATATATATATTTATATATACCGTTACCGAAGATAACTCTCGTTTTACCTTCATTTCGTCTCCGTGCGTAGCTGCCATGCATGAACATTTTTCGAGCAACGTAATACTGCTTTTATTACGAATAACACGACCGGCAAAGTGGGTGAATGTACGTCGAGCTGCACCGCGCCGTATTCGTCGCACAATGAGCAAGCCACTCTGCTCTGCGCCATCGGACGAAAGTTTGTCGACACCTTCGAAAATAAGCGTTGGAAAATGAAGCAAAATTCGCCGCAGCGAAACAAATATTGAACTAAGATTGCACTGAAAAAAATCGCTTGTGGACTGCCAAAGATTTTTTTCTTAATTTCTCGTCGTTCTTTCGAGCGTCAGTGCCAAGAGCCGCGAAAGAAATTGATTGCAGGTTTTGATACCGACCGCAGCCAGATCACGTGGGCGGGAACGCGTTTAGTGTAATCTTAACAGAGCGAAGAGATCTTCCGCTCGGGTTCTAAAAGAGGTACACATCAGCGGATGAACGACAAATTTCTCGTGCATTTTTTATTATTTCCATCTTCCTTCCCTTTCATTCCCTCCGGGCTGTGTTTCCATGAATTATAAAAAAGTTTCGGAGACGCGGTTGATGCGAACGGGAAGGGTCGTGGCGCGACGATGCGGGACGAAGGTTTCCATTTGCGGCACGAGACGTAGCGACGGTGAGGACGAGAGCGACGGCATTCACGACGGAAACTGGGTAAAAATACTGCGAAGTCAAACGAATAAAGTGGGGAAATAAGAAAAACGAAGACGAAGAATACGGAGATGTAACCGCCTTAACTTTATCTCGACGAGTGGTTGGGTGTGGCTATCTTGGCTCGGGTATCTTTCTACATCGAGGGGGTTTCAGCGGCACGCCAAGTCTGCATCCTCTGTGCGGCGTTCCATGCTCGACTTCGTACAACCCACGCCTCGCCGCGGCCCTCGCCCTTGTGTATTTAATTTCCGACGGAACGGATGGTATCGCTTGGGGAAAATGCTTCTGCCGCGGCTGTGGCTGAAGCGGTCGCGGGCTGAGTCGGGCCGAGGCGTGGAAGCGCAACTAGACGGAGGGTTGGAAAAGGAACAACTCACAATTGCTTCCGCAGGATACTGCACGCTCCCTCCCTGCGGCATTCTCGCTGACCCACCTCACTGTCCACCTTACACACGATTCCCTGTTTTATACTTCATTCCCGAACACCGAGACATCACGCTTTACGTCGACTTTACACCCGGCCGGCGAGAAATCTTCAACGGCCGAGTGGCGAGAAATGCTCTTGGCGAGTTGTTCGCGGAGGAAAATGCGAAAAACGAATGCCTCTCTGTTGAGTATGTTGAGAATGGAGGGACGTTGAGGCAAGCAAACAGGAGCCACATCACGTTGCCGGAAGAGAAAGAATAGTTTCGAGTGTGTTTCGCGTAGGCGATTTCCGACGTGAGGAAAGCGTGCTACAAAAATTAGCACGTGAGGAAATAATGCTACCGAAAACCCAGAAGTCCGCGACGTAACAACGACGGAGCGACATCGTATCGCCGACAACTACAATCGGCCGAATTGTCGTATGGCCGAAAATCATGGGTCCGGAGGCATTTCATCTGAGGAGTCAAACTTCCGAAACTTTATTTTTCTGAGTCATAAACTGCCGAATCTTTATTTTTCTGAATCGTCAAATTTCCGAAACTGTATTATTCCGAATGTTCATTTCAGCGAACGTTACTCCTCGGAAATAGTATTCAGCCGAACGTTATGCCTTCGAATCGCCGATCGACTGAACGTCATTTTTCCTGATTTGTTTGAAAATTAATGAACAGTATTAGAAGCTTTTTTCTATAAACTGTTTCTGAAATTTCGAATACATATGGGTTGCAATTTTACAACAAAATAGACGGAAGGAAGCCGTGCCAATTTTGGGCAATTTTTTTCCGGCTTTTAACGTGTATCGTATTTTAACAAGGTATATGAAGGGAAGACCGGAACTATGATCTACGCACTTAACCTCGCAATTTTTCGTACCGACGGTGTAATCCATTGAAAATCTGCTATCGACGCTCCGCGAATGCCGCCGAGCCTTACTCTCGCTTCCGGCCTTTTCTCTCTCCCTTTTTCTTCTTTTATTCACAGTTTCCCTCTCCCCGTTTAGTTATTTTCTTTTGTTTCCCTTCCTTCCGCGAGTTAATGCGCGCACCGAGCGTTTGTTCTGTTTAATTAAATCTACTTTACGTCGGGATGTGCGGTTGCATGTTCCATCGTGCCGGCGGGATAACAGAGAGGGGAATTGAAATATACTTTTTTTTACCCTCATTCTTGTTTTCTTCCTTTTTCCCCCTTTTCCTTTCATTCTCTTTACTTTTCGCTCTCAACGACCGGTACAGCCCGTCAAGCGTTAAAGTTTGTGCGTGCTCGTTGTTAAAGGGCCACCACGTCACCACTTCGTATTTCCGTTCCAGCCTGCTGGGAAAAAAACTGCGATACGGAACTCTCGCATGGAATTCGAAGCTCGAGGTCAGGAGAAAAAAAACACTTTGTTTCGCAACTTATAAAAAAAATTTAAAAAAAAAAAACGCACCCGCCGAGAACGGAACTTCCGCAATTTTCTGCAGCAAAAGGTACACATCACTGTGTGCTATGTACCGGTACGAATCAATTCACGGGCTTCTCCAGCAATAAGTTCTCTCGGTTGAGAGCCAAGGCGAGAGAGGGTGCTCCATCATATTTAACTAAGATAGCCAATCGTTCTTGTCACTGGCCGCGTGATAGATGATTTTAATCAAGTTATTCGTTGCTGCGAAGACGAACATTTTACGCTCTGCACAGACTCTCGCCGTGAACGTCCTACTTACGCAGTGAGTCGGAGTAGATACCGAACGGAAAAAGGATATATCTTATGAAGATTCGTCTGTTTGACGAGCGTTGGCGCGACTTCGTCGGAAAAGAATAACATCAACAAATTTTTTGTTGTCCCTATGTTAAGCAATATGCAATATTAAATATGAAAAAATTCATAAGTATTCAGAAAAATGAACTAATCATTTTCATTTAAAAAAAGTTAGGTTTCCGGGAGATTTGTTGGACAATTTTATTTTTCATCAATTTGTTAATAACATTTTGGAATTACTATTATGCAAATTTAATAGCATCAGTGGCGCTCTCGGCGGAGCGAGAGAGATACGCTGAGAACATGTTTCACATGCTCTTAATATATATATTTGTATGAATCTGTATATCATTATTCGGTTCATACCATCACAATTTTTATATATTTTCTAAATGTTAATAGCGCTTGTTCAACTTATTATCATGTTTTAATCCATGACTCTGATTTTTTAAAAGATAACACCGATACATGATTTTTTAAGATACAGGCAAAATAACATTTATGCGAAGACAGCAGTCATATACGTACGTTAATCCGCCCTTACTTGTAAACTATTTTCCACCCTCCGTTGACGATTTTTACTACCGGCAGGTGCTCCGCTTCCACCGTGTCGTTTTACTCGTCGACTTTTACACACTGTCTCCACACCCGTCTGTCGCATTTGCGGCCCTTTCGGTTGTCGCGCATGCATAGGTTTCCGAGTATGCATGCGATCGTAAAAATCGCGGGTAGGTAAAGTTTTACGATTAAAACGAGCTCCTCCTCGTTAGACCGCGTTGTTTTACGAGCCCGAGAAAAATTTCACACACGTCCATGAACCATATATGACATAATAATGGCTTTTCCGTGAACTATGAAAAATCCCCTGCGGAGTGAGTCACATTCGGAATCTCGTGTGAAGAAAAATTGTTTCACGAAGGAAATCATCCGTAAAAACATCATTTGCGAGAGAACGGATGAACATTACTTCAATAATGTTCCTTTCCTATTCGAAGAGGCTTCCCTTCCGAGCTTTGCCCTCGAGGTAAATGTCCTGTCGGGAATGATTTAGTAATTATATTTCACAATGGCCGAAAAAAAGTCTGGAGGCACGCGAGAAAGTAACCGGTCGGCAATTCGTTCAAGAGTCGTTCATACTCCGAAGCTTGCCCAAAGTTTCCGTTCCCATAATCATAAAAGGCGTTCGTAATTTTGATGATCTCGTGCCGAGATTGTAGATCTTCGTTAGGGCTCTGCATAAAAAAGTACCGCAAGCTGCGGCCATATTCTTCGTATCTGGGGTAAGACAAAGTGCCTACGCAAAATTTGATGGGCTACAAAACTCTGTCGAAAAAGTAAATCCAATTCGTATTTTATAATTTCATATTTTCATCAAAGATGACTTTTTACTCATTGTTTTTTCTTTTTCATTTGAGTTACCTTGTACAAATTTGTACAACCGTTCGTGATCGTAAGTCAAATTGAGCCGACGTTCAAAATCCATTCTTGTCGACACGTTGGCAGTAATTTTCTTAAAATATGACTGATGACGCGAATTTTAGATGGTTCAAAGTATGCTCCGTAATTATTCTCTTCCAATCCGCGCGATGGCTTTCAAATGGTTTCCAAAGTAGGATCGACTTGACTTACAGTGACTACGTTCGAACAATGCAAATAATAATTGGGAATAATTCCCGACAATTATGATAATTCCTACAAGCTGAATAAAATTTCGTAAATAAAAATAAACTGCCGTTTATTGCCACACTTTCTACTTCCCGGTGTCATTGATGAACCTCGCTCCGAATATCAGAAGAATTATCTTTGTAAGTGCCCAATTTTTTTTTTTTTTCGCCCCCCTAAGTTTCTTTCCAAATTCGTTGGATCTGTCTCCGTCCGCATCAAGCTCGGACAATGCAAGAACAGGCAACGATCCGAAACCAGCGAGTCTCATTGGAAATATTGACAAAGCCATTAGACGAGCTGCAGCAGTTCGGTCGATGCTTCGAACGGTTCTTCGATACAAATTTTTCCCCGACCGAAGTGCAACTCTACTTGCACGTGCCTTTCACTGAACGAAGTTGTTCAATTTTCTTGACACTCCCGGCGCCGATCCTCTTCCCCCGTTGTTCCTTTTCCCTCATTGTACGAAGTTGTCCCAACGGTGAGAGTCAATCGGCTTACGATCCGGAGTACCCGCGAATGGCAAATACGTCTCGGTATTATATCCAGCATCTGACGGCGTTAGCGCAAAAGCTTACACCTGGATACACTTCGATTTTCCATCGAATTCCACCGACCGGATACAGAGAAGCGCGGAGAGATTCGCCGCGGAAGGAGGAAGCTCTGAAACTCGCTATCTCTCGCGGACCGTGGGACGGGCGCGTTCTTATGAAATGCAAACTGCTTCCGGCAGACAATGCTTAGTCCCGACGTTTTCTCGTTGTAATTCCTTGTCGAAGCGAAGTTGCACCCTCCTCCGCCATTCGACCCTCGGGGGGACGCTCGGCTTACCGAGGCGAACGTTCCGACGCTCGCGTTGATAATCCGTTTTTTTGCTGCTAAGAAGATTTTCTCCATTTTTTACAACCTCGTTGCGATCTCGCCTTGCAGCCCGCATTCGAAATATTCATGGAATCCCCGAGTAATTCCTCGAGAGAAGAGGTTCGTCGGTACTCGCTCCGCCACGCTCGTTGCCGGTTCGCTGAAAGCTTCGCCGAGCTGCTCCGCAGAGACCGACGAGGCCGGGGCGAAGGTTTTCTCGTCCCTTTGGTATACACCTGCGTGCAGCAACAGCGTGCCTGAAGCACAAGAGCGCGAGGATTGCTAACTGCGTCGGTGCGAGTTCATTGAACTCGGCTGCAAAGAGGACGTGATACTTTGTACCGGATCCACGGGGCGAAGTTGTACGGCTCAACTCGGTTCTTCGGCGTCAAATTTCAGGGAAGAAAAATTGTCGCGAGACAGCCGACTTCGTCGGGCGGAAAAGAAGGTTGCTGCATCGATGCCGGACGAGGGACGGGGCGGGACTGGCTCTTGATGCCGCAGTGTTTCGGTCAATTCGGTCGAAATTTTGTTACTTTCTGATAAAAATTCTGTATTCTGATGAAGTACTGATAACAATTTAAAAAAAAAAAAGAAAATCGTGCACAGCACTTTGCACTTTGTAGTTGCAATAAGAGCAAAGTCAATTTAAAATGTACTAATTCCAATATCGAATTCCGGCGCGCCGTTTGTATCCGAGCGTAGGATAACCGAAACTCAAAAAAAGTGTCCTAACGTGTCTTTAACGTTTCCTGTTTCAGAATGCCAGTTTCCCTCGCATTGGAGCGGTAGTTGGTTCCAATCCGGTGTCGACGGAATGGTCGTGGTGAACGGAACGAATATCTCGACCAAAGGGCGATGCATGCAGGTCAACGACGAGAAATATCTCATCCAAGACTCGTGAGTTCCTATGATATTTTCGGGTTTACGTGGACGCTATGCGGCGCCGAACGCCGGTTCGCGTGTGTTGCATGAAACAGAAATGAAAAAAAAAAAAAAAATGATACCACGAAAAAGAAACGAAGCTGTTCCTTTTTTTTTCATTCTCAATGCCTCTCATGGACTATGAGCGCGCGCCGACTCTTCCATTTTCCGATCTTCCTATATCACTCGATCGCTCTGGATGTTTTATCACGTTAACTCGTTGTCGCTTTCTCGTTATTGCAATAGAGGTGAGCACTGGCCCGAACCTTTTATTAATTAACTGTCGATCGTGAGAGGGGGGAGTTACTGTACTCGTTCCAGTATGGGAAAACAGAGCGTGCTGCCGCCTGGTTCAATACCGTTCGATCACCGAATTGACCCTCGGGCATTCCGCGGGCCGTATCGAAAAAAAAAAAAAACGTGTCCCTCCCTCCCGCAAATTTTTCTTTTCCATCTCGTCATTATTCGCCTTTTTTTCTCGTTTACGAATATCGGAAACGTCGGGAATTACAGTCAATTCTCATCCGCGGATACAACACTTTTATGCCCTCGGCCATCCGACGTTTGCGATATCGCGTCGGTTTTATTGATATTTCACAAAAAAAAAAAAAAATGCCCTCGAGCGATGAAAAGTTTTGGCAAATATGTCGCCAAAAATTCGCGGCCGAACGTCCGTGTTTGCGTGTAGCTAAAAATATGAGCATAAATAAAACATTTCCCAAAAACAGCAATTTCCAGACAAATGCATCGACCTTTCGAAAACTCATGGCTTTCACGATCCCCTTCTCTGAAGCTCGACGACGTGTATGGCAGAGAGTAAAGTAGACTTATGTAGTAACTGTAACGAAAATTTTCATTCCACAAAGATTTAATCCGCATTAAAATTGTTTGGAGTCTTTGTTTAAAACCGTGTAAGATTTACCGACGGATCGTCATTGTCTCGAGATGTTTCGCCCGAGAGAGCGGGATAACAGACGTACGCCAACGCCCATGCTGGAATGGATCATTATTGTTCTCGCGGAGTTTAAGCAGCGACAAGAGGGAATATCCAACCCACCCGGACCCTCCGACAGCCCTTCCGCGGGATTACGTTCCACGTTCTCGGGATACGCACAAAGGTCGCCGGATCTCGGTTGGAACCAGAGCAAGAAGCTACAGATATTCGCGAAGAAAGAGAGGAAGTGAAGTGGCAAGGGCGGGGGGGAGAGAAGCAAAGCAGAGAGCAAACGAAGCTGTAGCGAAGCGGCGGCCTCGGAGCCGCGAGCGCGGCTGCCGGGGATCTCGCTCGATTCTAAATCCGCGTGAATTGGTAATCCAAGGATTACACCCCGCCGCTGATCCAATTTCGGACGAGCTTTCGCCGCCGCGCTGGAGAACGTCTGTTTTTGTTGGCTGTCCTTGCGAAGCTCCGCGGGGAATGGCGGGCAGACCGGAAGTTCGAGCAGGAGGAAGCGGGAGTTCCCAGCCCAACCAAACTCGAGCTCTCTCGAATTATGTGTATACGTATAATATGTACGTCTCACCACACGCTGAAGAATGCGCCCCGCTATCATGAACTCTTGAACGCTGCAAGAGCTTAGTCTATTCCCACGGCGGAAACTGTGCTGGGCTGGCGTAGACGAGACATGCTGAAAGTGGGTTTGGATAAGGCCGGATAAGATTTCCGGATCCGGCAGACACTTCTTGTCCGGAAGTGTCCCCGATTTTCCGGTCATTTCTACAATTTTGTAAACCTGTCGCGCCAGTTTGTTGAAGCTTGTAAGGACGAGTGTTGGCGAACCTACACTAAGTAGCCTAGGGTGGTCCTTGAATTGAAATTTTTTGAATTTTCTGCGGGCCACCCCGTATTGTCGTGAGGTATAAATTAAAAATGCGATTTGCGAAGGGTCCCCGAAATTAATGCATTTTTAGAGGTCGATACCGAGGGCTGAGACCACCCTAAAGTAGCCAAATACCCAACCGTAAAAATGTTCAATAATTGATGGACCTTCGGTCGGAAATACCGTTCGTTGATTAAAAAGAAAAAAAATAGTATAATGAAGAAGAAAAAGTGACTGTAAAAAATAACAAAAATAAATAAACTCCCGCGAATGAGAAAGGTTTGAAAAATTTGCAAAATGTTATACCGTGTATAGTTTCGTATCACGTAACCGATAAAAATTGATCCCCGAAATGCATTAGCAGAGCAAATTGCTTCGAGAAATACATTCCGGGCGTATCGGACGCCGGGAGCGCCAAAAATGTTTGCGCCAGGTTTTCCGAGCCGGTAAAGCATTAACCCTTGCCCTTCCGTACTTGTTGGCCCTAACTGAGAGCCCGCGTTCCCTCTCCGTCCCGTGGGGGAGAACCTCGCAAAATTCGATATCCAATTAATGGTCATAATAATGTGCCCAGTGCAACGATCGGGGGATTTCATTACGCTATTGACCGTAAGCGGTTATTAGATCGTTTCACGAACGGGTTAACCCGCTTGCTAGAGAATCTACTTTTATACTATACTGTACAGGCATGGCGTAGTGTAGGATATAATATGTCCGGAGAGAAAGGGGGATGGCTCGGCGTAGCTGCGGCGCTGATTAAAATGCGATGGGTAAGCGGCCTCGACGGCAGGATCTCGTCCTATATCGCTGCGTACGGGGGAACTGGCCATTACACCGTGGCCAAAAAAAGGGCGGATTAAAAACGATATTAAAAACGTTCAGCTAAGTGGAATCGAGAAAAACGTAGGAGAGCGGGATTACTCCGGCAATGTTTTACCTCGAATTGTACTCGTTCGAAACCTCGTCGATCCGGAGCTCAGATGAGCTAGCGGCACGGAAAATCCCCAGTACCGATTTTTCGTTATCCCCAAAAATATCAATACTTTTTCTAAAAATTGGAAAAAAAATCAACGATATTAAAAAATTTGGGTTAAGTGGAATCGAGAAAAATGTTGAAGAGCAGGAATACTTCGGCAATATTTTCATAAAACATTGCCGTCACCGGATACATTCATAAAAAAAATTATCATAAATAACGCACTTAACTTAACTTTTTTTTTTTTCTTATCAAAATTAATTACATAGTTCTAACTCGATCGCTGTAGCGTACCTTGATTTTCCCAAAGTGATATGTGCCAGTGATATAATATTTCTAAATGTTTTCTCTCACATACAATTTTATAATGTTGTGTTTCACTGATAAGATTTTGCATATGTTGTTTCGCCCCAATACAACTTTTTGCATGATGCAGCAGTAACTCGCTTCATTTGGCTATTCGGTACTTTAGCGTGCATTATTTAGCAGCTTGACGTAGATTTAATTCCTGAAAATCCCTTCGACCCTTCCATCATTTTATCCTTCTTCTCCTTGGCAACAGCACGTCTTCGTCGGGACGTGAGCGACCGGAGTAATTTCCACACAATTTCCAATGTAGAGCTGTTCGCGAGACCCTCGTGCCAACGCTGGCCGCACCGGCGAGGGAAAGTCGCGAAGGGAGGAACGAACGATGAGCCCGTTGATCGAAAAAACGAGGACTCTTCTTATTACCTTTGCGTCCGGGGTTGCCTACATTACCCGTTGGTTCGCGCACGAAAAAATATCCTAGCCGCGATGGTCTTCCGATAATCCAGTTTTCCCATTTTCACATTAAAATAGAGAATTCCTACGAGCCTCGGGCAACTCCGCTCCGTCTGGCTGACCCTGACTCAACCCCAGTATGCATTATACGGAATCTATATATATCAATCCCCACCACCCGATCAGCTTCCCAATTGAGAAAGGACTGCAAAGGTTACGTATTTTTTATTTTCTCCTATCCCCATTTCTCTAATTATAATTCCATTTCGAACACCGCGCGATGGCGAGATATTTTTACACATTTTTGGAGACTAATGCCAGTGGACAGATCTTAATTCAATTTTCGTTACGTGTTAAAAATAAAGTAAATCATTGCAAAGAGTTATTTGCACAGTAAACCAGTCGATCGATTCTATAATGAAATTATTTTAAATTATTTCTTTCGCTACCAGTGGATTGATAAATAAACGTTTCCGCTGCTTACAAGCACCGTCGGAAGAGCAAGAAGTGTCGGATTACCGATCTGTAGGCTTCGAGCTCATCAATCTGACCGCCTCGCTCCGCGTTACGGCTGCCGATGCGGACACGCGAATCGCGGTGGCGGTGCAACGGTCGGGAGCGATTCAAACGCAAACTTATCTAATCAATCAGTCGACTGATCAACCACCTTCCGCCGATAGCCGCAATCCATCGTGTCACACGTATATAGGCTTGTGTTACAAGCAATATAACTCATATACCGGTTGACCGTCCTGTTCGGCGGGGCATCCGCAGGAGTCAGCCGAATCGAAACAGCCAACAACCTGCGACGTCACGATGCTCTGCGGAATTCATATTTACTAGACCACTCTAGACTGGCTAGACTAGTTATATTTTTTAGTTTCGTGATTCGGTGGATAGGCGACTTGGACGAATGACTATTCGGCGACTTCATGTTTGGAAGTTCAACGATTCTAGAAGATGACGTTCGACCAATCACTATTCCCGAAGAGTGACGTTCGCAGAAGTGAAGATTCGGAACAATAAAGTTTCGAAAATTTGGCCATCCGGAAAAGTAACGTTCCGAAAGTTTGACTATTCGGATGAAACGCGTTCGGCCATACGACGACTCGGCCCGTGGCTCTGTCATACTCGTTTCGCTACTTTTATTTATTTCCTTTTTTGTATATATATATATATATATCTTTTTATTATTTATTTCTCTCTAAATTCTTTTTTTTCCCTCTCGTCTCGGTAAAACTTGCCCTTTGCGCTACGCCGCTAATTGTTTTTCATATCAGCCGCGGGCCGTCCGCAGATTCGCGAGGGGAACGGAAACTGTTGTTCGCAGACAGGATTCCCGTGGGCTCTGCAGTCGGAAAACAGGGCGGGATATCCGCCGGCTGAAAATCTGCCGGAACGACCCTCGCGCGAATACCCTAAAATATTTGGCCTTCCGTAAAATATTTGGCCTGCGGCTGGATCGAGGCATTTGTGTGCAGTACTCCGAAGCAAGATTCTACAATTTCTCACACTACCGTTCCGTCCTCTCGCGACCCTTCAGGATACCTCGTAAATTCGGCTGATATTTTCCCAATCTCGGCGCGAGGCGATTTATACCCGTCACGAAATCTCTCGGTAAAACGGCATATGCGAACGATTCTTCGTCTTAATCCACGGAATCCTCAATTTCAATTCACGAAACACTACCAACTGAACACCCCAAAAACTGAGCACTCGACAACTGAACACAAATGCCCATCTCTTATTGGGACAATATAAGCGGCGCTAGTTCGGAACGCAATATCAAGAGCGCGTAATTCGAGCATGATCATTATTATGACACTTTAGGTATAGATTCTTCTCAAGCGTACTATCACCTATGTAGTGTTGCCGAGATCTATCGTAGAGATATCGATCAAGAATATCCCACCCTGAAGTATGCGGTCATGCGTGTGCAGTTGGTAGTGTTTTCACTCTTGCCATTATTATAGAGCTGACTCGGTGTACAGCCCATTCGTGGTCATATGTTTGCGTGCGTACATTCACGGTGTACAGTCTTCGTGTCGAGTTGTCTTCGTGGCGACTTTTTCTGTGTCCACCTGATATACTGCCGTACAGGTCGTATGTTTGCCTGCCCACATTCACGGTGCACAACCTTCGTGTTGACTTTTTCTGTGTCCATCTGATAAACTCCCAAAACTGCTATCGCCTGCTATGTTGAAATTTCACATATCGCTAGTGTTGGTGCTGGTGTACCATAGTGACCGGTCAAAATTTGCCACATGTCTAGGTAGTTTTCTCGAGATCCTTCTCTCAGTGCACGTTCCTCTCGACATGAAATTTCGCATTGACCGAGTGCCGCCCAAGAGCCAATTCCTAATCAACGTACAGAGGGAATCTACTGTGCGTCTCGGAACGCCATAACGATACCTCGAAATCGATATCCGAGATCGATCCGATTACAGCAGCCTCCACCTCGGGCCTACGAGCGTTTCCTCATTATCTCGAGTGCATCTCGCAATTATCGTTGTACACTCGATCCGGATCGACGTCTCGCGGCTTCGTTGAATTCAGTATGTACCCTAAAAATCGTGACTATGGACCAGCTCGATCGGCACGCAAATCAGTGATACATGGACCGGACGCTATTCGCCACTCTTGTCAATAATAAAAGACGGAAAGTGCAGCGGCGGAGTGCAGACAGGAGAAATCAATTTTAGTGGGCCAAGAGCAAGAGTAACCGAGCAGTAACATGGAAGCAAGTGATACTAAAGGCATTACCGGTATTGAACGATGCTGCATGTGTGTACTGCAGCGGGGAGGGGGAGGGGAGGGCGGAAGCTTCTTTAAATTTTACGATTGCATAGCGCGGCGCATACCCAACGATCGCGGCCACACTCGACGGTGTACGTGTAACACGAGCGAGTGTGTGTACGTCCATGTATGAAATCGGAGCTTTCGCGTTAACCGAGCGTGTACCGGGAAGCCCTTAACATTCTAACGGCTCCGTTTCCGCCTGGCCGGCGCGGCCAAGGAACGCTTCAAAAGCGCTGCCACACCGGAATCTCATTCCCGGATAACACGCGAACATGCAGAAACGATTCTTGCATACTGTTATACGTATGTACGCCGGGCACATTACGCGGATATATATATATGTATACATATGTGTGTACATATGGATATAGCTGCCTATATGGGTATATAATTGTATTATATAAGCGGGCAGTACAGAGAAGTTTTACGCAGCAGGGGAGATCGAGGCTGGATAGCGCACTATTATAGTGATTTCTCCTAATTGTTTCGCTAATATTAAGATACGACAAGGGCAGGGAAATTATATATTCTCGAATAATCCGGTCGCGCATAAATTTCAAATAATTCAACAGCGGAGACCGACGATAACGAAATATTTTTATTATTGGACATGAAAAAAAAAAAGAAAAAAAATTATGTACGAGGATATTAAATTTTGCTGAAACCCGAATCATGCCCGATTCAGTGTACGGGCATTTCGGTCGGAAGAAATGTTTTTTAATTTTTAATTTTTTTTTCGAGACCAACTTTTACGAGAGCTTTTCTTTTTTTCTTCAGGTTTCATGAACGGTTTGTGCAACATTGAATATTCTACAAAGTGATACAATTTTTATTGTAAACATTCCAGATAGACAAGTGCAGGAACGGAAAACGAATAAAATAAAATGAATAAAAATGTAAATAAAAAACACGGAAAGACCGAAGCGAAAATGTGGGGCGTTGGCAATCCGCTCACGCGTCTCGCGCGAGGCCATTGAAAAGGGAAACAAAAATACCAGCTGCACGCCGGTTCTACAGCTTTCGGTAAATTGTGGTTTGGCTTTCACCGAACGGAAAAAAATGTATCTGATTTCGATGCTATCGGTGATGTATTCTTTTTGTTTATTTTTTTTTTCTGTTCGCCAACCGTATTCGCCCACAGGGCTATCAATCTTTCACCGCGCTTCATTCAGGTTTCGGCATTTATAGCCGATAGTGAAAAAAATGAAAAGAATGAAAAAAATGTATAGTCCCTCTATATACGTGTATGATTATTCGTATTAGTGTCGGCCGTTCGCTTTGATCAATATTCCGTGACCGAAAGACCGTCGAGCGTTATATCGAGGCTTTGGCCGTCGAATCGAAGGGGATATTTCCAGCAGGATTCGGCTCTTCAGAAAATTCCGTTTGTAACTGCATCAATAATAGATCAACTTCGCGGTCTCCGAACGACATCGGCGTATAACACTTGTAGCAGCTGGCATAGGAAGCCGATAGATTCTGTGCGGGGTCTTCCAAAGCCGCTTGATCCACCGCCGCCACCACGGACATCGGTGGCTTGTTTAGAAGAGCGGAGGGTTCGCTGGGTAACCCGGTTTCTGTCTTAGTCTGTAGCATTAAGGTACGAAAAAAGGTACGCTTTGGAGAAAGGTTCTGCTGGATTATTAAAAGGGATTATCTGCCGAAACATTGGGGAAAAGTTTGACGGAATAATCGATTAAATAATGGGACGGATCGGGACATCTTCAAGACATTTTCCCTTTCGAAATCAAAGACATAAAAAAAAAAGTAAAATAAAAATTAAGAACATAAAAATGGAACCACATCATTTTGCCGAAACTACGATTGGGCGTTGTACGACCGAAAGAAAAAATTTAACTATTCCAGTCTAGTCTGGACTAGCTCAGTAAATATGAATCCCGGAGATTCAGTACGAATCGATTCGGATACATGAACTTTCGGATACATAGTATTCGGACAAATGACGATTCGGCGACTTGACGTTTGGAAATTTGATTTCGGGGAAATGCAGTTCGCTGAAGTTAGCATTCGGAAAAATGACGTTCGCTAAAATGAAGATTGGGCAATTTATGATTCAGAAAAATAAAGTTTCGGAAGTTTGACTGGTCGGATGAAATGCGTTCGGACCCATGATTTTCGGTCATACGACGATTGGACCGATTGTAGTCTTGGCATTTCTATGTGGCTCCCGTAAAAATCCTTGGCCGAAAAGTTGTTAATCGGTAGAGAGCAACAAGATAATTTAAGGGGCATATTTTACATATTCACAGTCGAGGCGGACCGCATTAATATTTCAGTGCATCAAAGAAAATTGTAGCTGAATTTCTTTGTTGGATTTTTTACTCGCGCCCGACGCTAAGCATCTGACGTTGATCTTTCCGGTACGTTTCTCCCGTCACTTTTAAAAGCATTTTCCGCGCTCGAAATTTTCTCTCTCTCACGGACGGCGAATCGAGATAATGCCTGTATATCCATTGTATTTCGCTTTTTCGTTTATATTTTCGCTTCTGCGTGTACGTCTGTGCAACACAATAACACGCCGCAAGCGTAAGTCAATGGAAGAGGGTCGAGGTTGCAGGTAACGCGAGAAAACAGTCTATCGTTCGTACTATCCGACTGCGCAAGAGAAACAGGGCCGGGGGCTGGTCGAAAAGCAGAAACGTGAAATTCGTTCGTGAAAATGGAAGCGCTTTCCTCACTCGCCCGCGCTTAATATCCTAAAAGCATTTGAGAACCGGCGTTTCTAGCCACGTTCGCATATACATCGATATATATATATATATACATATATATATATATATATATATAAAATTTCGTGTGTGCGCGTGTATTTATGTGTATATAAACAACATTGCACCGACATAGAAAACGAAAACTCCCAATGGGTTCTGAAAAAAGTTTACTGCTCGACTCTCGCCCTCTGCTCTCTTCTCTCTCCGCGGAAGCTCGTGTGCACGCACGCGCACACGAAAGCAACGAAGTTGTGACTTGTGGAACACGACAAACCGTCGAGAAATTGGGTTTTTCTGTATGCGAACGAGAACTGGAGAGAGATTGCCAGCTAGTTGCTGGCTTGGAGCTGGTAACATTACCGCTCTCGCTGTTTGACACTGGCTAAATTGAAAAGCAATTCGGCACGCATGAACGAAAAATGTGTTCCCGAAAAAAGGAAAGATGTTTCTTTGGTACTGTGCCGCTGCGAGGATTATATGGATCGGCCTGCGCTTTTGGAAAAAGGCAATCAGGTCAAAGTTACAGGTCAGTCAGGTCAGGTCAGGAGTTACTGCTCATTCCAGAAAGATTGGTTCGCTTCTGTCGATGCATAAGCGTTTTATTAGTGTCCGTCGTAATTATTGTGGCCGTCCTCATTAAACGGGTATTTGTCGGTATGGAGTTGTGAATATGAGCGTACTCAATAATGAACTTGTAATTAGGTTTTCGATAAAATTCTGATTGCACTCGACGCAGTTAGAGGTATTCATTCAAAGGTCTGAGTTGTAATATTTGTTTTTGTTGTTCCTATCGGAAGGGCGAGAATATTCCAGACAGAATTCAAGGCTCTGTTGGAAAAATATTTATTTCTCAGTTTGGATGGATGGTAAAGAAATCAATGTTTTACTGAGGGAATCGCGTGCCTAGCATGGCTCACATGTCCTTCTGGCATTAGCCCGCGAGATCTTCGATATTTTCGATTTGTTAATACCGCTTACGCACCACACAAAAAGAAAATTAACCGAGCGAAGTGAACGTCAACAATAAAAAATAATAAAAAAATGTTAAGCAACAAGAATAAGTAAACCAGCTTGGTGCATTGAGCCCGAAGCGAGACTACTGTGCTCGACTGCGTCAAAGACGATGGGCGTCGTATTTTCGAGATTTCTACGGCTCTGAGGAGAAATCGCCGAAAGAAACGACGAGCCAGGAAAACGGGGGACGATGGTGAAATTCTCGCGGCGAGCTTTCAATGCTCCGTGAAATGCTTCCCTTTCTACAACACCCGCTCGTCGGGTACATTTTTTTGTATTTATTTTTCAAAACGTTTTTTTTTTATTATTATTTCTTACTTTACTTTTGCGCTCGTCTCTCTATTTCTCTATTTCTCGAGGGGTGAACTCATTCTCGGCCACTACTCGTCGGTCCTCGTTCTCTTACTACTACATATATATATATATACATACATATAAACGCCAACGAACTCTCGCGACCTTATCGATGTGTGCGCTCGGTGCTTTCCGCGAAAGATTTTTCTTTCCGGCGGTTCTTTCCTTTTCTGTCTTACTTATTCTCCCCCTTCCGCTCTCTTGCTTCTTTCTTTCGTCGGTGGCTCGTCGCACAATAATCCGGAGTTTCTACACAGTGTTCGTACACAGTGTTATCGAACCGACTAAGGATGACCCAGTGTGCAAGTAATATCAGCGAAGTGGCGCGTCTGAGAGCGCTGCGGGAGTTGGTTCTATATCCACATACATATACTATGTACATATATGTATATACACAAACACACACGCCTATCCAGTAATAGCAGCAGCAGCGCAGCACTGGGAGCAAACCGACATGAGTAGCACCGGCAGTGCAGGATCGCCGAGAGCTGCCAGACACGCAAGTTATGTGTTGAACGTGAGCCCGAGACCACGACCTACGACAGCCGCACCCCCTCGGCAAAGTACTTTTCTCACCCCTTTTTTCTACATGCTTCACAGAGACCGTATAGAATACATGCCAACGAACCTTTCACTGAGCGGTCTTCTCCAGCTCAGCCAGTGCACTTTATTTTTCCTTTTTTCAATTTTTGTTTCCCACTTTCGCGATGGTAGAACGGATAAATCGTTTAATTGAGCCTTTGAAGCAACCCTGGAGATTCCCGGTACTAATTCCGACTATGCAGTTTCTTTTTCTACGGTTTCGACTGATTTTACCAAATAAAGAGAATTAAATTTTTATTTTGATAACCGCGAAGAAAATCTACCCCTCCCTATTGGACTTAACAATTCTCAATTTTTTTTTAAATGTTGACATAAAACCGAAAGCATAATCATAATGAACATAATAAGCATAATATCCGTGATGATAGATGCATGCAAACGAATGAATATAAAATAACGAAAAAATGAAAAATAAATATGAACATAAAATGCCAACAATAGTAACATGAAATAAAATGAGATAAAGATCGTGATAACAACCGTGACACGAGTCCTATACGTCGCCCCTCAGCAAGAGGTCCGTAACGAGGCCGCGAGCAGCTGGTCTTGCGGTTGACCCGAGATAGTAATTAGCAGCGTAACTGAGAGGTCTCATTTCTAGAGAAATCATGAGTATTTAGTTTGCTAAAAAGTGCTTGGGACGTAACGGTACCAAGGTGTTTAGGCTAAAGCGGTGGTATATCTGCAGATATTGTTACACAGACCGTGCAGAAACTGCGTGTCCGCGTAATTATAACGGCGACGCAGCGTTCGCAGCCACGTTGCCTTTACGCAGTGTTGGAAATCAATAAACCCCGTCCCGGGGACGAGGTTTCGGGATTAGTTCCCATACCCGCACACGTACACCGAAGTGGCTGGGCTCAACGGCGATAGAGTAATGTTCGACGGTGTTCGAAGTGGGGCCTGCGTCGATGTGAAAGGGCAACTCGCCACCCCCACGCACCCTTTTATCTACGCTGTGTCGTATAGATTCCACGAACTGCAGACACTTGACTTTAAAGCCGAACAATCGTTCACCGATTGAACAATCCAAATACAATTATTGTCCTGAATAAGCATTCGGTTGATCCAAACGATGACCGGATGTGCACTTTGGTATTCACTTCGGGTGGTCCATCTTGACAGTGGAGAACTCATGACGAATTCTAACGAAGACCTCTTTTCCTCCCCACTGTTTTTATACCAAAATGACGATAACAATAATTTTAGCAAGGCTGTCCCGACGAAATTTGATCACTTGTGGGCTATCCGAAATATTTCGGTAAGCGAGTTAAACTTGCAAAAAAAGATACTATTTTTTATCCATTTTATTCTTATTGCAAGAAAAATGAATATTTGAAAATTCCGCTATCGATAACCGAAAGCGAATTCGCCGAATATTCGCGAAAAAAAGGCGATGACAACGATAATCATAATTTGTGCAAGCTCGCCCTCGTGAAACTACATAAATTCTCGGCTATCCGAAATATTTCGGTAAGCATGCTCGCTTCGCAGAAAAAAAATCAATCGGCTTTATTACTACCAAAAGTAATGAAATATTTGAAAACCCGGTATCGAAAACCGAAAACAGATTCTCCGCATATTTCCGAGAAATGTCGAGGTCATTGATCGAATGAATGTGATGAGGACGCGAAGTGGAACGACTGGTATTCAAAATGAAAACGTGGAAGGAAGAGGGCGCTCATTTTTTGTTTTCTGAATGAAATGAAAAAAAGAGGCTCGTTGTTAGCGGCAGGTAAGCGGCGCAGGGAGTAATTAAAAGGGGTGGAAAAAGGTTGGAGCATAAAAATTTCACGATAGCGACGGGATGAAGGGGATAAGGGAGTCTCGTTCTGGTAAGACTTCCGGGCTTCAAATTATGGCTCAGTCGTCGTTCGTATCGTTCCTTACGGTGGAAGGCCCGCTCAACGGATAGCAGCGATCGACGCGTCGCGATGCATTATTAATAGAGAGCGACGGCAGTTCATTGCGTGATAAAGCATTAGAAATTATCGAGACTCCGCGCTGGCCGCGACAGTGAGAAGAGCGAGAGGGTGAGGGCATGAAGGGTGTAAACGACGCGACTGGAAGAACTCCTACTCATGAACCGTGCCGCTTGATGTAGAGCTCATTTATATATATCGTACCGGGCTGCTCCCGGCACACTCTCGTTAAAATGCGAATACTCGACTTAACGTCAGCGATTCGTTAACGGTTAAATAAATCCGGAGACCGGAGAGAGGAAGGCGCGCTATAACCACGCCGATGGCTGATGTCAGACAAGCATTTACATCCCGACAGTCGGAACGCACAGCAGCGATCGAGCTGAGAAGATGATTCCGGTTAATCGAGGAATCATAAATATTATAGGATTATCAATGTAAATTGGTTAAAAAAAATACAAAACAAAAAAAATTCCTACAAATTAAATTTCAATATTGCTCCCTCATTATTTTTCACCCTAAAAATGGAAAAAGTAAAATTCTGTGCTTTTAGGCTCAAGTTTTCGAAGATTCGGAGTTTCAGCACTGATTTACCGATAACATTTTCGGAAAACTTCAAAATATTAATGTAGTCCTTGCGAATAAAACACAGTAAAAAATAATTTCGTAAAATCGGAATACAAAGTTTCGTAAAAATAATTTTGTTAAATAAGTGACAGACTCATTTGGTCAGGTTTAAATATTACAAAGCTGCCCTTTTATTTTTCGTGCAATAAACAATTTTAGTTTGTGCTGTTGTTCATAAAACGAGAAAATTTACAAATAAAAAATTTTGCAAGTTTGTGGTTGTTGTAAAAAGTTTAAACTTTTTTTAATATGCAGAAGTGTTTGCACAGTAAAAATTCCCTCTCATTTCTCTGAACCTCATGTGAAGTGAACACTATTCGTCCATTGCTTTCACTAGAATTGCTTTTAAAAAATTGCACTCTTTGATGATATAAAAAAAAAAAAAATCCCTCGTCCGTGTTTCGTAATTCGAGCGACTGCACGCTCTTATCGCGTGATCCGCGCGACGAACGAACTGCGGGAGCGTATAGCGAGGATCCCCGACTGAGGCCAGTGTAAGCTGAGTGAATAAAATATCCGGTGTACCACGGAGACAGCTCGCGGCTAGCATATTATTCGTTTCGTACGATCGGGTTCGCGCCATGCTGTGAAAAACTCGGCGAAACGGTGACTCCTCCGAAGCACTCGATCCCGTATCGCCTATGGCGATTTTCCCGAGCTCGGTACATCTTCCGCGGTGTACCCACTTTTGCACGCCCTTTTCTCGATGCCGTATGCTCTCACAATCGGGTTATCGAGTTTCCGTTCAAACAGGATCCCCGCAATGTGTAGATATAAAATCGAGAAACGGGAACGCCTTTATAGTGTTGCACGCACACGCGGACGAACGTATCGGCTGTAGTAGAATGGAGCACGGAAAGAAGTCGTTACATCAATCGGCAATCTACTGTTGTAGGATGCGTGTCAATAATCGTAAGCATCAATCGTCTTGGACTCAAAATCGAGCCGCGCTTACCGCTAGATTGTATGTCGGCTAAACATTCTCCTCGATGCCTTCTATCGCGCATCAAACTACTCGAACGATAATCGTCCGGTGGATAAAATAACGAGAAGCAGGGTTATCGGATCGTTACTCTTAACCTTTGGCATTGTTTAGGGAAGCGATTTGCTGGGAAAATTTGATCTTTAGTGTGTTGTATATTTTTTTGCTTTCTGTTAACTGATAAACGTTCTTAGAATCTATTATTTGGAAACTCGAACGAAAGGGCCACATCAACCTGCGATTTTCGGCCATACGACGTATTCGGCCGATTGTAGTTTCGACAAGATGATGTGGCGCCAATTTGACCATTCAGAAAAATAAAGGTTCGAAAGTTCGACTATTCGAAAAAATGCCTTCGAATCCATGATTTTACTTAAATCAATGATATTTTTTTTTGTGTACGACAATTCTGCCGATTGTAGTTTCTTCCGATTCGTCAAAATGATGTGGCGCACAGAGCTGTTCAACGAACGTGCCAAATGTGGTACATCGGACATTAAAGAGTCGACACTCCCGCTTTACATCAATTCCGCGCGAGCTTCCAGATAAGACGATATTGAATCGTAAATCGGTGAATCGATATTACCGGTATTATCACTATTATCGATATCAATCGGTATTAATACTCCTGGGAAAGTTTCAGAGCATATCGAGCTCGTTTCGAGAGATGGAGAATACGATTTAAATCGGGATAATGCAAGGGCGCTGGGGAATACACGTTCGGTAAATGTCAGACGACCCTTTCCGCCGCTATTGCCTCTCACCCCGTCTCGTATCAATATGCAATATCGCTATACGTTCGCCTCGCCAGCAGCCGCTTTATCCGTAGTTCTCTGGCATCAACGGACGAGAGCCCCTCGTTTTAATGCTCATGCCTCGTGTTATAATCTCATAGCCGAGCAGGGCGGAGAGAGCGAAAGTCGCCGGACGAACTCGGGGACAAAAATTGGGTCAACCCAATTACGTCCTCGGCTTCGCAGTCTCGGCGAGATAGATAAAGCTTTCCGCAGGCGATGATCATCGGGCTTTCCATTTGTTCCTGCCGACGCTCCCCGTCATTAAGAAACATTGTTGTTTTTTTTTTCTTTTTTCGTCGCATGAACTGTCAATTTGGCTTCTACTGTTCTTCGAACCGTCATCGCGATTAGTCAGCTGCAATTAACGCGCTATCTGGTTAACGTTCGTTTAGCAATGCGCGTAACTTTGTCGTTCGGCATGTAGAAGGGCGGTGGGTAAGGCGGACTATTTTTACCAATTTTTAGCTGTAGATGAAAAAAAAAGAACTTCTTATGTCAAATGTCGAATCCGTTCTGCTCCGCACTCTGCTACGTGTCGCCATATTCGCGCTACTTCTCACATTGATCTCGAACGCCCTCAGCGGGCTCTTCCATTCATTCATCACAATCGATCACTGTCAAACCAGGCAAACGTTGCGGCCGCTGACAAAAAATTAATAAATTTATTTTTAAAAACCTCCCGACACGTCACCAAAACGCTGAGAATGAAAAAAAAAAAGTGAAAGAAAATCTCACCGAAAGTTAAAGTTATAATAATAAAAGTTAAGTTAAATACCGCGCTTCCCCGTTGTACTCGAAAAGTCAGAGCCCGAGAGGGAAAGGCTTTGCCCGTCTACTTAAAACTTGTCAGTAGAACTGGTCTCTCTCCCGTCAGACAGCAGGCGCACTCGTACACGCTTCGTGTACTTATGCGTACTTAGCAACGCCGTCTCGTTTCTTCGTAACGTGAAACGCACTACGACGTTTTGTCTAAACTTTGGTTTTCTCCCGCTCGTGCTTTCTCGTCGCTGATGATTTAGCCAACCTTCCGAGCACACTGTTCCCTCAATTGTTTCTATACACTCGGGAGTTGAGCGTTGAAGTCTGACGTTGAGTAAGTCGGGTTGATATGGTCATGTTTTTTAAACAATGAAAATTAAAGGCTCAACGTTAAAAAAAAAAAACCTTTAAATTTTGGTCGTAACCAACTCTAGAAACATCAAACCGAAGTAATACACTCAGAACTTTCGATGTTTTTGATTTGCGGGATTTAATTGAAGCTCTATAAATGAATGTCTGCGATCGGCCATATCACCCGGATACCACGGGTAATATGGCCACAGTAATAATGGTAGTCGATTAGGCGTAAATAATCAACGCGGGATTGCACAAAAAATGTCTTAGTATTTATGTTGTCTGCATTAACTACCAAAAGACAATAATTACCTGCATCAAATGTTTCGGATGCTAAACTAAAAAGATAACCATAATTGGTCGCCGTAGCCGAATACCAAAAAAAAATTCAGTTTCATCAAAATCTGCCGCTCATCTCCAAGAACTTGATTACTTCCCGACGTTGTTAGACATCCACGTACCGAAGCATCGGAAAGCCACGTTCGACCATTAAGTACAGTTTGAAAGACGCGGCAATTAAAAAGTTATAAATAAATATGTGATGCAGTCGCGCACGTGACGCAATCGAACTAAGAGGCCAATAATCTTCCGCGTCTTTTTCAAGACGCTTTCGGCTACTTCGCCACAATGAGCCCCGAGAAGCTGCGCGACGAGCATTAACTCGATTGCTGAGAATTAGAGCCTTCGAGAGAAAACCTCGAGGATAGCGCCGAGTCAGTGCATCCCGTTCGGTAACGTCCTCTGCCCTTCGTCCGACGTTGTTTCTCTATACCGTTGCGTTTGCTTCGTAAAGATCTTTTATATTCCCGCACACCCCCAATCTCATCCGATCCAATCTCAGCCTGTCGTAAAACTCTATCGATTTAACTGGTTTTTTTTTCTTTGTTTCAGGGATTGCGTAAGATGCATCGTCATGCACGAGAAACATCCGAACGTCTTGCAATTCAAGGAAAGTGAGTACCCCGGACAATAACAGTAATCTGCGATGCGAGTGCGGTAAAGTGAACTTTATACGCACGCTGCGAAGTGCGACTTACTTCACAGTACGCGTATGATGTTCGCTACACCGCACTAGTGTAGCATAATATTTTAAAGAGAAAGTAAAATCGGATGACCCTGAAGATATCTGCATGACATCAAATTTCATCTTTGGCAAGTCTCTATCAGTGCACCGCTTTAGGAGGAATAAACAATTGTTCACTTGTAGAATTTTATTCTCCAAGTGAACTTCCTCGAGCAAAGTTTGTGCGATGCAAAATACAGCCGTTATAACTTCATGAAATTTTGTCTCATGCAGAAATCTTCAGGGTCATAAAATCGGCCCGATGTGCGCATGCGCCGGGTGTTTATAGTACACTTGGCTGTAAAGCGCCACTTACGCCACCCTCGGCAGGCACGAAAAGTAGCACCTTTCATGCATGAGTTACATAATAGTAATTTACGATACTAGTACGATAAAACTTCTTCTGATCTTAACAGATAATGATCATCGTCAATGTTTTTTTTTTCTTGTTGACAGCGATCTGCCTGGGCAGAGACACGAATCTCGGCTCGGCGTGCGACAATTTGGCAGGCGACGCGGTCCTTTACTCACTCTTTCGTTCCGGAGCTCCGCCGTCGCCCTGCCCGATAAGGGGACCCCTGGAATTCACTTACAGCTTGGGCGGCGATGACAAAGTATGCTCCAGTACACCCTCCTTCGCCGAGACTTGCACTCAAGACTCTAGGTTACTGCTCCGTTACCTGGCATGTCCCGAAGTCGCCAAGACCGAGAGCACAGGTAACTTATCGTAATTTTTCTTTTTCGTCGCACAAACACTTGCAGCGCGCAATAATGGTCTCATTTGTCCCACTCGATCTATTTTCACATTCAATACCAAAACCAAAAAAAAAAACAAAGTCCACTTCCGATGAATGCCGTTTCACAGCCAGTCGGATATAATTTAATAACCAATGAAACTAATGATTTCTTTTACGATAGAGAATCGATACAACTTCGAAGAACTAAAAATAAAAACAACAAGGTTTCTCGTTATTTTTCTCGTCGGCATTACGCTCAAATAATTTCCGACAACGACCAATTATATTATAAACGAAGAGCCGAACGGAGCAGTGGATATCGCGTTTCAATATCGCGTTGGCGTTTCGAGGTGCAAACGAAAATGGACGGAGTTCAGCTGCAAGAGCTCCGCCTCGGAGCAAAAGAATTTCTTGGTAAATTGCGTTATTAAATCTCGTTTTTTTTTTTTCCTTTTTTTTCTCTTGTTGGGTCTGCCTTTTACGCTGTTGCGGACCAGACGTGGAACTGGAGTGCCTGGCGACGTGGAAAGAGGGCAGTACCCAATATCTCGTAGTTCGTAGATTCTTCGGAAAGACGAAACTCAGAATGTCGAACGACGAGGAACTTTACAGATGTTTCGTATACCTGAAAACGTCGAACGACACGTGGAGACTGGCGGAGAGCGGCGACGCTACGTGTTCCGCCCTCTACAGCGTTACCGAGGGTGCGAGAACTCTCACAATGAAGGAAAGTAAGTTAAACTCACTGATGTCAGCATCACTTCTTCGTCCATATTATTTCTTCCATTATGGGAGTCTTCCAACGAATATCCACCTTTTCAACCCTTTGACACTCGAGCGGGAAATACCTTCAAAATACTTTTCAAAAAAAGTATTTGTGCACTGTCCAACCTTCCTTTAGACTCCTTTTACTGTTTTAACTGTTTAATTCCCAGATGTAAAATAGCTTTCCTCGAAATTACTATCTTGAGCTATGTGTAGAAAAATAAATACCATTTTTCAGCTATTTGTAGGACATTATTTTTTTAAATGTATTTTGACCTCCTTTCAGTTTCGTTTATTCAATTTCTTGTTTATTCGTTTTTTCGTTTAGTCAATTCACTCATGTCAGCGTCACTTCTTTGCCCATATTATTTCTTCCGTTATAGGAGTCTTCCAACGAATGTCTACCTTTTCAACCCGTCGAGGTCGGAGCGGGAAATTCCTTCCTTCAAAATTCTTACTTTAGACAATTTGAAGAAAGAAAAAAACGTATTTGTGCACCATCCAACCTTCCTTCAGACTCCTTTTACTGTTTCAACTGTTTAATTCTCAGATGTAAAATAGCTTTCCTCGAAATTACTATCTTGAGCTATGTGTAGAAAAATAAATACAATTTTTCAGCTATTTGTAGAAGCCATTATTTTTATATATTTTGACCTCCCTTCAGATAATTCACGTTTCGTTTATTCAATTTTTATTTTATTTGATATTTTTCTGCACAAACCCGGTAAAAGAAATGGCGTATCGTGCATAAATTGACTCGACGTGATATCCTAACCGAGTAACTCTTGATTATTTAGTTTTTGCTTGTTGCGCTCGGTAGTCCGAGAGTATATAAACTCGGAGCGGGGATTTATCTAGCATGACGCACGACATGTTAATATTTCAAATCGTAGATGGGCCGGCTCTCGACCCTCGTAAATTTGGCTCCGCAACGCTAAGAAGCTTAAAAATAACGTTCTCGCTCGGAAAGCGTACGCAGTTGTGTACGCGACCGAAATTTAGATACTATAAGCTTGCGGAGCTCGTACAACTGCACGAGTACGCGGGTGGAAGGAAGTATACTTATTAATGCTACACTTTGTACAGCATTTATAAGTTTATACACAATCATTAGAAGAATAATGATCATACGAACAATATACAATGGGACTAAAAACGAAAAAACGTGCTTTCGGAAATACAAATAATCGAATCTTACAAAATATCACCCAGAGTGCCGACGAATTTTGTTCAATCAGTTGCATGAATCATTTGAGCTTCCACGAACCCGGAAATCGGTAAGGGAGAGCGGGGCAAAATGGCACAGTAGGGCGTAGAAAACGGCCCTGCGTCCTCTGTTTGAGATGAGATTTTTTTCACTTCTCAGAAAAAAATTAATAAAAAATCGTACACTTTGCCCCGCTCTTCCTTACTACCATATTGCCGAAACTTACGATACTGAAACGCGTAAGACTCTTGATATAGCACGACTCGTAACGCCATACCGACGTTCCAGGCATGCAAGTAGCTACACACTTCTGCGAAACGTCAGCTCCCTTTCAAGTCAACCTTCTCGAGCTACCAGAACTTTTCCCGCGACAAACCCTCCCCCCTTCAACTCCCCGCCCCTCCCGTATTCTACATTCCCATTTAAACTTTTCCCACGATTCAGATTAGACTCCTTCCTCCACGACTCTTACCTCCGCTATGGACCCGCCTCCTCACGCGCTGACAACTCCTCGACAGTTTACGACGAGTCGTGCGACTCCTTGACGAAACTCTCCGGTGTTCAACTCTTCGCAGATGACTTGTCGAGAGCTCGCGAAATATTTCTATAGCTTCACCCCGCGCTCGAGTCCCTACGTCCGTCTCATTCTCTCCCCAGGTCTCTCGGCTAATATTTTTCTTTAATCGAAGACTGGCCGGTAGGACGTGGTTCGCCAGACCGTGTCGTCCCTACCTCGTGCCCAGCTAAATTCGAGAAAAATATGTTTTTCCCTCTTTAATTCTCGTTGCGAGGAGCCGAGCCGCAGAGTTGCTCAACCTTACTCATGGTTGTTTAATCGAGATTTTTATTTATCTTTGATATTTTTCATCCTACCGTTGCTCGTCTCGTAGAATTTAATTATTAACTCGTAAAACTTCATTTACTTAAAAGTCCGTGCAGGTCCCCAAATATTTGTCGTTCCCGTGTTTTAATTTCAATGATTTTTTTATTTATTTTTACCCGAATTTCGAGAGATTTAATGAAAGGCGAAATTTTGATTATTTTTTTGGTTTATTTTCTTCAGGACCTATTCAAGAGCGATGTTCGTTTCCGACTTGGCTGGTGTCAACCAAGCCGTGGATCGCACTGGACAGTTCGACCGGACAGCTCGTCGCCTCGACTCACAACATGACGATACTCGATCGCAACGAGACTCATCTCTCGTGTCACAAGTCGATGAGTCTCGACAATCGTCAGCAGTCCGTGGGAGGAAATCGTCGAGAGGATCAAGTTATGATCGTGGCGAAAGTTACTCGCGGCTGGTGAGTTAAGCTATTGAAAATTTTATTTTTTTGACACCTGGTGGAATACAGTTGGCCTGTTATGGATCATTTCTAAATATGAAGAAAAAAATTCACCCGAGACGCTTCTTTTCAATATTTCAAAGCATTTCCATACGCGGGGCTTTTACTCCTTCTACGTTATTTTCACCGCTGACCTGATTCCATTCTTCCGCCGGCATTGTAATCATGCAATAAAGAACGAAACGAGCGGGCTATATAAACTGGCTATAAAAGTCCGCGCTACGGGCTCGCGAGCGTAATTTATCGATATAACTCGAGATCCGAATACCAAAATTACTGCACCAGATTAACATATTGTCAAAAAAAAATCTTTTCTCTGTAAGCCCGAATGAACACAGCGTTGTCAACGACTGCTTCATCGACCGAATCGGAGGTTACGGAACCTAAAATAATATTTTTTCGTAATTTTATGTAAATGACCTCACCATATATATGTATCTGAATCGTTGATCTCCATCCACACGACGATTTCCCATATTTACTAAAAAAAAAAAAAATCTCCAAAGGTTCTACACAGCCCCTCAATTCCGTAATTTTGACTACCCGGAAAAGTAAATACTAAACGTATATAAAAGTACACTTATTCTCTAAAAATGAAATAAAATAAAAATAAAAATTGAAAGAAGCAGCGAACAAGCATAGTGAAAGATGGTACGAGAGTAAGCAGTAAAGACGAGAGAATGATGGTAATGGGATTCCAGCGGTTAGCAACTTTGTTTTCTTGCTCTCCGCTCCAACGAAAAGTGGAAAAAGACTTTTACCCCTGCGCGTTCGGAATCCTCCCTTACCCCCTCCCCCTCCCGCGGACCAACTCCATCGTCCTTCTCCTCCCCCTCGCCGCCGTCGTCGCTGAAACGCGTCGATGGTATTATTTATGGGTGGTACCCGACCGTAAAGTTTCGAAAGTCGTCGCAGGTCGCACCCCTCGTGTTGGCTCTCGTTGCATTCCTCTCGATCTCTCACACTCAACCCCCCCCCCCCCTCCCTTCTTCTTCGAACTCACCGGAAGTTGTGGAAAAACGTGTCGTCCAAACATCGAACGGCGAAGTTTCGACTCCCCCGCGTGGCGAACGTTCACTCTCCCTCTTCATCCCCCTCGACGCGCTCTCGACGTGCCACCGCATGATTATTTAATCCTCTACTCCTTTAACGAACCATGCGCCCTGCCGAAGTCGGCGACCGTATTCGTACCGTGTGTTCTGCCGAGCTCTCCAGAAGCCAACCCTCCATCCCCCCCCCCCCCCCCCCCTCCCCACCCTCGGCCCCCGGACTGTACACACATACTTACGAATCGATTAAAACGTCCCACCCGACGACGACGGGATAAACATCCCTTCTGGAGCACTGCCCGGTTCGGCTTCGAGGCGTTCACACCCCTTCGCGAAATAAATGGCCGAGCGTCACGGAAGCTTCGTGTTCAACGACCGTGGACATTATCGCGACGATGAATCATTGAAGATTAATTTTTTTTCTCCCCCCTCTGCTGTGGTCGGCGTGGTCGCGAGAAGAGACAGATTTCCGAGCGGAAGGCGCGGAAGAATTTAAATATACGATTTGAACAAAAAAACTTTGGTCATCCAGGTAGACTCCGTGGAAAAAAGGATATGGGCGTTCGTTCTTATTCTTATAATTCGAACGAAACTTTTTTCCTTTTTTCATAGACGTGTAAGCTGGAACGTATATTTTTTTAAAGATTTTTTCTGAGAATCCGTCATCGAGGAATCGACGATCATTCAGAATTGGCGATTATTAAAAAATAAATAATAATAACTTTACGGCTGTGAATTGACTATTCATAGCCGGGAAGTTATGCGAAAAAAATATTTTTCGTATATAAAATGTACTTTCGACGAAACTTTTCATATAATCCATATATTGTCAATTATAAGATATATCTGACGGATTCGAGAGAATAGAATATGTACACATATATATATATCTATATAAGATTGAAATTTTTTTTAAATTAGTGATTAAAATTTTGAAAAAAGTCTGAATGTGAATTCTACCGAAGGTAATCCAGTCCGCGGTGCTGCCCGAACTCGTCGCTTTTCGCATAAGCCGCGGGCGAATACACGCTCGGTCACCGCAATCGTGTAATCGAATGCCAACGGAAGTACAATATATCAACGATGAAACGTAATTCGAAACGACGAATGCATTTTGTTGCACGGTTCGTATATAATAGCTACCATCTTATTTGTATATTACGTAAAGGAGATAACGCGATGAAGAACTCGGTCTCGACGTACTATTTTTGCCCAATTTAACGTAAAACTTCGTCGTACCGGTCTCGTAGCACGGAGTTTCGTGCGCGACGCAGTGTACATACACATCGGGACACAGAGCACGGTACAGCTGGTTATGGTCTCAAGCGAACGGTACCGAATGGCACGAGCCTCTCCTATATCCGACATCGTATTTATACGAATGCTTTGACTTTCGGGATTGTTTCCCCGTTTGTCGGGATTCCGGCCCAGTTGGCAAGTCGTGGAAAACCGAAGCTACTCCTCGCTGTCCTCTGCGCGGTGCCTGGGTGTCTCGTGTACAAATTTGGGGTGGCGCTGGCAAAACGGACCATTTTTACCAATTTTTCCACGGAACTTAGAAAGAAAAAGATTGCTCGTGGCAAATTTTATTTTACGAATAAAATATCATTGATTCAAGTAAAATTTACTTGTGGGCTGCCAAAGAAAAAAAAATTGTTTCAATTCTACTTTCAATTCGTACAATTTCATACCGGATTGAAACGACAACATGTCACCTTGACAGTCTTGTCGTCGTTGTTTCAATATCATATGGAATTGTAAGAATTGAAAGTAGAATTGAAACAAACATTTTTTTCTTCGGTAGCCAGCAAGCAAATTTTTTTCCGTGCATCAGTCCAATTTTCATAATCTCACTATGGCCTAATCGCTTCTTCGTTTTGTCCACTTTAGTTTCGTTTTATGACTTTCATTACCGAGGAAGAAAGCAGCTGTGAGCCGGGTACGAAAATAGTACGATAAAAGAGATAACGCAAGAGCGATGAGAAGAACGAGAAAGAACCAATCGCGAGGGCGATGTACTTTGGTACTTTGCCGGTGAGGCATTACCGTTGAGAGTTCGGAGTCGTCTCCGGGGAGATTGAAGGAGGAATAAGAGAAGTCGGAGTAGAAGGAATGGTGATGGAGGACGTCGATGGACAAATTCTGCTCGAACTATCGAAGAAGAGGTATTTGAGATATTTATGCGCGTCGCATGGAAAGTTACGTTTTGTACTCTCGGCGCGACGCGAGACATCCCTTCGAGCGCGATCCAGACCCCCCATGGACAAGATGGAGGGCACGTAGTTGTTGGAAATTCAAGAAGAGACAGAAAGAACGTGAGCGGAAAAACACGTATCTACAATATTGTCAGGGAATATCGTCATCCCGGGATTCTATCAAGTTTCATTGACTATTCTATCACGTTTCATTGATTAACTGCCAAGATCTTTCGCCGCTCGGCTCTTGTCATTTCTCCATTGGTTCTATTGTATCACTTGCTTATTTTTAGATATTTTCAATCATCGTAATAGAATTGTTAAACACGCGACAATCTTGAGGGACAAGTTTGTACATAACAAACGACTTTTATCATATTTACATATTTTTATATTTATTTTATTTTTACATATGCATTTTTTTCTTTTTAGCCAACGCTTTCTTCGGCCTGGATTTTCTTTTCATTGATACACAACCGGTCCGTGAACCACGAGTACCCTAATATACTCCGACCAGCCTGGAACTACCCAGCAAACTTCGGCACTGAAATGTGAACAGTCCTGGGAAACTTCATTGCATTATTAGATCCGAACGCTTCCGATGAAACTGACTCCCAGCGTAATCGCAGCGCAAAATTCTACCGAGCGGGATGGGTCAACTTCACCGAAAATCTTCGACACCTTTGCGTAATTAGTGTGTCGAGCTTGCACTCGCAGTACAATTATCGTGAAATCGAGAAGCGAATTCTCGAATTGTTCCTAACGCAGAACGATAGCTCTCTCCGTGGCCCGAGCCTCCTCGTGCTTGCGGTGCGTCCGTGTAACACGCCCGTTACCACTTTCATGGAGTATACGGAGCAGGCGAACGCTCCTGTATTGCCACTCCAGTCGCTGAACGACCAAATTGTTGGTCGCAGTTGCATCGGAGCATGTGCACTGTAAGAACCGCCGGATTGCACCTCCGGGAATGTTTCCACCACTGGCCCTTCATTCCTTCTCGCCGCCCCCCCCCCCCCCCCCCCCCTCCCCCTGCGTCAAAGCCATTCCGGCTGTACGTAGTATACGTAAACGCCGTACAAACTCGGAGAATGCGTACGAGCTTAGAAAATACCCCATACAATGCAAATTCCCGAGAGGAAGCAACTTAATTAATTAAGCCGGCGGCAAGACCGTTCATCATAACTTGCTGTATAAACACCCGGTTATACCTATGCACTATGCGGAATTATACCGTATCTCTGTTAAAAGAGTCCGCTTTGAGATCCGCCATGAATCCGCGGTCGAAAAAAAGTGTAGACCAGTCCTGGCGACTCCTCTTCAACTCGGTACAAGCTTGAGAGTCCTGCAGACTGGAAAAGAGGTTTCTTGCTTTGACGACGATTCGTTGTCCGCAAATGGTCACGATTTCGTTTAATGTTTATTTTAGAAAAAAAAATGATGAATAAAGGGGAGCCACATCATATTGCGGAAGGGGTGTTAATACCGATTAACATCGATAATAGTGATGATTACCGGTAATATCGATTTACCGATTTACGATTCAATATCGTCTTACGATTCAATATCGTCTTACGATTTTGTCCCGGACATCCCTACGTGTAGTTCACGCCTGCGCTCGATCATCGACGAAAACTTTATTGTGTTTTCATGTCATCATTTATTTTCTTGCTCTGTTCACAGCGACAATGGATACGTGTGCATCGTGCTTCACAAGAGGGACGATCCTGTCATCGAGATGCAATTTTCAGAAACGTGGACGCAGGGACCGGAGGAGGCTTGCAATTCGAGCAAATTCGATTATCTAACGGCCCCTCACAAAACATACATCAGTGAGTAATTACACAATTTATTTTTGTTTCCGCTATACTGTACGACTAATCAATTTGCCCTTTGTCGTCGAGCCCTTTAACATCCCTCTCTCATATCGACTGGAAAATATATATCTCCCTGAAAATACATCAGCGCGTACCGATAGTTAGCGAGACAACGAATTTCCTTAAAAAAACAAAAACATTGCACTAACGCACCATTAGCTCTTCCAACCACCCGTTAACTGTAACAGTCAGCACAACCCATCGTTATTCTCTGCAAAAAAATCCTACGCTCCTTACCAATTCCATTTATTTCCCATTGCCCGATGTCAACTCGTCGTTTCCTCCGTACAAATGAAAAAAGCTAGAGCGCGAACACACTTTTTTAAAAAATGTCGAAATCTGATAAAATGTGAACCAATGTTTAAATTATTGCCTGAATTGTATCAAACAGAGGCGCCTAACTGCTCTACATGCTTGTCAAATTTCAACCCGGTTGATAAAACCGTTCTTAAGTTATAGACGGTTGAATTTTGCAGGCCTGGCACACACACACACACATCCATCCAGACATTTTTTTAAATGTACTTTTTCAACGTTTTGAAACATTCTGAACGAGTTTTTATTAAAACCGTCAAAAATGTTTTTTTCATCAAAACAAAGCTTCCTCTACGAGGAAGCAAAAAAGGAAAGAAAGTCGACGAAACGTTAGAAAAAAAAAAAGGATAATAAAAATATTCCAACGGCGAATTCTCATTTATCCCCGCAGTTGGGTAGAACTTTTTCGCGTAACGGATAAATCGCGATGGCGAGGTCTAATCTCGTTACCTATACCGGGCTCCGGAGGCTTTCAGATAGTCGCGGAAGCTTCGGGGTGGCGTTTCCGCAGCGGCCGGTTGCCGCCGCTGTAGTGGCCTCCTCCTCGGCGAGGCAGGGAGATTGCAAATGCTGTAGGAGTTTAACAATCAATTTCGCCGGCTTTATACGCTCGCGTAAAGGATCATACGGAGGATTCGTCGTAAAGCCACGCGGGGACGGTGCGGGATATGCGCGGAATTGGGGATTGGGGGGGTAGAAAACGGGTAACGCCGCGTTATCCTGGCTCGGGTAACGGGAAGGCGCCGCGTACCGTGAGACGCCGTTCCTTCGTCGTCGACGTCCTCCTCGTCGTCGTCGTTCCCGAGCCGGAATTTACAACGTTCGACGCTCGAGAGAATTTACGTTGGCGCTTTCGCGACGGCGAATCGTTCGCGCAAGGGCTTCTGGCTCTGCTGCCGCTGTGATTGTTCCCGAGCACGTGTACGTCAACGTGCTCGTAGCAGGCGCGACGCTTTGTTACGGCTCAACGTAAAAGGCCGTTGCTTTTCCAAACAGTCAACGAGGAATGAAAGCGCGAATTTTCGGGAGTTTCGAGACAATCCGCCATTCGCAACGCGCCGCACCCTCGCCCGCGAGTAGTGCATACCGAAAATAATAACGAAATAACCTTACCGGCAACATCAACGAGCACAATAGGGGATAACCGGTCATGAAAAAAAAACACGATTGAGGCATCAATTTTTTGCGCTGCCGCGTAACTGCGTAAAAATAAAAAATATTTGAGAAAAAATAATGATAATGAGGAACGAAATAATAATAATATAACAGTGACACCGTTTATATATATAATAATAATAATTATTATTTATTACTTTAAATAATAATAATTTATTATTATTATTTATTATTTTAAATAATAATAATTTATTATTATTATTATTATTACGAATACATTTTCGTTTTGTTTAATATTACATTTCGACGGATAAACCAAGGGGTTGTTGTCATTATGCCGCAGCCTCTGATCTGACGACCCGCCAGTGTCCGTATCTCGGTCAATACGAGGTGGTGTTCGTGATGCGGGCGCACGTGAACGGTGAGTACGGTGCGGATAGTTTCGGTGCAGAGGGAGACGAGGTTCTATCGCAGGACGAGGATAACGCGGCGCAGGTACGAAAAGTCCGGATCACGTCGACGACGCCCTTTCCGAGGCCCTGTCAGGCGACGAGCCTCTCGGCTCTGGATATCGGTTGCGAGCGGTCAGATCGCATGAAGTTTCCAACGTCGTGCAGCGACGAGGCATTGTCCGGTAAGTTTTCGTTATGGCTCGCCCCCCCCCCCCCCCCCCCTCCTACCCGGCTCCCTTGTACAAACAACGCTGTACACTCGCTCCCTTACGTGCACGCTTCACTCGCCGCCCTTCCGAACTGGCTCTACTTTACTGCATCGCGGAAACTGCGTCAGGCAAATAACACTTTGGGTCGCCTCTTGGAGCGCCGCGTTGCCGGTCGCGCTATGCATCTACCCTCGTCAAAGTTCCCAGCCGTTTCCCGAACATTCTCCTCCGCAAGCCCGCGCTCCTTCTCCCGTGTGAATAAGTAACTTCCGGTCGTTGCTCGACGATCCGTAAGATATGTATCGCGCGTACCGACGATCCTGTCGCATCCGCGACATCGTGACCGGCCGAGCGCCTCGGAGACAACGGATGACGTTACCCGGATCCAAGTTTCAACGACGTTGTTACGTACGACATGCACTGCACTGAGAAAAAAAAATCGATCGAGTCAACAAGATGAGCGCTTACGGGTGGCGAAACAAATTTTCGGTTGATCGAACGAAATAATTGTTGTATTGAGCGAAGAAAAATTCGAATCGACGGCCCGTTTGTTCGATCAACGAGGCATTCCTGTCGATCAACCAAACATTCGTTTCGCCACCCGTAAGCGCACGTTTTGTTGACTCAATTGATTTTTCTTCTCTGTGCGGAGCATCGCCACGCGAGGGCTCAGGCTCAAAATATACGCGGCCGAAAAAAACTGTCTCTTTCGGCAGAAATTGATTTTTCCCGGAGGCAACCAGGGGTCGCAGTGTAAGTCGACCCGGTGCGCTGTCTCGAGAGATTGGACGGCGCGATCGTCGGCTCTGGAAGGAGTTTCGATTGAATAACCGATGTATGACTTGGTACAGTTCGAGCTGAAACCCGATAGTTTCGCGATGCCAACGAGGTATTTGTGTTCCCGAAGAAAATGTGTACTTCGACAGTTTTACAGTGGCAATTAGGCTGACAGTCTGACGGGGATTGAGTGTGTGTGTAACTAAACACGGAAAGTACAAGAAGACCCTCCGTCGAGACATTGTGCAGGAGGTTCGCCCGTCCGACAGGTTTCGCAGCGCAAGAGGAAACATAGTCGTGTGGCCGGAACACCTTATCCGATTACGTTGTATATCTCTATAGAGTTTGCTCGCGGTGGCCGGGTTACCTGCTGTCCGTGCTCACGGAACTGGCAGAGAGAACTTGACAAGTATCTTAACTCGACTCCTCTCGCCTACTCTCTCTTGAATAGAAATATATATATATACATATATATATAAATAATGTACAGTGATACAATCCCGGATCGCGAGTACAAATAAAAACCTTGACAAGATTTATTGAACCCTCTGATAAATGGTACATGTTATGCCATTTATCAAAGGGTTCGCCCTTAGGGTGGAGCTAAAGTTCAACATGGTCACAAAGTATTTGGAATCAATTTTTCTCCGAACCGGTATCATTTTTATAAAACGAACTGAGTAGATGATTAACGCCCACAGTGAAGTAGGTACCAGCGTTTCTTGTCCACAAATATCTACAATTCTTGAATATTTTTTTATGGAAGACGAATATCTGTCATACAAAAATGTGTGTTTCAAAGAGACTACTCATCGGGCTTCCGGTAAACATTTTTTCCAGAAACCCTCGACGACGTCCTGATATTATACTCCCGAAAGAAAAAATCTTTGTTATCCAAAAAAACAAATCGAGCGATTGTCTAATCTTTTGGCTTTTCAGAGTATCTCTGCCATGGGACTTGGGTGGAGGACGACAGAGCTTATCTCGTCGCGAGCACGGACAGCAGACGTTATTGTCTAGTCTACAGCGCATCGGCAGCGTCGTCCGGTAGCCGAGAGCTCTCGGTAACGGGTCACTTGGGCTCGTGTCCGAGGCCCTCGCATGGGCAGCCGCAGCACGCATGGACGGTCAATCTTACTTCGTACGGTAACTATCTGAACCAATTGCTGTACAAACTATTCTTGAAGATAGCTTTTTTTCATGTGAAAACATCTTTAAAAGCATCACGGTCAAAGATTTCTGGGAGAAGTTGTGACCTAGGTGGACCTAGAATAAACTATTCTAGAATCTAGAATAGCGAACCTAGAAGACTACCCAGATAGACAAGCGCCATGAAAAGCAGCAATATCGGCGCGATATTTGCGACATGTGCAGCACATGTCGCAATTATTGCGCCAACTGCTACTTTTTGTGCCGCTTGTCGATCAGGCTAGGACAAGATTTAGAATCGTCCCGCTCTCAATATTGAATAACTAAAAATACGTTATATTTATATTTTGTTTCAGCCCAATGCGGCAACGTATCTTCATCGTCCCCGTGGACGTCGCACAGTTCAATCGGGATCCTCAGTCTGACTCTGGGCAGCCTCTTGGCACGTTGGGTCGCGAGGTGATGCCACTGAGAGTCGGGAATTCACTTTCTATTGGCGGCTGTATAGTTAATAAAAAAAAAAAACTGAAGCTTAGACGGTTCGAAGAAAGTAACGCGACGATGCTAATTCCCCTCGATCATTGCCAAGATCGGAGTAAGCTGTTTCGCCCTTTGCTTCGAGTACCTTGCAGTATGTTTATTAATACCATAAATATATATATATATATATATATATAAATACATACGTGCGTATGTGTCTGTATATATATATACAAATAAGTTATAGCATCGTGAGGAGAAGCACGTGACCGCGTCGGCGAGCCTCGACTGCGAATGTGACGGACCCGAAAGTGGAGATCGAAAACCAAACTACTGTAGCGAGAGAGGGAGAGAGAGTGTAGACGAGTGTACATAAACGTCGGCACGTTCGTACCAAACGAAACTTTCGAATTTCACGGTGAACTCCTCGACGAAAACCGAAGTGCGAGTTTCGGCAGGATAACGAGATTCGTGGTGGAAATACGATAATTTCAACAAAAGTCCGACGGAACCGTGTCGTAGATAGAATTGGCGAGAACGGCACGTTTCCCTCGAAAAATCTTGGTAAATCCTACGAACCCGATGATTAATATATAAATAAATAAATAAATGTAATAAATAAAGCGGATATTCCCGAGACGCCGGATGTTCAGCGAATGCTTGGAGCTTCGGTATAACGCAATCGATGCAATTTTATCACATTTATTTTCTATCAATATTCGAATAAACATCAAACCGGCGGCGAATAAGCCCAACTAATTTGATTTACAACGCGCATGGAAAAATGTGTAAAAACACGGGTATTATTTGGGAAATAAATCGTACAATTTCATGAACCTTTCGCCGCATATGCCGTAGACTAAATTTAATTTACAAATATGACATAATATTGAACATCGACGGTGTACTTAACGGTGTGCTTTTTGTTCATTCTCGATCAACACACCGACCGTTTAATTTTCATCGAAAACGGGTGTATTGAATTTAATTGGCAGATTCAACCTTCGGCCGGGTGCGAGGTGGCTCGAGGTGAAACTTGATTGCTCGCTTGTCGATTGAAACATATTCATTGGTATATTTAATATACGAGTATGTGCAGACCAGTTTGCACACGGGAACTTCCGGCAGCGTTGTGTACATTTTTTTATACAATTTTGTTTAGTCTACTCTCGAAAATGACTTATTCAGCGACAACGCTTTGGGAACAGCGAGGATAATTTTGTCGATGACTGGGACATCGATGTATAGTGGATAACTGTTAAAAAAATTTGAGATTTCATTGGGGTTCGTTCAACATATCAAGACACTTTGCCGAATTAAAAAAAAAGTCTTTCGGTACATTTGGAGATGCCACGAAGGATTGAGTGTAACTGAGGAATTTCGAGGGATGCGTATCACACGAAATGATGTATAATAAAAAGTAAAAAAAAAAAGAGAATAATAAGGGTGCAAGGGGCCAATTATATACGAATTGAGTGTTGAAACGTAGATTGAGAGAGTAACTATAATACATTAATAGTCGCAGTGCACTGCCACGGAAAAATCGTTGCTATTGAATGTTCGAAAAAACGTTTGAGGCGTTGTATCGTTAATTCTCGCGGCTCGCCGACGTGTAAATCACGCGGATAAATGAAACGTGCTTATCCGTCACGGACGAATATTGTTTCAGTTCCTTCGACTTTCTAGAATCGAGATAATTCAAATCCATAATGGTATTTGATAGGGATGGGCGAAACGGTCTATGCGACATTGCGAGCTCCTGATCGAACTCGCAGCCGAACGATTGCTTGCTCTTAAGGGGATGCATGGTCTTCGATCTTTGCGGCAGAAAAACTTCTTACGGAAAATACTATTTTCCAAAAAAAAAAAAAAAAAAACCTAATGTAAATACCTCAACTGTCTGAATGGAATTTTTTGCCGTTCCACAGAATTTTCCGAATTTGAACAATTGTTGAACTCTATTACAGCGAACTATTATTCGCTGTAATTGACAAAGTAACTATGGATGTCTTCATTATTCCAATAACAATTTTTCTCAATCAAGATTCGAGGAGCATTTACCCCCTTAATTGCTAATGGTGACGAAACGTTGGGCAATTTCGAGGAAGCAAAATATTATGTAAAACGACATATCGATATGGTGTAAAAAATTAAATAGAGGCAGTATGAACGAGTGATCGGACACCGTGAGGTGATGATATTTAACTACTGTACGAAACACGACCGATACAGGTACGAGAAAAAAAAGTTTTAAACAATGCTCGTGTTCGAAGTGTAAAAGGGCCTCGACTCTCGGGTCATCCGTTTTACCGAACCTATACCCTCGAAAAAGTATAAATATTTTTGACTCAAACTATTTTTACTCAAAAACTGATGATCCTTGACGAGATTATGCGAATGAACTAAAAAGATGGACTAATCACGATGAATTGTAAAATAATTCGATTAGTCGAGAATATAAATAAATGAAAAAAAATATATATATATGATATTTGGTGTTGGCTATAAAAAAAAATTGTACACTATTAGATAAAGCAAAAAATCACCGTGGGAGCTGTCGGTAAATTATGCAATCTTGGATCGAATCGACCGATTAATTTAGATTTAAAAAATCATGAGTACAGTAGCTCGCTGTATATTATCCGAAAATCAATGAGCTAACTGTTGAAATCAATCCTCGATGCAAGAAATGAAAAAACTAAAAAATCTGACGGCTCACTAAACTATTGTAAATAGTATATAAAAGAAATTCGCGTAGGGAGAATATTGTAAATCGGTCCCAATGTTAAAGAATTTTTATCGTGGCACATCAAATTGCTAAGCTTTCCTGTGAAAATGATGTTTCTCTTATTTTATTAAGTATTATTACTAGACATTAAGGGAGTAGATTTCAGGGTATTTGTATAGAGGATCGAATAGTTGTACGAATGAATGATGTGGCAAACCGCATCGTTGTTTTCGCGAAATGATGTAGAAGAAAAAATGACTACGTTAGGCTACGACGTTGAGAATTTAGAACGTCTTTATCGCGCATAAAAGAACGTTTACTCTTATCCAATTGTTTTTTCTTTGTTATTTGGGTCGGATGGAGGACAAAACTGATGTATAAAAATGTCCTGCTTGATTATGTATATCTTTGTTATTTCCACGTGATATGATGTGCCATCCTCGAGACACCGCTTATTTTTCGCAAGCACTTATATATATATATATATATATATACGAGAAATTCATCGAAACTTATTCACATCTAGAAATATGAAAAGAACAATCCAAAGCTAGATAACTAAGCGATGAGATAAACCTGATTCCATGGTGCGCTGTACATATTATCAATTATGAGAATATACTTAGCGATACAGGGAGTGGTTTGACCTTTTCCACGGGCGCGTGAGACGCGCGCTTAGATTCAATGTACACATTATAATTCTTCCATACCGATTGAAGAAACTTAAGAAAAAAAAAACGTTTTAAATATAAAGATTTTTTTCTCCAACCAGGAAGAAAATGTGCTGAAAGCAATCTGTGGCTGGATTCCGCGAGTAAGAAAAAAAGAAATTATCTTCGGGTATGATAATGTTCATCGTCAACATCGTCAAAACGAAAAATTCTCGCTGTGTACTCGAGAAAATTTGTTTGTACAGGGTCATGAGAAACGATCGAGTTACACGTCCAATCGTGAGAGTCATATCGATTAAAGTGTGAACGTAAAATACCCAAAGTTATTTGTAGATTGAAAGACAACGACTATGTACCGTCTCTAGTGTTTAGTGACAATTTCATTCGGTAAAGAAATATGATTGATTGGGCTCTTTGTCAGACATGCAAAGTTCAAGAGCTGCAGATTAAATATATACCCGCAGTAATGACGAGTACTCTAAAGGATAATCATACACGTGTAAACATAAGAAGTTTTTCCTACTGGAAACAAGAAAGCGAGGGAACGAAAGTGAGATAGGTCGAACAAGCCAGTGAATGAACACCGGTGATTTAACAAAATACGTTTCTCTGTGTACATCGACTAATTGATAGAAGAAAAAAATTTGTTCACGTGCACTACTCAAACACAGTGACGTATTGTTTTATCTTGTAGTGGTTGAAAATCTTTCACCAATAATTCCGAATCGAGTGGTTCATTCGCTGGTCTTAACTGATCACCCTACAGGGGCTTCACGACGAGTTGAGGTGATGCGATATTTCTCCAAGGATAAACAAGTTACCTGTCTTCGCCATGAATGAGAGAATCGGCGATATTTCAAAACAGATTTTAAAAAATCATACATTCTCAAGATACAAGTATACTTCGTATAATGACTTTGGCTTACTGATAAAAAAAAACGATGGAAGAAAAGAAAATTGTGGAAAATATAATTGAAAAAAAAAATAGTTGTCACGGAAATTGATTCGATCACCCAAGATTTGATTTATCTAAAAAACGATTTAAAAAAATTTAACCGAAGGTGAAGCGGAAAGCGCAAAGCATCTTTTCGAATAGTCGTGAATTGATCAATTGTACGAATGTCCATAAACAGATAACGCATTCGACCATTGGAGTCGTGTGGCATCACCAAAAACGATATAAAGAGCGATAGAACACAGTAATAAATAATTTATGATCGATAGAAAGAACGCGGTGACTTACCTGAACAGGAGCAGCACAACGGAGTCTAGTATTTCAATGCGAAAAGGAAATTGGAGTATCGGATATATATTAATTATAATTTAATAAACGACGAGAGATGCGAAAGACCGTTACTTACGGTTATCGATTGCGACAGCTATATGAAATCTATAAATACTGAGTGTTTACTATTGGATTGAAATATTACAATGATATATAAACTTATTACTATAAATGGTTTTTCATCATTATATTATAGATGTTACTCGATAATATATTTACAAATAATTAAGCGGGACTTGTTGCTTCATTCGATCTTATCCCTTTTCCATTCTTTTGACAAAATTTTTTTTTTTCACATCTACTCTACAGGTATATTGCGGTATTTACGGTAAGTTTGTGAAAACTACGAAATGCTCTTTCGAATCTCCGTCCAACTGTATAGTTACAAAACGTTGCAAAAGGTACATTTGTACTTACATACGTATTCCGATCTTGAGGACTTCGACATGCAGTGAAAAAAAATGGAAGGAGCCGTGCAGGTGGAACACACAAAAATAATATCGCGGAAATAAAATCAGTAAGCTTATATGCTTATTCACGGAAAAATACGTCCTCTCGATTTTAGTTACGCGATGTACTACTACGCTTGCATATACGAAACACGCTGTTAAGGGGAAGTGTAACAGTTGTGCGTCCAAGAGAGATAGTTGCAATTTTCAAATTGTCATCATTCAATGGTGCACACTTTTGGAGAAAAAAAATGAATTCGGGCCGGGTGCGAAATTACCGTGCGCATCCGGCTCGAATTTGCTGTTCCCTTAAGAAAAACAGCACGGTTGAGAGAAGTTCACTACAGTTTTCTTTACTGACCGCGATATTTCACTTCCCTTCAAGAGAAGTCTGCAGAGGAAATCAGAGATTTCCATCAGACGTTTTCTGAAGAGGCGTATGTAGCGTACGTCGGCAACCCCGAGTTCTACGACGGTGAATGAAAGATCGATAAATCCCGTACACGATACAATAGGGTTTACAGCAATTCGACAAAATGATATTTCGCGTGCTCGATCAATTCGGAAGAATGAACAATCGCAGTCCCTCGTTAGATTACAACAACTTCTGCTCAAAACTACACACGATTAAAAAAATTCCGAAGTTCCCACAGCTCGGGATTCCGTGGTTTTGGACAAGTGACTGCAGGCCGTTCGATACTATCGAAAGTTGAAACAGTCGACTTCACACCGTACCCCGAACGGTGAATATATTTTTGCTGAGCTGGGTTGTTGTTTACAACCCGGAGAAACTGTTTATCATTCCACCCCTCCGCCCGCGACCCGCTCTAACCCGTTTCGGCGTGGATTCAACATATCTCGTTAAATACGTGAATTTCCCTTTCGCCTCTCAGTGCAATCGGAGAGTCGTACAACCGCGACGTTCGGACTACGGATTATTATTCGACTAAAAATCCCGGATCTCTGGCTCGTCTCGTCCCCCTCGACCGAATACGTATATTTTATATTTTTCCTCCTAAAACTGCAGCTGTTAAAAAAAAAAAAAAAAAAAAGGAAAACAAAGAAGATTATCGGTCTAATTAGTCAGGATGAAAGTGACAGTCACCACATTGGGCGACGATATATTCGTTCTCGATGTTAGCGAGGATTTGGAGCTCGAAAATTTCAAGGCCTTCTGTGAGATCGAGAGCGGCGTGCCGGCTCACGAGATCGTCATCGCCTTCAACGGAAGACCGCTCATGGACGACAAAAAGTCCCTGAGAGATCATGGAATTCGGGACGGAGACGCCGTCATACTTCAGCACATGCATCAGAGCGGAGCCGACCAGAATATTCAGCAGCAACCTTTCAACGGAGGTCCGCTCGACTGTAATCCCTTCTTTACCGTTGTACATTCCGTAGCTTGTCTGTAAATTCCGATGCTGCGAAGATAGAAAAATAATAATCGTACGGGTCTTGGTAGAGACGCATATGGTTAATTTTTATGATTCGTTGCTCCAGCTATGCCCCTGTTGGACTTCAGCGGCATCAGAGTACCCGGCGCGTCTTCCAGCAGCAACAACAACAGACCGACGACGACGTCGTCGCCCGGCGGCACAGCGGCGCAGCGAGCTCAGAATCCCCGCAGCGAAGACGACCCGGCTATGATCAGAGACATGTTTCTGGCGAATCCGGATCAGCTGGCACTTCTCAAACAAAACAATGCTAGACTCGCCGATGCGCTGCTGTCCGGGAATCTTGGTAAATAAGGCATTGTTAATGTCTTTGAGAAGAACTCGCAAAAGCTTGTTTCGATTAAATGGAATTTCCTCAGAGATAGGTTCGGGGAATATTTTGTAGCGGAACTTCTCAATTCGATCATTTGTTACTCTGACGGATGTCTACTTTGCAATCAGTATATAATAAATCTTGAATATTAGAGCTCCTAAACAACGAATTATAAAAGTTGAAAAAGTTTGAAACTCTTGAGCTCACGAATTATAAAATTTGTTTATTAACGTGCAATACGTTTAAAAACTATGCACGGAAGATGTTTTGGAAAAAAAACATCATCGAAACAATGGGAGAATTCTAAAATATCTCTCGATTTTACAGAAAAATTTTCCACCGTGCTGAAGGAGCAGATAAAAGTGAGGGAGGAGCGTCAAGTTCAACGACTGAGAATGATGAATGCCGATCCCTTCGACACCGAGGCTCAGAGGCTAATAGCCGACGAGATAAGGCAGAAGAACATAGAGGCGAATATGGAGGCAGCTATGGAGTACAATCCCGAGACCTTCGGCACCGTTGTCATGCTCTATATAAATTGCAAAGTAAACGGTTTTCCAGTCAAAGCCTTCATCGACTCAGGTAATCACAGTTCTCAACGAAAAAAAAATTTCGTACGAATAGATCTTCAGAATTAATCGATATACAGATCAAAAGTCGTCGGCGACGCTGTTTTGCGTCCTTGAAAATTGTTTTTCTCACGAGAGATGAATCGCTCTACCGTACACTGCTATTTTTAAAATGCCACCTTCAGCAGCGCACTTTTGATTTCGGGTATCTCTATTCTTAGACCTTTACATATTCTCGCGTGAAAATTCGCACAAAAAGAAACTTGTTTTTCCACCCTCAAGGCTCAAGCAGAAGTAGCGCAAAGAAAAAAAATAACAAACCAATGTGACTAAAGTCTATTTCCATCGACGCTTCGAGCATTGGCGTAACACGCAATCTTCCGTCGCGCATTACAGTTTTTAGTAAAAAAAAAAAAAAAAATTAAGAATTTAAAAATACCCCTACGGAGTCTGTAATATTTTTGAAAACAAACAATTAGGTGCACAAACGACGATAATGTCAGCGGCGTGTGCCGAGCGGTGTCACATAATGCGACTGGTTGACACAAGGTGGTCGGGAGTTGCCAAGGGCGTCGGTGTCCAGCGCATCATCGGTAGAATTCACATGGTCCAAATACAGATCGGTAGCGATCATTTGACGACGTCCTTCAGCGTCCTCGAGGAACAACCTATGGACATGCTTCTTGGTCTCGACATGCTGAAGCGACATCAGTGCTGCATAGACCTGAAGAAGAATCTACTAACGATCGGCACGACGGGAACGGAGACCCCGTTCTTGACGGAAGGTTCGTGTCTCTCCGTTTGTAAATTTATCATCCGAAGGCCACCTTATTGTCAGATAATTTTAGAATCTTTGCTGAATTTTTCAGGCGAATTGCCGGAGTGCGCAAGACTGAGCGGCAACAGCGAAGCGTCTTTGGATGACAGAGACTATCAAAGAGCTCTGGAGGACAGTGCTAGGGAAGCTAAGAAATTGAGGCAGCAGCAGGGTAAGTATGTATCTGTCCAGGCTATCCCGTCGTTCCTTATCCTATTATTATTCATTGTTTTCTACTCTTGTCCATTTATCTCCCAAAGGAGGGTCCATCGATTTCAGCGAAAACAACAAATGAATCGAAAATGTGCCCCGATTAATTGTTCGTGACCTTTTTTTTGTCTGAAATCAATGAACCTCTTACCCCTTTGAGCCATACATTTTGACACTATAAAAACAAAACCTCGGTATTTCACGCGAAGAAATTCGTTTAAAAAATTGAAAACTGAACGAATAAAGGTGGGACACCGTATGTCCCACCGTGACGCAAAAGGTTAAGGTGATCTTAAGGTGATTCCCCCTGTCTTAAGGTGATGTGAAATACCGTCGCCGGTAACAAAAACTGTACTGCATGCCGTTTTGAGACCGCAGTCCGCCGGGGAAATGTAAAATTGTCTTTCCTTGGAGAATCGGCAGACGTGGGGGAGGACGATTTTCTTTCTCCTCGGCTTTTTGTTGTCTCAAAACGGCGTTCAGTACAGTTTTTGTTACCACCCGGTTGCGGAGCGGTTATGCCACATCAGCTCAAGTGAACGTACAGATCGTTTCATCCTCACGATTGTCAGCCACTCCTCATTGCCTGGACACTGTTCGTCGTGATTATGTATATATATAGATATAATGCAACTTTTGCACATGACATTCATTCGCCGGGCTCACGGACCCAATTTTTATTCCTTACTTATTAGAGTTTGATTGACCGATAAATATTTTGCAGACGACCAAGGCGCAACTAACGCCGCTGGAGCGTCGGTATCGTCGAGCACAGCGATAGCGTCGGGACCACCGGAAACAACGATCTCTAGTGCCGATCCATTCACGGAAGCAGCAGTAAAACAAATCGAGAATCTTGGCTTTCCACGCGACAAAGTGATCGCCGAGTTGCGAAGATGCAACGGCGATGGCATGCAAGCCGTTGCTGCCCTCATGGCTAAATCGTTAAAGTACTAGATAGACTTTTGAGATACTTCCCAAACAGAAAAACACACACACACGCACGTCGACATAAAACTGTTCGTGATTGGACGAACTAAAAAAGGTTCGAAGAATATTAATGGCTCAAAGAACGAAGGACGGGCCGAGAAATTTCGAACAATCGTTATAAGACTAATATACGTTAGTGTAAAGTAATACGGTTTGCGAATTTTGAAAATTCCAAGCGAGGAAAGAAAGAGATATGGGGTGAACTCTTCTCTTAAATTTTTTTACGGTACGGTTTTTGAATCGGTACAAGCGTCCCGGCTTGACCCGAAGCGGCAAGGAAATGAAATTTGTCACGAATGTAATTACAACAACAAAAACGCTCCAGTGCTCAATAAAACTGCGACTGAGTTGTCAAAGGCATTGCTGTCGCGGGTTCATATAAAGAGCACACAAAATGGTACTATAAATGGTTTCTATCTTTCTTTTTCTTTTACATTTTTTTTTTTTTTTTTTTTTTTTACTATATAAGTAATTTTCTTCACAAAATAACTGGAAGACTAATAAAAAGTGATACGGCCTGGAAACTCACGAACCAGGCAAACATAAACGATTTATACGTATCTCACGAATCATTGTCGTGGCCAACAAACGACTGGGCTACGAAGAGCAAATTGTTCCTTACTAATAAGACGAATTGCTTTGTAAATAGTTACAAAAATGAAAACAAACAAAAAATTAGAAACGTCGAGAATCAGATTTGTTTTTCACGGATATGTATACACTCGAGAGTAAACGATCTTCTATAAATTTTATAGACGAATGATTGAACGAAAAAAAAACATTAAAATTGATTGATATACATTGTACTGTTACCGAGGTACGACTTACCGCTTTGTACTGTATTTCTTTAATTATGAAAAAAAAAATTATCATTAACACATAGTTATTTTTTATTATTTTTTACAGTCGAAGGATCTTTTCCGTGTGGTCGAAAGTCGATTTAAAAAAATTAAATTTATTGTTGAGGTGGAAGTTCGCCGTTCGCCCATTTGATTTCTACGACTTTGGAGGTACGAACAGCTGCCTCGATGGCACTCGCAATTTTCGTCACAGCCATAGTTTCCTTGGGCTTCACCATGGAGTCGCATTTGCCGAGTGTTACGTCGAGGAAGTGCTCGAATTCGGCCCGATAGGCTCTCATGAAACGGCTGGGAAAGGAGTACCAAATAGGCGCGGTGTTCGGACCGTTCATGTCGTACATCGTCTCTACACAGTGAATCGGCTGCTCGTTGTCCGCCCGTATCATGCCCTTAGGGCCGAAGACTTCCAGTCGCTGGTCGTAACCGTAGCTGGAGTTTCTCGATAGATCGATCATTCCAAGAGTTCCAGAGGGAAACTGCAGAGTCGCCACTACAGTGTCGAAGTCGTCGATCGCTTTGATCTCGGGAATGTTCGCCGTCGCGTTGGCCGTGACCTGAGGTGAGAGAAGCAATTTCAATCTTTTCTATCAAGTCTTACCTGACATTCAAAAAAATAATAATTTTAATAATAATTAATTTTATTAATTTTATTAATTTTAATAATAATTATTTTTGAAATATGTGTAGTAAATAATTAATTTTTTTCGAACCTTTATAGGATACTCGCCGAGGATCCAAGTCATCATGTCGATGTCGTGTACCATGCAATCGTGGAAGATACCACCGGAATGGGCGAGATACTCAATAGTGGGCAACGGTGAATCCCGAGCGGTAACTCTCATAGTATGCACATGACCGACTTCACCCTTTCGTACTCTGTCGCGAACGGCGCTATAACTCGGATCGAAGCGACGATTAAAAGCGGAGAACAGGACTTTTCCGACTTTAGCAGCAGCATCGTAACACTTGAGGGTGTTCGTCGGATTCTCGGCTATTGGCTTTTCGCAGAAGACCGCTTTCCTGGCGTCCAGGGCTTTGGTCACGATGTCCTCGTGGGCGAAAGTCGGCGAGGCAACAACAACGGCATGTACGCTAAAAAGAAAAAAACGATATTCATTAAAGCAACAATCGCCGTCGGCACGTGCTCCAAATTCACACTCCGCAGAAAAAGTTTTATCGCACTAGTATCGTAAATTACTATTTTTTCACTCGGTGCGAAAATTCCAGTTTTCACACGCTTTGCGTGCGTAAAAACCCAATTTTCATACCTTGTGAAATGAAATTTTGTACGATACTCGTGCGAAAAGCGTTTTCTTAACTTGTGTGATTGCAACACTCGTCAGAAAAAGGTTTATCGCACTAGTATCGCAATGTACTGTAAAGAACCGTCAAAATCAGTTATTTTATAACGATAAATCTTACTTCGGGTCCTTGAAAACTTTGTCAGCTTGCTTGCTGGTGATTATGGTGACTCCGTCCAGACGCCAGTATTTCTTCATTTGCGCAAATTTGCTCTCATTTTCGTCGACGATGTAAAGAAGTTTTACGCGAGGATTTCCTTGGATCGACGCCAAGTGAATAGTGCCAGCGCGTCCGACACCGAACAGAGCCACATTAATGACCGGATCATCGCCTTTGTCGGACTTGAGCGCCAAATCGTTCAAGTAACTGCGGGAACATCGAAAAATTTACTAACGCTCCTTAAGCTCAGGTTGAACGATCGATCGAGTTCGTTAGCGTTGCTCACCCCTTATAGAGATAATCCGAAGGATGCGCGGGTGGTTTGGGCTTTGCGTAGGGTGAAGTTCCCTTGAACTTGCTGGTAGCCATTATTGTCGCTTGAACTGTCAAGTGCGAGAGAAATTTTATACTCGGCAGAGAACCGAACAACTAATCATTCCACTATCGCCACATTCATATTTATAATCTACTCGTTACACCGTGGTGGGAGTTGCTGGTGTTGACGTCCCGAGAACGATAACTCGAGGATTTTTTCTTTTTTTCCCCCATCTCTTGCACTCTACGCCGATTATGTAATTCTCGCTTGACATTCTCGTCTTCTATCATATTGATTAAAAAATTGCATATTTTATTTACAATTATTTTATGAAAGCGCTGTAAAATTCCATCCGACAAAACGACTGTTACCTAACAGCGGTTCTTCGTTGGTCTCTGACGTTATGCAACGTCGGAGCTTACAGAGATAAGGACATTCTTAAACTGTTCGTGGGGTTCAAATATACATAACGTCGGGAAGACAACAATTCTTACGCTGAGATCCGAATAACAAAGTCATTGTCGAGATCAATAGAAAAACAACTGTTCACTTATTATGCCATTCTTTGATCCTCCGAGTTCACGGTCATTGTGCACTGACGCGGCAATATTTATCTCCCACGTTCGGGTCCATCCTGAAAATGAATACAAAAACGAGGTATCGTACCTGCGGAGGAATTAATTATTTTGAAAAAATTGACTGCCTTGTTTGACGGGTTGAAAGCATCGGTGGAGCTTTATTAATTTATGTTACTAAATCTCTAAGTTTTACGTCTGCATTGGTGTCGAACCGAACTTCGTGTCACAACTCGTCCTTGTTCTTGCGAAAGGAGTCCGGCGTAAAAACGACCTCTTCGGTATCGCTCTCGACGTACGCTGCTCTCTTGGTCCTGTCTCGCCCGGGATCGGCGTCCACCAGTGCAATGCTGGATGTCACGAACCTGAAAAGAAAAATTGAAAATACTCCGCGAAATCTATACATGTATATCGAAGCCCAATAAACATATCGCACGTCTAGAACAACAGTGTAACAATTTGTATGGCAATCCCGTAAGAGATGTTACACTGTTTTAGTGTCGCGATATATACATGTATATACATATGTAGATGAGTTTTTCCACCCCAATTCGAAAGGCCAAAAAGTAGAGCCCGTGTAAAAAAATCGAAACTTCCTCACAATTAACAATTTTTTACATGGATTGAATGTAATTTTTTTTCAGAACTTTTGGATCGATTCGTTGTTAGGCATACCCAAATCTCTGTATCTTAAAAACTATTGGATACCCAGAAAAATGTTTGAGGCAAAAAATGTGTGGTTTCGAACAAACTTTTAATTTTTTTTTTTAATATATTTTTTTTCATCCAAAGACGGCCGAATCGTGTAAAAATATAGTATTTAAGATACAGGGTTTTGAGAGAAAAAGTATGAATTCGACATATCTGAAAAATAAGCGATCCGAACATTAAAAAAAAAAAAATTATGTAAAACCCTTCTAAATAATACTTAATTGTGACGCAATTTCGATTTTTTTAGATCTCGACTTTTTGACCGTTCGAATCGGGATGGGATGTCTCATATATACATATATATATATATTTGTTTTGGAGTAAACACTACAAGCTATTGTGTTATAATCCATAATTTGACCTCTTTGTAGTTCCATTCAAATCGGCAGTCACTGTGAGATCTCTGTGCTTCGAGAAATCGCACTCCAGCGTGAAAGCCGCATCACCAGGAGTAACGAGCTCGTCGTCGTGTTGGATAACCAGTACGTTGCTGTACTTGTCACCGTCCTAATGTATAAAAAGGTAAAATTATCGATAGGCCGGTCTTACCGTCAATTATATATTTATTATTAATATTTATATATTTAACTAAATATTTACCTTCGCCGTTTCGCATTTGTCGAGAGGAATGTTCATCGTGAAGCTACGTCCTCGTTTAGGATCCAAGTAGCAAGGTGATTTTTTCGAGTGGAAGCTTCCCTGAGTGTAAATAACACCGGAAAAGTCCTCGGTGGTTCTCATTTCAACGGTCATGCTCTCGGCACCGCATCGCAGTCCTACACGATCGTATCCCTCGGTCGATGCACCGATCTCCATCTCTTTCGAGAGATCCTGTTCCCAAATCTCCTCTGCGGATCGATGAGGTACAGAGAATTAAAAAACAATGCTCATATAAAACATTGTATTACGCTTTTTCTATATGAAAATTATTTAATTAATTTTTATCGTTCAGTCCAACATCGTGTATAGTAAACTCATAGGAGAAATTGTACAATTGTTTTTCTATATGAAAATTATTGAATTAAATTTTATCATTTAGTCCAACATCGTGTATGGCAAACTCATAGGAAACTATATACTATTGTTTTTCTATATGAAGATTTTTTAATTAAATTTTATCGTTTAGATATCCTGCGAAGTTACCGGAAAGAGATTCATCGAACAGCGTCAAAACGAGAAGAAACGAGAGAAGCAGCGTCAATAGCTGCATGACGAGAGAGCTCTCGCCGCACGAACGTCCGTGAACTGAAAGCTGACTCAAGCTCACAACCGATGGGGGGGACCTTGAATAAAGATCACCTGTCCGGGGCTCTCCCACCATGGATCCATAGAGCAGATCCTCCTCGGTACTTTCCCCATCAGCTCCGCCCATGAAACAACTCGTAGGCGAACGGGTTCTATAATTTGGGATCCAAAGGAAGCGACGCCGAAGCACCCAGCCCGTGACACACATATTTTTTATAATAATAGGAATTCTGACGTGGAAACGTTGTAAGTTTAACGTGCGGAAGTCCGTTTCTGATGCACGTTATTCCTCGCATGAACTAATCAGTAAAGTATCTACCTGTACAGTTATGTGATACTTTAATACGGATCGAATGATTATAATTAATCACATACGCCTGTAAAGTAAGGTTCACTATTTTTGTTCATAATTTTTTTACATAATGTTTTTAAGGCAAATTTTAGATGGAACCATACAAAAGTTTCTCAAAATCCGAACTTGAAATTTGTACAATTTCACTAAAGTTGGCGTTTCATTAAATCTCGTTCCTGCAGAAAACGTTATTCACATTCGAGCTCCACGTCGATAATGTATCAGTGTATGAGAATATCTGTGCTAAGCTCTCAATCTTATCGACCTGCGGAGAAAAACAGTGTATTTTCATGAACGAGTAAAAACTTGTGATTGTTAACTCGAGGTCATTGAACCGTGCGTTAACCAAAATGGCGGCCATCCCAGCTGAAGAGAGCCTGACGCAAGAGATAAACCAACTATAACTTCGGCTGAAAGATAACAATCGGGTTCAATGCATCGATGACGATGAAAAATTCAGACGTGGACGTAGATGGCGCAAAAGTCGTTTTTGTACTTTTCACGGGAGTTCTCGTCAGACATTATTTTCAGTTCACTGATAATAACCCGGCGACATGGCAACCACTCGAGCAGCTCGTGTCCTAATCAGCCGCGTGTCCCAACAAACGAGACAATTCGCACCGACAATAAAATTCTACTCCTGTGAGTAAATCGATTATTATCTTCGCGTTCATAGGAGAACAAGAGAGTTACATTTTATTTCTTTTGAATAAAGATAAGTTACTCTCCGATTTAATTCCAGACGGAACGGAATGCGATCGATCGTCAATTGACGATCCAAGCCAGTGAAAACTGGTTTTCGATCGATCAATTAATTTTGCGATTATCATCGTCCAACTGCGTCGTTTTTGCGCGCAAACAATTTGTGTTTTACTGACAATTGTAAATGTTCGGCGCTATTGGCTATAAAAATGTGTAATATTCACATTACTCTCGTTGAAGCAGCGATAGATCGTTGGAAAAATGATTCTTACCATACTGTTATGTAACGCAGATATACCTTATCATATGTCGAAACGGACGGGTGAAATTTAAATTATATATTTTTTTTTTTTGCTGGCGATTGTCGACTGGGATTATAAATATGCAAATATATAAAATGTTATCAATTGGAGCGATGCTCGAACACACGGCGATGAAGGGAGTACCTATCGGGATTGCGCCACAGGTCAATGATTATATTGGACAATAATAAGATCAAGCGGTCACTCCAATATCGTTATTACGCTTATATCTTGGTCTCAAAAGCCGTAGTCGAAAAAATGAGTTTCTAACATTGCCATAAAAAAATTTTGTTTGAAAATTAATGCAATGTTCAATTAATGCAATGTAAACTAATTTCAAATTTCAATACATTAAATTCACAATTTGTTTTTACAGTGTTTATAAATATAGAAATTAAATGCTGTTTGCATCGTGTAAAAAAGTCACAGCAAACAATAATTTATCTTTTCATCCAGTATGAATTTTCTAGTATGGGGCTTGAAAAAAAAAGTGAGGATTTAAAAAGAATGTACCTAATGGATGTGTAAAATGTAGTTCGCTCCCATTCGCTGAATTTACGACTTTCACAGCCCAGGCGCCAAACTACGAGCTGATCAAGGTTGAAAGGACTGGAGAGAAGAAAAATGTCGGACTCATTACTCTCAACAGACCGAAGGCCCTCAACGCCCTTTGCGACAAGTTGGTTACCGAGGTGATTCAGGCGATAAAGGAATTCGATGGAGACGAAAGTGTCGGTGCGATGGTCCTCACTGGCAGTGAGAAAGCTTTTGCAGCTGGTAAATAACAACATATATTTGTACTTCATTGCTTGCCCCAATAATTTGTCTTAATGAGATGTGAAAAACACCATCGATCGTCAATGCACGGATTCAATTGTTTTGCAAAGTAATTGCATTAATTACATTTAATTTCATTAATTTTTTAAAATATTTGATTCGTTATTATATTTCAGGTGCTGACATCAAGGAGATGGTAGGAAACACGTTTGCTGGAACGAGCAAATCGCAGTTTTTGGACCACTGGAACGGAGTCAGCAAGGCCAAGAAGCCGATTATCGCCGCAGTTAACGGATATGCTGTAAATAATATTTTATTAATAACATAGATAATTCGTCATCGTGATATTCACCGCTACCAAGTACTCTATTTTTATTTTGATTTTATTTTATGAACAGCTGGGCGGCGGATGCGAAATGGCCATGATGTGCGACATAATCTACGCCGGCGACAAGGCAAAATTCGGTCAGCCGGAAATCGCGATCGGAACGATTCCCGGAGCCGGTGGTACTCAGAGACTCACCAGAGTCGTTGGCAAGAGCAAGGCCATGGAGATCGTCCTGACTGGTAATCAAATCACGGCACAGGAGGCTGAGAAATCTGGTGAGTTTTCAACGTTCCGATTTAAAAAAAAAAAAAATGCGTAACATTGAACTCTTAATCAACGGAATTCTTAATCTATTGCCAGGACTGGTAAGCAAGGTGTTTCCGGCTGACCAGCTCGTCGCCGAAGCCGTCAAGCTTGGTGAAAAAATTTCATCCCATTCTCAACTCATCGTTTCCATGGCTAAAGAAGCCGTCAACACCGGTGAGTTAACTTTCGTCCATCCGCACTTTCGATAACAAATATTGGAAGTGGAATTAATTAATAAATTAAAATTAAAAAAAAACTATCGTTTACAGATAAATATAATTTTTAAGTTCGAAGTATGGATAAGTCTTTCAATTACGAAAAAAGTTGTTCTCGAATTATCATAAGTAGAAGCCAGTCACGATCCGTTGATAATTTTATTGATAGTTATCTTAAATTCTAACATGTTTCTTTGCAGCATACGAAACGACTCTCGCCGAAGGTCTTCACTACGAGAAGAAAACTTTCCACGCCACTTTTGCCACGGTAATAAAATTATAAAATAATAATCGTCGAACAAACATTTTTGACGGTGTGCCTTAAAAATGTGTTTAGGAAATGTTTTTTCAGGATTAAAAAAAATGCCTAAATATTTTTTTTTCATCATAATCTCGGCGTTTGCAGCTTCGTTACTATTGTATTTATCTTTTCAGTCTGATCGAAAGGAAGGAATGACCGCCTTCATCGAGAAGCGTCCACCGAAATTCACGAACGAATAAGCAGCCATCAAATAATGATTCTTCCCTGAAGCCATAACAATCCTTATTGTACATAAATTGACCATTGCGACTCTGAGAAGTTGGTCATATTTTTTTATACACGAAACATTGAATTTTCTATCAAAAGGTCGCAGTGAAAACAACACACATTTATACTGTAGAATGTAAGAGTATTAAATTGTGTGCATCACATTCCAATCTCGGAAGAAAACAAAATCGTTTGCTCCAACGTTTATTGCCTCTACATAGGGAAGATTGCTAAAATATTATACACTTATGAATAAAAGTACATAGCTTACAAACTAATTTACAATTTTTTAAAAATCGTTATCATACGCGGTAGTAAGAATTGGACTTTCGAACGCTTGATCTTTGCATATAATCGTCGCGTTGTTTTTCGTGATAATTACTACGATTATTGAGATGCATTTTGAAAGTAGGAACGATATAAGTCTCAGCGAATACCGATAACTCGCGGGTATCAAAGTATCGAGTATTCTCGAGGATAGAGTAACAGAATGTTTTTTTGTCTTTTTTTTGTCTTCACTGGGAGATCGATGGGAGTCGCGTTTTGACGTACTTCGTACACATTTTCATCTACCTCAAATTTTCACTTAAAACCTACCGGCGTGTCATACATCTCATTTACGTTGACTAGCTAATGCTAATTAAGTATCGATAAAATTACAACCAAAGCAGTGGGCGATCGCGCACATGGAATTTCGACATTTGTTTCGCATTCTACCGTTTAGAGACAAGTCCAGAAAAAAATGTTGATTTTTTAAAATGTTGATTCAAATTGTCGATAATCTTATTCTCCCGAATTCTCAATGAAAAAAGCTCCCTCTATGGGGAAACAAAAATGAATCGAATAATCTCACATCAATTCTGAACGCGGAAAGGATTTTTATCACCGCTTGATTTGAATCAATTTTTGTTCCTGGATAAAATCTATTTTAATTGATCGAGTGACTGCGAAATAAAATTCTTACACCAAGTTGCACGAAAAAGAAAAAATGATCTGTTACGGATAGCACGATATATATATAAAAATTCAGTAAATATGGTAATTAAACTACCGGGGTCCGAGGAGTTTCCGATTGCTTATAAAAAAAAATCGTAAAATATCATCGGTCAAAGTGACTCGTTACGTTTATAAAAATAAAAAGAAAAAAAAACACCGAATTATAAAATCGGCAATTATGTACAATCGTGGTAAAACTTGATTACGAAAAGTAGTGTAAGTAGATAAAAATATTTGTTGGATTGTCGTTGACTTGTCGATTTTTTTTGTGACGATATACAGAGACCAGATATGCATAAATTTGATTTACACATTGTTGTTTGTACGTGAGATGTTGGTCGATTCGCAGATCCAAAATGGATCCTTCGTAATTGTGAATTTTTTTTTTTCACCGCGGAAACTCCGGCAACCGTTGTGATGAGGAAAAACGAGCGGGCATCGAACGGTCGGGGAAAAAAATAATCGTGCGTGTTTAATCATCGGGGGACGTTCTTTTACGTATATCACAGTCGTGAGCTCTGCTCCAGAACTACGTCGGTAGAGTCGTGGGGGTGAGGGACGGGGAAGAGGAAGGGAGCTTGATTAATTAATAAGTATTCAGTGCCTCGGTTATCTCGGGCGCGAGCCGCACAGGGGTGTGTTCCGCTGGCGGCTTACCGCTTGTTGCGGTTCTTCATTGTGAAACGCCTCCAGAAATTGCTGCCTTTCTTCGAGGGTGTCGCCGTGTGGCTGTCGTAAGGATAACTGGACTCGTCGTCGGTGTCCTGGGCACCCGGCGGCTCTCTTGTCGGCGAACCACCGTGGCCGGAGTCTCTGTCACCGTCGGTCGCTCCCTTCTCGAAACCTGCGAAAGTGCGTGAAATTATTTAATGAGTCAAATGTGCTCGAGCATGAAAGAATTTTCCATCACAATTCCACATGAATTTTAATACACCAGTTTTTTAAGTAAAAACTTCCAGTCCGGTACGTTAAATTTCACAAGATTTTTTTTCACACTGTATGATAATAGCTCTCAAGCGATATGGTAGAGCGGCCAGTGAATGTACAGTCAAGCAGACAAAAAAAGCCAGTAAATAGACGTTTTTAGGCACGTGCTCGGAAAGTGTCCATTCACCGGTCGTGTCCATTCATTGGCCGGTTCAACCTATAGACATTTACCAGATCCGTCTCTCAGTCTGTAAGTCAAGTAGGAATCGATGACTGGATAACCCATAAAAAAAAAAAAACGCTTTTTTTCTATCCATCCAATTAAGCTTACCACCGCCGGCGCGGAGCATATCGAGGAACGTGCTCTCGGCGTTGCCGCGCGTGCGTCCCTGCTTCTGGGACGGTGTGCCGAAGCTGAGGCTCTGAATGTTTATCTCGGATTTGAGCTGTTCGTGCGGCATGTCGTCGACTCTGAACTCGTTTGGATCCTCGACGAATGCCTGCTGAAGATCGCGCATTATCTTCTTCCTTATGGTCTTCTTCATGGACAAGTGACGCTCGAGATGTTTCACATCGCTCTCGGTGAGAGTCTTGCTGTTGTCGCGGCGACGCGACTTCTTCTTCTTGCTGTTCTTCGGGCTCTCCTCCTCGCCGGAAGTCGAGCCGACGGATATAGCGCTGTCGTGACCGGGCGCTTTCTCCTCGGCCTGATGGGACGACCTGCCGCTCTCCCACTTGTTACCGAAACTGAAGATATCCCTCAAGTGCGGAATGTTACGGTCCGTTGTCTGTTGTCTCGCCATTGTCTTTTCCTCACGAATATTCGACTATCGGGCTCGATGCTCTCAGGAAGCTTCCTCTGGACGAAGGCCAACAGCGACTTCCGGTCGTCTCCGCGACGACTCGCGGTGTCGACGAACCTTCGGCGTCTCTCGCCGGGACCGAGCCGCGGCTGATCGACTGACCTGTGAAACACAAAGGACAGATTTTATAGTACGTTGTGCATTGTATAGCTAATTTTTAAATTATAATTTTTTTTTTTAAATATTTATCCGCTATTTTATTTTAGTTCGTTTTACGTTGCTCGCATCCAAGCATCAAAAATCGTCTGTTCAGAGTGTTTTTCGAATAGTCGCAGGGGAATGAATTTTATTCTTTTGTCTTTTCATAACTCCAAACCAGAAAGTTGCGAAATTTTCCGCCTCGTCGCGCTGTTTAATTTCCGTCTCACCGTCCTCTGCCATTATAATACAATGGATGTTATATTGTAATTTTATAATATACGAGAAGTCCGTGCGAGGAGAGCGGCGTCTCGAATCACGATTATATACTCCAGAAATGCTGTAGAATGTCTACAGTTTCTTATGTATAATAGCGACATGGGAGCCTGCAGTGGAAGCCGAGCGAAGTACATTTAAGAAAAAGATGAAACAACAAGAAAAAAAAAAGTGTCTCCAAGTGTCCTATCCTTTGTCACGAGAAAGTTCGCCACGACCCGGAAGCTTCTGAGGCATTGAGAGACACACGGGCACGTCGTCCGTGGCATGCAAAAAAAGAGAGTAATTCTCTTGGCGTATACCGATCTCCGGCATTCGCGACATTTTCACACTTCACGGTGAATTTTATTGATAGAAAACATTTTGCCCGCATCTCGAGTACTCGGGGGCATCGGAGCGAGCACAGAATTTATCCGCTTTTACGTAAAATGTCTAGAAGGATATCGATGAATTCTCGGCATCGTGCTCGAAAAGGACAGTACGGGTAGCGCGATCGTCAAAAACCATATTGCAGTCGCCCATTACAGAACTACTGTTTCTAAAGATGACTCGATACAATCAGCGTGCCAAATTCAATCAGCGTACCAAATTGAACTGTACGCAGTAAGGAAAGTTGGTACTTTTGACAAACTTTTTTTTGTCCACGGAAGGCCATAATTGTTTTCTTGTTATTATTACTACAAATATTTGTGAAATTATAAGTGTTTTTGTAAAATGAACAAACACGTTTGTAAAATGAACAAACATTTTTGTAAAATTGATCAAGTTTTTTGTAAGATAGATAAACATTTTTGCAAAATGAACAATCTTTTTTTGTAAAACAAACATTTTTGTAAAATGAATAAACATTTTTGTAAAATTAACAAGAAAATAAATATGGACGTTTTTGGACAATAAGCATTGGCACAAACGGTGCTGCGGACTCCTGCGTGCCTCGGTTCACTTCGAGGCCAACCGTGGAACTCGAGGTGCACCGATTTGCCTCGCGCAGGATATCCCCGACGAACTTATAAATCGCCGGGCAAAAGTTGTGTCTCTGTTTATAAATTTTACGTGCCCACGCGCATGAAAATCAGAATGCTCTCTAGTCCTCGCTCGACCTGGCAGTGTGTGCGACGAACACTCTCCATTGGGATCGTAGTGCGTATAACGACAGTGCACGTGTGTGTGCATGCGCGCGCACACACACACGCGCACTCGATGGAACAGTAGTGTACCGGTGTCGAGCGTGCACTCGCTCGACACGGATCTCGTGGGACGCAGAAAAACGGCAACGACAGCCGGCTGCGCCTCCGAGACACGAACGCGCCGCACAAACATATGGATAAATACTTTATTGCCCGACGAAGATGGGAAAGATAATGTTCCGGGTATAATTCCTCGGTGTGTAATGCCCCAAGATTACCCCCTCAATATATCTCATTAAGATCTTCAGCGCTATCTCGCGACTGTTGACAGTGAGTGCGACGATAACGCTGCAAGGATCATTCAAGTCCGCGACGGTTGGCGTGCAAAATATTGCGCCGGAAAAAAGTTGCACACACATCGAACATGGCTTCTCAAACGAGATTTTTTTATTTTTTATATCGGCCTATTTTGCAAGAAATCGCGATTTTTTTGTACGTTCGAACGGCGACGGATTTCTCAGGTTCGCGACGAGATTGCGGCAAAACCCCAGCCGACGAGGCTTGATGGAGCGAATCGAAAAATATTTTATATCGGGTGCTTGAAGTGGTTTGGGAGTGGTGGGGGTTGAGAAAGCATACGTTAATTGACTCCATTACTTTTCAATCAATATAATTCCCTCTGTAAAAAAATTGAATATATAATATATAATATATAATATAATAACTTTTACAATTGTTGGATTTAAAAAATTCATGGCATATCAATTTAATTTCGAATCCAGCCAGAACACCTTTGATTGTTCGCTGTTCGACCTTCACACCACAATACTTATTAAAAACTAAGGCGACATCAGCTGCATCACCGTTCAACGGTATTTCCAACCATATCGAAAAAAAAAGTGAAAAATAATATAAAAAGAAACAAATAAATTTCTCCATTGCCAGTGCAATTTAGTCGTGTGAAACGATGCGTAGCCGATGCAAAAGCAACGTCTCGACCTTAATGCATCGACGGTTTTTTTCCACCGCGTACCAAGCCGCGACGAAGTGCCGCACTGCCCGTGAAGAATCCATTTGCTCTCTCTATCGTCCGTCGAATAGAGCGAGCAGTGCGCCCAGATTTAAAGACATAATATAGGTGCACACAACGCTCTCGCGGAATCGACGCGACCTTCGAAGCCGTTCACTCTCTTACACCGTGAACGCGATCCCGAGGAAAGACGAGATTAATGTTACACCTCTGAATAGCGGAGTGGATACCTCTCTGTACCGTCCCGATTAAAAAGCACGAGCTATCGCGCAGAATCGCCTGCTTCGAACCTCTCTCCAGACATACAAAGTCCATCGCGCATTTTCATTAAACGCACAGGAATTTACGAAGATATCCCGAAGCAAAATTGCACGAGCATCCTTCGTTTCTTATTCATTTATTTCCATCGAGATACGCTGCGTATCTACGCAGCGATGCTATCGATTTATTATCTCAATCGATCGGCTGTAGATTTATTTGTTTATCGAAACAATACTCACGTACTTGATCCGCCGGCACAATCTTTTACTTATCACAACATGGATTTCTGTTTTTATCAATTATTTTTGATGTACTGTTGCAATGTATCGATAGATTGTGCTGTCGTTAATTCATCGATCAGCAAAAATAATTATTTACTGACAAATATTATCGATTTCTGTTTTTTTTTCAATTTTTTTTGCTCTGATGTTGCGATGTATCGATGGATCGTGCTATCAATTCATCGATCAGTAAAAGTAAATAATTACTGACAAAAATGATGGATTTTTGTCTGTTTTTTTTTTTTTTTTAAGTTGTTGAGGATTCTGATGATTAGCGTGGAACGTCTAACGATCTCGAACGCGCGAAAAGGCGTCGGGGAAAAATGTCCAGTTCCGCAAACGCGCCACTCAACAGTCGGACTGTCTTCGGCCAGGTACGCGATACCTCGGTTCTCATCCTCGCTCCTTCCCTTCTCGCCACTCGATTCTCCCATTCTTTGCGTGTTTTTTTTTTTTTTTTAATTCTCATGCCATCTCTCAAACACGAGAATAAACTGCCGGCAGTTTGTTTGCGTCCGGACAGCAGGTAAGGGGGATTTAATCGATGAGAGGCGCCGATGACGTATGGAAATCGAGGCTCTCGGTGGTTCGAGTGTGTAAATTTAAAAATGATATAACACACATCGAGGAGTCATGTTCGCGGACGCAGGCGTTATTCGAGGTCACAGACCGGTCGTATCTCCGCTCGGTTATTTATAGCCGGAGAATATAATTTTCCGTCACAATAGCCGCAGGATGAGTTTCCAAGAAACGAAGGATCGTCGACGAGACAAATTAGTTTGTTTACGTCCTTTGTGTATTTTCTCGTTGGCTGCGTAAAGTGGCGAGTAAAAGCCGGAAATGCGTCTCAAGGCGGCGCGAAACCTTCACGATCCGCGTGCCGAGACTCAGTCGGTAGGGAAAACTGCGATTTTTCCTTTTTTCCTGAAGGAAGTGCTAAACACTTCCGGTCGTAAGTAATCGTTTTTTTTTTACGCGGACGGGCTTTTGAGCGGATGTGGTCATCGTTAAAAAAAATTAATTGTAGTTTTTGTTACAGATCGTGACATCTTGCATAATCTTAGAAACAGGTAATCTAGGGGGAAAATATTATCGATAAGGAATAGACTAATTAAGGTAACAAGTACCAATCCTCGGACACTTCCCAGTCGTCGGACACACCTATGCAGATTTGATTTTTTCTGAATTTACACTAAAAATAAATTGTAAATTCAGTGTCATCAGCATTCGACAACTGTACGTGCTCTTGGAACTTTCCACATCGTCTGCGGCCTCGAGATATAGTATTTCAGACTTGCATTTCGGTGAAGTTTTAATCGGATGTTTGTGTCTGGACATCGAACTACTTTGCCGATACGAAAGATCGTTTGAAAAATTGGCTACATCGTCGAAGGGTCAAGGTGGAGTTCGCCGTGTGTGTTTATCGTCATTCCAGTCACGGCTTCGTTATAATAGTGTATTACAAACGAATTCGTCCGGGAGTGAATACAATCGTCGAATCGCTCTCGAGGCCTCGTTCGGAAAACAAGGACAGCGACTGCAAATCGCTGCAGGGATATCTCGGTTTACCCTGAGCTCCACGAGAAGGCAGACGTCAGTCTACGCACGTGTCCTATTAGCGGTATTATAAAAGCCGCGACACGATGTAACGAGAACAAAGCTGCCAGAACGGGCTATGCGCGGGTATGAATTCCAAATTGCTATTTACGCATAATCAACGACGAGAAAACCAGAATCGACAGAAAAAAATGAAAGTTACCGTCGGCGATAACATATATATGTCAATTTGCAATTTCCTTGGAGACGAGTGAAACGCGCAATTTTATACGAATTGCAAATGGGAATGTAATATATAATATACTGTTATATTATATCATTTACAATGTATGATAGGATAGATGTGGTGAATGTGACCCACCTAAATTAGCAGCGGGCCATATTCGCATAAAAATCACGTATAAAAAAAACAGAACGGAATAATTTTTTTATGAAATTTTGAAGTAACATGACCACACATGCTGTGTGCGACATTTCGACTTGATCGGTAGAGACATTCTCGACTTAGAGCCGTTTGAATTTTTCGCGCCTAATTCACACATACACACACACACATACACCCGGAAATTCTTTCTAGATGTGATTTTTCGATTTTTTGCAACATTCTGAACACATTTTCGTTAACATCCCGAAATTTTTATTTACCAAAACATAGCTTCTGTGAGTAAGAAAAATACAGTGCCAACATATTTACACCCAGAAAAATAATTTATTTGACGGGCACCCGCAAATAAATATTTATTTGCGGGCTAAATTATTGTTTCTGGGTGTAAATGGTTCGTTTCGGGTGAAGGCTTTAGGATCGAACGATCCAAGCGATAATCGGCTAGTGCCATGCAAGATTGTTACTGATTCATAAACAAGCTCCTATAATTCTTAAGTCGAAGAGAAAGAAAGAAAGAAAGAAAAAATACTCAATATCCTCGTGTCTCGTTCCTTGAAGGGTTGAAAGGAAAATTGTGGGGAGGAATGAAATATCGTGCAAGAAGTTGCCGGGCGCGTTGAAGTAGGAAACGCGCGGCGCGTGAGCGGCGCAACAGAACCGTCAGGAGCGGTAAAGCCGCATGGCAACCGCATGCCGGCTGGCTGCAGCCGCGGCTGCGTCTGTGGGAGAACGAGAGCCACGAGCCCGGACCTTTCACGTTCCCTTCGTCGTCGTTTCATTCGTTTCAACCATAATTACCTAACAATGTATACAAGCCCGACAGAGGTAACGAAGAGTTCTCGTTTAACGATTACGTCTGCCGAACACGGAAAGCCCCGGCAACTATATATCTCGCACGTCGTGAAGCGCGGGAGAGGTCATCGATGATTTCTCTTCGCATCCTTCGAGCCGGTAACAAGCACTCCTATTATTTATTGTAAATACCTCTATCAAATCGAATCGTTCCTATCATCGCCTCGACTCATCGTCGAAACGCAACACCCAGAAAAATAATTATCTACCGGGCACCCGCAAATGAATATTTACTGAAATCGAATAAGTATTGATTTTAACCAAACGAATATTTATTTAAATCAAATAAGTATTTATTTAAACCAAACAAGTATTTATTCAACCCAATAACCATTTATTTGTGGCGGGCCCGTCAAATAAATTATTTTTCTGGGTGAAGTTAAATTGCACTTCTGCACGTTCGAAATCATTAAGCCTTCACCTAGGAGATCCTTGTTCAACGAGGACTTAGAATTTGCCAAGACGCAACCTTCGAATGACTCGAATAACAAGTTGATGTCCTAAACAAAATCTGTAAAAATGCACAGACGCACCTCGAAGTGTTGTTTTATTTATAACGTAGAAGAAAATTGATTACGAACATCCGTATCGTTTTTATGCTTAAAAGAAGGCATGGTCGTTTGCTCTCGGCAAAACATCCCCCGTACCTGAAGGCTTAAGTTTCGCGGTTAAGAATTTCGTCGAAAGAAATTGCGAATGGAAAGGCTTTACAAATGTTTCATTCAAAAAAATAATATAATAAAAAAATTTTTAAATGTAATTAGAAAGTGAATTGTATTCCATAAGGTGAAACGGTGATTCACATCTGAGCGGTGTAGGCGCGTGATAAATAAAACAGATTAAATGAAAAAAGAAAACAAGAAATAGCGTCAATTTCATATCAGAAATTGTTGCGACAAAAAAAAACGGTCAATGAAAATTAATGATTATTACCGGGAAGTTAGTTGGCGGAAGATAATCCTTCGGAACGAGGATCCTTTGTAACGTTGTGTAATTACATCAGAGAAACTCACTTGCACTTATTGGCCCACACACTCGAGTACCGTTGCGATTCATATGCAGTGTATAAATACAACTTATAGATGTAGATTTTTCCTTTAAAAAAATTAGAATCTTTTTTTTTGCACTCAAAAACTGAAAACGATTAAAACGAATGAAAAAACAAAAACGGCAATTCCGTCGAAATCCGAGCGAGGGTCACGAGGGACAGCAAAGCTCGGATGATTAGCGGGGCCAGTCTCGGTGATTTTACACGGGTGTCCCGTCAGGAAAGCCGTCGCGGTACGACTGTCGAGTTCGAGCCACGGATCCGAGACTTTCACTCGGGGGAATCGAGGGACTCGATCGCGAGAGGCTCGGCGAGTCAAGCCGCGGCCACCACCGCCGTCGCCGCCGACGACGATAGGAAGGCCCTGGCGGGTATGGAGTGTGGGTGGAGAACAGAGGTGAGCCGACCGAGCGAGCTCAACATCGCGCCGGGAATCGAATTCACCGCGAAACTTTGCGCGCCCGCGCGTACACCGCTCGACTACGAAACACTGTGGAACGTCCACATTCTACCTATGAAATATAATTTAGTGTTTAATTTTTCAAATTTATTACCATTATATTTTTATTTGTATTTTATTTATATATTGATTTACGTTTTATGTATTTAATTTATATAAATTATATAATTATTTGTAATATTTTATTTAATTTCTATTTTTTAAAAAGAATTATCTTTTAAGCGCGATAATCGAACCGTGCTCGCCGTTGCGTAATTCAGCGAATCGCATTCCATTAATTATCTGTAACGGCGATGGGACGATTATGTTAGCCATCGAAGGATTACGATTAGCGTTTCTATTGCAGACGTTACATCTTGCAAAATCATTCAAGACCACCTGTAATGATTCATTTTTAAGGTGAGAAAAAATGCAATAACAAATTTGATAACATGCTTCCGAACTGACGTTGGTCGGATGAGCAAAAGGTCAATTTTCCGCATGTATTGCTTAATTGTTTCTATTTTTCTCGATTCGATAATGGTATAAAAATTATTTCAAAAAATACATCTATTGGTATGGAAACGTTACTCTGTTAAAAAAGATTGTGAATTTAATGCACCGGACTGAAAGTTTTCATGCAAAAACTGGTGCATCATATTTAATGTATAATTGCGATGAAAAATCAGTGGCCTTTTGCAGTGATATTAAAGTAAATCATTGGATTTAAAGTACTTTCACAGTAAAATGAAAGTTAATTGTTAAAAGTGAAGTGTTTCTGAAGTCTTTAATATTTTGTACATCAATTGTTCATCACAATTGTACATTAAATCTAATATACAAATTTATGCATAAAAAGTGTCAAAAGGTTATTTTCTTTTTATTGTTGAACTCGATCAGTTCGACAAAAATAATGATTCATGGATATTGGATATTCCGAAAGAGGTTACGCGGATTGCGCCTTCGAAGATTCAATTTCGCGATGGTTCGTCGATGATGTGTAAAATATCGATCTCGCCCGGAGCGATCGGCATCCACGGCGCGTGTCGAGAGAGTTACATATCGCATGTTTCCCGATGCCTCGTGAGATCCGCTTCGCGCTTTGTTCCTACTAACGAGCCGTCGGGATCACTCGCGGGATAACGGTC